>JASJET010000026.1:0-2400000 GCA_034092305.1 Diaprepes abbreviatus
AAACAGTAGCATAGTTCCATGAAAACATTATCCTTCTATTTTTAACCGACTTCTAAAAGAAGGAAGGTCTCCATCTGACTGCTATGTATTTTTTTGTGTATGGACACCGATTTCTCCGGAACGGTGGCACCAATTTGAATTGGATGTTTTACGTTATATTCAGGAAGTTGCTGCCGTGGGCCTATGTTGTTTCGGACGAAACTGGTAAAGTAAAATCCTAGATGGCGCTGGCAATATGGCGCACAAAAAAATTAATTTTGGCCGATTTTCTCCGAAATTGGTACGCGAGTTTTTTCGGGATCGCACATAACGAATCTAAGATTAATTTTAAAAAATTGAATATGGCGGACAAAAAAAATCAGTTTTGTCCTAATTTCTCAAATACTGGTGTGTTTTCGGGGTCGCACATAACAAATCTGAAATTATTTTTAAAAAATTCAATGTGGCGGATCTAATATGGTGACCAAAAAAATTATTTTGTCCGATTTTTTCCAAAATTGATATGCGGGAGTTTTTGGAATTGCACATTACGAATGTGAATTTATTTTAAAAAAATAAATATGACCGTTCCAAGACGGCGGATTAAAAAGTTTAATACTAGTTACGAATTTATACTAGTTATGAATTTAAAATTATTTTTGAAACACTAAATCTGACGGATCAAATGTGGCGTTCTAAAAATTTTAGATCTTTCGATTTTCTCGAAAACTGATAAGGGGGTTCTTGAGGGTTGAAATTATGACATTTTCTTTTCAGGATATTATATGGCAAATCCAATGTAGCGAATTAAAAATTTTTCATTTTTAGATTTTGTTCATAAGTGAAACTGGATGGTTTTTGAAGATGTAAATAGCGAATATAAAATTATTTTAAGAAAGTCTAATATGTCAAATGCAGCATAAAGGTCTAAAAATTTTAAATTTCCTGATTTCATCCAAAATTGATACTAGAGGGGTTTTAAGAGTTTAGATTTAAATTAGATTAAGATATTACAGATTTTACATTTTACTGATTTTTGGTTCTTGGGATGTATACAAACTAAATGTGCAGTATAAAATATGTCGAGCAAAAAAATTTATATCTCAAGTTCTTTACATATCGGCAATGGAAGTTTTTTGGGGCCTATATTACCAATTTAAAACTAATTTAAAATTTAAAATAACGAATTTACTATGTCAGACTAAAGATTTGTTTGATTCAGTTTCATTCAAAACTGGTATTTGAAGAACTGTAAGAATCAAAGAATTTTTAGTTGTTCATTTTAGGGGGATTACAACCTTAAGGAAAATGATTATTTTTTTTGCTACCTTGGAGTCATTGCGAGGTACATTAATCTCGATTAGTAGTTAGTTTAAATAATTTATGGATTTCATAGTTAATTCAAAACTAAAAATGAAAAAGTAAAATTTTTATAAAGAAATTAAACCGATTGCTAAAAATGCACTAAAAAGTGAAAAATAATAATATAAATTTTTATATCAAAATGAAATTTTGAAGTCAGCGCCAAATATTTCTAACTAATTATATACAAACTATGGTAAGAAAGCAATTACAAATAAAGTATTTTTAATATTTTTATGCCAAACATATTTTGTCAGGTATTAGTTTGACGCCGACTTCAAAAATTTAAATTTCATATAAAAATTTATATTCCTATTTTTCACTTTTTAGCGTATTTTTAGAAGTCGGTTTAATTTTTTTATAACAATTGTATTACTAATAATGGTGATAATTCTAAAAACATGGAAAATTAGAGACTCTGTACATGTACGTTATTTTTATTTTATAGTAAAACTCACATCTTCCATTTACTACGTTTTCATTTAATCCTGAATATTTGGTTTCAAAGAAAAGCAATAAGCCGCAATGTTTGTCATATTATTCCATTATTATGGCATCCTAAATATTTTACCGAAGTTTGTTAATTGAAATTATTCATATTCGGGCCCACAATGACTGAATTAACTCTGACAGTATTTCCCCGAAATGATAAAGCATAATTTCAACGCGTAGGTGGTACAAGCTCAAAAGATTATAATTAGAATTTCAAGGCACATATTGGAGGTAAGTAAATAAATATTCATTGAGATGAGGGCAATTTTAAAATAGGAGCATATGAGATATTAACTCATCTACATAACTAAATAAACACTTAAGGTGGAAAATGCCACTTTTAGAATAATTTTGGTTTTTTATTATAAAATTACTAACTTAAGGGTAGTTTATACGATCATGATGTTTCGTCTTCTGGTATTTGGTATTTAATAACTACTAAGCAATTGCTAAGTAAGAAAATGTTACAAAACAGGCGAAATTCACATAGACTACACTCAGTTCAGATTATACGGGGTAGAAACACGAAAATCCATTTTTCCTTAAGTGTATTAACCCTGAGGTGAACAAATAATCACTAGTTTACGTGGTTTTTGTCCTTGAAATGAAAAGTTAGCTCTCTTGAGGTGCGCTAAGTTTAAAAAAAATATATTCAAAATATCGAATACGTCAAATTTCCATAAAATTATTTTTTTTACTTGTAAAGAAAAATATACAAGAGAGTTAAAAATGAACTACTTTAGCCTTTTTCTTGTATTTATATTTATCCATGTCTCTTAGAATGGACCAATAATAGTCACCTAACATGGCTTCGTCCCACTATCCCTTATAATTTTGCTCAAAAAATTTCAAGCCCTGGTGAAAATGTTGTCCATGCTCGTCGCTCAAGTGTCCGAGATTTTCAGGAAGGAAATCGAGATGCTTGTGAAGGAAATGAATTTTCAATGACATTCGTTCAAAATTATGTAATAAGTCTGCAACTAACTATAGGTAATTTTCATTTTTTTTTGTTTCCTAAGAACTCCTGAATAACAACTCTTAGTGAAATTCAAGTAGTTCTTTCAGTATTCGAAAGACTTTTTTCAAATATCTCATCGCTTCACATTTTTTTAGTTTGTGGTTTGATGAAAACACCTTCCTTTAATTTTGTCTCAGAAAGCAGAGCAAAGGTGCCTAAATACTGCGCTAGTTTTATCAAAAGCTTTGACAAAGTTTTTTTCTAAACCTAATTTTATATGAAGCGGTGGTAAATCAATTTTTTCAAACATCTATGCTTCATATTCAGTTTACCAGAAACATATTCTTCTCTAACTGGCTAGTCTTTTTTTTAACGGTCGTGTTTAGCTCTTGAATCCCACAAATACCAAAAGCAGCAATATTTTGTGTAGCCGCCCTGCAAGCCCAACAGTAAACTAACTACTTGAAAATCACAAAAATCAAAGACAATCCAATTGTATCTGTATTTAGTGAGTTCAATTAGTGTGGATATTGTTTCAAAGGTATCTTTGGTATTTACTGCGCGACCTATCGGAATGGATGGCTTCTTGTTACCATTATGTAGAAGGACTACTTTTAAACGAGACTTCGATGAATCAACGTCATTCTTCTAGATTATGAGGTTGTTGTATTTCTTGAAAAAGCCCAATTATATCATAACAGTAACAAAATTCGTTTTCTTTCATAAAATATCTCGAAAAACATTAACTTCAAGTACGATATAAATTAGCTCTTGTACCGGGAGCAAGTAATTTCCATTGTTGTAGTCGTGAACCTAGTAATTCAGCTTTGGATTTAGATAGGGTTAAATCTCTTACTAAATTAATCAGTTCGGAGAGAGTTATCATGTGTGGTTCTTCATAGACATCAACAAATTCATCTGAAATTTGAGCTTCTTCGTATTCCGTGTCAAGTATCGAAGTTTTGCTGAAACAACCACGTGGTGTTAGAACTTGCTGCTTGTCTGAACGGCAGACAGATTTAGTAACCAAAGGAACATCTGCATATATAATTTTATCCTTGTGTTTGTGATTAAAAACAAATATTTTGGTGAGACAGAAGTAACAATCATTCTCGTGGTTAGATGGCTCCGTTCACATCATTGGCTCGCTAAAATTCAAAGGTCTTTTTCACCTGCAGCCCAGGAGCTTAACGTTCATCTATATCTTTTACAAAATACATGAGGAGCCTACTTTTTATCATGGTGAGAGACCAAGATTTTAAAACAAGGAAAATATATGGCTTTAAATGATTTATCCACAAATATAACAAAAACGACTAGGATTTACTTCACAGAATCTTTTTGACATTTTAAAAACAAATATTCACTTAATTAGTTATTGTAAGTAAAAAAATAATATTCAATTCATTTGAAGGACATGACTATTTTTTCATTTTGTAAACTAGTGATAATTGAGATATTAATTGAAATTGACAGGAGGAACATACTTACCTGAATATACAGATTATAACCCAATTATATTTGTCAATCTTAATATAAAATATGAAGCATTTAGCATCAGAGGACATTTCCATTAATGTTTTTATTTTAACAGCTATTTATACGCAATATCCAGAGAGGCACTTCATAGGCGGAATAAAAATCAATAATAGGTTCATTTACAATACGTGATATGCTGATCACACTGTTATCATAGCAAGCAGCATTAATAAGCTACAGGTGATAATGGGTAAAGTTAAAAATAGTGAGGGAATTGGCTTTCTTATGAATGTCTCTGAAACGAAAGTAATGCTATTCTGAAAAACTACAAGAGACATGACATTGACTATCAACAATAACGCTATTCTATTTTAAATATCTTGGTACTACAGTTATTGAACAACGTATTGTTAGAAGGAAAAAAGTTTTAAGAATGAACAACCTCGAAAAATTTTCGTGGATGAGAAAAAGTTTTCTATAAACTCACAACTAAGTCTAGACCTACAAATACGCATATTAAAATAGATCTTTTCAATACATCTTTACAGTTACGAGAGTTGCATTATAGAACGTACTATAGAAAAACAAATTGAAATGTACCTTCACCACCACATTCTAAGCATATTCTGGTAAAAAAAAGTAAGCAATATCACAGTTCCAAATCGTTTATGAAAACAAAAAGAACTGTTTTGGTCATAAAAGAAAGAAAAGTTAAAATTTGGGACACTTCATGGGGAACAACAATATGAAATCCTCAGGCAAATAATTGAGGGAAAAATTCAAGGAAAAAGATTTATTGAAAGGCGTCATAGATTTCCCCCAAACCGGGCATTCTTGTACCCTTGTCCCAACACCTGTAGCATTTAAATTTACCAGTTAGCATCAATGCTACATGTTTTTAGTAATATGATATAATTTGTATATTTTTACCTGATTAAATTTAATTATATTTGGTCTTGTAACTTATCACTCTTTTTTTTTTCTTAACACAGTTTGTAAATTGCTGTAGTTTATATATCACATTATTTAGTTTGAATTTAAAAGTCGTAAAATATTTTATTTTTAATAAACTCTCATTTATTTACATTCCATTTCAGTATTAAAAGTATAAGGTTATAGTCGGTAATGTAAGGATGTATTCCCGATTCGTTGACACGAGCACGGCATGTCGAGACCGATCATTTAAGGTTGAGTATGCAGTGTGGAATTTATGGCAATTTTTTTGAACTTTGTTTTAATCATGATTAGTAACTTTGGACTGTGATCATAATTTTCTCTTTTATAATTTTCCGTGGCTTGCCAATATTTGATGTATTACCTGGTGGTCAGTGTAAGTTCGGAACTAGGTTAAAGTGCTCCAGGTTGAGAATAAGGTTGGCAAACGTAAATACAAATATCCCTAAGAATTGTCACGTCTGGTTGCAAGAGAGATTTTTATTTTCGTTCCCTTTACTGTTAAACCGTTGAAGGCAGCAGACCTATCCTGCCATCAGCTTTGAAAGGGCAGACGGTCAAGTGTTTTTTTTAAAAAGTCCACTAATCAATGAGGGCTATTTGAAGCCAGTTCTTTTTTATCTTTGGGCTTCATCTCACTCTTTTCATCTTGATATTGCTGTCAAGGCTTTCTGATGGTTCCGGTCCTAGTTTTCCTGTCCTTGTGACCACGACTATTTTAACTTTACCCTGCGTTTGGTTGGTGAGTTGGAAGTGGCCCTGTGAAGCCTCCATTCATCCACAACACAACAGGAATCCTAGCAACAGCGCTAGAAGTGAGAGGTACCATAGCATAGACCAGGTAGGAGAAAACTTTAAGTTAAAGAATTGGAGCTATAAATCAATTTATTTTAAATACAAACAAAACAACATAAATATATTTTAATGTGATATAATAACATGTAAGAACTTTTTGATAACTCTATAAAATTTACGTTATTGGCAGTTAAAGGTTCTAGAACATTTGCGGCCAAATTTTATATAACCTTTTAAAAACGAGGTAACAACCATAGTTATAAAGAGAGTACAAAAACATTGTAGGCACCATTCTAATTTATGTACATAATATTTTTTTTTGGGAATAAAATGGAATTGTTATTTTGTTTTAATTAAGTCGTTTCATTGTGGAGCTATACACCAACAGTCAATAAATTAAAATCATTCCTCATACTTAAGTGTTTTCCTGTTTAATCACTAGGTAAGTAACACAGATAATGTATAACAGGTGGCGCCTATTGGGTAATCAAAGCAGAGCACAACTATCTCTAAAAGAGATACGAACCTAGCCTCCGACATATTGAGCTGCCGTATGCATCCGTTACCGTACCCTGTAAAAAGGGAGACGCCGCACACCATTGAGGTTCTTATTCTGTGTTAACAACTTTCTGATGTATGACACTCCTATAAGAAAGTAGCCTTATATCTTGGTAACACAACATCAGGGGACCCATGTTCGTTTAGATTTCTGTTTCGATTTTTAGATGAAGCATATTCAAAGAAGCATTGACTTATGTTTTTTGAAACTTCCTGTACAAGCCAAAAATTCATAGTTAAATGAAAAAAAAAAAGATTTTTCTGAAACATCAGTATGGCAACAAAGAAAAAGTAGGCTGAAAATCCAAAAAAATATTTTAAATCACATTTTATTCGATTTTTCGCCTTTGGTGTTTTTATTTATAGGTAAATAAATATACCTTAATACGTGGGTAGTCGTTTATATTTCGGAAATAACAAACAAAGACAAAGATTTATTATTGAACATGTTTTTATTATTTTTCAAAATATTGTCCGCGACGATCAATACACTTTTGCATATGCTTGACTAAATCTGAAAAACATTTTTCTCACTAAGAAGATGATATCCCCACAACGTGGTTTTTGAATGTATCAACCACCTTTTATGGCTTTAAAAATCGTTAATGACGCAACTGGTTTTTCATGTACGGGAAGAAGAAGAAGTCATAACAATTAATTTGTCTTATATGAAAGCCTTTATTATTTAATTGGGCTTGATTTTTTTCTAGAAGGGGATCTACTTTAGTGAATTGTGTTGATATTTTAATAATAAATAAATACAATGTGATCAAAAACTAATAGTAAATATTAACTTCGAAAAATCGTGAAAAGTTAATTTTTTCGAATATAAATCCCCTATTTTTATATTGTTATATTATTTAGAATTTAAAATAAGAATGACTTTAAAGTTTTCTATTCGAAAAATTTTTGTATTTTAAAAACGCTATACTGCTTTTTGTTATTAGTTGGCTATGATGGCGAAATACGACGAAAGAAAACAATAGAGCATTACAAAATTGTCACTATTTCCTACCATTTGACAATTATTAATCAAAATCATGAGGAGGCGATTAAATAATATGCACGAAGAATATATTAATTTGTTTATTATTTATGGAGAATGTAACAAAGTTTTGTCATGAACATGACGGGCATTTGCTGATAGATATCTAGATAAACAGAAAACGAAATAGTGTTAAACGAATACTGAAAAATTTCAAAACTTATGGCACTGTTAAGGGAAAAATGCATAAAAGGATGAAAATTTCCAAATTGCAATTCTGGCATATTTTGCGGCATATCCTATGACATCGTTAAGACAAATGGCTCTGCAAACAGGAATTTCGAAGAGCTCAATACATAAAATTTTGTTGAAATAATACTTTCACCCTTATTTAATATATTTAGTTCAATACTGATTTGCTGAAAAAGTGTAACTTTGAGAATTTATGTTAACGATGATGCAAGACAACCCTCGATTTTTGGACAACATAATTTGGATTGATGAAGCAAAATTTGCGAAAAATGGCCATTTTAATAGACAAATTTTTAATTTTTGAAGTAACTCAAATTATCATTTAGTAAGATCATGAAATTTTCAAAAAACCTGACAATTTGACGTATCTTCTGCTATAAGAAATGATGGATTATTAAAACTACATTTTTATGAAGAAAACTTAAATGGTAACTTATTAATAATACAAAGCAAATTATGTCCCAATTATGTATTTGTAGGAAAAAGATATCTAAATATTCTAGAAGAGTTAGACAATCAATATTTAAGTAACTTACCTCTAGAGGAACACTAGTAATTTTTTTACCAACACGATGGCGCTCCACCACACCTTTTATGAAAAGTGAACTGCTAAAAATGAAACTTCTTTGTGGCCTCCTCTTTCTTCTAATTTAGCTGTCTTTAAATATTTTATAGGGGAACGATAAAAAACATCATTTATTGTAGTCCAGTGAAAACGATGGGAGACTGTATGGCAAGGGTAAGGGACGCGTTCGAAAGCTTGCCTCCAGATTCAATTAGATCGGCCACCCATGACGAGCTAACTCGGAGTGTGGAAAATGTTTGGAAGTTCTTGGTGTGAAAATTTTGAAGATTTATTAAAATAAGTCGTTTGTCTGTAAAGGTAAGCTGTATATCATTATTACAACACAAAAATATTTCAAAATCTGCAAATTTTTGAAATAGGCAAGCTTTCATAAAGTTACCCTTATTTTTAATTCTAAATAAGACAACATTATAAAAATAGGGGGTTTACATCTGAAAAAATTGACTTTTAACAATTTTTTCAAGTTAATATTTAATATTAGTTTTTGATCACCCTGTATTTATTTATTATCAAAATATCAACACAGTACACTAAAGCAGATTCCCTTTTAGAAGGAAACTAAACCCAATTAATTAAAGAAAGTTTTCATATAGGAGAAATTGATAGTTATGTTTAAGCCTGTAAATGCCATATCCGACATAAAATTTAAAATATGTCTTGCACTTCAACCGATTTTTTGTGAGTGAATGAGGGCCACAACCAAATTTAGTAAACTAGCAATCTATAGTTGTTTTTGTAAGTACTTTATTGCCATAAAAAGAATAAAATTCGTCGATGCACTGTTGTTGAGGTAAATGTCCACAGCTGTGAAATATTATCAAAAAAAAATGTTCCATAGTTAATTTCACTTTTTGTACGAGATGCACTTTTGAAGTTACTGTAAACACAAATAGAATCCATATATCTTCTGAGTACGCACACCATCTAAAATGTTAAAGTTTCCAATGGATATGTCAGATAACATCTAGCAGCGGCAGGTTTGCCAAATCCCGAAATAAGCTTTAACAACAATATAATATTCTGAAGAGCTAATAATAAAATGTATCCTTTTATAAATTTGCTGTATCCGTATTTTTTTTTCAACCTGCAAAATAAAACAAATAAAAGATCTAAAAAAAAACGAGTTTTAATTAAACTACACAAAAATATTTTTTTATCGTGAGTTTTATCTTTTCTTTTGAAGTCGTAATACTTTAGAGCTTTTAAAAAGAATTCAATTTTAAATAAAAAGACTGTATTTCAGGAGAAAGAGCCAACTTATCAAATATTTATCTTTTTAAAAGGTCAAAGAGAGAGATCATAAGAAATCATGAAAGAGAATTTTAATTTTCTACTTTTTATAAGGATCCTTATCAAGATGTTTTAAAATAATTTTGAAATTTCTTAGAGTTCGTAGAAAAATCTAAATAATTTTTCTAATAAACGTTACGATCTCCCCAGAAAAAACTGGTCAGCAAGTTGGAAAGCATGCTGGAAAACGGATAAGTGCTTCTACGAGCATTTGTTGACATATAACGGGCGTTCGATAACATGTTATTTTAATCAATCACCATGGCAATAAAAAACGTCAATTAAGAAGTGACCTATTGCAGATGGATAGAAAGCATGCTAAAAGACAGGTTTGTTTATATAGAACTGCTTGGAGAAACGTTGATGGCGCTGGTAACTGGGGGATGTCTGCAGAAGGGATTTCTCTTTGGAACCTGGAGGTGGTTGGGTTTTTGCAAATTTTGAGCAAGGAGAAACACTCGGTACTGAGATATACTGATAACTTGGTAATTTTAACCCACGACTGTGAAAGAAAGAATACAATAGGCTCTCACAGTTGTAGAAAGATGGATAGGATAGGAAGAACTTAGTATAAGTTCCCAAAAGACTGTCTGGAACTTTAGACTGACCTGGAACAAGCATGTGGAAAAGATAACAAGAAAATCGGGAACAACCCGTATGATTGTTAGAAGGTTGTGTGGATAAACTTGGATCTCTCATCCAAATGTGTGGTAAGACCAGCGATCACATATACAGACTTAGTTTGATGGCCCAAGATAATGGAAAGGACAATTATAATCAAGCTAGGCGGCATATAAAGGGCCGCCTGTTTGGGCATCACGGGGGCTGCGAAATAGACTCCGATCTCAGCAATGGAGTGCATTCTGCATCTTCCTACACTATATTTAGTGATTCAAGGAGAGACAAGAATGGGGTTTACCGGCTACACCGCTATAATCCAACAGCACAAATGCTGATGTCAGGTTAGTTATTATATATAACAAAATCAGGAGCCCTGTGTTAGGAATGGATACAAACCATATGATCTCGAGCTATCGCTAAATTTTATAATTCGGGGTCACTATAGAGGATTTATGGGTCAGCAAACACGCTAGACTGGAACCATTTTCTGTAACTTTTATCTGGTACACTGATGGTTCAAATATCCAATGAGAGTACCAGAGTTGGGATATACATAAGCACGAAGAGAAATTATTTTTCCCTTGAGGAAATATCTAAGAGTATTCCAAGCAGAAATATATGCAATTTTACAATGTGTAGATAAGATAGAAAGGAGAGATCTACATTTATTTTATATTTCGACGGACAAGCTGCTCTGGAGGTCCTCGAGGGTTAAAAGTTTTCATCTAGATCGGTTTGGGAACACCAGAGTAAACTTACCACTTTATACAATAGAATTATGTTACAGTGGGTATCAAGATACGGAGGCATAGACGGAAATGAAAAAGCTAATGAGTTAGCGAGAGCTGGCTCATCATCTCAATATATTGGTTCAGAATCAGCATTTGATATGCCACGATGTGCGGCATGAGGTGTTAAATAATAGATAAAAAAAAGAATACAAGAATTACTAGATAGCCAAACACAGGGCGAACGATAGCAAGCTTTTTATTGGGAATCCTAACCCGAAATTAGCACGGAAACAACTCCAAATGAGCAGTAATCAACTAAAGGTAATAACAAGCATAATGACAGTCAAATCTCGTCAAATGAATCTTTACAAAGGAGAACTTAGCTGCTATGTGGTCAAGCCTAGGAAACGGTAAAGCACATCATATGTGATTGTTAGCCACTGGATCGGAAAGGACAAACAATCTTCATGTAAACAAATTTGAAACCGAATGGAATACATATTTACTGCTTAGCGGACTTGTACAAATTGGATCAGTATGCTAAGTTATAGAGTGGCTGCAAGTCAAGAGTGAGCACAATAGGCCTAACTCATTAGAAAAAAAAGGAAACAATCTCCATAAAAGATGCAAAAAAAATATGACCGCGAGAAAACAGTTTCACTCTCAAATATTTTTTGACCTTCTAAAAAAATAACTTCACGAAGCAGTTCATTTTTAAGTGCCGTACTCTTTAGATAACGAAGCCAACCTCTTGCACTGTGTTGTATACAGATGTGCAGAACTATAGGCTGAATTTATGCTTCTACTTTATCCCTTATATTTGACAACCCGAAGTATCTACACTGTAATAAGGAAATGCATTAAATTTAGTATAAATGTGCTAAAGGCAAGTTTCGCAAACGTTTGTTAAATGCATTCAATGTTGTGATATGTTATCACATATTTAATACACCAACATTAATTTAAGTTCAAAAAATTCGGAAACTAACAAAAAAAGTAGTGTATGCCATACTTTAAGCAACTTATATCATACTAAACAAAAAGTTCAATACAAGTTGCGCCACCTCCCGGAATCTCATGCAATGATATTGAATAATAATATATATTCCTTTAGTATTAGGGTATAATGTGAATTAATTTTAATGTGCCAAAATTTAAATATCTTTTCAGTTACTTTATGGAAATTTAAGATACCATTTAATCAAATCTAATATACAACGAACTGATATTTGAATTAATTGCTTCAAATGCAAAGTAAATGTAAATTATTCAATTTTTGATACAAAATCATTAAATTTAATGTAGAATGGACTAATGGCCATTTGAATTTGCATTAAATTTCAGGTTTTTTTTAACAGTGTAGGTTTAACACTTGTTCGCACTTATGTTTTACAAGTCAGTTTTCAGACAAAGAAAAATAATTCTGCTAATATGCCTTTTGTACACATGCACAAGGTTTACTAGATATTTTTACTGGTCAACTTGATTAGTTTCTAGTATTAGGCATGTAGAATAGCCTAACAGCACTTACGAATGATTCATCGGACCAATGAACTTTTCTTGTAAAATTCGTGTCCAAATTAACTTTTTGTAAATACCATAGGCGAAAAAGCATATCGTTTAGTGTTGTATCTCCAGGATGTAAGAACTTGTCACGCTTAAACCTATATTTTTTAATTTGTAGAAATTAGAGACTGCATTTACTTCTACCTCAATTTTTATACACAAATTACAGGTGGTATTACACGACTATTTGCTTTATTATATAGTTTCGATGTCCTTTTAAAAATAATAAGATTAAGTAAGATTTAAATGTACCCATGTAACTCTGGGCGCATTGTGGAAAGATGTCTATTGGTTCCTATGCAAATAGAATACGATAGAACGCGATACTTTTACCAACAGAGAGAATTGGATGGAGGAGTAGACTCTCCCCAGAAATGCATGCTGGTGGTTTATAGACGGATTTTGACAGGATGAAAGAACCGGAGATACAATGTTTGATAGAAGCACGAGGTTTTCTTCACTGGAACAGTATGCAATGGGTTTTCAAGCGAAAATTATTTTGCAACGTGATAATATCTGTAAGAGGGACATAAACATAAGTAGGACTAGAAGCATATGCTCAGACAGTAGGGCTACATTGGCTCTAGGGTTCAACGTAGTAGCTTTATGACTGGTGTTTGAGTGTAGAGAGATACTTGATTATTTAATAAAGAATGTCTGCACAATCAGACTCGTGTGGGTCCGAAGTTACCAGGGTATACATGGGAACGAGAAAGTAAATCGAACTTTACGGTCTCCAAAACCATTATATCCTGTTTCAATTACTGTTAGTAAGAAAGAATTGAAACTTGAAAGCAAATTTATTGAATGTTAGAAGAGATGTGCTAGTTAATATATGATCAGACCTAATGTTCAAGTTTCTAGTGAGCTTCATTTCTTGAAGAGGGAAGAACTGTGAAACGTGATGGGATTACTGAGGGGACATTGTCACCTATGAGATCATCTTTATAGGATAGGAGGACCTAGTATGCAGATAGTGCTTGGAGGAGGAAGAAACTGTTGATCTTGTTCTCAGAGAGTGTCGGGCACTCAAAGGCAGATACATTTCGGAGATACAATAATATCATCCGATGCAGTCAGGCAGAATCAGAGAACTGCTTGAACTCGTAAAGACGATCAAGCATGAATGATTTGTTGTCATGATAGGATGTAATGAGACCAACAAGGCCTAGGCATCGATGATCGAGTGTCGCCATTTTATTCATTCAATGAACCATACCATAAATATACCAAAGTAATATCTAATTATCATCGCCATTTATAAAAAATGTTACGTTATGAAGTTCGGTTATACATGTAAACGCAGCTTAAAGCCATAATTCAGGATGTTGTTGAATATGAAAATTAAGTTTCCCTTGCTGTAAAGAGTAAAAAAAAATTCACATATTAAATGTCTCTAAATTGCAATATAATACTCTAGTCCCGAGCGAAACGACTGCAAAGTTTTCATTTTTGTTCTACTCTAAAAGTTTCTAACTTTCTTGGTGCTAAAAAGTTCATTATAACACAAAGGTTTAATTACATAGTTTAACCAACTCTGCGGCAATTTTATAGGCCATCGGAGACTTTTTGCTTTCCTGGAATTCCCTTTTTTTTGTCAAAGTTTCTAACTCGAACAACAGAAAACTAATTTAGATTTTAGTAGAGGAAACAATAAAATTGATAGGTTGGCGCAGTTATTTAATTTGAATTAAAATTATTATTATATTTTGGTTTAAAAATCTCTATATAGTTTTTATCGTATATTTGACAACAAACAATCACAACTGTTTTTTTTTTGTATATGAAGAAAATTTAACAAAAGACTAGTATGGAATCTTTTGACTAATCTTGAAATATCAAAATCTAAAGGAGACGTATACTTTCTAGTACCACTTCTTAAGCTAATTTTGTATCTTACTCAAATTAGATTGTAGGCTCCTTGATGCTGATGAGGGTTCTCTGTAAGATGTTAATATCGTCAGAGAACTTAGCGATTTCTGTTGTTGGTAAGTCAGAGGTAAGGAATAGACTATGGGCCTTAGAACGCTGCTCTTTGGTAGAAGCGATAGATACATTTTTCTGACAAACCCACCTATTTCGCTGATTTTTTACGTATGCTTTAAACCTCCCTTAAGTGTCCCGAATACACAACATTCTATATTTTGTAAGTCCTGGGGAGGCGTAGGGAAAGGTGAAGAGGTGCAACAATTGTTTTTCGATTTTCTCGCCTTCTGTTGGAGTTACGAAAGAAGTGATGATGCCAGGCTAGTACTACAACTTTGTATGTTACGACTTTTGTCGTCACGGTGACGACTATCGACTAGGGGGGATGCGGCAATCTTTTTTTGGAGCATAATTCATTTGTTACATGTTTTTACTATTTTAACCATTCTATGATCATTTTATCACTTTATAAATGTTTCTAAATGAAATATAATTGACCTAATTTTGTACTGAAACGTGGCAACTTCAGGACACTTCGTTATATAATGTTGAAGATTCTAATGAGGTATAATCAGAATGAGAGTGGTAGGAGGCGGATCCAGTGGGAGAGGCGAGGGGGCACTCGCTCCCCTCCCCCCCAAGAGATTAAGTCGAGAATTTACTTTCGCTTGCCATGCTGGACTCTTGTGATATCAACCCCCCCATAGAGAGGCTGAATCCGCCCATGAGTTGTAATGTATGTTAGCGATACAATAAGTTACCAATATTTTATAAAACGTATTGGCATGCATTATTTCAATATTTACTGACCCGTTACGCGATTACCTACATTCTGTCCATAATTTTGATATTCATCTCTTATTATTGGAGACATCATAATAAATATTTTGGAAAATAATATTTTTTTTTGCGAACCTATTTAAACATCATGCCCGAATATGGATTTTTATCGGTAATAAACGGGAACACTGGAATACATAATAATATGGGGTCATGCATAGAACATATAGTTATTAAAAATAAAAATAGTTTAATAGTTTTATCTCATTTATATACGAAATTTGAATTACAGACCATTATAGTACTTTGTTCCAAATCTTAGCAGATAATGACAATAAATATATAGATAGAAAATTAATTTTTTTTTAACCTAAATAGGTTCAAATCACTAGCTATAAATAATAAGTGTGAAGGCGTTCATGAAAACAATGACAAATATTCTGTCAAAATTTTTTTTTATTTAAATATATAAAATTATCTACATAGTTAAAGTCAAACAGAAATATATTAAAAGAAAGGAATTGATAACTAATGATCTTATTAAATCAATAAATAAAAATAACAATTATATAAGGAGATACAACTTCATCCAAAGGAAGAAAGCATTGGATAACTTAATAGATGTTAAAAAAAGTCTCAAACAGTAATTTAAGAGAACCAAAATAATGCTTCTGGTTTATGAAAGATTGTGAATATAAACAATAATATAAACAAAACAAAAACGAACGTTTCGGTAACCAAGACCACGATGATAATCTCGTGTCCAAAAAGATTGAAACTGCAAAGAGTGGCCGTAAAATAAGCCTATTTCGTGGACCTCGCATTTGCAACCAAAATGTGTACTAATTGAAAGTTTATGATAAGATAATACTTTAAGAGTAGTTACAAGATGAGCACTTGTTTCAATTTTGAGGAACTAATTATCAAGTTTGACGAAATTGAATTGTATAATGTGTTGATTAAAATTTTGACATTAAAAATGTGATATCTCGACAATGAAAGAAGATAAACAAATTTATCTTATTTAATTTTAAAGGCTAGATAATTGGCACGCTGCACAAGATATAGACACATTGCGTGCAACACTTGTAATTCAGCAAGGACGATGTGCCAAAGGTGCAATGGGTTACATGAAGCAACTCATTATCGATTTGGTCATCTCAAATCAGACATATACCAACCGAAGGAACTTTTTCGCCGCTTTGATGGACTATCAAAAACTTCGTCTCAATGCCACATGACTGGCTGGCAGTTATACTAATAATATATGGAGTCGATGTACATATTGTGTCCTTTTTAGAACATCTTATGTCAACTCGGAGAATGCTCAAAACTGTGAGGGTGTTTTCCAAGGGTATCTAAATGCTCTTCGGTTTTCACAAATGCCGCATTTTAAACACAACTAGAGGAAAGATTCAACCGGAAACATTAGAGATGCAGATGCAAAGCCATTATAGTAATGAAGGCAGGACTGATCTATAAATACTTGTACATGAAACAGGCACAGAAAATTTATCAACGCACTATGAAAATCGAGTTAACCACTGAGTCACGGGAAATAAAACGTGTGAGACAGATATTGCAAACCAACCTAAAGAGTAGAAATATATGACAGACAATTAATACCTATGCGTACTGTGCACTTAGTTACTCTTTTGGAATTGATAAACTAAGCAGAACTAACAGAGAAAGTCTGCAGTAAGAATAATCGTTACTAAGGCACACAAATATCATCCTCGTAGTGCAACTGAATGAACAATGCTTCCAAGATACCATGGACGAAAAAGATGGGTCGATATTGGTAAGCAACTGAATCAACAACTGAAAAACTTTCACTCATATTTTCATAAGTTAATAGTCTTCTGTGCAACACAGGGTCATATGAAAGGTAGACAAATCAACACCGCTGCGATTGAGGGAACATATTTCTCATCATCATACAGATCAAGAGATATCCAAAGGAGGTCGGAAAACATAAACATAATAGCCTCAAACTACTGTTTGACGTCAGGGCCAATGTTTCTTAAAACCGAAGACTTCCTACTAGCTATCCAAGATCAGGTTGTCTCCATGATAAACTATCTGAAACACATAACTAAACACACCTCGATCTAGAAGAATCAATCCGATAATGATGTTGAATAACAGAGATAATCCAATACATAAGGGGAGCATATTTGCTTCATTGGAATACAAGGAGGGACACGATTCAGCCACAAAGATCATTAATCAAAAGTTGACAGAGAAATTCAAACTGTTGTACATAGATAAAGTGACAAACTATGAATACAATCCGGAACCTATATTGGAGAACAGCGAGTTCAAACTGTATTGAAACCGAACTGTTCTTACAGACGTACAATTGCACATAACAGATTGGACTTCATTTTAATAGGTAAAATATCCCAGCGAGCAACTCTAATATAAATCGTTATCTCTAACAACAACAATCTAAGGAACATTCCTAATGAGAAGATTGCCATATACGCAGAGAATGGGGTATGAGTAACATTCGGACGATCCCCAAAATTGTATCAAAAACCGGGTTATTACCGAAAAGTGTTCAAGGGAATGAGTCTCAGCGAACATCTGTATAAGGTTATTCAAAAGGTAGTCCTACTTGGAATTTCTCGAAGCGTCTAGAAGTTCATGAGGAATACAGAGGATCATAACGTCTTCTAGGGCCTTACAACATAGACAGTACCCACAAAGAACTCCATCCTTGTGATATCGGATCATATCTGGAATGAATGAATATTTTCTGGAGTGAGTGGCTAAGTCCAAGACAAAATATTACGAATATATGAAAATACTATATGGTATTTTTATTAAATAAACAAGATTGTAGTTTTAAAGAACCGATGATATAGAAACTATTGAGTAATATAAGGTTTTAGTTAATCACAATTCAAATATTCTTGATCTCTTTTAAGGACTGTCTTTTTTGTTGAAATATATACATATATATATATATATATATATATATATATATATATATATATATATATATATATATATATATATATATATATATATATATATATATATATATATATATATATATTTATATATATATATATATATATATATATATATATATATATATATATATATATATATATATAAAGAAAGGTTAACGTCCGTGTAATTTTAAAACAAAATAAGAAATTCTCGGCTATGCGGACTAAGATGGTTGATAAATATTATTTTCATGCTAAAAAGTGCGGAGATCTCCAAAGAAACATGGAAAAAGTCCGGGTCCGAAAAATGACGACAGCGCTGTTTCATGGGACTCGTCAGGCCATTGCATTCGGTACAAACCATCATCTCATATCTGTGTCATTGAAACAGACTTCACAGTTGAAAAACAGTAAACAAGACACAGTGGCGACATCTCGATGGCTCACTCAATAGCATTGAAGTTCAGTATCGCACCAACGATCTTCCCAAGAGAGCTGTTGTGTATGTTTTAAGCCAACAAATATAAAAATAAAAAGAGAAGTTAACGTAAGAAATTCGCGGCTATGCGGTCTAAGATCGTTGGTGCGATACTGAACTTCAACTGTGGAATTCATGGTTAGTTTGGTTGTCGATGCCGAAATAATGCGACCTCTATCCTTAGAGTAGCAAGTTCGTGTATCGAGTTTTGATATATTTATTTTTAAATTTACCATCGCGCCACCACATGGCGGTTTTATACAACATTGTTGATTTGAGTTATTCTTATGTTACTGAGTGAGCCATCGAGATGTCGCCACTGTGCCTTATTTACTCTTTTTCAACTGTGAAGTTTGTTTATATGACACAGATACGAGATGATGGTTTGTACCGAATGCTATGGCCTGACGAGTCCCATACTAGGACGAAACAGCGCTGTCGTCATTTTTCGAACCCTCAGTTTTTCCATATTTCTTTAGAGATTTCCGCACTTTTTAGAGTGAGAATAATATTTATCAACGGTCGTAGTCCGCATAGCCGAGAATTTTTTATTTTATGTATATATATATATATATATATATATATATATATATATATATATATATATATATATATATATATATATATATATATACATGTTGTTTTTGACTATTCCTTCTAGCGCCTTTAATTTTAAAGACAAAGGATTATAGTCTTCGAATCCTTAGTACTTCTAAAAATTTGGATGATTCGATTATAAGGAACAAGTTTCATTGTATTAGTCTTATATTAATAAGAAATTATACTTATAAACGTAAATTTATTTACAAAATCTTGATAAAATGTTCTTCGCCGCATATTATTGAGCCAGAGCGTCATAAAAAGATAATGCGAAAATCTTCATGCAGTAGTTCATTAATTATCTCTTTTAAAATATGTCTCAGTTTTTAAAACACATCAATCATTTAAGTGGTTGTAATATAATGACTTTGTTTTGAAATTGGGGTAATTTTTTAAAGTTTAGTGGAGTGGTCGTTCCCTATATTGAAAAAGGACGATATTTACATATAAATTGATAATATCGGCCGCAAAACCAAACGTAGCTAAATAATAAAAAGTATGATTTTTGTATCCATAATTACCGAATTCAAAGCTTTAAATTTATTTTTCCCAAAAATTTTGAAACCGAGAACTTTTTTATTTCAATAGTTGAAATAAACCATTATCTCATGTATCGATGTTAAATGAAAAATCTATCGTCTGCTTAGCAAATCTTAATTGGATATTATCAAATTTATTTAACATTTATTTTTATTTCAATTGTTTTACTTCCTTCTTTTTTTATTGGGGCCTATCCTCTGTGGATGTTGGGAATCACGTTGGTCCACATAATTTTGTTGACAACTGCTCTGAATAAGTGTAAGGTCATCCGCCCACTATCTGATATGTTTAGCCAAGATGTTTGTTGTCACACCTATGTTCTTTTACCCTTTATCTTACCTTGCAGTTGTTACTTCTCACAGCACATCACATGCCCTGAGTATGACATATTTTTGATTGTAGATCTGTCTGTCTTTATACGTTGGATCACGGTATTGTTTGCGACATGATGGGTGCTTGAAATTCTCAGCACGCGGGGATAGCACCATATTTTAAAGGGTTCCAGTCGTTTAGATGTTACTTTCGTCAAGTTCCAGGCTTCCACTCCATATAAGATGGTGGAGAACACATAACATCTTAATATTCGTATTACATCAATATTTAAGTGCATATTCCATATGACCTTTTTGAGGAGGTTGGCCTTCTCTATGTGACATTTAATCTCCTGTGATTGTTCTTATTCTCCACTCAGACTGCATCCTAGATATGTGTATTTGTACTGTTTCCATGATTTTACTTGTTGCTCTAAATTGGTGCCGCATCTCATCGCTTTTACTCACTATAAGGATTTTGGTTTTCTTACAGTTGAGCTTAATGTCATATTTGTTACAGGTTTCTATTACCCAGTTTATTAGTGTCTGCAGTTCCTCCATATTATCAGCTATCAGAATTGTGTCGTCTGCAAATCGTAAGTTGTTAATGATTTCACCATTGATTTTTATGCCCTCTCTTACTCTACCGATATCTTCTCTGGCAAATTTCCCGTTTTACTGTAAATCCTTGTGAGGTTTCGTTGCTTATACGTACAGTCGCCATTTGCTTCAAGTACCAATTGTTAGTTAGGCGTAGATCCTTATTATAGATATCAGATTCCCTCAATATTTGGAATAGTTTGAGATGTTGCACTTTGTCGAATGCTTTTTCGAAATCAATTAAGCATGCAACCCTTGTATAAAGTTTCATGTCCGCTTGTAATGCCAAACTGAACTTTGTTTTCCTCGAGTCTTCCATATATACGAGAATTAATAAAATTAATAAGGATTTTAAGCGCAAGGCTTATTAGCTTATACTTCTGAATTCAGAGTATCTTCTTAGGAAGAGGAATGAAATTGGAGACTAACCAGTCTTTAGAAAATTCATCCGTATCATAAATTTTGTTAACTAGACCAGTTAGCATTTTAAGTTGGTCATCTTTAAATAGTTTAAGTGTTATTTCTGGTCCTGAACATCCAAGGACACTGGCTTCTATTTGTTGCTCTTCTTCCATATATTCCCTCCATCTTTCACATGTTCTTCCATTGTTCCTTAGCAGATTATTATGTTTGTCCAATATTGAGTGATTGCTCCACGAACTATTTCTTCCTGTTCTAGCCTTGATCTTTTTATATAGGTTAAAAATGTCATGGTTCTGCTCTAATAATTCAATTTCAATACATTGGTTTATAACCACAGCTCTTTTGCTTCTTTGATCTTTCTGTTAATGATTTTGTTTATTTCTTTATACCTTCTTTCATTTTTGTTCTTATATTTTCTTCGTTTTTTTCCAAAACTCTAATATTTCCTATCATCTATGGCTGTTTTTTTACACTTTTTCCTGCTTTTAGGCTACTATCTACTACTAAATTATTGACATTTTTGATTTTGTTATATATCTCATCGACACTTATATTTTTTTGATTACTATCCATGACTATACTGTTTATTTTGGTGTTTAGTTCTTCTTTAACTGCGTCTCTTGTAGTGTTCAGCCTCTCGATGTCCGGTCATTTTTGGAGTTTTTGTTTATGAATTAATAATATTCCATGTTTTATTGGGTTCATTCCTTTCATTCTTCGAGGGTTTTTGCAGTTCAAAGAAGATAAAGGAGAGTGATGGCTGGTTCGGGTTTTAGAGATTGTTGCGGAACATCATTTATTTCTCTAAAAATACTAACTGTGTTGTGTAACCTGTTATATATGAAAGAGAACTCCAAAAAATACTTCGTAATTAGTGACTATCACTCATATAATACCAGAAAAAAATACAAGACTGCAAGGGCCAGAGACGGTTAGAATCATTTTGGTATAAAATCCTTTAGTATCCCTTCTGATCGGATAAGGTCTCTTTCATGGTTTAAAGGCAAGTGTTTCAATAAATATTTGTGTAGCAAATTTGAGGATCCTGAAATATACCCATGGCTTATTTTATTATAGTGACTATTGAATACTTTTGTAATTTGAGCTGTTAAGTTTTATTTTATATTTTGACATATAATTAAGTTATTAATTTAGTTTATTTTATATTTTATATTTTGATATATAGGTTTATTTCATATTTTGATTATTATTAAGTTTAGTTTATATTTTGACATATAATAATACTGTGTTGTGTCATGAATAAAGACTGATCGATTAATTGATACCTTAAAGGGACAACTAAAATAAACTGAAACATAATTGTATCCAAATCTTCCGTATCATAAAAAAAAATTCAGTCACTGTTTAATATATTTTTTATAAAAATTCTTCTTTTTAAAATTTAAATGAATAAACTCGATGATTTTACAAACTTAAATCAACTATGGAGGAAATTGGTTTTTATTTGGGAGTAAATAAAAGAATAAGATGAGGAAAGTCGTTGAAAAAGCAGTTATAACTTTTCCGTTTATAGCTACATTTGATTATAAACACCCCATTCTTGAATATCGGGGCTCAAGGGAATAAACTTATTTATTCCATTACGTAGTTCCTAAACTTGACAAATTATAGGGTGTGTAGAACAAGTAATTTCAACTGAATGGCCCGATTAACTTTAATGTAATTTTCTAAGGTTTAGCGAAACGGTTTTGAGAGAAAAGAGATTTCTAACCCCATTTGGGTTATCCATGTTAATTTTCTTGATTAATGACTATTTTGGTATATAGACCATGTAGTAATAAAATTTCAGAGGCGTGGGACCAATTTCAATTCAGCAAGCAATCTTGCTTTACTGTTCGAGCTAATATTTTATAACATAATAAATGGTTTTTCAAATTTTGTATTACTTTACCATTACATCCTATAAAATATCGAAATATATGAATATACGTGTATATGTAATATTATACATAGGGCAAAATAACTGTCTTAAACTT
Source organism: Diaprepes abbreviatus (assembly GCA_034092305.1). Classification (NCBI taxonomy): domain Eukaryota; kingdom Metazoa; phylum Arthropoda; class Insecta; order Coleoptera; family Curculionidae; genus Diaprepes; species Diaprepes abbreviatus. The sequence goes on from JASJET010000026.1 coordinate 23,224, forward strand.
TTTTTAACAGTTCATTGAAAATCTCTAAACCATTCTAAAATCTGCTTTGCCTTAAAAATGCATATAATTAAAAAAATTATTTTTTTTTATACCCTTAAACTACAATCTGCATAAAACATTATAGTTTACAAAATTTCAGCCTAGTTTGAGACAGATTATTGTGAAAGAGTCTCCATAATTCTAATTTGCTTTCAAAATGACATTAATTTTATTTTATCAAAAATTGCACTACTTTGACCTGATATATCAAATATAGTATTTTTGATGTCTAGTATATAAAAAGACGTTTGAAAATCTAGTTCAAACCTCAATATAATCATACCCGTGAGACTTTTTCGCCAACCGTGAATCCACCAATATTGACTTTACGGTCATAGCGGGTCTTCATTCTGTCACTTTTTATTTGTAGTTTTTGACAGACTTCTTCGTCTAAGACCAACAGCTGCTTACTAAGTTGATTAGTGTAGTCTTCCCAAGTTGTTTCAGAATCGGGTTTAACTCCAGTAAGAAAATCGACTGGAAGTGGTTTCATGAATGGCTGAACGATAGGCTAGTAAAAATAGCTGAATGCGACGGGATTGACGGACATAGGTAAGCCAAGGAACTTTGCCGTCAAAGGTTGTGTGGCTTAATCACACTAGTTGTAGGAACACCATGTATCATCCAGAAATCAACAAATTTGGGACATGCTCCAAGATGAAATGAAAAAGAAATTCAACTTTGTGAAAAACTTCAGCACAAAGTTGAGTCGCAAGAGCGAATGGGACAGAAACACCATTGAAAAACTCAACAAGAAATCCACTATATAGTATACACGTGGCTCCAAAATAACGGAGGGAACTGGAGTAGGAGTGTATGGACCCGGCACCAGACATTAAGAAAGCTTGAAAAATCACCAATCATTTTCCAAGCAAAAATGCATGCCACTGAGAGATGTATTCAATTTAACAAGAAGAAAAATTTTCACGGACCAGAGATTACCATCATGGCGGATAGTTAAGCAGCCATCAGTGCGCTGAGCTCTCAAGTTATCAGTTTCAAGATGGTCTGGAAATGCCTAGAGGAACTGAATGATTCGAGTAAGAATAATAAAGTCACCCTCTTGTGGGTACCGGGACATACCGGGATAGAGGGGAATGAACTAATAGACAAGTTCATAAGGAAAAGGGTTGAGATACCTTTTCTGGGGCCGGAGCTATTCTGTGGAATCAGTAGTAGCGTAATTCTGGAAGAACTAAAGATAGAAAGCAGGAAATCCAATTAATGGACGGAGCTGCAAGGATTAAGACAAGTGAAGATACTTTTGGAGAACTACGACCAAAAGAGATTCAAAGAGCTTCAGTAAAATTCAGCTCAGAGTTCCGCCAGGGATCCTGACGGGGCACTGCCACCTGAAGGGACCCACCATAGAAAGAGTACAAATTCTGTGAGGAGGAGGACGAAACCTCTATTCATATCCTTGCAGAGTGCAGCGCTGTAGAAAACCCTAGGATGTAGTTCTTGGGAGCACACCAAATCGAAGAAGGGGAGCTACTCACCTAGAAACCGTCCAACATCCTGAGATTCCTGAGGAAAATAGGACTGGAGGACCTGATCCAGCTGATAAGGTAACTCTTACGACTGGACATTAGAAGGGGGGCACAATAGATCTACTAGATCGCAGTGTACAGAGCCCCAACTCTACGCATATACATACATACACCATCTACCTTTATTATATCCATACTGGCTACCTTCTCGATTTGCAAATGTAATTGTTGCATCTGTTTGTGGATTTCAGACACCTCATGTTATACTTCGCCATGTACTTTTCAAATTTTGCTAATCTTCTGTTGCATCTCTTTTCTATGCGCTTCATGTCTTCTTTCATTTCTTGTTTCATATTTTCTTGACTTTTCTTAAGCTCCTGTCTCATTTCCTTTAGGCTTGTTTTTAGTTCTTTTGTTATGCTTTCTTGATTTTTCTTAATATCCCCTTTAAATTCTTGGTTCATGTTATTTTGGCTTGTCCTCAGCGTCATCAATTCTTGTGTCATATCCTCCTGATTTTTCGTCATATCTTCTTTCAATTCTTGGTTCATGTTTTCTTGGCTTGTTTCCAATATCATCAATTCCTGTTTAAACTAGTTTGAAGTTGTTCCTTTATTTCCGTGTTCTGTTTTCCAGTTTCCACTGGCATACAATTTCAATTTACTCTTTCCTATTTTTCTAATTTTCTAACCTGCCTAACCTCTTCTGGATATGATCGCACTTCCGACACCAATTTTTTCATAAAGGCCGGTCTTTATACATAACTGTTTTGCTTTAAAACCTTTTGATAAAATTTCAGTTCTGGCATATATATATATATATATATATATATATATATATATATATATATATATATATATATATATATATATATATATGAATAATTTATTTTTGTATCTTAAACCTTTTGTAAAATAATTTTTTGTAGTATTTTCTTGGGTATTGGGTATTTCCATTAGAGAAACAAAGGACAACAATTTTGCGTTATTATTGCTTTGATTTTCTTGACATCGTTTTCTGTTCTATTACACACTGGTGGTAATCTCATTATAGTTTTCTAATTTAACGTTGGGCAGTTCTACTCCAGTCGGCAGAAATTTTCATTTTTTATTGTTTATTTCTAAACCCAATTTGCAATATTCATCCTGTAGCTTCCGTGCCATTAATTTTATGTCGACATTTATTATGACCACCTTGTTATCTGCAAAGTAAGAAGTGTATAAGCATGCATCTTCCAAATCCACACCAATTTTCAGACCTTTTGCAACATATATTTTAAAAATACCCTTGATTTTTATTTGCCTGGTCATCAAACATTACTAATCTCTTTAATAAGAAGCTAGTCACGCTAATGGGATGAATTCGTAGCTTACTTTTTAGAGAAATGTAACTAAGTGAAATAATTATTCTTCATTCTTGACTAATTTTTCATTATAGTTACGAAATGTTCATTTTTTGCTTCTCTAAATCTCGGTTTTACAATGCTTTTCTTTGTAACAAGTACAATTATGTATAAGTGTCAGTCTATTCTCGTGTACAAAAGTACTCTTAGGTAAATAGATTATGACCAACCTCTATAATGATTTTGTCCGTAGCAGAACTTTCATTACGCATCCATAATATTTTGTTCCTAATTAAAAGTTTTAATACATTATTTTCGATTAGCGATGAGCAAAATACCAATAAATTAATTTGTTTTGAAATAACTTGATTTATTAACCTATAAAATAAATTTTATAATTAAATTTGATGAGGATTTTATGAGTTTAGCTGGAACTTTGGTTGATGATCAATTTTAAAATTTATTTTTGCAGACACTTCATTTCGAATTTAATAATAAGAACTTTTAGTATATTATGGAACTATATAGTTTGGAGTTTACTTGCAAAAAAACTTATCGGGCTTAGATAAAAAATAAAGTCTAATTAATTTTTGGTATATGAATGTTTGAAAATAATTAAGATTTGGCAAATTATTACCGGCTACAAAAAGTGACAAAATGCTGATAAAAATGACAAGAGAGTCAATTTTCTTTGAATTTAATATCGTTAGATATTAATTATCAATATCTTAGGAGAAATAACTATTTTAAACAAAATATTGTGATAAATGTATGCTTAATTTTAAAGCCTTCCATTACTGATTTAAAAATACGCATCTCTTTGTAACCCTAATATTAATAGAATAATTTCTTTTTATTAAAGAAAAATATTTTTCTAAATTAAAACTATACCAGAAATAATACAGCGAATAAGATGTTCTAGTATATAAGTATATATACAAGATATACGATATGTCAAAAATTTTGACAAAATACACCACTAACTTTATAATTTTAAATATTTTCAAAACCGTATTTTCAATTTAAGCATGTTCAACTAAAATTAGTTGCAGTAAAATGAGTGTTTGTAGCGCTTAACGGAGATTGGTAAGATGTGCAGTCAATCACATACCTTTATCTCTTCCTCTTTTCAGTGCTTTATGTGCTCAGAGAACGTTGGCAATCATCAACGCTTTGAAAATTTTCTTGACGGTTGCCCTAAAAATTTTCACAAATGTTTTGTTGTTTCATTACAGTAGAGTTTTTAGTCAGAATGTGGGCTTTCTACCGGACCCTTCATTGACTTTTGTCTTACTTTCAAGTTCATTCTCCTTAGGACCTCCTTATTAGTGGCATGCTCCACCCAACTGGGTTTTAAGACCCGTCGTGAGATCCACATTTCGAGTGCTTTGAATCTTCTGCATGTAGTATCCACCACTGTCTCCACCTCTAGCTCATACAATAGTACAGAGTTCGCATAAACCTTTCCTAGTCAATTTCAATGTTCCAGGCTGTTGTTACAAAATAGGTTCTTCATTTTGAAGAAAAGTGCTTTATTATTAAAGGGGTGCTTTCACACTTTAAATTCTTTTTTATATCACTCTTAAATGGTCTCAATTCTCATTTAATAAACATCCACAATAAGAGATATGAGCCATTTTCGCGATAATTTTATTGTCTGCAGACTATTATATTTTTAGTCTTTGTTCTGTTTTGCTGTAAACCGTGCTCATTAAGATGCATTACCAACAGGGGCGGATCAAAGTGGGGTTTGCCCTCCTCCCAAAGCATCGAATTCAGAATTGAATTATTTCTGTCAAATGGTTTTCACTTGTCATGTTGTCTGTCTTGTATACGAATAGGTGTGATATCGCCTCACCACTCTCAAAAAGAGAGGCCAGATCCGTCCCTGGTTACCAATTTATTTAAAAGAGATTGTATATCTTTGAAACTATCTGCTAAAACCACAGTGTCATCCGGATATCGAATGTTATTATTAATATTAATGCCATTAATAGAAGTTTCCTCAGATGCATCTTCAAACGTTTCGGCAAACAATTCTTCGGAGTAAACATTAAAAAATAGTGGAGACAATATGCACTCCTGTTTAACCCCACGTTAAATTGTCACTTCCTCAGCTTCTCTATTATTCGTATATCACATACATCATAATGTCAAGGTGTCTTTTGTGCTTAACTCGGTCAGCAGCTTTGTGCTGACGTTGATCTGATAGTTAAGGTCTATATAGTGTTAAATACCTGTATGGTAAAAAGATCATTTCTTTTGCCAAGACCACTCCTCAAAACAAACTGCCTATTCGCAATTCTTTTGTAAGATATTACCTAAGGTTGTTTTTTTGGTTCAGGGTGTTAGAAATCAATTTCAGTCAATCTTCGGGTATTTTTCCAGAACGGTATTTTTCATTGAGTTGATATATCCTACAATAAATTTTAAATAAGTATATTTTATTGAATGAATAAACACTGCACTAATATTTAAAAATTAATAATTAAAAAGGCTAATAAAAGAAACCATAAAGTTACTTAATGAGTTTGCTACAATAATATAAATAAGTCTATATTTTAAAAGTTCTGTTATATTTTATATTGGAAAAAAATACAGAAAAATATATTTGTCCCACAAAAATTTACATTCACCCGAATTATAAAAATAAAACAATAAAATGGATGTATGCATGTATATTTTGTTGTTCCTCCATTTGCATCTCAGACAGCCTGCAGTCGCCTTGTTATTGATGGAATCAATTTTTAGTGACCCGTGAAAGTATTTCTGCCATGCAAGTTTTAATGCATTTTTGCAATGCAAATTTATCCCAAATCGGACCACTGGCGCGGAGAATGCAGTTGTTTAAGTACAATATAAAGGATCTATTTTCACACAATTCTTGGTGTGTGTTTTAGATCATTTAGTGCTTCTCAAAGCCTAAATGTCTGACTGACTCAAGTCAATTGATTTGCAAAATAGATAAATAGTGTCAATGATTGATTCTATTCTCAAAGACACTAATTTTCTTTCTCCAACCGCTATCACTGAAGACCTAACCTACAATGACACCGTCAAGTTTAACAGTTGGAACTGCATTTTTTGTTTTTATTTCTTCATTAGCTTTAGGCCAAATTTTTTCCTATCAGGTGAACAAAAATACAAGGTAAAAGACAGATTTATCAAGTTCAAAACAGTTACCAATGATATTGGCAAAATGGAACCTTTTTCGCTCATTTCGTTTAAAAATTAGCGGCTTTTTTCTTACAGTTCTTCCATAAAATCCCTGGAATCGTAATACTCCACCTATTGTTCCTAGATTAGTAAATAATCTAATTTTGTAACTGATTGTAGATGTATCACAGTAAGAGAAATTCTCGCAATGTGGATGAAATGACACCAGATATTACATTCAGTTATGCTTCTAGGACCTATGTAACGACATTTTTAATGCAGTAGCTCTAATCACAATTCGACTATAGGGAAAGAAAGCCAATAAAATATAATTTAAAGAAAAACTCATTTTTCTAAATAAAAAACTCAATAAAGCTTTACTAGAAAAATATGGCGCCATAATCCTTGTACTAAAATATTGGCAGCCATTGAAAATATTATTGAAGGGAACATAAATAAATGAATAAGAGAGGTGATACTCGATCTTCGATGTCTGGACCTACTTGCGCCCATTATATCTCACCATGACTACAATAATTCGCGGGCGATCGGCGTTACGAATCCAAGCAGCCTCGTTACCTATTTTTGTGTGACTTTATCGTATATTATTGTATCCCCAAAATGTCTCTGCCTCAGCCTATTGAAAACGTAAAGAGCAGTTTCATCCTTCTCCAGGCTCCATCTGCATACCCGGTCATCCGTGATGCCAATATTATTAAGATGACCTCGCAGGTGTCAATGTCCCATAAGCAATCCCGCCATGATTTGCACTTCCTCTTTCCAGAAGCTTCACTCCAAGATTCAATAAATTTGCCTTCCAACAACAATTGCAGTTCACTCTCATTAACAGTAATTAAAACAGATATAATAGATTGGGGATCGTGTGATTCAGCCGTGAACCCATCTTTACAAAACGATTCGCTTCCTCGTTTTCATATATTACCAAGTAATTGGGAGTCCACAGAGGACATATAGTCTAAAATTACTTTCATTTGTGAGAAAAAAAAATTCTTCCAAGCTCCTTTTGAAATTTTATTAAAGATCAAATATTTACGTTAAAAAAGTATTTTACATCGTATTTGAAAAGTGTGGACAGATATATGATTACTGCAGGATCATTTTTTCTTTACTACAGTTTCTTCAAAAATGCACGTCTTTGCTTTTTTTTTTGGCAATAATAATACTTCTCAAGGTTAAGTGCTGGACACAGATTTTCAACGCAGTAATTTTAATTCTGATTCATAATTACGAAATCCTAATAAGATTATAGGTCACTGTATTTACAGCCTGGGAGTGTTTCTGTGACTTTATCCAGCCATTTGTTATATTAATAACACTGAAACACAGTCAAAATGTATCTAAAATAAAATCGACGAAATCTTACCATTTTTGGTGTGCTAAAACCAAAACAAAACGTATCCTTTTAATATTAATTCATGTTTTAGAGATACGGGATGTCATGTCTCCCTATATATTAACAATGTAATCGCAATAATGCACGTGGTATATTTGTATTGTTATAACAATAGAGGGGTGCGATGTTGCCAAATATACATTTTCTCAAAGTTAATGAAATTTTGCATAACTTGACAACATCGCAGGGATGACCAACCATACACGAAGTCTCAATCCCGCAGGGCATAAAATAAGGACGATGTATACAGTCCTGTATACAAACAAATGACAAATGCCACTTTTGCGAATATCATGGAATTGACCAGAAAATTCTCCAATATTCTCTAAAAATGTAGAAACCGTATTTGGGTATATAAGCAGCTACAAAGCATAGGAGTTAGTCAATCGAAGTCAGTGATTCAAATCGTATAGTTGAAATTGTAAGATGTCTCGAAAGTGTGTAAACAATCCAGATCACTTTTATTATGTTTGTGGTGAGGTGACTTTTACGTCATTAAAAACAGTGGGTGCCACATATCTGCTGTGTGTATACGCTTCAAGTCTCAGAAACTGGTTAAATAGTAAAAAACGATCTATGCCATTAAAAAGGAATAAACGATTATGGAAATCACAAAAAATGCGTATAGGCTCCTGGAATATAACATCATGGAATACAAGGAATCAAGAGATCATCATCGAAGCAAATAAACACAAGGGTACCTATTCTCGTTCGTGATAGAACGATCACTTGATGGAAAGTGTGCGTGGTTCTCACGAAAAAGTATGAAACCGTATTCTGGGTAGCTTTCTCGTTCTCGAAAGAACGATCATCTTGAAGGAAAGGGGCCGTGGTTATCACGAAAAAGTAACAAACCGTATTTTGAATACGTTTTAGTACGTTTTCGTGAGAACCACGCCCACTTTCCATCAAGATGATCGTTCTCTCAAGAACGAGAATAGGTACCCAGATTGACATTTGTGCACTATCAGAACTAAAAAAGAAAAGTAAAGGCAACACAAAATGCCAGAACTACATACTTTTCTATAGTGGCAAAGAAAAGAACCAGAGGGCGCACGCTGCGGTAGGACTACTAATACATGAAAAGTTTGAGAATCACATAGAAGAAGTTCAGTATATAAACAGCAATATTATGTACATCCGTTTAAATTTTAATACGGAGAATCTTAACTTCATAAGGATATATGCGCCAGGCATGACTAAGCCTAAAGAAGAAAAAAACACATTTTTCGAAGAACTCCGAGAAGTAATAGACAGATTGCCAAAAAAAATCAAAAACTTTCAGAATAGGTGACTTCAACTCTAGAATAGGGAATACTCCCATTCCGGGTATAATGCACAAATTTAACGAAGAGACCATTAATAACAACGGAGAAATGCTAATAAATATATGCGCACATAACGAGCTTCGTATAAATAATACCTTTTATAATTACAAACAACAGCACAAGTATACTTTTGGCAACACAAGAGGATTCAATTCGACAATCGATTACTTCATAACTAATAGGGAAATCCTTCCAAACCAAATTTTAGATGTAAGCACTCTAACATCTGCGGACTTCGGAACAGAACATGGCTTAGTACTGTGCAAATATCGATTTAAAGTCAACTTTCAAAAGAAAAAGTCTCCGATATATATCGAAAAGTTTAACATAGAATCGTTCAAGGAAACATCAACAAAAATGCTATACCAAAGTAGCCTGAACGAGAAACTAGCCCTAGGATCCAATAATAGAGGAAGATAGTCCTAGTGATGCTTGGAACAAAATCAAGATAATTATAATTGATAGTGCAAAAGAAGCACTCGGTACTAGAACAACAAGCATAAATGGGAGAAGAAAAAACAAACCTTGATTCACTTTAGAAGTAAAGGCATTGGCACAACAAAAGAAGGAAGTATACTTAAAATACAAAAATATAAGAACGCAAGAAGAATACTCAGCATACAAAGCCGTTAGAAATAGAATTATTAACGCGATAAAAGACCTAAAGGAAACTTACTGTAAAAAGTTTTCCACCGAAATGGAAAAGAATTTATACGGAGGGCAAAGGAAAGTTTGGAACGTAATAAGAAATAGGAAAAAAGAAGTCAACGAGGAAGTGGTAATCAACTCTATAACAGCAGAAAACTGAAAAGTATACATGCAGAGCCTTTACAATAACCAGGAGTATAATAATGAGGACATCCAAATAGATTTAGATAAGGTAAAACCGATGATGGACATAAAAACATAAAAATAGAATACGTACACGAAATGCTGACCAAACTGAAAAATAGAAAAGCTCCGGAAATCGACGATATTTGCAATGAAATGCTTAAATGTGGGGGCCTTGAAATAGAAAAAGCACTAACAATACTATTCGACAAAATTTTATTAACCTGCAGTATTCCAGAACTATACCCATCTTCAAAAAGGGAAATAAGAATGGCCCCAACAATTATAGAACAATAACACTACTAAACAGTATAAGCAAATTATTAACAAAATTCATGATTTCAAAGCTAAGGAGTAAAATTGCAATAAGTGAAGAACAACACGGGTTTAGACAGAACAGATCGACAGTTGATGCTATTTTCCTTATCTGACAGACTATTGAAAAATCGATAGAATACAATAAACCTCTTTTCATCTGCCTAGTGTATCTTAAAAAAGCGTTTGATAGATTTCGACTTAAAGACGTCTTGCAAATACATCAGGAAAATGGAGTTAACCACAATTATATTACGGTAATTGAAGAGCTAAATAAAAACAATAAGACAGGCATAAAGACACAACAAGGAGTAACAGAGGAAATACCTATCATGACGGGAATACGACAAGGCGACAGTATGAGTTCATTTCTCTTTAATTTAATTATGGACAAGATAATTCAATATGTAAAAGAAGTCAATGGAGGATACAAAATGGGACGAAAATCTTTAAAAATCTCATGCTTTGCCGACGACGCCTTACTGTTAGCAGAAAATGAAGATGATCTGCAACGACTACTATATCGATTCCAGACCACATCAAAAAATTTAAATATGGAAATATCTACAGACAAAGCATGTCTTGCAGATACTTGGGAGTTGATGTATCAAGCAATAAAAATCTATACCAGGAAGTCAGAGCACAGGCTAACAAGGCCTCAAGGATATCAGGATGCCTGAGGGACATAATTCGGAAAAATAAGTATATGTCCACAGAGAGCAAAGTACGCATCTACAGAACTGTGATAAGACCAGTACTAACTTATGCATCGGAAACTCGAGGCGAAACATCTAAAACAAAAAGTATGCTGCGAACGGCTGAAATGAAAACGTTAGGAACAATCAAAGGAGTAACACTAAGAGATCAAATAAGAAGTTCCGAAATAGGGGAAGTGCTCAAGGTGCTTGATGTGGTAGGGTTCATAGGGTCAAGGCGCAGATATTGCAGGGACCATGTGGACAGAATGGGCAACGATTGATGAGCAAAATGGGCTAAGATCCAGATACCAAACACTAGAAGACCCACTGGTCGACCTCCAAAACGATGGCACGAATGTTGGACATCAACATCATAGGAGGCTTAATATAGCAGAAAAACAAGACGTCGTCTTAAATAAAAGTGGAAAAAGAAGAAGAAGCGGTTAAAAATATAAACTTCGAACATTTTTTTCAAAATCAAGATGTTGTAAAAGTTAACAACTATGAGCAATTTTATACTATTTCGATTGAATTTTGATGATTATTATAATTTTAGAAAGTAAATCGACTAGAAGTTTTCGGAACTGTTTATATGCCATGTCACGAAAGTTATGATCCTAAGCATTAGGTGACAGGGTCCTCTAAAAATAGATCAAAAGCAACTTTGATCACTTCTTTCCTGTATTTTTTACATTCATTTAATATTATAAATTCTAATAGCAAAGAAAGTTTTTATTAATAAGTCTGGTCCACAAATTAATTTTTTTAATACAGTTGGACTGAGTGACATTAAGAGCATCACTAAGCATTTATTTTGGTATCTTAGCTCAATTTTTTTTTGGATTTAAATAGTAATGGTTTTTTATAATTAACTTTTTAATTTTGCAGCAAAAATTCTATATACAATACCTAAAAGAGTTTTTTTTTGTCTTTAAGATCATTATCCTAACTAATGTTTCATTTTTATGATTGAATAATAAAAAATAAAAGGATAAATTGCTTTGTTTCTTGTGACTGGTATCTACGTTTGCCTTCTTACCGTTTAATTTTCAATCTCTTCTCAGCGAAACACTCTCGCGTTAGTTGCTAACATCCTCCATATTTTAGCCAAAAAAATCTAAATGTAATTGTAGAATATCTTAAATTATGTGATTTACTAAGACCCTATAGTTTTCGGTTCCTTTTTTCCTAAAAACTTTAGGAAAAGCTATATAATGGATTCCCAAGCTTGTTTTTCTACTGAATCAATTTAAATTCAAAAACTTTTTCTTTATTTCTCGTACTTGGGGTCTTATAAAAATCTCCTTCTTTAACTTTGCGTCTGTCATTTTTGGAAACTTTGGTTTAAGATACTGAAAAGCGTCAATTTCACGGTTAAGTAATTTTAGAAAGTTTTTCATTACTTTTACCTTTATATGCTGAGGCAGCAAATTAATATCTTTTTTGTCCCTGGTGTATAATTTTCCCTGGAAAGTAACACCTTTTTTATAAAATATTTCTCTCACGACTGTTCCAAATATATAAAAAAAAGTGCTTGCTGTAGTTATAAATATTTTATTTGTTTAATCACAAGTTCCAGATTTCTATATGTTTATTTCAGAGAAATAGTTTGACCTGCAGTTCTAGAAACGTATGTGTTACTGCAGGATAAAAGTATTTCAAACTAATATTTAAGTAATCTCCATGTTTAAGGCCACAATCTTAATTACAATTAATAATATCGCAATCCATTCCAAAAAAAATTCTATGAAATCACCTCGGAAAAATATTGATCTTTGTCTCTCTCTAATAGGTTTCATTGCTCGGAGCGCGCTTGGGTCAAGTCCACCCTAAATCGTTTCGGGTTTGATTGAACAAAACCAAGTCGGCTTCGAGTATAATCTAGCCCGTTTAAGTCGTTACTTCTAAGTCGCTTGACTTCATGCGTGCTCGAAACTGTCGATATAGACGTACGGATAGTCACCTGATTGGGTTTAGGACCTGAAATTCTCAAAAGTTAAAAACAGCAAAAATGAGAAAACAACTTCCCTGCAAAGGAAAACTGTTTCTTTTTTTCTCTCTTATGAAGCCGTGCCACAAACTGAGGAGAAAATTTTATTTTTGACAAGCCCCTTGACAAGACTTCAAAGCAACGACAACTACTAAATATTTAATATATACTCGTATATTTGGCAATCCGCGTCAATCGAATCAGAGCTACGACCAAAATTTGAGGCAACCAAAAAAATCTACCAAGGGCTTTTCTTAAAGCTTAGAGCGTTTACTTTCAAATTCTCCGTTCGTCTTTGAAAAATCCAATATGGCGGCCGGAAGCCGTAGAAAATCGAGTGTCTAGCAAAAAAAGCTTGTAAAAATAAAAATTCGCATACCGATCTTGTTGTTTTTGGTTCGAATTTTAGCTGATGGACGCCCCTAAAAAGCTGGTGTGGTAGGTTGGGAAAATTCAACATGGCGGATTCAATATGGCGGTCAAAAATCCAATATGGTGGGCGAATTTTTGAAAATTAACCGATTTGCACCAATTTTGGTAAACGGAGTTTTATGAGGTCGCTGCTCACGAATCCGAGGTCGAATTTGCTAAATTGAAGATGGCGGATCTAATTTGGCGACGTATTTTTTGAAAATCAACCAATTTGCACCAAATTTGGTATACGGGGGTTTTATGGGGTTTCTATTCGAATCTGAAGACAAACTTCCAAAATCCTCAAGTTCAATATGGCGGATCTAAAATGGCGTACGTATTTTTTGAAACTGATTGCACCAATTTTGGTTTACAGGAATTTTTGGAGTTTTTGATCACGAATTCGAAGTCAGGTTTGCCAAATTCAAGATGGCGGATTTAATATGGTGGACGACATTTTTGATAATCAACCGATTTGTACAAAATTTGATATATGGCAGTTTTTGGGGTTGCTGATCACGAATCCAAGATAGTGAAGAAGTATTGAGAGACCAATTTTACATGGAACGGTACAATGCATCTCAGCAACTTCGCATTGTCGGACAACATCATTTGTTAAGGATCTGTGATTTTCATTTTTGTTTGCTTCATTACATGAAAACGCAATATCTAGATTTGGGCTTATCACCTGTGTATAGTGTTGTATAAATTAAAACCTCTGTTTCGCAATTTATTGAGCCTTAGATCATAGCAAGAGCGCAGAATCCTATATCACCATATTTTATCAAAAATTGCTTGGTTTCTCTTATACCTTAATTGTGCCAAATTTACCAAAAATCTTTTAATAAAGAAGTCTTTCCTTCGAGATGAAAACAGTCTACTTTGTTCCTTATTTTCAAGTCTGGTGAAAGTAATAGCGTTGAAAACTATCAGGTATATCATTGATACCTGTTCATAGTCTCTCTCCATAATTCAATAAATTTATTTTTCAGCTATAATTTGAATTATTTTTCAACTGTAATGGTAAGAGATAGAATTGGTCCCATTTTTGCTTGACGATTCACTTCCTCATTCCCGTGTATGTCTGGGTGACTCGGAACACACACGAGCCTGATTGTGCAGTGATTACTTATCACACTATTCAGTATTTTCTTGTACTCAGCCACTAATCGTAAAGTTATAACACTACATTTCAGTGACAGTATTGCAGCCCTGCTGCCTGAGCCTTTGTTTGTTATCTTATTTCTGTTTATGTCCCTTTCAGAGAGCCCCACGGCAGAATAGCATAAATTTCCGTTATCTAATAAATTAAACCTTCCTGATTCCCGTGCTGCTATCGAACACTTCGGCTGCAACTCTTTCATCTTGTCGAGATCCAACTTTAAAACACAAGGATCCATTTCTCGAAAGATTTTGCTCATCCCCTTTGCTTGACAAAAGTATCTCAAAAGAGTGGATGGATTCAAACCTGCAAGTTATAATCTATTTACATAGGGAGTGATGGATATTTCTCTACCACGCTTTCCCAGCCACTTGAATAGCCGACTGTTCCAAAATGCTCCAGGTAACAGAAATGATCAACGGCCTTCAGGACCTCGTTCTATATGCATAATTGGATCGGAGGTAGGTTCATCAGGACCTCCAGTACCTTAGTGGAGCCAGTCGTCATTGCACTCATTATTCCCACACACACCATTTTTTGATTATTGTCAAGTTGAAGACGGTGTTGGCGTCCATACAATAACAAAGTATGTTATCATAGAGCGGATCACCATAGTGCATATCCAATTTGGCACTTTCGATGTCAGCTCCCATATACACCAAAAGGCTCGTTTAGAAGCCCAGAAAGCATATACGGCCTTCATGATACGAGTCTCAGTTTGATCACTCCAGCTCAGTCTTGAGTCTATAATTACTCCCAAGTATTTAACTGTTCCTTTGTATTGAAGGGTCTTCCTCGTCAATATAATTGTGGACAGTCTCCCTTTTCCTCTTTTTTTTTTGTAAAAAGTATCATCTTGGCTTTCCAGGGTTTGTTCACAGCTCTTTCATATGGCACGATCGTCTGGCAGTTCAGAGGGCCCACATAAATAGTCCCTCGTTTATTTCACTCAATAGGCTGCCGACTATAAAGCTCCACACTAAGGGTGACAGAACTCTTTTCTGAGAAGATCCCCTAATTGACGGAGCTTTAACAGTGTTATTGTTAAGTCTAGCATTAATTAGTATCTGTGTTAACATTGCCCTGATCCATGAGACTACCGTCAGCTCAGAGCCATCTCATTGTAGAACATTGCATACCGAATCGTGAAATGTATTGCCAAACGCCCCTCGATATTAATGAAGATACTAAGGTATTAGATTTTATGTAATTGGCAATCGTCATCAAAGAGTAAAGCACTTCTTTTCAAAGGTTTGGAAAACTGTTGGCATCAAGGGCAATCGGTGACACATGCAGTGTTTCGGCCCAAGTTCTCTAACTTTTGACTGAATGCCTAACGTCGATCCAAGCATGGCTGGTGCTTCATCGGTACACACTCCATACAAATTTTTCCATCGTAAGTTATTACTTTCAAAGAATGAACTTATCATCTCCATGACTTTTTCACCTTTCATAGTAGATTTAGTACTCTACAAAACAGAAACCCTTCTCCAATATCTTCTAAGTGAATATATTTCAATAAAACGACTAATTAGAATCATGATCTAATATCAGTAGACTCATCAAGTTGAAAGAAGAAGACAGAAAATGTCTTTTTTTTCATGATAAATTTGTTCAAATATTTGTTAAAGCTATACAACCTTTTATCTTCCTTTTAAATTCAAAAATTATTTAGAAGAAATGAAAAGAGGTCAATAAACTGCAAAACAGAGGTTTTAATTTGTACAACACTGTACACTGGTGGCAAGTCCAAATCTAGATATTGCATTTTCATGTAAAGAAGAAAACGAAAATGAAAATCACAGATCCTTAACAAATGATGTTACCGGACAATGCGAAGTTGCTGAGATACATTCTATCGTTCCATGTAAAACTAATCTTTCAATACTTCTTAGCTATCTTGCATGGCAATAATTTTGCCAGACTGTTTTAATGGAGCACTTTTATTTAAAGAATTATTCTATGCTTTTATATTTCCGTGTTTCAAACAATAAATAATTAAAACTTCAGATTAGCAGACATGCTAAAAGTGTTCCTGATTGAAGTTACTTTAACAAGATTTTCCCTTTTCCTCGGTTATTTAAATTCCATATTTTGCGAACGAACTTAAGGACAATATCTAAAATTCATAATTTAAATTTAATATCTTGACTAATTCTAACAGAAGCCTATAAAAATTTATGAATCTTTTGAGTTCTTACCGTGTTTTCGAGTCAGAGACAGTCGACTTAATTGTATCATTTTTGTATCTTTACAAGCTGTCAGGTAACGGGAATCCTAAAAAGTTCTACCTTAAAATTTTAATCTCTAGTTGAATCGATGATTGACATTTATACCCAGAAAATCTTTATTTAGACCCTTTTATACAATTTCTTTCAATAAATTATATATTTAGCTTTAAGTAACAGATGTAGTTTAAACTTTTATTAATTCAATTTATTTTAGATAAACTATCTTAGTTCTCAGTCAACTGAAAATACCATATGCTATAAAAGAAGACTTACTCTGTTTTAACACGGTTAGAGTCAAAGCATTCAGATTGCAAGAAAATACCGGGAAAGAGTAGAAGCTTCTTTCTGCAGATTAGTTTCGAAATGACTGCACCGCCTTTTCTAGACGATCAGAAGACCAGGTAGTCTTTTTGGTAGTTGTGACCCATATTTTTGACATCTAGAAAAAAATTTGCTAATTAATTTTCTACTGAAAATATTATGTCGTTCAGGGCTTGATCCCAAGATAGATTTTTTAGTCTCTATTGAAGATTTTGTAATGGGATATCTACTATTTTAGCAGTTTTTCTTATTTTTCAATAAGCTGCACAGCTTTTTCTAGACTATCAGAAGACCAGGTAGTATCTTTGGTAGTTGTGATCCGTACTTTTGGTATTTAGAAAAAAAATATCAGCATTAATCATTTGGGTAATGGATATTACTTTTTGGGTAATGGTGATCACTTGAAGGAAATGGGGATCATCTGACTCTCATTTCCCACAACTACGCTTATGAGAAAAAAGTCAGAAATTAAAAATGTATAAATTACTATCGCAATTTAAGTTTCGCGTCACTATATTGAATATCGGATTAAAACACATAAAAGTCTTAATCAGATATATTAACAAATTCGACAAATACTTTTTATTTTACTTCAACAAAAATTTACATTGGCGAGGCGCAAAAGTAAGACAATGTTGTCACTCGGAAATGTTGGCGACTACTAGTGCGAGCCATTCAAAATGGTGGCGGAGAGACACAGCGGGGCGAAGAAGTCGTTCACGCGATTCTCGCATATGCAGTTTTGTAGATGTCCGAATGTCTATCATTTCGCTCTGACTTCCATTGCTCGTTTTTCTTCTACAATATGACAATTTCAGATCGCGTAAATTTTGGTGATTATCTGCCAAAATAGGATCCACTTCCGTGAACCACCATTTACATTCCATACACTCCTAATATTTTTTTCATTGACTTGGACCTCTTGCTGGTCACAGTCGACTCCTGGGGGTCCTTAGGGGCCACTTTGGAAATCAATGATTTATATTAATGTTATATTAGTAGTCCAAGCCATAGGTATGTACAGTGACGTAAATTTCGAGATGGATGTGATCTATCTTAGGGATGTTGAGGACAATGTAAGAACAAATCATACATAAAATGTAACAGTAAAAAAATAGATTGGGGCCAAGAAGGGGGGGGGGGTGAAAGTTGGCTAAAACAAGTTTTTTGAATCTGCAAGTCAAGGAACACATTTTGGAAGATAAGTTTCAAATAAAAGTTGTAGAGATTTTAAAACTTACAATTTGAGCTTTTGTGCGTTCATTTTTGTTAATTTGTTATTGCAAAAAGGCCAAAAAACCTTCAAGATCGCCAATCTTTTTCATATCAATTATTTATTGCAAAATTAACTTTTCTTGTACTTTTTTACTTTTAAAGGGAAGCCCTGAACAAAGTGATTTTTTATAATAGTAAATCGGATAATTTGTTGCTGAGATATTGCTAATTGTTTATCCCAAGACACAAAATGTTAATTGCTTTAGCTTTCAACCTCTTCTTGAGGGCTTAAATTTTCAGAGACAATTATATTTTAAAAATTTAAATAGCAGAGTTCAACGAAGGTTTTGAAAAAAAAACCTTTTTGGACCAATAGGAGCCGTAGTTAGGATTTTTTTTTCAAAATTCCCAATGCTTTTGTTTATAACAAGTCTCATGGCTTGTGACATTTGTAGAGTTATATGTTCAAAATCCATGATCAGATTGTAAAAAGCGACTGGCCCACTTCGGTGGTGGGGAAGCCGTGGCCGAGCTCTCGTGCGTTCGAGAAAACTGAACTCACAGCTTCAAATCTGTGGACAAGTTAAATTCCAGTGTTAATCTACTATATGTATTAAATAATTATTCAAAATTTTTCATATTCAAAGATGAAAAATATTTAATTAAAAAAATTTATTTCATGTATATATTCATTTATTTTTTATATAAATATAAAATAATTATGTAGGAAATCTACAATAATGTAAGCTATTTATGTAAATTTCTGTTCTTTTGCTTCTGATAAACTTTCTTCTTCTTCAATGTCATCAAAAATGTTATTTAAAATATTATCATTTTCGAGGCTCGTTTGAAACAATTTGGTGGAAAGCTGGGTCTTAAATATTGACAGGAAGTTGATTTCACCTTAAAGAAGATCAGGAAATTATGATTCTCTCATTAATCATATTAACCGGTTGAGTATTGTATCACATATTTATAAAAATTCTTGTAAATAAAATTTTAAAAAGGTTGATAAAAAATTGAAAAAACTGGAAAAATCTCCCCAACCCCCTTTTTTTTCGGAGGTGGCAAAAGAAAAAAATTAACACTTGCCATTGAATCAGAGAAAAAAAATCTCTCGTGTACATAATTCAGAAAAATTTGGTTAAAACTCAAATAAACGATAATTTAGCCCCCAATCCTATTTTTCACCCTTTGGAAATGTCGTATCAATAAAATAACCACTGCAATCGATTGAGCGACCGAGAAAACCTCTATACACCAAATTCTTTATGATTTCGTACATTATTCCAGGCTTTGACACTAACAGTGAATAAAACCGTACCACTAAACCGGTTAAAAATTAAATATTTTTACTTACAACGTACGAAAATCTGTCGGGTACCGATCTTGTTGAAAATGTATTTTTTTTGAATAGAGTAATATTAAAATTATTTTTATCTAAGAGAAGAACTATCGTAACGCAAAAATAGGTCTAATAATGTCAGAGGCTATGGCACTTGTCAAGGCCAAGCATAGCTATACCGCTGGGAATTCCAAGTCTCCCCCTATTCGTTTTTTAAATCTTTTTTGCACGTCCCCCTCCCCCCTCTCCACGTACATCCGTTCTCTTTGAGAAATTTGATCAGAGATTTTGAAAATAAAAGTCTCTAAGTATAAAATGCCGTTGGATTATTAATTGTTATAAACAAAAGGTCCGCGATTATTAGAAGAAAAAATCCTAACTCGGCTCCTACTGATCCAAAAAAAAAAAAAATGTTTTCCAAAGTCTTTCTCTTGAAGTCGAATTTTCAAATAAGAAATGTCCAACATAAAACGGGGAAGCTCCAACTCTATTTTTTTATGAAAAAAACAGCCCCTCTTTTACAATTAATATTTTCATTTGTCTCTAACAATATGAAAACGTAGGCCATCACGAAGAGATCGAGCCTTTGTGTAGGCCAAAATGTTTACCCAAAAAAACGTTATAGCAATCAACATTTTGTCTCTTGGGACCAACAAATAGCAATATCTCAGCAATAAATTATCCGATTTATCATTATAAAATATCATTTTGTTCAGCATGAGGAGGGCTTCCCTCTGAAAGCAAAAAAGCGCAAAAATCTATTCTAGCGAACTTTGATCTTACATTGCCCCCAACGTCCCTGGATAGGTCTCATAATCTCGGAATTTATGTCAAAAGCAGAACTAATTTTTACCTATGGCTTAGACTATAGAGAACATATTTAAAAACGGTGTAGCATTCGAACAACTATTTATTGACTTATTTTGTTACCATTCTTAGTGAGCTATTAGTTGATAACGCAAATATAACGTATTTACAGAAGTGATAATTACTTTTTTTTATTTGAACTTCATTATTTTGAAAAAAAAAATAGAATAAAGAGCAGCTCTCTAAATATAACGGTTTTATTGAAAACCGTCACTCGAAAACCAATAGTGCTAAATCTTTGTTTATCTTTGTAAGCCAGGCAACAAAATATTAATAACACTTCAGTACCCTTCAGATTTCTTATTGTGTTTACGCTTTACTGGCTTCTTAACAATAAATTCTGTTAAATTCTTGTTTTACCTTAAAGGGAAATAAAAATATTAGATATTTCTCAGATATATCCGTACAAAGATTCAATAGGAATATAGTAATATCCGGAAGTTTAAAACAGGTCAGTTATTTGAGCTGCCAATTTTCAAAAATTGAAAACCGAGGAAAAAAACGCGTTTCTAAATAGGTGAGTCACTACTTAAGTTTTGTTTACGTTCACTAGACTTATTAAAACGTTGATTGTAAATTTTCTTGCCCTCTACAGCACCTCAACCTATAAGATTTTTTTTTGCATTAAGTGACGCTAAATGACCTCGTTGTCGATGCTTCATTAATTAAAATTCTCTCTCTCTCTCTCTTTGTGCATTACCCTAATCTGTTATAAACCAGGGATATTCAGACTTTCCACGAGGTAAGTGCTTTATTTTGTTAGGCGTCAAAGTGATTTTCTTCTTCAAGTGCCATCTCCGCGACGGAGGTTGGCAATCATCATAGCTATTCGTACTTTAGAGGCGGCTGCTCTGAACAGTTCGTTCGATGTACATCCATACCATTCTCTCAAATTACGCAGCCATGATATTCTCCTTCTTCCCACGTTTCTCTTTCCCTGTATTTTTCCCTGTATAATCAGCTGAAGCAGGGCGTATCTCTCCCCACGTGTAATGTGCCCAAGGTATTGCAGTTTTCTAACCTTAATTGTATTCAGGACTTCCATCTCTTTATTCATTCTTCTCATAACTTCGTTATTTGTGACGTGGTCTACCCATGATATTTTTAGGATTCTTCTATATACCCACATTTCAAATGACTCCAATCTTTTAATCGATGTCGCATTCAGGGTCCAGGATTCTATTCCATAAAACAAAATCGAGAAAATGTAGCACCTCGCCAACCTAATCCTCAATTCCAACTTTAAGTCTCTTGTGCAGAGAACTCTTCTCATTTTATTGAAGCTTGTTCTTGCCTTTTCTATCCGTGTCTTGATTTCCTGGATATAATCGTTTGTGGAGTTAATCATTGTACCCAGATATGTGTATTTTTCTACTTGTTCAACGTTGGTTCCATTAATTGTCAGATTTTCGTTGTTTCTTTGTGTTCTTGATATTCTCATAAATTTCGTTTTTTTGACGTTCATTGTTAGTCCATTCTCATGTCCACATTCCGCTATTCTGTTTGCCAGTCTCTGAAGGTCTTCCATATTTTCTGCAATTATGACCGTGTCGTCCGCATATCTAATGTTATTAATCGGTACTCCGTTTACTCTTATTCCAGCACTTTCTCCTTCCAGAGCTTTTTTCAGGATTTCTTCTGAGTATGCATTAAAGAGGAGTGGTGATAATACACATCCTTGCCTCACTCCGCGTTTGATTTCCATTTCCTCTGAGTGATGTTCTTCGATGCGTACCTTTGCTCTTTGTTTATAGTATAAGTTTAATATGATTCTAAGGTCGTTATAGTCTAACTGTTTTGTCTTGAGAATATTAATTAACTGATCGTGGCGGACTCTATCGAATGCTTTGTTATAGTCGATGAAACATATGTACAAATCTTGGTTGACATCCAGGCACCTTTGAATCAGTACATTAAGTGTAAAGAGGGCTTCCCGCGTACCTAAGCCTTTACGGAAACCAAATTGTGTCTCATTCACGTCCATGTCTAATTTATGGTATATGCGTTTATGGATGACCTTCAGGAAAAGTTTTAGTGTGTGGGACATTAAGCTGATAGTGCGGTGATCGCTACACTCTCTGGCGTTCGTCCTCTTGGGAAGACAGATAAAGATTGAGGTCAACCACTCTTCTGGTAATATACCTGTCTTATAGATTTGGTTGAAAAGTGTCACTATGGTATCGAAGTTCTTCTCCTCTATGATTTTCAGTATGTCGATAGGAAGTTCATCAGGTCCGGGGCTCTTTCCATTCTTCATTGTTTTTAGTGCATACAATATTTCCTCTCTCGTAATATTCGGTCCAATTTCTTCCGGATTCAGTTCCACCTGGTCCAAGTCTTCCCTTTCATCATCAAAAAATTCCTCAATGTATTCATTCCACCGTTGCACTTTTTTGTCTGTCTGTATTATAGTTTTTCCATGTTTGTCCAATAATGCATTAGTGGGATTTAGTCGTCTTATCCCTGCCATTTCTTTAACCTTCTTATGTAGGTTAAATAGGTCGTATCTATTTTGAAGGTCTTCGATCTCTTTGCATTTCTCCTCAAAGTGGCGTTCTTTGGCATCTCTTATCTTCCCTCTGATCTCGAGATTAATTCTTCTGTATTTGTGAATGTCTTTGTTCTTATGTTGCCTTCGTTGCTTCATCATATTCAGTATTTCTTCGTTCATCCATTCTTCTTTTTTCTTTAGAGAGGGCTTTAATATCTCTTTACTTGGATCCAGTAGGCAGTTTTTAAGTTGTTCCCATTGTTCTTCAATATCATTAGTAGTGAACATAACCCGATTCTCTCAATCCCCCCACTCCTCGACCTTGACCTTGACCTTGCTTCACCCCTCTTTGGCCCCGCCCACATGTCCTTGTCATTGACCTTGAAAGTGCACGTGTGCTTTGGCCTTGGCCTTGTGTTCAAGGTTGTGTGTGTGACCTTGACCTTGACCTTGGTCGAGACGACCTTGACTTTGTTGAAGGTCATCTTGGGTGTGTGACCTTGAAGTAGTTATTTGTGCATTGTAATAGTGTGGGATGATCTTGAAATGATTTTGACCTTGCAAATTGTTCTATAAATTGTGTGAGTCTACTTGCATTCATTCAGTGTGAAATGTCAGATACGGAACTATCTAAAGAAAAAATTATAGAGCAAGTCGGCAGAGTAATTTGTTTATATCAGAGTAATTTAAAAAGTTTGTGTGATTTTGAAGAGAAGGATCTAGCATTTTTTCCTCTCGAATATTTAAAAACTTGCGTTGATACGCTGAGTTTACGGCAAATTTGGGATAAGCTGCCAGCGTCATATCGGTGTAACAAGGAACTACAGTTAAGCTTACCCTGTTACATTCACTATGAACAAATATATCGTCATCATATAGATGGGCCACCACCAGCAATAAAAAAGTGTCGTGAATGTAAAAATGAGTGAATAATATGAATAGTGCTTTGCAAGAGACAGTAAAAAAATTGGGCGATGAGTTCACTGAAACGGCTAATAATTATTTCAATGATGCAATGAAAAGTCGAGCAGAATGGGCGTCGCGCTATTGTGATTTGGCTTATGAATATGAAAAGGCTGCGAATGCATGTCGTAAATATTGCAGCAAAACAATAAATTTACAAGACTTTGTTCGTGAGATAAAAAAGTTGGGGTTTAGTGACTGTTTGGAAAAACTGATTAGGTTCATTGCAGATCCGGTTGTGTTAGATGAAATTAGAGTGTAGGACTTAAGTTTAACGTAGTAGTAGTTAATATGGAAAGTTTAGTGCGAGAAATGTACGAGGAATTTCTAATTTCTGCAGCCGGTTCGGAATTTTACGCATATGAAATGCAAGATTCGGAGGCTCAGGACTTTAGTGTATTTTTTAAGTATATGGACCATGCCGAAGTGTGTCTTTTAGCTAGTATAGTTTGTAAGAATTTTCTTAGAAATAAAAACAAACACTTATTATTGAACAAATTAAGGAAATTAGGTTTAGGTGATAATGTTAAACGCATAGAAGAATGGCAGAAAAAAATCAATGAATAAAGTACATAAAATGTAGTTATTTGTTTCATTATATTTTGTCCTTGAAGTTATCCTTAAACCAAATGTGTGACGTCATTTGACCTTGAATACTCCTCCCACTATTTCTATCGTTAAGCTACCCCCACCATTGTTACAATTCGACCTTGAAACCTCGCTATAAAGGTTCGTGGGAGAAGAAGTGACTTCAAACAGTCGCAGATATCAGTGGCATAAACATCAAATATTGTGTTCGTGTAGTGTTCTGAAAGTGCTTTTATATTCACGGTAATTTTTGGATTTATATACCATTTTTTCAATAATGAGTATTGCAAAAGAAACTCTAGATGAAATTAATGAAATGTTTAGCAAAGATTTCGAGGTTTTAGAGAAAAAAAAAGGTTACCGAAATGATTGTAGGCAAAGTGTATAAAATTGTAAAGATGGTTTCAATGACTACACGATTTGGTAAAACTCTTTTAGTGGCTTTACACGATGACGGTGATAATAGCACATTTGAGACTTTTTTACCAAAACGTGTGGCCGAAACACTACCTGACGATATTGTAGATATTATGAGTAAAACTAAAGATAAATACACTCTAACTTATTTGGGACAGGGCACTAGAGTTTTTGGAAACAATACTCGAACATTATTACGTTTTGGCTCATTGGAGTAAATTGTATGTAAATTGTTTGAAAAAAAGGATGTAATTAAATTTAAAATATAGTTGCACATGTCAGAATACTTACGCGTGTTCATTATTTCTGTTAAAGATGTCTGCTGATGCGACGACGACGACGACGACCGCCAACGAATGTGCAGATAGATACATATTTTGGTTGGGGAGAGAATTAAGAAATAGGGCTCACGATATGTTAGATAGCGTAAATGATTGGTCGCATATTGATGTAACCAAAGATCAATATAAGAACGAGATCAGGGATACAATCAATTTTATGGCTGGGGCACACTTGTGCGACAAATTTTTATATGGTTCCATAGACATGGATACATTTTGTGCTGAAATGGTTGAAGAAGAATTAAAAGAATACCTCGTCAATATTCCACATTTACCAGGTGAGCTTGCTG
Organism: Diaprepes abbreviatus; assembly: GCA_034092305.1. Taxonomy (NCBI): domain Eukaryota; kingdom Metazoa; phylum Arthropoda; class Insecta; order Coleoptera; family Curculionidae; genus Diaprepes; species Diaprepes abbreviatus. The sequence goes on from JASJET010000026.1 coordinate 48,469, forward strand.
CAAAATATGAATTGGTTTCTGCAACAGCAACAGCCCAAGACGTTGACGATCGAAATAGTGTCGGATGGGATAGAATTTTGAGCAACGAAAACGAAGACATGGAAAATTAATTTTTTATAATTTTTGTATTTGTGCAATTAAATAACTGTAAATAAATATCTATTACAATCACAGTTTTATTTTATTTCTTTTATAAACATACCAACCCAGTAGATCATAGTCAGTGTTTCTTTTTCTCAGCTGAAATATTTAATATAAGTAGGGCAAATAAAAATAAAATAGTTTAGTAAAGATTGAAAATGAGTCGAGGAAACAACACAATTGATAAATTTGGTCGTCAGAAATATAATGAAAAATATCATATATTATCTGGGCCACAAGGGATTGGTTTTAAACTTACAGCGGATGGGCAGTATGATATGGGTGGAAAAATCATAACCAACTTAGGCGAACCTAAAGATGATGACGATGCTGTGACAAAACACTTTGTTAATAGAAAGTTTTACAATTTTGCAGTTGTAATATGTGACATATTTAACAAGGATGTCCTCCCCATGATATACAAAAATAATAGTGAGCTTAAAACAAAAATTGAAGTTATGCAGAAAATACTCTATCATCAGCCTTTAAATGACTCATTAAGCGCACTGTCGTACGACTCGACTTCAAAAAAAATCTAAAAAAAGCAGGTTAAAGAATAGGAGAACGCACTCCGAGTGGCATAGCCTTGAAGATAACGTCGTAGTCGTCGGTGAATTGGACCTTCCCTCCAAGAATATTGAAATGTTATTTATGTGTATGATGTTTTATTGTCATTGTTTTTAATAATGAAGATTGAAATAAAAAACTTTATTTTACAATATATTGTTTATTTATTTTACATTTTAAATAAAAAATATAGTCATACAATATGTTATTTAAACAATATTAGCTTTATCTATCCAAGAGTTGAAGTGGTTGGGAAATCCTAGCCATTTGACAAATAATTGTTCGATGTGATTTTTCTTGCGTTGTCTATGGACCTTTTCTACTAGATAAACGTCAGGACTGCTTGTTTTTTGTAGTTCTGATTCGTAAAAACACCCTCTTATAGGCTGACCTTCTAACGATTCCAACAAGTAAGTAGGTGGATTTGTAACGTTAACTTTTACAACTTTAAACAATTCGGTTGACCAAGAGGGCGTATATCCTTTCTCGAATAAGCTTTTGTACTTGCTAATACGCACAATGTCACCCATGGAAAACTTAAATTTTTTAGGTACAATTTTTAAATAATCATATGCTTTAATATGTGTTTTTTCTTGCACGTCTGCAGGCTTCATTCCAATGGTGCGATGTTTCGAATGGTTATAGGTTTTTGTTACTGCCGATAATATATGTATCCATTTGTAAGATCCTCTTGTCGAGAATTGTTTATATAAATTATTTTTTAAAGTCCTTATGACTCGCTCAACAATTGCAGCTTTCTTTGTGCTGTAAGTGGAATAATGATTTATATTATATTTTTTCATCAGGGCTTGAAAGTTTGTATTATAGAACTCCTTTCCTTGATCACTTTGCAGATTTGTTGGTGTATATGATGCCTCTTCAATGATGCTTTTCATCGCATTAGTAACTTCTATACCAGTCTTGTTTTTTATGGCTTTGGTATAGACAAATTTCGAGTAACAATTTATACAGACCAAAATATAACGATAACCATCGTTTTCATCAGCATACTGTTGCATTTCAGCCAAATCAATTTGCCACAAATCTCCGTATCCTTTTATTATCGTGCGCCGTCTTACAACATTTTTTCTAGCCGTTCTATGTAGTTCATTAACAATCTTGATTTTTTCTAGACTGGGCTCCATATTATTAGTAATACTAAAGGTTTCAGATCGAAGGAAGAACTGAATAATATCATTAAATATTGAGCTTAATATATTATATCTTCTTCTCGTAATTCCTCTATGATTGACATAATTTCATTTTCGTGTCCAGTGTGACCGGCCATTTTGGAACTCCACAACAAACGTAAACGATCCACCAACTCTTTAGCTTTGTTCCAGTAGACATATTGAAATTTTTTCGAAGATAATTTCTTTTTTGTGGGTAACTGTAGTTTTTCCGAGAGATTTTTTCTTGTAATAGTACCACCTAATTTTGTGCCCATTATCAGAGGTTTAATAATTCGTAAATATTTGTTCCATCTGGTCTCCCGTAAACCATCACTTTTTTTAAAATTGTTGTAGACAGCACTCGTTGATTCCAAAATTTCCTTGTACGTTGAAAGTACATTATCACTTAATTGTTGTTGCTCCTTGCCTACACTTGGGGGTGTTTTAAGAAATAACAAATCATAAAGTGCCGGTGATCCACCATATTCTGCAATATTTTTCCCTTTTTTGTATAAGACAATATTTCCATTTCGAAAACGCACCTCTAAATTACCAATAAAATTTTTGTTATCTGTTTTTGAACCAAAACGTACACCATATACAGTATCGTATAGAGATGGTTTCGAACGTAATCCTTTCAGGTGTGCGTTTAAAGTATCGGAAGTTGTGGTGTCAGCGGATGCGAGAGATGTATTAGTTGAAGTTGAGGGTGTATCAAACACCGATTGGCTAATATCTTCTTTTGAAATGCGATGCTGCTGCTGCTGCTGCTGAATAGGTGTGGAGGTTTGAAAGGAATGTGTAGGTTGGGGAAAACCTGATATTTGAGTCGACTGCACTGATGTACTGAGACTATGTGACTTTGTAGCTGGATAATGTTGTTGCTGTTGTTGTTGCTGCTGCTGCTGCTGCTGCTGACGTTGCTTAACCACATCAGATATAGTTGTCAACGGCTTAGAAATGGGTTCGTAAAACTTTTCCAATTCCACAACATTAAACTCTTTAGCCGCTTTAATTTGTTTAAATTTTTTTCTGACGGCATTGGTAGCTTCCACTAGTTTACGTTTTAAGTCGATCGCGTTATTCATGATGTTAACAAAGGACGTTTCAACAATCAAATGAGCATTTTCCCTTATTATTACAGTAATATATAGCTATCAAATCCTTTGCGGTATCTTCCCGATTTCACATCACTGTCTTTATCAATTACTAAAAATCCATACTTATTATCCCAACATTTTGAGCACATTTCTTGAAATTGAGTAAAAGTTAGATCCGGTGAAACGTGGTCGGAAAATATGTGTTTCATATTCAACTCATCTTGTTTAAACATAATAATAAAATTGGCGTTGTCTCGCACAAGCTGTTTAGGCACTCGCGAATATGTTTGCGCTAGGTAAAAGGAGTCGATATTTTTATGACGTCCCATGCTAAAGTACGATCTTATAACATCTTGTTTTTCACATATAACATCATCAAAGATAAATATAGAGTTTGGTTTTGCATCGGACGGTACCACAATATTACTGGAATCACTAAAGGCATAGTAGCCTAAACCTTTGATGGGCGCTAAAATTTTCCTTAAATACTCATATTTCGGTTGATACAGAGATTTCGAGTAAATATAGACATTTTCGAAACGTAGCCCAAGGGGGTGTGTAAGCAGCGAAATCATGACATTAGTTTTTCCACAATTGGATGGACCAATTAACAGGCCGCGAATAGAGGAAGGAAGTAGAGGACCGTGTCTCTTCATTATCTTCTTTTCAAATCCAAGTCCGACTTTTTCATCGAGATTGTCAATAGGAAGTTTTTGTTTAAGATCGATAACGCGCATCTTAGGAAAATTTGATATTTTATAGGCAATTTTTCACAAAAACTGTCATTCAGATGCCGAGCGTCAAACGAAGTGGACGGTCTCACGTTTCCAACAAAACTGGATACGGTATTGTGAATTCGTTAATAAATAAATTACCATTCGAGGTACACATTCCTGGTTATCAATATTGCGGACCCGGAACAAAAGTAATAAAACGTGTAACAAGAGGTGATCCAGGCATTAATCCTTTGGATGCCGCATGCAAAAAACACGATTTAGCCTATTTACATAATAAAGACAACATAAGTGCGAGACATCGAGCGGATTACGAGCTCGAACAAAGTGCTTGGAATAGAGTAAAATCGAAAGATTCCAGTTTAGGTGAAAAAACAGCAGCTTGGTTAGTTACAAACATTATGAAAGGAAAACAACGTTTTGGTATGGGTGTACCATCATCATCATTATCAACAAAAAAAACATCTAGTAAAGGCACGCGTCATACAAAAAGGAAAGGTGTTAATAAAAATCGACATGTTCGGAAAGCCAGTTTCGGAACAGCTATTCGACAAGCAGTTCGAAGGGAATTATTAAAAGCCGGAAGTAAAAATGTGTTGGAAAAAAATGTCATGAATGCATCTAAAATAGCTCTGTCGGCAGCACGTAGATCGGTAAAAGCGGCAGGTGGCAAAAGGAAGGTTCGTACACCGAGAATAATACCGATTCCTAAAACTGGTGGAATATTACCATTAATACCAATTTTTGCCGGGTTATCAGCTTTGGGTTCATTAGCCGGTGGGGCAGCGGGAATTGTGCGCGCCATAAAAGCAGTAAAAAAAAGCAGCGAAGATAAAACCGGTGCCGGCCTGTATTTAAAATCGAAAGGAAATGGTTTGTTTCTAAAGCCATATCGTAAAGGTATGGGATTATTTTTAAATCGTAGATCAAAAAACTAATTGAATCCCTACCTCGAAGACCACTATCTAACATCGATATAGAAAAATATGCCAAAAAGAAAAGAATAGGACACTTTCGAGGCGTTTATATGAGGGATTTATTACCTAGACAAGGTCCTCGACGTTACGAAGCAGCAATAGTGAATTTGGATAGTACGCGTGGTGCAGGGACTCATTGGGTAGCTTATAGAAAAAATAATTCTAAAGTAACATATTATGACAGCTTCGGCGATTTACCCCCACCGATCGAATTGGTACGATATCTACAAACGGGATCGGAACCATCAAAAATTATTTACTATACATACGATCGTCAGCAGGATTTTGGAACAGTCTGGTGTGGACATTTGTGCTTAAAGTTTCTTGTCGAATCATCAGCGTAAAAGATGTCATCATCATCATCGTCACCATTAACACCGCAAATGGATCGCAATAACTATACTAAAATGTTGCAATCACTGAAAGCATTTCATCTAGCCGGTGGATTAAGGAAAATGACCGTGAAACAGTTAGAAAACATGCCCAAGGAAGTAATGATTGCATTAGCCCCAAATGAAATTCCATTCGTTTGGGAAAAGTTGCCGGAGCACCTTAAAAGCGATATCGATATATTAAAATATCAGTGCGGTTGCAAACATTATTTCAGCAGCAGCAGCAGCAATTTAAACGAGGTTATGACTGATGAGGATCTTACGGCTAGAAAAATATTTTGTTGTTATTGCAAAATCAGCGATGTGCGCATAAAAGCAGAAAATAGCATAAAAACATCACTATCTAATGCAGTGAGAAAAGGTGTGACGATGAATCTTTTTAAATGTTGCCGCTAAGAATAAAACCGAGATGTGTGATGTTTTAATGGTTAGTCATGTCTTATACGTTCACACTAACAGGACACTCGAGCGTCTTAAGCGCCGATTTTTATCCACCAGTCGAATTAAATAGAGAAAACAAATATGGTCTGGCATTGCTGGGATTTTACACATACAATTCAATTTTTAATGTGGACGAAAGCAACAATAAGTTTGCCTACATGAAGGAGGGTTACACCACCGAGCCGATACAATTGCAGATTCCACCTGGGGCCTATGAAATAGATGAGATAGGTAAAGCTATGTTGGAGGCTTTGAGGATTTCAACTGAAGAAAAGAACGATGGAATCTTTTACTTGGTTGCTAATAATAATACGTTGAAATGTGAACTGAAATCCCAATATACTATAGATTTCCGGGGAGAGGCGAGTATCGGTAAAATGTTAGGATTTAATCATACAGTGTTAAAAAGAGACAAAAAGCACGAATCAACCGAGATGGTGGAAATAATGAAAGTACGCATCATACGCGTAGATTGTAATATAATTTCCGGAGCATATATGAATTCGGTGGAAGGTCATACCTTGTTCGAATTCGATATCGACGTGGAGCCCGGTTACAAAATCAGTAAAGAACCACAAAATAATATTTATATGCCGTTAATGCCGGCAGGACGTCAGTTTATCGACAACATTACTCTTCGCATCTTGGACGATAGCGGTGATCTAATCAATTTTCAAGGCGAGAAAATAATCGTGAAATTGGAACTGAAGAAACTTTCATAGAAATGGGTTTTTGCTTCAATCGTCAATTGTGTGTGCTGTCGACTAAGATGGGGGAACCGCCGAAACATAATAAAAGTAAAAGAAGAGTTAACGTCAAGGTTAGTCGTCGTCCAGACGTTAGATCACAAACATCTCAACAGTTATCTGCCGAAGACTATAAATTTTTAAAATCAATCGGTCTTAAAGTGCGAAAATGATTTCCACCACCAGCGATAAAATAGAGGTTTTCTCCGAGCCCATCTTGGACAATTCCATTATTAGTCTAGAAGAGCATACGTATAAACCATACGGATCTCCATCATTCAACAATTCGGATGAAGTCCGTATCCCCATTAATTTCCAAGATATTATACTGGATATCGCCGAAAGTTACATATATATCGAAGGAAAATTTAAACCCATAGACGCAACGAAAAGATGTTTTTTATCAAATAATGCCCTCGCATTTTTGTTCGATGAAATTCGCTACGAGATGGGAGGTGAACAGGTCGCCGTGGTTCGTAAACCTGGAGTTACGACGACATTAAAAACCATGGTTTCATTCGGAAGTTTGCAACAAAGATCTCTCATGACGTGCGGATGGGGTCTCGACGAAGCAAACCAAGATATCGTAGACACGGCAAGTAACGTATTCTCCGGGAAATTACCCTTAAAATATCTTATGGGATTCGCCGAAGATTACGCAAAAGGTGTTTTCAACGTAAAACAAGAGCTTATTATGATTATAGCTCGCACTTTTACCAATTGTTACGTCGGCGAAGTAGAGGCAGAAATTAGTATCGACAAAATCGAATGGAAAATTCGTCACATCATTCCAGACGACAAGCAAAAATTGAAAATACTGTCTCGCATTAATAAAGGAGGAAACAATGCCAGTATTCAAATGGCATATCGTAAATGGGATCTGTACGAATTACCAGCTTTAAGGCAAACATCTTCCGACGTGTGGGCCTTGAGAACGAGTACAAGTCTGGAAAGACCGCGCTATATAATCGTCGGGTTTCAAGACAGCAATAATTGCGACAAGAAAGAAAAAAACGCAACCCAGTTTACCCACGCCGACGTATGCGACATTAGACTGTATCTGAATTCAACCGTTTATCCATACGAAAGATGGAATTTAGATTTCGCCAAGAAACTGTACGCAGCAGCCTATTACAATTACGAAAACTTCCAAAGCAGCTACTACGGGCGCGAGATAAACGATCCGATGATAACGTTCGCGGAATATATGAAAAACCCCGTTTTTATTATCAATTGCAGTCATCAACCAGAGGCGATTAACTCATCGACAGTGGATGTAAAATTGGAGTTCCAAACGAGAAAGAATAAATTCCCCAAAGACACTAAAGTGTACGCATTAGTTATTCACGACTCATTTTTTAGTTATAATGTATTAAACGGTTCGGTGACCAATAAATCTATATTTTAATGTATCTATTATATGTAACACAAAATAATGTTCTTGAATCAATAAATTTGTAATGAGTGAAGTAGTAGTTTTATATTTATTTGAAACCCAACCAAAAAAAAAAAAAAAAGCTGGCGGAAAAGCCCGCTCTTTAAGAAAAGAGTACGGGAATTTAGAAAATGGTGGTTTATTAAGTGGAAAAAAGAGCTTAAATAACACAAGAAAAAATTTTTAAGGCAAAATATGAAAACAACGATTTAGAAAATTTGTAGGAAAGTGACGGTTAGGAATAGGGAAAAAAGTTATAAGAAAAAATTATAGAGGAAATCGAGTACTATAAGCAAGCATTTTTCTCGATAGTAAAAACGTAAAAAAAAATTTTTTCAAAAAAAAATTGAAAAATGGTGAATGCGCGCCAAAGTTGAAGTTTTGGAGCAAAATGATATTAGGAAATTAGAAAGAGAATTTTTTTCTACATATGGTAGTACTTTTCAAAATTCGGAAAGATGAAATTTTAAGAAAAGGGTTATAGTAAGTTAGTAATTTGGATTTTTTAAAGCGCTGTAGCTCGGGAACCGTTCAAGATAGAAAAAAAATAAAAGCACTTTGATAGCCCAAAATTTTGAGGAGAATGCGATGGTGTAAAAAAAATTATAATTTTTTTTTTTTTTGAAAATGCTGAATACGCGCTAAAGTTGAAGATTTAGAGAAAAACGGTATTGGGAAATTAAAGAGAGAACTTTTTTCTACATATTGTAGTATTTTTGAAAATTCGAAAAAATGAAATTTGAAAAAAAGGGTTATAGAAAGTTAGTAATTTGAATTCTTTAAAGCGCTGTAGCTCGGGAACCGTTCAAGATAGAGAAAAAATAAAAGCACTTTAATTACCTAGAATTTTGAGTAGAATACAATGGTGAAAAAAAAATTTGGAAAATCTTAAAAATGACAAAAAATTTAGACGAAAAAATTGAAATTCTCGAGTTATGAGGCTAGGGCCGCCGAACGGGAGTATGTGGAAGTTGTAGGGGGAGGTTTTTTTTTTTTTTTTTTTTTTTTTTTTTTTTAAGTCCACCACCGCCTCCCCCACCCTCCCACCCGCGGAGGGAAAAAAAATCGATTTTTGATGGTTTCAGACCGATTGCGCGGCTCCTTCACCATTTTCTCGCAATTTTTGAGGTATCGATTTTTTTATTTGCGGTGACAGAAGTTCGGAAATTTTTTTTTTGGATTCTAGAGAAAATTTCCCACAATATATGTATTTTTCCAATTTTTTATCGTCAACCGTTACGATGCCAGAGCCCATCCAAAATGCGATGAAAAAATTTTTTTTATATTAGCGAATCGGGAAAAATAGTGTGATATACTTCAACTCTTCCTTATTACGATTCCGTCAAAACATTTTCAAAATTTTCCTTACCTTGCCTGAAAATAATTAAAATATATGCATAATTTGCATTTTTTGTAAATATGTAGCAAAGTAATGGTTAGAAATATCAAAAAAATTTATTTGAAAAAAATGTAGAGAAAGTCTAGTACTATATGCTAGAAAAGTGGAGGGGGGTAGTTTGTGTCCATACCAGAGATACGGTGAGTTATAAAATCATATTATTCTCAAACTTATATAATGCATATATGCACTCCACCTTACCCCCTCCAACTTTTTGAATGTATATAGAGGCCGGTATTAGAATTATTTCATCATTACACATTCGATCGGCAAGATGGAAGATATACCAAAAAGGATCATTGGCATTGTCAGGCCATTCGTGCCCGGCAAAATATGCAAGTGTGAGGAGTGCGGGGGTACCGCACCAGGAGCGGCACCTTCGGCACCGCCTGCAACGCCGACACCACCAGCGACGACGACGGTGCCGCCAATGAGAAGACCAAGGGCTGCACCTAGGTCGGTGTTAATATCGTTGGGTATTACTCCACGGTAGGCACCCCACCCTCCCCCCAGGCCCTTTTAGGGCCACAAAAACGGTCCTTTTCAGGACCACATTATATTTTGATCGTAGTTTAGTAATCGTCACTTATGGGGCGAGATATTCGTTTAACGACGATTTGTCTCGTACCTTAAGTGCCAAGTTATATGCTTGAGAACCTATGAAAATGTTAACAGTTCAAACAAGGTTTCTATTATTTTTTTTTGTAATGTATTCTTCACAAAATATTAAGAATAAGTCTTATTGTCTAAACAAATCTAATTCCTTATTTAAAGTTTTTGAAAAAAATCAATAATTCTATAAGCTCTCACCAATACATAACATTTAGAATCCGTTGGTGGGGTGGGGGTAGTTCTATATATATGAGACTGGGTCAGTTACACAGTCATATATTCATCAACCCTCATACGATAAACATGGAGGAAGAAAGACCCGCCAGCCGAGGCTCATCCATCTTTAGTGATGACACCGTAGCCGACAACGTTGGAGACCTGCAAGTCTTCGACGACGACGACGAGGTGGATTTTGAAATTGACGTCCTACGTTGGGACGACTTGGATGAGCCGATTCCGCTAGTATATGACCATGATCCGGGTCTAGTGGAATTAGACGACGCGGGTGATTGGGTCTTACAAAGACTCGAAACTCCGTCGCCGCAGCCAGAGCCGGACTCGACGGAAGATGCGGTGCTGGAAATTCCAGCATCACCAACACCCGACGACCCACAAGGCCCCTGCGATTCGTCAAGCTGGTGGTCGACCAGCGAGGATGGGGCACCATAAGCCCCACACTCTCCCTGGCCCTTTTTAAGGGCACACAACAACGGTCCTTTTCAGGACCACAAAATACTTTGATCGTAGTTTTATTACATATTATTAGTACTTTGTTACTAATATTGTATGTATAGAATATACAATATTAGATACAAAGTATTAAAACTTTAAGTGCTGGTGGAACCCAGCTAAATCGTTCGTTCGTATTTGAGACCACAAACAACTTTTGGTCTCAATACGTAATATGACATTTGTTTTCACCCCCCACCATTAATTTGTCTCTATATATACGACCATCAATACTTATTACAATCATTTTAGTTCAACATGTCAGGGACTCAACAACAACAACAACAACAACCCATCCAATGCCCTGTGGTAGATTCTACCACAGAGAATTGTTTGGAGTGGGAGCCGAACGATCCTAGATGGGATGAACTTTGGCGGTTTATCATCGAATACACAGAGGACAGCACCGCCACCCCCGCTGATGATGATGACGGGCCGTGCGACTCCACAACTCAATAAAAGAGTCGCATGTTTTAAAACCAAACGGTCCTTTTCAGGACCACAAAATAATTTGATCGTAGTTTTAGTTGGTTATAATACTTTGTAACCAATATTTTATGTTTTTTTCATAAAAACATACAATATTGAGATACAAAGTATTAGAAGTTCTGGCGACAGAACCTTAACTTCATAAACCGAACCATGTTTTAGCATACTTGTAAATATTATCAGAAAATATTTACAACTATTGCTATTGCGTAGTTTTAGTGGATTATTCACTCTTTTTTTTTATTACCTAATATTATGTGGGACAGGGCCTATATGAAATAACACACAAAAATAAATTTTCAAGTCATTTTTATTCTCATTATAAAATATAAAAAATTTGATCAAACACTTTTTTATTAACTACAATATATATATATATATATATATATATATATATATATATATATATATATATATATATTACAAACTTAATACTATAAATTAAAAGCTAATATCTACAACTACCTAACACCTACTACATAATTTATTAAAGTCCTCTAATTGTCTTTTTAACCGCGCAGATTTCACCTTTTTTATCTCTAATTGTTTTTCAAGTTCTATAATGTCACTGGCACACTCGTTCACTTCATTCACTAAGCGTTTTTTCATGGCATAAATGTCAGTCAATTTGGTCTTCTGAGAGTTGGTGAAGTCTTCGACCCACTCCGGTTGTGATGGCTCGGAAGAAGACGCGGTTTTATTTGGTGAAGACGATGACGACGACGACGACGACGAAGCAGCGGAAACTTCATCGCCTTCAAAACACCGCTTAAACCGCTTCTTCATGGGTTTCCGGCACCCCAATATCGGCGACAGTGGTGCTGGCGCTGGGGAAGACTTCACCTCCGACACTATTACATTCTCGACGCTGGCCGGTGTTGGTGGCGTTGGTGGTGTTGGTCCATCGGGGCCTTCTATGACTTCCACTTCTACTGACAGTGGCTCTTGAGGTGCTGTTTTTAGGAAGTCGGGTAATGGAACAGGGGTGGAGGGACGCTTAAAGTTAAACTTTTTCTTCTTCCCTTGTCCCACACCTTTAATCGCCGAATAAAATGTTTTTTTATCGGCGATTTCCGACTTCCGCATAGTCAAGAGCTTTTGCAGTTTCGACGCTTTCGGAGAAGATTCCCTAGGCCGCGATGCTTTTCGCACAACCACATCACTAATCACATTAATTTTTGGCTCTTTCTCCTCCGTCCAGCATTCCAGGAATTGCGCTGCCGACTGAACCAACTCCTCGTCGCGACCATCGTTGAGGGCTCGGTCTTCGGCATCTTCATGCTCCACGCCATTCCAGTTCTCGAACACCCCCGGACTTAGCACCTCTAAACCACTCATGTTATCCAGCATGCCTTGCTGTGAACCGCAGCTCACGTCAAGAGCATCTAAAAGAGACCGTACACTAGACATTTTCGATATTCAAACTCACACAATTAACTTTTTCTTAGCACTGTACTGTTTGCTGTTCTGACGAACTGTGAAGAGCTCGAGCCAGCAAGTCTGCTTTTATGCCCATTTCCCCCACTACACCGCCTTTATTCCTTTTGTTCGATGCATTAAGTATAATATTTAAACTTGTCAGATGCAAGGCCAAGGCCAAGGCCGACGTAACCGGCAATACCAGGGTCGTTTTCAGGGCTGTAATTTTCATGGATTTTTTTTTTGTCCCTGTCAAGGTTATTTTAAAGAAGCATATAAATATAGTACTAAACTTGTTAGATGCGAGGCCAAGGCCAAGGTCAAAGTACCCGTCAATGTCAGGGTCGTTTTCGAGGTTGTAATTTTCAAGGATTTTTTTTTGGTCCTGTCAAGGTTATTTTAAAAACAAGGACATTAATGAACGTGCCATCCAGAGAAGAAATTGGGTCATAGAAGAAGCTTACCTGTACAGAAGAAATTAACATGTATTTTATTTCTTAATTTTTAATTTTTTGTTTGTTATTTTTTTTATTTTTTTTAATAATAAAAAGTAAACTCAATCTTTTGTTATATTTTAATTTTTTTTCAATAAAACAATAGTAAAATGAATCTGTATGTGTATTTATTAAACATCACCTAAAATACGTTTTGCAATCCATATTTTTCTGCAGAGTCCGTTTATTAATGAAATAGAACCATATATTAGGGTGAAATCTAATGGTTTCAAATCAGTCTCACATAACAATGTCAGAAGTAAACACTATTGATAAGTTCGGTCGCAAAAGAAAATTTAAGGATTTTAACTTTATGCGAGGTCCTTCAGGAATAGGTTTTAAACTTACACCTAATGGAGATTACGACATGGGAAGCAAAAGATTGTGCTATTTAGCAGAACCTCTTGAAGGAGACGATGCGACCACACGAAATTATGTTGATAATAACCTTGCTCAGTGTGTGCAAGATACGCGGAAAGCTTTACATGACTCAACAATTGTTATTAAAGATATATTCAGAAACCAACTTGAAGGTTACGTACGCAAGAAATTAATTGAAACCGGTCAAGAACTTAGAGGATACATTGATGATACTGTTATTGCAATATATGAACTTAGGCAAGACGAACTGCGTGATGAACTTAACTCTAGAATGTTGAAAATTGAAAAGACTATGGAGGATCTTGTCAGCAAACCTGTTTCACATTAAACATTTACTCGTAGACCTGTGCGTTTAATTTACTATTAGACAAATTTTTCAACAATAACTTTTACAGTTTGTTATTTGTCAACACTTCATTATATTTATAATTTTAAAATAAAGGTTCAATAAAAAAGCAATCAAGTAATGAATACATGTTTTTTATTTAAAAAAAAAAAAATTACAATACTATCGTTACATATTAATGTTGTATGTTTAATAGAAATAATAAAAACAATACAAATAATGAAATATGGATTTTCCAGATTACGTGCTGTCCTGACTTAGAAATGATTCCAACACGGTGACTAAATTTGCTAAGTTTTCTTCCGGGTCTGTTTTGTAAAAATCTATGTCTGCATGCCCCCAAGGTAGAGTTTTGGTTGAACTGGGAATTACATAACGTTTATCATCGCTATGTGACAATGCTACTTTATTTATTATGTTGGTATAAATGTTATGTAATTCACTTCTAAATGTCTTCATCTTTCTTAATATCAAACCACCCCGTTCAACAATTCTTTGGTAGTCTTCCTGATGAAGGTCTTTCTCGATAACACATTTTTTGATACCTTTGGCTTTTTTTAATTCATTATTAATGGACTTTACATAATAAGCCTTCGCGCCGGTACCATAAAAACTTATTATCGGATCACCAGGAAACTCATCTTTCATTCTACCAACTACAGAATTACTTTTAATTATGTTGAAATTATTAATTTCGGGGTAATTTGATGTATCGAATTTTTCGGGGTTTTCTGATATAGTTTGATAAAAGTTTTCCGTATACACTTTTAATATAAGCGAGTCAGTATCGGTGTAAAGTAACGAAGCATCATCGCCAAACTTGGATTTAATAAAATTATAATAAAAATCGTATATTACAGTCTTTGATATATCTAATATGGAAAAACCGATATAAATTGGTTTATTGTACAATATTTTAACTTTATTCATATGTATAGCAACAAAGTTCTCGGTAAATATCGAGCTACTATTGAAATTGGGGCGGGATATTAGTGCTCTAGCTCCATTTCTGCCTACACTGTTCTCCCAATGTGTTACTAATTTTATATCCTTTCGATTTTCCACATTTTCCATAGTTTTACCAAATATCGCGTTATTTTTTAATTTAAAAGTGTCCTTCGCAAATTTTGTGGTGGCCTTGTTACGTAAATTGGTATTAAAATCAATATACGATTTTAGCCATTTTGATTGCTCAAACTGTAATACTCGATGGGTTTGCATTACCACTAAGCCGTTGGCGATGGCTTGTTTTAAAGTTCTATAGTGTACAATGTATTTTTTTTTATCTTGTAAATTGGGAATTAATTTCGGTAATTTAGCGTTTTCTGTTGGCGGTATGATATTTTCTACTAGAAATGGAAGATCAGAATGTGCATCATGCAACTCAGTCGGATAATGCACATCCACTTCCAAAACGTAGCCATGTAAACTATCATCACCAACAGCCATAATATTTAAATCCAGAATTTCGCGCTCGCTTAACCATCGAAAACCACCATATGGTAATGCTTGTGACATACTATGACCATATAGATTTGTAGCATCAAGGTATGTTATAAATGAAGAAGGTTTTGTTGGGTCATAGTCTGGTAAAAAAATATTATTAGCGATGTGCTTCCTTTCTGTACACTGGCTTATGCCGCCGCGTATACCTTTCTTAAAAAAATGTATCATGTCTATATCAGTTAAGAGCTCTAACTCTACCTTAGTCATACGTAGCATACAATCAAATGATAAACTTGGAAGGGTATAGTAATGTGCTGGATCAAGTTTATCGAATTTTAAGCAATTATTCCGAAATTGCTCAAAAACATCACACAATAGCAACACATCTGATTTTAAATACACGTCCGAATAGTCCCCCAAAGTTTTACACCCAAACAAGCGCCATACTTCTTTTGCTCTTCTATAGCTTTCATCGCTAATATGTTCTTCCCGTAAATTATCATAAAATTCATCTTTACTTGGAAGACATGTATTTTCCATTTTTTCTATAGAGTCAATAAAGCTATAGGGAAAAACACCCTTTTGACGCATCAAATTAAATTGGTTGATATTTGAAAAATGTTTCCGCGTTTCAATAAAATCGTCGTCGTTTAAACCGCTGCCTAAATTTTCCAAAGACGTTGACAGAAATTTAAAACTATCAATAAATCGCAACTTTAAATATTTCCTCTTGACTTTTCCACATTTACTATCAAAATAATCGTGCACATAAATGCTTTTGGTAAATGATATGTACTTTTCCTTACTTTGAGCCAAAACACCAATTTTATCCCCATATTTACATAACTCTTTTATAAATAAATGGCTGTCGTAGCCGCTTAAGTTATGAAATATGATAGGGATAAAAGAGGGTAATTTATAATTTAAATTACAAACGGAATGTGCAGCACCAAATCTTTTTGCACCAGTTATGTGACAGTGGTCTCGTACTTTAATCTCACCCTCTTCAAAAGGGCCTTCACATATACCACATATTTTAGCATCATTAAACTCCCTTTTTTCTTCAGGCGTTAACGGTTTCATAGGCTTAATGTCTTTTAAATATGTGTTGTATAGAGCCCTTAAATCACACTCGATACGATCCACAAAGACTTGAGCTGCATTATTCCCCCGAAATAGCTCAAATTTCGAAAGTGAGTCGTCAAAAGAGCATTTAATTAAATAAGCAAAAGAATATGGTTCATGTTTAAAACTTTTTACAGTGTAAGAATTTTGTGGGTTTGGTTGTACCGTTTCAATGGGTTTTAAAACAGATTCGAAATCTGCATAAACCACGAATGGAACGCGCATTTGCTTTTCTATACCCTCGAATTTTAAAATATTTTCCGGCACACTCTTTCCAAATTTATCGATTTTTAAATCCACTGAGGGTGTTTGCGTGAAAATGTGGTTAAAATCGTAGCTTTGATGTAAAGTTAAAGCTGACGGTGTACTAAAATAAATGAGGCAACCATCACAGAAATATATTTTATGTTGTTGACAACTAATTTGACTTGAAACTAAACGTGATAAATCCCGAATCCAACAATAATGACTCTTTGAACAAGTCGTATCGCAAAAATGTTCACCGCCATCTTTACTACTACAGTCTTTTGTAATTAACAATAAATTTACATGCCTATCCAACTTTTTTGACGCATACCTCAGTGGACCAATAACTTCATGTATTATTTCATTATTTTCATATTTAGATTCCAGACCGTATACGTTAATTGATATGTTGTTCATTTCCTCAAATTTTTTAATGTCACGTAATTTTACTGGAAAATCCATACCTGTTACATTTAGCACTCTAGAAAAATGGGGGTAGGATGTCTTCTGTGAAGGCTCTGCTGTTGGAGGAAACAATGCTGATGTTACAGCCCACGCAAAGCAAAATTCGTCCTGGTTAATCACATTGACGACAGCTCCTTTCTTTTCAATAGAACACGGCAACTTGATGTATGATGAGCCACCTATAGGCACATACTTGTTGATACCAACTTCCAAGTATAAAATTCGCACAAGAGCCCATCCTATAACAAGAAAAATAATATATAAAAATCAGTTTAATATATCGGGTTTTGATTTTTCCATACCTGAATCTTTCTCCTGGAACTCTGTCGCCTGCATTTTTATTAATTCGGTGAAAGAATGGTAAACGGCATCCAAATCACTTTCTACACTAATTATTTGATTAGCAGTGTTGAAGGATTTTTCACTGAATATTTCTTGTGATGGAAGCATGTACTCGCCAACAGCTGTCATGTTAACGTTTAAAGCACGATGCACACGCAATAAATTATTAACAAGTTCCACCACCTTGGATTTAATGTCTGCAAAGAACATTACGTAATCGGAATGCTCCATATCACTGCTAACCCGATAGGTCGCAATTCTCCTTTTGAAGGCACATTCAACGAGTTGCACACCATGACATACCGGCAAACATGAATTATTTTTATGTTGTTGTGTTCGTTTATGCACCGACATATGATTTATTGGAACATCTACATTACATGTAGCGCAATTAATTACCGGAATCGTCGATGTATACTCTTCAATTCGGAGCCGTTTTCCTCCAGGCACTTCATTAAATCTCGCCGCACACGATTCTCTTTGATGACGTCTCATATTATAAATATTAGTAAACTTAGAACCGCAATTTTCACAAACATATGCCATGATTTGTCAAATATTAACACATGTACTACCTATACAAGTCAGAGCCAACTGATGAATGAAACTGCCCCATACCTTATATAAAACCATTCAAGGTCACCCCCAACCACGTAACATATCTTCAAGGTCACACACCCAAGATGACCTTCAACAAAGTCAAGGTCGTCTCGACCAAGGTCAAGGTCACACACACAACCTTGAACACAAGGCCAAGGCCAAAGCACAAGTGCACTTTCAAGGTCAATGACAAGGACATGTGGGCGGGGCCAAAGAGGGGTGAAGCAAGGTCAAGGTCAAGGTCGAGGAGTGGGGGGGTTGAGAGAATCGGGTTATGTTCACTACTATCATTGTTGGTTGTGTTCAGTTTGTTAATGTTTTCATTTATCTGTTGTTGGAGGTTTTCTTTTATTTCAGGTTCTTTAAGTTTCCTTGTTTCTATTGTAGGTCTTTTTTGATGTTTTTGAGTGTAAGTGTAATCCTGGCGATCAGTGGATTATGATCTGAGGCGACATCCGCTCCGGGGTATGTTTTTACTGCTTTTATAGCGTTCCGGTATCTTTCATTAATCATAATATAGTCTATCTGGTTTCTGACTATTTTGTCTGGTTTATCCGCAGGTGATCGCCATGTGTATAACCGTCTATCTGGTAGTTTAAAAAAGGTGTTTGTGATTATCAGGTTTTCTTCTTGGCAGAATTGTAATAGACGGTCTCCTCTTTCATTACGTTCTCCCAGTCCATAGTTTCCTACATTTCGACCACTCTTTCCCTTTCCGATCTTTGCATTAAGATCCCCCATGACTATCGTGATTTCTCTGGTTTTCGTTATTTTTAACGCTTCTTTGATTTGTTGGTAAAACATTTCTATTTCCCCTTCGTCTGCATCCGTTGTGGGGGCATATACCTGGATCAAGTTTAGTTTGGCGTGGGTTGTCCTTAGTTTTAAGATTATTACTCTATCGGAGATCGGGAGAAAGTGATACATTCCAAAAATTTAGGAATCTTGCAAAACAGTACCATGAATTTGCATAGCAGGTATTTCGCTGTTTTATCTGCACGATCGTATAAACGGCAAATCTCGTCCACAGCTTTGCTCATTCATATGATACGGTATCTCATAGAGCAGTATCCTAGAAGGAGATTCGTTATTACTCGAAAATCCTTTTTTGTAAGACTAAAAGTTTAAGGTAGAGATATTAGACGTTTCGAGGTCTACTATTTTTTATTGGGTAAGTACTTTATTTCTTCAAGCGTTAAGGTAAGGAATTCCAAAATTAGGAGTCTTGCAAAACAGCGCCATGCATTAAGCATAGTGGTTAAACTACTGTTTTGGCTGATATGATATCTCAGAGGGCAGTATCCTATGAAGATCCCTTCTTGGAAGATCGAGGATAATGCTTAGAGTACGCAACAAATTTTAGCTTACCTATTGTATCTTGTATGAAAAGTTCATTTTTTAATTAATTTTGAGGTGCACAAAAATAACGATGAAATTGAAAACTTAGTTGCAAGTTTCAAGAATAAGTTTTTTATTTTATTTTTAACAAAAGAATAAAAAATACACACTTCTCACTTGTAGAGATACTAAATATCTTGTCTTTTTGTTTTCCTTTTCTGAACTGTTTCTGGAGCATATCTAACAGGAGTCCAACAGTAGTCGGCAAGCATGGAAGCATTCCACTTTCCCTGGTACCTGTTCTCCATTGTTGGGTTCGCCGTGCTCATCACTTACAGTTTACAGTTATCAGGAAGAAAGTTCAAATGCGACTGTAAAAAATGGATCAGTTTTTTCTCTTGTAATGAAGTACCTTTACTCCACTGGGCCATTCACATAAAAAAATAGCATAACTGGATGTAGCCTAGCTGTAACCCAAGTGAAAGTGCAATCACCTTTAAGTCGCCACAAATCTGGTATTGGTGCTCAAGTTTGTCAATAGGTACTTTATATTTTCGTATAATTCTTTCATGTGAACTCTATATCCAACAGGAATAGACGACAAAATATTTCCCATGTGCAATAGTACTGCTTTTAAACTCAACGTTGAACTGAAAATGGCGTTAGGCCTTTATGGCGTTTACAAAAATCCCATACTAAAACATCGTCTTCTAATAAGTTTGACTGCTGCAATGTTGATCTTAGTAACTCTGCTTCACTTTTTGGAAGTTCTGAGTTTCACACAAGATCGTTTTATTCTGACTAGGTTATTTTGTGCGGTTGGCGGTATAACGTGCTAGATCTGAAATCAGAATCTCTTGATGATCATGGCATATTCTTTTCATGAGAAATCATTGTATCGTTATTATCTGATTCGTAAGTGAATGTTTCTGGGGGTCATGGAATAGAAAGTTCGTTACCATGCAGGTTTCATTGCAGGTGGTATATTTGGATAGTTGGTAACCTTGAATGTATCTGTGCCTTGCTCAACACGAGGTATGATGTAGAAATAGCAACCATTAACATGATTTGAAAGCACTCCCCAGATCATTGGGGCAACACACCGCATAGACCGTTTATTTACTATTTAACCAGTTTTTCAGACTTGAAGCGCATACATTACAACAAATATGTGACGCCCATTATTTGTTTTGATCCCCAGTACTGCCACCGAAATAAAGCTGATATGCCTTTTTTTATCAATGGAGTAATAGACCGCTCCTGAGACGCAAAAGTCACCTCACAACAACCATAACAGAAGTGATCTGAATTGTCTAGACACTTTCAGACATCTTACAATCTCAACTATTCGACCCGACTCACTAACTTTGATTGATTAACCCCTCTGCTTTGTAGCTGCTTATATACCCAAATACGGCTTCTACATTTTTAGAGAATATTCGAGAATTTTCTGTTCAATTCCATAATATTCCCAATAGTGGCGTTTGTCATTAGTTTGTACATAGAGGCTGTTCAGTACAAAGCAGACGTAAAAGTCGATTTACATGGGTTTAAATGGCTCCCTTATTTTAAGCCCTGGGGGGGTTGGGACTTCTTATATGGGGGTCATTCTTGGAGATCCCCCATGCGATGTTACCAATTTGTGCAAACTCGTCTTAACTTGAAGAAACCATATATTTGACAACGTCGCACCTCGCTATTGTTATAACAATACGAATATACCACGTCATTCTTGCAGTTACATTGTGAATATATAGGGAAACATGACATAACGTATCTCTTAAACTTGAACTAATATTAAAAAGATAAGTTTGGTTTCGGTTTTAGCACACCAAAAATGTTAAGATTTAGTCGATTCTATTTTAGATACATTTTGGCTGTTGTCCAGTGTTATTATTTCATTTATTGAGTTGCGGTAAAAATATTTAAAGGAAATTAAGTGAACCTCAGTATTTTTGTCTTTTTACAAACGTTTCAGTTTATTTTCATTAAACCATCTTCAGAGTAACTTTTTAAAACTAAAATTACGAAAATAATTATATTTTTCACGTTTTTTTTTTTAAAGTTAAATATAACTCTTTTACCTTAATGATATTTACTTGGGCTTACTTATTGAACAAAACTATCTAATTATAATAAATATTGTTAGATTTTTCTTAGTTTGGGTATTTATGTAAGCTACTGTCTATTGTGTTGTTCTAGGCATACTAATATTAAAGTTTAACAAGTTTTTTTATTAAAACAAGTTTGTAACCATCTGTAACTATTTATGATTTTGGGCTCTATTTTTTAAATAGTGTTTTGTATGACCAATACTCGTATATACCTGATTACAATCTAGGCAATTAATTTTATAAATGACGTTTGTTTGTTCTTCTTTCGGAATATTTGGTTTTAATTTAATGTAACGGCCTTTTGAGTTATTAAAAGGTTTTTCGGCAATCAGACTATATCAGGTACATATGATAGAGAGACAAAATTGTTGGTCATTAATGAATTGCTGCTTTGCGGTTTATTGTTATTTGTTTATGTATTCTGTTTTTTATTATTGATTCGAAAAATTTTTTTGGGGTAGTTGTTATTTGCTAATGTGGATTTTACTTTTTTTTATTCTGGGATCTGAATTGTGGATGGGGGAACTTTATTGTTCCATCGGCTAAATCTGTAACAACATTTGTTTTGTATTTTTAACCGACTTCTAAAAGAAGGAGGTTCTCAATTCGTCGACTGCGGATTCTTTTTTATGTGTGTACACCGATTACTCCGGAAAGGCGGCACCGATTTGAATGAAATTTATTACGTTATGCGGTGGTCCCATATTTTTTTGGGCGAAATTGGTGCAGTAAAATCCAAGATTTTCTCCAAAATTGGTATGTGGGAATTTTCGGGGTCGTGCACAACAAGTCTGAAATTATTTTTAAAAAATTCAATATGGCGGATCCAATATAGTGTACAAGAAAGTTAAATTTTGTCCGATTTTCTCCAAAATTGGTGTGGGGGAGTTTTCGAGGTCGCACATAACGAAACTAAAATAAAAAAAAATTAAATATAGCGGACGAAAAATCAATTTTGACCGATTTTCTCCAAAATTGGTATAAAGGAGTTTTTGGGATCGCACATTACGCATCTGAAATTATTTAAAAATAATTAAATATAGCAGATCCAAGATGGCGGAATAAAGATTCTACATCTCTTTTGTCTAAAATCAGCATTGTGGAATTTTTGTTATGTTAATTACGAATTTAAAATATTTTTTGGGAAACTGAATCTAGCGGCTTCAATATGGCGTTCTAAAAGTTTTACATTTTTCGATTTTCCGGAAAACTGTTATAGGGGGTTTTTCAGGGTGTAAATTATGAATTTAATAGTATTTTTTCAGGATTCAATATGGCGAATCCAGTATAGTGGACTAAAAATTTTACATTTTTCGATTTTGTTCGATGGTGGGACTAAATCATTTTTGAGGATGTGAATAGCGAATATAAAATTATTTTAAGCAAATCTGATATGTTAGATGTTATATGACGGTATAGAAATTTTAAATTTCAGAATTTCATCCAAAGGAGGCTTTTGATTTAGATTAGATTGTGACGTTAAAATTATTTTTTTGAGATTCTATATGGTATCCGCCAATATCGTGGGTTGAAAATTTTATCTTATTCGCATTTTTTCAGATTAAGTATTAAGGGATTTTCGGGGTCGTGTATTATGAATATGAAGTTAATTTTTTACAACCATTAGGTTGATAAGATACAATATGAGGGACAGAAAATTTTATATTTTCCGATTTGGTCTAAAAGTGATATTGCGGGTTCTTGGGGCGTATACAAACTCAATATGCAGTATAAAATATATCGGGCTAAGAAATTTACGTCTCAGGTTCTTTAACTATCGATATTGGCAAGTTTTATCAATCTAAAATTAATTTGAAATTTGAGATAGTGGATTTACTATGACAAACTAAATATTTTACACAATTTCATTGATATTTGGAGAACTCTAAGAATAAAAGAATTTTTAGGGATTCATTTTAGAGTGAGTTTCAACTTTGGACAAAATGAGTACTTTTTTGCCACTTTGGAATTATTGCGAGGTACATTAATCTCGATTAGTACTTAGTTCAAGTAATTTATGAATATCATAATCAATTCAAAACTGAAAATCGAAAAATAAAATTTGTATAAAAAATAAACCGACTTCTAAAAGTGCTCTAAAAAGCGAAAAATAACTATAAATTTTTAGATGAAATTGAAATTTTTAATGTCGGCGTCAAATTATTTCTAAATGAAATAAATAACCACTAATATATACAAATTGTGGTAAGAAAACAATTACAAATAATGTATTTTTAATCAGTTTATGCGGTATCAGGTATTAGTTTGGCGCAAACTTAAAAAATTTCAGTTTCATAAAAAAATTTATAGTCAGTTTACACTTTTTAGCGCACTTTTAAAAGTGGGTTCAATTTTTTTTATAAAAATTTTATTTCCAATAACTCTCAAAACAAAGAATATTGAGGAAAATAAAATTTTAATTTCAGGTGGCACAGTAGAGAAATCATTAGAGTAGTAATTGTTCCAAATATCACTTGATAAGTTAAAAAGTATGGAAAAAATAAGCAAAAAAATGAACTTTGATATGCTGTAACTCGAGAAGTATTTGATCGCCGACATTTTCTTATATGACTTAATGCATGTATTTTACCATGTAGATTCACCTCTTCAAATATTTTGATGCATTGTCCGAACACCCGGTATTTCCGAATTAAATGTTTAATTTAAAAACCTCAGGGCCGTACTTATAAATTATCTGGGAACAGGAAAGTTAGAGTATGAAGAGGACTAATACGGCACTGAATTCGTGATAAGGAACTATTTCAAAACTTGAAACGAAAATCTAGGACCGTACATATGGAATAGAAGTAGGTTGATTTTTACCTGTTTTAACATTTTGCCCTATATTTTAGAAATTAAAGAAAATTTGGCAACACTGTCAACTTTTTATGAGCACATCCTAAAAGTGGAAACTATTTTCTAATTTAATCGTTTTAGTAAAACCAATAGCATCACTACCTAAATTGGTCATCCTGTATATTGGTCAATAGTTATATGTTTGACTACCATAGATATCCTACAACTATAAAACATTTTATGTTTTTTAAAATTTAAAGACCCCTCATTGTTAGTATAATAAAATTTATCTTAAAGATAATTCCAAGTCATAAAATTTGAAACTTTATAAAGATAAAATTTATATTAAAATAAAATTACCCCGAGGAACCCCGAGGTTTTGTCAATAGTCTTGTATAAATTCATAATGGATGATCCCAATATTCGTTGAATATGGTTTTAAAAATAAGTCTTTACTTTTAATATTTGCTTACTGATGGATGAAATATCACAGAATAAGGGAGAACGGGAATATTTAATCAATAGAGATACGCCATTACACAGTATTATTATTAATATATTTGGAGTAAGGCTCTATTTTTAGATTTTTTTAAATATACTTTTAGTTAAAGGGAATCTTTTTTGTTCATAAAAAATATAACCATTTGGACTGCAATTTGGTTCCTCTTTTTTTAAGTGTGGAACTGGAATATTTAGTGAGTCTCATAACTTTTCATGGCAACAGATTCATGGTGTTTTATATAATAAATTTAAACTCAAACTGGTTAATTCCCTATATACGTATCATATCCCTTTTAATATATGTATATATATATATATATATATATATATATATATATATATATATATATATATATATATATTGTCGCAATTAGCAATGTCCCTGGTGGAAGGGACATGTAGGTAGCGATCTATTTTCGACCACCGTAGTAAATGTATTGATGTTTCGTCCCGATACCGGTGGTGGACTCATCAGTGGGATCCACCGGTATCTTTCCCAGACATCCTTGTACTTTCCACAAACTTGGACCTCTATTTAAGTCCAGTTTTGCCGGAAAGCGGTGGTGAGATGTTATGTTCCACAACACTATATATATATATATATATATATATATATATATATATATATATACATTTAGAACTACGGGTATTGGGGATGCAGTCTGGTTATAAAGTTTTTAAGCCTTGATAGGGAAAAATTCTTGTCTGATTCTGTCAACCTTTTGAGAATTTATTTTTCTCTTAAAAAGTTGATGCTGGTAGCCGTTACTATGTGGTAGTTAATCATCTTCGGGAAATGTTTAAAAAGGAACTACTATGTTTTATACCACTAAATTTATTAAGAAAACAGTGACTGCGGTTTCAACTCACAGAGTCATTTTCAAACTGAATTACAAAGGTAGACTAAGTATTCAATACAGAAACATGAGAAAATTTAACAATAAATAAAAACTACCTGAGAAATTATATTATTACAAAGGAGACGTACTAAATTTTGGGAACTAATTATTATTTGGCGACAACAAATAACGGGAAAAACCCAAGTTCTGTTTTTTCATTAAGCAAATTTACATCTTTATTTTTACTATGTTTATATATTTCTAAAAGTTCAAGGATATTTAACTTTTGGCCCTTTGTTGAATAATATAATATGTCAGTGTTGCCTAAATCAGGAAAACTGTCGCTGTGTTCTAAGCAATGGTTGGCAAATCTCGAGTCTGTTTTTTGTAGTCTATATGATCGGTGGTGTTCTGAAAAGTGAGTTTCAAAGCTTCTACCACTTTGTCCAATATACAAGTTATCACACTCTGAACATTTTAACTTATAAACTCCTGATTTATCAAATTTATTTGTAATTTTGAAGAAACTCTTTCCAGAATCTCAGTGCCTTCACAGTTCATAGAGTGGTGAATGTCAATTACATGTTCAGCCAGAGCACAAGAAGACAAACCTCTATTAATATCACTCCGATGGGAAGTAAGGCTGTCTTTGAGACTTCCGGTCGTCTAGCATATGTTAACTAACTGCCAATTGGCACAAGAAACTTTGTAAACGATACAGGACGTATCATTCAACTGTAAAGGTGTTTTCGTTTTAGTGTAAATTTTGGACAAAGTTAATATTTGTCTTTTTGCTATATTAATATTTGTATGTTTGAAAATATTAATTTTGTCAATTCACTGTGGAAGAAGAAACTAACAACAGTACCTCATTTTTCAATATGTTAGTTATACGTACGAATGATAATACTTTAAAAACTAAATAGTATAGAAAACTACATTGTTCAAATAGATTCATAAAATATCATTCGTACCATCCTATGAGGTCTAAAATAATTCTCATCTTAGGTATGAAAAATAGAGCAGTCAAACTTACACATCCTAATTTTAGAGCAGAAGCATTACGTCAGATTAATGATATATTGCTGAAAAATTCTTACCTAGATAACATTGTTAAAAAATTTCTTTATAATACCAAATATAATATTCCTGAAAACATTTGTGGAATTCGTTATCAACCTTCAGTCTCAACCCTTAATCTTCAATTTAACAAATATTATTTCAAATACAATAGTACAGGTTTATTTTTCCATACTTTACCTCGCATAGAAGATCTTACTGACTAATTGATCAAAATTTTCAAACATGCAGATATTAAAATAGCAAAAAGACAAATATTGACTCTGTCTAAAATTTACTCTCTAGTATACATAGGCTAAACGTTCAGAAGCCTCAAAGGCAAGCTCATTCTCCATCGGAGTGATATTAAAAGGTTTGTCCTCTTGTGCTCTGGCAGAATATGTATTTAGTCTTGACCACTCTATGAACTGGGATGGCATTAAGTATCTAAGCGTCATTTACAGTTATATACTGAAGTTGGAGAAAGAAAAGTATTTGAGCCGCCTGGACTGTCCATCTTTAGATGAAGAAGCATTTTCCATTTTTGCTCTTATATTACGTGAAATATTAAACAAGTAATTTTTGCTGAACCTCACACTTGGCTGCGCCAATGTTTACTGATATTCATTAATTCACTACTCTGGTAACACACGGCACTATTCTGGTTGAAGGTTGACATCTATCATGACAAAATGGCGAAATAGTCAAGTGCAATATTTACTGTTGTGGATTTTTAAGAAATAATCAAATTCTTCCCGTTTAATTTTAATATTCCTATTATATTGTGCCTGTAAATGTAATTAAAAAGTTTTAATGAAGGGTTTTCGCCTGTTTTTCTTATATCTGCTTGTTTTATATTCAACCCACATTGGTGAGTTTCTTAATACATTAGGTTAAATTCTAAAAGTGAAATTCAGAAAACTTTGTAATTAATTTTGGAGAGATATTCTAATGAAGAGAAAAGTAAATTATCGAAAGCTTGACAGAATCAAGCAAGGGTTTTTCCTTAGTAAGGCCTAAAAATTTTGTAACCAGACTATACCCCTAGTTCTGAATATTTTTTCTTACCTATTCAGTCGCGACTACTTCCCCGCGCGTTCCGTCTCCTTTTTGAGAGGCGTTATTGGTGTCAATCTAGACCCGTGTCGGTACAATAATTTCGCTGGAGAAAAGAGTTCCAGGTCGAAAGAATATTAAGCGAATCGTCTGTCTATGTTAGCGATTTGCTCTCATATGTCAAAATCAGCCTCTAGTGATGTTGGAAAAGGGCCGATGTTGTCTGTTTACTTTTTATGTTAAGTTTATGTTCTTCCAACCTTGCCGATATTTTTCTGTTGGTCTGCTCTATACATATTTTAGTGCAGGTGCCACATGTGTTTTTATAAACACCTTGATTTTCCAGATTGATTTTGTGCTTTGGGCTTTTTAGAGACCAGCCTGTTCTTTTGTGTGGTTTGTGGGCTCTAAATCAATTATATTAACAGATCAATTAGCCTATTCTGTCTATTGTACCTTTTATATATGGAAATATAGTGACTTGTAAGGTGGTTTTATTTTTCGCATGGGTTTTTTTGCAATTTTAATACTGTATTTACAGTTGTGGTTTATTGCTATTTTGTTGGAAGCCCCTTTCTATGGTTCTCAGTTGGACCAAGGGATCTTATAGTATTGCCTACGCCCTATATTTGTGAGATATGATGGTGAGAATCAACATTAAAGTATTTGTCCGTATAGGTTGGTTTTCGATATACTGTATGTTGCAGGTATTCATCCATTGTTCTAGTCACTAGGACCTCTAAGAACGAAAGGTGATTATTTTCCTTAAGTTCCATAGTAAATTGTATCTTCGGGTTTAAGAATTAAGAATATCATTGAAGCCGTTGAGCTGTTGTTTGCCAAGGGACAACACAAATAAAACACTAGAGTTTGACTTTGTGAGCGATTCTTCTAGAGCTTTTACAACAGCTGGAGATAGTGATGAGCTCGTGCCAGTGCTATCTACCTGTATATTTGGCCATTAAATAAGAAGTATGTATGGGCGATGCCTGGTGAGGTCTATAGCGTGAGTTGGGAAATTCCCCACTTGCGCGATGGGGTCCAATGCTTCATTTATCGGTATACCCGCATACAGGGATTTTACGTCGAAGTTCGCAATTATGTTATCTTTATCAAGTCTAGGAAAGTGTAGAATTGTTATGAGCTGTTCTGAATTTTTTTTAATAAGATGCAACCTTCTTCATATTTGGTTGCAGGAGACTAGCAAGGTATTTTTCGGGTTTTTGAGTGGCCTTGTTAACACTGACGATGGGACATTTTGCTTATGGATTGGAAATTCGTAGAGTCCTTCTGAAATTGTTTCATAGTATCAGTTTTCGTTAAACATCCAGTTTTAAGGGTGAGTCTATGATTTTGGTTTTACAATTAGTTGTTTTTTCAAGATATGCGGTCGGATTCCTTGGCACAAGCTTGTAAACAGAGTCTTTTAATATCTCTGTCATTTTTGTAGTATAGCTGTCGATATCTATGCATACCTCACATATATATATATATATATATATATATATATATATATATATATATATATATATATATATATATATATGAAGTAAAATGCGAACAGTAAATGCAAACTTTGTTCCATCATATCCTTTCTGTGTTGGAGGTTGCACAGTTTGAATAAATTGCTACAGAACACAATTTATCCCATTACACCACCATCGAGATGATGGCCTACCTGTACCACCACACCGAGAAGAAAGTCAAAACTTACCCTCCTCGCCACAGTGATACGGCAGAGGTACATGTTTCGTCTCTACTAGACTCATCAGTGTATCGACATGCACTTGTTTGTGCAAGGGATAGATCGGAAGGACGTATGCATCACTGAACGCGGCTTCGCCGATCTCACGTCGAATGGCATCTATATGTTTATGCGGCTTTCACGGATTCCTCCTTGTGAGATGCAATAGCAGTGGATATATTTAGGACCGTTGGTGAACTTGTGTTGAAGTTAAGAAAGATTGTCTTGAACAATAAAATTACCAAAAAAATTGTATTTTTTAATTTTTAGCGAGAAAACTTTTCTTTGTTTGTTGTCGTTTGTCCGTAATAATATAATGTAAAACATCACTTCTAACATGCAAAATTTCTATTTTTCTCTACCATCATAAATAATATTTTATTACCTATAACTTTCAATTTTCCTTAATAAAATAAGACTGTAATTAATTTCGTTGTTCTGCATATCATCATAAAACAGAAACAGATGGGAAATCATTTAGCGCTCGAACTATATCTGTTACACGATCAAAAAGTCATTAATAACACTCGACTGCGCTGGGAAAATCTTATTGTGTTTACGCTCTATCAAGTCCTTCTGATTATAAAGGCTCTTAAATAGAAATGAGGAAACTAAGACATTTTCATAAGTTCCTAGCATTTTGTTGAGTGTATTTATTAATTTATTAAACATGCACTTTCCATAGTAAAACTTGTTTTTACAAAGTTATATTTTCAAGGTTAGTTCTTTGGATATCAGCATTTTTTTAGCATTGTTTGAATCTACCTCAAACACTTATAAGCGATTTAACTCTATTCTTAATTTACCAAACAAAAGCTTCTAAAATCTTAAAATCATGCACACTCACATTGTTCTGCTTATATTAAATTAACTTGAAAGTATTCGTCCCATTAAGGCTTTTTGTTAGGTTTATGTAAACTAAAAACTGATTGGCTTCAATTTCCAACTTAACTGAACTAACCTGAACTAAGTTCATTATTCTACAATTGGCAACAATGTCTGTTGATATCATCTCTCAGAACAAAATTATACTAGAAAATAGGAAAATTAATTTACTTGAGTAAAAAAGTAAATTCCTACTGAAGAAATATCTTAATTTATCACCAAAATTGGAAAATATAAATCTGTAATTTTGGATGTCGACCAGTTGAATAACCCTAGATCAATACGCTGACAAACCTACGACATCTATCATCTGTGTAGCTGTCAAATGCTGATTTATTGAAAGGGAACCATTTGTTTACAAATAATATTTACACCAAATAAGATGCCTCAACATGATCAAGCCGTCAGATAGATATCATTACAAAAAATAGGAGCATTTCGATTCATTGATTTTTTCGTTCTGTTACAAATATGAGTTTGTTCAACAGGCGACTAAAACTAACTAATCACTGATTTTAATTTCATATTCTTGAAGCGACCGTTAAAATATTTATTTACAAAATACCTAAAATAAATTTAAGTTTAAAACTAATCTATTTTTATTTAGGTTTAGGCTAGTTACAAAAAATTTATATAGAAAAAACTTTCTGATAATTTGAAATAAATTAGGGCTGAATGTGGGCAAATATCTATCCTGAAGAGGATTTAAATAGACTGAGTAGAATAATCATATAACAATATCTAAATATTTTATTCTGTACTGTTTTTCGCATAGCAAGTGTATATCTGTATATTTCATGTCCAGTTGTTCCCTCTTCTTCTAGACATGGAAGCTTCACGTTTAGTGTTTATACCAGATATTTGACTTTATTGGCATATGCAATTATTTTTCAATTCATTGTTATTGGAACATGTTTTATTATTTTATTGTAAAGTTGACGTGCATTGAGGGTAAAGCTGTACTTCATTCAGTACTTTAATTCATCCCCTTAAAACAAATCTCCGGAGATAATTTTATCTGCCAAGACTGGTTTGATATATGACGTATAATTATTTCCTTAGTTGTGAGTTTTCTGTAAATGTCAAATTCTAAGTGATTATTTATTTTTCTGACAATAATATCTAATATGATCTTAAGAAGTAATATCAAACCGAGATTATTAAAACTTGAAAAAATAGCCCTATTGTTACATGAAACAAAATATACAAATATAAAATTATGAACCCCTCCGCACTAATGCTGTATGGTTTACCAGAAATTCACAAGGAAAACAATCCCATTAGACCAGTTGTTTCTTATGTCAATGCTTCTTGTTATGGGATAGTCAAGGAACTGACTAATTGATTAGCAGGTCTAATAAATTTCGAATTAATTTATTCCATCCAGAACTCAATACAGTTTATTGATGAAACAAAAAACCTTATACCACCGGTCTCTTTATATCGATTCCGGTAATAGAACTCTCAATAATTATGAATAGTTTATTCAGTGAATGGCCTTGAGATAACAACCAAAAAACTGTACCCCATAACAGATTACGAGTTTGTATGGATCAAAACTATTTTCAATTTAATAATGAAATTTATCAGCAGAAGGGATGATGCCCTATGGGTTCTACAATTTAGCCTTTATTGTCGAAAATGTTCATGTTCAATTGCGAAAAATCAAACCAAACTTAACTAACATGAACTAACATGAACTAACCTGAACTAACCTGAACAAACCAATAATCATAAAATTTTTATAAAAAAATTGAACCGACTTCTAAAAGTGCGCTACAAAGTGAAAAATAACTAGAAATTTTTATATGAAATTGAAATTTTTGAAGTCGGTGCCAAACTAATGTCTAACAAAATGTGATTCGCATAAACAGATTAAAAACCCTTTATTTGTAATTGCTTTCTTACCATAATTTGTATATATTAGTAGTTATTTATTTCATTTAGAAATAATTTGGCGCCGACTTCAAAAATTTCAATTTTATATAAAAATTTCTAGTTATTTTTTACTTTTTAGCGCACTTTTAGAAGTCGGTTCAATTTTTTTTATAAAAATTTTATTTTTCGATATATAGTTTTGAATTCCTTATGATATTCATAAAATATGAACCAAGTGTTAACTGAGATTAGTGTACCTCACAATTACTCCAAGGTGGCAAAAAGAACCCATTTTATCCATAATTGTAAATCACCCTAAAATAAACTAATAAAAATTCTTTGATTCTTGGAGTTCTCCAAATACCAATGAAATTGTGTCAAATAAATATTTAGTCTGTCATAGTAAATCCACTATCTTAAATTTCAAATTAATTTTAGATTGGTAATATAGGCCCCAAAAACATTCCAATATCGATATTTAAGGAATTTTAAATTTCTTAGCTCGATATATTTTATATTGCATATTGAGTTTGTATACGTCCCAAGAACCCCGCACTATCAATTTTAGATAAAACCGGAAGATGTAAAATTTTTAGTCCCTCATATTGTATCTTATCAACATAATAGTTGTAAAAAATTAATTTCATATTCGTATACCACCCCTCAATCCCCTAATACAAAATCTGAAAAAATGCGAATAAGGTAAAATTTTCAACCCACAATATTGGATCCGCCATATTGAATTTCAAAAAAATAATTTTTACGTCTTAATCTAATCTAAATCTAAACCCTTTAAAGCCCCTTAGTATCAATTTTAGATGAAATCCAGAAATTTAAAATTTCTAAACGGTCATATTGCATCTGACATATTTGATTTTCTTAAAATAATTTTATATTCGCTATTTACATCCTCAAGAACGATTCAGTTCCACATTTGAACAAAATCGAAAAATGAAAAATTTTTAGTCAGATATATTGCGTTCGCCATATTGAATCCGAAAAAATACTATTAAATTTATAATTTACACCCTCAAGAACCCTCTATATCATTATTGGAGAAAGTCGAAAAATGTAAAATTTTTAGGACACCATATTGAATCCGCCAGATTGAGTTTTTCAAAAACTGTTTTAGTTTCATAACACTAACAAAAATCCCTCAATACTGACTTTAGACAAAATCGAGAGATGTAGAACCTTTAATCCGCCATCTTAGATCCGCAATATTTAATTTTTTAAAAAATAATATCAAATTCGTAAAGTACTATCATATCAATTTGGAAGAAAATCGGACAAAACTAATATTTTATCCACCATATTGGAAACGCCATATTGAATTATTTTAAAATAATTTTAGATTCGTCATGTATGCCCCCGAAAACTCTACCGTACCAATTTTGACGAATATCGGACAAAATTGATTTTTTTGTCCGCCATATTGGATCCGCCATATTTCAGATTCGTTGGGTACAATCCTGAAAATTCCTCCATACCATTTTTGGAGAAAATTGGACAAAATTAATTTTTTTGGCCACCATATTGTAAGCGCCATGTTGGATTTTACTGCACCAATTTCATTTAAAAAAATATGGGATCACAACAGCAACTTCCTGAACTCAATGTAAAAATTTCATTCAAATCAGTGCAGCTGTTCCGGAGTAATCAGTGTACATACATAAAAAAAAAATACATAGTCGACGAATAGAGAACCTCCTTCTTTTAGAAGACGTTTAAAAATAGTCTTTTTCTTGGAAAAGGTTTTTAGACGATGTTTTTTGTATTCGGGATGGTACAGAGAGGAATGTGGATCCATTTTTATGGCTCCTAATCTAATTTAAAAATAAAATTCAATTTACAATAGAAAAAGGCAAAAATAATAACTTTTTGGATGTCGATATCAGAAGTAATCATTTAAAATTTGACATTTATAAAAAAAATTCACAAATATTGATAAAATTATACATCATATACCTACTTTTAACAGATAAAATTATCTCCTTTTCATAGTTTAATCCATAGACTTACTACTTTTCATTAAGTAAAGAAATTTTGTAATATTAAAGAGATTGCAAGAAACAGACGTTACAATGAAAATCCAATTAACCGTCATTTAAAGAAAAAACAAAATAACTATCAAGAAAAGAATTCTGCAGCGTAAATAACCCAAAGTAACTTCAAATTTTTAAACTACACATCACAACTTAAATTAATTAAAAAATTTAGAAAATGATTTAGATTGTAAAACTAAATGCATGAGTAAATTGAATAGGTCTAGGTTATTAGTTAAGAATAAGGTTAAAATAGGTAAATTAAATACATCAGGAGTATATAAAGTTAATTATATAAGTTGTGATGCTATACAGAATGTGACAAAAAAGTTGGGAATAAATTAAACGGTGGATTCCTTAGTAAAAAGTTTTTTTTCATATGTAGTTTTGCTCTACGAATATTCATTTTTAAGTTAAAGTTATAAAAAATCCGTTTTAGTGTAATAACTTTTGAACGCTAAAAGTTAATGGAAAGAAATTTTAGCCAGAGCTTAACTTGATATTACCATAGTAAAAGTAAAAAAAATGACTTCGTAGTTTACTCAGTGGCGTTCGTACTGATATTAACGCAGGGTTTAAAAAATTGTGATACTCTTGTGGTAAAATTTTTTTAATGTAAATGTAATAGGCTTCTTATCCTTCATGAAGAGTTCTACAAGAACGAAACACTAAACACTGTCCTGGTTAACACTAAATCGCATTGGGTGCGAATAGCCCGTAGCCTCCGGCCAATACGCAGGACTAAGTTGAAGTTGCGTTTGCATCGCCCACTGCTTAGAACACCTTTGATCCAAACTTGCTTAAGCATGCAAGTTGTTAGTGTAACTTAAAAATGTTAGGGTCTGGGTGTATCCCTTCCGCGGCAACCGTCACGCTGGTCGCTTAATGACACGGCTGCTGCCATGTACCTGGCATCGGTTGGTGTGGACACGTGAGAATTGAGCGGAGCTTATCTTCCCCTGAGCTGGTTTCGTCCGCAACTAGACTCATCATTTACGATTTTCAAAATCATTGATGGTCATGTAGTAATCTCCACATCTAATTGGTCAAATTGAGGATGAAACCAGCTCAGGGGAAGGTGAGCGCCGCTCAATCCTCGCGTGTCCACACCGAACGGTGCCAGGTAAATGGCAGTAGCCGTGTCATAAGGCGACCAGCATGACGGTATGCCGCAGAAGGGATAAATCTAGACCCTAATAAAAATGAGTAAACTACGAAGTCAATTTTTTACTGTTACTAGGGCAGTATCAAATTAAGCTCTAGCCAAAATGTCGTTCCATTATCTTCTAGCGTTCGAAAGTTATTATACTAAAACCATTTTTTTTAAACCTTTTTATACCCCGTAATTTAGAAACGTAGAGCAAAATTACATGTGAAAAAATTTGTATTTACACCCTGTATACATAGGTTAAAGTGGTAGAAGTATAACAACTGGACTTAAAGAACACAGAACTGCAACAGAAAAAATTCAGATTATAGCCGTTACATAGATTTAAATAATATTACATTACTTCACTCCAAAAATAAAAGTAAAAGATCGAATTTACTAGAGCAACTCAAAGTAAAAAAAAAAATTTAAACAACAACTCTTGTGGGTACCCATGACCAACAAAACTTTCTTTCCACCCCAATTATAGATGAATATTGGACGCCTTTCTTTATAGATGGATAGATTTACAGTAATAAAATTAGATTCTTTAGAATAGAAAATAAAATATTGAGTATATATAAATAGTAAAAAATATCTT
Source organism: Diaprepes abbreviatus (assembly GCA_034092305.1). NCBI lineage: Eukaryota > Metazoa > Arthropoda > Insecta > Coleoptera > Curculionidae > Diaprepes > Diaprepes abbreviatus. The sequence continues at coordinate 84,270 of JASJET010000026.1, forward strand.
AAATTTTAGTATTAAATGAACTCTTAAAAACACCCTCATAAGGCGCAACGTGTAGAGTTTTGCTCTCTTAAACTACTTACACATTAAAAAGCAAACATTCCTTCATTTACCAGTATTTAACAAGGATTTATACGAATCGCTAATTTTCTGAAGTCTAAAATATTAGAGAATCGACATACTTCATTCTATATCGTTAATTTTAATTAGAGATGTTAAATTTATATAAATGAAACCTTAATTGCTGTTTCCAAAATATTAAGAAAATGAGGTCAATTACAATCAAGAAAGGGTTCATTTAAGTTATGTTGCCAAGGTTGCCTATTTGCAACTTTATAAAAATCATTAAAAATATATTTAGTACCATAAATTTCAGGAATTCAAATATAAATTTGGTACTTTCCAAACAAAATTATTCAACGTTCTTTGCTGATATTTTTATTGACTTATATGTAGAGCAACTAAATTTAATATATCATTTTTATTCAGTTTCGTTTGTGGTGTTTAGTTTATTAGGGGTGAATTTAAAAGTATAAAGATTAACAATGCCCAGGGATCTACATTTGTCGCTGCAAATAAAGCAAATAATTTTAGAAAAACTAAGAAATAGAAAGAAGCAATGTAAAATTGCAAAAGACTTAAATTTAAGTAAATCAATGGTATCCGGAACTATTTCCAATATTAATAGAAGAGGCATTTTAGAAGTTCCTAAAAGAGACAGAAGAAGATAAATTGATAAAGTCGTGGATATAAATATAAAAAGGTTGACTGTTCAAGATCCATTTATTAGTGGTTCATGCATTAAATAACAGTTGGGACATGTTTCAATATCAATAAGCACTATAAAACGAACGCTAAAGGAAGCCGGTTTATTTGGCAGCAAGTCAGCGAAGAAACCATTTATTTCAAGGTAAAACAGAGAGTTAAGATTACGATCTGCAAGGGAGCATCTCAATTAGACATATGAAAAATGGAACACAGTACTGTTTTCAGGACAGGAGTTATGGATCGCTTTGTTTATCAAAACATTTTGAAATCCCAAAGACTGGTTGACTGCTAATAAAGTCAGTGTTATGATGCTCCCGCCCCAAAGCCCTGACCTCATCCCGATTGAAGATCTATGGGATCAAGTTGAAACTAAACTTTACGTAAAGTTTAGGAAACAAATTAAAATTTGACAGATAATGCTAATCACGAAACTGCTATTTTTTTGGTAAATTTTCATCTCGGTCCAAGCAGAAATTGATGCAAAAGTCAAATTTCAAATACAGCTATTAATAAAGAAAATGCTGTGTGAGTGTGTGTGTATATATGTAGATATGTATATATACAGCGACCGGCAGAAAATCCATATCATATGAGAGAAAATTCTACATAATCTCAAATCAAAATATGGTCCATTAATTCCGGTGAAAGTCTTATAGTATCAGAGTCAAAAATTTGAAATTGCGCTAAGAATAAAATACCCCTAATTTTCACTTTAGAGAATATTTTTATTAAGAAATGTGGTTTATATTTAAAAGTTATATACAATTATGAAATTTTGTTAATTTTGAACAAAAAAAGAATATTTAACGGTTTGTACAAACGTACAAGTTGTCTTTGTTAGACAAAAGTGTAAATGTTATGTCAGATTAATCAGTTACAAATATAGTATGGCCTTTGAAAATAAGAACACAAAATATTAAGTATTTTTGCTGTACGCCCGTTCTTTATTTTTTCAGGAATCAATTAAACTCCAATTTTAATTTAGGTTTTAATTGTGATCGGCATAAAGAAGACTGAAATATTCTCTCTTCCTTATTTTATTTGTCACTAAAACAAAGTTCAAAATAATTATGAATACAAATTAAAAAATATATACCAATTTATCTTTATATGATCTCATAAACAATATAAGTATAATAATTTTTATTTATCAAATTAATTTTGAATACTCATAACTATAAACAAGCAGTGGGTAAAACTATTAAATAAAATATATTAAACATGATAACTGTACATTTCAGCATGTCCTCCTTCATTGCCTATACATTTTATAGTTCTTGTATAGAATTCTCTTGTTATATTCCATAAAAAAGCATGATTGATTCGAGCGATATAGTTTATAATAACATTTTTCAAATGGTTCCAATTATATTGAGCTTTATTTTGGTGACAAAAAAAAATTGTTACAAAAAAATATATTTTGTTTTTAATTTTTTTATGCCGATCATGATTAAAACCTGAATTAAAACTAATTTTAGTTTTAGGAATAAGTATGCTATTTGGAAGCTGGCTTAAGTGTAATTGTTTTTATAAAATTTCAGTTAGATTAAATTCTTTTGATTCACCGAAAAATATACGGTGAACAGCAAAAATATCTAATATTTTTAGGTTAATATTTTTAAAGACCATAATATTTCGGAAACTAACTAATCTGATTGCTTAGTATATGGTTGCAAAATTTTTTATCTTCTAAAAAATTCTTTAAACATGTTAATTTAAACGAATTATTTTAATTATTGTCATTAACAACGAAACAAAATATTCATAGCCTACTATTCAAATCAAATATTCGATAAACTTCAAAAGTGGCATAAGAAAAAGATAAATTATTTTTTTAGATAATCTTATACTGTTGCGTTAATTTTATCCAGACGTGTATATATATATATATATATATATATATATATATATATATATATATATATATATTTTTATATATATATATATATATATATATATATATATATATATATATATAATTTATTTTTGTATCTTAAACCTTTGTTTATATTTTTCTGGAATTCTTTCTTGGGTACAGGTTTTTTATTTGAAGATCAAAAACGACAATTTTTCTGACGTTTCGCTCTCACATAGTGAGCTTCTTCAAAGTTATTTTATATTCATGTCAAATCTACAAAATTACAAATTTTCTTTCCAATAAAACATATATCACAGAAATTATCTTACAGAACTATTACATTTATATTTCTAAGTTAATGAAAATTAATAAAACATATTTTACAACAGTTTAAAACTAAAATAAAATGATACATGAGGTTAAAATATTGAAAACTATAAAATAGTACATATCTTGAAAGTAGCTTTGTTCGAATGTTAAAAATAAATTCAACTATTAGAACCTGGTCTGCAATTGATGTGAATATATTACTTTTTATAACAGTAAAAAAATAGGAAAAAAGATTATTATTTAAAAAAAAAGTTCTTTGATTTGCATGAGTTTATACCAAAACGAGCCAAGCATCATTATATTATTTCTAATATTTATTATGGAGTCGCTCCAAGTATGTCATATTAAAATATCAAATTATAGTATTTTTGGCTTAGGTTTTTGACATATTGTTTATCATTTCCAGCATTTTTATCTTCTTTTATATGTATTATTTCTTTGATAACCAGTTTATAATAATTTCTGTCAGTATCTAAAATGTGGGTGTTTTTAAAATCGAATTCATGCTTAGTTGTTTGCTCATATTTATGTAAGGATGTCGATGCGTTTTTAGTATATTTGTGTCCATTAATTTTATTTTCAATATATTTTGTTGTCATGCCAATGTATTTGTTAAGACAGTTTAGGCATGGAATTGCATATATTACGTTAGATTTTTTTTTGTAAGAACTTTGCTTTTTAATTTTATATAAAGTGATCCCAGTAAATTGTTCGCCCTGCGGCATACTGTTATGTTATGCTTACCTAAAATATATTTTATTTTTTCTGATAGTTGGTTTATATACGGTAATGCAATGAAGGTGTTTTGTGTTGTGGTATTGTTAATTTTATTTTTTTTTTGGTTGTGTTATAATGTAAAAAGGTTCTTTGTTTAATTATTTTTTTTTATAAGGTGTTTGGGAAAATGATTCATTATTAGGGTTTCTTCTACTTTTTTTAGCACTTCTGGGCGAAATTCGGGTGAAGATAATTTTATAGCTCGATCAACTAAACCGATTATGACATGACATATCTTTTGTGTACCATAATAAATTTTTTAGACTTAACTATACACAGAAGGAAGACGGATAACAGTCTTCATACAAAATAGTATACAAAAGATACTTGGTCAGGCCATTATTTAAATTTTAACTCTGAACATCCAAATAAACATAAAAATAGTGTCATAATTGGTTTAGCTGATCGAGCTATAAAATTATCTTCACCTGAATTTCGCCCAGAAGTGCTAAAAAAAGTAGAAGAAACCCTAATAATAAACCATTTTCCCAAACACCTTATAAAAAAATAATTAAACAAAGAACCTTTTGACATTACAACATAACCAAAAAAAAATAAAACTAACAATACCACCACACAAAACACCTTCATTACATTACCGTATATAAACCAACTATCAGAAAAAATAAAATATATTTTAGGTAAGGATAACATAACGGTATGCCACAGGGCGAACAATTTACTGGGATCACTTTATACGAAATTAAAAAGCAAAGTTCCTACAAAAAAAACATCTAACGTAATATATGCAATTCCATGCCTAAACTGTCCTAAGAAATACATTGGCATGACGACATAATATATATATATATATATATATATATATATATATATATATATATAAGAATTAATGGACACAAGTATGCTAAAAACGCATCGACATCCTTACATAAACATGAGCAAACAACTAAGCATGAATTCGATTTTAAAAACACCCACATTTTAGATACTGACAGAAATTATCATAAACTGGTTATCAAATAAATAATACATATAAAAAAAGGTAAAAATTCTGTAAATGACAAATAAGTTGTCAAAAACCTAAGCCAAATATACTATAATTTGATATTTTAATATGACATACTTGGAGCGACTCCATAATAAATATTAGAAATAATATAATGATGCTTGGCGCGTTTTGGTATAAACTCGTTCAAATCAAAGTTTAAGTTAAAAAAAAAATAATAATTTTTTTTCCTATTTTTTTGCTGTTATAAAAAGTAATATATTCACATCAATTGCAGACCAGGTTCTAATAGTTAAATTTATTTTTAACATTCGAACAAAGCTACTTTCAAGGTATGTACTCTTTTATAGTTTTCAATATTTTAACCTCTTGTATCATTTTATTTTAGTTTTAAACTGTTGTAAAATATATTTTATTAATTTTAATTAACTTAGAAATATAAATGTAATAGTTCTGTAAGATAATTTCTGTGATACATGTTTTATTGAAAAGAAAATTTGTAATTTTGTAGATTCGACATGAATATAAAATAACTTTGAAGAAGCTCACGAAACGTCAGAAAAATTGTCATTTTTTATCTTCAAATTAAAAAAACCTATACCCAAGAAAGAATTCCAGAAATATATATATATATATATATATATATATATATATATATATATATATATATATATATGTATAATAAAGTTCTCTTCACATATTCCATTGATTTTACTTAACGCCATCCCAATTGTTATGGCAAGTTGTAGCGTCTGTAGTGTGGCATCAAAGCGAATCTATTCCTCCTATCTGCATTGTATGCTTCTAGTCAATTTCAAAACATAAATTACGATTGATTCAATTCTCTTCGCTATAGAGCGAAGGAAGTGAAGTGCTTTTCATTTTCTGGTGGAAACTCAATACAGGAAAAAAAAATTTACCGATTTAGTTTTACGTACAGCTAAAATAGAGAATTTATTCATATTGTTGGTAATAATTTTGAATATACTAAACATCAACTTAAGCAAAAATAAAGTACAGAAGAGAGAAACACATAAAGAAATCGACGAAAACTGGATTTTCCTATAGTGAAAAATACTTTGATCAATTAGATCCAAATATGTTACAATAAGTGGAAAACAAATTTATGAAAGTCACTTCCTAATATAAAGAAAATTTTGGTTTTACTTAATTTTTTGTTGTTGAGATACTCCTTAAACAATCTTTAGTAATATTAAAGTCTAATCAAGATGAAATCAATGGATACTTTAATTAAACTTCAATGATCTACAATTAGGAATCAGTATCCCTTAGGTTCTAATAAATTAACTAACTTAAAATTATTTGTTCACTGTACAACGCTTGGTTTTATGATAAGGTAATCACTGAATTAATCCGAGTTTGGTTTTCGTACTAGATTAGTCTTGTAGAAATGGATAGAATTTTTATCGATGGAAAAGAATGAACTCTCGTAAGAACTGCGATCAGAGTCGTATCGTTTAAGTTCATGTCCCTTTCTTAGATTCAATCCACCAGAAGGTGGTGATTCGAAAAATATGATTAATCGTTTTACAAAGGAAGAAGTGCCAGTTTGTGAGGAAGTTTGATCTTTTATGTAAAGATTTGAGAATTCATCTGGTCATGCGCAGCCCCGAGAAAGATCGAAGAGATTCCTTATTTAACCTATTATGATTTGACATTTATCCAAAAGAAGATATTTCTCTGATTTCATATTATATAATTAATATCATAAAATTTTTACTCATGGAGGGCTTTATTTGGTTATTCAAGGAAGTTAATTAAGCAATGAACGATTTTAGGCCGGAGGGCTTTTATTTATTCGTTGACTTAATTTAGAATCAATTGAGTTTTAATTAATTTTAACCGAAGTTAAAATCACGGGGGACTGTCTAACAATTTGAAGAGTTAGAGAAATTATGTACTAAATTACTGTTATCAAGGTTGTTTGTCAAGTTCAGGTATCTCTATCTTCCAGAACACGTTCCGTATAGTTTTGTTAATCCAAAATTCACTAGGACAAAATTTCAAAAAGAACATCACATTCGGGTTTAATTTCTCTAAATTTGCTCGAATTTACTTTCGTTTGATGTAGTTAGGAAGAAATTGTTTGAAGCAATTAGTTAGACGATAATACGATAGAATAGAATCAAGTCAAAAGCCCACCAATTAAGATTCAAATTGAAAAATATTTCTTTAAGAGACTCAGTAAAGGTCGAGAATTTCACGTTCCGAATGGAATGAACGGTCTAACACTCGAATTCGCACTTGAGAACTACATATCCTGACGTCTTAAGTAACACTATCAGAATTGGGGTTTTTTCATTTTATAATTTTATTAAACCACTCTATGCTTAGCATGATTTAATAAACTATATGTTTGTAGTATATTTCAGTGCATTGTGATTTCCGTCAAGCCAATCTCGCTAGCTTGCGAATTGCCTTGTTGAATGGATTTACCGGTTCCTGCAACAAGAGTTTAATTTAAATGATAAAAAAGCTTTGTTGACAAATTTTGATATAGTTTAATTAGTAATTTCCATTTTAAGGTACTAGTTGATATTACTGTTCTGACAATACCAAGGTACGATTGTTCTAAATATCGTGCTTTGAAATCGTCAGACGATCTAAATGTTCCTTTTGCTGATGCACCGTTAAAAGTTGAATGGTATATGTCTAGATGAGTTTTGAAGACATATATCAAAAGAAGAATTACTCATTTATGTCAACCTCTTTCCCTGCGACAATTTTGATAAACTCGTTTATCTATGGAGTGACTGCCTTTTCCGAGTACTAAAGAGAATGAATCGATAATAAAGCAGCTATCATACTTTCCCATTGCAACGGATTGGACGAAAGACGACCAATCATCGACCTTTACTACATTCAAAATGAAAATAAATACTTCTGATTAGATAAAATATAGTAGCATTAATATGCGGCAATATGAAAATGCTACTAAACATTTTTAAAGCCGAGAGGATCAAATATAAAAACAGACTTTACTGACATTAAAACGATTTTAAAAACAGACACCACAACGCATGGATAAAATAAAAAATGGATATATTTTTATATTTGCGTAAGCATTTTGCCAGAAATATTTGAGTTAAAATTTTATTATTCGTAATTTGTAACCATTTTGTTATTTCACTTCACTCAAATTAATTCGAAAAAAGTCACAAACGGGTATTTTTAGAATGGAATACCTCGAATATTTTTCAACAATAGAGTATCTTACACCTCAATATTAAATAGTTTAACAGTTATTATAAGTTCGAACTTTTAAGAGGTTTGAGCCGATTACACTATGCAAAAAATTTTAGTTTATTTGTTGTATCTTGTCTTTTCATACATACATTTTTGGTTAATTTTGGGATGCTTAACACAAAAATGACAATGAAATTAAAAACTTAGTTGCAATTTTCAAGAACAAGTTTTTTTACTGTATTCTTAACAAAATAATAAAAAATAAATACTTTTACACTTGTAGAGATACTAAATATCCCGTCTTTTTGCTCTTCTTTTGTTGATTGTTTCTGGAGCATCTCTAATAAGAGTTTAATAGTAGTCGGTTTCTCTGGTACCTTTTCTTCACTGTTGATGTACTCTGATGGAAGCATTCACCGTGCTCATCACTTGCAGCTCCGCAGTTGTCAGGAAAAAAGTCCAGATGTAAGTGTAGGAAACGGATCTCTAGAGACATATTGCAATCTATTTTTTGATACGATGACAGCATGTTTTCAAGAAAAGTAACGTAATTGTCAGTTTTTTATTTCCATAGAAATTAGTGGCCACGAGGTAAAAGTCATTCCAAGCATTTTTTTCAATATCTGATAGAGTGCCATCAAAATGTTTGTCTTTCAGAATATTTCGAATCTGTGGTCCTACAAAAATACCATCTTTAATTTTTGCTTTACTTAGCTTTGGGAATTTCTGACGCAGGTACTAAAAAGCTGGCCAATCTGTATTCAGTATCTTAACAAAGTTTTTCATTAAGCCTAATTTGATATACAGTGATGCCAACAAAATCTTTTTGGGGTCTACCAATTGCATATGTTGTACATTCTTTTTACGTGGCTCTAATGATGTCGAACCATCCATTTACAATCTTCATTCCTCAGGCGTGTAGTTTATATTTAAAGCCACCAATAAACCACTAATGTTATTGCAAGAAATCAAGTTTTTTTCTATGTTAAAAAATCGTGTTAGGCCTTTATGGCGTTTACGAAAAACACATAGAGAAACATCGTCTTCTAATAAGTGCCACTGCAATTTTAATCCTGGTAACTCTGCTTTACTTTTTGGAAGTTCTAAGTCTTTCACAAGATCGTTTAATTCAAATTGGGTTATTATTTGTTGTTGGCGGTATAACGTGCTGGGTGTAAAATCAGGATTTCTTGATGTTAATGGTATATCTTCTTCTTAAGGAATCATTGTATCGTTATTATCTTCGTAAGTGAATATTTCTGGAGGTTCTAGAATGGGAGGTTCGTCACTATGAGGCACAGGTCTCATAGCAGATGGTATATTTGGATAGTTGATAACTGACTTTTTCTTCTTGGATATACCTGTGCCTTGTCCAACACGAGGTATGACGCAGAAATAGGAATCATTAACATGATTTGAAGGCTCTCACTGAATCATTGGGACAACAAACCACATAGATCCTTTTTTACTATTTAATTAGTTTCTCAGACTTAAAGCGCATGTATTACAGCAGAAATGTGGCGCCCACTGATCCCCAATATTTCAGCCGAAATAAAGCTGACATGCCTTTTTATCAATGCGGTAATAGACCGCTTCTGACACGAAAAAGTTGCCTCACTACAACAGAAGTGATCTGGATTATTTACACACTTTCGAGACATCTTACAATCTCAACTATTGGATTCGACTCACTAACTTCGACTGATTAACACCTTATGTTAAGCCCAGATGAATTGGAACTTCTGATATGGGGGTCATTCATGGAGATCCCACATGCAGTGTTGCCAAGCTATGCAAAATTTACTTAATTTGAGAGAAACATATATAATCATAAAATATATATTTTTGAAACAATACAAATACACCACTTGCATTCTTGCGATTACATTGTGAATATATAGGGAGACATGACATCACTTATCTCTAAAACTTGAACTAATATAGAAAAGATAAGTTTCGTTTTGGGTTTAGCACACCAAAAATGGTAAGATTTAGTCGATTTTATTTTAGATACATTTTGGCTGTTTTTCAGTGTTATTTGGAAGGAAATCCCAGCGATCCCAGATTTTATTTTATTTAAATTCCAAAAACAGTTATTTTTTCTGAGTTTTGCCCTTGATTTGTTACAGATACATTATGATCATAAGGTAATCGAAACGCATATGGAGAAAAAACCAGATCTGAGTTCGCAGAAATTTTTTTCCTTTAAACAACTTTAAGGAAAAAAAAGCGGTTGTATAGTAAACCAAAAACATTTCCAGTTATATTTTAAAATATGTTGTTGTTAGTTCTGTTGTTTTAAATGGTCTTACAGAATAGCAATACAATTGTAATGTCTTAGATATTAAAATATAATTATTTTGTTCAAGAAAATAAATCGGATAAATCTTAAACCACTTTCTATTTAAATTACTTTCCTTAAAAATGTATTTGTTAATTATGATTAAAAATAGTGTTTTTATGATTTGTAATTTGCGAATTAAATTATTTAATCTATGATTTGAGAAAATCTTTTTATTCTTTGAATATCCAATGTTGTTTATCAGAAAGTATGTGAAGATGAACCATAACAAATATACAGTATATTATTCATTATTATCAACTTATTTGATGTACAAAAAATGTTGCATGTAGGACTTACATAGTCATATAGTACATGCATTTAGTCAAACCTGCATTATTGAACGAAATGTGATGCCTTATTAATTAAAATAGAAAAGCGCAATATATTTTTGCAGCCATATCTCTCGACTTCTGCTGTGCATTTTTCAAATATTTACATTAATAATTTTTTTGAACTTTATGTCAACAAATTGGTCTATCACATTTTTGCCAAAGTTTTATTTATAAATAAACAGTGTTTTGTTACATTTACTTTAACGGACGTGAAAATTTGTCAATCTACATGATTCTCGTATTAAAAAGTGCGGAGCACTCCAAAGTATGGAATAACTCCGGGTCCGACAGATGGCGACAGCGCTGTTTCGTCCTAATATGGGACTCGTCAGGCCACCGCAGTCGGTACAAACCATCACCTCGCCTTTGCATCGTATAAGCCATACTTATAATCAAAATACGGCAAATAAGACGACAAAGGCGACATCTCGATGGTCCACTTGATAATACAAGAACCATACAGATTAACAAAGTTTGTAAGAGAACCGCCATATGGTGGCGCGACGGTGAATTAAAACAGAAATATGTAAAATCGAGTACACGAAACGCGCTGCCCAAAAGATAGAGGTCGCATTTTTCGGTACTGGCAAGCAAGCATACCGCTATTTAAGCAGCCAATGCCACGTGCCGCACCAAACGATCCCACCATGAGAGCATCGTTTAGCGCGTTTCAAAGCCAAACAAGTAAATAAATATGTAGATAAGTTTTTGTCCGTGTAATTTAAAATAACGACGAGTCCCATATTAGAACGAAACAGCGCTGTCGCCATCTGTCGGACCCGGAGTTATTTCATACTTTGGAGTGCTCCGCACTTTTTAATACGAGAATCATGTAGATTGACAAATTTTCACGTCCGCTTCGCCAATATTTTATTCTATTTTATTTTAAATTACACGGACAAAAACTTATCTACATATTTATTTACTTGTTTGGCTTTGAAACGCGCTAAACGATGCTCTCATGGTGGGATCGTTTGGTGCGGCACGTGGCTTTGGCTGCTTAAATAGCGGTATGCTTGCTTGCCAGTACCGAAAAATGCGACCCCTATCTTTTGGGCAGCGCGTTTCGTGTACTCGATTTTACATATTTCTGTTTTAATTCACCGTCGCGCCACCATATGACGGTTCTCTTACAAACTTTGTTAATCTGTATGGTTCTTGTATTATCAAGTGGACCATCGAGATGTCGCCTTTGTCGTCTTATTTGCCGTATTTTGATTATAAGTATGGCTTATACGATGCAAAGGCGAGATGATGGTTTGTACCGACTGCGGTGGCCTGACGAGTCCCATATTAGGACGAAACAGCGCTGTCGCCATCTGTCGGACCCAGAGTTATTCCATACTTTGGAGTGCTCCGCACTTTTTAATACGAGAATCATGTAGATTGACAAATTTTCACGTCCGCTTCGCCAATATTTTATTCTATTTTATTTTAAATTACACGGACAAAAACTTATCTACATATTTACTTTAACTTTTATAATTTTAGTAAAAAACTTGTGGTTATTCATTTCAAGTTTATTCCTACACAATAAAGTTTAGAATCGTGTGGGAGGTTTCAATCTAAAAAAATTAGAAAATAGAGTGTTACGAAGAAACAGTGTGTGTTCAAAATAAAATACAAAAGAACAATAAATACTTTATTAACAATAAGTGTTAAAAATGATTATATACAAAAATTAAAATAACATAATAAAAGGTTAGTATCCTTAACTTGAAAACTAAACGCAATACGTGCTGTCAAAATTAGGAGTTAAAGTTTCTTAATGGGTATCAAAAAAACAAAGAATTCTTTTTGTACCAACCTTGTAGTATGTCAAAACATAAGTAAATTGATCTTCTATAATTTGCTTAAAACCAATAAGACATTTACAAATTAAAGTTCACAATAGTAATAAGATAATATGAGGAAGTTGCAATAGCAATAAATAAGAAGAAAATTGTCCAAACATTAACCAAAGACCAAGAGCAATGGTACATTAATAAAAGGTATAATCAGATAAATCAAACGAAGCCTGTTGTTTCAAGATAATGTGTGCTAAGATATTTTATGAGAATTTGTCTTCTTCAAAGACACGATAAGGTATGAAGGATAGTCGAGCTCTTTGAACTTGAAACAGACTAGCAGGTGGAGTTAAATGTCTACAATAAGCGTCAAACAAGGCCAAGATTAGAAGTATGTCACCAGTCGCCTGTAGTCCTTGAGACGAAGTAAGTTGGAATTCGAGTTCTATGACCCTAATAGAACAGAATAGAATAGAATTTATTTCAAAACAATTCGTCAGTACAAAGTTTGAAATACATTAGAGATACATTTACATTGTTTTATTTCACTTGTAATATAAAACTTGTATTATAAAACTATAGATTAAAACAAAGTTACACCACATTACACACAGTGTGTATGTACATAAACACTTTTATAAGAAAAGTTTACGCCCAAGTGCAAGCCCATATGTACATGCATTGTACATTGAAAAAAACAACACAATTAAAAATCAAGGTATTGACGTCTCTCTAAGTATTTATTTAAGTTGTAGGGCTCGAGGTTATAAAGGTAATTGAAGAGATTGTCCCTAAAGCGCTTTCCATTCCGCAAATTCTTAATTTTTGGTATAAGAAAGTTGTATAGGACAGTTACATATGGAGCACTACACTGTTAGTGCAAGGGAGTGGATTGGTATGTTGAATATATTTTTTCTCCTAGTGTTATACTTGAGATATTTTAAGCTCTTTGAATTTGTCTTCGTGCTTTATAAAAAACATAATACATACATAGATATAGACAGGGGCGGATCCAGCCTCTCTCTTTTTTTTTTTGGGGGGGGGGCGGTGATATCACAAAAGTACAGTATGGCAAGCGAAAGCAAATTGTCGACGGGGGGGGGGGACACCAGCAACCTTCCCATTTCTAGTGTAAACATTCCTATACTCTATTCAAGAACTAGAGAGAGTAATAAAACTGTTACCGAAACCTCCAACATACCTGCTCCAGTGCCGCAGGTAACTGCCTACTGCCGTAAATCTAATTATATTTAATTATATTTGATTATTATAAGCTTTTATAAATTTACTGCAACAATAAAATTTCTGATAGTTTAATTTAATTTCTGTCAGGGAGCAAAGTACACCTTACAGTGTGTCCTTAGTGATTTATCTTGTTTGTGCTTGTTTTTATATATTATTTGAAATTAGTGAGATACCCAAAAGATATGGCTTACAAATCTATATTTATTCCAAAATCGTTAAACCAGGGCATTTTTTCCTCAACGAAAAACTCATTACGATGAATGTTTATGAAGCCTTAAAATATCAATATCTAGATAATAATATTAAAAGCTCTGTTGAGATGTGTTCTAACATGACAGGAGTTGGAAAATCTACTATGTGCCGAATACTGAAGGAGAAAAAAAAGGACTGGAATTGTTAGTACTTCCAAGCCACATTTTATCACAGGCAGATGAAAAACCTCGTTGGAAAAAGAGATGTAAAAAGGAGTTGTACATACATTTTATTATGAGAACCAGATCCCAACCGTCGACAAAATTCTTACTAAAATCAATGCAGATCGGGAATTTCCTGAAATTAAAAGAACTGAGCTCTGGAAATTGCTCAGGGAACTTAATTTTTGCTAGAAAAAAACAGATAGGAAATCCGTTCTTATTGATCGTCCGGAAAATGTCCATTGGAAAAGGGAATATCTCTCTCAAGTAAAAGGTAGAGTTGCTGGAAATAACACATCTTACAAAATTAGTAATTTAACTGAACTTTTAAAAGATTTTTTTGAATAAAGTTACACTACAGAAAATTGGAAAAAATCTATATAATTAAAGAATAAACAAAATGTGGAAACTTGATCTCATGATCGGTGAGATAGAGAAACCAATTATAATTAATTTGAGCGACGATAGCTTCACTGACTTTTATTACGAATTAGATATGTAACGTTTACCAGCGTAAACACAATTTATTATTTAAATTTTCGTTAACATATAAAAATTAATTACATTTGAATCAATTTTTAGTGTTGAATTGTAATTCCACAGATGATTTAAGAAATAAATAAGCTGAAACGTCAAATGTCCTAAACATGTTTTTAATTAATAATAAAATGACCGATAGCCCCAAAAATATTTTAATATTGTTTAATTTCTTGTCTTTTTGACAATGGGTATTTTGTATGTATTTAAATTATAATTTAGAATTTTCTGAGAGAAAAAGTCTACGTTTTAGTTTGAATGAGTCTAAAACGGTTTCTATGTCAAAATTAAAAATAATAAAAATACAGTTGTGATTTGTGTTAAATATGAAAAAATTATCTATATTTTCTAATGTATGTGAATTATTAAGAAATCGTAAGAAATAAAATAATGTTATAAAAACTTTTTATTTCAAGTTTATTACCGAAATAATATTCCATGCCATAAATACTTAGTGATGAAATAAACCTCCTTCCGACTCCTTTTTAATTTAATACTTTTAAGTGGTGTGAAGTGTTAAAATACTTTTAACACTTCACACATCCAAATATCTATTGGTATCCAACCCAAAGAGTCCATTATTATAGACCTGAATTTTTGATTATAAAATGTCTAATCCATTTCTATGAAAAATAAATGTGTCTAACAGATTTTGCCAAACACACCGGACTAAAGAACATAGGTAGTTTTTCGTGAAATAAAGGGTAAAAAATGATTTATTACTCTCTCTAGTTCTTGAATAAAGTATAGTATAAGAGGCAAAGTCGGGTCTATTTTCCTAAACTCAAAGCCCTGGGGGGGGGGGGCGATCGCCCCCACCGCCCCCCTTGGATTCGCGCCTGGATATAGAGTGCATTCAACGTCAATAAATTGTGGTTTTTAAATTATCCTCTACATGACATTTTACAATTTAATTTTAAAATAATACGAAGGGCTCTTTTCTGTATTTTAAACACCTTTTCAGAGGCAGGTGCTCCTCCCCAGAACAATACACTATATTGTATAACCGAATAGAAACTTGCATAATACACTGCCGTTGAGACAGTAAGACCAAGGTTCCTACATATCACCCTAAAAGAGTAGCAAACATTCGAAAGCCTGCTGCACAAAAAGTTTATACAACATCTTACTGCTATCGCCATTATCAATCTCTGTATTATCAATTGTCACTGAGGATGGTAAAGTAACGTTTCTTTGAGGTATTTTAAAAATAATACATTGAGATTTTTCAATATTTAAGTGCAGATAATTTCAAGAAAACCTGAATTTAAGCTGTCTAAGATTATCTTCTATTTGGTTTGGAAGGTTTAGGATTGATTTATTTTTAAGGAGAAGATTTATGTCATCTCCATAGTTAAAAAGAATATTACACTAATCAGGGTTTATTGTTGGAAGATTATTTAAAAAATTTCAAAAAACAATGATCCCAATATACTGCCCTGAGGCACCCCACCTCTATCTCATTTCTATGAGAGTATACTATGCAATTGTATTCTCCTCTCGAAACAACCTTTTGTGATCTTTTAATAAGATATAATTTTACTCATTTCAAAGTGTTTCCTCTGACACCATATCTAGACAGTTTTTCACAGGACAGGCAGTCTTAGAGAGGTCGAGGAATAAGCCCACCGCCATTTCACCATCCTCAAGTCCCTGTCGATTTGTTTTGTAAGAAGTCATGTTCGAACTCTGCAAAAAGGTTCATATATGAAAAATAGTGATATATGCGATTTTAGAACGCTCTTTCAAATAGTTTGGAAAATGATGATAATAAACTTATTGGCCTATAGTTTGAAAGTGTATTAATATCAGCCTTTTTAAATAGAGAGACTACTAAGGTTTTTTTAAGTTCATCTGGATAAATTCCAGTTACAAATGACACATTAATTATGTGGCATATTGGATCTATGAAGGCATCAATATTTTCTTTAAGCAGAAAGACTGGAACCTCATCAGCTTAAGAACTTATTCTGCTCCGTAAACTCCTAGATATATTTAAAACTTCCTCCTGGCATTAAAAACATCGACTTCTCTACCTCGCGAACTGTTAAATTAAATGGTATATTAAAATTTGCAAACTTGATCGAATTTTTTGGGTTGTTAATAAACAAACTGTTAAACCCATTCGCATTGTCCAGTAGATCACCAGAGGGCACCACATTATTTTGTCTTTTTTTGCCCGTTAATTCTTCCCTCATCTGCCAGGTGACCTGACCTTTATTCTGAGAATTATTTATTTTACTGGTGTAATATTTACTTTTGTCAATCTATAGAAGTTTGGAGTAGGTCAGTTTTAAATTTTTAAAAATCGATTTAGCCTCGTTATTGTATCTTGATAATATAACTAAAAGATCAAGTTGTCTTTTGCATTCAGTTATTTCTGGGCTGTTCAGTATTACTTTTTTTGCCATTCCTAATGTGGCACTTTTTTAAAGGAAAATATAGATTAAAATAGTAAGAGAATGTGTCAAAGAATTCATTCCACTTTTTAGTAACATTATCGGCCCCGTAAACATTCATCCACCGTTCGTAAGTTAAAGCCCTCCCAAAACTTAGTAAATCAACATCTATATAGTGCTTATAAATTGGAAAGGCACTTACTTTTATATATAATTTTAAACGGACCAATTGAGCTGTATGATCTGAAATATATACCTCCAGAACTTTACTACACATAATTAAGGATCTGTTGGTTATTACATAATGTGCTTCGTTTAGTGTTTGTTTGCCAAGTTCCCTTAGATAAGCATTCTATTAGCTCAGGAATCGTAGACGGAATAATAGCAAGTACATTTTACCCGGGTGATAACGCTAAAAAAGATAAAACCAGGCAAGTAACCTCCTAACACAATATTAGGTTACCTAAATGCTTTGGTAATAATTAATTTAGATAAAGAAAATAGGTAATTTCAAAAAATAAAAAAGTCTTTAAGATAGTTTCATGAATTCCTGTCAAAATTTCCGACCATGAATTAAGGCAATTTGCTGTAAAATGAATCTTAACGTTACGTACTGAAATAATTTATGCTTTGCAGCTACATTTAAACATGCTTACGTAAAAACAAAATAAAATACGTATCTAAAAGAAGATAATCTGCTAAATTTTGGAAAAAATCTTAAGAGAAAAAATAAACGTATCGCGGTCTTTTGCAGCCGGCAAACAAAAAACTTGGATTCAGGATTCCCGTCTCCCACCACAGAAAAACCTTCATACAAACGATGTTTGATAGATTTCTTAAATTTGGCAGAACAAACCATCTGAATAAAAAGGTAGTTAGAGTAGTTATAAGTCTATATGAGGTTGTCAGAAAGAATAGAGTGACGGAATTATAAAAAATTCCATAACAGTTTATGGGTGGTTAGGTAAGTGCAAACAATTTAATTTTAAATTATCTGTGATTGTTGCGATTTATTACAAATGTTAATGCTCCTGTTAAATTAAAATAAAAAATGATATTTGGATTTCTCTGTCAATTTTGTCTAAAATAATTATTGCTATTTCTTTAAACGAGTTGGAGTGTGTCCTATCCTGTATGTATATCAAATATCTTTTCCTCATTTCCCCCTTTTCTAAGTCAAGAAATTTGACCTTTTTTTCCAGTAAGGTAATACTTATTTATACTAAGTGGAATTTGCTTCCAGGTACTAAAATACGTTTTTTTGTTATCCTATAGAGTGTTAAATTTCCTGTAAAGCAATCATGAAACAAAATCGATACGGAAGGGAAGTTTTTCAAAGGTGTGTTATAGCCCGCAACAAAAAGCATTGGCGTAGATATTGACACGAACCAAACTTTACGTTAACATATTTTTCCTTTAAATTCATAAAATTACCATTATTTGCCTATCGTCCAGTATAAAAGTTTTTCTACATAATTTAACTTCTGAATATTCAGATAACGTAAAAAAACAAACTCCGTTTTATAGATTCACACAAATATATTTTGTTTTAAATTTTGATTTGTGAATTGAGAAATTGGCTATTCAAGCAACAAGAATATAAATAAATAGTATTCTTACGCTAATTACTTGTGACCATACAATCTGATATATTCGTTACAAAAATTATCGAAATATGAATCATGACACTTACTACTATTATGATGCAGAAAATGCTTCAGTCACTTTTTATGGAAATTGCCTTTTTGAAGCAAATTCCTTTTCTATATCAAATCACACCATTTTGGGCAAAAAGGAAGTTAATGGCCTCTCTTCATAAAATATCTTCTTTCAAGGGTTGACCGAGATTACAGGTATGCAAAGGCGTCAACTGAGAAAAGAAAATCCCAAAGAAATACCTTATTCTTCCAAATATTATGTTTCCAAAACCGGGGATTTTAGGTTATAAGTTTGTTTAAAGGAATTTTTGTCCATTTTTTCTGTTACCGAAAGAATCAAGACATTATCTGTACTGAGAAAAAGTGCAAGAGACATGAGGGGTCGAAATGTTAGTGGAAATACATTTAGCTTATATATGAGGAAAAGTATCGAGTCCTTTCCCAGGAAAGAGATTCATCATGCTGGTTGAAAAATGTATTATTTAGATGGTAATACCAAAAATAGAAAAATGCATCATATTTTAAGATTCGATAGCCTATGTATCAAAATATATCATATGCATCATTCCATAAGAATAAAATTCTCTAAAGCGTACCAATATTTTTTCAATAGTAGAGCTTTTCCCACACAATACACGTTTTTAGGTTTAAATAGGTAAATAAAAAATACAACTTTGACGATTTTTCGAAATTTGCATTTTTTAAAGAGATATTGTTATAAACTTTTATTTGCAAGAATTTAAATATTATTTTTTTCACAATTAATTAGATCCAGTATGCTCATTTTCAAAATAGTTATAAGTTATGGTGTTATCTTGCAATTAGTATTATGCTGCTACAAAAAGGTTATTTGTAAAAAATGTAAACCATTGTTATAAACCAATTAAAATTATCTCCTTTTCGCAATCGGTTTTCAATATCGTTTTGAATAAGATATTATTATACATTTTCTAATAACCTATTTGCAAAAAAAGACATGAAAATCTGCAGTGAGACAAAAGTTTTTGGGTTGTCACGCGTATCACGGGCTTCGTGAGCGCGACGTTAGGCTTGCTAATGCTCTCTAGAAATTAATAATTAGTCAAACACAAATATTTTATTGCTCATATTAATACACATTAATAATAGTTGATTCATCAAATGTTTTTTCGAATATTATTTTTACTAAGTCTCTTGAAAACATTTGCGATCATTATTTTTTCTGAAGCAGAATATATTTTGCATACAAGTGTATTATCAAGTGGATAAAAACCATGATACGATCATGTGTTTTCCAACGTATTTGCCATTGGATATCTAGCTTCTTAAAACTTGTCATGCGCAGTGTGTTCTTCTATAGAAAAATAACCGATTTTTTGAAAAAACGCTGTCGCTGATTGATATAAAAGTTTAGGCGAAGTTATGTCTTTATTTTGTAGACTTGACCTGTAGGAATATCTTATCACACTGCTACCGATTCCGTCGCAGGCGTCTTTACCATGGGAAGTGACGAAAAATTTCTATTCAGCCTCGACACCTAAATCTTCCTTGTGCTTTATTAAATTAATTAAATTGAATTAATTTTTATACTGCAAAGCAGCGCCATCTGAAAAATACGATATTTTTTAAATTTTTTCCGGACCGAATTTCTTTTTTAAATGAACTGTTAACTTAGAATATAGAAAATGTACTGCATTTGCATCATGATGTAGATGTTATAATATGATCACGTAACTTAAATTTTTCAATTTAGTGCATCTTTTATAGATTACAAAAGGGTAGAACGTCGCTTAAACATTAGCCTAATGTTGAGATTGGATGGCATCTTGTATTTGGCATGTATAATTTTCAGAAAAATCCACAGTGATCATAAATTCTCCTTCATTTGTTGATTTTTTAATCTGATCGAAATAAGCATGTTGGGCTTAAGCTGAAAAATCATGTTTCACAACTACAAGCAAATTGTCTATGAGAAATTTGAGGGATTCCTCGCAAAGAATACGATATCAATTCGCATCTGAAAAAATTCAAAAATTTATAGTATATTTTAAGTACACATCGAAACTCTTCACTGCGATAATGGAAAATTTTAAACTTGCCGATCAGTAACTGACCATTTCTTGAACTGCTTCGATGATACTCTGCTGCTTTCCAGTAAAGCTTAAAATTATTTTTGAACCAGGGCAATTTTTTCAGTTTGAAATAAAAAATACAATCCGAATTAGCACTTTTGCAAAGCATACCTTTGAAGCTTTCACGATATTTGTACTGAACGTAAAACCTTTTTTTCTCAATTCTTGTTTAAAACCAACAAATTTCAATCTCCTGTTTTTGTGTATTTCACACAAGCACACATTATGAATTCCCAACTACTCTGCTAAGATACATTCGCGAAGTCGATGTCGTCCAAACGTTGACAGTGATACTTATTTCTGGATACTTTTCTTTAAATTTTTTGTACAACTCATTCAGATTGTATAGAAGAAATCCTTTTTGTTTTTGAACACGTTAACCATTTTCCAAAAGAGATTTGCTGTCACTTCTGCCCAGCAGTAACCGTAAATTATGCCCTGAGAAATAAAATTTTAGATTTAGGATGAGAACCGTATCCGCAATTAATATGCAATTTTTTGACATTCGATGCCATTCTACGCGAGACGCCGAGATCGTTCATTATTTTTTTGATACTCCATTGGAGAGGCATCGTAGTCAAAATTGCAGTTTTTTCATTTCGGGAAAATTTCTGATTCAGAGCTGTTTTGAGATCATTTATACAATCTTTCTCCATTTGAGAGAATTATTGCGTGCTTCAGAAACTTTTCGGCAGAATAAGAAATACATTCACTCTTCAATCCAATTTGCTAACTCCAAAATTATGATTATGCTAAACTCCATTTCTCTTCGAAAGTATATTTGTGAAATATTCGAGCATACTTGATTGCAAATAATTTCATTAGCTATGATACGGTGCAAACAGATTTTCGAATAACTCAACAAAAGTATAATAAAGTTTTTTAAAACGTGATCTTGCTAAATTTTAGCTCATTATACAATGTAACGTGGGTTCCAAACCACGGTACGCAACACTTAACCAACCCCGAGATTTTGCTCTTTGTCAGTGTTCGTATCTAGCAACTATTGGGACTCTAGCCACTCTAATGACCTGACAACTTTTTTAATAAGTTGACGCGCACGAGGATTGAACTCGCGCTGGTCGTGCTCGTCCCAATCAGGCCCATTTGAGGTGTCAAAATGGACTCTATATTGCCGATTTTTCGCATATTTTCTAAATCCAGTTTTGGATAGATATGAGTTATGGAAAAAGCATTGTTTTTGTTTTCAAAAATCTTTCCCAATCTATTAGTTTATTATGTACCTTTAATGTGAATGGGTGAATTTTCTTAGGCGAAAAAAATCGAAAAAACTAACACAAAGACCCAAATACGAGAGTTCAATTTTTTTTTCAGTTTTCCTTATGCATGTAAGGAAAAGTTTACAACACTAGAATAAAAGCCAGTAATATTTATTTTCTTCTACATTAGCCTCTTGAAAATAAATCATTCTGTTAATTTTCTAAAACAGACCTATCATTAAAGACCCATATATTCTAATCTTTTTGACCAATCTTCTAAGTAAAACAATTAACGTTTGAAATTTTATGAGAGTTTAAAGCATACTTAAAATCACGAAAATAAGAAAAAACAGAATCGTAAAAATGATATTGTAAAAATACGATTTTGATTAAAACTATCTAATAATAACTATTTTCTTTTAAAGTAGCCAGGCTACTTTATGGCTTTGGGCCGATCGGCCATGCCGCCAGTCGCAACTTTATTTAATCCAATCAGTTTTTACAATATATAACTTAAAATCTAACTTAAATCTAATGACAGTAACAAACACCCAAGCCGGACCCGGGATTCGAACCCGGCATCTAAATGGTGCTAGACCACAACCATACCACTGCACCACCCATCTGGGCAATAACAACTATTTATAACTATTATAGTCAAAAGCGAATAAAAACTCGAAATACCAAGAGAGTTTAAACTTACAAATTGCAATTTTAAAAATTCTCAGAAACAGCTGATGCCCAAAAAAAAAACCATTTCCAATAAAAGTATATTATAAACTAACAGGTTGGGAAGGTCTTTTCAAGAGAAAGAAACACTATTTCCAAAATTCATATCGTATCTAAAATCAAGTCTCAGCAGTATTTGAAATTTCTATCACTTGAATTAGAAGACATTTCAGAATACCATACAGAATTAGGATGACCGCAATAGAAGGCAATAAAGATTTTCAAATTAGATATTTTTTTAAGGAATATGGACTGTTGTATTGAAGATCATTATTTGCTGAAAAACTGATCAGTTAAAATTAACAATAATGTGGAAAGTTCGCCATATTTTCTGGAAATTTTTTTTTCGAAATAATAAAAAAAATTCCTGTAATCCAATAACGTTATATAATATATAACATTTTCATGCTAGTGAAATTATTTTATTTAACAAAATAGTAACTAATTTTCAAAAAATCAAAATTTCAACGCGTATGGAGAGAGGACCAGAGTGGTATTTGCAGGAAATAAACTGTTAATATATATTCTTTCTTTTTTTCTACCTGAAAGGGTAATACATACAAACAGCCGGTAACTAATTTGCTGAAAATATATCTAAAGTGATAAAATGCAATTTTGTAAGCTTTAAATCTATTTTTATGGATTCGTTTCAATGTACAACATAAACATTTTCATTGCTACTTTATTTCCTTTTATAGCGATCCAGGGTCTCATGTTACGTGATTAATTTTTCAATATCCGATATCCAATTTTGGAATGAGAAAATGTGGAGCTATGAATTCCCAGGAATAATATTTCATTTTTATTCATAATCTTTCATGAATGTGTTTTATAATGGTTTTGAATAATTTATTCTTTACCAAAATGTTGTATAAATTTATGTTTTGAAAATAAATTTACTGGATGTTATTTTACAGGAGAATGTATATTAAGGTGATACAAATGAAACGGTATAAAAAGTAACTTATTTTTATTTTAATTTGATGGAAAATAAAGTTAGTAAGTTTAATTATTTAGAAAATAAAATATTTTATTTAATAATTCTTTTCCCTAGATTTAGATTAGAAATTTTAGCCATGCAGTTATGATATAATGAGATCTTTAACAATGAAAATTAAAGCTAAAAAGCAAAAAAAAAAAGATAAAATCGGTAAGGTCAGTGTTTCATTTGCGAAACTAAATATGATTTTAATTTTAAATTTTTATTATTTCAATAATAAGCGGAACTATCATAATAGTTTCAGATCTTGGATATCTTAGTTAAATTAAATCTTTAGTTGTTTAGTTTAAATTTAAAACTTTTATTAAAACGTGTGGTTCAAATTTTAAGAGGGTCGTCCACCTTTGAGCGGAAAATCCAAGCCTATTTTTAAGAATTAATGCAGAGAAACTACTGAAGATAACTAACAAACGTAGCTACATGTTTACTGAACAACTAAAAAAAATTGATCAAATTCGATAATTATTTCTAGTAGAAGACTTAACAAAAAGTTGAAAAAATGTAACTTTGGGGAAATCGCGTTTAAAGATAAATGACAGTGTAAAACATTCTTAGTGAAACTTACGATCAAATCGGCTATACCAGGGCCATAGAACTCTCCCTCCTCATCACGGAAGTGTTCTTGTTCTATTACATGCACCTCCCTTTGTTGGATTCGGGTCCTTTCATTTTTTCTACAGAATCAGAGTTTCTTCGAATTGCCAGTCCATAAAAGTTTGTAAGCTCCCCGATGACGATTGTAAACTGAGCTAGCTTGGAAATTTAACTGGAAAAGGACACACCGATATTCATACATTCACATGCATTCACAAATTGTCAACAAGCGACCGCTATACCCTTCCGAAAAAGAATTTAGACCTAAAAGATAATCGAAGCATCCACGCGTAGCTAGAACGCTCGAAAAAGACAAAGGTGACCATGTTACAGTTTCCATATACCTACGAAGGAAAGTATATTTCACAAAATCCTTCATGTGGCGTGTTTCTGAATACATCTAGATTCAAAATATGCCAAAAAATCAATTTTTCAAAACCGCAAAAGTGGAGGACCCACTTAAATCTATAACAATTTATTCACAATATTAAAAAATATGATTTCTCAATTTTCTCATATGCTCGTAATATTTTTGTTTATGACTTATCAAATTTTGTTTGTTAATTATCTGAGATACCGTCTCTTATCTATTAGATAGAGAAATTTCTCATACAAATACAACAGCGTAATGAAAATTTAAGTGATTTTTAAACAGAATACTTTAAAATTTAAATTGTTAAAGTAATATCAAGTCTAGTAATATTAACATTAAAAATGTATACCTACATTCACTAAAAAGATTTAAAGCTTAGACTCAATCTAGTTGCATTGGAAATTAGATTTTCTAGATGACCAGATTTGTTTTTGTTATGATATTGTTTCAATTATATTTTAAAGATTCAAAACTTGCTTGACTTTTTGTTACCCTTGTCCATTTAAATTCTCTATTGTCAATCTAGATCGGTTTTAAAGTTAAACCATCTTAGTGAATTAGGGGGTTAAAGTTTAAAAATAACATTCAACAAAAAAAAATTCGGAATCTAAACATTTATATAACGACAACGTTTGATTATATAACAAATGCCAATCGGAACATTGATTGTAATTAATTTTTGACAAAAAAGTTTTGATAAAATGAAAAATTGCCAAAAACATCCAGTTCAATAAAAAAAATTGAGCTGCATTGCTACAAACTACAATAACACATTTTTTAGTTTTGGAAACTATGCAACAAAATACTATAACATTTGTTTTTTATTTTCAGGCTGAAAACATAAAACTGTTTCTAATTAAAAACTACTCTTTTAATCCAGTTCCTTATTTTTAGTTGTTTGTCTATTTTATTACGCAATAATTTATTTCGTGACATGCAGTATATACATTATTAAAACATCGTAACCGAAAGTAATAAATGACTTTTGGCTATCAAAATTAAATTGTATTTTTCAATACATGTGCCGAAAACTTATAACCCTTAACTCATCAATAACTTTTCTAAATAAAGACCATGTGCTGAAGCGAAATTTCTCAATGACGTCATAGCACTAAAAATTTGATTAGATTATATCTTAAAATAACCCTTGGCAATGCGGTCTTGGAACAACTCATATAATATGTCATTAAAGTGACATTGTAAGACTATTCCAAATTTCAAAGAATGAAAGAGCTTGGAAACAACTTTTCTTTTCGTAATGTGTTTATTACTTCGTCAAGGTAGTAAATAATCGTTAAAAAATAATGCGTTAAAAGAAAAGAACGATATGAAAGAGAGTAATCTCTTGTACTGTGTCTTATAATTTTTTTAATGACAAATCAGCATTTGCTGCATTTCTTGCTGTATTATTACATGCTGTTTTAAAAGTTAACAAAAAATGAAAATAATTATTTCCTAAACAGGCAAAACGATAAACTGGATCTGACAAGCCTGCATCAAATTTGAACAGCTATTTGATTTTATACTGAGTGATACTTCTTGCATCGCTGTTTGTTATTATTCTTTTTATTTTGTATTTAAATGAAAAATCGCCTCATTACAACTTTAAAGAGTTCTTTAATTAATTTTAAAATACCGTATAGATGTTATATAGATAGTAGCCGAGTCTGTGCAGGCGCGGATTCAAGGGGGGGGGGGGGGCGGGGGGGGGCGATCGCCCCCTCCCCTTCCCAAGAGTTTTGAGTTCAGGAAAATAGACCCGATTTTGCCTCTTATACTATAGTTTATTGAAGAACTAGAGAGAGTAATAGGTCATCTTTTATTCTTTTTTTTTTCTTCGCAAACTACCTGTGTTCTTCAGTTCGGTGTCGTTGGCAAAATCTGTTAGACACATATATTTTTCATAGGAATGGGTTAGAAATTTTATTATCAAAAATACCGGTCTATAATAATGGACTATTTGGGTTGGATAATAATAGATATTTGGATGTGTGAAATGTTAAAAAGGATTTTAATCCTTGTCATAGGCTTAGGAAGGAGGTTTATTTTATTACTAAGCATGTAAGGCAGAGAATATTATTTCGGTAATAACCTTGAAATAAAAAGTATTTATAATGTTGTTTTATTTCTTATGATTTCTTAATAATTCATATACATTAGAAAATATATATAATTTTGACATATTTAACACAAATCACAACTGTATTTTTATTATTTTTAATTTTGGCTTAGATACCGTTTTAGGCACAATCAGACTAAAACGTAGCCTTTTTTTCTCAAAAAATTCTAAGTTATAATTAAATATTTACTAAATATCCATTGTTAAAAATACAAGAAGTTTAACATATATATAAAAAATTTTCCTCCATATAATATTAAAACTTTTTTGGGGCTATCGGTCATTTTATTAATAATTAAAAACAGTTTTTGGACACTTGACATTTCAGTTTATTTATTTCTTAAACCATCTGCAGAATTACAATTAAACGCTAAAAATGGATTGAAATGTAATTAATTTTTATGTTACAGGAAATTGAAATAATAAATTGTATTTACGCTGGTAAACATTACGTATATAATTCATAATCAAAGTCGCTCAAATTAATTATAATTGGTTCCTCTATCTCACCGATCATGAGATCGAGTTTCCACATCTTCTTTTATTCTTTTATTATATGTATTTTTCCTAATTTTGTGCAGTAACTTTATTCAAAAAATCTTTCAAGAGTTCAGTTAAATTACTAATTTTGTAAGTTGTGTTATTTCTAGAAACTCTATCTTTTACTTTAGAGCGATATATCCATCTCCAACGGATAATTTCCGGACGACCTATAAGAATAGATTTCCTAACTGGTTTTCCCAGCAAAAATTAAGTTGTCTGAGAAATTTCCAGCTCAGTTCTTTTAATTTGAGGTAAATCCCGATCTTCATTGATTTTAGTTAGAATTTTGTCGATGGTTGGGATCTACTTCTCATAATAAAATGTATGTACAACTCCTTTTATTGCAGTTTAAATCTCTTCTTCCAACGAGGTTTTTCGTCTGCCTGTGATCAAATGTGGCTTGGGAGTACTAACAATTCCAGTCGTTCTTTTTTCTTTCAGTATTCCACACATAGTAGATTTTCCAACTCCTGTCATGTTGGAACACATCTGAACAGAGCTTTTAACATTCGATTTTAAAAAGTCTTAAAGAAAACAAATGCGAAACTTTAACAGATAAAGGGTTTCTAGGAAACATTTAAAAAATTTAATAATTTATCTAAGATATCCAGTTTATGGGAGGATGCTTTAATATTAATGAAAACATTTCTTACTTTCTTTCGGATAGAACATACCCGAGGCTTTACATAACATGGGCTATTCAAATAAATAATACTTAAAGGATAAGGTCATATTTATATTGTTAACCCGTAACTGTACAGGTTAATAAATAAAAACGCCTTTAGTAGTTTGGAGGAATTACAAAACCTACTCGATTATATTGATCGTTCAATGTATTTTGAATTATTGGCTAAATTCAAAATCTGAACAGCCATTAATCCCCGTTACCCCAATTTTTTACTGGCGAAAAACAGTTTTTGCGACTCTTAAAAAGATGCAAGATTGGTCGTAAAATTTGAGATCTCTTTAAATAGCAATGCTTTGTATCCATCCAGCTTGAAAAGTCGAAATAAAACTGGCAAGGAAAATTTTTAATTCTTTTTAATTGAAAACTTAGAAAATTTTGACAAAATTATCCCTTATCTCCATAATGTGGCATTCCTTATTTGAGTCCATAAACCACATCATTTAGGCGCAAATTAAAATTAAAGTAAAATCAATTTTTCAAATGGATTCCAAGTTATTGAAAATACGGTCAGAATTTTTTTTTGAATTTGACAACATTTTTTGAAAAACTTCAGAAAATATATAGAAATCAATCAATTAAAGATGTACTAAGATAATTATTTTTTAATATTAATTTTGTGTTAAAAATTTCATGTACTTAAATAAAATAAAAAAAAGTATTATCTAGAATCATTATTTTAATTGACAGATTACCTTTTAGATATCTAATTACAAGATTTGGCAAATATGATAGCTTAATTTTTTGCCTTCTTAAAAAACTGATTGTACTGATAATAAAAACTTTAGTTCCAATTTGCGCCTAAAACGGTGTAGCTTCGAATTCGAATTAGAAGCATCTTTTTTATTAGGTATTTTTCTTTCTTTAAAGTGGTATGTCCTTTTCCAATAACCGTATAAATAAAAAAGAACAGTGAAAAATTCTTGGAATTTCAGGTAGCGTGTCCTCTGGTGATAGTAGAGAATAATAGTAGTAGAAGTCATTAAGCGTAATCTCTGGGCCAAATATCCACCTAATAAGTTAAAAAATAACCACAAGATGTTAAAAATAAAAACAACTGAACTTTGATAGGCTGTAGCTCAATATGTGTTAGTTTTCGACTCTTTATTATATGACTACCTTCATTTTACGATACAGAATCACTTCTACAAGTATCCGGATGCATTTTTCGAACATCTGGTATATCAACGATTTCAATGCGGGCAATTCGTGTCAAAAAGCTAAGACGTGGGATAAATGTTTAAGAAAATATGCTTCGTTTAAAGAAGGATGACTTCGCTAATTGACGACATATGTGTGAAAATCATCCAAATCGGTTGTATAGAAGCCGTGATAATAGACTCCTTACAGCACGGCATGACTGAATTTTCAGTTTTGATGCTCTTGGTGATAGTTACATTTCATTTATTATAATCGCAAAGTTAGCAAAAAAATCTTAATGCTATATGTATCTTAGAATGTATACAAGCTGCACGTTTAAGGATAAAATAAATCGTTCTGACTGACGGCATCTTTTAATAAAAAATAATTCCAACCGGTTGGATAAAGGTTGAAATATTGAACTAGTTACAGAGTGATGAGATTTTGAACTTTCAGTATGAGTTATAACGCGATCGCTGCCGATTGATGAGGTTCGATTTGTATGATAACACTGGACTGCAAAAATGGCAACATGATTGCTCTTGGGCAGCTGGGGGTCATTTCCGAAATAATTTGCGCTGTAGAATCTGAATTCAAGGTTAGAATTGGCTTATCAGTTTAGAATTTTGGAATATTAGAGGTTTTTGACTACTTTTGAGGTTATATGCACGATAAAATTTGTTTGGCCTTTTTTTTCTAGTTGCATCATTTAATGCTACTCTTACCCTTCTAAATAAGCTATTCAGTAGTTACCTACGATTATTTCCTGCAGAGTCACGGCCATTTCATTGGTTAGGAGGTTTTTGAACACCCGTCCTTTTTTTTTGCAAATTTCGATCCGTCATTTTCAATCGATCATTTTAAAAATAATTTTTTTTTTCTGACATAATATTTGTAATCAGCGACTCGAAAACCCCCAACTAAAATTTTGTTGATACCAATAATAATTTTTTGTAAATTTTTATGGCATTTTGAATCCGTTATTTTGGAAATGAAGATTTCAACTTTTTAACTTCATATTCATACTCAGCGACTCCAAATACCCCAAATACAAATTTTTGAGAGAACATGTATGCCTCAAAGGGTTATTGGGAATGCTCATGACATTGCTAGGATATATTTAATGACTTAAAATGGCCGTAACTTTGCCAGAAAAAAATCCTAGGTCACCATTCGGTGGCTTATTTTGAAAGGTAAGATGGTATTAAATGATGCAACTAGAAAAAAAAAGACCAAAAAAATTTTGTGCATCCTGTGCAGAGTTTTTTATATTTAGCATCGTACCAAGAGGCTTTATTATATGAGATGGAAAACACTTTAAATACAAAAATTGTAGGAATTTTTACATATTTTTTTTTAGATTCATTTAAAAAAACAGTGATGTATCGTAAAGTAAAGAAACAAAAGAAATTTTATTTTTTTAAATGAAATACCTTATATATTCTCTGTTAGAATGAAAGACCTTTTCCTCCTAACCTCAAAAATGTATAATAAGTTAGTGTTTGGACTAGCTATTATTTAAATATTTAAGTTTGAGTTTAATAAACTGATGTAAAAAAAAATGTGGTGGCCTGGAAAACATACTTTATTTTAATTTACATTGTGACGTTTTAATGTGGTTTCGAATACCCATTATATTGACTAATATATGTTCTTAAACTGGCATAGAAAACATTTAAAGATACCTTATTCAGAAGAAGAAAAATATTAAATAATTTGTCTTGAAAATAATTATAATAACAGGAGTAATAGTAACAAGATCAACAAATAGATATTTTTCATTATAATAAAATACTCAGCACCCCATAATACTAACACAAATAATAAATTAGGGAAACCTTTATAAATTTTCAACATACCCTCCACGATTATTAACACATTCAAAAATATTTTCTCTCATTTTATGACTAATGGAATTTAAAATAAAATTCTCTGGTCTCGTTAAGCAATATAACTTTGTGTTCAATTTGTTTTCTTAGTATTTCTATGTTTTTGGGATCTTTCGTTATAAATTTTATTTTTCAAAAATCCCCAAAATAACATCCAATTGACTCAAATCAGGACTATTAGCAGGCCAGCTAGTTGGGCCGTACTTTCCAATGCAGAAACTATATCAGTTGTTAAGGCAGGAACTGATATCACATTGTGCGACAGTGCAAGTTTCCAAATCAGATTATCGTGTCGATGAAGTGGGATATTCTCAAATGATCATCTACTATTAAATATCGCTCTTCATTTAAATTCCCATTTAAAATAATTGGCCCAATTATCTTATTTGCCAATATGCCACACCAAGCGTGAATTGATTGCCGACCGTGTATTTTTACATGTATTTTATCGAGGTTTTCAGTTGCCTAGTAATGTTTATTCTTTCTGCTGAACATCTCAGCTATCGTTAATGTTGCTTCGTCCTCATCTTGTTCAATATGGCGTACCGTTTCTAAGTAATATTAAAACCGCTGCATTATATTTTCTTCAGTTAAATTCTACATTTATAAGGATTATATTTATATCAAACAGTGTGGTGTAAATTTTATACCAAGATTTATCGCGATGTAATATATAATGTAATGGAATGTAATGGAATTAGATCTTTCCGGATCTTCTAAAAATTACATTAACTAATAATAATTTGTCTTACAATATTAAACGGAAAAATTAGCTTGAAAATAGAGTCAAATATTTATATCATCTTCTTCATTTCTAACTACGGTTCTGATTTTTCGCCTAAGACTTTTAATTTCATTAAATTTGACAGTGTATTTTACAGTATTAGTAGAAGGTACTCGACGAGCTTGATATATATTATGGTATTCATGTTGAACTCTGGGTATATTTTTATTATTCGTATAAAAAAACAAATTATTAGTGTATTTATTAGTCAATATAATAAGTCAATATAATAAATATATTAAAATGTTGCAATGAAGATTAAAATAAAGCATTTGTTTTCCAGCCTTTCTCGTTTTTTTTTCATATCAGTTTATTAATAATTTAAATTTAGTGTTTAAATAAGGGCTATTCCGAACACTAACTTATTATACATTTTTGAAATCAGGAGGAAAAAACCTTTCATTCTGGCAAAGAATATATAGGGTGTTTAAAAAATTAAAATTCCTTTTATTTCTCCACTTTACTATGCGTCGCTGTTTCTTTAAATAAATCGAAAAGATAATATGGAAGGAATCCTTCAATTTTCGTATTAAAAGTTTTTTCCATCTTTTATAATGGTATGGTGCTAAATATAAAAACAATTTTGTACATAACTTTAGCAGCAGTCAAAAATCGTTTTTCTTGTACATGACTTTAAATATTTCTAGATTACCCATAGTAGCTCAACAATAGAACCTTATAGACCTGTGTAATCATACTGTCAGCTAGATTTTAAAATGTTAGATCTTGTAAACTATTTATCGAATCGAGACAAATCTTTTACTAAACACATTTTCTTTTTGAGTACCTACATATTATATTTATAATATTTCGTTGAATAATTGCAAAATAATTCAATTGTTTATATGTGAACAAAGAAGATGATTTCAAAAAAAAAATCCTTAGGCTTTCTGGATTGTTCGATGTGAAAAAATGCAACGTCGTTTTGAAGCCTGAGCTGTCTTATATATGTCGTTTGTCGTTCACTTGGAAAAATTTGTTATTTTCTCCATTTCTTTCGAGTATTTGTTCATTTTCAATATAAATTTGCATATTTCAAAATCAAGATAACATAGATCAAAAGATGATTTTGCTTGTAACATTTTTTCACAAAATAATTTTTCACTCTTCTATGTCAACTATTCGGACTGGCGTAAAGGTCGATTATCATTGCTGGCGTGATTCAAGAGTGACATATCCATAAAGTAAATATGTCTTTCGCTACATCAAATCAATGCTACTTTTGGATCTAATTGGAATATAGTATTTAGCACTATTTAAAATGGAAAATATGTTATGAAATAAAAAATTTCAATTGGTGTGATTTCTTTTAACGTAATTTTTAAATTACCAAATAAACGAATTACCGTATTTTTAAATAAATCCTTTTAAAACAAACTTTAATCAAATGTATGAACCATTGTGATTTTAATTAATTCATTTCTATTATGCATCGGCAAATATTGCATAAGACAGACGGCGACAAAATTACAGATCGTTCGACTAAAATCAAATAAGAAACAAAAGCCCTTAATTTTGTTTCACCGCCTTCGAAACCGTCTAATGTCGACACAATATCGTATTAACACTGTACAGAAGCTTACATTTTACGCGCCCTCTATCTTATGCAAAGCTCCCCAGTGCACAGTAGAAATGACATTAACTCTGCTTAGTGTTCTTAAAATAAAGTGCTTTTCGGAATAATAAAATGTTGTGCAATTTAAAATTCACCCACTGCTGTTGTTGGCGATGGAATAATAAATCGGAAGAAGTTTCTGATGATGACAAGAAAGATTCTGGGCGCAACGCAGACATTTTTAAAGTTGAAGATCTGGCGACAAGAAACGGCGATGTTGATGATGAAGGTATGTTGATTAGTTTTATATATAAGTTATTACTAGCACCTATTTTAGTGTTTGTCATTGGAGAAATTTCCTATATATAAAATATATACATGAACAACCTTAGATAGTTTAAAAGTTAAAAATAAACTTAAAAAGAGAAAATAGTGATCTTAGTAAAGAGAATATTGCGGATTGTAAAAAATTAAGCTTAGTTAAGAATCAATATCGACGTAATTATCAACGAGGCGCTGTAAGAGTTATGTGATAGATATTAACAAATTAATTATATGCTAGAAAATATCGCAGAAGATCAAAGATCACATTTACAACAAAACTGCTAGTTTTTTCACCTGCATTAAATTTAATGTACATGTGCTGCAAGCAAATTTCACAAACGTTTATTAAATGGATTTAATGTACTGCAATAAATTTAATAATTTACATCTATCTAAATTAATCTATTCCATTAAATTTAATGTAATGATACATTAAATCTAAAGTTTAATCATTACTTTTGAAGGTGACTATGCATATTAAATATATAGTCAGTGTTTGTTGAATTTGAGATATGGTATCACATATTTAATGCACCAACATTAATGTGAGTTCAAAAAATTTTGAAACTACCAGGAAAAGGTAGACATATTTTCCATATGTAGTGTCTGCCATCTAGACCGGTTCTGAACTCATTGGTTCCTATCAGTACGGGGCAGACATGTATCCCTCACCATAAGAAAAATGAGGGCCTTTAAGTAATTTATATCATACTAAACAAAAAGTTCAATACAAGTTGTGTCATCTCCCGGAATCTCATGCAATATATATTGAATAATAATGTAAATTCCTTTAGTATTGGGGTATATGTGAATTAATTTTAATGTACAGAAATTGAAATATCTTTTCAGTTACTTTACTGATATTTGAATGAATTGCTTTAAATTCAAAGTAAACGTACATTATTCACGGAATTTGGTAGAAAAATATTAAATTTAATGTAGAATGGACATTAAATTTGCATTAAATTTAAGGTTATTTTTAACAGCGCATGAAAGAAAATATACGGGATATATTAAAATTCAAAAAAGTGAAGCAACGCACCAATACATGCAAAAAAGTTATTATAACTGTAGTTCCTTATGTTATTGCATATCAAAAAAAAGGATTCCACCTATTTTTTGTACTTTTTTGCAATCTGAGATAGTGAGTTGACCCTAACCATACGAGAACAGAGTACGTCTGTCCTTATAGTATAAGATTTGTCAGCTGTTTGATAACAAAAATAGTTTCTCTAATATAAATATATAAATAATCAACTTTGGGATATACTATAAGTTATGTACCTATGATTTACTATATCTAAATCGAGCCTCTACCAAGGTACAAATATATGTAAAAATATATTCTTTTTGATTTAATAACGTCAGGTGCATCCAAAGCGAGTTACAGGCACAGACCAAAAATCCAGTCAAAAATTTCCGACTTATGTAAATATTTAATTTTTCATGAATGGTGACCATAACTACAGTCACCACATGGTGATGATCTGCCTTGTTGCTAAGTTCGCCTTAGTTTTGTAAAAAATATGAAGTTTTTAGGAATTTTATTTTTTATTAATATTTTTTAATTATTTAAATATCATAAAATAATAAATAATGTAAATTCTGGAGGGTACAGAATTTTTCGACCTACAAACAATTGTGTTTATCTAAAAGTTCCTGGCTTCTGCCTGTGATATTGGTCCAACAAATAGCTAAAATTTGCAACATATAACTTCTCTAGATTAACTGCACAAACCGGCAATGTGGCTTACTATTACTCATTGTGCTATAATTTATAACAATTGGCACTTTTTTTTTCACCAACGTATTTATTGTGACTTTTTTCGCCGCAATTTTACATATAATAGTTTATTTATTAATACTGTATAATTTGCAAAAATAAATAAATAAATGTATGAAGTACTCGTACTTAAAAAAATAGAGGTGTTTGTTAGAGTACTAGACTTTTTGTGATGCGTAAAACTATATAGTTGTTTTTTTTGCGTATTCACAGCAATTTTAGCTGTAAGCAATTGTTTGGTTTAGAACTTGGCAACCCCTATCAATCTAAAATATTTTTGGTTGCATCACTGAATTTCAAAGGTTGATGAAAGTTTGACATTTTATTTCCGCTTTGCTTCAAGAAGTATAACTCAGCAAACATAACCTACGTTCTCGGTGATTCTACTAATTTTCCTCGTCCTTTTTTTTCCCTAAAGTGGTAAGCTAATTTTCTATAAATACATTAGTTGATTTTATGGTACAGAATGTATAAAACAATTGGGGGAGGTAAAGACCCTCCCCCAATTAATAGCGAAAATTATTCTCAGCTAGAAATAATGGAGTTAATGGGTATATGTGATTTAAATGACGTATCCGTCGAACATAAAAAAAAACATGCTCAAATAAACAATGAAGGTAAAAAAAGGTAAACAGTTGCTATAAAAAAGAAGATAAGGGCCGACTTGTCGTTTTCATCGAAGCCTCAGAGAAATATAGTTACAATATTGGTAAATACAATCAAGAAATATTTAATCTAAAGCTGTCCAATATTAAAAAATTCCTAACAAAAGGCAAAAACCATAACCATAACAGTTGAATTTAATAATTGGGAAGCAGCTGATAATTTATTGAATAATGACAATTTGAAAAATAAAGGCTATAATATATATATATATATATATATATATATATATATATATATATATATATATATATATGCGTACAGATTTGCAATTTTGAAAAATAAACAACTTGTTTATGTTGACGTTTCGCCCATTATTATGAGCTTTTTCAAAACGTTTATTATTACAAAATTCCTACAACAAAAAGTTAAAACATATTTAAAAACACTCAACATATACCAACACAATTTCAAAAGATCGAAAAAACAATTATGTAATGAAATAAAATAAGTTTTTTTAAAATAATAACACATATACGCACCTTGAAAATTCATCTGTCAGGTACAAGCAGTCCAAATTTATTGACAAGATTTAATATATTTGTGGGTATGTTTATTTGTTGTTGGACTTTTATGTATTTATTTCTACATATCTGATATGAATATTGGCTTATTTCTTTATGTTATATACTGAGGGTTTAAAATTTATTGACTTTAGTTATTAACTTAACAAATTAGATTGTAATATATCTGACTGAGGTTTTTTATATCTTGTTTATCATTGACAGTATGTTGTTCCTACTTTATATGTATCATTTCTTTGACAAGTAATTTGTGATAGTTTTGGTTTTGGGTTAAAATTTTGGTGTTTTTATAATCAAATTCATGTTTTAAATTTGATTCGTGTTTGTGTAGAGCAGTAGTTGCATTTTTCGTGTATTTATGCACATTAAGTCTGTTTTCTAAATACTGAGTTGTCATGCCAATGTGTTTTTTAGAACAATTTAGGCATGGTATGGAATATACAACGTTAAATTTTTTTTCACAGGAACGTTACTTTTAAGAGGGATTAATACTGAAGATAACAAATTTTGGGTTTTATGGCATACATATCTAAAGATATGTGAAATTTTTTCAGATAAATTTTGTGTATATGGCATTGCAATGTACTTCATTGTGTTTTTCGTTTTTAGGTTTTTATTTTGTTGTAGTTTATTATAAAATTTGAAAATACGTTGTTTGATGATTTTATTTACTTGTTATTCTAAGAAACTGTTTTTTTTAGGGTTATTTCTTACTTTTTTAAGTGATTCTGGTCTATATTTTGGTGAGGTTAATGTCAGTGCTCTGTTAGTCCTATTATTACACTTAATTTTTGAGAAACAGGGTAGTGTGAATTGAAATTAAGATAGCGTCCAGACCATGTATTCTTAATATACCATTTTGTACTGATACTTTCGTCGTTTTTTTTTCTTAATAATATTAAGTCCAAAAAATGTATTCTGTTATTTGTTTCAATTTCTGATGTAAATTGTAGTTTGGTTTTAAAGTTATTAAAACAATCGGGTATATTGTCGGTTTGGTTTTCGGATACTGCAGCAAGACAGTCATCGACATAGCGTTTAAAAAAAATTACGGGTACATTCGTATTTTTTAACACTGACTCTTCTAAATATTCCATGACTAGTTGTGCAACAGTCGATAATATATATAATATATAATGTGCATGGTTAAAGAAAATTAGTATTATTATTGATATATATTGATATATATATATATATATATATATATATATATATATATATATATATATATATATATCGATATATATGTATATATATATTTTTTACAATTTAAAAGTATTTAGTTAGCCAAAATTATTCATGTTGAAAAGTGGCAAAAAATGCCATTTTTCAAATTTTCAATGATTTTTAATCAAAAACTATGCCTCAGACAAGAAAATTACAAGAGACACTTTATACTTAGAATCGGCCGAGAAATACAAAAATTTTTGCGTTAAAAAAGTTAATCATTAACATTTTTTTTGTTTATAACAATTTACTTGACCATTTTTCTGGAATTCACCATCGATATTCGTAATTAGGGATCAAAATACATATAAAAACTTTGGTGAAGCCATGTCTCTTTATCAACTAGGAAAACTCACTGGGCTCCCGGACTATAAACACATTGTTAATGCGCGAACTTCTTTGCAATAATTTTTGATCAGAATAAGATATTCCGCTTCAGTTTCAATCTATTGTAACAGATAAGATAACAAGAAAAACGTATAATTAAAATATTTCTACGGTAAGTTTATTGCAAATAAACTGAAAACACAAGAAACAAAGATAAAGTTAACGAATTGTATCTCTTTCTTTTTGAGCCATCGCCTTTATCACATTGTCTTAACGAAATTTCTTCTCCTCTTCAATTTAAATGTATTTTGTGCATTCGTGTAATATTATTACGTTTTGAAGCTCAATTGAGATTAAAAATTATAAAATAAATTATTTCTCTAAACAAATACTAAAATTACTTCAAAAAAAGATGCTAAAAATTAAAAACCAAGTTATTAACTGTTCGTAGATTTACTCATTTATTGGCATTTTTTCAAAACCGGTACTAAATTCAGTTTTCATAGAAAATACCACTAAACTTCACAAATACAGTCACCTAAGTTTCCATTATTTTTATTAACATTTTTTGAATACTTAAAGAACCACCATTGTTTCAACACACAGTTCCTTCTTCGGACGTGGAACAATAACTAAAGTGCGAAGCAAACCTGAACTAGTTAAATGTATGTAATACAAATTGGATCATAAAATTATATTGACGAGATAAGCTATTATCGGAAATCCCAAATAAGGGTATAATGTTTACAAGTTCAATAATGGTTAATCATTTAAATCTGATCTCGTAACATATATTTACTTCTTTTAGCTTGTTGATTTCCCTACTTTTCAAGAAACTGAGTTTTAGAAATTTATCTTATAAAGGGTGTTTTTTATAGAGGTATAAAACTTTAAGTTGGCAACACTTTATTAACTGGCGGCCATTTTTTCAGCTGTCAAGTGATTTATGTTTAGTTTGGTTTGGCATTTCAACATAAAAAGACTGACGCCTGAACAACACTTCCAAATTGTGCAAATTTATTTTGAAAATCATGGTTCTGTTCGAAATACGTATCGCGCACTACGTCCATTTTACGGTCAACATAATCGTCCATCAGAGCAATTAATTCGATTAACTATGGAACGTTTTCGCAACACGTTTATTCTAAAAGATAATACGCATCCACAGAGACGTCGTACAGTGCGTACAGAAGAAGTCATTGCTGCTGTAGAGCGTAGCGTAGAGGAAGACCCGAATCAGTCTATCCGCCATCGTGCACAGGAATTGGATATGTATCCATTCACTTTATGGAAGATTTTGCGGAAAGATCTTGGTTTGCGGGCTTACAAAATCCAACTCGTGCAAGAATTGAACCCACACAATCACCTAGTAAGGCGTAGATTCGGTGAATGGGCCCAAAACAAGATTGCCGTTGATCCCGATTTTCATAAGCGAATTTTGTTTAGCGATGAAGCTCACTTTTGTTTGAATGGATACGTCAATAAACAAAACTGCCGTATTTGGAGTGATGATAATCGTCAAGTATATGTTGAGACACCGTTACATCCAGAAAAACTGACTGTTTGGTGTGCTTTATGGGCTGGTGGAATCATTGGTCCGTACTTCTTTAAAAACGTTGCTGGTCAGAACGTTACAGTCAATGGTGACCGCTATAGAGCCATGATTACTGACTTTTTCGTTCATCAATTGAACAACCATGATGTGCAGGAGCTGTGGTTTCAACAAAACGGCGCAACATGTCACACAGCTCGTGCCACAATTGATTTATTGAAGGAAAAGTTTGGTAACCGAATAGTTTCACGTTTCGGACCCGTGAATTGGCCTCCAAGATCGTGCGACTTAACGCCGCTAGACTATTTTCTGTGGGTATATGTGAAGTCGCTAGTCTACGCCGATAAGCCCGAAACGATTGATCACTTGGAGGACAACATTCGCTGCATTATTGCCGATATACGGCCAAAAATGTTGGAAAAAGTCATCGAAAATTGGACTTCCAGATTAGACTACGTCCGAGCCAGCCGTGGCGGTCATATGCCAGAAGTCATATTTAAATTATAATGCCAGAAGGTTATCTTTCGAATAAAGTAAATTTCCTGTCAATTTAAAAAATTCATCTTTGTTTTATTCCATTTAAAAGTTCTATACCTCTATAAAAAAAACACCCTTTAGAAATAAAAGTTCAAAATTTTCATCAAAATTATTATTTGCTCCATTCAAATGTAAGACATTATTAGAAATATTATGTTTTATTATAAAATCTTTTTTGTACTAGTATCCGTTTTTTGAACGATCTCCTTGCTTAACCTATATAGGGGGTGTCTGGGAAAATGTGGCAAATCTTCCTGATATGAAAAGAAAAACACGTGAAAGGAATACAAGTTCATATAAACTTTTTTCGTATGTGCCTCCTCTCCGGAGATATGGGCTCTCAAAGAAACTAGTTTTTTACACATAATTATTGAACGGCCAGGTATATTTCATTTTTATACTTTTAACTGTTGACTAAAATTAAGTAATTTTCATTCATGTCGCTAATCTTAACCGTTGAATATGCAAAAGAGGAATCATAGTTTAAATAAAATCTAACTTCTTAGTTAAAAACTTCGTAAGAGGGTTCAACATAGGCTCCGTAAAGTCTGATATACTTACGAGCACGACGACTTGAAGACTACTGTACCCGCCACATTAACTCAGCATTATTCCTTGTTTGATCACAATGAAAGTTCCTTCCTACTATCGACCGGACTGGAATACCCTAAGTTTTGAGGTATTTCTACAGGTAATAATCCACCGGCGTTAAGTCGGGAGATCGAATAGGCCAGGCAACAGGTCTTCCCTACCTATTCAACGGTTTGGATAAACGTTATTCGGGTGCTTCCGCATAGCAATGCTGAAACGAAATGGTGCTCCATCTTCATGTAGTACATGTTTCGGCAAGTTTCAAGTGGTAAGTGCTCTACTAAATCGCGAAAAATGTTCTGGAGGAACTCCAAATAAAATTCACCATTCAGTCGTGCAGGCAATACGAACTGTCCAATAAAAAAATTGCAAATGATTCCTGCCTAGACATTAATTGATGATCCGAAACAATAGTTGCATGAGGATTTTCATCAGCCTATACATGTGAGTTGCATACATTTTTGGTAAACCCTGCTTCATTCGTGAAGAGTATAGTGCTATGACGTTTAATTTATTTCGTTGCTGATCAAATCGCTAGTTTGTAAACTGTATTCTACGGGGAAAATCTTCAGGAATCAGTTCATGTTCTTTTTTCAAACGACATGGATATAACAGCTGTTTTTGAAGAACTTCATAAATTATTCTTTTCTACGTAATAAACCGCGCTGATAATTTTCGAGTCCTCGTTGAAGGAGTATCATTTACAGCATTTAAAATATTTGCCTCTAATTCCGGCGTACGTACTGTTCTTCTCTGACCCGCATCAGTACTTATTTTCCCAAAATTTCCTGAAATTATGAAAAAATTTAATAACATTACTTTATTAAATGGAATCGCCTACCATTTCCCTTAGACATTGGTCAACTCGTTGAAATGTTTTCTGATCTGGAAGAGTACGATTAGGATATTTGTCGTGATATAACCTCCTGGCTTCCAAAGCATTGCAAGATACAAGACCATACATCAGATCCATATCTGCTTACTCAATAAATGTGTATTGCATATTTCGAATTATTTCACAATTAATTTCACGACAAAATAAAAAAATCTGTAAATTAATATCAAAATAAAGAATCAATGTGGCAGCGATGTGAAAGTTGACAAGTTCTAAAATGCAGGATATTTATTTCTTTCATACCTAGCAACGTTTGCAAAAACCAAGCTTTCTTTTTGGGGCCAATAAAACAAAAGGCACATTTTTTGCGAACATCGGTCGAACTTCAATTCACAGAATTACACGTTTTCAATTAAAGAAATAAACTCTAATTTTCGATCGAATTTTTTTTATCGTAAAGTTGAAGGTTGAACATTTGATAGAAACAACGATGTACCTTTTATCGAAATACATAATGTAAATAAAATGCTGTTTTTTTGAAAAAGGTTAGGATTAGCGACATGAATGAAGAGTACTTAATTTTTAGTCAATAATTAAAAGTATGTAAAAAACAGTCCAGAATACAGCGTGCAAAAAATGGGGTCATGAGCATCATAACAAGTCCGTCTGTGTAGCTGTGAGTACACTTTCTTGGATAATTTAAGGAGTCTTACCTGGTATACATGAACATATAGTATTCCTTTCACGTATTTTTTTCATATCCTGGAGATTTCCCACATTTTCCCGGACACCCGTAGATTTTTGTGCAAGTGCCGCAATTAAGTTAATAAACGTCTAATTTAAAATTTTCGTGTCTTTTTATTTCATCATTTTTAATAAATTTGCTGCCATTATTTTGTGATGTGAATGCAATTTTTATCCCTTGTTTAGTTAAATGTTTAGAAAATGTTTTTGTCTTAATTTGCCATTGTAATTTATTGCTTTATATTTAGTGCTTTCATTTTGAGCAAAAGGAAAAACTTAATTCAAAGCAATTTTTAATTGTTTTTTTTATTAAGTAGTGTATCCATTAGATTTGCTTTATAACGATTATTATCAGCAATCTGTCTTATAATATTTAATTCTCTATTAAAATTATCTTCAGATATAGAGATGTTGATAAGTCTATGAATAAATGAATTAAGCTGTAACATTTTATGAAAATGCGGATACATAAATGGGCTGTGAATTATAGTATCGGTATGTGATGGTTTACGCTGTAGGAAAAAATTTTGTTTATTATTTATGGTTGTTACAGTACGTGATAAGAAATTTATTGTGTTGTGGTATTTTTTTAAACTGTGAATTTAGTAATACTGTGTAAATTATTATTGAAATTTAAAAAAGGATCTAATTGTCTGGGTGTGTCTACAAAAAAACGTTAGAATATTACTTATATATCTATCCCAATATAAAAAATTTTTACTGAGTTTATTGAGAATATCTAGGTTTCCAAATTATCCATAAACATTTCTGGCATTAAAGAACTTAACACGTAATTATTGTTATTATAATCAAAGTTCCTGTTTTATAATTCTCAAAAATAGTAATGTCTTTAGTAGGATCTATGCTGGGAAACAAATTCAGTATATCATCAAAAGAAATAACTTTTACGTCTACCGGAATATCTATAAATATTTATATATTTATAAATATTTATAAATATTCCGGTAAACGTAAAACTTGTTTCTTTTAATGTCCGGAATTAATTTCTTAGCATGCCTCCTACTGAAGTCATTACTTTTGTTGAGGAATTATTAGATAAAAATAAAGTTAATATAGTTAAAAAACAGTAAGATTTGTTATCAGTTTTTTTTTATCAAAATTATTTTTAGGTTATTAACAAACAATATTTATGTTTTATAGGGACAGTTAGACAATTAGATACTTTTTTAAACTTCATTAGTAATTTACACAGTTATATCAAATTCACAATTGAAAAAGAACACAAAAACACACTAAATTTCTTAGATTTGACTAAAAAACATAAATAATAAACATATTTTTTTCTTGATATAGCATAAACCGTCACAAAACCTATACTACAATATACAATACATTTAGAATTCCGCATGATCATAGAAGTCATCGTTTAATTCATCTATTCGTAGACTTATCAACATCCCTGTGTCTGAAGATAATTTTAATAGAGAATTAAATATTATAAAATAGATTGCGATTAATAATGATTATGAAGCAATCCTAGCAGAAGACTACTTAATAAAAAAAATACAATATACTTTGACTTTGATTTTTCCTATTGTGCAAAATGAAGAAAGTAAATATAAAACATTAACTTAAAATGGCAAATTAATACAAAAATATTCTAAACATTTAACTAAATAACGGCTCGTTCAGAACACAAAATGATCCCAGCATATATGTTAAAAATAAAAGTAAAACAGACACAAATTTTATATTAGGCGTTTATCAACTGAATTGCGGCACTTGACCAAAAATTTATGTTGATCAAACAGAGAGATCGTTCAAAATATTAAAACACAAAAATAGTTTTACTACAAAAATATAATAATTCTAACTATATATAAACATTTTAACTAAGCAAATCAAAATTTACAAAAATTTTGACATTCTACATGTACAAAATATATCTCTAAAACTTAATTTCTTGTTAAGTATGGCAATCAACAAACTAAAAGATGCAAATATATTGTTAAACGATTAGTTAAATTTAAATGATTCCCCGTCGTTGAACTTGTAAATATCATAACCTTATCTGGCATTTTGGATAATAATATATTTTGTCAATAGTTAAATTGATTTATGATTAAATTTGTATCACATAAATTGAAGTAGTCTAGGTTTGCTAGCGTGTTCACCATCCAAAAAATGCACAGTGTGTCGAAACAATTGTTCTGGCTTTTTAAATATTAAAAAAATAAAAATAGTGAAAATTTATAATAGTTGTGTTATTATCATTATTTA
Organism: Diaprepes abbreviatus; assembly: GCA_034092305.1. Lineage (NCBI taxonomy): Eukaryota > Metazoa > Arthropoda > Insecta > Coleoptera > Curculionidae > Diaprepes > Diaprepes abbreviatus. Next base: position 128,979 of record JASJET010000026.1, read on the forward strand.
CAATGAATTTCCACCAAGCAGCGGCTACATCTATAAACCAAAGAAAATACGGATCAAAAGTTATGTAAACACAATACACGTAAAATACAATATGATATAGAAATGAAGTCAGTAAAAAATACCAATTTACCTAAAATTAATTTTAAAATAGCCCCAGCAACTACTATGATACCTACTTTAAAAAAGTGCTTAAAATAATTCATAACTTATTTTTAACTTTCTAATAAAATTTTTTGAAATCGTTTCATTTATTTATTTTTTTTGTAAAAATAATTTATTATTTTCGAAGTTATAATTTAACTCTCTAGACCTATATTCATAAAGAAACAAAATTAATTTTAATTTATAAAATAGTAACGTTACATAAAATTATTAATACAGTAAATTATAGTTAAAACGCTGTATATCTTTACGTCAAAATTTGCCAAATGCATCAAACTAGTGACATTATTTTTTTAACAATTGTAACAGGATCGGAATGGCCCATTCTACTATTTTCTTTTTCGGTTATATAACAAGAAATTTGTCGAATTGCTTATAAGCAAGTTTCACAAACTAGATATCCTTAAGAAAGAAAAATGTTATACACAAAAATTTTAAAATCGAAGTTTTTCCTTCTGTATAGACATATCGATCCCGTTTGTATAGGACTATTTAATGAGGAGTTTAAGTGCTTATAATGGATTCGGTATTTTAAGTATTTTAAAAGCGGATTAAAATTTCCTCTTTTATATTACTACACTGAGAGATGGATAATAATTCGGAAAGGTGTAAATCTAGAGATGGGTGCCATTTTGGTTTTGTTTGTTTTGATAATTTTCTTAATTTTTCTAATAAAAAAAAAACGTGCACATTAATAGAAGCATCTATATTATATAAAATTTCATAAATTTTTATCAGAAAAATCAAGAAAATTATCAAAAACAAACAAAACCTAAATGGCACCAACCTCTAGATTTACACCTTTCCGAATTATTACCAACCTATGATATTGTAATGTTTTATCTATGAAATTTATGACAATAAAAGCTTTATTTATTTTATAAATCGTTTATATTCTAAATTATTGATAACTATTTCGGTAACAGAAAAAATTATACGCAATTTGTTTATAAAGTTCCATTTTTATTATAATACTCTAGTTAGGTATAACAATATTAGGGTGGTCTAATTGAAAATTAAAAATAAATTGACTATTCTAATAGAATCGGAACTAAAAAACAGTATTTTTAGAAACCATCGGTAAGTATACAATATTCTAGAAATTATTCAGTGTTTTATACTTAATGACTGTAACTTTACAACTTCTGACTGTAATACTAAAACTGATATACAGACACTTTTTGAGTCACTTAAAGAACAAAAGTTAGAAACAAATATGACAAAAAAATATTATATAGTAGAAAATAAATATCACTAGGGCTCGAGTCAACTATGTTGTTTTTACAATCAATTTAAACCATTCAGTTTCTAAAAAGTACCACTATTTACCTCTATAGGATTACAATTGGGCAACTTTGTTTTAACCTAATCGTAACTCCATTTAATCCAATTTTGTGCTATAGGACAGCTTGTTATGTTGTGGAATTTGGAACTCTCCATGGAGAAGACGGGTGGTTCTCCATAGCCTAAAACACCAATATAAAGTGCTAAGAGAGGCCTCTTCCGTATAGATTAGAGGTTGAAAAAATGATAGGGTCGTGTAAACTAGAGAGAACATTATACTGAGAATTGAACCACGATTTTGTTTTTTTTCCAAAAACTACCTTCAAGTAGCCTTTTACAATGGTTTTATTAGTTGGACTTACATGTAACCAAGTATGTAGGCAAATATTGCAAGTTGATTTTCACCCATTTCTGATTGTCATTAGGTTTTTAGTTTTTTTGAAACTGTAAATTAAACTTTTTCATAGTAAATTTTAACAAAGTCTGCGGGATACGTAATAATTTTTTAGAACACAGGCAAAATTTCGAATTTGTTAATAGTGTTGCTAAATCTTGTATTCATTGTAACTATGAGCAAAATAATATGTGTGGTAAAGCAAAAATCAGTACTTATTGGATTTTGTGTAATTCTAAGAAAATTACATATTATTTAAAAAAAAATCGTTTACTTACCCCTTCTTTCAAGGGTATAGAACAAGATTCGAACTTTGTTTTTTCAGTTTTCCGTACTTTATCTACACACAGAAAGAAGATAAATATTTGTTGCGATATTGCAAGATTTTATAAAATCTCATTCAACATTTTTTAAATTGTTGTTAGTAAAAACAAACTTGAGCTGATGGAAAACATATTGATTAAGGAATGTTATTGTACAAAAGATCCACAAAAATTTTACATAAGTTATATTTATGCTATGGCAGTACAAAAGTTATATCTCTAGGAGATATAATCAGGCGGTTTGTTTTTAAAGTTTTTTAGTAGTTTTTTAGTATTCTGGTTAAAAAAGTGCAAATTTAAAAAATTTAATATAACATAGAAGTTTCTATAAGCTTAAAATCTGTGGCTGTAATAAATTAATAACAATTTAGTAAAAAAAATGAAAGCAAAATTGAAAGTATTTCTCTGTGTTTTCTAGAAAAAGAAGAGAACATTTTGAAAATACAGACACAAAATCGTGTTCTATGACCTCCTAGATCTCCATTAAATCCAATAATTACCAAAAATTTCTACTTAAATAAGTTTGAAAAACTGTATATTTCAATAAAGCTCGACAGAATGTTGTTTAATGTTTTCGAAAGAGATACTTCAGTACAACAAGAAATAACCTGTTATTATTTACTTACCTTTACATCTTCAAGCTGAAATAAATTTTCCATATGTATCCAAATAAAGATCCAGTTAGAAAACCTAAATAAATCCTATAAAAACAAGCACTATAAAGTGTATCCAGAGTTTAAAGTCACAAGCACTAAACACTAGAATATTAAATACCGGCACAAAGTGTTTAAACTATTTTATATTTTAATATAATAAGAATATCACAACGTTGTTGACAAAATACATAAAATGTAGCTGTTATTATAGAACGACAACGTAAAGACCCCGTTAGTCTCAAGTAAGGTTATGTATTAGAATTGTCAAACAAAATAGCTGTTGTTTTGTGTTTCGTTGCCACGGCCCCGACTCTGTGAGATATTTGTTATCTCTTTTATTATTATGAATAAAGATAAGGAGGGAAAACCACTTAATATTTTAGTATTTTACGATTTCTACTACAACTGGAGTAGAAATGTAGTAGGTAAACCTGCTAACCTTCATATTTTTATAAAAATATTAATGCGTTATTTTGTAGAATTATTAAAGTTTAGATAATAAAACATGTTAAAAATTATAAAACAAATATAAATGTTGTTTCAATTTCAGAAATAACTTATTTTTCTGTAGTCCGAGAGGAAGACAGAAAATCGAAATGAACAACCCTAGTTATATTTACGAGAAACATTTTTTTTAGATGTATGGCAACTAAAAACCGTTATGATTACTAAATTTTTAAAGATATACACCGTTTTGAGTATACTTAATTCAATTTTATATATAAATACAGGAATATATTTTTTTGAAGTCTCATAAAAATAAAGTCTCACGAGTTTTTTGTTTTATGAATTTTATTTAAATAACAGTTATGTCTTTGTCTCAATGTTAAAATCGCAAAATTAACAAAAGTATCACGTATATACTAAAAGAACACGTACGAGTTTTGACACGTCAGCTATAATAAATACGAGAAAAATGAAGAATAAACTTAACTGTAAGATTTAATACAACTTTCTGTATCTGTTACTCAAGAAAATATATTTTTCTAAAACCAGCAAAATTTAACAAACAAAAACAAAAATTACCAAATTTTTTTCACTACTCCTTAAATATACATACATACATTGAATTATAAATTACCATTCACCTGAGTGCATAAAACAAGAAAGCAAGTGGAAATATTTCTTGGTCGAATTAAGTTAAAGTCTTGACATTATAATGCAACTTACCCCATTTTAACTAGTAGAAAAATAATTCGGTCAACATATAAACTTTACAATAATCAGTTTTTTTATTATTAAATCTGTATTTGTAAAGTATAGAATACAATGTTTTTGTGAATCTGTGTAATTGAAATAATAAAAAAAAAAACAGTAAAACCGTAACGAAATAATGGTATTTTCTTAACTTTTATCAATTGGTTTCGATTAAAAAGTGAGTAAGGTAATTGAGCTGAGTTTTATTGTGCTCGAGTGGTCTGTCCATTACCTGCATTTAAAAGGGCACAATATAATTTCCTTTGACTGCATCTACATTAGCAAATTTCCATCCAGGTCAGTCTGCTTATCTCAGATCAAAATTACCTAGTATTGTGCTATCTTTAATACTGGCTCTGCCTCTAGTCTAATGAATTTTTCAGCCGCCCTTTCTTAAAAAAGGGCATTATCTTCATTGCCAGTATATCCTTGTTTTCCAAATTAACAAATCGTCAATCGTCCCTAATATAGATAAAACTTTCCTGCAAATCCATATTGTAATCGAATCAAGCGCTTAAAGGATTACTGAAAAGGTTTCGATTGCTAATATACAAAGGCTGACCGAATGATTTATTCTCTAGTTTTCCTCACATAATCCACTTTCTACTCCTACTCTTGTATCGAAACCATCTGTATATTAATAAATATTCGAACTCTACGATTCTCTTTCTGAAAGATTATCTCGTATGGCAAATTATGTTGATGTTTAAAGGCATATCCAATGTACTACGAGAAAAATTACCCTTCAACAGTTCGATTTTTTTCATGCAAGGTGTCTTTGGTATGCCAATAGTTATTTGCTTTAGTCTCTCTCTCTCTCTCTCTCTCTCTCTCTCTCTTATATATATATATATATATATATATATATATATATATATATATATATGTATATATATATATATATATATATATATATATATATATATATATATATATATATTATGACTTAATTAAAGAAACATGAATAAACTTTTTGCTAACAATTTCATGAATTTTAACTTAATTTGACCAGTCTCAAGGACCCAAAAATTGTAATATGATACAAAAAAATCACACCGGAGTCAAACTGAAAGTAATCGAGCCACTAAACATTACATCAGTCTGTTATTAAATTTTATATTGGATTCTAAGACCATTTACTGTTATTTCTTATAAACATTGAATACTTTTTCTTAAATTTTCTTAGCATTCTAGAGCTATTACTTTGAAAATGCTTTAGTTATTCCTTCTACATTAGTAGGAATTAATTTCGAGAGAAGTTTTGCTATTTAGTTTAATATTTACTATATTTTACTCTCTGAATGTCATAATAACCCAATTTATCGAAGAATTAATTTAGCTTATGTATTTTAAAGTATAAATTGTATTCGATCTCTTGGTCCCATTCTGAATTTAAAATTGGTGAAAATAAAATTATGTATCGCAACAATACCATTCAGGGAACTGATTTTTTGTCGATAACACTCTATCCCTGAAAACCGGAATAAAATACGTTTAGTAGTTACTGAATAAATGCTACACAGACAGACAGACGCGGTGAGTGACGTTTTTTTGTACTATTTGAGAATAATCAGAAAATAAGATAACCTTACTGTAAAATTAAATTAAACTTGTTTTTGTTTACGTGAACGACTTTCATTCTAACGTTAAAAATAAGGACTTGCTCATTTGTGTGGGTCACTATTATGCATATTTTCAATTTTTCATGGCATTAGTTTTAATTTTGCCAAAGTTAATATTTTATTTTCTTTGTGTTAATATGGTATTTTAAATTTTTATATTAAATAAATAATGACCAATGTACGAGTTTCCTTTTGACTAACTATATATTAGATGTACCTAAATTATTTTTGTTCATTAATTTTATTTTAACTATAAGGTATCTTTTTAATTTATTTTTGTAGTATCAAATAATTTCATCTTGACTAGAATGATATTTTTTCGTGTGAATTGTCGAGTGGCTGCGGAAAATATTATTATACATTTTCCTGACCCAACATAAGAACTTTATAATCAGTTTTCAGGTGAATGAAATAACTTAAACGTAGTGAAACTTCAAACTAATTATTTTTTAATTATCCCGTTTTTCAATTTTAATTAGAAGTTATGTACTTTCCTGTAACTTCACATCAAAAGTCGTAAAATTTATAAAGCAAAGTTAATTTTCCTTTTTTATTCCTTTTTTGCTTTAAATTGATAACGCGTAATTAGAAAGTCTCTACTTTCTAGTAGTGGATATATGAGAGAAGGAAAGAGGAGGAGGAGGAGTAAGAGTAAATCATCAACACTTTTCATCCTCCTCCTCTTTTCTTCTCTCATTATAATTTTCAAATATCTCATTATACTTATTAAAAAACCTCGTATCATCAACACTTTTCATCCTCCTCCTCTTTTGTTTTCTCATTCGAATTATCTCGTATACATTCGAGTTACTTCGTATACATTCGAGTTACTTCGTATACATGTTAACATGACCTTGTATCCCTTCTTTAAATTTTGAATATAAAAGCAACACTTTACCAGCTTAAAACATACTAAAATGAAATATGTCTTCTGCTTCTAACGAAAGTGAATTAAATTTATTAATTCAAAAATTTTATAAAAAATTTAAAGTTCTGCTTTTGAGTTCGAACATTATGCAGTTGATAGTGGTCCATCTTGGTTTCAATATTATTTGGATATATCTAAAAACCATATAGAGGCTGTGAAATTGTGCGAACGTTATTTTCAAAACAAAGATATTGTACAGTTTATACGTGAATTAGTGAAGTTAAGTTGGTTTCATCATGAAGTTCGTCATTTAAACCAATATATTATAGATCCTGTTGTATTACAAGAACTAATCAAATCGCGTGGTGAAGATTATGCCTAAAATTGAAAATTTTGTGAGGGACCTTTATGAAGGGTTCATTATGAACGAAGCATGTTCCAGATATTTATCTTGTTTAGTTGAAGAAGAAAGTGAGGGTCAAGATTTATTGTTATATATAAAATATGTTGACCATGCAAATTGTTGTAAAAAAGCAGCAGAATTGTGTAGTGAATTTTTGAAGACTAAAAATGTGTTAAAATTCTTTGATGAACTTAAAAAAATTGGACTCAATAAAGAAATAAATTTATGTATTGATTTATTGGTTAATTAAAGTTGGTGTGAAATAAACTATTTAAATTTGTATAGTTGTTTTATTATTGTGTAACGGCTGTTATGTTTAAATATTTGATTATGTAAAGATAGGAAAATATAATTTTCTGTTAGTAATGTGGGGATGTGGATAAATAAAAAAAATATTATTACATTCATTGTTAATTTATTCATTCATAAAAAAATTTTTATACATAAAGAATACATTAGAAAGGGTACACATTGAAGGTGATTGAGAATGATAAAAACATTTAGGAGATGATTTAATTAAAACAGGTTGTTCGTCCAATTCAATTATTGGCTTAGTACAATATTTTCTAATAAAATTAGCTTTCTCTTCTCCTTTAATATAAATGAATTCTCCTTTTTCTGTTAAGTTTTTTACTATAGATGAAAAATTATGAAGAGGAATATATCCTGTATTCCAATTGATGCAGTGATGAAATTTCATTAACCATTCTGCTTGCTTGTATGTTTCTGGTGGAAGCATTTGTAGTGGATACGGTGGTTTAAAAATATAATGACTCATTTTATGTCCATCAAACATTGCAAGTTCTTTAGGAATAAACTTGTTGTGTTCATCCTTAAATCCTTGAACATCCATAACTATTCTCATTTTTTATTTAGCAAATTTTTAAAGTACTAAATTTTTTTATTACAAATTGTTTTTTCGAATAGTCTTCAATAAGATTTTTTAGATGTTTAATTTTTTTTAAAAATAGTTCTATTTTTTCTTTTTGTATTTTGTACATTCCATTTGATGTGCAACAAACTATGGTATAGAAACAACTGATCTTATTCGATATATTTTCATTTTAATAATGATATTTGATGTGGTGGGAGAAGTTAAAGTTGTTTAACAATTTTTGTTAATGGATTATAGCTAAATACTTTATCATATATTATAACACAATACGCAGCTGTTTTTCCCGATATTTTTTCTTTTGTCTCAAATTCAATTCTCATGGTTACTGGGCCGGATTGTAATAAATCTCTCTGATAAGAGCAATTAATGTAAGCAATAGGTGCATTATCTTTAAATTCTTTGGGATTAAATATTGGTTCTATTGGAAAGTTATAATATACTTGACGAAATTCAGAAAACATTTCATACAGGGTAGCAAACTTATTATTTTTAAAATCAAGCTGAAGATCCTGGTAAGGATATCTTTCTGAATTTAAAAACACATTTATATTCCTTAGGTCACAATGATCAAATTTACTCATATCTGATTTTAAATTACCACGTCTATCCTTTTGAAAAGCAATTAGTACATGTCTTGGTGTTTCAATTTTTGTGGAAGTTTTGACAGGCCAATTATGTCTTGTATTTTCTAATAACTCTGGATATTCAATTAATTCCCAACTTCGGAAAGTAAGAAGAATATCATTGTTTTTATCAATAATTTTCGTTAGTGCCAATTCTTGGGGAATGGCCACAGTAAGATGTGGAACTCGCCAACAAAGTTTGGTTATTTTAATTTTCGGTTTTTCATCATCACTTGTGGTTACTAAAGCATTAGTGTCATCATTGCTTCTTATTAGTATTAGTTCTTGTTGTAAATTTAAAATTATTTTGTTATAATCTTCAAAAAATCCCGAGTACATTTTTAATGGGACGCATAGGGAAACGTTTCCTTTTTCATCAGTCATAATTTTTTCTTTAGGTTTCGTTTTTGGATACCATCCAGCATTTTCCAATTTAGCACTTTCGTTTTGATTAAATGATATGTATCCTTTAAGAGTTGAAGTAATTCCTACATCTCGAACTGAATCAATTGTAACACCATTTAAAATATAACGTAATTCTTTAAACAAGAATGCTGGAGCATTGTTGATTAATACCGTATTAGCCAATGGAGTATCATCTTCTTTGGTAACTTGAAGTTCTAAATATAATTCACTTTTGCAAGGTAAAGGATATTTTCCTGTTTGTTGTAGAGCAATTCTAATTTCATCATTTAATCCAAGTTTTGTAGGATTGAAAGGTTCAAATGATAGTATTTCCCAGCTTAATATTGATTCATCTACAAGAATATTTTCTTTTACATTTAAATATTCCATTTTATTTTAGTTTGAAACCTAAACTTATCAGAAATTTTTTATTAGGTGTTAACCTTTGAGAGTTTAATTTATTACTAGTTAAATGTCGTTTAGTATCTTTCTTATTAATGTTTTTAGAGTAAAATTTTTTTGAAAAATTATAATTTGAGACTTTTTTATTATATAAAATAACCATTATTCATCTATTTTTTTAAGATGTAGTCTTACTGTTACCGTTTCTCCTCTGAAATTGATGAGATCACCGTCTTGATCTACTATTTTAATGTTTATATTGTCTATTACCTTTACAGTAACAGGAAAGTAAAGTACATTTTGTGGTGATTCTATTATTTTAAAACCAGGAGCTACACTAGGAAAAAATTGATGTATTATATGAACAGGTTTGCCATTTAAATATGATCCTTCGGCAATATTACAATCGCTGTTTATGGCGTTTACTTTAATAATTTCCGCTGGAAAATCTGAAATGTGCTCCTTAAGACCTTCTAATTCCTTATTTTTAAAACCTAATATTTTTCCTATAGTTCCATCACGAAACGAGATAGGAATATCTGTTTTAATATGTGTTCGTAAAGTATTATTATTGGCATAAATATGAAGAAAAGTACGATTGTCCAAAAATTTTTGAATAAAATTATTTACATCATCTATTTCATAACTACCTGGTGGTATTCTTATTTCTTTATTTGAGTCATAAATGAAAAGATTATTAGTCTCATCAATATTTGGAATAGCATTAAAAGTTTCAAAATTTACAAGTCCAATGGAATATTCAAAATTTTCATCTAAATATATTGGAGGATGAATATTAACAGAAAGCGTGGGGGAATTACCACTAATGACAAAACTGTACGACATATCTCTTTAAAAATTTTTAACAAAATGAATTAATATTGTTTTTCAACTATTATTATAAAGAAATTTAAGACAGAGCTCACCACAATTTGTTTTGTTAATTGATTGATAATGATCGTAGTTATATTTCACAATATTTTTCTTTTTATCGCTGAAAAAATATTTTGTTAATTCGGTAGATGGTCGCAAATTGCCATAACTATCAAAATATGAAATATTTTTCCCTTTTTTTATGTATGCAGTCCAATGAGTTCCATCACCACTATTCTTATCGAGATTAACAATACCACTTTCATTTTTATTAATTTTTTTTGGTAATTTATCTCTCATGAATATACCTCGAAAGTTGGGAATTTTAAGTAGATTAATATATTTACTTAAATCATAATTTGTAAGTGGTTTTCGAGGTATTTGTTTTAACAGTTTTGTGAATAAGGTTTCAGATATAATCCACATCCAGTTTTATATGGTTTTAAATAAAGACCACTTCCTTGTTTTCCTACTGCTATAGATTCCATCATTTTATTATGTCTTTTGGACTCTTCTAATTTTTCTTTAGCAGCTTTTGCATCGTTGACAGCTTTCGCAATACCTGCTGCTCCTCCTCCAAGAGCACCTAAAGCGGACAAACCAGCAAATAAAGGAATAAGAGGTAGAAATCCACCAGTTTTTGGAATTGGTATGATTCTATTTTTTGGTGATAATATTCTACTATCTCCGATAGATCTAAGTGCGGTTTGAATAATATCAGTCAAACTTTTAAATTGTTTTCCGTTTAGTGCTTGTCTTGCTTTTGAAATAGCTTGAGATAAAGTTATTCCTCGTCCTAGACGAGTTTTTCGACTTCTGTTTTTCCTTCTTTTTTTTAATCCCATACCAAATTTTCTTTTAATTTTCATTGCACCTCTTATTCCAAATGCAGCAGTTTTTTCTCCAAAAGTGGCGTCTTTTGCTCTGAACCTTTCGGCAGCTTTGTCACCTAATAATTTATCAGCAGCGTGTCGGCTTTTTATATCATTTGATTGTGCATAGGCAATATCATGCTCTTTACAAGCTTCATCCAATAAGTTTATGCCTTTATCGCCTCTAGCTAGTCTCTTTTCTAGTTTGGTTCCAGGTCCACAAAAATTATACCCAGGTAGATGTAATTCAAAAGGTAACTTATTTATTAGAGTATTAATTAAACCACTACCTCTTTTTCTGACTCTTCTTTTATAAATGGATTGTTGCTTATATGAGATTGGCATTATATAATTGAAATCTTGGAACAAACTGACTAGTTTTAAATTAGAACTTACCCTTTATACATCCTCTTATATATGAAAATTGTCAAACAACCTTATTCAATTATTATTAAAGACCATGAGACTTCAAGAAATAATTTTAGAAAACTTGGAAAATTGTTTGAAGGCTCTAGTAAAAGGGGGTTAATTATTGGTCCATCAGGGTGTGGTAAAACTAATATCATTATAAGTTTAATTGAAGATCCCAATGGTTTACGGTTTGAAAATTTATATATTTATTCAAAGTCTCTATATCAACCAAAATATGAATATTTGAGATTACTTTTTAAACCATTGAGAGAAATTGGATATTATGAATCCGAAAATGAAGAAAATATTGTTTCTTCACAAGAAATAAAACCAAATTCCATAATTATATTTGATGATATAGTGTGTTGCAATCAGAATGTTGTAAAAGATTATTTTTGTTTCGGAAGACATAAAAATACTGATTGTTTTTATTTGTGTCAAACGTATTCTTCGATTCCAAAGCAATTAATTCATGACAATGCGAATTTGATTGTTATATTTCAACAAGACAAAACGAACTTAAAACATATTTATGATGATCATGTTAATGTTGATATGTCATTTAATCAATTTAATGAGTTATGTTTGATGTGTTGGAAAGATAAATTTGGATTTTTGGTAATAGACAAGGATTCGAATTTAAAATCCGGTCGATATCGAAAAGGATTTGATTCATATATTTTCTTATAAAAATAAAAGTTTTGTAAAAAATTTAACTAATCATGAATGAACGCTTAGCAAGAGAGCTTGTTAAGTCAAGGAAAGCTGTTAAACAAAAATATCAAAGTTTAAAAAATGCTGAATTTGAAGCACAATCCAAATTGGAGGAAACCTATAAACCAATAACTCAACCCCTACAACAATTAATTTCAACAATTGGTAAAATTGAATCGGCTGAGGTAAAGGAAGAGCTACAAACACCCATTAAAAAAAATTATGAAACACCAGAAAAAAGATTGTTTCCAACACTAACACCAAGAAAAAAACTACAGTATGGAACATCAACACCAGAAAAAAGAAAGACAGGGAAAACTCCAATTCTTCCTACAGAAATACCAACAATTATTGATTGGGAAACCAGTATAGCTTCACATAGTCAGATGCCATCTTTACAACAAACAAGTGTCATAGCAGAAACCACCCCTTCTTCAATTTCACAATCTACGGTAGGAAATCTTTCGGATATATTAGAACAAACACGCCAAACAATTCAAACATTTGTCAGTACACCTTTATATCAAGAATATTTATCAGGATTTCATGAATTACCTCGTCAATATATTGACGGAGGGGTAAAAGATGTGGAACATAAGTTTGATCACCTCTATGGAATAGTACATGATTTTGAAACTGAGAAATTCTTTTTGGGTTTAACACAAAGACCTATAGAAATTATCGGTAAAAACATAAAAGTTGAAGGTATAACTTATACAGGTACACCAGGTTTATACGAATTATTATTTAAAAAGGAACCAGTAGGTTATAAAAAACAAGATTTGGAAAATTATATGGATATTTTAAAGAGAACCAATGCATACCGTAGAAATTATGATCCAAATGAGCAGGTACAGGGAAATGGATCACAAAAATATATTTCTATAATAGGGCCTTATTTACAAAATAAAGGAATTACAAAAACTAAAACCATAAATCCCGAAACGCATAATATAGTTCAAGGATTTTTTGACAGACGAAAAGCTCCATACAGGGAAACTCGAATATCTTCGAAAAGAACAGGATCCGGAATAACTTTAAAAGTTAATAAACCTTATACCGATTACGTATATTGGGATAACGTAAATGAACTTGTTGATAGACTTCGACTGTTGGTAGCATCTATGATGGCTGGGAATACAGGACATAACAACGAAATTATTTCTATTATTGAAGAATTGAAAGAAGCCAATATAATTGTATAAAAGAATGTAGTAAATATTGTTACATAACATTGTTAAAATGACCATTGATAAATTTGGACGTCATATTTCTAAAAAGTATACAGTAGATATACCTACAATAGAAAATAAAATACTAGCCAATGTTGAAAATGAAATATTAAAAAATTTTAAAAGTGATGATATTGTTCAAAGATTTGAACCTGTGTTAAAAAATGATATTGTAAATTTAAAAAAGAGAGTTAGTGAAAATGATGAAAATGTGGAATCTATTTCGAAAAAAATTAAGTTATTTGAAGAAAATGTGTCAAACTATGATAACAGGATATTAAATATAAAAAATATTGTCAAAGACAATGATGAACTATTAAAAAGTTTTTCTCAAAAAACATCGAAGTGTGAAGATGATTTTAAAACAATAAAACAGAAATATGATGAAGTAAAGAGTTTTGAAAATAACATAAAAAATGAAATAACATTGGTTAAATCAAAAATAAATGATACTTCTGCAATAGAAAATGTTAAACAAATTATTATAAAAGATATGGTATCAAAGTTCCAAGAATTTACGAACAAACTTAATAATAGGGTTTCTGAAGAAATAGGTAATTTTCAAAACGTTCATGATGGTATGAATAAAAACACACAACAAATAGAGAGAGCTATGAATACACACTTTATAATCCATAAAAAAGATAGCGATAATATTAATGAAATAAATCAGAAAATTAATTCAATTGAAAATAATGCTGAAATAATTCTATTAAACTTGAAAAATTTGGAAAAGAAATTAAACACAGATTTACAAAATGTAGATGAAAAAATTGAAAATAAATTTAAAAATGAAATTTTAAAAAATAGTGAACAAATCATGGAGATAATCTCACAATTAAACAATCTAAAAACAGAATTAAAAACCACTGTTGACGATGAATATTTTCAAAAGATGTTGAATAAAAGATTAGAAAAAGAATTAGAATCTTTAGCAGAACTAATACAAGCTATGATTAACACCTCTATCCATGATTTAAAAAAAGGACTTGCACAACACAGTTCAAAAATTGAAGAAATTTCAACAAAGTTAAATGATTATGAAAAATCTTTGAACGATGTAAGAATTGAAATTGAAAAAGCGATTTTAGATATAAAGAAAATAGAAAAAAAATTGGTAGAAATAAAATTAAATTTAACAAATGTAGAATTTCAATTAGGAAAAGATATAAAAAATCTAGAAAATAAATTGGTAAAAGAAATAAAATCACTAAACGAATTAGTTCAAAGAGCAGCCGAAGTTTCTAGAAAAGAGTTTAATGACACAATGGCATATGCTAGAGAAGAATTAAACGCAACAGTAAGAGAAATGAGAAACGAAAGTATAAAATCACTTGTTGTTTTTGAAACTAAAATTAATGTAAGAATTACCAACATTGAAGATGAAATCAAAAAAGTCAAAGATTCGAATAATGCATCTTTTAAAAATTTGGAATATAAAATCGAAGATGAAATCAAAAAAGTCAAAGATTCGAATAATGCATCTTTTAAAACTTTGGAATATAAAATCGAAGATTTGCTAAAAAAAGATAACAAACAAATAAAATAAGTTATTTAAAGAAGGTATTAAGAAATTTTATTCTAGTACTATGAGTAAATATATTAAAGAAACAGTTGTAGATGAATTACATAAACCGGCAAGAAGAAGATATAGAAGAAGACGAACTATTGTTAAAAGCCTTAATGACTTATGGCAAGCTGATTTGGTAGAGATGCAACCCTATTCCAAATTTAATAAAGGTTATAGATATATTTTGGTGGTGATAAATGCATTCTCAAAGTATGTTTGGACTCAACCACTTAAAAGTAAAAAAGGAAAAGATGTAACTGAAGCTATGAAAAAAATTTTAGAAAAAACAAGTAAACCGCAAAATTTGCAGACAGATTTAGGAAAAGAATTTTTCAATAAAGATTTTAAAGATCTTATGAATTATTACAAAATTAATCATTATAATACTTACTCTAATCTCAAAGCGAGTATTGTAGAACGCGTAAATCGAACTTTAAAAAATATAATGTGGAAATATTTTAGTAATAGAGGGAATTACCAATGGTACTCTATTTTACCCACTATTATTGAAAAATATAATAATAGTATTCATAGAACTACCGGATATAGACCTGTTGAGGTTAATAAAAAAAATGAGAAAACTATACTGCAAAATTCTTTTACTTTTAAAAAAACATTTGATTTAAAGCGCACTAAATTTAAAGAAAATGATTTTGTTAGAATTTCCAAACAAAGAGAAGCTTTTGAAAAAGGATATACTCCAAATTGGTCAACTGAAATTTTTCAAATTGGAAAGGTTCAGTTAACAAATCCACCCACCTATTTATTAAAAGATAGTAAAAATGAATATACTGAAGGAGGTTTCTACCAAGAAGAGTTACAAAAAGTTAAACATCCAGATGTGTTTTTGGTTGAAAAAATTTTAAGGAAGAAAGGGAACCAAGTTTTTGTTAAATGGTTAGGATTCGATAAATCACATAATTCATGGATTCTTAAAAAAGATGTATTGTAATTAATTTTAAGTAATATTGTATATCAAATTTTTAAATAAAAGACCTATTTATATAACATATTTTTTATTTACGATAATCCTTTTTACAACAAATACTAACAATATAATTTTTAAGATGTTTACAACTGAGATTAACAATATAAATTTATATTTTTACATTAAATCTTTCAATATATATTTTTTTTCTATGATCTACATCAAAAATACTTTTAAGAATACTTTCACATTGTTCAACTCGTTTTTCAAATCTTAGTCTGTCAAGATAAAATTTCTGATATTCACTTTTTCGAGCTTGTCTAAATGCAAAGTCCCATGTCACTAATATATAAACTTTATTATTGTTCTCACTGATTGTCACTGATTTCTTCATATTTCTATTGTAATGCACCGGATTTTCTTAACTTGTTTTCTAATTCCTGTTTATGTAGAGATAACATTTCTAAAACAGTTCCGACATTTTCACTGTTTAAATTCTGACATGGATCCAAAACACTATAAATATGAGACAACACATCTCCTGACTGATAATTATAGTGATGAAACAAATTAAAATATTTGGAAAATTCTTGCTTTTTAATTATATGAATTCTGTAGTCAACAAGTTCATCGATTTCAACTAATTTATCTATTGATTCTTTTCCCAGAATCACATAATGTTCATCCTTTTGAATTCTGATAACAGGAGAATGATTTATTTTTTCAAAAAACACTGTGATTTTTTCAATTTTTAGTGGGTATGCATATGCTTGAGAAGAATAAAAATAATTCACCAACACTCCTTGATTTTTTTGAAGTTCTTTCCATTCTTCTTCATTCAAGTAAATTTTGATAAGGAATTGTTAAGATAGTAGATTTTTGAATTTAATAATTTTTCATTACACTGACTAATTTTATCATTGGTTTCACTAGAACTGGATTTATATCCATTAAAATTGCTACTATTAAACATGATGTCTTGATGCTAACTGAAAACTAAAATACTGGGTCTGAATATATCTTATCCACCCCACTCCTCTATAAATTTCAAGGTCAAGCAAGTTTATTAAATTTTTATGACCTATCTTGATAAAACAAAATTGTCAAGAACGACAAAAGTGAAAAACTACCTATTGATAAAATTATATTGAAGATAAATAGAATTAAACAGTTTTTACCTTTCTCATCATTTTTAATATGAGCACAGCTAGAAATCGTAAATGGTTTTTTATTTTTTTCAATCCAGTTAGTGTCAAAAATTGTATTATTTGGATAATGAAAGTAAATTTTGAAAAAATTACTATTGGATTGACTATTATTCATATTATATGCGAAAGCAGTTGAATAATTATTAATATTCATAGTTTTCATATAATTACATATTTCAGGTTTAATAGTAGAGGTTTCGTTTTCAAAACACACCATTCCATGTAAAACCCTTGGAGGATAAAGTACATATAAAGTATTATTTAAAATTGAATGTAAAACAATGTAGTTGATAAGGGATGCCATTAAAACACTTTTCAATTTTAAATGTCTATTAACAAAACAATAAGAGATTGAAATAAGACTGAACAGTTTTAATTAATTTTCTACAATATATAGACATTTTTTTTTTCAAAATATTAAATAATTTGTTTACAAATTAGAGATAGAAACATGGTTATTAAAACTATTAAAAAATGAAAGATGTTGACATATTTTCTTTCACTTTAAGGCCATTAAATAATTTGTTTACAAATTAGAGATACAAACATAGTTATTAAAACTAATAAAAAAATTAAAGATGTTGACATATTTTCTTTCACTTTAAGGACAACAGGTTCACATTTTTTATTTTTTTCACCTAACCACAAACACTCGATTAAGTCACAGTTCTTCCAGTGACGATAATGTTCCTCAATTGGACAATCATCAATTTTCCAGGCAAATATTTCTGCACCACAGTAAAAACATTTACAAACATCATGAATAGCTAAATAATAAAACCTTGATTGGGCTAACACTTTAGGATTTAATTTTCCATTCCAGAATTTAAATGAGGAAAGTATTTTTTCATATGTTCTATATAATTTGTTATCAATTTCTTTTTCAAAAGATTCTAAACACATATTTATTCTAGACGGTGGTATATTTTATACTGATATAATTTTAAAATTTACCATGTTCTTAAATACTTCAAATTTAGCCTTGAAGAGTAAAACTTTTAATCTTAAAATAATTTTTTATAATTCATTTTCATGGTCTATTAACCACTGAAAAAATGGAATATCTTGGTGACCCCATGCTAATGTATCATAACTATTGGGAATTTTAAATCTTTTATCATCATTAGAAGTGAGAGCTAATTTGTTAACTAATTCTGTATAAATATTGTGAAGTCGAGATCTAAACAAATACATTGTACAGAAAGCTTTTGAATTTTGTTCTACAACATCTTTATAATGTGTTAATTCTAATTGTTTTTTAATGCTACTTTTCTTTATCCCCTTAGCTTTTTTAAGCAACCCATTTTCTGACTTAACACAATAAGCTTTGGCCCCTGTGCCATAAAAGCTTTCTATTGGTTCACCAGCATATTCATCCTTAAACTTTCCAACAACAGATTCAGTTATTGGTATTTCATGAATATTATTAACATCATAATTTGAAGTATCGAATTTATCAATATTAACCCTAATGTCTTCATAAACATTACTTGTCTCAATTTCCAAAATAAAGGAATCTGTATCTGTGTACAGAAGTTTAATATTATTCTTAAATAAAGGTTTTAAAAACCCATAAAAAAAGTCATACATCACCGTTTTTGACATATCTAAAATACTAAAACCTACATAGACAGGTTTATCATATTGCACTAACACTTTACGCATTTGCACAGCTACTAAATTCTCTGAAAATATTGTTACATCTTTAAAGGATGGTTTAGCAATTAAATTTTCTGCCCCATCTTTTCTATGATTTTTTGCCCATTGTGTAACCAATCGTATATCTGTCCTTTTATCCACATTTTCCATTGTTTTTCCGTAGATGCTATTATTTGCCAATTTATAAGAATTTTTCTGAAATTGATTTTTAGATTGATTTCTTAAATTTGTATTTAGATCAATAAATTTTTTTAACCATTGAGATTGTGTAAACTCTACAACCCGATGAATTCTAGTTAGTTTAATTCCATATTGAATACATTGTTTTAATAAAGTATAGTGAATTACATATTTTTCTTTATTTTTTAAATTTGGAATTAATTTAAAAGTTTTAGAATTTTGAGGCTTATAATTTTCTGGACAGAATGGAAATTCATTATGTAAATTGTGTAAATTTTCAGGATATTCTAAATCAACCTCTAGCACATAACCCTTGTCATTAGTCTCAGATATATTCATTATATCTAAATTTTGAATTTGTTGATTTGATAACCAAACAAAATCTTTTTCGGGCAGATATTGAGACATCGCAAATCCGTAAAGATTAGTTGCATCAAAATACATAATATATTTAGATGGTTGTAATGGATCATAATTTGAAAGAAATAAATTGTTTGCTATAGATTTCCTACATACACAGGTACTGATTCCTCCTCTTACACTACCTTTAAAAAAATGTAACATATCTGGGTCTGTTATTAACTCCAATTCGACTCCAGTATATCTTAAACAAGCGTCAAAACTTAAACCTGGAAAAGTATAATAATGTGCAGGATCAAGTTTGTAAGTTTCCATACACGTTTTTCTAAAATTTTGAAAAACATCTGCCAAAAGTAATACATCAGATTTAAGATATAAATCGGAATATTCACCGATTGTTTTGCATTCAAATAAATTCCAAACATTTTTAGCCCTCTCATATTCTTCATCAGTAATGTGTTCATCCGTGAGGTCATTATAAAATTTTTTTTTATTGGATAACTCCGTTTCATTTAATTTGGCGATATTACCAATATATTTATAAGGGAAAACGCCTTTTTGACGGATATACTTAAATTTTTCCTTTTCATTAAAATATTTGAACACTTCTTTGCATTGTTCATCATTAAGGATGGAAGCTAAATTTGACAAAGAATATGGTAGGAACTGAAATGAATCAATAAACTTAAGATATAAAAATTTTAACTTGGTGAAACCAGTTTTTTTTATCTAAATATTGATCTACTTCAATAGATTTTTGAAATGAAATGTATTTCCCTTTATTCTGGGCTATGACAAATAATTGTTCATGATTTGGACATAAATTTTTTATAAACAGATGAGAATCATAATTACGCAAATTGTGTAAAACTACTGGAATGGAATTAGATAATTTATAATTTAAGTTGCATATAGAGTGTGACGGACCTCTATAGGAACCTGTTAAATGACAATGATCAGCAACCTTATCCGAAATTATAGGTTTATCACATATATGACAATCATTCGTATATTCAAAATGTAATTGTTCCAACACATTTAATTTTTTCATTGGTATTAACTTTTTCATATATTTATTGTAAATATTAAGAACGTCTCTTTCTAAGTAAGTTATAAAAATTTGTGCACAATTGGGACCCATATAATTCTGATTTTTGGAAATTGAATCATCAAATGAACACTTTATATAATAAGCAAACGAATATGGAATATGTTGACATTTTTTTTTCAGTATATGGAGAACTTGGATCTACATCATTAATTTCATTATTTAAAGGCTTAAGAATGCATTCAAAATCTTCATATATAACAAATGGAACTTCAATTTGTTTTTGTATATTCTGAAATTTTAAAATATTTTCGGGAATAATATTTCCAAATCTATCTATTTTGGTTTCAGTTGAAGGTAGATTTATTCTTACAGAATCACAATCATATGTGTTATGCCTGACTAATAATTCTTCAGTAGTAAAATATTGTAAACAACCGTCGCATAAAAATTTTTTCCCATGATGTTTAGATAATTGTTTTGAAATTAATCTAGATAAATCCGAAATATAACAGTAATGGAAATTTCCATTATCATCTCCAATTATTAATAAATTAAGGTGACGTTCTCGCTTATTTTTTGTATAATGTAAAGGTCCTATAATTTCGAATTGAGTTTTTAAATTATTCTTGATTTTTTCTAATCCATAAACATTAACCGAAATATTGTTTAAATTTTCAAATTTACTTATGTCTTTTAAAGTTAAAGGAAAATTGATACCTTTAAAGTTTAAAATAGTGGTGAAATGTGGATACGACTCCACCTTTTCAATTGGTCCGTTAGGTGAATGAAGAGCTGCAACCACAGACCAGGCGAAACAACATTCATCATTGTTTTGAACGTTGACTACAGCATTTTTCAACTTGATCTCTGACGGTAGCGGTATATATGAAGAAGCTTTTAAGGGGTTGTACTTGTTGATGTTAAGCTCAACGTGTAATATTTTTATTAAAATCCATCCTGAAATTAAAGAAGAATAATTAACAACAAATTTATTTTTGGTTTAAGTTTAGTTACTAAATATTTAATAAAAAATAATTTACCCGAATCTTTTTCTGCCAGTTCATCAGCTTTCCGGTCAATAATTTTAATAATATCTTCTAGTTCTTGCGTTAATTCTGAACTATTACATAAAATCCGAAATGGGGTATTGAAAGACTTAACTTCATGACTTTCATTGGAAGGATTTAAGTAAAGACCAAATAACTCCATGTTGAGTTTGATGCAGGTGTGTCTTTGGATTTCATAACTGATTACCTCAATTATTTTTTGTTGTATTTCGGAGAAAAAATCATAAATGTTGATTTGGTATTGAGTCGATGATATTTTATATGAAATGATTCTTTCCTTAAATGCCGATTTTATTACAGACACATTTTCATCCCTAACCACCATTGAATTGGTTTTGTGTTTATTTGTTCTCAAATGACAGAACCATAATGACTTTTTTATAAATATTTTGCAGAATTGACAATATCTTCTTTCACCTAAAATTTAATAACTTCTTTATTAAATTTGCCTCTAATTCATCAAATTAATAACTAATTATTAAATTGAAACAAAATTTCTATTTAAAATTAAACTTACAGCTTTTCTTCTTCTGTTCTAACTGGGGGCCATTGTTAGAGTGAATTATCTTCTTGTGGCGATTCAAATTGTCTTTTCGAGTAAAAATTTTGAAGCACTCTTCACATTTAAAATCCATTTTTCTAAAACGAATCTCTTATTGTGAAGCCCAAGTCGATTTTAACACACTGAAGGTAACACGGTCAGGTATGAATTTAAATGGTGGACAAGAAGTAGGAGGGGAGTTAAGGAATGGGATGGAAAAAGCTAAGAGTAGCTTTATAAAGTTCTATCGCCCTTTCCCACATCTTCCTTTTCTCCTCAGCTGTTTTATTAGGATCGCAATTTAAAATAGAATCCAAAACAAATCCTAATGATCTTTGATAAGACAAATGTTTATTTTTAATTTTGAAATTTGATTTTGAATGAAAGCTTAGTTTCGGATAATCGTTTTCGAAGGGGATTGACACTTCCGTTTGTGTTAAAACAGAATTTTGAACGGTCTCTGTTTGTGTAGAAACAGAATTTAAAATTTCATCGAAATCTGGTGGCGAGTTTTCAAAAATTATTGGAGAATTTGGAAAATTTAATTCACAGTAGGTATTTTGGCCGCACGGAATTGAATTTTGACTAAAATTTTCATTTTTTTTTCAGATGGTTCACTTATTATTGGAAGAATTTCTTGGGAACCACCACCACTAGTAAACGATGCTCCCAAATCTTCACTACAATCTGAAATTTTGTAACTATCCCGTGAACCATCCTCCTACCCCAAAACATCAACCCCCATATTTCCACTACTAGTCGATTCCGAAATTTTATTTTTTTTTGATTAGTTGAAATTTTGAACAGAGATAGAGGAGAAAATGAAGAATTACCCGGTATTCCTCCAGAATTGTTTTCACTTTCAAAATTTCTAGTTTTCAACATTCCAAAAAAATTTTGTGATTTATTTGAACTCGAATCATTGTCACTGTCACTGTCACTTTTACTCTGATAATTTGTTAAATTTTTATTAATTTTGGGAATCCCCATTAGCTTTTTAAAATTGTCGATATTATCTAAATCTTGAGTTAATATGTCGGGAGTATTTGTAATGGGAGTGTCCGTTGTTACATCTAAATCTGGAGTTAAAAAATTTGGGGTTTCCGGCGTTAAAATATTATTAAAATCTAAATTTTGTGATAAAATTGAATTTTGAAAATCAAAATCTGTCTCCGAAATATTCTCTAGTTCAGGCAAATATTCCAAATTTTCTAAAAATTTTATGTTCGTTTCTGAACAACTTTGGAGTAATTTGTTTTCTAAATTTTTTTCTTGCATCGTATTAATCATCGCGTTAAAATTTTGGGTTCTCTGACTTAAATTTTGGTTGTCACTTTCATTTTCATTTTTCAAAAAAGCAGGCTGAATTATTATATTTGAAATTATATTAATTTTGTTCACCACTCCTAACTGTTCAGTGGAAGTTGAGGCAAAAGGAAAAGACATACCTTTAAAATTTGAGTACACTTGACAGCAACAAACTAAAACACACTAAAACAAACTAAAACAAACTAAAATTGGAGACTTTAAATTTAAAGCGTGGTAAACTCGACTTAAGCTTGCTATAAACTGATCCTCGACCGTTTTATATGAAAGCAGACCACGGTTTGTCCTCGTAAGTATAGTGACCTCAATAAAGGTCAATGACCTCAATTCTGCGCGTCACACCCCGCGGAGCCCCCCTTCCCCTCCCCCCTTTCCCGCAAAATTTTTTCCCCGCCCCCTTCCCCCGCAAAGCCTCCTTCTCCTTTCCCCCCTTCCCCCCGCTGAGCCCCCCAGCTGAGTCCCTCTGCTGAGCTGCTTAGGGAGCTACGTCCTCTATAAGTCTTACCTTAGGGTCCCCTATAACTCTTAGTGAGACGTCCTAAAATGTGCTGTAACTATAAAAACTCGAGAGGTTTGCGGGCCTATAAAAAACACAAGGTTTTTTCGGGGCATCTCGTCTGGTGGGGTTGGCCCCCCGCTCCCTGGTAGGTAGCGCGGGGGGCCGTAGCCCCCCCGCCCCTCCTCCTTCGGGGGGCGGGGCGGGGCGGGGGGTATAGGAGGAGTATAGGGGCGGTATGAGGGGCCCTCTCCGCGATTTAAAAATCGAAATTTTACCTTGACCTATTTTCATAAAATGACTGTTTTGCGAGGTGACTTTTTCATTTTTGGTTCATCACCATTGCTGTCCGCCTAAATTTTAATTTTTAATATTTCATTTTATTATCAATATGTTCAGGAACAGAAATTTTGAAATTCAGGTTATGGATGGTAATAGACTTGTAATAAGAAGAAGAGTCAACGTTCCTCCTCCGGTACAAGTACCATCTATAACCTCCTCGACAAATCCAGAGGAAAATGAGGATCCTCAAGTAGAACCTCAGATAAATCCGGAGGAACCAGTCCAGTGCGACGAAGTCGATTCCACTACAAAGTAAGTAGCTTATATTAAGCTTATATTAAATTTATTATTAGTCTTCCTAATATCAAAATACTAATTGATTTTTTTTTTCAGTTGACAGATACAAACATTAGACCAAGTTTAGGGACAGTGTTAAGTGAAACTATTTTTAGGTTAAGTTAAAGTGTTTAAGTGATAGTGAATAGTAACGGAGACGATTTAAGGTAATGTAAATTTTATTTAATTGATCTAATTATAAAGGAGTATGAAGATAACTGTACCTAAATTTCCTATAATATTTTTTCTTTCATATTTATAAACTTATTAATTTTAGATTTAAAACTCTCTAAAATAAGAAAGGATTAAGAATTTTTGAACAGGGTGCTTAATTTAAAATATTTTTTCAATCTATTATGAATAATCAAAACTCTTGTATTTAGTTGTTATGTTTGTTCGTTATTCTTATAAATAAAACATTTTTTTTTCGAAATTGTTCAATTCTTTATTCCAATAAGATAAGAATAAATGGATAAATTAAATACAAACAATAATAATTTTAAAATAATAAAAGTTAAATAATAATACATTTTAAAATAAATATTCTAGGATTACAATTTCTTCATTTTCACATTTATGAAGTGGTTTGCAATACATAAATATTAAATAATACATTCTAATCTAAATATTCTAGGACTACAGTTTCTTCATTTTCACATTTAATTACACATAGTTCATTGCGATAGATTGGACATGTTTTATTAATTAACATCCACATTCCTAAACAAGGGATGCAAAATCTGTGATTACAAGGTTCTGGTGACATCATTTTATTAGATAATATATCTTCAAGACATATAGGACATTCTTCGGTTTTATTTTCAATTATTTCATTAACAACTTTTTTTTTTACCCTTCGCGACTTCCTACCGTTTTGATATATTGGTTTTTTACCAGGCATTATATTGGCACCACTGGAACATTTGCGTCCCAATCTAAATCAATATTTTTAACACTACTATTGCAAATTAAACAAACTTTGGGGGTAATAATTTGATACAACTGTCTTGAACACATATCGCAATGTAAATCATTGCTTAAGCGTTTTAATTTTCTCTTATTATGAGTATTTACATGTCTATGAGCCCCTGCCCTTTGATAAAATTGTATAATTTGATAGCATGCGTGACAAAGAGTTTTTTCTTGATTTTCCGTCACTACAAACACTACGATATAACTCTGAGTAATACAGAACACAACTTCTTTGGGATCAGTGTACTTATGTTTCACTAAACAAAATTTAGCACTAGCACTGTCTTCTTCATTATCTTCTTCAATATCGGAGTCACCAGAGTCAGCTTCAATTTGTTCGAAATTATTTATATCGTAGTTTAAACAATTTCTGAAGTTCTTCTGAAATTTTTTTTCGTTAAGATGTGTATTGTAATCCAATACTCCAATTAATTCATCTAGATCTGGATCTTCTTCTTCAATATTATTATCCATAAATTTTTGAATGAATTTTTTTTAATATTTACTTTGTAATATTTACTATTAAATATAAAATTATTTACTTATTATTTACTTATTATTTGTTGGTATTTAATTTATCATCTTTTGTTGCTCCACGTATCTATTTTATAAATTTACTGAAGTGAAAATTCATTGGTGGTAGGACTTTATATCGACTTCATGGTCAAATAAGGTTATCCACCTCAAGGTCAAACATAAGGTTAGATCTCCTACTATGATCGGATTCGATGAAAGGTTAGCCATGTTGTTAACTTTAAGATTAAACTCAAGGTGATGTATACGAGGCTTTTTGAAAAGTATAATGAGAGAACAAAAGAGGAGGAGGATGAAAAGTGTTGATGATACGAGGTTTTTTAATAAGTATAATGAGAGATTTGAAAAGTATAATGAGAGAAGAAAAGAGGAGGAGGAGGATGAAAAGTGTTGATGATTTACTCTTCTTACTCCTCCTCCTCCTCTTTCCTTCTCTCATATATCCACTACTCTTTCTGTAATTTTCAGACCGAGTTAAAAAGCTTAAAAGAATATTAAAATTTTATCTTTTTGAAAAACAATTTTACGCTCTTTTTTCATGTTACAAGGATCGCACCAGAATACTTTGAAATTATTTTTAAGGCACTTTTTTACAAACATGCTTAAAGATCTCATTCGGTGCTACTTTACCACGCCTAAACAATCATTATCAAATCAATCAAGATATCTATATAACAAGTTGGATATACAGTAATCCCTTCGTATCACGATAATTGTGTACAAAAGGAGAAAAAAGAGACAATAGAAATGCTTCTTGATGAAATAATAATTTGAATAAATTGGGAAAAAGAGTTTATAGACTTTTCACCCTAGCGGGCGGAGGGAATGGATACAAAATAGCTCTAGGAAACTATTACAAGAAAACCAAAAGTTGTCAAAGTTAAGTCCTGGAAAGGAATCCACGAGAATATATCAAACATACCTACCTAGAATTAGTTCAGGAACTGAGATAAATAAAATGAGTCTATTGGCTATGATGTTGCTGTGGGAGGTCGATTTCCAATAGGAAATGATTGCGTAATCGTAATCAAAATCTATTTCGAGATTATTTCAAAGAAAGACTAAATGCTATACATATTTGATGCGTAAAGAAAAAAATGGCCATGCAATGATTCAGGAAAAGGAAATTAGGCGGAGTTGTACCACCATCGATACACGGTGAAGAGTGAAAAAGGGAAACTTACCCTATATTAACCATAAAGCAGGAATTTGCATTTAGCATGCTATAGGTTCTGGGGCTGGTCTCCAAAGAAAATATTTTGACTGTGCTTAACGGGTATTAAATCTAGGGTTGCATATGGGTCTATAGCCTGGAAAGCATTAGTGTATTATTAAATTTTATATTGAGTTTTAAGACGATTAGTTGTTATTTTTTTATGTATTTTGTTTAATTTTTTTTAGTTTCCTTAATATTTGATAACTATTACTTTGAAAATGCTTTAATTATTCCTTTCACTTTAGTAAGAGTTAATTTTGGACACAGCTTTGCTATTTAGTGTAAAATTTACTATATTTTTGAGTGTCTTTATTCTCTGGATATATCGCGATAGTCTCAACTTATCCAAGAATATATTTTAAGTATATTTGAATTGAATTCAATCTTTTAGCCTCATTTTGGGTTTTAAATTGGTGAAAATAAAATTATATAGCATTGTAATGTTTAGTGGCTCGATTACTTTCAGTTTGACTCCGGTGTGATTTTTTTGTATCATATTACAATGTTTGGGTACTTGAGACTGGTCAAATTAAGTTAAAATTCATGAAATTGTTAGCAAAAAGTTTATTCATGTTTCTTTAATTAAGTCGTAATATATATATATATATATATATATATATATATATATATATATATATATATATATATATATATATATATATATATATATATATTACGACTTAATTAAAGAAACATGAATAAACTTTTTGCTAACAATTTCATGAATTTTAACTTAATTTGACCAGTCTCAAGTACCCAAACATTGTAATATGATACAAAAAAATCACACCGGAGTCAAACTGAAAGTAATCGAGCCACTAAACATTACAATGCTATATAATTTTATTTTTACCAATTTAAAACCCAAAATGAGGCTAAAAGATTGAATTCAATTCAAATATACTTAAAATATATTCTTGGATAAGTTGAGACTATCGCGATATATCCAGAGAATAAAGACACTCAAAAATATAGTAAATTTTACACTAAATAGCAAAGCTGTGTCCAAAATTAACTCTTACTAAAGTGAAAGGAATAATTAAAGCATTTTCAAAGTAATAGTTATCAAATATTAAGGAAACTAAAAAAAAAATTAAACAAAATACATAAAAAATAACAACAAATCGTCTTGAAACTCAATATAAAATTTAATAATACACTAATGCTTTCCAGGCTATAGACCCATATGCAACCCTAGATTTAATACCCGTTAAGCACAGTCAAAATATTTTCTTTGGAGACCAGCCCCAGAACCTATAGCATGCTAAATGCAAATTCCTGCTTTATGGTTAATATAGGGTAAGTTTCCCTTTTTCACTTTTCACCGTGTATCGATGGTGGTACAACTCCGCCTAATTTCCTTTTCCTGAATCATTGCATGACCATTTTTTTCTTTACGCACCAAATATGTATAGCATTTAGTCTTTTTTTGAAATAATCTCGAAATAGTTTTTGATTACGATGACGCAATCATTTCCTATTGGAAATCGACCTCCCACAGCAACATCATAGCCAATAGACTCATTTTATTTATCCCAGTTCCTGAACTAATTCTAGGTAGGTATGTTTGATATATTCTCGTGGATTCCTTTCCAGGACTTAACTTTGACAACTTTTGGTTTTCTTGTAATAGTTTCCTAGAGCTATTTTGTATCCATTCCCTCCGCCCGCTAGGGTGAAAAGTCTATAAACTCTTTTTCCCAATTTATTCAAATTATTATTTCATCAAGAAGCATTTCTATTGTCTCTTTTTTCTCCTTTTGTACACAATTATCGTGATACGAAGGGATTACTGTATATCCAACTTGTTATATAGATATCTTGATTGATTTGATAATGATTGTTTAGGCGTGGTAAAGTAGCACCGAATGAGATCTTTAAGCATGTTTGTAAAAAAGTGCCTTAAAAATAATTTCAAAGTATTCTGGTGCGATCCTTGTAACATGAAAAAAGAGCGTAAAATTGTTTTTCAAAAAGATAAAATTTTAATATTCTTTTAAGCTTTTTAACTCGGTCTGAAAATTACAGAAAGTAGAGACTTTCTAATTACGCGTTATCAGTTTAAAGCAAAAAAGGAATAAAAAAGGAAAATTAACTTTGCTTTATAAATTTTACGACTTTTGATGTGAAGTTACAGGAAAGTACATAACTTCTAATTAAAATTGAAAAACGGGATAATTAAAAAATAATTAGTTTGAAGTTTCACTACGTTTAAGTTATTTCATTCACCTGAAACCTGATTATAAAGTTCTTATGTTGGGTCAGGAAAATGTATAATAATATTTTCCGCAGCCACTCGACAATTCACACGAAAAAATATCATTCTAGTCAAGATGAAATTATTTGATACTACAAAAATAAATTAAAAAGATACCTTATAGTTAAAATAAAATTAATGAACAAAAATAATTTAGGTACATCTAATATATAGTTAGTCAGAAGGAAACTCGTACATTGGTCATTATTTATTTAATATAAAAATTTAAAATACCATATTAACACAAAGAAAATAAAATATTAACTTTGGCAAAATTAAAACTAATGCCATGAAAAATTGAAAATATGCATAATAGTGACCCACACAAATGAGCAAGTCCTTATTTTTAACGTTAGAATGAAAGTCGTTCACGTAAACAAAAACAAGTTTAATTTAATTTTACAGTAAGGTTATCTTATTTTCTGATTATTCTCAAATAGTACAAAAAAACGTCACTCACCGCGTCTGTCTGTCTGTGTAGCATTTATTCAGTAACTACTAAACGTATTTTATTCCGGTTTTCAGGGATAGAGTGTTATCGACAAAAAATCAGTTCCCTGAATGGTATTGTTGCGATACATAATTTTATTTTCACCAATTTTAAATTCAGAATGGGACCAAGAGATCGAATACAATTTATACTTTAAAATACATAAGCTAAATTAATTCTTCGATAAATTGGGTTATTATGACATTCAGAGAGTAAAATATAGTAAATATTAAACTAAATAGCAAAACTTCTCTCGAAATTAATTCCTACTAATGTAGAAGGAATAACTAAAGCATTTTCAAAGTAATAGCTCTAGAATGCTAAGAAAATTTAAGAAAAAGTATTCAATGTTTATAAGAAATAACAGTAAATGGTCTTAGAATCCAATATAAAACTTAATAACAGACTGATGCAGGCAATTTAGGTAAACATGAGACTTAAAATAGCATACTATACCCACATTCAAACTGGACATTAAACTTACTCGTTAAGAATTAATTTTGAGTTCAAACTTTAATAAATCAAAAATATAATAAAGATTGTTTTAATAAATTACAATTATTGGATCTTACTCTAAGTTGTTTATTGGAATTTGAAAGAATTCCTTAACTGACACGGGCAAGATTGCTAAAATTCCTATCTCCAGGTTTATTTCGGTAAAAATAACTGAAGAACATGAAACCGGTATAAGGTAAGATAAATTAACTAAACTCAATTATCAGCATAATTAAAATTGTTTCACAACCCAAAATGCAAAAAGAGAGAACAATATAAATTGATATATAAAACTTCAACTCTTTTGGTGATTCAAACAGGAAAAGTAAAAGTAAAGACAAAATTGCCTTGGGCGCGCTCAAAATTTTGACACGTTTGAAAGAAATCACAGCTCAAAAATGAACTTGTGCAACAACAGTCAGCTGAAGTGTTACTTGCCCAAATTTTCCTCTTAAAAATTATTGATTGCCTGAAAGTTTAGATACCCCGTGGACTTGATGTCGTCCCGAACTAACAGGGTACGTTATAAAACAGATAGCATGGTTAAAATTCACATAAAACATAGAGAGAACTATTTAAAATATAAAGATTGCTACACAATTGATTCAAATGTGATATCAAAACAGCTCAAAATGAGATGATGCAAAAACAACACCTACAAAAACAACCTGTCAACGCAATTTCGACAGTGACAGAATAGACGTGAAACCTTACCTGAAAATAATATAAACAAAATCTGTGGAATTATTCAATATAATTTCGGGAAATTTACCATAAGAAAGGATAAAAGAAAGAATTTCACTCGAATAGTAGGCAGGAAAATCGAGATTTAACTGGAAAAAAAAGATAACAATAAGTTCAAATAATAACGAATGTAAACACAACCACCCACACTCTAGTAAATGCCAAGCAAAAAAAAACATAAATATGAAATCAAACAGTGGTAATCAAATGTAACATAAAATTGTACTTTGTCGTGTAATATTTGTTAAACTCTCATTAGTACACAAAAAGTATCAAAATAAACATAGTGATTCGCATATTTTTTCTTAAGCTGCCCCAAAACGGAGATACTGTACCCAAAAGGGGTATTTAGTGATTTACCTTAGTAATCTACTTCTAACAATGAGTAAGTATGATATGAGAAAATCCCCATGCAGTATAGGCATGATGACTAATTTTGGAAAAATAGTCCACGTTATTTTTACGCACCTACTTTATACAAAATAAATCTTATTTCCGCAAAAAACTAATGTTTTAAAGGAAAAATTGACTTTTTTAACATGTAATTTAAATTTCACACCAAAACGCTAGAATAGTAATGGCGTCCGTCTGTGACGTCACCCTTTCGTAAACATTTGACAATTTGCATCTTATTGCTTGGTTCGATTTATATTTTCCATTATTTTGTGCGATAATCATGAATTGTAACGTGTATCGATGGTGTGCAGTTCCTCGATGTAATAATACATCGATAAAAACTCCGAATAAGTTATTTATTAACGTGCCAATGAAGACAAATATTAGAAATACGTGGTTAAATCTTGCAAGGCGAGACCCAGCTTCAGTATCTGTTAATTCAGTAATTTCTTTCTGCTAGGATCATTTTGATTAAGTATTTACTTTATTTTATATAAATAAGTGAGATTGGGGTTAGGTTTCATTTCTTTATTACTATATTATATTTAAAGTTCCTAACTAAAAGGTTTTTCTTTTTCAAGTTACCAAACGATATGGAAAATTATATACAATACCATGTAATGGGTTCAGTTTTACAAGTGCGTATGAAGTCAGGATGTATACCTACAAGATTTGAATGCCAACCAGGCAGAAGTAAACGAACTTCTGACACCGCTGAGCGTCCCTATGCTCTCAAAAAACAAAGAAGATATCTAATTGAAGAAATTGAGAAAGGTGTAACACAAACAACACCACCTACAGAACATTTAGAACTTGCAGGCACTTCATCAGAAAGTTCAGGTACGTACCCATTGTATTTTTATACTGGTAACTAGTTTTACTGAATTAATGTGTATATCTTTTCTGCTTGCCGGTTTAACCATAACATTATAGGTACTTATGATTCCAAACAATCTTTGTTGTACCCATTATTATTATATTATAATAGTCTGTTGTAAAAATTATAGTACATGATAATGTGTAAATAGTTACTGTTTGTTCACAAGTACTTATTTTTATTTTTTAGCTGTGCACACAATTGAAGAACCTACCACTTTTCCAAAATCAGCTGATAAATCAGTACAAGTATATATATTAAACAAATTCAGAAGTAAAGCTGTCCAAACTGAAGTTAAAACAGTGCACCAGTTAACCTCGCCCATGAAACTCGATCTCTGTTCTTCCTCCACTTCTCCATTCAAAATTGCAAATTGTGGTACTATTAAGCCAATAACGTCAAGCCAGGTTAAAGCTTCAAAAATACTATTTACCATAGAGGAATAATCTGACAGTGATATTTCTTATTCCCAACCTGAAACTCAACGAGAAACATCATCATCAAAACAGTCTCTTCAAATGCAATCCACTTCAGATTGTAGTGAAATAACTGAAGAAAAAAAGAAAGAAGACGCTTCAGACATTCTGAAATATACAATATTTAAAATAATGAAGAACCCATGTTCTTATATGGGTCTTACTAAGAGCTGTTGTTATTTATTAGATTTAATTGCAGAAGAGACAGGAATCCTTACCAACCATATACTGCTTTGTTTTAAAAAAATAAGATTAAATAATTCATTTCGAGAGCTAGCTGATGATTTTTCCATGTCCACTACATACGCAAGCAAAATATTTTTTAAAAATATACCAATGATAGCCAGCGTAATGCGACCATTTATTGTAACATTAGATAAAGATTTAACAAAAAGTACTTTGCCTAGGGCTTTCAGACACAAATTTAATAGAACAAGACTGTTTAGAAATTGAAGTGCAAAAGCCTACAAAACCTGTAAATCAAGCTTTTACATGGTCGGACTATAAAAAAGCTAACACTATTAAATATCTAGTATCTTGTACACCAAATGGCTTGGTGAATTATATTTCACCAGGTTACGGAGGTCGAATAACTGATACGTGTTTAGTGGAATCATGTGACTTTATAAAATGTTTAGAGCCTGGTATGTGTGTAATAGCTGATAGAGGATTCAAACATGTAGAACAATATTTACGTATGGGAAAAGTGCAACTCGTACGACCTCCAAGTGTTATCACTGGAGCCAAGTTGTCTAAAAGTGAAGTAATGGAAACAAAGCAGATTGCTAGCTTAATGATTCACGTAGAAAGAGTTATTCGACGTTTAAGAGAGTTTAATATGTTAAAGCCTCATGCATGTCTAAACACAAATTTTATTAAAGTACTTGATGACATTATTGTGATTGCATGTGTTTTAATAAATTTGCAAGATTCTCTTATTTAATAAAACTCTAAAAATATCATTTGTGCATTTTATTTTCAAAAAAATAGTTTTGTCCCACAATGTTCACATGGGAAAGGTTCAATTTGGGAAGTGGACATTTTGGAACAAAACGAAAAAAAATTACAATATTCTTTGATACAGTACAGGATACACATTTTCTTTCCACAGACCTACCACAAGTTTGAGAAAATTAGACATATATGTGTCATCGAAGGTCACACATATAATTTCTACTTTGTTATTTGAGTTGTAGGCACTATCAGCTATACAAAAGTAACCCTTTCTAAGCCCTGTCAAATACATTTGCATCTGCATCTGTGTATTAAACTTTTCAGTAGGTTTTCCATCCTTAACATAATTTTGATAAGACTTTGTACTTGTAGGACACTTAATTTCAATAATGCAATCCTCACAAATCCCATCTGGTGAACCTGCTATCATTAGATACTCTTTAGATAACATGAGCCCGCACTTTCTAATTTTCTTGCCTAATTCATTACTGACAGTTCTTCGCACTTTATCTTCCAATAATTTACCCCGTTTCATAGCTGGTGTCTCTGGGATACTACCTCCCATTATTAATGCTATAAGAGTACCATCACTCTTTTTACATCGACTGAATTCGAATGCTCGAGAAGTTGTGATTCTGCCATAACGCAGTTCGTGCCAAAGACTGATTTGGTGCTGTTCTCTGGTCTCTTTCTCAATTTTATCGATAATTTCATTAGACACCACTAACTTATTCAAAAATGTCTCACAGGATTGCTCCTTGTATTTCAACACAAGCTGATGCATGGATAAGCTTTTAGTACTGTTATAAATATAATTGGGTTGATATTTTAATAATTCACAGTTATCAAGTTTTCTTTTTCTTCCGATGTGCAAAAATTTATTCAATACTCTGCTATTTGATGGTATGCTACATACACGGTTTGATAACTCCTTCGCTGTCATGAACTTTTGACTTGTTCCAATCCTGGACAGTTTTGATTTCTTCCAGTAGCATTCTGTAGTTGTACAGAATGGCTCTTCACTCCTTCGGTGGATCCACATTAGGAATGCTACAGAATGCTTACAGCCTCCTTGAGATGCGACACAGTCGTGACATTCTACAGAAGCAACGGTTTCTTCCTCTTCATCCACTATTAGTGTGACAACATACAACTTTGCATGAACCTTATGCTCAGGGCAAATTTTACACTTTACTGTACACATTTTTCCATCTCGTTTAAGCTGTACATAACTTACAGCATCATCACCATACGACGGTCGTGAAGATCTAAAATAAACGAAAAATATGAGTGGTGATATCTTTATGACATAACCTTAAAATAAACCTCATAATAGAAACAAAATGATTTACTTTTATGGAAATTTTAGTTTATATTGGATTTTATAAAAGAATACTTACAAAGAAGTTTTAACATTTCGAAATTCAGCCGAGCAAAACTGTTGATTTGATGCAAAAAACGCTCCCGGCATCAAGGAGTCGATTCTTAGCAAATTTTAGCTGTTGGCCTTAATAAATCCTTGTTCCATGACGTTGTTGTACTTTTGATAGCCCGAGACTGACACACTTGATA
Source organism: Diaprepes abbreviatus (assembly GCA_034092305.1). Classification (NCBI taxonomy): domain Eukaryota; kingdom Metazoa; phylum Arthropoda; class Insecta; order Coleoptera; family Curculionidae; genus Diaprepes; species Diaprepes abbreviatus. The sequence continues at coordinate 164,302 of JASJET010000026.1, forward strand.
GTTTTATCCACAAAATATCTGATTAACGTTGTAAATAAAAACAAATTCGAACGATAAAGGCGATAAACAATGTTGACTGATGTGATGTTTACGAAAGCGTAATGTCACTCGCTTCTGATTGGTGTTCGATCTAATATGGCCGATTTTCTAATTTTGAATTTTTATTTCTACCAAAATAAATATAATCTCGCTTGTAGTCTAAAAATAAATGTGTTTTTTAGAATCTGTCTATCCTATATAATTACTTCAAGTCATAGTTTCAGTGATTCTTTATTTATTTTGGGCGAGAATCACTGTGATTTATTTGATTGACCCTTATGTTTTGGAAGAAAGATTAACTAATGCGTTCTATTTAAAATTTTTCCATCGATGCTTGGAAAACCTTTTTGAAGATGTATCCTTGCAAGTTATAGCTCAGATGTGGTTTATGCGTGGTGGCGCTCTATCACATATTAGCAATTTAATGTCGCCACTTAATGGACACTTTTGGTAATCGTTGGATATGTAGAGACAGATCTGTTTTAAAGCCACTAAGATCTCTTAACCAAAATCTGCTAGATTTTTTCTTGAGGAAATCTTAAATGACTTGTTTATTTAACGTCAGTACACACCAACGATTGTGGAATGTTTATTCAGCGGAAAAATCTGCTGAATAAAAAAAGTGTATTGTGTAAGTACAAGGAGCCCATTTTGAACATGTGCTTAATTAAACACAAAATAGATGTACTTAATGTTTTCCACAATTTTGAGATAACTTAGTGATTTCCAAGAATTCGTTTCGCTTATAGTAAAACTTCATCTCTTTTTGTTTTTGTTAAGTAACGACCTATTCTTTCAAATATTTTTCTGTCAGATAAATTTCAATATGAGAATTTCTGCAGATACATTTTTCTTGCCTATAGAGAATTGTATTATGATTTTCTATAAATGAAATGCATGTTATATGCTAGAAGTACTCTAAATTATTAAGTCCATTGGTTTCTAATAATAACTAGTATTAATCAAGAAATAGTGTAGTAGTAGGCTATTGAATTTCTTTAGTTATAGTAATTTAATTCATAGATAACAAAGAGTTTAATTAATTTAGCATACTGTATAATTACTGCTATTTCTAGGGTATAGGGATATATGAATTCCTTGGAAATGTCAAAAGTTGTTTATAACCTGGATTTGTGAATCTTTAAGTGTTATATAATATACTAAAATTTAATTAAAATATACACCTTTTCTCAAAAGCTACAGACCAATATGTATATATATATATATATATATATATATATATATATATATATATATATATATATTTCAGATTCTTGAACCATAGAATATATTTTTTTTTATTTTGTCTTTTCTTTGGTTTAGGTTCTTTATTTAACAAAAAATCTAAAACAATTTGATGTTTCGCCCTTTTTTAAGGCATCTTCAAAAATTTTTTGTCTTTTCATTTATTGATATTCCTAAAAATATTTTTTAAATAATTAAAAACATTCGTACAAAAACATATTTATAATTTGAAGAAATAAACAAACAAACACTTTAAAATACTGTTCAAATTTTTAATTTTTTAAAAAACTATTTAATTTTACCAGTATACAGCCTGAAATTTTGTTTATTTATTAGTAATGAAATATAACTTTCACATCATCTATTTAGGTACTGAGGATACATGGAATGCGAGTGTGTTTTATTTCTTATATTTTACAATGCACCAGAAACAGGATCGAATACTTAATATTTTTGTTTAAATTAGGCTGGTGTAAATGAGGCTCAAATTTCCTATATCCGTTCTGTCGTTAACAGTGTTTTTATCTTTTTTAATTTCTATCATTTTCTTTATCTGTAATTCTTGACAATTCATATCTCCGTTTTTAATTATGCTACTGTTATAATCGAAGGTATGTTTTTCGTCCTGTGTGTGTTTGTTTAACGCTGTTGAGGCGTTTTTCGTATATTTATGACAATTCAATCTGTTCTTTAGCAATTGGCTTGTCATGCCTATATATTTTTTGGGACAATTTGAGCAAGGGATCGATTATACTATATTTGAGTTATTCATGAGAGGAGTTTTACTTTTCAAATTAGTAAATAGTGTATTTAATTTATTATGAGACCTGTGGCATACGATAATATCATGAGTAGTGAACATAACCCGATTCTCTCAATCCCCCCACTCCTCGACCTTGACCTTGACCTTGCTTCACCCCTCTTTAGCCCCGCCCACATGTCCTTGTCATTGACCTTGAAAGTGCACGTGTGCTTTGGCCTTGGCCTTGTGTTCAAGGTTTTGTGTGTGTGACCTTGACCTTGACCTTGGCCGAGACTACCTTGACTTTGTTGAAGGTCATCTTGGATGTGTGACCTTGAAGATATGTTACGTGATTGGGGGTGACCTTGAATGGTTTTATATAAGGTATGGGGCAGTTTCATTCATCAGTTGGCTCTGACTTGTATAGGTGGTACATGTGTTAATATTTGACAAATCATGGCATATGTTTGTGAAAATTGCGGTTCTAAGTTTACTAATATTTATAATATGAGACGTCATCAAAGAGAATCGTGTGCGGCGAGATTTAATGAAGTGCCTGGAGGAAAACGGCTCCGAATTGAAGAGTATACATCGACGATTCCGGTAATTAATTGCGCTACATGTAATGTAGATGTTCCAATAAATCATATGTCAGCGCATAAACGAACACAACAACATAAAAATAATTCATGTTTGCCGGTATGTCATGGTGTGCAACTCGTTGAATGTGCCTTCAAAAGGAGAATTGCAACCTATCGGGTTAGCAGTGATATGGAGCATTCCGATTACGTAATGTTCTTTGCAGACATTAAATCCAAGGTGGTGGAACTTGTTAATAATTTATTGCGTGTGCATCATGCTTTAAAAGTTAACATGACAGCTGTTGGCGAGTACATGCTTCCATCACAAGAAAAATTCAGTGAAAAATCCTTCAACACTGCTAATCAAATAATTAGTGTAGAAAGTGATTTGGATGCCGTTTACCATTCTTTCACCGAATTAATAAAAACGCAGGCGACAGAGTTCCAGGAGAAAGATTCAGGTATGGAAAAATCAAAACCCGATATATTAAACTGATTTTTATATATTATTTTTCTTGTTATAGGATGGGCTCTTGTGCGAATTTTATACTTGGAAGTTGGTATCAACAAGTATATGCCTATGGGTGGCTCATCATACATCAAGTTGCCGTATTCTATTGAAAGGAAAGGAGCTGTCGTCAATGTGATTAACCAGGACGAATTTTGCTTTGCGTGGGCTGTAACATCAGCATTGTTTCCTCCAACAGCAGAACCTGCACAGAAGACATCCTACCCCCATTTTTCTAGAGTGCTAAATGTAACAGGTATGGATTTTCCAGTAAAATTTCGTGACATTAAAAAATTTGAGGAAATGAACAACATATCAATTAACGTATACGGTCTGGAATCTAAATATGAAAATAATGAAGTAATACATGAAGTTATTGGTCCACTGAGGTATGCGTCAAAAAAGTTGGATAGGCATGTAAATTTATTGTTAATTACAAAAGACTGTAGTAGTAAAGATGGCGGTGAACATTTTTGCGATACGACTTGTTCAAAAAGTCATTATTGTTGGATTCGGGATTTATCACGTTTAGTTTCAAGTCAAATTAGTTGTCAACAACATAAAATATATTTCTGTGATGGTTGCCTCATTTATTTTAGTACACCGTCAGCTTTAACTTTACATCAAAGCTACGATTGTAACCACATTTTCACGCAAACACCCTCAGTGGATTTAAAAATCGATAAATTTGGAAAGAGTGTGCCGGAAAATATTTTAAAATTCGAGGGTATAGAAAAGCAAATGCGCGTTCCATTCGTGGTTTATGCAGATTTCGAATCTGTTTTAAAACCCGTTGAAACGGTACAACCAAACCCACAAAATTCTTACACTGTAAAAAGTTTTAAACATGAACCATATTCTTTTGCTTATTTAATTAAATGCTCTTTTGACGACTCACTTTCGAAATTTGAGCTATTTCGGGGGAATAATGCAGATCAAGTCTTTGTGGATCGTATCGAGTGTGATTTAAGGGCTCTATACAACACATATTTAAAAGACATTAAGCCTATGAAACCGTTAACGCCTGAAGAAAAAAGGGAGTTTAATGATGCTAAAATATGTGGTATATGTGAAGGCCCTTTTGAAGAGGGTGAGATTAAAGTACGAGACCACTGTCACATAACTGGTGCAAAAAGATTTGGTGCTGCACATTCCATTTGTAATTTAAATTATAAATTACCCTCTTTTATCCCTATCATATTTCATAACTTAAGCGGCTACGACAGCCATTTATTTATAAAAGAGTTATGTAAATATGGGGATACAATTGGTGTTTTGGCTCAAAGTAAGGAAAAGTACATATCATTTACCAAAAGCATTTATGTGCACGATTATTTTGATAGTAAATGTGGAAAAGTCAAGAGGAAATATTTAAAGTTGCGATTTATTGATAGTTTTAAATTTCTGTCAACGTCTTTGGAAAATTTAGGCGACGACGATTTTATTGAAACGCGGAAACATTTTTCAAATATCAACCAATTTAATTTGATGCGTCAAAAGGGTGTTTTTCCCTATAGCTTTATTGACTCTATAGAAAAAATGGAAAATACATGTCTTCCAAGTAAAGATGAATTTTATGATAATTTACGGGAAGAACATATTAGCGATGAAAGCTATAGAAGGGCAAAAGAAGTATGGCGCTTGTTTGGGTGTAAAACTTTGGGGGACTATTCGGACGTGTATTTAAAATCAGATGTGTTGCTATTGTGTGATGTTTTTGAGCAATTTCGGAATAATTGTTTAAAATTCGATAAACTTGATCCAGCACATTACTATACCCTTCCAAGTTTATCATTTGATTGTATGCTACGTATGACTAAGGTAGAGTTAGAGCTCTTAACGGATATAGACATGATACATTTTTTTAAGAAAGGTATACGCGGCGGCATAAGCCAGTGTACAGAAAGGAAGCACATCGCTAATAATATTTTTTTACCAGACTATGACCCAACAAAACCTTCTTCATTTATAACATACCTTGATGCTACAAATCTATATGGTCATAGTATGTCACAAGCATTACCATATGGTGGTTTTCGATGGTTAAGCGAGCGCGAAATTCTGGATTTAAATATTATGGCTGTTGGTGATGATAGTTTACATGGCTACGTTTTGGAAGTGGATGTGCATTATCCGACTGAGTTGCATGATGCACATTCTGATCTTCCATTTCTAGTAGAAAATATCATACCGCCAACAGAAAACGCTAAATTACCGAAATTAATTCCTAATTTACAAGATAAAAAAAAATGCATTGTACACTATAGAACTTTAAAACAAGCCATCGCCAACGGCTTAGTGGTAATGCAAACCCATCGAGTATTACAGTTTAAGCAATCAAAATGGCTAAAATCGTATATTGATTTTAATACCAATTTACGTAACAAGGCCACCACAAAATTTGCGAAGGACACTTTTAAATTAAAAAATAACGCGATATTTGGTAAAACTATGGAAAATGTGGAAAATTGAAAGGATATAAAATTAGTAACACATTGGGAGAACAGTGTAGGCAGAAATGGAGCTAGAGCACTAATATCCCGCCCCAATTTCAATAGTAGCTCGATATTTACCGAGAACTTTGTTGCTATACATATGAATAAAGTTAAAATATTGTACAATAAACCAATTTATATCGGTTTTTCCATATTAGATATATCAAAGACTGTAATATACGATTTTTATTATAATTTTATTAAATCCAAGTTTGGTGATGATGCTTCGTTACTTTACACCGATACTGACTCGCTTATATTAAAAGTGTATACGGAAAACTTTTATCAAACTATATCAGAAAACCCCGAAAAATTCGATACATCAAATTACCCCGAAATTAATAATTTCAACATAATTAAAAGTAATTCTGTAGTTGGTAGAATGAAAGATGAGTTTCCTGGTGATCCGATAATAAGTTTTTATGGTACCGGCGCGAAGGCTTATTATGTAAAGTCCATTAATAATGAATTAAAAAAATCCAAAGGTATCAAAAAATGTGTTATCGAGAAAGACCTTCATCAGGAAGACTATCAAAGAATTGTTGAACGGGGTGGTTTGATATTAAGAAAGACGAAGACATTAAGAAGTGAATTACATAACATTTATACCAACATAATAAATAAAGTAGCATTGTCACATACCGATGATAAACGTTATGTAATTCCCAATTCAACCAAAACTCTATCTTGGGGGCATGCAGACATAGATTTTTACAAAACAGACCCGGAAGAAAACTTAGCAAATTTAGTCACCGTGTTGGAATCATTTCTAAGTCAGGACAGCACGTAATCTGGAAAATCCATATTTCATTATTTGTATTGTTTTTATTATTTCTATTGAACATACAACATTAATATGTAACGATAGTATTGTAATTTTTTTTTTAAATAAAAAACATGTATTCATTACTTGATTGCTTTTTATTGAACCTTTATTTTAAAATTATAAATATAATGAAGTGTCGACAAATAACAAACTGTAAAAGTTATTGTTGAAAAATTTGTCTAATAGTAAATTAAACGCACAGGTCTACGAGTAAGTGTTTAATGTGAAACAGGTTTGCTGACAAGATCCTCCATAGTCTTTTCAATTTTCAACATTCTAGAGTTAAGTTCATCACGCAGTTCGTCTTGCCTAAGTTCATATATTGCAATAACAGTATCATCAATGTATCCTCTAAGTTCTTGACCGGTTTCAATTAATTTCTTGCGTACGTAACCTTCAAGTTGGTTTCTGAATATATCTTTAATAACAATTGTTGAGTCATGTAAAGCTTTCTGCGTATCTTGCACACACTGAGCAAGGTTATTATCAACATAATTTCGTGTGGTCGCATCGTCTCCTTCAAGAGGTTCTGCTAAATAGCACAATCTTTTGCTTCCCATGTCGTAATCTCCATTAGGTGTAAGTTTAAAACCTATTCCTGAAGGACCTCGCATAAAGTTAAAATCCTTAAATTTTCTTTTGCGGCCGAACTTATCAATAGTGTTTACTTCTGACATTGTTATGTGAGACTGATTTGAAACCATTAGATTTCACCCTAATATATGGTTCTATTTCATTAATAAACGGACTCTGCAGAAAAATATGGATTGCAAAACGTATTTTAGGTGATGTTTAATAAATATACATACAGATTCATTTTACTATTGTTTTATTGAAAAAAAAATTAAAATATAATAAATAAAAAGATTGAGTGTACTTTTTATTATTAAAAAAAATAAAAAAAATAACAAACAAAAAAATTAAAAATTAAGAAATAAAATACATGTTAATTTCTTCTGTACAGGTAAGCTTCTTCTATGACCCAATTTCTTCTCTGGATGGCACGTTCATTAATGTCCTTGAACTGGTAGTAAACTAGTCCACAAAAGCCGCATTGTACAAATTTAACCCTGAAAAGGTCAATGTAGTTGAAGTCGTACGTAAGATCATTTCGCCAGCAGATACCTAGTCTTTTACAATGATGACAAGCTAAATAAAAAGCTTTTGGTATATGACTGTATCTTTTGGCTGCTTCACTAGGTTGTTCATCAGTTGGCAACATGATGTTTGAATATGTTGTACTTTTCAATCGCGGTACTCTAATTATGTATTACTTTTTAAAATAACCTTGACAGGACCAAAAAAAAATCCTTGAAAATTACAACCTCGAAAACGACCCTGACATTGACGAGTACTTTGACCTTGGCCTTGGCCTCGCATCTAACAAGTTTAGTACTATATTTATATGCTTCTTTAAAATAACCTTGACAGGGACAAAAAAAAATCCATGAAAATTACAACCTTGAAAACGACCCTGGTATTGCCGGTTACGTCGGCCTTGGCCCTGGCCTTGCATCTGACAAGTTTAAATATTATACTTAATGCATCGAACAAAAGGAATAAAGGTGGTGTAGTGGGGGAAATGGGCATAAAAGCAGACTTGCTGGCTCGAGCTCTTCACAGTTCGTCAGAACAGCAAACAGTACAGTGCTAAGAAAAAGTTAATTGTGTGAGTTTGAATATCGAAAATGTCGAGTGTACGGTCTCTTTTAGATGCTCTTGACGTGAGCTGCGGTTCACAGCAAGGCATGCTGGATAACATGAGTGGTTTGGAAGTGTTAAGTCCGGGGGTGTTCGAGAACTGGAATGGCGTGGAGCATGAAGATGCCGAAGACCGAGCCCTCAACGATGGTCGCGACGAAGAGTTAGTTCAGTCGGCAGCGCAATTCCTGGAATGCTGGACGGAGGAGAAGGAGCCAAAGATAAATGTGATTAGTGATGTGGTTGTGCGAAAAGCATCGCGGCCTAGGGAATCTTCTCCGAAAGCTTCGAAACTGAAAAAGCTCTTGACTATGCGGAAGTCGAAAATCGCCGATAAAAAAACATTTTATTCAGCGATTAAAGGTGTGGGACAAAGGAAGAAGAAAAAGTTTAACTTTAAGCGTCCCTCCACCCCTGTTCCATTACCCGACTTCCTAAAAACAGCACCAAAAGAGCCATTGTCAGTAGAAGTGGAAGTCATAGAAGGCCCCGATGGACCAACACCACCAACGCCACCAACACCGGCCAGCGTAGAGAATGAAATAGTGTCGGAGGTGAAGTCTTCCCCAGCGCCAGCGCCACTGTCGCCGATATTGGGGTGCCGGAAACCCATGAAGAAGCGGTTTAAGCGGTGTTTTGAAGGCGATGAAGTTTCCGCTGCTTCGTCGTCGTCGTCGTCGTCGTCGTCGTCATCGTCATCGTCTTCACCAAATAAAACCGCTTCTTCTTCGTTAATATATTCGGAGCCATCACAACCGGAGTGGGTCGAAGACTTCACCAACTCTCAGAAGACCAAATTGACAGACATTTTTGACATGAAAAAACGCTTAGTGAAAGAAGTGAACGAGTGTGACAGTGACATTTTGGAACTTGAAAGACAATTAGAGATAAAAAAGGTGAAATCTGCGCGGTTAAAAAGACAATTAGAGGACTTTAATAAATTATGTAGTAGGTGTTAGGTAGTTGTAGATATTAGCTTTTAATTTATAGTATTAAGTTTGTAAATATATATATATATATATATATATATATATATATATATATATATATATATATATATATATATATATATATATATATATATATATTGTAGTTAATAAAAAAAAAGTGTTTGATCAAATTTTTATATTTTATAATGAGAATAAAAATGCTTGAAAATTTATTTTTGTGTGTTATTTCACATAGGCCCTGTCCCACATAATATTAGGTAATAAAAAAAAGAGTGAATAATCCCCTAAAACTACGCAATAGCAATAGTTGTAAATATTTTCTGATAATATTTATAAGTATGCTAAAACATGGTTCGGTTTATGAAGTTAAGGTTCTGTCGCCAGAACTTCTAATACTTTGTATCTCAATATTGTATGTTTTTATGAAAAAAACATAAAATATTGGTTACAAAGTATTATAACCAACTAAAACTACGATCAAATTATTTTGTGGTCCTGAAAAGGACCGTTTGGTTGTAAAACATGCGACTCTTTTATTGTGTTGTGGAGTCGCACGGCCCGTCATCATCAACGGGGGTGGTGGTGGTGCTGTCTTCTGTATATTCGATGATGAACCGCCAAAGTTCATCCCATCTGGGATCGTTCGACTCCCACTCCAGACAATTCTCTGTGGTAGAATCTACCACAGGGCATTGGATGGGTTGTTGTTGTTGTTGTTGTTGTTCAGTCGCAGACATGTTGAACTAAAATGATTGTAATAAGTATTGGTGGTCGTATATATAGAGACAAATTAATGGTGGGGGGTGAAAACAAATGTCGTATTACGTATTGGGACCAAAAGTTGTTTGCGGTCTCAAATACGAACGAACGATTTAGCTGGGTTCCACCAGCACTTAAAGTTTTAATACTTTGTATCTAATATTGTATATTCTATACATACAATATTAGTAACAAAGTATTAATATGTACTAAAACTACGATCAAAGTATTTTGTGGTCCTGAAAAGGACCGTTGTTGTGTGCCCTTAAAAAGGGCCAGGGAGAGTGTGGGGCTTATGGTGCCCCATCCTCGCTGGTCGACCACCAGCTTGACGAATCGCAGGGGCCTTGTGGGTCGTCGGGTGTTGGTGATGCTGGAATTTCCAGCACCGCATCTTCCGTCGAGTCCGGCTCTGGCTGCGGCGACGGAGTTTCGAGTCTTTGTAAGACCCAATCACCCGCATCGTCTAATTCCACTAGACCCGGATCATGGTCATATACTAGCGGAATCGGCTCATCCAAGTCGTCCCAACGTAGGACGTCAATTTCAAAATCCACCTCGTCGTCGTCGTCGAAGACTTGCAGGTCTCCAACGTTGTCGGCTACGGTGTCATCACTAAAGATGGATGCGCCTCGGCTGGCGGGTCTTTCTTCCTCCATGTTCATCGTATGAGGGTTGATGAATATATGACTGTGTAACTGACCCAGTCTCATATATATAGAACTACCCCCACCCCACCAACGGATTCTAAATGTTATGTATTGGTGAGAGCTTATAGAATTATTGATTTTTTCAAAAACTTTAAATAAGGAATTAGATTTGTTTAGACAATAAGACTTATTCTTAATATTTTGTGAAGAATACATTACAAAAAAAAAAATAATAGAAACCTTGTTTGAACTGTTAACATTTTCATAGGTTCTCAAGCATATAACTTGGCACTTAAGCTACGAGACAAATCGTCGTTAAACGAATATCTCGCCCCATAAGTGACGATTACTAAACTACGATCAAAATATAATGTGGTCCTGAAAAGGACCGTTTTTGTGGCCCTAAAAGGGCCTGGGGGGAGGGTGGGGTGCCTACCGTGGAGTAATACCCAACGATATTAACACCGACCTAGGTGCAGCCCTTGGTCTTCTCATTGGCGGCACCGTCGTCGTCGCTGGTGGTGTCGGCGTTGCAGGCGGTGCCGAAGGTGCCGCTCCTGGTGCGGTACCCCCGCACTCCTCACACTTGCATATTTTGCCGGGCACGAATGGCCTGACAATGCCAATGATCCTTTTTGGTATATCTTCCATCTTGCCGATCGAATGTGTAATGATGAAATAATTCTAATACCGGCCTCTATATACATTCAAAAAGTTGGAGGGGGTAAGGTGGAGTGCATATGTGCATTATATAAGTTTGAGAATAATATGATTTTATAACTCACCGTATCTCTGTTATGGACACAAACTACCCCCCTCCACTTTTCTAGCATATAGTACTAGACTTTCTCTACATTTTTTTCAAATAAATTTTTTTGATATTTCTAACCATTACTTTGCTACATATTTACAAAAAATGCAAATTATGCATATATTTTAATTATTTTCAGACAAGGTAAGGAAAATTTTGAAAATGTTTTGACGGAATCGTAAAAAGGAAGAGTTGAAGTATATCACACTATTTTTCCCGATTCGCTAATATAAAAAAAATTTTTTCATCGCATTTTGGATGGGCTCTGGCGTCGTAACGGTTGACGATAAAAAATTGGAAAAATACAAAAAAAAAAAAAAAAAAACCCTCCCCTACAACTTCCACATACTCCCGTTCGGCGGCCCTAGCCTCCTAACTCAAGAATTTCAATTTTTTCGTCTAAATTTTTTGTCATTTTTAAGATTTTTCAAATTTTTTTTTCACCATTGTATTCTACTCAAAATTCTAGGTAATTAAAGTGCTTTTATTTTTTCTCTATCTTGAACAGTTCCCGAGCTACAGCGCTTTAAAGAATTCAAATTACTAACTTTCTATAACCCTTTTTTTCAAATTTCATTTTTTCGAATTTTCAAAAATACTACAATATGTAGAAAAAAATTCTCTCTTTAATTTCCCAATACCGTTTTTCTCTAAATCTTCAACTTTAGCGCGTATTCAGCATTTTCAAAAAAAAAAAAATTATAATTTTTTTTACACCATCGCATTCTCCTCAAAATTTTGGGCTATCGAAGTGCTTTTATTTTTTTTCTATCTTGAACGGTTCCCGAGCTACAGCGCTTTAAAAAATCCAAATTACTAACTTACTATAACCCTTTTCTTAAAATTTCATCTTTCCGAATTTTGAAAAGTACTACCATATGTAGAAAAAAATCCTCTTTCTAATTTCCTAATATCATTTTGCTCCAAAACTTCAACTTTGGCGCGCATTCACCATTTTTCAATTTTTTTGAAAAAAATTTTTTTTTTCGTTTTTACTATCGAGAAAAATGCTTGCTTATAGTACTCGATTTCCTCTATAATTTTTTCTTATAACTTTTTTCCCTATTCCTAACCGTTACTTTCCTACAAATTTTCTAAATCGTTGTTTTCATATTTTGCCCTAAAAATTTTTTCTTGTGTTATTTAAGCTCTTTTTTCCACTTAATAAACCACCATTTTCTAAATTCCCGTACTCTTTTCTTAAAGAGCGGGCTTTTCCGCCAGCTTTTTTTTTTGGTTGGGTTTCAAATAAATATAAAACTACTACTTCACTCATTACAAATTTATTGATTCAAGAACATTATTTTGTGTTACATATAATAGATACATTAAAATATAGATTTATTGGTCACCGAACCGTTTAATACATTATAACTAAAAAATGAGTCGTGAATAACTAATGCGTACACTTTAGTGTCTTTGGGGAATTTATTCTTTCTCGTTTGGAACTCCAATTTTACATCCACTGTCGATGAGTTAATCGCCTCTGGTTGATGACTGCAATTGATAATAAAAACGGGGTTTTTCATATATTCCGCGAACGTTATCATCGGATCGTTTATTTCGCGCCCGTAGTAGCTGCTTTGGAAGTTTTCGTAATTGTAATAGGCTGCTGCGTACAGTTTCTTGGCGAAATCTAAATTCCATCTTTCGTATGGATAAACGGTTGAATTCAGATACAGTCTAATGTCGCATACGTCGGCGTGGGTAAACTGGGTTGCGTTTTTTTCTTTCTTGTCGCAATTATTGCTGTCTTGAAACCCGACGATTATATAGCGCGGTCTTTCCAGACTTGTACTCGTTCTCAAGGCCCACACGTCGGAAGATGTTTGCCTTAAAGCTGGTAATTCGTACAGATCCCATTTACGATATGCCATTTGAATACTGGCATTGTTTCCTCCTTTATTAATGCGAGACAGTATTTTCAATTTTTGCTTGTCGTCTGGAATGATGTGACGAATTTTCCATTCGATTTTGTCGATACTAATTTCTGCCTCTACTTCGCCGACGTAACAATTGGTAAAAGTGCTAGCTATAATCATAATAAGCTCTTGTTTTACGTTGAAAACACCTTTTGCGTAATCTTCGGCGAATCCCATAAGATATTTTAAGGGTAATTTCCCGGAGAATACGTTACTTGCCGTGTCTACGATATCTTGGTTTACTTCGTCGAGACCCCATCCGCACGTCATGAGAGATCTTTGTTGCAAACTTCCGAATGAAACCATTGTTTTTAATGTCGTCGTAACTTCAGGTTTACGAACCACGGCGACCTGTTCACCTCCCATCTCGTAGCGAATTTCATCGAACAAAAATGCGAGGGCATTATTTGATAAAAAACATCTTTTCGTTGCGTCTATGGGTTTAAATTTTCCTTCGATATATATGTAACTTTCGGCGATATCCAGTATAATATCTTGAAAATTAATGGGGATACGGACTTCATCCGAATTGTTGAATGATGGAGATCCGTATGGTTTATACGTATGCTCTTCTAGACTAATAATGGAATTGTCCAAGATGGGTTCGGAGAAAACCTCTATTTTATCGCTGGTGGTGGAAATCATTTTCGCACTTTAAGACCGATTGATTTTAAAAATTTATAGTCTTCGGCAGATAACTGTTGAGATGTTTGTGATCTAACGTCTGGACGACCTTGACGTTAACTCTTCTTTTACTTTTATTATGTTTCGGCGGTTCCCCCATCTTAGTCGACAGCACACACAATTGACGATTGAAGCAAAAACCCATTTCTATGAAAGTTTCTTCAGTTCCAATTTCACGATTATTTTCTCGCCTTGAAAATTGATTAGATCACCGCTATCGTCCAAGATGCGAAGAGTAATGTTGTCGATAAACTGACGTCCTGCCGGCATTAACGGCATATAAATATTATTTTGTGGTTCTTTACTGATTTTGTAACCGGGCTCCACGTCGATATCGAATTCGAACAAGGTATGACCTTCCACCGAATTCATATATGCTCCGGAAATTATATTACAATCTACGCGTATGATGCGTACTTTCATTATTTCCACCATCTCGGTTGATTCGTGCTTTTTGTCTCTTTTTAACACTGTATGATTAAATCCTAACATTTTACCGATACTCGCCTCTCCCCGGAAATCTATAGTATATTGGGATTTCAGTTCACATTTCAGCGTATTATTATTAGCGACCAAGTAAAAGATTCCATCGTTCTTTTCTTCAGTTGAAATCCTCAAAGCCTCCAACATAGCTTTACCTATCTCATCTATTTCATAGGCCCCAGGTGGAATCTGCAATTGTATCGACTCGATGGTGTAACCCTCCTTCATGTAGGCAAACTTATTGTTGCTTTCGTCCACATTAAAAATTGAATTGTATGTGTAAAATCCCAGCAATGCCAGACCATATTTGTTTTCTCTATTTAATTCGACTGGTGGATAAAAATCGGCGCTTAAGACGCTCGAGTGTCCTGTTAGTGTGAACGTATAAGACATGACTAACCATTAAAACATCACACATCTCGGTTTTATTCTTAGCGGCAACATTTAAAAAGATTCATCTTCACACCTTTTCTCACTGCATTAGATAGTGATGTTTTTATGCTATTTTCTGCTTTTATGCGCACATCGCTGATTTTGCAATAACAACAAAATATTTTTCTAGCCGTAAGATCCTCATCAGTCATAACCTCGTTTAAATTGCTGCTGCTGCTGAAATAATGTTTGCAACCGCACTGATATTTTAATATATCGATATCGCTTTTAAGGTGCTCGGGCAACTTTTCCCAAACGAATGGAATTTCATTTGGGGCTAATGCAATCATTACTTCCTTGGGCATGTTTTCTAACTGTTTCACGGTCATTTTCCTTAATCCACCGGCTAGATGAAATGCTTTCAGTGATTGCAACATTTTAGTATAGTTATTGCGATCCATTTGCGGTGTTAATGGTGACGATAATGATGATGACATCTTTTACGCTGATGATTCGACAAGAAACTTTAAGCACAAATGTCCACACCAGACTGTTCCAAAATCCTGCTGACGATCGTATGTATAGTAAATAATTTTTGATGGTTTCGATCCCGTTTGTAGATATCGTACCAATTCGATCGGTGTGGGTAAATCACCGAAGCTGTCATAATATGTTACTTTAGAATTATTTTTTCTATAAGCTACCCAATGAGTCCCTGCACCACGCGTACTATCCAAATTCACTATTGCTGCTTCGTAACGTCGAGGACCTTGTCTAGGTAATAAATCCCTCATATAAACGCCTCGAAAGTGTCCTATTCTTTTCTTTTTGGCATATTTTTCTATATCGATGTTAGATAGTGGTCTTCGAGGTAGGGATTCAATTAGTTTTTTGATCTACGATTTAAAAATAATCCCATACCTTTACGATATGGCTTTAGAAACAAACCATTTCCTTTCGATTTTAAATACAGGCCGGCACCGGTTTTATCTTCGCTGCTTTTTTTTACTGCTTTTATGGCGCGCACAATTCCCGCTGCCTCACCGGCTAATGAACCCAAAGCTGATAACCCGGCAAAAATTGGTATTAATGGTAATATTCCACCAGTTTTAGGAATCGGTATTATTCTCGGTGTACGAACCTTCCTTTTGCCACCTGCCGCTTTTACCGATCTACGTGCTGCCGACAGAGCTATTTTAGATACATTCATGACATTTTTTTCCAACACATTTTTACTTCCGGCTTTTAATAATTCCCTTCGAACTGCTTGTCGAATAGCTGTTCCGAAACTGGCTTTCCGAACATGTCGATTTTTATTAACACCTTTCCTTTTTGTATGACGCGTGCCTTTACTAGATGTTTTTTTTGTTGATAATGATGATGGTACACCCATACCAAAACGTTGTTTTCCTTTCATAATGTTTGTAACTAACCAAGCTGCTGTTTTTTCACCTAAACTGGAATCTTTCGATTTTACTCTATTCCAAGCACTTTGTTCGAGCTCGTAATCCGCTCGATGTCTCGCACTTATGTTGTCTTTATTATGTAAATAGGCTAAATCGTGTTTTTTGCATGCGGCATCCAAAGGATTAATGCCTGGATCACCTCTTGTTACACGTTTTATTACTTTTGTTCCGGGTCCGCAATATTGATAACCAGGAATGTGTACCTCGAATGGTAATTTATTTATTAACGAATTCACAATACCGTATCCAGTTTTGTTGGAAACGTGAGACCGTCCACTTCGTTTGACGCTCGGCATCTGAATGACAGTTTTTGTGAAAAATTGCCTATAAAATATCAAATTTTCCTAAGATGCGCGTTATCGATCTTAAACAAAAACTTCCTATTGACAATCTCGATGAAAAAGTCGGACTTGGATTTGAAAAGAAGATAATGAAGAGACACGGTCCTCTACTTCCTTCCTCTATTCGCGGCCTGTTAATTGGTCCATCCAATTGTGGAAAAACTAATGTCATGATTTCGCTGCTTACACACCCCCTTGGGCTACGTTTCGAAAATGTCTATATTTACTCGAAATCTCTGTATCAACCGAAATATGAGTATTTAAGGAAAATTTTAGCGCCCATCAAAGGTTTAGGCTACTATGCCTTTAGTGATTCCAGTAATATTGTGGAACCGTCCGATGCAAAACCAAACTCTATATTTATCTTTGATGATGTTATATGTGAAAAACAAGATGTTATAAGATCGTACTTTAGCATGGGACGTCATAAAAATATCGACTCCTTTTACCTAGCGCAAACATATTCGCGAGTGCCTAAACAGCTTGTGCGAGACAACGCCAATTTTATTATTATGTTTAAACAAGATGAGTTGAATATGAAACACATATTTTCCGACCACGTTTCACCGGATCTAACTTTTACTCAATTTCAAGAAATGTGCTCAAAATGTTGGGATAATAAGTATGGATTTTTAGTAATTGATAAAGACAGTGATGTGAAATCGGGAAGATACCGCAAAGGATTTGATAGCTATATATTACTGTAATAATAAGAGAAAACGCTCATTTGATTGTTGAAACGTCCTTTGTTAACATCATGAATAACGCGATCGACTTAAAACGTAAACTAGTGGAAGCTACCAATGCCGTCAGAAAAAAATTTAAACAAATTAAAGCGGCTAAAGAGTTTAATGTTGTGGAATTGGAAAAGTTTTACGAACCCATTTCTAAGCCGTTGACAACTATATCTGATGTGGTTAAGCAACGTCAGCAGCAGCAGCAACAACAACATCAACAACAACAACAACAGCAACAACATTATCCAGCTACAAAGTCACATAGTCTCAGTACATCAGTGCAGTCGACTCAAATATCAGGTTTTCCCCAACCTACACATTCCTTTCAAACCTCCACACCTATTCAGCAGCAGCAGCAGCATCGCATTTCAAAAGAAGATATTAGCCAATCGGTGTTTGATACACCCTCGACATCAACTAATACATCTCTCGCATCCGCTGACACCACAACTTCCGATACTTTAAACGCACACCTGAAAGGATTACGTTCGAAACCATCTCTATACGATACTGTATATGGTGTACGTTTTGGTTCAAAAACAGATTATAGCAAAAATTTTATTGGTAATTTAGAGGTGCGTTTTCGAAATGGAAATATTGTCTTATACAAAAAAGGGAAAAATATTGCAGAATATGGTGGATCACCGGCACTTTATGATTCGTTATTTCTTAAAACACCCCCAAGTGTAGGCAAGGAACAACAACAATTAAGTGATAATGTACTTTCAACGTACAAGGAAATTTTGGAATCAACGAATGCTGTCTACAACAATTTTAAAAAAAGTGATGGTTTACGGGAGACCAGATGGAACAAATATTTACGAATTATTAAACCTCTGATAATGGGCACAAAATTAGGTGGTACTATTACAAGAAAAAATCTCTCGGAAAAACTACAGTTACCCACAAAAAAGAAATTATCTTCGAAAAAATTTCAATATGTCTACTGGAACAAAGCTAAAGAGTTGGTGGATCGTTTACGTTTGTTGTGGAGTTCCAAAATGGCCGGTCACACTGGACACGAAAATGAAATTATGTCAATCATAGAGGAGTTACGAGAAGAAGATATAATATATTAAGCTCAATATTTAATGATATTATTCAGTTCTTCCTTCGATCTGAAACCTTTAGTATTACTAATAATATGGAGCCCAGTCTAGAAAAAATCAAGATTGTTAATGAACTACATAGAACGGCTAGAAAAAATTTTGTAAGACGGCGCACGATAATAAAAGGATACAGAGATTTGTGGCAAATTGATTTGGCTGAAATGCAACAGTATGCTGATGAAAACGATGGTTATCGTTATATTTTGGTCTGTATAAATTGTTACTCGAAATTTGTCTATACCAAAGCCATAAAAAACAAGACTGGTATAGAAGTTACTAATGCGATGAAAAGCATCATTGAAGAGGCATCATATACACCAACAAATCTGCAAAGTGATCAAGGAAAGGAGTTCTATAATACAAACTTTCAAGCCCTGATGAAAAAATATAATATAAATCATTATTCCACTTACAGCACAAAGAAAGCTGCAATTGTTGAGCGAGTCATAAGGACTTTAAAAAATAATTTATATAAACAATTTTCGACAAGAGGATCTTACAAATGGATACATATATTATCGGCAGTAACAAAAACCTATAACCATTCGAAACATCGCACCATTGGAATGAAGCCTGCAGACGTGCAAGAAAAAACACATATTAAAGCATATGATTATTTAAAAATTGTACCTAAAAAATTTAAGTTTTCCATGGGTGACATTGTGCGTATTAGCAAGTACAAAAGCTTATTCGAGAAAGGATATACGCCCTCTTGGTCAACCGAATTGTTTAAAGTTGTAAAAGTTAACGTTACAAATCCACCTACTTACTTGTTGGAATCGTTAGAAGGTCAGCCTATAAGAGGGTGTTTTTACGAATCAGAACTACAAAAAACAAGCAGTCCTGACATTTATCTAGTAGAAAAGGTCCTTAGACAACGCAAGAAAAATCACATCGACCAATTATTTGTCAAATGGCTAGGATTTCCCAACCACTTCAACTCTTGGATAGATAAAGCTAATATTGTTTAAATAACATATTGTATGACTATATTTTTTATTTAAAATGTGAAATAAATAAACAATATATTGTAAAATAAAGTTTTTTATTTCAATCTTCATTATTAAAAACAATGACAATAAAACATCATACACATAAATAACATTTCAATATTCTTGGAGGGAAGGTCCAATTCACCGACGACTACGACGTTATCTTCAAGGCTATGCCACTCGGAGTGCGTTCTCCTATTCTTTAACCTGCTTTTTTTAGATTTTTTTTGAAGTCGAGTCTTACGACAGTGTGCTTAATGAGTCATTTAAAGGCTGATGATAGAGTATTTTCTGCATAACTTCAATTTTTGTTTTAAGCTCACTATTATTTTTGTATATCATGGGGAGGACATCCTTGTTAAATATGTCACATATTACAACTGCAAAATTGTAAAACTTTCTATTAACAAAGTGTTTTGTCACAGCATCGTCATCATCTTTAGGTTCGCCTAAGTTGGTTATGATTTTTCCACCCATATCATACTGCCCATCCGCTGTAAGTTTAAAACCAATCCCTTGTGGCCCAGATAATATATGATATTTTTCATTATATTTCTGACGACCAAATTTATCAATTGTGTTGTTTCCTCGACTCATTTTCAATCTTTACTAAACTATTTTATTTTTATTTGCCCTACTTATATTAAATATTTCAGCTGAGAAAAAGAAACACTGACTATGATCTACTGGGTTGGTATGTTTATAAAAGAAATAAAATAAAACTGTGATTGTAATAGATATTTATTTACAGTTATTTAATTGCACAAATACAAAAATTATAAAAAATTAATTTTCCATGTCTTCGTTTTCGTTGCTCAAAATTCTATCCCATCCGACACTATTTCGATCGTCAACGTCTTGGGCTGTTGCTGTTGCAGAAACCAATTCATATTTTGCAGCAAGCTCACCTGGTAAATGTGGAATATTGACGAGGTATTCTTTTAATTCTTCTTCAACCATTTCAGCACAAAATGTATCCATGTCCATGGAACCATATAAAAATTTGTCGCACAAGTGTGCCTCAGCCATAAAATTGATTGTATCCCTGATCTCGTTCTTATATTGATCTTTGGTTACATCAATATGCGACCAATCATTTACGCTATCTAACATATTGTGAGCCCTATTTCTTAATTCTCTCCCCAACCAAAATATGTATCTATCTACACATTCGTTGGCGGTCGTCGTCGTCGTCGTCGCATCAGCAGACATCTTTAACAGAAATAATGAACACGCGTAAGTATTCTGACATGTGCAACTATATTTTAAATTTAATTACATCCTTTTTTTCAAACAATTTACATACAATTTACTCCAATGAGCCAAAACGTAATAATGTTCGAGTATTGTTTCCAAAAACTCTAGTGCCCTGCCCCAAATAAGTTAGAGTGTATTTATCTTAAGTTTTACTCATAATATCTACAATATCGTCAGATAGTGTTTCGGCCACACGTTTTGGTAAAAAAGTCTCAAATGTGCTATTATCACCGTCATCGTGTAAAGCCACTAAAAGAGTTTTACCAAATTGTGTAGTCATTGAAACCATCTTTACAATTTTATACACTTTGCCTACAATCATTTCGGTAACCTTTTTTCTCTCTAAAACCTCGAAATCTTTGCTAAACATTTCATTAATTTCATCTAGAGTTTCTTTTGCAATACTCATTATTGAAAAAAATGGTATATAAATCCAAAAATTACCGTGAATATAAAAGCACTTTCAGAACACTACACGAACACAATATTTGATGTTTATGCCACTGATATCTGCGACTGTTTGAAGTCACTTCTTTTCCCACGAACCTTTATAGCGAGGTTTCAAGGTCGAATTGTAACAATGGTGGGGGTAGCTTAACGATAGAAATAGTGGGAGGAGTATTCAAGGTCAAATGACGTCACACATTTAAATTGGTGTAAGGATAACTTCAAGGACAAAATATAATGAAACAAATAACTACATTTTATGTACTTTATTCATTGATTTTTTTCTGCCATTCTTCTATGCGTTTAACATTATCACCTAAACCTAATTTCCTTGATTTGTTCAATAATAATTGTTTGTTTTTATATCTAAGAAAATTCTTACAAACTATACTAGCTAAAAGACACACTTCGGCATGGTCCATATACTTAAAAAATACACTAAAGTCCTGAGCCTCCGAATCTTGCATTTCATATGCGTAAAATTCCGAACAGGCTGCAGAAATTAGAAATTCCTCGTACATTTCTCGCACTAAACTTTCCATATTAACTACTACTACGTTAAACTTAAGTCCTACACTCTAATTTCATCTAACACAACCGGATCTGCAATGAACCTAATCAGTTTTTCCAAACAGTCACTAAACCCCAACTTTTTTATCTCACGAACAAAGTCTTGTAAATTTATTGTTTTGCTGCAATATTTACGACATGCATTCGCAGCCTTTTCATATTCATAAGCCAAATCACAATAGCGCGACGCCCATTCTGCTCGACTTTTCATTGCATCATTGAAATAATTACTAGCCGTTTCAGTGAACTCATCCCCCAATTTTTTTACTGTCTCTTGCAAAGCACTATTCATATTATTCACTCATTTTTACATTCACGACACTTTTTTATTGCTGGTGGTGGCCCATCTATATAATGACGATATATTTGTTCATAGTGAATGTAACAGGGTAAGCTTAACTGTAGTTCCTTGTCACACCGATATGACGCTGGCAGCTTATCCCAAATTTGCCGTAAACTCAACGCAAGTTTTTAAATATTCGAGAGGAAAAAATGCTAGATCCTTCTCTTCAAAATCACACAAACTTTTTAAATTACTCTGATATAAACAAATTACTCTGCCGACTTGCTCTATAATTTTTTCTTTAGATAGTTCCGTATCTGACATTTTACACTGAATGAATGCAAGTAGACTCACACAATTTATAGAACAATTTGCAAGGTCAAAATCATTTCAAGATCATCCCACACTATTACAATGCACAAATAACTACTTCAAGGTCACACACCCAAGATGACCTTCAACAAAGTCAAGGTCGTCTCGACCAAGGTCAAGGTCAAGGTCACACACGCAACCTTGAACACAAGGCCAAGGCCAAAGCACACGTGCACTTTCAAGGTCAATGACAAGGACATGTGGGCGGGGCCAAAGAGGGGCGAAGCAAGGTCAAGGTCAAGGTCGAGGAGTGGGGGGATTGAGAGAATCGGGTTATGTTCACTACTATCATGCTTTTTTAAAATGCGTTTTATTTTTTCTAACAGCTCACTAGTGTAAGGTAATGCTACATATTTTTGCTGTTTATGTTCTATGTTTCTTGTTATTAGGTTGTTATAAAATTTATATTTTCGGTTATTGATTATTTCGGTGATAGTCTTTTCATTGAAATTATTATTTTACTCTTTGTAGTATTCTTGGTTAGAATTCTGGAGACCGATAATAACACTAGTTTTTTGAGTTTTTGAGTGATTCGAGAAACAGTTTAGATATCTACCAAGTTATGAACAAGACAGATTATTTGACAAAAATGAACAACTTACTAAAGGACGAAAATACATATAAAAATATTAATACTGATCCAACTAACTAATATCAAAAGAAAAATAATACCTTTATAAAAAAATTACTCAATGCAAAAGAACAAACTAAAAAAGATGCAAAAAAGCTAACCATTCACAATGCTGTTCCATCAAAAATATACGACCTACCAAAATTACATAAACATGATATACCACTAAGACCTATTGTTTCTTGTGTACAGTCGCTATTCTATTGTTTATCCAAATTCTTATCGGGTTGCATTTTAAATATTACAGGAAAAAACGTTTTTTTAAAGATTCATTCGCCTTTAAAAAATTTATTGATGTTGTATCTTTGTATATATATATATATATATATATATATATATATATATATATATATATATATATATATATTATAACATTACATTTAAGGATTTCTTGACCATAGTAAATGGAAAAGTTATAAAAAATACATTTACGGGTAATATCACCACGGTTATTACATCCACTGAAGAAATAAAAACCCTTTTAAATCGTATGCATTGCAAAGAATATGGAATTACAATGAACATTATAAAAACGAAATATAAGTTGTTAACAAAGAAACATAACAGTCAGATCAATACATATTTACAGGATATAAAAATAGAATAGGTGGAAAGTTATAAATATTTAAAAACCTGAATAATATCTAACAATGACCAAAGAAAAGAAATAAGACTAATAATTGAAAAGGCTAAATGTGGATTTGTTAAAATGAAAAAAATGCTTTGCAATCTCGATCTATCAAACTATTTAATAAGAGCATCTAGATGCTACATATTCTTGTTATTTCTTTAGTGAATGGAGAGCTGGACACAAGACATTATTTCAAAAGTACGAGCATTCGAAATTTGGTATAAAAGGAAAATATTAAAAATAGCGTGGATAAAAACATAATGGATGTAGAATTGTTGAACTGAATGAAAAATACTATAAATAAGTGGAACTACTAAAGTGAGAAATTAACAATAAATGTCGTAAGGGGAGAGAAATACAAATTCTTAAGGGTTATAAGAAATCTCCGAAAATGATTCGGTGGCAGTCCGTTGAAGCTGTTTAGAGCAGCAGCAAACAAGGTAATGGTTGCTACGATGACGAAATACTTCAATATTCGTTGGTGTAATTTTCTTTAATGCTATCAGGTACTTTCATGGTACCTAAATAGAGAAATTAAGGAAACAGGATAAAAAGGAATTTAGGGAAATACCTCCCTCCTTGAATCCCACTGTACACACTTTTCGATAAACGCCTTACGACAAAGCCCAAAGATTTTAACTCTCAGATTCGCATGCCTTTATGTCACTTATCGGTTCTGACCGTTTTCAAAGACTCTTTGAATTTTCGACTTTATTTTCCTATTCTTAAGAAGGTGAGGTTGCCCATTATTACATACATGCTCACACACATAACATCAATTAAAATAGACATTATTGGAATAAGAAGCTGTAAAATTCTTAGCTAATTAGACGTGTTCATGAGTGTGATTTTAGCCTCTTACTTCTACTTGCACGCGGTTTACAGCAACATAATTTGGACTACATTTTACTAGTCTTATACTATTGTCACTTTTGTCTTGTCCCTTGTGATTTCGAGCAAGGAAACCTAAACTGGTGCTAGTTTTCTGTATAGGGAAACTCCTGGAATCGGCGGAAAGCATTTTCCAGGGTGGTACTGTACGTGGAAACTTCCACACTCCATCCAAATTAAAGGACACGAAGAACCATAGAATGGAGGATCCGAGAAAAATGAAAAAGCGGATGAAGACCGCAAAGGTAGTGATAAAATGATGTTAAGAGAATATCAACAACAGGGAAAAACGGTAAGAGTTGAAAAAGGCTTACATTCGATGGATGGAAGAAGCTGGCAGAGCAGTACTATTTACCCAATGTGCATATTTTAAAATTATTTGGGAAGACACTAAGTGCATCAAAAAGTAAGATTGCGGTTTTCTTAATATTGACCGTAAGTTTACATTTCTGGTTATCTTTGATAAGCATTTTTAACCTATAATTTTCATCATTATAGTCATCTACTAACCACAATATATATATATATATATATATATATATATATATATATATATATATATATATATATATATATATATATATATATATATATATCCTGCGGGAGGTCGGCGAAGCCGCGTTCAGTGTTGCGTACTTCCTTCTGATCTGTCCTTTGCGCAAAAGGGCATGTGGGTACTCTGATGAGTCTAGTAGAGACGAAACATGTACCTCTGCCATATCACTGTAGCGGGGAGGGTAAGTTTTGACTTTCTTCTCGATATGGTAGTGTAGGTAGGCTATCATCTCGATGGTGGTGGAATAGGAGAAATTGTGTTCTGTAGCAATTTATTTAAGCTGTGTAACCTTTAACACAGAAAAAATATCATGGAACGAGGTTTGCATTTACTGTTCGCATTTTACTTTATTTATACACTGAGTTGCAGCACTATAACGCCATAATGTGGATATATCCACTGCTATTGCATCTCACACGTAGAAATATGTATATATATATATATATATATATATATATATATATATATATATATATATATTCTGAACCCCTTGTATCTAATAATTCTCACATATCAAACACTTTTTGTCCTTCCATCCCATATTACTAGTCGTGGATATTAGATATTTATACAAGGTTTCTAAAATTTTTTAACTACTCATGCTGTGCCTCTAATTGAAATGTTTATCTCAAAGTGTCTGTTTATTATTAAGCAAGCAATTCATTCCAAACTAGAATAATGTCTGGTATGTAACATGTAACCATGTCAGATTGAACAAAGCTTTTGAAAGCCTAGATCTAATTTTGTAACATGCATTATAGTAAACGCTAATAGGTCATATATAGTATGTTCAAAAATTTTGAATATTTATTACTGAAATCATTAATATTTAAATGAGATAGTACACGTAGGTATTACGAGATAATTAGATGGTTACAAATATATAAGAAATAACAACGGTTATAATTAAATAAGAGATAAGTAGAGAAATAATTATCCTTTATTTTCCATTGTATTTCAGTAGAGCTGACACTATTTTAACAATATACATATTGCAGTTGATATCACATATATAAATAAGGAAAACACCACTATAACGCATGAAAATAAACTGTTTTTATAAAATGTTTTAAAGTTATTATTATATATGTAAAAGAGTTATCGATAGTCTCTGCAAATGTGTGGAATTTAAACTATATTTCGTAAATTCTTTATTCATGCTGTTACGGTTCAAATTTCAGTTTAAGTTTACTATGGCTATTTCGATGAACTCTAGCTTTTTGTTGCAAATATCAACCTTATTGACACACAATATAACTTTCTTCAACCATCTCTCATCAATTCCCTGAATAAAAAAAATATAATTATTCGGTAAAGTTGCATTTTTTTTAGTTGGTTATTCTATGAACCCTATAGTTCTCCTTTTTTGCTAATTTCGTTCCCAGCTCGGTTATTTTTATCTTTGTGAATTTTGCCTACATTTTTATATTGCAAAGTATAGTTGAAATTACATTTGATTATCAGTTTGACCATTATTTTTGTTTGTTTGGTATTTACTAGACTGTGGATGGTTGTTATTATAGGTACTATTACCTTTTTTCCAGATAAATCTCGGATTTCCTGCCTACTATTTGAATGAAATTCTTTTTTTTGTCCTTTTTTATGACAGTTTTATTGAAATTATTTTGAATAATACCGTAGTAAGTTTTATTTTTTATTATTTTTAATATGGGTCATATGTTACTTTCTAATTTGTATCGACAAATTATTTTACACCACTCATCGAAGTTTTTTTTTTATTTTTTGGGGTGCATATTTATTTTGTGGTTTGCCTTAGCGAAATCCTAGTCTACAAAACCCCCACACATTCAGGAAATATATTCCTTTAATTGAAATGTATATCTTTAATTTAAAAATACATAGTGGGATACTTTTTTAATTTTGGACCGAAAATGTTAATGATTAATGAATTTTTGAGCTGTTATTGCAAACTTGTCAAAATTTTGAACGTGCCTAAGAAGGTAGCGCTACGCATATGCATGTTCTTTGATATAAATAAGGTCGAAATCAAGTACCTTGACTTTCTTTTTTCCTTTTTGATTCGATTGAGGAAACTGTAGACATTTCCATCTCAATTTTTTTAACCATCCTCTGGAATTTTGGCTGAAAAGTCGTTTATTATCCAGGTAATTGAGTTAAGTGGATTAATTATTTTATCTTTGCCGAATTGGTGTTTTCTTTAGTTATTTTTACCGGGATAAACTGATATCCTTCCTACTGGTTTTTCTTACCAGTTTTCTTTTTGGTTCATCTTCTGCGTTTTCCTTTTTGACGTTTTACTAGTATCTATACAGTTGAGCAGAGTTGTAGCCTGATCTGTTCGAGACCACACAGCTAACTCTATCACCGTCTAATTAACAGGCAAACTTTTATTATTATTATTATTATTTGTATTTTAATAATAACAACCTTTAAATTTTGCAAATTAAGTGAATTTTGTTCTACGATCGTGGAATATACAGGGTTTGCATTATGTTTTAGCGCCAGTAGGTACTAGAGTGTGTTATAGGTCAAATTTTGTTTGATCTTTTCTTTCTTACAGTAACATAACTTTTTTATTATTTTTTTTTATTGAAATTCTTTTATATAACTTTTCAGATTAGTAATTATTAAGTATCTCCATCTCTAAACTAATTTGAATATTTTTTTTAATTGAAAATTTTATTTATAGCTTATCTAGCTTTATGCTAGACAAAAAACAATAGCTCTTCAATTAAAGATTCTTGTTCTTATTATTTATTTACGATTTTTATTTAATTCACATGCTTGCTTGCATTTGTGTTTTTTTGTATTTGCGAATTTATAGGAGGAAGGTTGAGGGCTAGTTTCTAACGATAGCGAGAAAGGTTTCTGTATTTAATTTAGTTACAGATGCGGCTTTTAACGTTCAATTGAATCCTAGGGATTTTGCTTTAGTTTTATTAATGAATTATTGAATTTGTTCTCACTTAGTTGTGAGGTTCTGGTGTGAAATACCAATGTAGAAACGCAAAAAATATTAATAAGGTTAGACTCCGTGAAGATAAGATCCTTGAAAAAAAATTACAATGTAGTCGTCATGAAGTTAGACTTATGCTAAATCCAAGAACACTTTTTTTTTCTTCATTTATAAAATTGGCTCAATTGTTAAGGGTAACTGTTTTTCTTTTTTTATTATTATTTTTCACGAAATAATAGCTTGTTAATCCTGCGAGTACTGAGTTCATGTTTTTAAAATTGAAGATCTAAAAATCAATGAAATTTTTAAAATATAAAAAAGTAGTCTTAACGATAAATGTGATCTTATAAATAAAGAAAAACAATATTTGTTACTATAGATAACCCAGATTTAAGATTTAGCGTCGTCTGTAGAGAACGACTTTAATCTGTGTTAAGAAAAACTTGATAAAATATAGTTTAAACATTAAACCTCCTCACAATTCTGTGACGTTTATAGAAATTAAAATAAAAATCATAGAAAGGAGATACGTTGGTGTTTCCCTTTACAACTAGCCTGTCTGAAACTTACAGGGGCAATGCCAACATATCCAAGAGGTATTATAGAGATGATCCTCTATCTCCCTTCACTGTACCTGTCTATAATGGAGCAGGCAGTAATCAGTGTATTCGAGATGCTTCACATAGCTCAACTCAAATATGATCGGTAAAATGAAGATTTTAGAAAACATCCCAATAGAATTCGTAACCAACCAACAGACTTTATGTCTAAGGACATGACGTCGACATCAAGTTAAAACAAATTGTCACCATTTCTCAAAGTCTTGGTATGTCAAGCCCTTATTAGATTAGGTAGATAAAAATATTTTGAGGTGTTTTGAGGTGTTTTGAACACCATATTTCGAATAACTCTAAACACGTAATATCGCAATACGTGGGTTTTGGTACTCAAAAGTATATCATTACCCTTAAACATACTAATTATCTTACTGAATACCGATCATTGGTCTCATTGGTCATCTAAAATTGTGCCTAGATAAAGGTAATTAGAGAGTTGTGTACATGTTCTTGCTAAAAGCAGATACAGATCAATTTAATTTTTAATTATCTATATACCAGTATCAATTTAAACTATATGTGAAGGATTTAAAAATTTTATATCTAAAAATTTATGAAAAAATGACATTCATCTTCAAAATAAAACCTCTATGAGTAAAAATTACAATGTTGCCGCGCCTTTTTATTATGATAATTTCGCGTTTAATTCATTCAAAAAAATTTTTATTTTTCAAATTATTGCAGAGAACGTATTTCTTTAGGAAAAATTTTAATTAAGGTTTTACCCCCTTAAATGGGTAAATTAGCACGTTAGGAAAGAAAGAATTTATTGTCTTTTGATATACTACAACATATCACAGAATCAAGAAAATCGCCGAGATATATCTCGACTGTATGCCTGTAAGTATATTTTGAAGAGTAACGGAGACAGCATGGAGCTTTGTCATTTATCACTTTGTATTATGATTTATCAGTTAACTCTCCACTCTATAGATTGGAAGAAGTTTCTACTTAATCCTGTTAGTTTTTTAATAAATATGTCGTTGGACCACAAATGTTAAAGGTCGCGAAGTTTGTAACATTGATATTGATATTAACAAAAGGTTGCTGCACTGAATACGTCTGTAATTATAGACTTGTTGCTATATTAGCAAGATTAATGAATTAATAATGTTTAATAAGATTGCGGCTTTTCTTATTAAATATGATGAATATATCAAATGACAACATGGATCTCACAAGAGAAGGTCGACTGAAACGGCAGTGCTGCAATTTTTAGGGTGCCCATATAAGCAACTGAATGGAAAAGATAAATGTTTGGGTGTATTTACGGATCTAAGCAAGTCCTTTGATCTTGTATATGAAGAGTTTCTGCTATTGGAGGTCGAGGGCTACGGATTGTGGGGAAAGTTTGTTAGCGATTGGCATCATAAATAAACGCTAGATCACAGTTTGTAGTTAAAAATAACTCGCAATCTAACCATAAAAATATTGTATGTTGGATATCGCAGGGGTTCGTTTTAGGTCCTTTTCTATTCCTACTATTTGTGACTGATTTGCTAGATGTCAATAATGGTGAATGTCTAACAATGTTTGCAGAGGATAACAGTTATCAATCAGTCGAGAAAAATATTGATTTATTGCATATAAAAAAACACAAAATAGAGAAATAGATTTGCAGTTTGAGTCACATCAAACAGTCTGTTCCTCAATGCTACAAAGACGGTATTCATGATTTTTACTTTTCGAATTCGTGTCCTTGGAAAATCACTAGTAATCAAAGTAAATCTCATTTAATAGTAGAGTATGCACCAGTTGGCCACTTGGCTAATTTTTCAGTTAACCTTTTCGAAATAGTATTACTCGTAAAGCAAAACTGTAATAGTTTTATTCAAAATGAACGACTGCATGGCTTGGAAGCTTCCAAGCCGAGCAGTCGTAGAGGAAAGATCCATCATTTGAAAATGCCAGCTGAGATATTGGAGAAATGTAAAGATTTTTCTATTGACAAACGGATTAACAACCGGAAATAGATCAGTCCATATATATATATATATATATATATATATATATATATATATATATATATATATATATGAATGAAGTAAAATGCGAACAGTAAATGCAAACTTCTCTCCACCATATCCTTTCTGTGTTAGAGGTTGCACAGTTAGAATAAATTGTTATAAAACGCAATTTATCCTATTCCACCACCATCGAGATGATGGCCTACCTGGACCATCATACCGAGAAGAAAGTTAAAACTTACCCTCCCCGTCACAGTAATACGGCAGAAGTACATGTTTCGTCTCTACGAGACTCATCAGGGTACCGACATGCACCTGGCTGTGCAAAGGACAGATCGAAAGAAAGCATGCAAATACTAAATGCGGCTTCGCCCACCTCCCGACGGATGGCGTACAAATGGTTATGCGGCTTTCACGGATTTTTCCGTGTGAGATGCAATAGCAGTGGATATGTCCACATTATGCCATTGTAGTGCTGAAATCACATTCAGCAAACGTACAACTATATGCAGCTCCGTGTATGAATGAAGTAAAATGCGAACAGTAAATGCAAACTTCTCTCCATCATATCCTTTCTGTGTTAGAGGTTGTCATGAATAGAATAAATTGTTATAAAACGCAATTTATCCTATTCCACCACCATCGAGGTGATGGCCTACCTGTACCACCATACCGAGAAGAAAGTTAAAACTTACCCTCCCCACCACAGTGATACGGCAGAGGTACATATTTCGTCTCTACTAGACTCATCAGGGTACCGACATGCACCTGGCTATGCAAAGGAGAGATCGGAAGAAAGTATGCAAATACTTCATTCATACACGGAGCTGCATATAGTTGTACGTTTGCTGAATGTGATTTCAGCACTACAACAGCATAATGTACTGATATTGCATCTCACAAGGAAGAATCCGTGAAAGCCACATAACCATATATACGCCATCTGGCGGGAGGTTGGCGAAGCCGCGTTCAGTATTTGCATGCTTTCTTTCGATCTGTCCTTTGCACAGCCAGTTGCATGTCGGTACCCTGATGAGTCTAGTAGAGACGAAACATGTACTTCTGCCGTATCGCTGTGACGGGAGGATGAGTTTTGACTTTCTTCTCGGTATGGTGGTCCAGGTAGGCCATCATCTCGATGGTGGTGGAATAGGATAAATTGCGTTTTATAACAATTTATTCTAACTGTGCAACCTCTAACACAGAAAGGATGTGATGGAGAGAAGTTTGCATTTACTGTTCGCATTTTACTTCATTCATATACGGAGCTGCATATAGTTGTACGTTTGCTGAATGTGATTTCAGCACTACAACGGCATAATGTGGACATATCCACAGCTATTGCATCTCATACGGAGGAATCCGTGAAAGCCGCATCACCATATATATATATATATATATATATATATATATATATATATATATATATATAATAAGTTACTGAATTAGTAAATATTAACCACTTTATGTATTTTAGGAGACAAGGGGAACATTTTTTAAATATAGAATATTATTATTTATTAAAAATATTTAAATGCACATAATGATAGAAAATGAAATTTATAGGAAAAACTAGAAAATTGCAATAAATTATTGTTTTGGCATAATCTATACTATGTGCACTTTATACATCTATGCTCCTCTTTGTAGTTTAATTAAAATATCAAAGCGAATTATTTCTAGAATTGATATCAGTTCGTTGCGTTTACCTCTTCTAAATGTATTAAGGTAGTTAACAGAACATATATATTACATTTATTCTGTCTGCAACGTTGCAATAATATTTAAACCGTAAAGAGAACATCTGTTGTGTCCAAGGCATTACCAAGTTAACTTTCCACTCTATAGAAACCAAATCCACGCTGCATGCAAATTGTATATGCTTTCTATATATTTTTTTGTATATACTTTTCAGAAATGTCTTGAAGAGGAGACCTATATGATTTAAACGATGCCGGCAGAATTTTTTCACGTTGAAGGTATTGTTAAATAGAACAGTGAGCAATTTTTTTCCTCTTTCTTTCATAATTTTTAGAGATTCTGAATGAGAGTTGTCTGATTTTGCTACCTTTATATTTTTAACCCATTATTGCAGCTAATTTTTGTACGTGAGTCCTGTGGTATTCGATGTTATATTCATTGTGGGTGAGTTATTGATTTTCACGTTTTTAAAAGTCATCTCAGCATATATTTTTTACTTATTTATACTATGTTAACCAGTTTTTGGCATCGGTTCTTTTTGACCTTTTTGGTCCCGGTACCTCTTCATACTGTTTCCCCAATCATATTTTTCTGACCTGGTAATAGTAGGTATAATATAAAATACATAATTATAATTTATTTAAGAATAAAATTCATTAATATTTCAGTTAATATTTCAGGAAATTACTTTAATTTTTCCCTTCATACTAATTTATGATTTAAAATATAAAGCCAATTTAAGATAGAGACCTTTAAATATGGTACGTATATTGTTTCTGTCACTAAATTATTTGCGATTTCAAACCAGCCACTAACCCTCATCAATAGGTCGGTGCTTTTGTTCGTTGGCAGATCATTTGTCTTACTTGCAAAGTTTGATCTCGATTATAGTAAATTAGTTTTCTTTTATTTATGACAATAGAATCAATTATTTAGTTTGCAACAATCAGAATTTAATTTAACAAACTCATTTGGGGAAAGCACTATTATACAGTTTCTACTTTAAAAAGATAATTATTGTTAAACCCTTTCATTGTCCCTGCTACAACTTTAGAAGTTTAATGGTTATATTTAAAATAAATCAATATGCTGTACAAACAAAATTTCTTGATACACAATAGTGCTCAAATTAATCAGTCTTTTGTTTAAATTGTAACTGCGAGCAAGCAGACCAAATAGTTAAACAAGATTCCAGTATTTTACATTTAATAATTAATAAATTAAATTATTCAAATTACAGTATTAAGTACATTTACTAAAATAACTTTATAATTCTAGGCAGTTAAAAGCCTATTTAATAATATTAATAACAGAAAATATCTTCATTTCAGAATGTACAAGTTTAAACCAATATAGATATTTTCGGAAATTGCAGAAGGTCACAACAACAGCGCTTGATTTCATACTTAACTCTGAAAATTAAGATTAATTTGTAATTAACATATGTCCCAAATTGATAGATGCATTGCGATATCCAAAAATTACGAAAGAGGGAAAAATGGTTAATGAAATAATTGTCACCCTTTTATCGTTAAATTTTTTTACCTTCATATTTTGTTAATATTGTATTATAACAGTTTAATGCAAGATGATGAAAATACTAATTTTATTAACAAAACCGTGAAGTCTTTTGTCTAACCTAAATGCAAATATGTACGATTTTTTATGGTTATCTCGTTGTGACCTTTACTTTGATATTAATTTTGATCCTAAATATTATTTTAAGGTCAAGTTTTTTTAACCGACTTCTAAAAAAAGGAGGTTCTCAACTCGTCGACTATGTATTTTTTTGTATGTACACCGATTACTCCGGAACGGCAGCACCGATTGGAATGAAATTTTTTACGTTATGTTCAGAAAGTTGCTGCGGTGATCTCATATTTTTTTGGACGAAATTGGTGCAATAAAATCCGAGATGGCGCTGACAATATGGCGGCCAAAAAATTAATTTTGTCCGATTTTCTCCAAAATTGGTATAGGGGTCGTACTCAACGAATCTGAAATTATTTTTAAAAAATTCAATATGGCCGATGCAATAGGCCAAAAAAGTCGATTTGATCTGATTTTTTCCAAAATTGGTACAGGGAAGTTTTCGGGGTCGCACATAAAGAATATAAAATTATTTTTAAAAAATTCAATATGGCGGATCAAATATGGTGGACAAAAAATCAGTTTTGTCCGATTTTCTCCAAAATAGGTACAGGGAAGTTTTCGGGTTCGGACATAAGGAATCTAAAATTACTTTTAAAAAATTTAAAATCGCTGATCTAATATGGCAGACGAAAAAATTAATTTTGTGCGATTTTTTTCCAAATTGATATGAGAAGTTTTTAGGATAGCACATTATGAATCTGAAATTATTTAAAAAAAAATTAAATATAGCGAATCCAAGATGGCGGATTAAAGCTTCTACAGCTCTCGATTTTGTCTAAAATCAGTATTGGGGGATTTTTGTTAGTGTTAATTACGTATTTAAAACATTTTTTGAAAAACAATCTGGTGAATTCAATATGGCGTCCTAAAATATTTACATTTTTCGATTTTCCTCACAACTGATATAGGGGGTTCTTGACGGTGTAAATTATGAATTTAAGTCTTTTTTCAGAATTCAATATGTGGAATGCAATATAGCGGACTAAAAATATTGCTTTCTTCGCTTTTATTCAAAAGCGGGGCTTAATCGTTTTTAAGGATGTAAATAGCGAATATAAAATTATTTTAAGAAAATCTAATATGTCAGA
Organism: Diaprepes abbreviatus; assembly: GCA_034092305.1. NCBI lineage: Eukaryota > Metazoa > Arthropoda > Insecta > Coleoptera > Curculionidae > Diaprepes > Diaprepes abbreviatus. The sequence continues at coordinate 199,317 of JASJET010000026.1, forward strand.
TGGAATATGATGGTCTAGAAATTTTATATTTCCCGATTTCATTCAAAATTGGTACTAGGGGGCTTTGAAGGTTTAAGAATTAGATTAGATTAAGACGTTAAAAATTTTTTTTTGAAATTCAATATCGTGGGTTGAAAATTTAACCTTATTCGCATTTTATCAGATTTGGTATTAGGGGGTTTTTGGGGTACTGTATTACGAATATGAAGTTAATTTTTTACAACTATTAAGTTGATAAGATAAAACAAGAGGGACTAAAAATTTTACATTTTTCTATTTTATCTATAATTGATATTGTGGAGTCCTTGGGGCGTATCCAAACTGAATATGCAGTATCGGGCTAAGAAATCTACTTCTCAAGTTCTTTAAATATCGATATTTTAAGGTTTTGGAGCCTATATTACCAATCTAAAATAATTTGAAATTTAAGATAGTGGATTCACTATGACAAACTAAATATTTATTTAACACAATTCCTCTGGTATTTGGCAAACTCTAAGGATCAAAAAATATTTAGTGGTTCATTTTGGGGTGATTTACAACTTGGGATAAAATGGGTACTTTACCATCTTGAAGCCACTGCTAGGTACACTAATCTCAATTAGTACTTAGTTCAAATAATTTATGGATATCATAATAGATTCAAAACTAAAAATCAAAAAATAAAATTAAAAAAAAAAAATTGAACCGCCTTCTAAAAGTGCGCTAAAAAGTGAAAAATAACTATACATTTTTATATGAAATTGAAATTTTTGAAGTCGGCGCCAAACTATTTCTAAATGAAATAAATAACTACTAATATATACAAAATATGGTGAGAAAGCAATTACAAATAGAGTATTTTTAATCTGTTTATGCAAATCACATTTTTTCAGGTATTAGTTTGATTGCCCACTTCAAAAATTTCAATTTTATATAAAATTTTATAGTTATTTTTCACTTTTTAGCGCTGTTTTAAAAGTCGGTTCAATTTCTTTATAATTTTTTTTAATAGAGAATTACTTCTAGGCCCTATTGTACATAGAGGTCATTTAAATGGGATTAAATACACTTTCCTATCCTAAGCAGAGGCGACTGAATAATTAAGAAATTGAGAGTTTCAGGAAAAAAGTACATACACAGGTTACATAAGAAAAGCTGAAAAACTTAGTGGCTCTTAAATTAGATCAAGCTTACAATTAAAAGGGGGCAAAGGGCAAAAAAAGCATTTTTTAAAAATTACAGATTAAATTTTACTCACATTGTAATCGCGTTTTAAAAAAACCGCCGTGCTCTACGGATGCCTTTGTTTATGGCAGCGGAGTATTAGTACGTAGATATTTATCGTGCAGACACTTCCGATGGTTAAAATATCCACCCGGCACGACGGTTGATTCTCGGGCGCCACCCTAGGGATTAATGTGGTCGAGGGCCCACTTATACACCAGGCAGCTTATTACAGTGGAGAAATGGTAAGTCAGTGACCAATTGCGCCTATTAGTGCTAGTTACCAATTGTTACCTGAAATGTTTAGAATGGGAACTAGGTAATGAAACAAACCGTTTTTTAAAGCATCCTGTTTCTGTTATTTTGCACTTTCTATAAAGATATGGCCTAAAACTACATTACAACCTAAGGTGGACAATAGTATAAACAAATAAACAGACGGAAGGGCAAGAGTATGTATGTTATATGCGCTGTTCACGGTAGCTCGTATTACGAACTGCTAAAACCTAATGAAACAACAATTACTGACCATCAATATCAACAAGAACTGATAAAATTAAATCGAGTAATGAAGGAAAAAACGACCAATATACGTCGAAAAATATGATAAAGTCGTTTTGCAACATGACAACAAACTACCATTTATTGCGATCAATGCAGCACGAACTTTCAGAACAACACTTACATACTAAGAAGTGAAAATCTATCTTGATGAATGGTAGGCCTCAAAAAACGAACATTTATTTTGGCGCGGAATCCGTTATTTGATAGAAAGATGGAAAATAGTCATAGCTAACAAAGACCAATACTTTGATTATACTACTTTTCAGTCAATTTACGATTGTAATGTAAAACACTGTATTTGGTTAATTTTTGGTTTCTAAAAGCGAGAATGATGTTAAAAACTTCCTAACAAGTAAGTTTTTTGAGTTATAACGAATAAGAACTTTAATTGCATTATTTACGTTGCCAAATTTACATTATTCATAAGTTAGGGAAACTGTGCAAAATTTGGCAACACTACGTCATTGTGTCTAAGGATGGCAATTCAACCACGAAGTCTCAACCCGCTATGGCTTAAAATAATGGACGTACCCATTTAAACCCATATTCCAAATTTCGTTCTGTCCCGTAGCCGAATCTACTTATAGATGGCTCCTGTATACGAGAAGTACTCCGTCACTTTTCGAAATTCCGACACCAGATGTTTCTAGAAAATACCAAAAGAAGAATACGGAACGACTATAAAAGCAGCTGGCCGGTAGTCGTATCATCAGTAATTGGAATAATGGTTATAATTAGATAAAGAAGCGAAGTGTTCGAACGAGTCAATAGTAAGAGCATTGTATTAGGGTTGTCTTTATGTTTAAATTTAGTTGACTCCTGTAAACGTAGTATCACATCTCTAAACCAACATACGCGACAGTATAAAAATGTATACAGTACAGAAACGTGGCTTTGTTAACCCTACGGATAGTTTTTGCTACCTATGTGGTCAGTTTATCCCTAAATCGCAGAAGAAGACAATTAACAAAATGACTAAAGTAGCTTACTATAAATAGTTCAGGTGTTTTGCTGGCGACAAAGATTGGGACTGGGCCCCTCACATATGTTGCCAAACCTGTGCAGCAAATCTAAGTAACTGGTTAAATAGCAAACGCTCTTCTATGCCTTTTGCAGTTCCAATGATTTGGCTAGAGCCAACAAATCATGTTAACGACTGTTATTCTGCATGACAAAAGTGTCTGGTTTTTCAAGAAAAAGAAAACATAATATTGAATATATAATCGAACAACCTCAATTAAATGATCTAGATCGAGACCTCCACTTGTACAAAGAGCATGCTGAAGTATTTGTGTCTAGATTATAACAATGAAATTTACTAGCCACTGGAATCAAAGTTTTTGGAACCGTAACCACGAGCTATACTCGTTTTTTACTCTACAGGATAAAATGTGTGTTTGTATTACTTCAAATAGTGTTATGGAAAAATTAGGATTTGCGCATAACCCGAACGTAGAGCCCTTATTTATAGATTCTTCTAAAATAAGTTTAAAAGGAGTTCTGCTCTATAATGACAAGAACAGACCTTCTATTCCTCTCGCACATGCAGACGACATGAAAGAAACATACGAAAATATGTCACTTATTTTAAATGCAATAAGCTATGATATGTATAAGTGGTAACTATGTGTTTACCTAAAAGTCATGGGATTGTTACTAGAACTTCATGGTAGATTAACGAAGTATTGCTGTTTTCTTTGCCTTTGGGACAGTAGAGCCACATAGAGCCATTACCAAGTGAAACAATGGCTTCCGAGAGATCAATATATTCCAGGTCAAACTAATATAAAGAATAAGCCGCTTATTGATCCCAAAAAGGTACTGTTACCTCCATTGCAGATTAAACTGAGACTGATTAAAAATTTCGTTAAGCATTAGGTAAAAAAGGAGATGCGTTTAAGTATTTCAAACAAATTTTTCCTAAACTAAGTGATGCTATGATTAAGGAAGGAATATTTGTTAGACCACAAATTATAAAAATACTAAGGGATCAACAGTTTCATACAAAATTCTTTTAAAACAATTGTTTCGGAGCTTTTAGGAAACAAAAAAGTAGAAAACTACAAAAAACTTGTAGAAGAACTACTTGAAAGTTACTACAAAACGAGCTATCGCATGTCTCTTAAAATTCACATCTTGCATTCCCATTTAAATTTTTTTCCCAGATAATTCGGATGCGCTTAGTGATGAGCAGGTTAATTCCCAGGTTTAATTTTTCTTTAATTTATTTTTTTAGGAACTTTGCTTGTGTCTTCATGTAACCGACCTTATCTTATGTATCTGCTTCTATTTCTTTGTCCCATTAATATATTTTTTGTTGTTTGTCCTCTCTTGATATCCTAATGCATCTTTCGCTGGTACCTATAAACATTTCTTTATGTGCTGTTAGTACTGCTCTGTATCTTCCAGTTGTTGGTTCTTCAGTTTGTTATCTAATCCTTTTTTACGAAGAGTTTAGTATTAATATATTTAAGTTGTATCTGGTTTCAAGGATTTCCCTGACTCTAATATTTTTCTTTGCTTCCTTTTTTTCTTGAGGCCTACTAATACTATTACTATTAAGACATTGTAATCACTTCCACACATTGCCCCTCTGCACATCCTTTCATCTTGAGTAAAAAGTTTTGTTTCTTGTTTTATTAAAGCATAGTCCATAATAGATTAGCATATGTCTCGGGTCCAAGTGTATTTATGTGTCACGCTGTATAGATAAAAATTTAAAATTCGTAGCTCAGTTTTTTCATACATCGCAATTAATTGCAACCCACTCTCATTAGTTACGTCGTCGTCAATAACTTTGTTCTACGGTGTCTTCGAGTTTTACAGTTTATATCTCCAAGCATGATCATTTTTTCGAACTATTGATTGTTTTTCGAAAAATGCATCCATCTTATTGACCGGTGAGCCATCATTTATACTATAAACCCCTAAAATTGTTTCTATCTATACAGCGTCAAGTTAATCAATTGGCGGATCCAGCATTTCTCTTTCGGGAATGGCGATAATACAAGAGAAGAAAAAGGTAGAAATTATTCCTACTCCACACGTACACAAGGTACTATAGTATAACAAACGCAAGTGAGTTGACAGATTTAATTCAATGTGCCATAGGCCCAAGGTACCAAAATTACATAACGGGGGTTTAAGGAGATCCACGTTCCAAATGCAATGGCAAGTGAGTGTCTGCAGGTTATAAACCCAAACTAAATCAACATAATAACTGGATAACAGCAAGTTTTTTTCTCTTTTGATAAGCTCAGTTGTAAAAATATATTTGTATTATCAATGCGTCATATTTTCTAATTTCTCGGAAGCTTGCAGAGGAAGTCAAAATAACCCTACTTTGCCATAGAACAAAAATTTCTAATGCATCCCTTGACCGAGATACAGAGTCTTAAAAGGGTACCCAGCGATTTAATTTATCGACTCTAAGTTGTGAACCGACTTGTATAAGTTAATAAACTTTTAATATTTTGTAGAGACTATAAAGACTCATTAAACTATACTACAGTATATGCTTTAGATCATGAGAGAAGTCAGAAATGGACTTGCAGTCATACTCATTGGGCCCAATTTTTGACAGGTATCATTTTACAGAGCAAAAAATATTTTTTAAACACTCTGATCATTCCTCCTCAAAAAACGTAGTCTTAATTTATTTCGATAAAACTGACGGTTTTCGAGATAAAACGGTTTTTATGCGAAACACTTAAAATTTTCTAATGCTAAATACAAACAGGTAAAAATCAGGTTGTTATTATTAATACCTACGTAAGGAATTACTATTGACGGAACTTGTCAAAACCGCCTCCAAGAAAAAGAATTTCAAAAAATGGGAGAATATTCTTACACAGGTTATTTATGATGAATTGCTGTCAAATTCTTCGAATTATGTTGAAATATTTCCAGCTCGAACATTGCCAAGTCAAAAAACCTTTTTTAAGGGTTGATCGAAGCCTAAGAGAAACAGGTATAAGATGATTAGAAAATAATTGTTAGAGTTAATGAGTAAATTTTTTACATGTTTTATTTAGGGCCATTTTTGGCGCGACATGGCGGTGAGGTTCCTTTCAGGAGAGTACGAGACTCTCACGTAAAAGAACAAATTTTGCAAGATATTGCTGATAACCCTTCAAACGGCATAAGAAAGCTCGCGACACAAAACAAGTTTACAAAATGGATTGTCATTGAAACTCTAACAGACCAGTTACTTTACCCGTACCACGTTGAAAAATACACGCTATGTCCCTGGATGATTATCCCACAAGACGTCAATAGTCCGAGTGGTTTATACAGCAACATAACCTATATCCAAATTTTTCTAACCGGTTTTTTGTACCGATGAGGCCGCTTTTACAAGAGATGGCATAATAAACTCACATAATTTACGTTTTTAGACTGATGAAAACTCACACGCTATAATCCAAAGCAAACACCAACCATGGTTTATTGTAAATGCGTGGGTTGGCATCATTGGATATAACCTATTAGGTCCATTTGTTTTGGAGGTAAGACTCACTGGTGCGATTTATTTCCAATTTTTTCAGTAAAATTTAAATAATTTCTTGGAAGATGTATCGCTTGATAGAAGAATGTAAATGGAGTATATGCATGATGGTGTTCCATCTCATTTTAATCGTATAATACGTCAACACGGTCTTCAGACCTAAATCCCTTAGACTTTTAATTCTGGGGATATATAAAAGAACTAGATTATTCAACATCAGAGAAGGACTACTAGCGAGAATACCACAGCGTTCTAACGAAGTCCATAATAATGCCGGAATATTATTCGCAGTGCAGCGGGAAAAAATTTGAAGAATAAGAAAATATATTGAAGTACGTTGTGTCCATATTGATTGAACACGTTTTCATTATTTTTGCATTTTAATAACATTATAAATTAATTGAGTCCCGATCGTCCCTTTGAAAGGTTTCTGGACTCGACAATTTCTCAGCTGGAAATCTTTCACCATAACATCTTCTTGCCTTCAAAGAATTAGACTATTTCCTAGTTTAAAAATACATGCTATTATTTGTTTGCCTTTTAGCAAACCCTGGAGCCTCTCCCTTTTGTTCTTTAAATGCATCGTTCCTGTGGAATTTTATTTATAACAGACAGACAGAGATTATTATAATTAAATTTAAAGTAATTTTTATTAAATAAATAAAACATTGAAGTAGAACGGATGTGTTTAAATTTTTTTTTCCATAAAATTCAGAATATTTAAATTATAAAATCGTCTCAATTTAAAAATGTCACTCTGTATTCCTTAAATTAAAAAAAAAGTTCCAGGGGAATATAAAAGACCCTTTTTAAACTTCCGAACAGGTCCTGAAAATTACAGGGATTATAAAGTCTTTGATTATTTGAGTTCGTTTCAAAGGAAAAAGAAATTAAATTGAGTTTTAAAAAAATTGAATTATGAGCCTTTATGTAAAATTTTAGGAAGGTCTAGGCAGATAAAAATTCATTACTCGAGAACAAGGGGTACACCAACTACATGTATACAAATTAAGTCGCCTACTGCGAAAATCAAGATATCATAAATATATTTCTTATTTTTTTGTTTTTCGAACGAAATATATAAAATGTAGCATGCCCATGTATAATAAAGTGAAAGAAATTCAAAAAACAATCAAAAATTTGGGCATCACTTAATTCACATTTACTGTTTCAATATTTATAGTTTTTTGTTCTTTACAACTAAGGTGCATCACATTCGATACAGTATAATTAATTGAAAATTCTTTCGATAGTAAACTCAAACTAAATTACAATTTATCAACTTTTACCTTATGGTCTTTTAGAAGAAAATATTTATAGCTATTTTTGCAAATTTTTTAACCATTGTTATAAATATAAAGAGTATTATCCATTACAAACCATCAAATCAGGTAAGAAGTATTGAGTAACATTAAATCCTATATAATTTTCTTTAGTTTGAACATAATAAATTTTCAATTAAGTTATATTTTGGTTAGTAGAGCGCAGTAACAAAATTCGTAAAGCTACACATTTCTAGAAAAAAAATGAAATATATATCTAAAATTCTTAATACAGAATCAATCACTTATTGTGGGATTTGGCTTATAAGTGAATAGGAATGCTAATTGATAAACTTTGTTGACAAAACTACCTCGAAACGGTAGCTGATAATTATTATTATCAAAAAATTAAGAAAACTATTTTATTATTCGGACATAACAGAAAAATTGTATGTCAGATTGATCGTAAGCCTCACCACCTTTCAATATATTTTGGTTTAATGCTTTGAATATGATGGTAGATTGATTAAATAACATCCAATGCCTAATAGAAATGGTAGTTTTTAAATTTTTGAAAAATCTTTTTATTGTAATTCACGGCTGATAAATTTCACTTAGAACAGAAGTTTGGACTTCAAATTTTATAACCCTAATTTTTTAAAATGGTGAAAGAATGCTTATAGAAAAATATTGACGAATATATGGATTTTCCCTTGTTAGTAAAGTTTTTGAAAATATTTTATCTAATAAGTCCACTATTTTAGAATGTTATATGTAGTGAGCCACATGATTTTATTGTAGGTAGATCAGCATTAAATTTGCAAATAGTTACAAAATAAAAAATCTCCAGGACCAGGAAATATACCGGCTGAACTAATAAAATACGGTTTTAATAGACTATGGGAAAGTTTAACAAAACTTTTCCAAAACTGCATCAACGGATGCGATATTCCAGATGAATGGAAGGAAGCCCTAATAGCAACCGTATCAAAAAATGGAGTCCAGAGAATTGTAATAATTACAGGGGCCTTGCTATTACAGATACAGTTAGCAGAATATTTGGCACCTTACTGAAAAAACAAATGGAAAGAGAATATAGCGACATGGAAGCTGAAAAGCAGGACAGGAAGGTCAACGATTGATCACCTTCTTTACGTTACACAAATTATAGAAAATAAAATGGCCATAAATCAGGAATTACATTTTGTGTTCGTTGATCTAAAGAAAGCATATGATAGTGTCTCATCAAACAAACTATGGGAAGCGTTAGAGAACACAAACCTGAACGTCAACATAATTAAAGCGGTGAAAAACATGTATGATAACTCTACAGCTAAGATCAAAATTGGAAGCAATACCTCAAAAGGTCTCAAACAGGGATGTTGTCTATCCCCTACGTTATTTAAGATATAACTCCAACAGACGCTAAAGAGCTGGAAAAGGAAATACAAAGATATGGGCATATCGATTAACAATACCATATATACACTATCTTTTGCATACGATCAAGTAGTCATAGGGCAAAATTACGAAGATATAGAATATATGAGAGGAAATTAATCAAAGAATATAGGAAATGGGGATTGGACATAAACATAGGAAAAACGGAATATATGTATATTGGTGGCGAAGAGGGAGACCTGATACTGGAAGACAATCAAGTAATCAGACAGTGCGCCAAGTACTAGGACTCATTATCACAAAAGATGGAGGTATGGACAGGGTATAGAAGAAAGAAACAATCAAGGAAGAAGAGCCATCACACTCTTCAACAGTGTACTGTGGGACCAAACAATTTCCAATACAAATAAACACGGAATATATAACACGATTGTCAAAGCATAACTACTTATAGCTGCGAAGTATGGACGCTTAAAGAGCGAACTAAAAAGAAACTTGTGATGGACTTCTGGAGACGCTCAACGGGAAGATCCAGGTTAGAAAGAGTTACCAACGACAGAGTCAGACAAATTATGAACGTGCTGCATTCAATCGTAGACGAAATTGGAACGCAACAGTGGAGGTGGTATCGACACGTATAGCGAATGGCAGAAGAGAGACTGCCGAAACAGATCTTAAAGTAGGCAGCCCATGGAAGACGGCAACGAAAAAGACTACGTCTTAGCTGGAGAGAAGGAATCGGCCGAACGATGAGAGATAGAGAACTGGAAGCGAATCTGTGGACAGACCGAGATAGATGGCGTTGGGTATCGGAAGACGTTGAACGTTGTAAATCGATATATACATAAATAGATCAATATTAACGGATTTATAGGTTTACAATGACTTTCTGTTGGATGCTTTAGAGAGGCGCTGTCAGGTGGCTAGTATTTATACCGATCGCTCCAAGGCATTCGAATGGTTAGATTACTGTGCTTACTTAGTAAGTTATCATGTTTAAAAATCTATGGCACTCTTCTAGAATATTTTAATGGCTATTTTTCTAGTATGGAACAACAAGTGAACGTTAATAATATTGTGAATTGAAGACATATGTAACTTCTGGTGTCTCCCAAGAAGCTCATTTGTCACCATTGTTATTCAGCTGTGTATTAAAAGATTCAAAACAAATAATTGAGCACTCATCTATTTTGTTGTATGCAGATGCCTAAAACTATTTAAATAAATCAACAACTAAGATAATTATCCCAGGTTACAAAATGATTTGGTGTAGAATTAATAAAATGTCTTTAAATAGAGGCGAATATCATACAATGAGGTTTAATCGAATTAATAGTCAAATAATTTTTATTTATGAATTAGATAATGTAAATTTAAATAATGTTGACCATAATCAAGATCTGAAAGTTTTATAGGATAAAACTTTAAGGTTTGATCTTCATATTGAACGGTTGTTAATAAGGGCTTAAAACTTTTAGGATTTATTAACCAGTCTTTAAGAGAATTTTACAATGTTTACTCTTTATAATCTCTGTTCTGGTCCACAATAAGATATGTAATAAAATGTGCATGTTGGGTCAGTTCTCCAATGTAATACAAATATAAAATGGTTAATATTCAAAAAATTGATTATATTCTTTTATTGGTTATTCTTAACATGAAAACTTTAGAACACTGTAGAAATAAATAGCTTCTCTGGTACCTCAAAGTCAAACCAGATAATTAGACATTTTTTAATGTCAATTTTCATTCAACAAATTATAATGAAAATGCACCGGTAGGTAGAATGAGTATTGAATTTAGTGATATTGTACCTAATAATAATGATATATTTAGTATAAATAAATTTTAAAATATGGTCAAATCAAATTTGTGATATAGGCAATTGATCATTATTGCGATTTTTTTGTTATTAACAATAAGGAACGAAAAATCGATTTTCATTATTTTATTTGAAAACTATTATTTCTATTCACAATCATGTCAATACTTGTGTGTGATAGAAACTAAAAAAAAACTTTGCAATGCTGTTTTGCTCATCAAAATGTGTCTAATGGTGACATTGGAAACGCATAAGCCTGTTATCCTCGCCAGCGAAAATTGTAGAACAGATTTTTCAGAGCCGATTTACCAATGAGGTTTTTGATTAGTACATCATTCCAAATGAGCAATTCGGGTTCAAAAGAGGCCACTCGACTAATCAGACTTGGGCTCTGAATGGAGTGCAAAGGAAGACCAAAACTGGTCTGACAATGCTGGACATCCAGCAAGTCTTCGACAAGATCTGGCATCAAACTTTAATCTATAAATTAAAATATTCCTATAATGTAAACGACGACATTATAAGGGGTTTTTCAATAAGGACGAGCCGATGTTGTCAGCCTGTGGCGGCCAAGTTGTTTAGATGGCGTCTGTTTAATCTATTGTTTATTATTCTGTTACAGATGTCATAACATCATGATAAGTTACACGATTGAGCAGCACGCCCAAATGATGAAACTTTATTGTCAAAATAAGTGTTCGTTAGTGCAAACGTTGCGCGCGTTGAGCCCATTTTACGGTAGGTGCAGTGGCCCTTCAAAGTCGACTATCCAATGTTTGGTGGCGAAATTTGAGACGAACGGTTTGGTAAACAATCAGCTAACACTCGTATGTCAAAGGAATGCCAGCTCAGCCAAGAACTCCGCTTTTCGCAGATTACAACTTGGCGAATTTTGCCTCGGTACTTGGGCCTATATCCGTACAAGATTCAAGTGACTCTGGAACTTAAAATGAATGACAATATACAACGTCAATTGTTCGCTGACTGAGCTTCGGAGCGTTTGGAAGAGAACCCCAATTTTGACCGAAAAATTATCTTTAGCGACGAGCCGCCTTTTTGGATGAATGGTTATGTTAACAAACACAATTGCCATATATGGGACCACCAGGTTCATCAAGTGGTAATGCATCCACAAAAAGTTACTGTTTGGTGTGGATTTTAGGCCGGCGGCGTCATTTGTCCGTACTTTTTTGAAAACGACGTATGTGGGGCCATCACCGTCAACAAGAAGCGCTGCAGAACTATGCTAGTGGATTTCTTTTAGCCCAAATTGAACAAAATGGAGGTAGACGACATGTAGTTCTAGCAGTATGGCCTTATGTGCCACATAGTGGACGCCACGATGAATATTCTGCTTGAACGATTTGAGGATATGGCTAGCTCTCGAAGAGATGATGTGAATTGGCCAAAAAGATCTTGCGATTTGACTCCGCTAGACTTTTCCTTGTGTCGCTGGTCTATACCAATAAGCCGTAATCATCTGATGTCCGTAAAGTCAACATACCCAATGTCATCGCTCAAATTCAGCCAAATCTATTAGCAAAACCTCTTTCCATTATCTTCAATCTCTGTCTAAATAATTCACAGTTTCCTGATAAATGGAAAATTTCCAGAGTTTCTCCAGTGTTTAAAAAAGGAGACAAAGAAAATATAGAAAACTACAGACCAGTCTGTATAATAAATAATTTTTCCAAATGTTTTGAAATGTTTCTGCATGAACATCTATTTTTCAAGCTAAAACACCTATTTAGTGGTTCCCAACATGGCTTTATAAGGGGTAGGTCCACAGCGTCCAATCTTTTCTATTTTACTCAGTTTGTGGCTGATGTCTTGGACAAGGGCGGTCAAGTAGACACAATATACACAGACTTTTCAAAGGCATTTGATAGGCTTGATCACAGCATTCTGCTTAATAAACTGCATTGTTTTGGACTTTCACAAAAATTAATTCTATTTTTTAAATCATATCTCTGCGATAGGCAGCAAATAGTAGAGTGCTGTGGTCAGTCCTCGGAACCCCTGTGTGTGACTTCGGGAGTTCCTCAAGGGTCAATACTCGGTCCTTTATTGTTTAATATATTTATTAATGGAATTGTGGGTGACTGTACAATGCTACTGTATGCGGATGATGCTAAAATTTTTACTTCTGTAAAAAACGATGCTGATTGTCAAAGACTACAAATAGCAATAAATACCGTCACCGATTGGTGTAGCGAAAACAGACTGCCTCTAAACGTTGGTAAATGCAAAGTCATGACTTTCACATTAAAGAAAAATGTGCTGGTGTATGATTATAAAATTGATGGAGCATCTGTTCCACGAGTGGAATGCTTTAGAGATCTGGGTGTGACATTTGATAGCAGACTTTCATTTGTTACTCATATAAATGATCTTATACAGGTGTGTTTTAAATCATTAGGCTTCATTATTAGAAACTCAAAAACATTTTCGAATCAAAGTACGCTCATTTTACTTTATTACGCTTTTGTAAGATCTAAATTGGAATATGCTTCCATAATATGGTCTGCTTATTATCAAAACCATATTAATGACCTTGAGAGAGTTCAGCGGCGTTTCTTGAAATACCTAAGCTTTCGGATTGATGGGCATTATCCTGAAACAGGGTTTCCGCATGAAATCCTACTTCAGCGGCATTCTTTTTGTTCTCTAGAACATAGACGTATCGTCACAGACCTCAAGTTCCTCTATAAAGTTTTGCATAACAGAGTGGAATGTAGTGATATACTGGAAAAAATAAGTTTTCTTGTACCTAGGACTTCAGCTCGCCAATCTGCCACATTCTATTGTCCTACACCTCGGACAAATGTATGTAACAACTCTCCTTTATATAGGATGTGTAGAAACTACAACCAGAATCAAAATAAATTTGACATATTTAGCTGCAGAATTGCACAAATAAAAAAAAAATTAAGTATGTAATATTTTGTAGTTTTGTTTCTAGTAATTTGTGTATGCTTGCTTTGTCATTGTAAATATTTAAGTTTTTTTTTCTGTTCTACCCATTTGTTAATTGGTTTTTTGAACTGTGAAATGGGTATAAATAAATAAATAAATAAATAAATAAATCTATACGCAGAGTCCTTGAAAATTGGACCACTCGGATCCATGCCACCATGAGATGCCACGGTGGATATTTGAACGATGTTATATTCCTTTCATAATTGCAGATATGGGCCTTTCAAATAAAAAAAAAGAATTTCGTTAATACCTCACACGCAGTTTTTTTATTCCATTTTAACATCGACCCGCCCTTATTAAAGAACAGTTTAGTTCTTATATATTCAAGTAAACAATTTTTTTCGGAATCTAGAAAAATCGAAGCTGAAGTGCCTTTATTAGCTATTCTACACTCACTTTTACTGCAAACTTAAAAAAAAATATCGTACAGATATGCAGTTACCCGAATGACACAGGCATTTTCTGCACCAATAAATCCTGAGAAAAAACCGCTATTGTAATTAGAAACCAAAATTTAATTATCATCACATACTAATGAAATATCTATGTGCAATGGAATGACTCCATAAAGTATCTGAGTACCACTATAGGTAAAATTTTAATTTGGAAAACTCACATTGAAACAAATTTGACCGAATGTAGGCAAGATTACGGTCAACTATATTCTGTATTAAACAAGAACAATAAGATATCGTTAAAAAATAAAGTACTACTATACAAACAGGTCATAAGACCTAAACTTCTGTACGGCTGTGTGGTCTAGTATCAGGTGGCTTAAAAGTATAGACTGAAACTAGAATAATTTCTCTTGGAAATGCAAACTCATTCCTATCCGCTAATTCAGGACGACTTTCCGAATAATCCTAGTTTAAATTTAAACAGCGTAAAAATAGAAATAGGAACACTCATATTCGGTCTTCTTATCGTTAGGAATGTACCCTGATGATAAACATTAAATAGGGTATACATATTTAAATATACACTTCGAATTCAGAGCGCCAGAAAAGGGCGATAAAAGAGAAAATATTAAAAACAAAAAAAAAACATCAAAACGAAAGGAAAAAGTCAATTTTTGATAAAATATAAAAAAAATAAAATAAGAAAAAGGAAAAATTAAAAAAAAGAAATACAAAACTTGTTATTTTTGTTTAAAGAGGGTACAAACATAATTGTAAAGGGCTGATTATTTATGCTAATCATATCACATATAAGTGAACAAGAGTTTGGAAAAGTACTTGCTCCTTTCTGGAACAAAAGCAAATTGTTGAAATTGATAACAAACCTATGAATAATACGTAATTAGTGATACAAAAAAATTGGCAAAAATGGGCTCTGAGCGTTTAATAGGTTTTGCAAAATTGCATTTGTTTTTCCCGCTAAGGTGAAAAGTTATCATTTTTTATGGGTTGTGAAGACTTTTTGACGAATCCTACGGACATGCACGTGCAATTAATTTGTTCCTAATGACTTGCACTAATAGTTATTCAAAAAGGATGACCAAGTTTTGTGAGATAAATTGTGCAAAAAGTACAACAAAAATGGTACGTTTTTTTTCGCTGCGAAAAAACACATATTTAAAAAATTATACATTTCCCTCCGACTAATAAAAGTCGAAAGAGAATTTTTTTTCAAATAATCGTAACTGTTTGTTTAAATAAAAACCAATTAAATGGTGGCGTTTGTCTACCGAGATATAGCATAATCCGATTTGCAGTGCCGAGTATCAATTCATTGGGCGGGAGCTGCGGCTTCTCTCACTCTAGCGCCATGTGAATGGGCGGACGAGCATTACACATTAGCCAAATTTTATTTAAAAAATTCTATTGTACAAAAACATATTATATACTGTAGTTCAAGGTTTTTACTAAAAACTGCCCAAATTTCAGCTTTTATCGTTAATAAACAACTTGTAGCAATTTTCCGGAAAAAATATTCTATGTAGCCTTCCATTGATCTTGGAGATTGATTATGTATGGAATATTTTCTAAATAGTGACTAAAAAGACAGTTATTGATTTACATATATTTTGCCTTTTTGGGACTTTCTTAAGGGTACTTGAAATATACTATAGTTAAAAAGAGTTTAGTTTGACAAAATCTACCTAGTTTTATGGCTTGTAACTAACTGGCTTATTATTAAACTTGATTCTCACTATAGTGCCGCTTTTGATACGATCTCGGTTCGCTCTCGGCTCGATACATTTTATTTTAAATGAAAGAGAGTTTATGATATCGAAATTTCCGCGAGACCGATAGTGTGAATAGGTCCATTGTTTTTTCTGTAAGAATATTTCACCGGACCGAGAGTGTATCGAGAGCGGCTCTGTAGTAATAATCTGGCCTTATAGTCTCTTGGAATTTCCATTTTTTTGTAAATATTTGTCTAGAATTATTGTATTTTGAAAATGTTGTTGATCTATACTGTTTACAACTGAATATTCTTTCTGAAAATTTGGAGATAATATTTAATTGTTCGAGTAAGTTTAGTTTTTAATTTTTTATTTCGACATGAAAGAGTTGTGTATTACTTAAACTGAAAAAATGGTTATTGTAAATACAATGGATTGACTTATTTGTGACTATTTTATTGCTTATTTTCAATTTTTTATATTCTTTTAATGTAGTGTCAGTCTTTCTCCGGCTCTGGCCTATGTATACAGAAACCGTTACAATTTACTTGATATACCTCTAATCTGCCTAATTTGTTAATTTTATCTTTATTGTTTTTTTTTTTTTTTTTTTTTTATTTAAGAATTTATTGCAATCTTGTCACATATGGCAAATGAGCAATTTGTTTCAAACCTAATCTTAACTAGTGTTCTCTTAAAATCTAAGTCTTACTCTACAGCAATCCTTAGTGTCCACTATAATAAGTATCACTACTCGTGTACACAATATCCGCACTTTGCTCTGCTTTTGTTGGACTACCACTTCACCAATTCGAATGGTTTAATCCTTTTGAGTCTTCTTGTGATGTCAGTGTTATCGAGAAGTTGAATCGCTTCGATATTGGTGTGATGATGTAATCGTTGTTCATGCCTTGTAGCAGCATTCGATATGGCTTGTTCCACGGTGTCCATTTTCAGATCTCTGTGTAGGTCACTATTACGGATATACCAAGGAGCATCTACTATGCCTCTCAGTACCTTGTTCTGGTATCGTTGAATGATTTGTAAATTACTTTTACTGGTACACCCCCAAAGTTGTGCACCATAGAGCCAAACAGGTTTCAAAATTTGCTTATATAGCAGTATCTTGTTACTTATAGACAATTGGGATCCACGGCCTAGTAGCCAATACATCTTTTTATATCGAATCCCGAGCTCTTCTCGTTTTTTCTTTACATGTACTTTCCATCTAAGACGTGCGTCCAAGTGAATACCCAGATATTTGGCAACATTTTCAATCGGAATCTGTGTGTCATTAATTCTAACTGCCAAATTTTGAGCTTTTTTGGTTGTAAAATTTACGTGAACAGACTTTGCCTCATTTAGCTTTATTCTCCAGGTTCTGGTCCATGTAGAAATTTGGCTCGCTGCAGATTGTAATTTTTCAGTAGCTTCTTCATGCGTATTTCCAACGGCTAGGATAGCTGTGTCATCGGCAAATGTGGCGATTGTGTTTTGCTCTAGAGGAGGAATGTCACTGGTGTAAAGGACATACAGTATAGGTCCCAACACACTCCCCTGTGGAACTCCTGCTTTAATATGCTTAAGGTCTGAATAGGCCTCTTCTTGCTTAGTTCTAAAATATCTATCAGTCAAATATGATTCCAGGAGCTGTGAGAACTGGGTTGGTAATAATTCTCGCAACTTATGAATTAAGCCTTTATGCCACACTCTGTCAAAGGCTTGCGCCACATCCAGAAAGATAGCTGAGCAGACCTTTTTCTCTTCATAAGTTTTTTCGATTATATTTACTATCCTGTGTACTTGGTCAATAGTCGAATAACTCTCTCTAAAGCCAAATTGATGATTGGGGATCAAGTTCTTTTCTTCAATGATTGATTTTATTCTCTTTGTTAAGATCTTCTCATATAATTTTGAGATCACTGGGAGAAGTGAAATGGGTCTATATGAGGTTGCTTCGTTGGGTGGTTTTCCAGGTTTGGAGATCATCGTCACCTCTGCTACTTTCCACATTTGAGGAACATATCTCAGTCTGAATGAGGCGTTGATCAAATGTGTTAGTTTTCTTATTGCCTTTTCTGGCAACTGTTTTAGGATTTCCCCGGTGATTAAATCAAAGCCAGGAGCTTTCTTAGGATTAATTTCTGAGTGGATGACTTCAGAAACTTCCTTCTTCGTGGTTGGTGCAATGTTTAGGTTTATCTGCATTGGTTCTTCCCAATCTGGATTTTCATCTCCGTCGTTGGGTTGAAATATAGATTCTAAATGTTCCGCAAATCGTATCGCTTTTTGCATATTATTGCGAGCCCAAGTCCCATCAGAGTTGCGTATTGGAGGGTTCTGAAGAATTGGTCTTTTTAATCTTTTGGTGGATTTCCACAGTGAATAATCTGTGTTCTTGTCAGCTGTCAATTCTGTAAGAAATTCACCTATTGCCTCATTTTTTATCCTTTGTATTTCTCTCCTGATGTTTTGGGAGTGATTGTTCAAAGCTGTTTTGTCAGCTGGATTTCTGGTTTGGTGCCATTTTCTCCGGAGTTTTCTTTTCTCATTGATCAGTATTCTAATTTCTTTCGGATAATTATTACCTCGAGTTCTTATAGGAATTTCTGGTGTGTTTTTCCATGCAGTTTGTTGAATATTTTTAGTCACAGTCTCAACTTCTTCATCCAGCTGTTCTTTTGTCTTCAGTGGTACGGAGAGATTAATGCAATTTTCTAGGTCAAGTCTAAAGTTTGGCCAGTCTGTCCATTTATTTGTTAGTCGAGGTGGATTCTCTTTCTTTATTATATTATCACTTAACGTAAGTAATATTGGGGAATGATCGGAATTCATATCCCAGCCTTCTTCTATTAGCAGATAGTTGGTAGAGATATTCTTGACGATAAAGAAGTCAATCAAATCAGGAATTTTGTTGGGATCAGTAGGCCAATAAGTAGGCTTGCCGGTAGAAAGGGTTTCGCAATTCAGTTGCCTGCAGGCTGCTAATAAGTTTTTACCTTTGGTGGTTGTTAATCGAGATCCCCAATGGATGTGTTTCGAATTGTAATCACCTCCAATAATAAATTTTTGTCCTTGAGTATTTAAGAAGTCTAAGTACTGCACTGTTCCGAGGGTGTATCTAGGTGGACAGTAGACTGCTACAAGAGTAATGTTGCAGTTGTGCGTTTTTATACTGATTGCAGTAGCTTGTATTTCTGCTGTTTGATAACTCATTTCTTGATAGTGTGCAATGGATTCTCTAACTATCACAGCAGTCCCTCCCTTGGCGGCATTATCAGGATGGCTCGTATGATATGTTTTATAACCTCGAAATCTTATAAAGGATTCCTTAGTAAAATGTGTTTCAGCAATGAGGCACACATCTATTTTTTCTAATTCAAGGATCACTTGTAATTCTTGCTGGTGTTGTAGGAGCCCGTTAGCGTTCCACTCCATTACTCTCAATTGTTTAGCCATTTTTAGTCTTAGGGATCGCTCCTTGTGTGCGATATTCTAATTTGGAGATTCGTTCATCCATGACGTTAAGCTTCTCCAATATTTGTTGCAGTGAGTTCTCGATGGATGCTTTTGTTTGTAGCTGATTTTGACCATCGTTATTTACAGGCTTTCCAGCAATAGCTTGGCTGTAGCTTTTGCCAGGCTCTGTTTTCTTTGGAACACTTGAATTGTTTCCGCTTGTTAGGTGTTCATTTCTTGATGGTTGCTTTGGCAAGCTAACATTTCTAGTCTGTTTATTTCTAAGTTTTTGTAGTTCCTTTGCTATCGTGCACCCCCGGTAGTTTGCTGGATGTCCTTCTCCGCAATGGATGCACTTAGGCTGCGCATTTTTAGGTTTGTCGCAATCCTGTGTTGCGTGTTTCCCAGTGCACCTGACGCATCTTGGTACTCTTGCGCAATACTTTTGTGTGTGTCCATAAGCTTGGCATTTCTTACACTGGGGTACAAGTTTATTTTTCTTGATCGGTACTATTTCAACTCTTGTTTCCATTATGTCAGTAATTCCAAATACCTTGTTTACGTCTTCATCAGGACTAAAGCTTAATATGAACATATTTAAAGGTTCTTTGGTTTTATATTTTAGTTTTGGGATTACTTCCAGTATTTTGTAGCCTCTCCTTCTTAGTTCGTTAATTATTTTGTCTGTTTGGCAAGAGTGGTGTAGTTTCTTGGCCATTACCCTTATTGGTCTATTTTGCTTATTTTCAAACGTATACCAAGCATATTCTTTAACCTTCAACATTGCTGTTACTTGTCTGTAGCAGTCTCCGTCTTGGACATTAATTTTTAAGTTCTCATTATTGACTATTTTTATTTGGAATTCTTTTATTATATTGCTGAGTTCTTCATGCAGTTTGTTGTAGTCGTGTATACCTTCTACTATTATGGGTGGGGGTATTTTGATCTTTTTTGTTTCTTTTTCTGCTCTATCAGAGGTTTCTTTTGTGGATAGGGTCGGCGAAGTATTCATTCGTCTTTTTTTACTGTTTCTCCCCTTTGCCCTTATCCATTCAGTTTCGTAAGCCAACACTTCTTCATCCGTGTAGTATTCGTCTTTTTCACTGTATTGTGCATTGTTGGCCTGCGGATCTGTATTAATAGCATCTTTCCCGGCATTAATTTGTTTTGTTAATTCGGCTAACTGCTGCTGCAATAGGGTGATTTGCTGCTGTTGCTTATTAACCGTCTGTTCAAGCATTTGTCTGGATCCTAGTTCTGTTTGCCAAGCTGCATACAGTTGCTGTTCGTTTTGAGTTTTTAACTGGTCTTTTTTTACCATAATTTGGTTCTGTTGCACCAAAGGTGCTTCATTTTGTGTTATGTTTGTATTATTTCCCAGTTGATTAAAGTTAGTCACCGAATTGCTTCTAGCTCGCACCGGTGACCTTCTAATCCGCTGGGTTTTTTGAAATGGATTATCCAAGTCCATTTTTTTATCCTCGCAACTCATCCTGCTTCGATCTTATTCCGATATTTCATATTGATTACAATTTGAATTTAAGTATGTACGTGCAAAATTTATATTTATATATATTATTTACACACGATTCTAACACTAGATAAGATAAATACTTGTTTTGCTTCTTATCGTTCACTTTTTATCAGCGCTAGCGGAGCGGAACAAACGCGCCCGTATCGCACGATTTCCAGCGAACAACATCTTTATTGTTAAGTTAATATTTTATGACACTTATTTTCTATTTAGGGTGTAGAACAATAGGGATTAAGTAGGAAAATATATATATTAGTTAACAATAAAGATAAAATTAACAAATTAGACAGATCAGCGGCATATAAGATAAATTGTAAGAATATATATATATATATATATATATATATATATATATATATATATATATATATATATGTATGTATGTAAATATATATATATATATATATATATATATATATATATATGTATGTATATATATATATATATATATATATGTATGTATATATATATATATATATATATATATATATATATATATATATATATTATATTTTCCATTCCTGAACTGTAGATTATATCATTTTCTTTTTATTTTGTCTATTCTTGGGTTTAGGTTCTTTATTTAACAAAAAATCAAAAACAATTTGACGTTTCGCCCTTTATTTAAGACATCTTCAAAAATTTTTTGTTTTTTTATTTATTATCTTCCTAAAAATATTTTTTATATAATTAAAAACATTCATACAGAAACATATTTACAATTTTAAAAAACAAACAAACAGTTTTAAAAAACTAGTCAAATTTCTAAAAAAAGTATTTAATTTTACACAGTACATACCTTGACATTTTGTTTATTTATTAATAATGAAATGAAATGTTAACATCGTCTATTTAGGTACTTAGGATACATGGAATGCGAGTGTGTTTTATTTTTATATTTTAACAATGGACCAAAAAAACCGAAACAACGCATACATTTAATTTTATGTTAAAGAGGATATTCAATTTTTGATGTTTATTAATAGAATCGAATACTTAATATTTTTCTTTAAATTAGGCTGGTGTAAATGTGGGTCAAATTTCCTATATCCGTTCTGTCGTTAACAGTGTTTTCATTTTTTTTATTTCTGTCATTTCCTCTATCTGCAATTTTTGATAATTGATATTTTTTGATTATGGTACTGTTATAATCGAAGGTATGTTTTTCATCCTGTGTATGTTTGTTTAACGCTGTCGGGGCGTCTTTTTTACATTTATGGTCATTCAGTTTGTTCTATAGCAATTGGCTTGTCATGCCTATATATTTTTTGGGACAATTTGAGCAAGGGATCGAATATACTACATTTGACTTGTCTATGAGAGGAGTTTTAGTTTTTAAATTAGTAAATGGTAAATGCTTTTTTAAAATGTATTTTTTTTTGACAGTTCTCTAGTGTAAGGTAATGCTACATATTTTTGCTGTTTATGTTCTAGGTTTCTTGTTATTAGGTTATTATAAAATTTATATGTTCGTATATTAATTATTTCGGTGACAGTCTTTTCATTGAAATTATTATTTATTGGCGTATTTTCCACTTTTTGCAGTATTCTTGGTCGTAATTGTGGAGACGTTAGAGAGATGGCACGATCAGACAGACCGATTATAACACTATTTTTTTTGGTTTTTGAGTGATTTGGGAAACAGTTTAGATATCTACCCGACCAAGTTGGTTTGGTGTACCATTCAGTTAAAATTTTGTTTTTTCTGCATACAAATGTCAAATCTAGAAAATCTATCTTATTATTACTTTCTTCTTCGGACGTGAATTGTAAAATTTTAACTGAATGGTACAACAAACCAACTTAGTCGGGTAGATATCTAAACTGTTTCTTACATCACTGAAAAACTCAAAAAAATTGTGATATAATCGGTCTGTTTGATCGTGCCATCTCTCTAACGTCTCCAGAATTCCGACTAAGAATACTGCAAAAAGTGAAAAATACGCTAACAAATAATAATTTGAATGAAAAGACTATCACCGAAATAATTAGTAAACGAACGTATAAATTTTATATTAACCTAAAAAAATATATAGCATTACCTTAAACTAGTGAACTATCAGAAAAAATAAAATACATTTTAAAAAAGCATGAATAAGTTGATCGAAAATCTAGAGCAGGGTTATAAATGAGAATTTATAAGCGGCTTATATTTTATCCTATTGTAGTAATTTTTTGTTTTCAGCTTTGTTGTAACTATAGCAGTAAAGAATATCTAAAAAAACAGCTGCCTTAATACAGTGCTAAATAAAAAAATAAATAAATTGCTTATATTAAGCACGCTTTGTTTTATAATATTATCGTCATAATTATTATTATGAACTAATATTTCACTATAAGTTTCGTGAAATGTCTGTTACATGAAGTGATCTTTTACATTTACTAACAAGCTTAATTATCTGTTGGGGATCATCTAATTACTTTTATAATGCTTCTATATTACTGTCACATGATTGCTTTGACATTGACATGGGAGTTAATATTGAGACAAATTATTTCATCTTAAAGATAAGCTAGCTTTAGCGGTGCCTTTAAAGTTGAAAGTTCCAAATTTCGGGAGCCGCTATTACAATGGAAAAGATTAAAAATTAGAAAGTAGTACTGCAACATATAGTTCTCGATTGACAATAAGTAAAAATGATAGTCTAAATAGACGTTGATACTTCTTTTTTTGTAAAAAGTGACGTATTTCATTAAACCAAGAAGGAAAAAGTAGATTCCACTTGAGTGTAACAAATTAGTTATATTTTTTGTAAATTTCGAATAACTTGAGAAAATTTTGTATACAATATATATTTAAAAACAGTTAGCAAATTCACTGAGCATTTTTTCCAAATATGTGCAACAAAATTGAATTAGATAATTTCATATTCTCTATTTTTTGTCACTCTTGTAGACATATATTTTTACAGTTACAGTCAAACATAGATTATTAATTTTGACTATTATATCAGCTTTTTTGTTATTACTACTCCTAAAATCAATTACCTTAGAAGATTTACAAGGGATTTAAAGAGAGCCATATTTTGGCTAGTTTTTGATATGTCATCATGGCATCACATGTTCTATTTTTAAGCGACAGTATTTTACTTATAAGTTAGTTTTAGTTGTCCTTTGACTTCCGCAAGGTAAAGACGTGACGGTCGGAGCTCGAACGATCAAATGCAATAAAAACATAAAACAAACACTTTGTGCCTAAATAGGTTCAAAGTGTGACAGATGGTGAACAAACGTGACGCAAATAAAGTTAATAACTTTCCAAACAAATGGTAATAAGCGGAAATTCAGAGAGTGTTAATTGTTTAAAATGTTGAAAACGCATCGGGGCCTTATGCAGCGATGCTAATACAGTAAACAAGAGAATTATTCAAAATCGCAAAATGAGCAAGTACGGTTTAATTCATGGAAACAACAATCCGAAGTTGATAAGGCGAATACTATTAATATTCTGAATTATCTTCAAGTCCAGCTGAACACTAATAACAAAAAATATAAAGATCATCGCCAAAGATTTGCAGTTGAAAAAAAGTATTACATTGGAAAATGAAACGACGCAAAGTATAAAATAACGACGTAAAAATTCGGAAAAAGAAGAAAATGGTCACCCTATTAATATCACCACAACAAGGTCAGAATGTTACTATCGCAGAAACCGATCATAATTAAAAAATCAAGGACCATAAAAATAACAAGATCTTCCACCACTAATCGTAAACGACATTAAAAATGTTTACAAACTTCACAATATTGTAAAACAACAGGTCTCTAATAGTCAAACTTAACGACATTCAACGTATTAGCGTATTAGCAAGTGATATTATTAAATTACTCACCTAAGGTGTGATACCGTATCCACTAGAAAACCCACATATTGGCCTATATACCACACAAAATTCCACACCTAACTGATTTCTTTATAACACCAAATATTGCTACATGATATTATTAAATTACTCATCTAAGGTGTGATACCGTACAAGCGCGGATTCTGAGGGGGGGGGGGCGATTCCCCCCCCCCCGCTTAGATTTCAAGAAAATACATCCGATTGTGTCTCTTACACTAGGAATGTGTATGCTGTTGGGTTCCACTCCCCCCCCCCCAACGACAATTTGTTTTTTCTTGCGATTGTCCCCTAAGAGCTTTATGTTTAGAAAATCGACATGATTCTGGCTCTTATACTAGGAATGTGTATGCTGTTGGCTTCCACCACCTCCCCCCCCCCCCGTCGACAACTTGTTTTTTCTTGCGATCGCCCCTCTCCAAAACCTCTGAGTGTAGGGAAATAAACCCGATTTCGGCTTTTATACTAGGAATGTGTATGCTGCTGGCCTCCACCCTCCGTCGACCACTCGTTTATTCCTGCGATCATCCCCTCAAGAGCTTCGAATTCAGAAAATTAGACCCGACGATGACTTTTACACTAGAAGTGGGAATGTTGCTGGCGTCTCCCCTCCCTCGTCAACAACTTGCTTTCGCTTGCCATACTGTACTTTTTGATATCACCCCCCCCCCCCATAAAGATACGCCATATCCGCCCCTGATACCGTATTCACTAGAAAACCCACATATTGGCTTACAGACCCAAACAAAACTCCAAACCTAATTGATTTCTTCATAACACCAAATATTTCTGCATGTTGAGGATGAGATATGAATTCTGACCATTCCCCCATCATTCTCACAATCAGCGAAACTATTATTCAAAAAGAATTACCCTCTAGAAAAGTAAATAAACAAACTCTCTGGGACAACTTTCAATCACAATTTGAAGAAGTTATCAATTTACTAGTTCGATTAAGAAAGTGAGATCGACTAGATTATGAAGAAGAAAAACTTATCGAAGACCCTTAATAGGCGGCATGGTATAAGCCCCAATACTGTTCCAAGAACCAAAGGTGACAATTACTCTAAAGAAATTAGAGAATTTTTTACTAAAATATGAAGTTCTGAAGGATATGGCACCAATCTAGAGCTCCAGTGAACAAATCTGGATTTAACAACGCCACCTAGTAACTCAAACAAGAAATTCAAAGGATTAAAATAAATCTATTAATGCATTGTTAAGTGAACTGACAAACGATAGCAAAACTAACTCTAGAAGCCACTAAAAGACTGAAAATGCGTAACTTGAATAATCCACCAATATGTAATGCAGATGGAATTTGGACATAAAGTAACTTACAAAAAGCCAATAGATTCGCTGAGTACCTTGAAAGGCATTTCAAACAATTGAAAAAGAAAACGCTCTTGAATGAGAATATTAGACTTACTACCCAAAAGAAGTAGCCGCAAAAAGGACTTAGCTTTGATCTAATTACCTGAGAAGTATCAAAACAACTCTCAAGAAGAGTCGTATTTAAACTGACATACCTAATTAATCGTTGTTTTAGAATAACGTATGTGCCTAAAATATAGAAACAGTTTAGATATCTACTCGACCAAGTTGGTTTGGTGTACTATTCAATTAAAATTTTGTTTTTTTCTGCATATAAGTATCATATCTAGAAAATTTATAGTATTATTACTTTCTGCTTCGGACGTGAATTGTAATTTTTCGTTGAAACTGTAAACTCTTGGAGAATTTTATTTATTTTATCCTGTGGCACGGCTGTTATGCAATCATTGACAAATCGTTTGAAAAATATTATATTAAAATTTAATTTTTCCAAAACTATTTACTCTAAATATTTCATTACTTAGTGAGCAATGGTGGCTGAAATTGGGAAAGTTTAAAGAAACATACATCACTATCAAAAAAACAGCTTTATGGCCGCTGTTAACCTAGTTCTAAACACAAATTAATTTGCTATGCTATGTGGATCACCAATTTCATCCACCATTGCTCAGTTAGTAATGGATTATTTAGAGGAAAAATTTTGGAAAAATTAAATTTTATTATAATATTTTTCAAACGGTTTGTCGATGATTGCATAACAGCCGTGCCACAGGATAAAATAAATAAAATTCTCCAAGAGTTTAACAGTTTCAAAAAAAAATCACAATTCATGTCCGAAGCAGAAACTATTAATAAAATAAATATTCTAAATATGACATACGCAGAAAAAACAAAATTTGAACTGAATGATACATCAAACCAACCTGGTCGGGTGGATATCTAAACTGTTTCTCAAATCACTCAGAAACTCAGAAAAATAGTGTTATAATCGGTTTGTCTGATCGTGTTATCTCTCTAATGTCTTCAGAATTTCCACAAAGAATAATGCAAAAAGTGAAAAATACACTAATAAATAATAATTGCAATGAAAAGACCATCACCGAAATAATTAATGAACAAACATATAAATTTTATAATAACCTAACACCAAGAAATATAGAATATAAACAGCAAAAATATGTAGTATTACCTTACACTAGTGAGCTGTCAGAAAAAATAAAACACATTTTAAAAAAGCATGATACTATCGTATGTCATTGGTCCCATAATAAATTAAAAACACTATTTACTAATTTAAAAAGTAAAACTCCTCTCATGAATAAGTCAAATGTAGTATATTCGATCCCTTAAATTGTCCCAAGAAAATATATAGGCATGACATGCCAATTGCTAAGAACAGATTGAATTGCTCTAAGTATACGAAAAACGCTCAACAGCGTTAAAAGACACACACAAGATGAAAAACATACCCACGATTATAACAATACCATAATAAAAAACAAAGATATGAATTATCAAAAATTGTAGATAAAGGAAATGATAGAAATTAAAAAACATGAAAACAACAAACGACATAACGGATATAGGAAATTTGAGCCACATTTACACCAGCCTGATTTAATCAAAAATATTAAGTATTCGATCCTGTTAATAAACATCAAATATTAAATATCCTCTTAAACATAAAATTTAATGTATTCGTCCTTTCGTTTTTTTGGTGCATTATAAAATATAAAAAATGAAAAACACTGGCATTCATGTATCCTTATTACCTAAATAGACGATGTTAAAGTCTTATTTCATTATTAATAAATAAACAAAATGTCAAGGTTTATGCTGGTAAAATTAAATAATTTTTTAAAAAATTTGAATAGTTTTTTAAAGTGTTTGTTTTTTAAAATGGTTAATATGTTTTTGTATGAATGTTTTTAATTATATAAAAAATGTTTTAGGAAGGTCAATAAATAAAAAAACAAAAAAATTTTGAAGATGCCTTAAATAAAGGGCGACACGTCAAATTATTTTGGATTTTTTTATTAAATAAAGAACCTAAACCCAAGAAAAGACAAAAGAAAAAGATATAATCTATGGTATGTATATATATATATATATATATATATATATATATATATATATATATATATATATATATATTTCCACACAAACTATAAACTACGAATAGAAAACGACACGATAAAATGTAAACAATAAAGTTAAGCTCAATTGAATACAAATATATATGGAAGTTTGGTGTTGATATGTATTCTATCTAATTTTCAATTTTTCTTTTTGTAATGGCAGGTCGTGAGGCAAGCAAGGTCATGAAATTTGGGTTTGACGAGAAAGCTTTTTGTCACATTTGTGATGTAATATAACTGTAATATTCCTCTCACGTTACGGAATACGTGGCAACTGACATTATTTCTTAACTTCCAGGCCCGTGTTTTAGAAATTTTTTTGCGCCTGTTTCTATTTGCTAAAAATATACGAAATTAATAAATGCATGCACTAAAGAGATATCTGCCGTTGTATTATCTATATTTGCTTTGAAAAAATCCACTTATAAAGAATAAATTGCAACCGGCAACATGAAAATAATCCTAACGTACTGAAAAATAAGCAGCTTAAAACTCCACTAATAATGCTGCAATTTTTCATTATTGGAAACAAATATCCTAGATTATGAAACCAGCTTAAGAATGGTATATACAGTAAGTTAACTCTTTTAAAATTACTGCAATGATATTATGGAAAGTGCAGTGTTATAAAATAGGTTTGATTGGAGTATTAATAAAAGCCTTTAGACACTTAGACTGACTATATAAATGAAAATAGCTGAATTTTTTGGCAATGGTGAAATACTATATTATCCATGCGAGATCACAGTGTCGTGTCCAAAGGCATCAAATATTTTGTTAATATAAAGGAGTGGGGTCTCTAAGGCCGATTTTTGGCCTAATTTATTTTTCAGTAAAATAATTTGAACATGTTATTATTATCTGTTAACAATAATAAATCGATTTAACCCTAAACGGACCCTTCCGCTTACTCCCTCGTCCTGCTCCATCCCCTTAAACAAAGAAAAAATTACCATTGATTAAAAGAACCTTTAAGAGATTGGTGTTTCGTATTAAAGTGTATAATTGTTCGATTCCGCTCTATAATTAGAATTTAGTGATTTTCATTTTTACATTTCACAACTGGCACCTTTGCACTTGACCCAGAACGCGCGCAGCTGTGAAGTGATGCTTTACCTAGCACTTTTTTTATGTGTATCTTGTGGCCTCTATGGCTTAGAACCATTTTTTACGTGTACTATTTTGAACTTAAACCATTGAGAAAATCCTGGAATGCCGGTTGACAGAAGCGAAATCAGATGAGCCGTGGGTAATTGCACTATTTATTATTATCGTGAATAATTTTCGATTTTCGTGTAAGAAGTTTCCTTATTCACCTATAAAATAAGGTGGTCTTTTGCAGTTATCGCAATACCAACCAATTGGGTTCTTGTCAAACATTCAATTTTCATAGATATTTTATCCTAAGGATTTTATGGGTCGTGGGTTATGAATCCGAAGTCAGAATCACGAAATTCAAAACGGCTGATCCAACATGGAGGGCAAAAAATCAAATGTCTACGATATTCACGAATTTTCGTATGGTGGGCTTTTGGTTACGAATCTGAAATCAAAATTACTGAATTCAAAATGGCGGTTCTAATATGGTGGCCAAAAAAATCTTCAATATGCGCGAATTTTTGTATGGAGGCTCTTTTTGTGTCGCTGATTACGAATCTGCGGAATAGCGACCAAACAATAATAATAAACATCGGCATGAGTTTTGAATAAACAAAAATTATTTTAAAGGCGATTCGGGCATATTGAAGATGTAAGATTTTTCTGGTCGCCATATTGGATCCGCCATTTTGAATTAAGTGAATGTGACTTCAGATTCGTAACCAGCGATCCAAAAAACCCTCCACACGAAAATCCGTGTCTATCGAAGTCATTCAATTTTTTATGGTCGCTATATTAGATCCGCCATATTTAATTTCGTCATTGTGACTTCGGATTGTTAACCAGCGACCCATAAAACCGTCATGATGAAAGATCTATGGAAATTGAACGTTTCACAAGATCCGAATCTCTTAAACATTCTTTTAATGAATAGTGATTTTTTCTTTGTTTAAATGGGTGTAGGGGGAAGGCGAAATAAGCGAAATGGTCGTTTTAAAGTGAAATCGATTTATTATTGTTATATTTTTTCCAAATTTTTCCGCCGAAAAATAAATTAGGCCAAAAACCGGCCCCTTTGCCTGTTTCTTTTGTATTATCGATTGAAATATAATTATTTAATTTCTTTATTTTATTGTTCAGGGAGTTTATTAATAAGGATAGATAGTTCGTGTTACAACACCTGATAAAAGGAAACAACATTTTTCTGGATATGGATGCTTCATTTCTCCTTCTTTATTTTTAATATTCATTACATATTCCTTGCCAAAATTGCGAACCACTTTTAAAACATTTCTTCACCATATTTTTGTGCCCCTCTCTTTATTTTGGTTATAATTTTTTACTGAATCACTTTCGTCACTATTAGAGTCAATTTCTAAAGTTGGTGTGTATTGTTATCAAGAAATGAGTTATTAAAATCTTCAGAAAAGGCATCAGTATGTGTGGTAATACTGGTGGAAGAAGAACTTAAACAAGCCAGTGAATGTGTTTTTTGCCCTGTGAAACTAGTTTCTGAAACCAATGCAATATAGTTTATATATTTACCAAAATTTTCTCCAGGTTTATCTGGTATCTGCAGTGAATATGGTATAAAATTGTTTAACTCACTGTGTTGAGTACCTAAAAACAAGTAACAAAATTCACCACTGCATGCAGTGATGTTGACTTACATACCAAAATATTCTTGTGTTTTACTTAAATCTTGAGCTGGATTCGTCATTAGATTAGGTTGCTGGTTATTTCTGCTTAAAGCGCCTAAACAATTGATTTTTTAAATTACAAGTTCACAATGATAATTAAGATTTGCATACCCACATTATCTTCCACTTTATCTGTTTTGGGTTTTGAAAGTATTAAGATGGAAATATTTTCATTGTTAAATTGCATATCCAAAAAAAATTGGTCATAAGAAAAAATTAAAATAAAGCCTTTTTCACTTCTTTTTCTAGACTCAATTAATTCCTGAGCCAATCTTAATATTTCTTTGGTGCCTGGAAGTTTAGCCTAACAGAATAAAAGTAACGGTAACAGTCTAATATTAACTGCAAAAATATCGAATATATTGAAGTTTGAACCAGTTTCTGGTGATAAATACATTTTAAGTATTTTGGAGTTATTCTATAAACATCCTGTTCAATACAAAACTTATTTATTAGCCCAATAACAAATAAGTTTTTAAGCATAAAACATTCTTTTTTCAAAAATATTAAAATAAGTAAATAAAAAAAAATAATTAAATTTTGTATGTCAGAATGCGTTTTAAAAAGTGCCTCATTTAAAATTAACTCACAACAAGTACATTTACATTTATTTATGAATTTGTAGTAAGAACATCACAAGTCAAAAAGTTACCTTAAAATATTTGGTATATTAATGCAAGAAAGTTATATTTCCACATATAACAATTTAGAGCAATAGGATTTTTAAAATTATTTTCTGCAAAAACTACTGTCACAAATAAAAATAATATATTATTTATTCAAAAAAGTGTAAACTAGTGTTTTCATTTTGAGTACAATAAGGAAATAACACAAAATATAACGTTTTTTATGTAAACCTCTAGATGATTACCCAACAATAAATCTAGCATAAATCTAGCATAACTAAAATGCACCATTTATTAGAAAGATAAGAAACCTTCTTTTTGGACCTGCTACTAAGTAGAAAACCAAACGATATCCTGGGTTTCAGCATATATTAGAAATCCACTCATATTGAACAATATCTCAATTCAGAATCACATCACCATCATTCACAAAAAAAGACAGTAATCAATACATAAATATCAAGATTTCTCCGCCTAACAGAACCGGACACAATACAAGAAGAAATAAAACATATCTCAATAGCTCTAGAATGGAATGGTTTCTCGCAGTCAAACCTAAAGAAAGCCATAAAAATACAAGAGGAAAACACAAAAAGGAAAACAAAGACCAAGATCAAACAAGGAACAACGTCATCATCCCATACATAAAAGGAGTCGTGGACAAAATAGGAAGAATCTTAAGAAAGCACAATATACAACCCATATTTAAACCACCAAAAGCAATAGTCAATATCCTGGGAAACTTCAAAGATAAGATCAACCTTGAAAATCATGGTGTTTAAATCATTCAATAGATTGCCATTACCCATACATAGGGCAAACAAACAGGCGTATATCAGAAAGAATTCAGGAGCATAAAAAATATTCTCAAAAACAAACAGACGACCTCAGCTTTATTTCAAGACGTTTAGATAACCAGACATACCATTGCTTTCAAAAACGCAAAACAAATAGCACAAATACAAAACAACGCGCCATAAGCGAGACCCGAGGTCGAAATATCAGTTGTGACTTTCTTGTTGCTAATGAACGACATGAGTATGAAATTAAATAGGCCCAGTAAACAATTAAAACCTTTGCCTTCTTCTAGTGATTATATTACTTGTGTATGTATGCCATGTGGTCCTGGTGACTTTCCATTTCGTCTGGTCTGGTAATCTCGAGGTCATCTAAT
Organism: Diaprepes abbreviatus; assembly: GCA_034092305.1. Classification (NCBI taxonomy): domain Eukaryota; kingdom Metazoa; phylum Arthropoda; class Insecta; order Coleoptera; family Curculionidae; genus Diaprepes; species Diaprepes abbreviatus. The sequence goes on from JASJET010000026.1 coordinate 232,092, forward strand.
GAAATTATGCCGGGTTCGGGTCCTTGGTTATTATTAAATATCCTATACATTCAGTTAATTTTTCTTAGAATAACCGCTGCTTGCTTAACTTTATTTACCTTGAAGTATCATGTTAATTTTTTTTTCAATCTAATACCAAGTAATATTCTAAAGCAAATTATACGTCTTAAAAATATTTACAAATATCGACAACGTCTTGTTCTGTAAAAGTTTGATGTAAAATCTCTCCAGAATTATTTTCAATGATAAAATATTTCTGGTGAAATCAAATGGCGAAAATCGAAAGGCGTTTGTTGATATGGGTTCTTTTTTATAAGTTTTATATATATCTTTTTAAAATAAGCTTAGGGAATCGAATAGCGGAAACCTATATATGGAATTCTTTTATAAGTTCTTATTTTGCGTGAGCCATATAAAGCAGAAGAGCAAAGAAAAATATATGTGGGAGAAAAACTAGGAATTTTCCCTATATCATTTCGGCAAGACGAATATATATAGATATATACAGATTTTTCCCATGGTTCAGCGACACTGTTCATAAGCTATATATATATATATATATATATATATATATATATATATATATATATATATATACATGTATATATATATATATATATATATATATACATGTATATATATATATATATATATATATATATATATATATATATATATATATATATATATATATATATATATATATATATATATTGTGACAATTACGGTGGTATTCGCGCACGCACTGCACGCTACGCACCCGCACAAAATATTGCCCGGTAAAAAAAAATTTAGGAAACTTAGTTGTTACGGAATTTATATTTCAAATTTCAAAGATATTGCGAAAATTTAATTAAAAATTTTAATATTTATTTGTTGAGCGCCAGGTAAAAAGTAATTATAATAAATTACAATTATTTCTTACCAGTTTGAAAAATTTTCAATTTTCAAAATATTCTATATAGATATATATGTGTTAATACCTGTCAATTGACTCTTTTCTCAGGTGAATTCACATGTTTTTATAATACCTTAATCAGACAATCAATACACAGAATGATTAAAACACAACATATACATTTTATTTAACAATAAATAAATCGCACAATTTTTCAATAAATCCTGGATGAAATAATATGGACAATGCTTTTACATTTCAAGCAACAATCTTTCTTATCAATATTAGTATTTATTCACTTTTATTTACCATGCATCGTCTTTTTTACAATCTGTATCACAAATTGGCAACGTTTTAGATTTTAGTTTAGCAATCGTCCACTAGATGGCTGCACTGCAATTTAATATGGAAAGCGTGTTTATTTTACAAAAAAAAAAAGATTTTATTTTAAACAAATTATCGTGTGATGCGATGTGATTCAAGTGATTATTTAATATAGTTTGACATCTACTATTAATGATGGTAAATATTATTTATGTTTTAACAGGTTAGTATTACTTATTAGTTTATTTTAACTGCTATTTTTTTAATGTCTACAAACAATTAAAAGCTTTCTTCTGCATAGTCTAGTATAAATACCTTATTTTGTTTTCCATTACTTGGTCCCAATATTATAAAACACAATTCCAGTTTATTATTTAATTTGTTTTCTTCTTTAAAACTTTCAAATGTCCAAAATATTTTAGTGTCGCTTCTTATAAAGTAAGGTATTGACCAATATTTATTCAAAGTCTCGTTCCACTATTTTCTTCTTTGAAAAATTCCAATTAATTTTTCTTTTATTCCTCCAATCACAATATATCGTATTTGTTGTTGTTTGAGAGTTGAAAATTTACTTCACAGGACAAAATTTGAAACCTTTTAATTACTTTTATTAAATTATGAAATTTTTTTAGTTAACAACAACAAACACATAATCTCTTTTTTAAAATAAAAACAAAAGATTTTGCTTTTGTTTTCAGGTGACGTATGAAAACTTCCGTTTCCTTTCAAAACAATTGAAAAATATGAGGTTATGAAAAATTTTGGGAGCACGAGGGACGCAGTGTTTTTATCAAAAAGATAATTTCAACTCTCTCGAAATTCCTACGCCTCGGCTTTATATATGAGGCCGAAACATATGAAATTTCTGCAATCTGATTGGTCAGATTTTAAGACACCTGGCAACTTTTAAAATTGCAATTTATGAAGGCTTTTGACTTATACCAATTTTTACTGGAATTTTCATGTTTTAATGAATATATGGACCTAAATTTAACACTTGAGCATTATTTGTCTTGCAATAAATAAATTTCAGAGCTTTCTCGACATTTTGATATGTAATAAAATCACTTTAGCATATTATTTGTATTAATAAAAATTAACACCTTACATATTGAAATTTATGACCATTCTATTCAAATTTTGTTCGAAAAAACTCTAAAATGTTTATTGTTGCTTCGGATATTATTATCTCACTCTCACAGGACTAAATTTACTTAGAGGAAACTTCAATCTACTTTATAAACTAAATAAATCTATACTATATTTTACAATTTGCATAATACATGGTTTTAATTCTACGTAGTTTGTTAAATAATCCTTAAAACTATAACATTTTTCTTGCATACCGATAATTAATGTTTGTTTTTCACTTATCACAGTGTTTTTGTTAGAATTTCGCACTAGTTTTCCACTACACGCACTTTTTGTGTCATACTAGTGATTGTTTTTATTGGGAGCAAATATGATATGTAACTTATTATTATCAGTTTTTAAACGCATTCACACACTTCTTGTTCAATCAAATATATATATATATATATATATATATATATATATATATATATATATATATATATATATATATATTTATTTATAATAATATTTCCTCTATCTTGTTCAATATTTTTTACACAGTTATTTATTGAACTTGAGTTTTTATTAGGGAAAATAATTCATATATTTACAGAAAATATCAGTCCTATATTATTTGCTTATTCAAGCATTTTGGAATAAATTTTCTTTTTCTTTAAAAATATCTAATTATATATACTATAAATTAAACAATACATCCTAAACTATGCTTAATTCTAATTTTTATCCTAATCTAAACCATATTTACTGGTTTATTATCCATTAATACACCATCTTAACCCTTCTGTGTCTGATTTTTTCTTTCAATCTCAAATAAAATTGAGTCTTATCGCTTATCTATACAATATATATATATATATATATATATATATATATATATATATATATATATATATATATATATATATATAGATATATCACATTCAGCAAAACGTACAACTATATGCAGCTCCGTCTATGAATGAAGTAAAATGCGAACAGTAAATGCAAACTTCTCTCCATCATATCCTTTCTGTGTTAGAGGTTGCACAGTTAGAATAAATTGTTACAAAACGCAATTTATCCTATTCCACCACCATTGAGATGATGGCCTACCTGTACCACCATGCCGAGAAGAAAGTCAAAACTCACACTCCCCGCCACAATGATTCGGCAGAGGTACATGTTTCGTCTCTACTAGACTCATCAGGGTACAGACATGCACCTGGCTGTGCAAAGGACAGATCGGAAGGAAGCATGCAAATACTGAACGCGGCTTCGCCGACCTCCCGCCGGATGGCGTATATATGTTTATGGGACTTTCACGGATTCCTCCGTGTGAGATGCAATAGCAGTGGATATATCCACATTATGCCGTTGTAGTGATGAAATCACATTCAGCAAACGTACGACTATATGCAGCTCCGTATATGAATGAAGTAAAATGCGAATAGTAAATGCAAACTTCTTTCCATCATATCCTTTCTGTGTTAGAGGTTGCACAGTTAGAATAAATTGTTACAAAACGCAATTTATCCTATTCCACCGCCATTGAGATGATAACCTACCTGTACCACCATGCCGAGAAGAAAGTCAAAACTCACCCTCCCCGCCACAGTGATAGTTTTCTGAAGAATAAATTTCCTAATTGCATATTTTTCTGCCTGGAAAATACTTTATAACTTATTCAAACTTTCGTAGTGTCTGATGATGGGTCCGTATACTCCTATACCAGTTTCCAATTTCTCTTACATATTTCAAGGCTTTATCGATTGGTTTTTATCCTTAATATCTTTATATAAGCATTTGTTGACATGTGTAATATAAATTATGACAATATCATGAGCCAAACAAAACTGAGCTACTAGAAGATATATATTCCATGGCAACTAGGTCGGATTTAAGTCATAAACCTTCCTAGTGAATCTTTCTGTTTAAGTCTTGAACCCATAAAGCACGGAACACCAAATCTTTAAATCCTAAGGCTAATATTCAAGAGCTTAAGAATTTAGGATTGTAAGGTTAAAGGTTAACTTTAGGTAGGATTAGGTTTACCGTTTCCTGGTTTTGGAATCTGTGGTTCAAGGGCTCAATTATTTAGAGTTTAATAACTAAAGATTTAAAATTTTAGGGTTCAAGGCTTCAAAGATCATGGGTTAAGGTTAAATAATTGAAATGAGATTCAAAAACTTAAGGACTTAAGGGTACGAGTAAATGGGTTTAAGGGTTTTGAGTTTCGGATTTGAGCGCTTAGTGTTAGAAGGTTTAGGTTTGAGGGATTAAGTCCAAAGGTTATACTGTAATATTTATGTAGGACTCACCAAGTTTCTGCCTATAGGTTGATGATTGTCGTTGAGAGGAGGACGTATAGGCGCTCAGCACATAGACCTTGGATTTATAAAACCTACGTCTACAGACTTTCGTCCTATACACCCTAAACACGTAATCCCTAGATTTATGAATTTTTCATTTTTAGACCCATTGACCTTGAACCCATAGGCTCTAGGACCAAATTCTGGGACCTTCCACTCTAAGTTCTTAAAACCTGTGCTAGTAGGCCTTAAAACTGGTTGAACTTTGACACACAAATATAAGGCCCTAGTGTTATTTGACAGTTTTCACCTGCATATCCTCCATTTTAAAGCTGCCATCTCGAATTTCTGAAAACAGACACCATATTTAAATTCAGCTACCTCAAAAACTCTTTTGTACAGTATGTAGTGTCGTTGATTTCGTTTTATGCCTGTGGGAGAACGATTCTTTTTTTAGGTTTTTATTTTCTAAATTACATCACCAAAACTCTAGATTAAGAGAGAATGATTTTTATTGACATTTTAGTACCTCTTTGTGACTAACATTTAAGATTTTTTACGTACATATCCTCAATTTTCGATTCGCTATCTCGGATTTTTGAAAAGAGACATCAGATTTGAATTGAGTGACCCCAAAAAAATCTTAGTAAGGTATATAGAATCCTTGTCATAATTTCATGCCACTGAAATCATGATTTTTGGCATTTTGGGGTTAGGTACAACAGGAAACCCCCCCCCCCCCCCCCTATGCTTATTTTAACAATGCAGTCGCAAATTTCTTGCCAATTATCCACATTTGGCAGGGGGCGCGCACAGCAAGCGCCTCCAGAAAATTTTTGACCCGCCCTAATATATATATATATATATATATATATATATATATATATATATATATATATATATATATATATATATACATATATATAAATAAATAAATTCTTGTTTCACTATAATTGTTTTCTAATCTAACCATCTAGGAGAACTTATAAAGTTGTTTTGTAGGCTGTTTGTCTCGAAAATTTATACTTGGAGGCTGTTGGGGTATAAAATAAATATATAATAAATAAAGTATATATATATATATGTATATATATATATATATATATATATATATATATATATATATATATATCAGCAAATTGAAATTTTCATTACCAAGGTGGCCGGTCCAAAATGACACATCAAAATTTATAAAGAAATAATGTTGATATATATAAAATTTAACTTGGGGGTTTTCAGAGTTGCCGATTACGAGTAGTATGTCAGAAAATAGAAATTCTTATTTTTATGCTAGTGGATTCAAAATGGCGGATCGAAATTTGCAAAAAACGATTTAGTCTTTAGAAACCTACTAATTTGTACTTAAACTGGCCATAACTTTGTAAGATTTACTTTGAAGGGTTGAAGTAGTATAGGTAATGCAATTAGAAAAAAATTTGTGCCTTCTGCATATATCCTCAAAAGTAGCCCAAAACCCCATTTTATATTACAGTACATTAACTCAAATATCTCAAAATCCTAACGTGGTGGCCTACTCAATAAGAGTCATGAACACATTTTTAGTAGACCTGTGTAATTACCTTGAAATGCTTCCAGATGCTCAGGCCGCCAGTGTATCCGAGATTATCTCTATATATCAATGTTCCATTTCAAATGGGTTTAAGTTTGTGGCATTCTCTTTTATTTAATTTTTACCAAAATACGTAATTGATAGTTTCCAAGATAAGACGGTGAATAAAAGACGAAAATTTCCACTATATTTAACTAAACACTGTAGCTTCATCAGAAGTTTTATTTTACTAGACAAAATATTTGGTTACTTGAAAAACTTATACCTAGATTTACAATAATGAATAAGTGCAATACCCTAATTTACATTTTATTACCTATTATTTAAATTATTGGGAAATCCAGACTGATTTTTGTTAAAAGATATTTAGCAGGGGTGAGGTGTTGATATCAGTTTGGTCATTTAATAGATTACCTGTGCTCTTTAATCGATTTATTTTTATGGCTTCTGAGAAATTCAGTTTATAACCTTTCCTTTCTACATGGAGAATTTCAAAATTATCCCCTAATTGATGATTTTGTTCTATTAAATGATTTGCGTATAAGAACTGTTTTTATTATGTAAAAAATTATTTTTGTGTTCCTGAATCCATTTTTTAAACGATCTGTCAGTTTGACCTATATATACTTTTGGGCAACTTCCGCATTTAAGTTTATAGACCCCAGACTTGTTATTTTTATTTGTTTTTGTTTTATAATTTTTTAAACGTTTTCCCATTGAATTATTTGTTTTGAAGGCTACCCCAATATCTTTTTTATTCAGAAACTTTTTAACTTTAATTGATGATTTACCAAAATATGTTAAAGCGATAAAGTTGCGTTTTTTGTTTTCTTGTGCTATAGGATAAACTTCATTGATGGTTGGTAACCATTGTTAACTACAACTTGTTTAACCCCATTTAATTATTTATTAAAATTCTCTTCAGATGAGGGAATGCCAATAAGACGATGAATAAAACTATGGTAAGCCGCTAATTTATGTTGTTCTGAGTGAGTTGTAGTTCTATGTATGGTTGTATCCGTATGTGTGGGTTTGTGAAAAATTCCAAAAGAGTGTTTATTTAGAACTTTAGTAATGACTAGATCAAGAAAATTTATTGAGTTGTTTTCTTCCTTTTCCATAGTAAATTGAATATCTTGGTGGATTGTTAATAACATCTAAAGATTTATTAAGTTGTCGATCTGTGTCTGTGAAGCACACTAATATGTCATCCACATATCTGTACCAGTACAAGAAATGTTGGCTTATGTGGTTATTAAATATTATTTTTTCTATATTGTCCATAAAAATCTCTGCTAACAGTGGGCTTAAAGGGCTACCCATAATCAATCCTTCTTTGCTTTTGTAGACTTTATCATTAAACGCAAAATAGTTTTGGTTAAGGCAAGCCTCTAATAAGTTTAAAATATAATTTTTTATAATCAAGTTTACTTTATTTTTGTTCAATAGATTTTCTACTAAAGAGAGCGTTTCTTTTGGTGGAATACTTGGGAATAAGTTCTTAACATCAAAAGATATTAGTTTAGCATTGTCTGGTAAAGTTAAGGTTTTTATTTTGTTGACAAGTTCCATTGAATTTTTTATATTATATGTTGGTGTAAAGTTGCAAAAGCGTTTTATTTTATCTATTAGAAATGATGAGACATTATATGCTGGAGCAGACATGTAGCATACCACTGATCTTATTGGATAATCTACTTTATGTAGTGTGATTAGTGAGTATAACTGAGGTATTTGAAGGAAGTTGCCCAAAAGTATATATAAGCCAAATGGGCAGATCGTTTAAAAAAAGGATTCAGGAACACAAATATAATTTTTTTCACAATAAAAACAGTTCTTCATACGCAAATCATTTAATAGAACAAAATCATCAATTAGAGGATAATTTTGAAGTTCTCTATGTAGAAAGGAAAGGTTATAAACTGAATTTCTTAGAAGCCATAGAAATAACTAGATTAAAGAACACAGGTAATCTATTAAATGACCAAACAGATATCAACACCTCACCCCTGCTAAATATCTTTTAATAAAAATCAGTGTGGATTTCCCAATAATTTAAATATTATTATTCATTATTGTAAATCTAGGTATAAGTTTTTCAAGTAACCAAATATTTTGTCATTTAAAATAGAACTTCTGATGAAGCTACAGTGTTAGCGAAACGCGTCAAGTTTTTTAGTTAAATATAGTGAAAATTTGACAAATATTCGTCATTTTTTTTTCGTTGAATATGGATTTCTATCAAGTAAAAACCAGCACCCTACTTACTCCAAGATAAGCGGTAATAAAAAAGAGATGTTTTGATAAATTCTTTTTTAAGTAAAGCATAAAAAGCTTCATTGTGTTTTACTATTTAACAAAGCATTCGCACTTGTAACTCTGTAACTAAAATGTCTAATCCATACACTACAAACTGATATGTTGCCCTAGTTCTAATAGAATGCATTTAGAATATTACAAATTCAATTTACGGAAAACTAGTAATAGTGAGAATATACATATGTAACCATGTCAGATGCAATGAAATGTATTCAGCGTTTGTATACATCCAGATTTATTGTTTGCTATGTTTAGTATTGATCGCATGATTATCATGATTAAATAAATTAGTATCAGGAAGAAATCAATGATTTCACGGAAAACTAGGTTTTCCATAACCAGTAATAAGTGCTTAGCCAAATTTGGGATAAAAATTTAGAAAATTCGTGTTGACGTTACAGAAATTACTATACAAGCACTTTTTGTTTCACATGTATAATCTTGAATTACGTTAAAAATATCATCTATTATATCTCGATTTACTTTCAAAAAATGGTCTACATGGACAATTTTTATTTAATGCATCTAAAGAAGGAAAATATACTAAAATAAGAAATAGACAAATTAAACATATTATAATATATTATTAACATTTTTTATCTAATTGTAAGACTTCCTAAAATTATACAGACGGGAAGGATGATTCAGTACACGGAAACAGTGAAATACCTGGGAGAAATTCTAGATTTACGACTGATCTAGAACAATCATGTTGAGGTTTGAGCTAAAAAGGTCATGTGTGCTTTCTGAGCTTATAAACGAACATTTGGATAACCAAAGCGGCTGACATCGAAAGTTTGGATTCATACTATGGCCTCCGGAATCTGCAGAGACCAACAATATGGACTATCCAAATCATGAAACAATGGTGCCATGAGAAAGGGCTCAAATAAACCCGGACAAAGTCAAAAGTACATTCTTTACAATTAAAGAGGAAAATGTGGCCAAGAAGACCAGATGTGTCCTCTTTAACTTGACAAAGTTCAAAGAAGCCTGACCCTACTAGGACACTGGAGGTCCTAATGCACCTACCTACCCTAATGAAGCTTAGAGAGTTGTTTATAATTTCAGTTTCCTAGAGCATCTCGTATCTGAAACTGGCAGCTATTCATGCAACTGGGGAGACGTGATGGAGAGATTCTCATCACTTCTCATGCAAACAGTCTACATAGCGCCGGTTTTGAACTCTAATCACTCTTTTGAAATACTTTTGCCAAGTAAAGACAATTGAAAGGAGGAGCAAGTTCTTCCGAAAAATGGATCCTGGTGGTTTCCAAATTGATTTCGTCAGGATGAAAGAGCTGGAGCTGGAGTATTTGGTAGGAGTACGGAAATTAGAGAGTTTTACTTTCTGGTACAACATGCAACGGTTTTTATTATGCTATTCTGCAATGTGGTCTTCTTTATGAGAAAAATATAAACAGGAATAAGACTATTAACATAAAATCAGAAAGTTGGACTGCAATATTGGCTTCGAAATCCGTAGCTTTACGACCGATGTCTGAGTACTGGATAGTCTCACAAAGGATAGCTGCACAAACAGACTTGTTTGGGTCTCGGGTTACTCGGGTATATAGGGGAATGAAGAAGCAGATCTCTTGACAAAGATGTGGTTCCTCGTTGATAATAGGGAATTCATATTGCTGCCGGAAAACAAATTTATTGATTCCGAACATATGAGGTCCTAATGCGCGAGTTACTGAAAAACCTCTCTTCCTGGAGGGAAAGAAGTGCGAATGTTGGTGAGACTACTGATGGGACGTTATCATCATGAATAATCTGATATGTAAATGGTGCATGGGGAGGATAAAACTGAAAATCATATCCTCAGAGAGTATACAGCACTAAAGGGATTGACGCGGAAACATTTCAGAAAAACAATATTATCATCTAAAACAATAAAACAAGTTCAATTGACGAGCGTGCTTGTACTCGCAAAGGCGATCGTTCTCGAATAACTGCAGCCATAATGAGATGTAAAAAACCCAATGACGGCTAGGCATTAAAGATCTAGTATCACCACTATTTATTTATTAATTTATTTAATTATTCTTTGATTCATGTTAGGACAAATATCCACGATATAGAATTTTTAATATAGCAATTATTATTTGACTGAATATATAAGTGAATAAATGGTCTTCATATTTCAAGCTTCGTTGGCGCTTTAGGTGTTACTATAACAAACACATTGTTAGTGATTTCTTCGGTTCCTAATATACCCTGTGTCTGCTAAGTGTTTGGTAGTTTCTAAGAATATGATCAGAACTTCCATACTCCTCTCGACACCATCTTTTTACTCGATTATTTGAGATAGCAATCTTATGAAATAAAAACGTCCTCTCAGTAGGCTGTACTGCGAATCATAGTTCCTTTCTCTTCGAGGAAAATATTCCATATAAAACATGGATTAAGTCTAAATATGGGTACTTTTTGGCACCTTTCATCCTCAAAGCTTGCTTTGGGTATTCAGTAAACTTATTTTCTAGGAATCTTTTTAAAACAATTTTACATGTATTTCAAATATTTTCCTTTAATTAGTAATGCCTTTCGAACAATAACTTATAGAGTTTAATAGAACGCTTTAAGGGAAGAAATGCTGCACTCAGAATGCAAAATTAATTATTCCGCTAAATGTTGGAAAATGAAATGTTGTTTGAATTTTATATTTTCTTATAAAACGTAATTTTTAAATTAATTATTTCGATTTAAAGAAATATATGTGAGGCGTTATACGTTTTACAGTAGTAAAATAGCGTATCTGCTTTTCTATGAAAATAAAATGAACAAGTTAATTTGCAACAGGACTTTAAAAGATTAAAATTCGTACGAAATTGCCAAATTTCCTCTAACAATTGTCTTTTCCCCCATTTTGCTACAAAATTTTTGATTAATTTTAGTGGTAGAGATGAAATGGTCTGAAAAGGAGTTATTTAAAATAGAAATATGAACTTTAACTCAGTATTCTGTAACTTTTAAATTAATATAAAACTTCTTTTATACCCATCAAATAGGGGAAGGTTATCTATATAATTCGTAAGTATTTTAGTAGATCCTGTCAGTACTTAGTTACATCAGGGTAGTTAGTCCGATATAAGATATTTTTTCGTATTTTGTTCAGCAAACGTCTGGATTTGTTTCCCTTACATTTTATCGAGATCTGTTCAGCATTTTTTCAGGAATTCAGAATATAAATATGATTTTATAAAATAATAATGATTCTTGCCCAGTTATTCCGGGAAAAGTACTTGAATGTCGCTGTCTAGAATTTAACTGAATAATATAATTTTAATTAACAAAGAAAACCGTACATTTATTTCAATTTATTTTCAAAGTTTACTTAATGTATGGTAGAGAGCACAAAATTTATATTTTTTACTGTTAATAAACATAATCCCATCTTATATTAAGTCGGTAAGAAAGTATTATTGATTGCCACACAGCTTTGTTACCGTCTTGAAGGGCTTTTGTCAGTGTTATGGTTTTTTTTTGACATTTAATATCAAGTACATTTAGTTTACTTTTAAAGAAAATTATACGTTATTTTGTTTATGACGGTTACTTTCTGGTTAATTTTAATATGAAGTGCAGAAACGAAAATTTTCGGCATATTAATTTTTTTATTTTCGTAAAAAAAGAAAGCTGATGAGGCTCATAAAGAAATATATGAAGTTTATGCTGTTGATTGCATAATAGAATGCAAGTGTCAGAATTGTTCTTAAAAATTCCGTTCTGGAGATTCTTCACACAAAGATGACAATTATTCTGGTCGACCTACAGAAACTAATGATGACCAAATCAAAGCCGTAATTGTTTACGAGGTCGCAGAGGTTAAATGTATCACTCACATAATTAAAAATCACTTAAAATATCTTGGACTCGCTAAAACGCTCGATATTTAGGTTGAGAATTGAAATAGATTCACTTAGCCTAACCAATAAATATTTGCCGTATTCATCTCATGTGCGATGAAACGGACGCTTTTATTAAAAAAATCACCACTGGTGATGAAAAAGTGTCATTTACAGTAACATCATTCGAAATTGATGCTTCGTGATCAATCAGTACAAACTACATCTAAAGCTGAATTGTATCCAAACAAGGACATGCTGTTAATTTGATGGGATCCCAAAAGTGTTGTGTATTTTTAGCTGCTTTCAAGAGGACGGACGATGAATTCAGATGTTTACTATAACCAATAAATTCAACAATCGAAAAAAAAATTAACTCTAGATTTATAATCAATACCCCCAAACACTAGTATTTGCCCATCTTGAAAAAATTTGAACAATGTAAACTTTTTTAGTTCGACATACTTTAACCAGCAATTTGTTCAGGGCTTGAAACATTTAATTTTAGATCCATAAAGTACGCTTATGAACCCCTTATCCCAATTTTAGAAAAATCCAGAAAATGTAATCTACTCTTATATCTGCCCTATTTATTCTTAAGAAATTAACTTTCGGTTCGTAATCTGGGACTGCAAAAATCCAATAATTCCAGACTCCAGCCCGCCATGTTGGATCCGCCATATTGAAATAAAAATATATGTTTGAATCCCTAATCAGCTCCCTGGAAAACTCCTTAGTACAAATTTTGAACAATATGCAAAGATGTTAAATTTTTAGTTCGTCTTATTAATTTTTTTAAAAATAACTTTAAATTTCTAATTTACACTTTCAAAAACTCCCAATACCAACTTTGAACAAAATCAAGAGATGTGAAATTTTAAATCCGCCAAGTTGACCCGCCATATTACTGTACCATTTTCGACAAAAATGATTTTTTACTTTAACTTTTCAAACAATTATATTTTGTCAAAACGTTTTTGTGGAACAAATTTTATAGAACGTTAGAATTTAGAACTTACTTTTTAAAAGTCAGTTAAAAATAATAATTAACAACACATATAATATAGGCCAACAGTAGATATAATTTACTTGCAGTTGGGTGTATAAATGCATCAACATTAGAGAAACTGTTTTAGTTCTCAACCAACTGAAAGAAAACCTTATAATATAAGAGCAAACGTACTGTGTTCTAACACGATGAGAAACTAAGCACTACCTTAGATTGCAAGGAAAGGATGGACACTTCTCCCATGGCAGTGCAACGCCATCTGTAAATCGGTTTTGAAGTTATTAGTTCTCATCAGTACAGAGTAGGCAAGTGCAGATGGCGCTGCTTATATTAGATTTCATTTTATTGCCTAAAGGATTGGCACTTCCTAGATTGAGATGCACTTGCTTAATCTGTACTGACAAAAACCAATAAATTCGAAACCAGTTTACATATCGCGGCGCATTGTCATGGAGAGGCGTCTATCCTTTCCTAGTATCTTGCAATCTGAGATAGTGCTTTATCTCTTAGAACGCCGGCCCTGATAATATAAAGTTTTTTCAGTCAACTAAAATAGTTTCTATAATATAAATGTATTTATAAACCCATCTGCAAGTATATAGCGCCATCTCCCAGCATTACATGTAATCTGAATATTTAATCACCCACATATATAAGGGTTATTAAATATTCAGATTGCATGGAATGCTAGGAGATGGGGCTGTTTGAATTAGATTTCATATTTTCTCTGATATAAGTTACTTAAAGAATTCGTTTTTCCTATGTTAAGGTATGCTTGCTTACTCTGTACTGACGAGAACTAAAGAGTTCGAACCCGGCCTACCGATAGCGGTGCGCAGCCATGGAAGAGGCCTCCACCCTTTCCAGATATTCTTGCAATCTGAGATAGTGCTTTTACAGCTGGTTGAGAACTAGAATTGTTTCTATAATATAAATGTACATGAATATAAAATTTTAAAAACATGGTTCTTTGGTTTAGACTGTGTCAAATTGGAATTATGAATAACTATCGAGGAGCAACAGGTCGTTATTTATACCCGACTGGTGCTCAGCGAACTGTAATCCAGGGTTAAAATCGATTTCCACGTGTGGTGTAAACTGTAACCGTCATCTCTATTAATATTATTTGGATATTTACAAATTTCAATTGATTCTATAATTTTACGCTTAAGGAAACCAGGCATTTTAGTTTCTTTTACAGATTGTACAATTTGTTTGTATTTTATACATCTTTCATGTTCCTTAAGCCTAGTGGATATAGACCATCCTGTTTCATCTACATACACTTTACCACAAAAGCAAGGTATCTTGTAAACGCTTTCTATTTGAAATGGAATCGCGTCCATTTGGAGACTTTAGATATTGTCCAACTTTCTTACGTGTATTTAAAATTGTCCGAATGTTTGATTTTTAGAGCAATCTGACAATCTTGTCGGTAGTTTCGTGTATGTAAGGTAAGACAACACTGTCCATAGGAAGTTCATTTATGACTTTTTGTTGAGGAGTTGGGTTTTCATATTTTTTAATAGAACGTCTTAGATCTTCAGCGCAATATCCGTTGCCTCTAAGAGCATTAGTCAGTTTTTCTGTTTCTGATTTCAGTGATTGTTCATCACATATTGAAACTGATCTATGTACCAAAGAGTTTATGATGGATTGTTTTTGAGAAGGATGATGGTGTGATGTTGCATTGAGATATCGATTTTTATGTGTTTGTTTTCTGTACACAGAATGTCCTAATTTGCCATTCTCTTTCCTTTGTACTAGTACATCAAGAAATTGAAGGGCACCATTTGATTCAGTTTTCATAGTGAATTTTATGCTAAGGTGTTGTTGATTTAGATGATCCAGGAGTTTATGGAAGTTATCTGAGCCATGCGGCCAAACTCCGAACGTATTATCTACATATCTGCACCAAAATTCAGGTTTTAGGGGAGCAGAAGACAAGGTGTTTTCTTCGAAAGCTTCTATGAAGATGTTAGCTATTACAGATGATAGCGGAGATCCCATGGCCGCTATAGATCCTTGAAAAGTAAAATAAGTAAAAATCAGACATGCTTTAATTAATTCTAGTAGGATGGAGTTCATGTTGCTTTTCCGTAATATGTCAGATATTATGGAAAATTAATCATCTATAAGAACATTTGTGTACAGACATTCTACATCAAAACTGACCAATATGTTTCTGAACTCAAATTAGATGGTTCTTAATTTTTGGGCAAAATGTCCAGAGTTTTTAACAAGGGATTCGGTTTTTCCTGTAAAGGGATGTAAAGGTTTGGCTAGATACTTACCTATTTTGTAGATTGATGAGTCTATTGCGCTGACGATTGGACGTAGAGGTACATTTTTTTTATGTATTTTAGGCAGTCAGTAAAGGCGTGGAATCTTGGAGCTGCTTTATTTAACGCCTCTCTTTTCTTCTGGAGTGAGGCTGGAAGCATTAATTAGAGATGTGGGGTTCCTTTCGACTTTGTTTGTTGGATCCGTTCGAATGACTTTGTAAGTATTGTCGTCCAAGAGCTGGTTTATTTTTTCAGTATATTTGTCTTTATCCGTAACAACAGTTGCATTTCCTTTGTGAACTAGGAGAACTAAGATGGTGTTGTTCTCGTTTAGTTTTTTAATAGCCTTCCTTTGTAAAAATAGCACATTTTTAAAATGTCATATTTTATATACGTATATCAATGAAAATTTTTTATAAAAAAATGCGTGGGTTTGTTACATTTGTCCCATTTATCATTTTGACATATTTTTCGTTTCTTCATTCTTTGTACATCGTATTTCCCGTACAAAAAAGTAGTATTACTTTTTGAAGTGAGTGAATTAGATTGGTACCAAATACAATATAGAATTTTTGTGAAAAACGCATTGCATAAAATGCGACATAAAAGGTTGTGTACTTTATCATTAAAAAAATGAAAATGAAAAAAAAAAACAACTACAATAAACTGACCCAAAATATTTAACAAGTAAATATTCTTTCGATTTCGACTATGGATCCGAATATTTTATTCACCCTAAAAATATCTCATTTAATTCCTTTCAACTTGTTATGTTTTTTGCGGGACCTGAGATCTATTTGGACCCCTAAGAATCTTATGGTATAAATAATATAAGAAGCTCTTTAGAAATTTCAGCCTTTTTAAGTATATTTCTCGAGTGAAATACGTGCATTTACTTAAAATATTTAGAATCGAAAAATCCCAATAATCCTAATCGTGGAAATATTTTCGCAGAAGCACGTTCACTGCCTTATTGAGAATTGATATCCAGGATATTTTTATTTGAGAACTTTAAAATAAAAGTAAATTCAATTTTTATACAGGGTCTCAAATTTTTCACAAAAACAGTATATTTCTGAAACGGTAAAAGGTAAAAAGTTGGTTAAATTAAAAGAAATGTGTTTTATTTAAACATTTTTAATATGCTGTTTCGAACAAGGAAAACTCAATTCATTCCTTGGCTTCATTTTTAAATATTGCTTCAGTTTTTTTCTGGTTGTTTGTTTGCTCTTTAAAACAAGATTATTGAATTATTTTTACATTTTCGGTTTTATCCAATTTCTTGATATTATTTTCTTGTTTTTTGGGTACTAGTAAATTTTGTGTGTGCAGTTTTCATATGTCCACTAGGTTGAAAAATTAATATAATGGTTTCCTTAACTAGTTATCGTATAAAGATGTATCACTCTATATATATATATATATATATATATATATATATATATATATATATATATATATATATATATATATAAATTTTTTACGTTATGTAAAGGAAGTTTCTGCGGTGGTCCCATCTTTTTTGGACGAAATTGGTGCACTAAAATTCAAGATGGCGCTGACAATATTGCGGCCAAAAAAATTAATTTTGTCTGATTTTCTCCTATATTGGTATGGGGGAATTTTCGGGGACGTACCCAACGAATCTGAAATTATCTTTAAAAAATTAAATATGGCGGATTCAATATGGCTTACAAAAAAATTTAATTTTGTCCAATTTTCTCCAAAATTGGTATGGAGGAGTTTTCGGGGTCGCATATAACGAATCTAAAATTATTTTAAAAAAATTCAATATGGCGGACGAAAAAATCAATTTTGTCCGATTTTATCCAAATTTAATACGAAGGAGTTTTCGGGGCCGCATATAACGACTCTGAAATTATTTTTAAAAAATTCAATATGGCGTATCCAATATGGCGGATAAAAATTAATTTTGTCCGATTTTTTCAAAATTGATGTAGGGGAGTTTTTGGGATCGCACATTACAAATCTGAAATTATTTAAAAAAAAATAAATATGGCAGATTCAAGATGGCGGATTAAAGATTGCACATGTCTCAATTTTGTCTAAAATTAATATTCGGGATTTTTATTCTTGTTATTTAAGAATTTAAGATATTTTTGGAAAAACTCAATATTGGCGCATCCAATAAGGCGTCCGAAAAATTTTACATTTTTCGATTTTCTCCACAACTGACATAGGAGGCTCTTGAAGGTGTAAATTATGATTTTAAAAGAGTTTTTTGAGGCTTCAAATATAGCGGACTAAAAATTTTACATTTTTTGATTTTGTTGGATGGTGGGACTAAATCATTTTTGAAGAAGGAAATGACGAATATAAAATTATTTTAAGAAAATTTAATCTCGCTTAGACCGTAGTTCAAATAATTTATGCATATCATAATGAATTCAAAACTAAAAATCGAAAAATAAAATTTTTATAAAAAAAAATTGAACCGACTTCTAAAAGTGCGCTAAAAAGTGAAAAATAACTATAAATTTTTATATGAAATTGAAATGTTTGAAGTCGGCGCAAAATTATTTCTAAATGAAATAAATAACTACTCATATACACAAATTATGGTAAGAAAGCAATTACAAATAATGTATTTTTATTCTCTTTATGCGCATCACATTTTGTCAAGTATTAGTTTCGCGTCGTCAAACATTTCAATTTCATATAAAAATTTATAGTTATTTTTCACTTTTTAGCGCACTTTTAGAAGTTGGTTCAATTTTTTTATAAAAATTTTATTTTGCTTGTATTTGCCGGGACATTAGAGGATCACACAGTAGTCCGCTAACATGTTTGGGGTTATTTTCTATTATACGGCTTCTCAAGTTGAACAATTTGTTGGTAAAATCTTTCATCGTGTTAGTCTGAAGCTGCATCTAAATTGTAAAGGAAGAAAATGTAGCTAAAGTGACATGTTTTAACCCAACGTCTTGTAAGATTGAATAAGCGCTTTAACTAGACCTTTGTAGTTCTCGGGCATTTTGTTACATAGGAAGTTGCTGCATATACTTTTGAAATTTTCTTTTCGCGAAAGTGCAGTTTGAAAATTTTCGTCTTTAAAAACTTCTTCTCCTATTTGCGGTCCAACTGATATTCCTTCTTTAAGCTTTGTCTCACTTATATGCGAGAATTTGGGTCACAAAAAAAGCATTTCCTTGTTTATTTAAGGCTTCAACAAAATTTTTATAAGCCCTAGTTTATTACGCATGATTTCCCTAAACACGCGGAAAACGTTGATTTGGAAGCGTCACACCGCTGTATGCTATAACAACTTATATATCGCATACGTACATGTTTTTAATGTTCTTTAGATTTTGCTACGTAATACGACAATTTACATGTCAGTGTAAGGTTTACATAGGTAGAAATTATCGAAATATCACATTAAATGTGGAGGCAACAATTACAATTAATTTAACCTGTTTATGTCACACATACGCATAAAACTGACAAAAAAACGACCATCGACCGCAAGACCTATCAGTGTTGACGTTACAGGAAATGATGTCAGAGCCATCAGGTCTTGTTTTCACGTTGGCAATGAATGGGCTCAAGCAAACCAGAGCCGCTTCTTTAATATAATAGTATCTGCTCTGTCATATATCTTGAAAAAGTGAATTAATAATTTGTCATTTTTTTGTTTAGTGATAGAATTTAAACTGTTGTTTGGTGTAATCATTACTTTATTTTAAGTTTGATTAGTACGTACACTATATTCTGAGCTAGTAGCTCCAGAAATACTTCCTTATCATTCTTGTAACCTCAGTGTCAAAATACAATATCACCTTGCCTGACACATTTCAACAGAAGAAGCTAATATTTTTTATAGCACTACTTTTATGGTAAAGATTTTCAATAGTACTTGTTATTAAAAGTAAAATCCATACTGATTTAGATGGGCCACACTAGCTACCATCACGTATTATCAAAGACCGTTTTGAAATCTACGAACAAAGCGACAAGGGTGTATTGATTTTTTTGTTGTCGATCAGCTTTAATAGCAGATATAAATTTTTTATTTATATTGTATTTGTTAAGGCTGGCTTGCGATGAATCTATGCACTTATAATTTCAAATCATGAAAGGTTAAAAGGTATTTTTTCTTTAGAAAATTTTTTTCACTTATTTACATTCCAATTCTTTTGCTACTGATGCAAGCAGAGAACTTGCCCTCTTGTTCACATTCATGTTTTTGATGAAATATCTCTTTGTTTTATTTAAGATTTTTTTAAATTTATTTTTCTATCTTAATATTTTTTTGTAATATGTTTGCTTTTGGTGCTCTTACTTGTTATCTAAAATCTAAATTTAATATCCTTGGTCAACTGAACTTACTCATTAAAAACTGATGAGTGAGTACGTTAACTGCTAAATTAAACTATTTTTGGTGACGCTCTAACTTTGAAATATATATAAGTCATCCTTTTATGATTACGGTTTAACGAGAAAAAAAGTTAGGGGGGTAGGAAATAGTGCTAACGATAATTCGTATAGACATATGGCGTGCGTCTGTCTGCTCCTTTATGAGTTCAGTTGGCATACTATCGGCTTCATCAGTAAAATACAGATGGTTAACTTAAAGGTTTAACTTCGGAGGAATTAATTTAAATATAAAATTTACGTAATATTTCAAGGATTCCAGAGTTTCGTTCACCAAAAACTTTCTTAAATTTAAAATATCTCTTTTAGCAAGTTCTGTAATGCATTTTGGATTTTATACGGAAAGTTGTTTTGGCATTTTCCATAAGAGTTTCTAGGAGAAAATTCCATTTCCTCCCCGTGAAACATTCTTGGCGAAAACTTCCTAAATGTGCTTAGTTCGCAGAAGCTTCCTTAATACGATGTCTCGTGCTCAAAATACTTTACAGCAATTTTAACCCACCTATGAAAGTTGGGTTGGATAGATTAACACAAACTATGCATTAATCCTGCAATTATTAATATAAAAGGAATTAATTAAATTAAGTTTTGCTATTTTGTACTAAAAATATTTCTCGAAGAGTGGATCAGATTAAAACTTTTTAAACTAATTATGCTATTTTACTAATAGACATGCGTTATTTATAAAATTATTTACAAAATGTTTAACTAGATTTTTTTATTTGTAGCTGTTTCAAATATTATTTAATTTTCATTAAACTCAGATATGTATAATTAAATTTACACTAACGATGACAGCACTGGCCGAATATAAGGTAAAATATATATAAAACAATTTTAATCAGTAACCTGTAATTATCCCGGAAATTTAACTATAATTTATTTATATATGCAGCTATGTTTGCTTTTTATTGTTCAAATAATCGCATTTAGTTATCGGAGTTAATTTCACTAGAATATTACATATTAGATTTTAAAACGATAATATAATTATAATTTATTGTTTAGAATATATCACCTTAAAATTTATTATTGGTATTTTAAACAATAAAGCGAATATAAAATACAGTT
This sequence comes from Diaprepes abbreviatus, assembly GCA_034092305.1. Taxonomy (NCBI): domain Eukaryota; kingdom Metazoa; phylum Arthropoda; class Insecta; order Coleoptera; family Curculionidae; genus Diaprepes; species Diaprepes abbreviatus. The sequence goes on from JASJET010000026.1 coordinate 253,197, forward strand.
TGATCGAACAAACAGTACGAAATACAATACAGTTCTTCTTCTTCTTCCTTTTTGTTTTATGGCTTTGCTTCGGGGCAATTCGCCAGCTCAATTTGGTAGAGACTCCAATGAAGACTGACTCTAAACCATATCAGGGCCTCCGATGTGGTCTCGTGCTGTGAGCATTACAGAACTCAGGCTAATTCTAGAGAGGTTGGGTTAGTAAGCAAGTTCAGGGGTTAGTAGCTGGAATATCAAGAGATTTATGTAATAAGGTATTTTCTGAAATGGGATTTGGATTAGGGTGAAAGATATAGTTGAGCAAGCAGAAAATATTATAATTTAATTTGATTGTAGCACAAGCATTTCATCAGGACATTAACTGTTTCAGTAATTGGGCTATTTATAACAGAGAATATCGAGATTGGGGTTGCATTATTTGCCGCGTTTAATTCAGAATAAATATCATAATTAGCAATATGGTTGATAGGGCATTCAAAAAAACTGTGATTCAGATCTTCCAGCAGACCACACTCACAATGAGGGTCATTTACCAGATTCAGTTTGAAGACGTGTTGTTTAGTTAGGCAATGTCCTGTACGTAGTCTAATGATGGTAGTAATATGTCTTCTATTTTTAAATCTAGAATACATATACCATATTTTGTTTGGGAAGGTTGATTGCACTCTTCTATATTGAGGGTTCCTACGTGATAAAGTGGAACACCAGAGGGTTCTATATTTTTTCCAAATCTTCTTTTTAAATATCGGTATGAGATCTTTAGAGTCTACAATACAGTTAGTATTTTTGTAAAGTTATGTTATGCGATTAACCAATGAAATATTTAATTTGAATTGTTAAAAAATAAAATTTTGTATTGTTTCGTTCATTAAAATACCTAGACAGTCACTTTGCAAAGTTTACCATGATTTGCAAGGGTTTGTTATTTCATATTTTATTTTATTTATTTACACTGTCTTACAGGACCAGGGTCTCTGTTATTAGGCAGGAAGAGAACAAAATAACATAAATCCTAAAGTTATATACATAATACAGACAGTACAATAAGTATAACATAACTTATAAATTAATCATAGATAATTGTAAATAAACGATTTGACAACAGAACAATTTCAGTAAAATATATCAAATTTGTCTTTCAGGTGATCATAAACGGAATATATCGAGTATAATGGGGAGAATTGCAATACATTTGTTCTTGGTTTCGGCAAATAGAAAAATACTGGAGATCTAGTTGTCCCTGGAACATGAAAATGAACTCTCGTGAGCAAATCAGTTGCCAAAATCTTGTTATTAACCAGTTTATAAAAAAAAAACACACGAGTCCCGTTACTGCGCTACTCCAGAATTGTAAAATAAAATCTAGTCAATAGGCTTTCGAAGTGTAGTAGACAGTGTATCCATCCGATTTAGAGCTTAAGAATCTTAAGAAACGATACTGATTTTTTAAAATTTATCTGAGTGTATATGGTAATACGGATGCCTAAGGTATATTACAATCTGCTTCGTACAAGAGAGTAATATAAAGTGCTCTTGACCTGGAGTGAGATTTCGATACTGTATCATTAATATGATTAACAAATGTGAATCTGCAGCCAGGCGCGACTCCCAGGTTCTTAATGCAGTTTACTCGCCTTAGAAGAGAACCGTTAATCTTATCCCATAATCATGTAGCAGTGGCATTCTACTTCTTGAAAATGACATAACATTGCACTTGTCTACGTTCAGAGCCAATTTGTTTTTTAGACATCAAGAATTTAATTTCATGATTCCAGTTCATGACTCAAGCAATCGCCAGTATTCCGTGTTCCATAATATCTTTAAATCATCTGCATAAAGTAGGCTGTTATTCAACCCACACGTGATATCGTTAATAAAAGCGTTAAGTAAGGGACCCAAGAGTATTCAACATAGTGAGAGCAGTTTAATAGGTAGCTTTCGAAAAATCTAATAAGATTGTCATTGAAACCGAAGTCCGACAATTTGGAAAGTAAAACACCGTGATTAAGTCGATCAAATGCCTTGGAAAAATCTGTGTAAACGACATCGATTTGAGTGTCGGAATCAATACGCTCCAAGACATACTGCGCAATAGTACAAAGATTGGTCATGGTTAACTTTTCAGAAGCAAAACCATACTACTGATCGATCATAAGAGGCGCTATTTAAAAGGATATTTGTTCCTGAAGAACCCGCTCAAATATTTTTCCAAAATTGTACACTATCGCTATGGGGAGATAATTTTCGACCCTGGTTCTACCACCCTTTTTAAATACCGAACAGATTTTTGATTCCTTCCACAAATCAGGAAAATACATTTCTGAATGCATAAATTAAAAATTATACGACAAACAAAGGAATGAAATCAGGACCCGCTTTGAATTTGGTTTTTAATTTTTTACAAACTTTCTCAACGTCTTTAGGCATTATTTTAGATAATAAGATAGGCTAAGAATTGCAACCATGACAAGAAGTAGGTACATAAGGAGTAGAAACAATAAAGGACTCTGAATAATTTCGCAAATGAATTTACGATGTCAGTGGGATTAGTTACTTTCTGACCTAAATAACACATAGCAGATGGCAGAGTAACATTAGACTTCCTAAAGGAAGAACGATTGGTTTTTTTTTTTTAAATGTCGTTTCAACATTTGAAAAATAAGTACTGTAGGACGTACAGTTAAGATTTCTTACAACGGTCCTAGCATTTCTGAAAGATAAATAACTACAAGTCTCATTAGATCTTTTATATTTCCCCCATAGTAACTATCAATTTTTTAATAAGAGAATTACCTCTTGAGTAAACCAAGGTGGGTACTTGCTATGCCTGAATAAGGTCTCATAAAGAATTATGTCCATATGCTGATAAAATGCCGCCATAGCCTCTTAAACAAACCTTCATGCAAAAAAGACCAGTCACTGTCGAGCAGAAGCTGGTACATCCTCGGAAAATCAGCCTTTCTAAAATTATATGTGTACCATTCTTTTAGTTTAAATTTGTTTTGTTTGCACGTACGCAAAGGGCATGTTATCAACAATGGAGGATGATGCACATCAACAGGTAACATTGCTGAATCAGATTCAACAACTTTGCAAGAGTTCAGTGAGCCAAACACCAAGTCAGGAAGCCGATTGTTGTGATTTTTGACATTACTGAACTGATATAAGTTATAGAAGTTAACAAAATTTTTAATGGCATGTAGTTTTGGACTGTCCGTTGCACAACTGATGGTCGCAGACTTATATTCGGGAATATTAAAATCACCCAAAAACAACATATTCGAGACACCATTCAAATCCGGCAAGCCGTTAATAAATAATAATTATAGGGAAAGTGCAAAAATTAGCTTTGATAGATAGTCCTAAAATATCAGTGTCGGAGAGGTTGTCTAAGATTAAATTAGTATCGATTATAGTGGCAGAGAAACTTTTATTTAGGGCAAGGGGTACACCACCTCCTCTGTTTACGATCGCAACGAAATACTGAGTTATCGGCAGAGAATAATTCATTATCAAGAACCTATGAGATCCTAATTGTAACAATAAGGCGCATTAAATAGTGTATGGGGAAATTTTTTCGACATTCATTAGATTCAGAATTCAGTTCGGACAAAGTATTCGGATCAACTAAGCCAGTAACACTAATACTACTGATACCACCGTGAAGGATAATACTCAAGATTGCCATGGCTCGATAATTGCTACTGCCTACCAAGTATTTGAGCCCTAAACCCAGATAATTTACGTTTGTAGAATGGACAGTTCTTATCCCACGCAGCATGATCAGCATCAACAGTGCTACCGGAGAATTTATGCAATTGATACACTTAAGAGACTCAGAGTTTCTAAGCTCAGATAGACCGTGTGCCTCAGAAAATCGAGGATATGCCTTCTCCGAGGTGCAATTTTTAGAAGTGTAATTATTACCGGAGCAGTTAAAGCATCTAAGAGGTTATATGTACAATGATTAACCATATTTATTTTAGAGGGATATTATTTATTTTTAAGTTTGCCTTATTATGAGAAATTACTTTTGTTTACCTCTTTTCACAAAACTAAAGAGCTTAGTTAATGTAATATGTTCTTCAATTTCTGTTAAATCCAGAGATTAAGAGAACATGAAATAAGTACTCAAAATTTCAAAAAAGTCATGAATACTTTTAGTAAATGATCATTAAATTAGGTCTGTCACGTTTGTGTCAACAATGAAATTTCACATAAACTTGAAGGAAATATGCAACTAGATTCGTTTTTAGAACTTTAAATTCAACGGCACTAGAACCGAAATAAAGAAGAATTTTTTAACTCAATATGAGGACTAATACTTAAGTTTTTCGTCGTATGTGGGTATAATAATTGGTTTTAGATAACTTTATTTCGAACATAATTTTCATCTTATTTTTAAAAATAATTAATAAAAAATTTACAAACAATTTAGTACTTTATTTTGTCCCAGTTCAAACTTTATGGTCACTAATTTTAAGAACTACTGAGATCTTGTGTGGAACCAATTTTATAGTATTTGTATTAGTAGGTCTAATATTCTTATTTGTAAATTTCTGCAAATCTCTACATTTGAAGTTATATTTTGACTTTCCAATTTTGTTACAACCTAAAACAATGTTTAAGCAAATGTCAAGTAACAAATCCGACAGTTACAGAAAACCACACCTAGAGAATACATTTTTGTAATAGCCTATAACTATTTAAAGGCTACATTTAGTATTGGGTATTATCGTAAATATTACTGCACTGCTGGAACTTTTCCTTTTAACGTTCGTACTACAAGTTTGTTTTTCAAAAGGTGTTTTGCGACTATTTTCGGGTGTATAGGGTGGCCAATTTTTGATGATTTTACGAGAAATCTTCGTTATTGGTAAAAATAAAAGGATAAGGTTTTCGTCACACCGCGATTTTTTTAAGAAACGAATGATGCCGCTAACAGAATTTTCAAATTATACATTTCGGGGCACCCCTCACATCTCGTTTAGCTTGCAACTTATCGCAAAGTTAAAAAATGGACCTCACAGAGACGTAATTGGAAGAATTCTGAAGAAGCATGACATATTTACAATCCACAAAGAACAATGCAAAATAATATAGCAGCCCATGTAGAGGCTGTGAAAAATAACACGTCGTCCAAACAAACACCATAGAGAATAAGCAAAATACATCAGCTTTATTCCAGCATCATCTGGAGATAGAACACACTATAAACTTCCAGGAAACTCAACAGATTGCAGCCATAAAGCATAAGTCGGATCGTCAGGGAAGTTCTCGAAATATAAAACACTAAAAACCTTAAAAAGGCAGACATCATCATCACCATATATATTATATATATATATATATATATATATATATATATATATATATATATATATATATATATAAAATTTTACATACATTTTATATATAATATTTTATACATAAGTCTCACCGTTTTGGATGTATTTAAATATTTATTTCAAAAGGACGTTTGCAGACTAAAACTTAACTATAAATTTTTCCTATAAGGAAGTCTTGATAATTTAATTTGGGTTAGTTTTCTTGTAGACGAATATCGACTTTAGTAGTCTTTTTATGATATATTGAAAATTAAGAGTACAGAGTGGTCAAAAAAAATTATATTTAAAAAATCATCAAAAGTCAATTTTTTCAAATAGATATAACCTCTTTTTATAATTTCACATTAAGCATTAAAAATAAGGGTAACTTTGAATAAGGTTATCTATTCCAAAAATTTGTAACTTTCAAAATATTGACAATTCAATATTTTTCTATGCTAATGCTTTTAAGTTTTGTTATTAGTTGGCAATGATGGCGAGGCGTGGAAAATAAAACAATCGAACCCTACAAAATTGTCACTATTTTTTGCCATTTGACATTCATTAAAAATAATCATGCTGTGGCGATTAAATTACACGCACTAAGATTATTTAAACTTATTTATTATTTATAGAGAATATGATGGAGTTAGTTCAAGGACATGTGATACAATCGCGATCCGATATTCGAAGAAATAGAAGCCAACACTACTAACTGTTACAAAGATTATAAAAAACTTCAAGAGCTTTGGATTTATAAAAGCTAAAAGAAATGAAAATAAACCAGTTGTTAGTTAAATGAAGTTACAGAAATTATTTGAGTAAATGTTCAAATTGACGCTCTTGAACTTCCAAACATTTTTCGCACCTAAGCAAAGATTCTTGGCCATCCATTGATCATGAAACAAGTTTTGCAGAAAATTGTTAACTAAATGACTATTATGTGAAGGCGCCCCGTCATGTTGATAAAATAGATTTCTATGATCAGCCAGCGGCAAGTTATCTAACTAGTCCACTTTCAAATTTCTCAAAATGTCGATTCAGATTATCTTGGTAGAATTTTTGGTCATTTCTTATTGCACAATACACGTTAAACTGCCAAGACTCTTGAAAATTTAATTCTCTAAATGAATGTAAGTTTTAGTCATGTCAATAGTGGGAACTGCGTCGATTAAAAAATCAATTTTTTGTGAATTTGGCTTCGTCCGACCAAATAATATTATCCAAAAACCAGCATTTCTTGTGACCGAAGTAAAATAAATTGATAGAACTCTACTCTTCGTAGAAAATCAGTGCCTTTTAAATATTGTACTATGAAATATTCATAGGGATAAAAATTGTGTTTCCATAAAATCCTTAAAACTGATGTTTAATAGTCCAGACTCTAATGCTACTTGCCTTGTAGATATTGTCGGATATGCGGCGAAATATCTTAAAATTGTAGTTTCAATATTTTCATTATTAACAACTTGTTTATTTCTATTTCTATTTGTTTTTATGGATCCAAAGTTCTTGAATTTTTTATAATATTTTTAACAGTTGGTAGTTGGTTTCTGTTTTTGCTGATTTCGGATCGGGAATCTATCGCATGTTCTTGAAATAAGTCTATCACATTCTCCATAAATAATAAATAAGTTTAAATAAGCTCCGTGCGTGTAATTTAATCGCCCCTGCAAGATTATTAATGAATTTCAAATGGCAAGAGATAGTGTCATGACCAACTAATAACAAAACTTAGAAGCTGTATAGCATTTTTACAATAGAAAAATGTTAAATTGTCAATATTTTGAAAACTAAAATTTTTTGGAATAGACAATATGATAAAATTATAAAAATAGGGGCTATCTATTTGAAAAAACTGACTTTTGACGATTTTTTAAATATAATTTTTATTCTTCTTTTTTGACCACTCGGTACTAATAATTTTCAATATATCATAAAAATACTACTAAAGCCGATCTTCGTGTACAAGAAAATTAACCCAAATTAAATAATAAAGACTTCCTTATAGGAAAAATTTATAGTTAAGTTTGGGTCCGCAAACGTAATTTTTGACATAAAAATTTAAATATGTCCAAAACGGTGAAACTTAAGTATAGTATATTATACATGAAATATGTCGAGAATTTTACGTAGAAATCAAAAAAGCAATAATTTGTAGGATATTCTATTTAAAATAAGCAAGTTGACATCTACTTCCGGTATAACCGGAAGTGCGGCTATTTTGAAAATATTTTAGTCCGCTGTCCGCATACACGTTCAGAAACTGTTAAATTTTCAGATTCTTACTAATTATGGTTTTTCCACAATCGATCGATAAAATTCCCGGAGAATTACTCTGTATATATACATCAGCTGGTATATTCAAATAGACGATCGACCCTCACGTTTAGCTCCCGCGCTACACCCTTCACTGCATCAGCTGACAATCTTTCTACCAAGATATAACCAGCCGACTTTTCTGTTTGTTCAAACTTGCATATAAACTATCATCTGACAAATTTTTAACTGAGGGGAAACCACTGAACATATTTTTTTATATGATCAGCTGACCAATCCACTACCTTGCAACCAGCTGACTTTTTTTTCAGAGTATTGTGTCAGCTATCATTTGACAAATTTTCCATCGAGTGGAAATGATAAAAAAATATTTATTTTTACGTGAGGGGCAGGCTGCCGCTGCTTAACTCACCTATGGAGCCGCAGCTGACATTCACGAGGCTTCAAGACACATTTCACTATTTATCGCCCGACAGGAATTTGGTCCAGAAAACCTCTCGCTGGCTTGCAGTCCATGTAACAAATATTTAAATATTCTGAGGAAACCCCAGAGGACATGATTTTGTTGTTTGCTTTCTTTAAATACCCGTCACGACCTACTAACAGGATCCGATAATTTTTTTATAGCCTAAATTTAAGACTCAATACTGATAATAAATATAGTATTTTATATTTTTGAAAAGCTTGTAACAAACTAAATCAGATTATTCAAAAATATGTAGATATGGCATTTTAAAAAAATGATTTATTTCTCCTAAACAGTTGAATCTACTAACAAACTGACTACACTACTGAACCCTATTCAAAAACTCTATTTTTTAAATTTGCGATAAGTTACAAGATAACCGATATACGAGGGGTGACCCAAACTGCATAATTTTCAAAATCGCACTATATCTCCAAAATGAAAAGTTTTATCAAAATTTTGTTAGTTGCATCGTTTGTTTCTTAAAAAAGTAGCAAAATACCACAAAAACTTATCCTTCTACTTTTACCAATAATGGAAATATCCGAAAAACTATCGGAAATCGAATACTCTGTATTTGTAATCTATCTTTATATTTAAGACTTTCGTCGTTAACTTAAGTAATTCTTGATGTATGGACGCATGGTACTAATCTTTTTTTCTATTTTTTTTTGAACTGGAATTTCTGTGTAATTTTTACACTAGATTTTGCAGCTGCTCTTCATAATTCATATCCATATATCCATGCGGATTTCAAGAGAGTTTTATAAATTAATAACTTATTTTTAATAGTGTAAACGTCCAAGGATTTTCGTGATCGGTTGAGGTCTATGAAGTTTTATGGTTGATTCTTAAATATTTAGTGTTGCTGAATCTTAATCTTTAACATGATAAGCCATCTCTTTGTCAGGAAATTTATTATTTCCAATTTAACTGTTAATATAATAAAAATAATAATTCAAGTATCGATTTTGAACTCATGCCATTTTGTTTCAAATTTAATAATAAAGAAGACAGTATTTTTAAAATTGAAGAAAATTAGTTATAAGCCGAGATGTTGCAACAGCAGTGAAAAATTAGTGTAAGAAATGACAACTGCGCACAGTACTCCAACAAGATCAAGTGTAACTCTATTTCTAATTGAAATATTTCATAATACGATGATTAATTTTAACGGTGAACCTAGATAACCTAGATAACATAAAATCGGGAATGATTTTAAAAGAATAATAGGAGCATCAAGAGATCTCTAATAAAACTAGATATGTACTGTGTCTAAATTTGTCTCTATTTGTTTTAATTCGCCATATTTGTATTTTAAGTAAGTAGTTTTGGGAGGTTTATGAAGCTCTTTTATGATTTTTGTTTGATAACAGGATCATCCGCAAACGTGGCTTTAATAATAACAGTTGTTGTTGGTAATTCAGCAGTAGAGAGGAGATACAAAATATATGATGAGATGCTGCCTTAACGTGATGAAATTTTGCATTTTTCTCAACACTACTTTCGAGGATGCTCCACCGATTGCTATTAAGAAAACTATTTAAAAAATCTCTCAATCAAAATTTTAGCAAAACAACAATAAAAGTATTTTTTTTGAATTGCTAATTTAAACTTAAAAATGTTACTGCAATTATCGTATACAAAATGACTTTTAATATATTGGAATAGAATCGTACCAAAAAATACAGTATCCCAGCACATTTTCAATTAGTTTGGGAGGAAAGATATATTATTTAGGCATTTCCTTCTTTCTGTGCTAAGCATTATTCTTATAGTAAATTTCAAGTACTTACAAATGGAAAAGAAAGAGAATAGGAAAAAAAATTTGGAATTAGGCTGGATTTCTAACGAAAGTTTTAAGCTTATACGCAGCTCCAGGGCAAATATATGGGATATTGAGTTGATTCAGGTCAAGATTGTGATACACGGTTTTTTTTTAAAGGCGTTGGACCTCGCAGAGAGGTGTAAGGTAAAATAACAGAGCAGAGCTGAAGGCTAGTGGCGGCGCCAGCGGGCAAAGTTCCAAGCTAACCCTATGCCGGAGAGTAGGGGTGGGTATTTAAGGGCACCACTGCATTTAAGCCGGGTGAACGCAGAAACTCTTCACGTTGTCGCTTGGACCTAGCTCTCAACTCAACTCTTATAAAAAATTAATAAAAAAAATTATACGAACTGCTAATACCAACAAGTTTGTGGCACAAAATAAAACTCTAAAGTATAATTCTAATTAAGTTCTTTACTTAAGTTAAAATAGTTGATGAAAATATGAACTCTTCAAACCGCAAGGATTTACTGCAGCATAAAAAACCACTGGTAGGAAGAAAATGATGTCTTCCCGCCCGGTAAAAGGGGTGGTAGTTGACAGTATTCTGCCCGGTAGGATGAAACTCAATGTTTTTAGGATTTAGACTGATTCCTTCGTTGACACGTGCAAACTGTCCAAAATCCCTGTTTCCAGGTTTATCCTGGTAAAAAAGCCATAACTGCCAACATGGCAAAAGATACAGTACACCAAAACTCGACAAAATTACCAGGATAATTTTCGACTTTCCATCTTAGGATCCCAAAAATTTGGGAACTAAATTGAGATGGAAGTCTGCAGCTGCTTCGGCCGATTTAAACCAGGAAAAAGTGAAAAATCAAGGTAAAATGGCCTCCATTTATAACAATGCCTCAGCTTGCGCACTAATCGACCTCCGTTAGGCGCGTTCAATTATCACGTGTAAAAGAAATGACAGCTCACAAACAACACCAGGCAGTATCCCAGTTGTTAATTAATAAATTCAAGAAATATATATTAATACAATAATAGAAATTTCCCAGTTTCTGCAGACAAATATACATAAAATCCCATTCAAATGTCAATATAAATGACAGGAAAAAAAAACAAGGTACATCCGAAATAAAAAAAGGTAGCAATAAGTTCGATATTGATAGGAAAATGCCTAAGCACAGTGTAGTGAGATACCAAAGCAGGACAAAATAATAGCAAATAAGATTAATCGAAACTGTAGTTAATGAAATGCTTTTCTTCAAAGAACCTCTGAAAAATACTTAAGGAAAATGATATTATATTTCCCATAACGACAGTGTTTGCAATACAAGGTTAAATTAAATGAATTAGCCATAGCACACATAAGCGTAGAATTGAACCGTGACAATTGCTGCGTAACCTTGAACAACTTGACTAGGATGCCTGGTCTTTCTTCAGTTGTCTTCGCCGTAATTTGATTTCTCCGAACTTATTTTCCAGAAATTATCCTCACCGCAAAATTTTTTTTATCTAATGGCTTTTTGTCAATTTATTTAAGTTTCGCTATAAATATTATATTATTATTATTATTATTATTTATATTTTAAAATATATTATATATTCCTGCACTGTGCATTTACGAAAATAAATAATATTTAATTCATACGATAATAAATGGCTTCAAACACAATTATTTTTGTTCTATTTTCACAACGTAGGCTGAATTATTGAAAATTTTAATCAATACATATATCCCCAGACAAATATGGGTTTTGCTGAATAAATCATAATCATATTTGCAAAATTTAATGGTAAATTTCAATATATTATTGTTTGCATTATTAGTTTAAGATAGTTTTATGTAGATCAGACAAAAATAAATCCATGAGTAAATTATTTGATAATTACGGTATATTAATAATATTGTTTTCACCTTTTACCAGTATTTTTTTTTAATTATTAAATTATTTATAAGGCATTCACTAGTTACAGTTGGTCCAGCGAGAGAATACAGATGCGTCATCAATAATATTCTTTCGAACTAAATCAACATTTATTAGTCAGTATAACGATTATATTCAACTAGATAGTATGTTGAAAACTCCGTTATATTTTCAGATTTTCTAACAGGAAAAGAAAAAATTTGCAAAATTGGTCTAGGTAAGTGAAAATATCCGTGAAATAATAATAATAATAATAAATTAATTTATTTAAAAGACAAGAAATTATCACAAACATTAATTATAACGCAAAAAATTATTTATAATTTTTCCTATAGCTCTTTTGGGCACAATATTTTAAAAAATATATTTTTAAGGCTGAAAAACAATAGCAATAATAATCATATAAAATTTTTAAGAAAGTGCGAATAAAATAATAATCCTTAAACAAGCATAAAAATAACAAAAAATTATTTATTCATTTATTATCTAAGTATATAACAGGTAAATGGCCAAAAAATACAGTGAATAAGAAATACATCTAGAAATCCAAAAGAACATCGACTTACAATAAACAAATATATATTATAAAAATTTTAAAACCTTGCACTAATCAAGTCAGTCAAAAAAGACTCAGAAATAAAGCAATAACATATCAGACTAAGAGTAAACAATACATAATACATCAACCAGGATATTGTCTATAAATTAATGTCGAACTACTGGTTGATGTCAGAGCAAATTTTGCCTGAAAAAGAAGTATTTCTACTAGCTATCCAAGATCAAGTGATCCCAACAAGAAATTATCTGAAACACATAATCAAAGACCTCTCGATCTAGAACGACCAATACCGATCTGGCAGAATCAATGCAGCGTATAACAGGAGGATGATAAGCATTAGTCACAACAGAGTACAAAGAGAGACACGACTCAGCTGTCCAGATCATCCATCAAGAAATGGCAGACAAAATTCAAACTGTTACAAGTAGATAAAATGCCAACGGTGAATACAGCCCGGAGTCTTTACTGGAAAAAAATGTGTTTAAGCTGTACTGAGATCGGACTGTGCTTATAGATTATATAGCTGCACATAACCAACCAGACCTCATTTTGGTAAATAAAATATCCAAACGAACAACACTAATAAAAAGCCCGGAGTCTGCACTGGAAAAAAATGTGTTTAAGCTGTACTGAGATCGGACTGTGTTTATGGATTATATAGCTCCACATAACCAAACAGACCTCATTTTTGTAAATAAAATATCCAAACGAACAACACTAATAAAAATGCCGCACTAACAATAACAATCAAAGGAATAAGCATAATGAGAAGATCGCCGAATACAGGAACCTGGAGGTACAAATAGGCAAACAGTGCAGAATGAGTAGCGTCCGGATGGTCCCCATAAATTTATCAACAACCATCGTAGTACCTCTGCTTAATATAATGGGACTGGGCCTTAACGAACACCTATATAAGGCTACGCAAGTGGCAGTACTACTTGGGACCCTCGAATTGTCCGGAAGTTTATGGGAAATGCAGAGGACTATTATATTATCAAGGACCGGGCAATATGGAAAGCGTCTCCATATATCTCCCTTCTTATAACATCTGAGTATATCTGGAATGAGTGAATGTTCTTCTGGAGAAAGTCGAAGAACTATTTTGCTAAGTTTATGGGACGTAGTTTGAGATCACTCCAAAAGTATGAACAATTAATTTATTAAAAATACGCTGCAACTGCGCTGATCCAATAGTTATTATTTATTCCTGAATGGATGACCGTTGTCGATCTCCGGCAGGTAAAACTATGTTATGTGTTGCATTGTTCTTTATTAATGTAATAATTTAATAATAAAGATATTGGAAATGAAATATAAGTTGCCAGAAAGTTATATTTGTTTCACAGTCTTTTGAGTGTTCATGATTGCAATTTCGAGTTCGAATGATTTCTTTAAATATTTCACATTTTTATAAATTTTTCCATTAAAAATTATAGATTTAGAAAAGTAATTTTGAATTTGGATTTTTTATTTACTTTTACTTTTTTGTATAAATTTAACGGTTTAAAACTTCTTGAAAGGTGTCTTACAAAGACTTCTACCATTTAACATTTGGAATGAAATTATGAGAATATCTCCTCTGCGACTGCTCGGATAATAAGTATTATAGAAATTGAATAGAAAAATAGAGAAATATTTGTTTCATATTTTAAATATTTCACTGTCGCTAAACTAAATCCATGTAAAAACATCTAATCTGGTAATTTGATTAGTCGTTTTGAATAAATATATTAAATTAGAATAAACGAACTTCTCCTAGACTATTTTATCTTGCTAATGACAGATCCTTTATTGAGTGTTGGTTTCCTTTTTTACTAACCAACTTCAGAAAATGGCGTCTATGAATTTGCGTGTATATTTTCTTAACTTTTACTCACGGTCTTCGGTATTTTTTCTTACACGCTAATTCGTCACTTTTGGAGGATAAAAGAGACATCGAAATAATTTTTTAAAAACTTCTGTATTTTCTGACACCCTGTGAATGAAACAAATGGTGGTGATATTTGATCATCAATGCCTAGGCCACGTTAGACCCTTTACATCCGACCATTGCTGCAGGTCATTCAGATCAGTTTTCTATACACTACCTCACATAAAAAGTCTCACGGACAAATTGATGAATATGTTTAAACACACAGATATCAAAATAGCCAGAAAACAATTATTAAGCCTCTTTAAAACTAAAACACCGTTACAGCTGCATGAGATGTTCTGCATCAAATAAGTATAAAGTTCCTTGTTTCAACTTAGAATTAGTTTATATAGGCCAGACTTCCAGAAACCTCAAAGGAACTCACTTCCAATCGTAGTGATATTAATAGAGATTTATCCTCTTGTGTTCTGGCTGAACATGTCTTTCATCATGATCACATCATTAACTGAAATTGCACTAAGATTCTGGAAAGAGTTCCTGCATATCACACAAGGCTCTTCCTCGAAATGGTCCGTATTCATCAAGATGGTAACACTATGAATAAAAAAGGGACACCGAGAATCTGAGTGCAATTTACAACCATATTTTAGAGTTGGAAAAAGAAAAGCATTTGAGCTTTCTGGACAGTCCAACTCCAGATGAATAAAATTTTTTTCTATTAATTGCCCGTATATCATGTAGAAAATATCAAACAAGTAATTTCCTTTTTTTTTGCTCAACCTCTCACTTGACTACGACACTGTTTTACAGACTCATATAACCTTAACTACTTAGGCCACCCACGCCACTGTTCTCGGTTGACACCTGACATTTTTCATTCTAAAATGGTGAATTAGTCGAGTGCGATGTTTTGCTGTTTCGTGATTTTTGAAAATCTAATCAAACTCTAACAATCCTATCAAATTATGCCTTTAAATATAATTAAAAAGTTTTAATGGTGGGTTTTTCTCCTGTTTTTCACATATCTACTTGTTTCATATTCAAACCACATTGGTGAGTTTCTTAATAATTATAGGTTAGGTTTAATATCCTAACTTTGTAATTGATATGTGCTGAAGAAGAAAAAAATTAATTCTCGAAAGCCTGACAGAATCAAAAAAGGTTTTTTTTCCGTATCAAAGCCTGCAAATTTAAATAGACTGCATCCCCAATAACTCTAGTCTTTTGTTTGCTTAAATTTGAACGAAAAAAATTGTTAACTATTGTAAATATTATTCATTCTATAACAAAACAAGGCCTATACATTTATTATCCCTAATAAAATTATTGCTCTGGAGGCGTTCTAAATATAGATTTTGATATAAAACGGATAAACAATATTTAAGGGTCGCCTTCTCAGGCTTTAGAAAGAAAATTGCTTTTAAATTTATTACTTTAAGGTATTTTGTTACCACTACCACTAAATCCCAGGTTTATCATGTGGTTGAATAAAAGTAAAAACATCTAAAAATTCTTTACAATGGAATTTTTATTATTATATTCATCTATTTGGGGTAGCGCTTGGATTTGGGTTGCATAATTGTGCATTAATAATTTGTATATTGGAGACTTTTCGTTTAGTTTACTCTTTTATGTATTTTAATTACCAAAGTTCTATTTCTTTCTCGTATCATAAAACTACAGAGTAGGCAGAGGACAACACAAAGCTATTTTTATATTAATAAAGAAATTTAAATGATAATTTTTAAAACGGTGCTCAGTATAATAACATTAAAAAATATATAGTGTTCGTATTTCAAGGTACATTTAAAGTTTTTATAAGGTTTTTCACTAACAGTGTTCCGATGTTTTCTACAAATAAAACACAGTTTATTTAACAAATTTGTTTCATTTTTACGTGAGGTAATTTTACATATATTTACAATTATTTATGAAAAATAATATCAGCCAAATGACTCTTTCTGCTTCTTTGATAGGCAATAATTCTTATGTCCAAATTTTAAATGACGTCGAAGCACAAGTGGGGTCCATATCACTAATTACGTACCTAATCTTCTTCCTTAAATCGAAAATTATTTGTGGATTGTTGACATACACCTTGCTTTTCACGTAGCCCTACAGAAAGTAATCAATTGGCGCCAAGTCACAAGATTTCGTCAGCAAATTGTAGTTACCATTTTTGGAAAATGTTGCCGTTGCGCGTTGCCGCATCCTGTTGAAACCAAATACCGTCCAAATCAATATATTCCAGTTGTGGCCATAAAAAGTCGTATAACATAATGCGATAACGTTCGCCACTTACCTTAAGGGCTTGTCCTTCTTCATGTGTGAAAAACAATGGCCCAATAATGTCCCGCGCCCAAAAAACCACATCAAATTGTAACAGGTTGATTATGCATAGGTTTTTCCTGAATTTTCCTCGGATTTTCATTAGTCCAAATCCGGAAGTTTTGTTTATTGACATAACTTTTTTTTGACAAAAATTATTATCAGCTTTTTGCTTTTGCTGTATCCATCGACCAAACTCACTTTACTGCGTATGATCATTTGGCTTAAGTTCATGCGTCACCTGGATTTTATACGGTTTAAGAGTCAAATTCTTTCATAGAATACGTCAGGGAAATGTTTGCATAAGACCTAGTTGCTGCGAACGTCGAGGAATAGACATGTTCGAATTATGATTTACACTTTCCATGACCCTGATAATGTTTTCAGCTGCGCAAATTCGACAGGCACGGACAGGTGTCTGTCAATCTGTAACTGACTCAGTTGCCTGGGTTTCTACCCCATTCTGTAAATACTCTTCTCTTATGGATGATTATTCGCACTAAAAAAGTCATGAAGTTGTCTGTATGTTTGTTTTCGTGAAGACCTATTTTCATAATAGGATTTAACAATATGAATACGCTCTTGCACTGTGTATCGTTCCATAGTGAAAATTGTACTAGCTCATGGAAACACGCTGCTCAAATTTTAGCAACCTATAATGTTGCCAAACTGTCAATATTTTGAACAAAATCGGGACACTCTTATTGGAAAACCCAATAAATGTAATTAGTAAGTTTCTAAATGTAGTCCCAGTTTTGGACATACCACTACAGATAACTTGGAAATTATAAGTAATACGAGGATGATTAAATTAGAAGAATTCAAACAATTTAAAATCAATTCAAATACTTTAAAAAGATTTTTTATTTTCTCAGCTATTGTTAAAATATCCTGAAAAAGTAAAAGTTTAAAATTTACTTTTTTGCTTTTTTTACAGTTCGTAAATATTATTCTATTAAAAAAGTTTTCGATAAAAGTTACATAAATTCTCAAGGCTTATCAAACAGTAATAAAATAAAGTAAATCAACCGTCGAGGCTCGGCGTCGCAACGCCCAATCTTTTGTTTTTAAACGAGACGCCATCGGTCTTTTCGTTTTAAATTGAGCCTAACATTGTTCTTAATATATCTGTGAAACTCGATAAAGATGCCTTTTACGGTGTCAAAGATTGAGCAATTTTATTTAGATATATTTCACTATCATTAAACGTCAAAATAAAAACGTACTTTTGTAGGTTTGAAATTTGTTTGAAAAAATATCTAAGCATACAACTAGATCCTTTAAAAAAGTGGAAGGTTTAAGTTGTTTTTTTTTGTTTTCTGATAAAATATCAATTAATAATGCTAAATCACTTTTTAACGATGAATGTAAATCAAATTTAATCAAAAAATTTATTTTTTCATTAAATGTTCTAATTGCAAACCTTCTTGTTCCAAACAATTTTCGTTACTGACTTCAGTCTTTTCAACCGCACTTCTCATACTGTGTACAAACACACTTTTATGGCTCTATTTATTCCTTTTATTGACTTTAATCTGTAATTTCAATACAATACATATAATTTTTATAGCATCTCATAAAAAAAGTCCAGTGATGTAAGATCGAGACTACAAGGTGGCCATGACATTGGTCCATTTGTACCTATCCATCGTTCATACCGCGCATCCCAATAATTATTGACTATTCTGGGGGACGACTTGCTTCACCGAGTTGAAAAATAGTAAAAAGCTGACGATTTGCTAAATAAATGTCATCGCAATAAAAATAAATTCCATTTCTTAAAAAATTAAGAAAATTTTCTCTGTTAAAACGTCTTCATATAGATAAGATCACATAATACAATCATTAGTTATACTGCATCAGCAGGTGCGGATCCAGCCTTTTTCTTTGGGAGGAAAGGGGATCGCGATATCACAAGAATATAGTATGGCAAGCGAGAGCAAACTGTAGATGGGAAAGAAGGTGACACCGATATTGAGGTTTCTAATTCAACAGCCGGGGGTGAGTCTATTTTTTTGAATCCGAAGATTTGGGGGGGGGCGTTCACACAATATGGCAAGCGAATTGACTTGTTGAAGGGGGATGAGTGTTAGCGACATTCATGCTCCTAATGCAGCAAGCGGAGCTGAAATCAAAGCTCTTGGGGAGGGGGGTGACCACCCTCACCGCCCTCCCTGGATCCTCACCAGATATTTTTGGAAATTTTTTTCTGTCTTTTTGATACTTCTAAATTCCATGCTAGTCTATCATAAACTTGCACAAAAGACGTGACATCTTACCAAGAATGTTACCGTTAAAAGATTAGGTTCTTAAAGGTTTTTACTACGGAAGTAAAATACATAGGTAAATTTTATATCTAAAATTGATTCATCGTGTTACTTTATCAATTATAGCTCACGAGAGAATTCGGAAAATTCAGTTCTAAAAAGTGCACTAAAAAGAGAAAAATAACAACATAAATTTTCATATAAAATCGATTTTTTTTTTAAATCGGCGCCAAATTAATACCTGACAAAATGTGATTCGCGTAAAAAAGTTAAGAGATTTTTATTTGTAATTATTTTCTTACCCTGGCTTGTATGTAAATCATTATTTGTTTCAGTTAGGAATAATTTGGCGCCGGCTTCAAAATTTCAATTACGTGTAAATTTATGTTGTCATTTTTCACTTTTTAGTGCAAATGTAGAAATCAGTTAAATTTTCTTTTCGATTTTTAGTTTTGAACTCGTTATGGTATCCATAAATTATTTGAAGTAAGTGAGATATGTACCCCAAATGTTTCCTAAGTCGCCAAAATCAACTCATTTTATCCAAAGTTATAAACCACACTAAATCGAACAACAAAAAATTTTTTGATTGTGAGAATTTATCGAATACCAGTCTACCGTAGTATATTCGTTATCTTGAATTTTAATAAATTAATTTTAGATTTGTAATCTAGGCCTTCAAAATCACCCATTATTTATATTTAAGAAACTTGAGACATGTAAATTTTTTAGTTAGATATATTTTGAATAAATTAATTTAAGAATCCCCCTATAATAATTTCGGGCAATGTCGGAAAAATGTAAAATTTTTCGTCCCTCATATTGTATCTACTATATTAAATTGTAAAAAATTAATTTCAGGTTCGTAACTTAAGATTCGGATAACGACCCAATACAAATTTATAAAAATATGAATAACATAAAGTTTTAACCTGCCATATTAGATCCACCATATTGAATTTTGAAAAAAATATTTTTAAACTCTTGTTCGTTAGTACCAATTTTGACAGATCGCCATATTGCATCTTTCATATTGAATAATTTTAAATTCGTTATTTACACCCTCAGAAACTCTTCTTGGATCCACCATAATTAATTTTTTTATAAATAATTTCAAATTCCTAATTTACATCTTCAAAAATTCAACACCCATTTTGAATAAAATCGTAATATGTAAAATTATTAAAACGCCATATTGAATTTTTAAATAATTTTAAATTCTTAATTTACCCGCCAAAAAAACCCTATACCAAAATACCAATTCAGGATAAAATCTAGACACGTAAAATTTTTAGTTCGTTGTATTGTATACACCATATGGCATTTTTCTAAAATAATTTTAAGTGCGTTACGTGCGACCCCGAAAACTCTCCCATACCAATTTTGGAAAAATTCTGACAAAATTAACTTTTTTGTTCGCCATATTTTAAGCGCCATCTTGGCTGTAATGAACCAATTTCGGGAAAAATGTTATGGGAACACCGTACCCACTCCTTGAATGTCATAAAAAAATTTGATTGAGAACTTCTTTCTTTTAGAAAGGCTCAAAATGTTGAAAAAGAACCAATTAAGGTAATTTTTCGTAGATTTTTGATGTTATTTACAGCAAACCTTTTGGAAGGTATAAAGAAAGCCGTTCTTCCTACACAATGCCTTACTACCTTAGCTATAAATTTTCAACGAAATGATACATCGATTTCCAGCTGTGGTTTTGCTTTTGCAAATTAAGTAGCTACAGAATGAAGTCCAAAGAGAGCCCAACAGAAAAATTGAGACATATGTTCATATGTTAAATAAAATATTATGAAAAAATTGAAACAACGTCGAAAAAAGCGCTAATAAGCGAAAAATAATTTGTTATATGAAACTGAAATTTATGAAGTTGGCTCCAAACTAATACCTAACAAAATGTGGTTAGGTTTTTTTTTTATCATAGTTTGTATATATCTCGTGTTAGTATTTGTTTCATTTAGAAATAATTTGACACCGACATCAAAAATTTCAAATTCATATAAAAAATTATATTCTTATTTTTTAGCGCTTTTTTAGAAGTCGGTTCAATTTTTTTATAAAAACTTAATTTTTCGGTTTTTAGTATTGAACTTGTTATGATATCCATAAATTATTTGAGCTAAGTACTGAGCAACATTAATGTCTCTTGCAATGATTTCAAGGTCGGAAAATAGTATCCATTTTATCCAAAGTTATATACAACACTAAAATAAATAACTAAAAATTATTTGATTCTGGGAAATCTTCAAATACCTGGTTTGAATGGAATTGTACCAAACACATATTTAGTCTGCCATAGTAGATCTACATAAAACTTCCCATTTAAAGAACTTGAGACGTACATTTTTGAGTCCGACATATTTTACTCTGCATATTGAGTTTGAGTATGGCCCCAAAAAGCCTCGAATATCAATTTGGAACAAAATCGGAAAAATGTAAATTTTTTTTTCATATCGTATCTGTCTTATTAAGCTAAAAAAATTAACTTCAGATTCATAACCTTCGACTCACGAGAACTACCACGTACCCATTTTGGACAAAATAGTCCATCATATTGAATCTGACATATTACATTTTTTTAAAATAATTTTTAATCCGCTGTTTATACCCTCAAACACGCCTCAGTATCAATTTTGAATAAAATCGAAAAATGTAAAATTTTTAGTCTGCCATATTGGATTCGACATATTGAATCTTTCAAAAATAATTTTAGATTCGTAATTTTTACCATCTAGAACGCCCATAGGCCAATTTTGGAGAAAATTAAAAAATGTAAAATTTTTAAGACGATATATTGGACATACATCCAGAAATTTTGGAACAAATCGATACATGTGAAATGTTTACCCGGTCATATTTATAAATTTTTTAATAATTTCCGATTCGTTATGTGCGATCCTAAACTAACCTGAACTAACCTGAACATAATGTAAAAAAATTCGTACGTAAAATAATACATAGCGGTGGAATTGAAACCCTTCTTTCAAAAGTCGGTTAAAAGGAAAAAGGAGAACAATTTTTTGTAACAACCTAGTGGAAAAATTTAAAAATGTTGTAGGAGTATACCGTCTTGCTATAAAATTGTATATAAGAAATATTTTATATATAATTTCCATTTTAGTATTTCCTGCATAAAAACATGTTTAAAAATAAAACGGTTTTATTGTGCTCAAAGTATCGGTTAAAATTTTATTCGTAATAAAACTTCCGTAAACATATTTTTATTGGTCATTAGGACTAAAAAGATATTTTTACCTTTGAATGTTGGTATTCATAACAAATTCCCTTTCATATTTTTATGTTTCCTGCATTCTTGCATATAGAAGAAAAAAATTATATATGACACTTTCAATTGTAAAAGGTGATTTTATTTTACCTAATATTATCTTTAAACCACACTTCTGACTATAGTGGAAGTTTGGTGCACGCCTTGGGGCAAGTTCTGGAAAAACCACCCTCGTACCTTTCACTAGAAGAGGAAAGCTTGGTGAATTAAACTATTAACTCTCTTTAATACTTATCTACAGATGTGCCTGAAGGTTGAGTATCTAGGTGTAATCCTGGATACAAAGCTTACCTGGAACTCATATTTGCAGAAAATTATCACTATCATGGCACACATCGTTAACTAGTTTTACATTGCAGTTGTAAGACCCATGATAACTTATGACTTGGTCGTATGGTGGACAAGTCATTCACAGACGGCCTATTCCGAAACTCTTCAAACTCCAGAGACTGAATTTCCACGGAAGTCATAAGAATTATTCAAATAGCAGCCATGGAATCCCCCCCCCTTGGTATAATAATCAAGATTGGAGCGAAGGAAGGGGCTTACAGGCTGAAACTAAACAAGGTCTAATGGACCACTAAGTCTGCCAGGAAACCTCGTCGGAATACACGGAGCCATACACAGAATCGGCATAAGTGAGGCAGTAGGGCGGCATATCACTGTATTTCGGGCAGAAATATATGTTACTGATACTTTTCTTAGAGCCGTTTTACACTCATAAGAATTATTCCGAAAATTATAACAAAAATTTTTAGCAAATTTTTGCCGAAAATTCTATGGAGATAATTTTTGAAATAAAATACTGCTCTGTGTGATACGTACAAGAAATTTGATTATAATTTTGGTGAAAATTTTGTCGATGCTCATGCGCATTTTCACCACATGTGACGTTCCAGCAGTTAAAAAGCTAACTTGCTCTGTGGATAACCTTAAAATGTCATAAATATGAAAGTTTCCGAACATATATAATCAAGAAACCACAAAACAAGGGATATTTTGTGCAAGAAACAATGAGTAAATATTAAAATTACGTTGATTACCAAACGCTGGTTGTCAATTCATAAATTTCATTCTGCGTCGATTTTCGCGCACTTTCTGCATTTTAGTCATAAAAATATAGAACACGTTCTAAATTTTTATGCCGAAAATTTTCACTAAAATTTTAACAATAATTCTTTGATGTGTAAAACAGCAAATTAGTTTTGTGAAAATTTTCATCATAATTATGAGATAAATTTGACTATAATTCTTGTGTGTGTAAAACGGCTCTTAGAGAGAAATGGACGAGAGGTTAAAAGGGCCGGACTGTTCTCATTTCCTTTGACAATCACGCAGCGCCGAAAGCTCTCGCATGGCATCAAGTTATATCGCAAAAAGTCTGGGATTGTTTTCAAGAATTTATCGCTCTAGCAAAACTCTATAAAATTACTCCTGCGTGAATATCAAGGCACAAGGATATCCAACGTAATAAAAAAGCGGGACAACTTGCAAGAAAAAAGATCTGCTACCACATTTATTTACCTGAATCAGTATTTGGCATTACTAAAGCTGCTATTCATGTGTGGTTGTTCTAGTAGATAAACACTGGGCCTACTAGATACATAGGCAGCACAAACCATCTGGCAAATTAAGTTGCGTTTAAGTAGATAACAGTTTAGATTAGTGAGAAATCACTGCAAGCTAAGTAAATATCTACACACAATGATCATTAATAATGAAGAAGTAATATGTAGACTATCTATGAGACGAAGAGGATGAAACAGTCTCACACATCATTTTCGAATGCGAAGCTCTAACCTACTGAAGACACTTGCAAGGAACGATCAATCCAGAAGGCTTATACCCAGTGGACAACTAGGTAACATGCTGCTAAACCTGTTTACATAGAAACTTTGCGCATACAGTACTGAAGGCAGCATGCAATATTCTTCGCGCGTTACACGGCAAAGAGACAGAGAGGGTGAATATGGGAGGTGCTATTTATCTCGCTCCAAAATTATGGAAGCCAGAAAGATAGCACGACTCCGTATTTGCCCTCTCTGTCTCTCTCTTTGATGTGTAACGCACGTGGTGTATTACATGCTGCCTTCAGTAGCATATGATCGAAAAACGTCACTAGGATACAATGTAAGGGATTCTCAACTTTAGCCTGTTACATCACTTCATCAATCAGTCAGACTTCAGTTCTCATTTTTATGTCATTTCTTGATTATTTTTGTTATTAAGAATTATGCGTTGTTAACTGAGAATGAGTCTCAGCGAGACATATAGAAACTATCCATTAACTATCCCCATTGTCATTCTTTTCAGTTTTTATCATTTTTATTGTCGTAATTTATTTTTATAGATATATTATAGTCCGACTTCTAGTTTGAATTTTAAAAGAAGCGTAAAATTAATGACATTTCCTACAGTTCGCTTTCTCTTCCTCCGTTATACAAACGTTTAAATGGCCAAAATAAGCATTGTTCTCTACTATTATTTCCTATAAAATTATTTGTATGCTAAAACTTGTGGCTTCCCTGAAATTCATATTTCCTTTGAATATCATCAAAACTAGAGTAGCGGCAAAATCAACATTGTACGGCCGCAAGCTGGTATAGAGCTATTATTTATTTACTGCACACAAATAACAAAGTAAAACATTTTATGATTTAATAGATATACTCGTAAAACTTAATGACTATAAAATACATGCCACTCAGTTTTACTTCCTATAAAATAACTATTAGTTAATTCTTGAGGCATAAACTGTATTAATAACAAGCAGGACAATAATACTTGAAATTATAATATACTTTTATGTATTTATTAGAATCTTTTGTATATATTTGAACACTATTAAACGATCTTAAGTTTTTTCGTGAAAAAAAAAATCACTTGTGATAACATTCAAATCGATCAATTTTTCACTATGTTGAAACTTCTGCCAATATCACTAGCAATCTTGTGGGGTAGTATTTTTCCTGTCAAAACCTAAAAATCACATTGTATTTTTGTTTTATATTTTCTGTTATAAATCGCCAAAATTACAAATTATGTCCATACAGGTACAAAATAGATTAACAGTTTAACTTAAAATTGTCGAAAACCAAAAATAATGCTTGTTTGTTAGAAGAAATTTTTTTAAGAAAATGTAAATTATTAGGTGATTTTTTTGATTATTGATTTTAAAAAAGACGTAGATATAGCGAAATTCCGGAGCTCTAAGAATACAAATTCGGATCACTTTCACGAGTAACTGAAAAGTAGATTTGTGGTGTTTGTATCGAGATACCGTGATAAAACCACCAGACAAATTAGCGAAGCACCTCCGGGCTCTTTTGAGTCTAGTTCTCAAATATCGAGAAAATTCTTTTAAATAGCGATAAAATAAACTCGAAAGAATTTAAAAGTGTTTTGAAAGAATATAAAAAATTAAATTACAGGTCATAGAGGAATGAGTGTAGAAACTATTGCGAGAACATTAAAAGCTCGGAAATATACTGACTAGAAATCCTAGCACTCAGATTAAAGCACTGGTTTGTCCTGAGGGGTCACAACACCGCAGAACCTGAGATTCTTGGGAAGCTACCAAGAGTGTACTTTCCAAACTTAAATCAATATGAGGGTAAATATGTAGAACAATAACAATTCTTCTTAGCATATCCTGATTACATCTAAAACAAGAGCTACAAACCTTTGATTCCTTCAAGTTACCTAGTAAGGCTGGTATATTTTATTTTACTACAAAATTCTTCCGAGATGATACTATGTCATCTAGTAAGGTTATTTTGCTCTTGTCGGAGCTTAAAATACATGCCGATGGCGTGAATGGATGCAAAAGTGGATTAAATTTCTAAGGTGAAAATTACAGACTACGAACCCCATTATGGTTCATTTCGTTCTGATTAGTCTCTTTTCAACAATCTTAGAATGATTGGGAGACTGATACATCAAATAGGGCGTAGTAGTACACTGGCATTACAACCCTTACAATTTAGCTATCAAACAGAAAAATCTACAGAAACGACGCTATATTAACTGTTGAAAACACGTTGTCGAAAGGCCGATCTACTTTACGTACGATATTTATACAGAGGGAATATTTGAAAACATATCTCACGATTCGATATGCAATGCTTTATATTGACAAGGCTCGAACAAACAGGAGCTGGACGGATTCGACCAATGTCAACTCAGGTACAAATATATGCTAAGCTTAATAATATAACTGCTAAACCTCTGTCACAAAAGGACTATCGCAGAGAAATCATATTTCCATTGCGATGGAGCCTTGTAGTGTGTAGTGTCTTAAAGACTATGTGCTTTCTTGGCTTATAAGCAGGCCTTTGAATGCACATGGGGATTGACATTGAAAAGATATATCGTAAGGTGATTTATACTATGATTTTGTTTGCTACTATTGTATAGTGGCCTTTTAAAGCCGAGCGTTAAGCAATCCTTCTAACTTTCAGTTTCTGTAAAAATAATTTGTGCGATGAGATCTGTCCCCACTAGAGCGCTAGGGATTCTAATAAACCCCATCTGCATTTAGTTATGGAGGACGAGATTTTATAGGTTTTTTACCTTCTCAATTCCCTAGGGCATCTTAGAGCTGAAAATGGGTGGGAGAAAGGGGTAGAGAGATGGAGAGTATTGTTAAATAAGTTTATTTAGGTTTACTGCTTATGGGCTGTCGACTGACAATCAAATCATGTAATGGAACTTTAGCTCAACTGAAATTTGGCACACATATATAAACCCGATGACAATGTAATATTCTGGTACCACTGAGATAATCTGATGATGGAGACGAAAGGTGGCTACAGGATCTCCGTTCTGACGAACATAGTCATACCTAGCAGCAGGAATTTCCGGGCAATATCGGTAAAAGTTACCGTTGTGTCCACACTGATAACAACGCATTTTATTCAAATAGTATCGGTGATTCTGACCCTTTGTTCTTGGCCTGGCATGAGTCACTCTAAAGCGACAACTGCATACTTAAACTCCATCGCAAGCCTTGACGGCAACAGCAGCATCTTTTTATCATTGTAAACAGCAAATCCATAACAGGGGATACTATTACTTAACCAGACCTCTTTAAGTTCACCGTATGGAGCAAAAATTTTCTCTAAGTTGCTCCTCAAACTTCATCACCTATATCAGAAATATGCAGACGATATCCATCAACATTACTGTCAGGAGCAGTACTGCTCGTACTGTGGTTTCGTACATACCTCTCTTGGCCACACATTTCCTCTTTTGTCTGGCGATCATCCTAGGAAACATCGACTCGTCTTATGAGTCTTCCTTGGTTCCTCGAGGTCTGTTTAACTGTTTCAAACTGTAGGGCATAAATAAGAACCTCGGAAATTTTCTTCAGTCGGGCCATTTTTAAAGTTTGCCTTGTTTCTGGGTCCCGTAAACCTTCGATAAAACTATTTACTGCTAACTCTTGCTTTATTTCTTCCGGATATATTGGGTAAGTCAAAGTTATTAGTCTCATTATATCCGCCTCATATTATTGAAGACTTTAGTTGTATTTTTGTCTTCTTTCTTAGAGTTGGTCCTTATAAACTTCTTGGAGGTGGGCTTCTTCACATCGCATCTCCAGAAAAGAAACAATAAACTCATAATAATTCTGTTTTTCATCGGAAATGTTACGTAGAATCACCATAGCTTCACCTAATGGTACTAGAATAAGAGTACCTGCTTTCTCCGGTGCACTCCACTGCCGTCGGAGACGGCTTCGAATTGATGGACATTGGTAGGCCAAGAGACTCTAGCGTCCAAGGTAGGTGGCTTCATCACACTAGTTGCAGGAACACCATCTACCTTTAATATACCTGTAATGGCTACCTTCTCGATTTGCAAATGTAATTGTTGCATCCCTTGTTCTATGCGCTTCATATATTTTTTTAATGTCTTCTTTTAGTTCTTGTTTAATATATTCTTGATTTGTCTTAAGTTCCTGTCCTATGATCGCCAGGCTGTTTTTAGTTCTTGTTTTATACCTTCTACATTTTTCTTAATATCTTCTTTCAATTCGTGGTTAATGTTTTCTTGGCTTGTTTTCAGTATCATTAATTCTTGTTTTATATCATCTTGGCTTGTCTTCAATTCTTGTTTCATGCCATCTTGACATGTTTTTAATTTTGGTTTCATATCATCTTGGTTAGTCTTTAGTGTCATCAATTCTTGTTTCATATCATCTTGGTTTTTCGTCATATCTTCTTTCAATTCCTGTCTTGCCTCTTCTTGGCTTGTTTTCATCATCATCAGTATCTGATTTGAACTAGTTTGAAGTTGTTCTTCAATTTCTGCTTTCTGTTTTCTATTTTCTACTGGTATTTTTTTTTCTTTAACCTGTGCTGGATTTGATCCAACTTCCGACACCAATGTGTTCCAGACTGCCGATCTTTATATGCACTGAATTGCGTTTATAACCTTTTATTTTCACAAATCTGACAACTTGTCAAACATTTCAACTTGCTTCAACGATGTTTTAAAATAAACTGTCCACGAAAGCATATCTGGACTCTTTACCCTTTTTTCAGATACCAAAAGATTACGAATCTTTTTAGACGGATTTTAATACTTCATGGTGTAATAAAAAATAATTTTTAAGCAATATTTCAAATTCTTTTAATAAAAAAATGCTGTGGAAAAAAAACTGGTTGGGAAGAAATATAAAATGAAAATTATAAACCGTTTCTAATAAGTAGCGACAAATCCCCAAAAAAGATGATTCCTTATCATGACATATCCCAACTAATAACGAAACAATCCTAAACTACCAAGTATCACATTTCTGGAGGTTTTCAAAATATCAATCATCAATCAATCAATATCAAAATTTCCGGGCAAATTATCATAATAGTTTATTATTGCTTGTATCAAAATAACTAAGTATAAGATATTTTCTAATATTTTCCCCTTCTAACCATAGAATTTGTATCAGAAGGTACGTTAAAATTCGTAAGTATCTAAAAACAAATATGGCTTTGCTTTAAAATTTATATATTTTGATAATTTTATTTCCGACCTATAATATAACAAATATGCTCCCTAGCGGTAGCATTAGTAATTTTAAGATATTTTAAAGCAATTTTGTTCAGTCTTATATTTCATTAAATGTTTGAATATTAGTTAAAGCAAGTATTATTTTTGAGATATAAGCGCTCGCGAGCCTTATTGAACGTGCTGTACAGGCTGTTTCTGGGCCTCTACGCGTATACATATTATTATTATGTACCCATGTCAAATTACGAAAATTTTATTTAAGAAAAACCGAAAAATAAATCTATTTTTTTTTTAATTAAAATTACACATTCGAAATTGTGGGAATATTTTATGTAAAATAAATAAACGTTTTATTTTAATTAAATGGCGTAGTTCAAACTACCTCAAAAAATATTAACTTTTGTAATATCTTATATTTTAATCTGATGATCCGCACTAAGCCTAACAAAATTAATTAACAATCTTAAATATTTACCAAAATATTTCCTTTCAGCTTAACTTCGTCAACAATTCAATTTTTTGACAAGTATGGGAATTACGTCTAAAACAAATTTACTAAAATTTTTGTAGCATTTTACGGTGGTTTTTGAATAAAATTTTTAATCAATCGTTAGCTACCAACACGCTTCGATTTTGTAAACAAAAACAGGGGTTTTTGGCGAAGTTCGCTCAAAATTTGTATTCACTTATTTAAATCTGAAGTTTCAAATGTTTTGTGTCGCTACGTCTTTTGTTTTATTTGGATCACTGGCAGTGTATTGTTGACTAGACTTTGAATAAAATTTATTATATTTTACTGGACGATTCTATCAGAAAAACGAATTAACGGTTGATAAATTTGATAAATAACATAGTAATATTATACCAAAACACGCGGACATAAGAATGATAAATCAATATTTTTTACAGGTTGTTAAATTGTTCGAATTTTTTTACACAATTTCGCGTTGTTCGTATTATTGTCGCTTGTCTATACTTGAAACCAGCGATTGGAAAAAAAATATAATTAGCAATTAATCAGCTAGTGAAAATTATTAATCAGAAATCGGACATCAAGTTACTCTATTAATTAATAATTTCGAAATTAAAATTATCAGTTAATGTAATAATTGGTAATATAATTCCTAGAATTATCTTTTAATTAAGAAATTGGAGACTTCATTTCAAAATTATTAATCAATAAAGTAATTGGTAATTTTATTCCTAAAATTATCAATTAATCAAGTAATTCGTAATTTAATTCGTGAAATTATTATTTCTCGAAGTTATTAATCAATTTAGGGATACAGTATCTATTACGATTTAAAATTTCATTTTTCAAATTACTCTTTATAACAGTAATTAAAAATTGATTTCCCAAATTATTGAATATTAATTGATATTTTTTTTCTGAATTAAATTAAAAAATAGTTTAACGACGTTTTTTTCGTAAATAATGCAGCATCATATAAAATAATAACATAACTATGATTTTTTATCCTGCTTGTTTAATTATGATTACACAGCTCCACAAAATAAAATCGAAATTTTGTTTGCGGGAACCTGACGCACCTTACTATATGCAGCTAAAACCGAATCCGAAGTCTAAATAATCTAATCCCATTACGTCAGGTTTTTTCCTAACCTTAAAAAATAGTCTAAAAATCATAAATTCAGTAAATCAAACGAATAATTATTATATTATGGGCCATAATCATTTATCCCATCGACCCACTCCATAAGCTTAAAACACTATAACTCTAAACCCTAAAATTCCATAACCCTAATAATTCCGTGAAAAGGAGACTAATGTGCGTTCAAGCAATATCAGTGATAATTTTCCGAATATTTGGTGGTGCATACATACCAGAAACCTACCATAATTGATCCCGTTTTTGTGATTGTCATATTCATATATATTAAGCATTTGTTCAACAAAATTCTCACGCTTTCTCTTAGTTGTTCTCCCCCTATTTTTAACATTTCGGCGGTTATACGATCCACGCCAGTGCTTTTATTATTTTCCAACATTTGAACAAGTGCTTAATATATGGAAAAATACCCGAGGCATGGGAAAACGCAGAAGTCATCATATTATACAAAAAAGGCGATAGAAATAACATAGAAAATTATCGGCCAATTAGCTTACTGTCCCACTTGTACAAACTTCTTACAAAAATAATAACTAACAGACTGATGCAAAAGTTGGACGCATACCAACCTTCAGAACAAGTCGGATTTCGCAGGAACTTCAGTACAATAGACCATCTACAGACAGTACACACATTTATCGAAAAAACCACGGAATATAATATACCTCTGCATTT
Source organism: Diaprepes abbreviatus (assembly GCA_034092305.1). Taxonomy (NCBI): domain Eukaryota; kingdom Metazoa; phylum Arthropoda; class Insecta; order Coleoptera; family Curculionidae; genus Diaprepes; species Diaprepes abbreviatus. The sequence goes on from JASJET010000026.1 coordinate 284,614, forward strand.
GGCTTTCGTTGATTACCAGAAGGTGTTCGATTCTATCGAATCATGGGCAGTTCTCAAAGCACTGGACAATGCTCGGATTGATTCAAGATACTCTGCTCTGATTCAGCATATATATGAAAACGCTTACATGCAAGTTACAATAGACGAGGATTTAAAAACCTCGAGGATACCTATAAAAAGAGGTGTACGTCAGGGAGACACAATCTCTTCAAAATTGTTCACGTTGGCACTTGAAGATGTATTTAGGGGCTTGGACTGGCATGACAAGGGAATTAACATAGACAGAACACGACTAAACCACTTAAGATTTGCTGATGATATTGTTATAATCAGTGATTCACCAGAACAACTCCAATGTATGATACAAGAACTTCATCAAGCATCAGTTAGGATAGGACTCAAAATGAACTTGTCAAAAACAAAAATAATGAGTCTAGAACAAATACAAATTAAAGTTGAAGATAAAATAATAGAAAACGTAAGAGAATACATATATCTAGGTCATAAAATACAAATAGGGAGGGAAAACCAATCGGCTGAAATTCCTAGAAGAATAAGTCTCAGCTGGGCAGCTTTTGGCAAACTCGGATTCATTCTTAAATCCAGTAACACCGCTATAAGTCTGAAAAGAAAAGTCTACGAGTCGTGCATCCTGCCAGTTCTTACTTATGGTATTGAAACAACCTCCCTAACATGTAAAGCCATTAATTAGCTTCGGGTTACACAACGAGCAATGGAAAGGACTATGCTGGGAATTAGTTTACGAGATAGAGTTCCAAATGAAGAAATCAGAAGAAGAACGAAAATAACAGATGTGAGCAAACGAGTAGCGCAGCTAAAATGGAGATGGGCTGGACATATCGCAAGACATGACATAGATAGATGGACATACAAGATAATAGCATGGCGGCCAAGAGAGAACAAGAAGTGTTGGCAAACCCCAAAAGAGATGGCGTGACGACATCCAGAAAATTGCCGGAAAAAACTGGATGGGGATCGCTACGGACCGACAGAAATGGAAAAATATGGAAGAGGCCTACATTCAGGAGTGGATGAAAACGGACTGATATGAATGAATGAATGAATATTCATAATATCTATGGTTTCTTTTGGTTGTGTTATATCTTGAAGCTGTAAGCTATGTAAAGGCTAAGGTACTCACCCCTACAGAACTGCGGTCATATGATAAAGACGCCTGCGGGCCCACTTGCTCACTTAGACCAGCCGCCGATACTGAGTATCCTACTGTATTGTAAATTTCTTTTCGTGTATTTGCCATGACGTCATGAACGCCGTTATCCAGGCTCTCTGTTGGATTACAGAATAACTACGTTGCCCACCATCAACTCCGTGGAGGTGCCCTGGAGGGCAAACACTCGAAAAAGAATGTTTTTTTCTTTAACACTTATAGAAGCGACTCTTTTAACTCGCCATCTATGCAGCTATGGGGTTAAAGAATTATGGAGTTTTCGACGTAATGAGGTTTTAGGATTATAGTATCTCAAGGTTACGTGATAGTAGGGTTAAAGGACATAGCTGTTTCAAACATATTGATTTTCGCTGCTTGAACGGGCATTCGTCTCTTTTTCACTGGGTTATAGCGTTATACAGTTTTAGGGTTATGAGGTTATCTGGTTATAGGGTTTTAGGGCTCAGGGTTATGGCGTTTTAGGTTATTGGGATGTAGAATTGATGGGATATTTGATTATCGGGCTTTGTTTGGGTTTTATGATTTTTAGCCTATTTTTTGGGGTTAGGAAACAATCTGACGTGTTGGGGTTATTTTAAGTTCGAATTCGGTTTTAGCACACTCAAATACAAATAGTAAGGTGGGTCAAGTCCCCACAAATAATATTTTTATTTTTTTTGTGAAGCTGTGTTATCATTCACTTTCAATAAAGAACAAAATATGTGTGAGAAGCATACTTAATTATCCACTGCTGCGAGACCAAATTAGGCGTAGCTTGAACTCTGATGCATTGATCTTAATATATTCCAATTAAAAGGTATGAAAAAAGTCAAATTATTATAAAAAGCTTACTTAAGAATGTGGTCAAAATTTTTCGTCACTCCTTTTTCTTTTCTGTGATTATTGAGTTAAATAGATTAATTTAAATTTTTTTCAACCATTTTAATCCTACTGATGAAACTAAAGCATATCATCATGGGCTGCAGCAGTGAAATTATATTTTTAATTATTTATTGTGTGTTTTATCCTGAACAAGAAATGTTTCAGCGCTGTGAAATACGCTCTCATTGCAATTTTTCCAGTTTAATTAAATTATGTATTTGCCAAATTTTTCCTGCTGTCTATTTTCTATTACTTTATCTAAAAAGTTGGAGCCCCATAATAAAAAGAAATTAATTTAATTCTGGTAAACTATCAATTAATAATAAAATAATTTAAAAAAATAAATTTTTAGTTACTCTTTTAATAGGTGATTGCAAAATGAAATTTTCAGTTACTCTGGTAATGGAAAATTTTAATTTCTAAAATTATCAACTACTTCGTCTAATGGTCATTTAAAAAATGACATTATGATTTATTCCGTTAAATAATAATTACAGAAGTAAAATTATCAATAACTTTATCGATTGATAATTTTATTAATTAAATTAACAATTACTTCATTAAATGATAATAATATTTTCTAAATTATCAAATCATGAAGTAATTGATATTTCTATTTGGTAAACTAATGATTATTCATTAATTCATATTCCAATTGAAATTTTCCATTAACGATTCATTGATAATATTGCCCGATAACATTGCTAACAAAATATTATTGCCGATCTTTGCTTGAAACTCTGTAACCTACACTATTCTGAACGAAACTACTCATTCATTATTTTGTCAAGAAAACGTTTATTTTGTGTCATAATTTGACTTACCCGAGAAAAAATCAGAACTTTGCCTTTATACCGTTTATTACGGTGGTTTACTAAATTTAGGCATTGTTGGTGTATTTTTGTAAATTTTGTAAAGAATTGACGAGTTTTTGTTTTAAAAGTAAAATGAGGAAAAATTCTGAAAAAATCACATATACAGGAAAATATGTGTACAACGTTTGATGACAGACTTTTAACGTCAAAATAGGGCGATTTAAATCAAAGATGTCAAAGTTTAAAAAAAAATATTTTACCTAAATTTTTCGAAAACATGGTAAGTGAACTTAGTGATTTTTGGTGTATGGTCTAATACTATAATATGACGTTTTATAGTGGTATAGCGACTGGCTAGAAAGTAGTGTAAATGTTACAAAAGTGACGTTACTTGTAAAAATCACTTCCGATTTCTTATGTCATTTACGTTATGACAACGCAGATATTTATATCTAATAACTGCATGTATTTGGAAGTTTTCTTACTGGACGAGCAGTTTTGTCAGGAAAAAAATATTTTCAATTACGTGCATACATCAATTTGTTGTAATAATAAAACAATTTTAAAAATAAATGTTGGAAATATATATATATATATATATATATATATATATATATATATATATATATATATATATATATATATCGAGCTTTTAAAATTGTAGAGACATCATTTATACCTAAAGTCAATAATTTGTCAATGACTTAAGGCTCACACATACAGTGCTCCGGGTTGTGCGTCGTCAGAGGAATCAATTCCAGTGACGTGTGCATTTCAGAAAATAATAAACGATTAAATTTCGTGGGAATATCAAAACTTTTTTTAAAATGAAATTTATTTCCTCATATTTTTATCAACCATTACAATTATTTTCTTGAAGGGAAAACTTTACATAGGCACCATCACAAAGTGTGAAAGGTAGTTTCGGATTTTTACCGACTGAAATCCCCTCGGACTGAAGGTCCTACCGATCTTCCTTGGCCTGCCGTTAGCAGTGGTTGCTGGCAGCCCAAGGTTATTCGTGAGACCTCCGGTTTCCATACAATTAAGCATTAACAAACCTTTGGTTTTCACTCAGTATAGCTGTTCCAGGTGTCGGTTGCATCTATTGCTTTACACTCTTCCGACATTTTGCTTGCAATGAGGGGTTGCCATTTTAAGATATTATATATGCGATTTAGGTGCCCTTAAGGTATATTAAAAAGATTGAAAAAATTAACTATAAACAAAGCATTAATTAAGCAAATTTGTAAAATGGCCATCATTTTTCTTAACACACTTATTACACTTAAAAAAAAATGAAATTAGACTTTATCTAATATCTCAGGATTAATAAAAAGGTTGGTATTGTTTAAAATGGGCATCAATAAATCTTCTCGGGTCTCAACAGGAGCCCTATATACTTCTGTTTTAAAAGTGCCCCACAAAAAGTAGTCACACATATTTAACTCTGGAGAATGTGGTGGCTATCTTACTGGTGCTTTATTGCTTCTTCCAATCAATCAGTTGAGATATTGGTTGTGTAAATATTGCCGAAGAGCAACGAAAAAATGGGGTAGTGTACCATCATGCATATACCACAGTTCTCATCGAAATAAAAAAAACGAATTTAACTTAAACACTGATGTTGTGTTTTGCAAAAAATTTAGATAAATATTTCCATTTATCTTGGATCGAATCACGAGACGACCAATAAGCTGCTCATTTTTCGGTTATGATGCTTAATATTGGCAAGGTTTGGTATTCGGTGGTCAGGAAATCTTTCCACATAAACTCTAACAATCCGACACTTATTTCTTTCATAAAACCCATACACTAGGACCCTGTAGTGGTCCATGTTTAATAGTAATATAGGTTTAGAAATGTATAATGTTGATCTTACTTTAGTCGCCTTCTTAGACAGTGATGGCAGTTTGTCAATAGTCAAATTATTAAATGCCATAGCAACAAAGTTTTTGACTCAAGAGTGTCATTAAACTTTGTACATGTATTTTCCGAACACTATGTGTATTGTATTTCATGAAGCTGCCTTTCGAATTTTTTTTTTAATTTAGTTTAAAAAAAAGTTTGATGCCTTTTATTTAAGAAGACTCAGTTTTCTAAGCTTTCTACAAATTCTGATATTTCAGTTTTGGAAAATTCAAATAATTCAAAAGTTATAAATTTTTGGTCAGGCGATTGATTGAAGGCATTTTGTACCTTTTCCTTCGAGACGTGGAAGTAATAAATCATCCGCAGTTATGGTCACATAACTATTGCATAAATGCATTATGCAGAAAATGTTATTTTAGGCTTTAAATATTTTATTTCGTGAACAGTTCACTTATTCTATATATACGCTGAACTGCACTTAATTCTGAAATGTTATTTGTACCAGGAGATTAAATAACCTTCGATTACCTTCATACAGTAACCTAGTATTACAAAAAACTATTATTTTATGAAAACAAATAATTAATAAATCATTTTGTACGCGCTCTAATTATATGAAATACCTCTTTATGTTATTACTTGAAAACCATTTAATTTTAAACCAATTTATTTTATCATTGTGGAACATCAGTTAAGTATTATCATTTTTTTTATAAATATTGACTATTCGCATTGCTTCAGTTAGTAATACCGATACGATCTCGTGAACGTGGTATTTATAAATACCACATTTGTATGTTTCAGGGTTTTTCACAATTAATAACCAATTTTATAAATTTGTGAGAATCACCGTGAATTCATTGGAAGTTTTAAATCATTTATAGTTGCAAGAGATATTTATTCTACCGCTTGCTCGTTTTGGTGAACGGTATTAAATGAGTCACTGATGAGAAATGAAAGGTGATTAAAGATTGCCCAGCAATTGTAATTTACAGAACTCCTTGTCTGACTAGTGTATGCAATGGAAATATTGTAGGTCAAGCGAGTATTTCGTACAGATGGGTTAGTGTTTTTATTTGACTGAAAACTATCTTGCGCAGAATTCAAATTAATATGCTTAACCAACCAATAATCTTGAATAAGGTAGGTAAAAGAACAATGGGGCGAAAATTATATGGACAATCTCTGTCACCACCCTTAAAAATAGGTATAATATTTTTTAGACCTGAGAGGAAGACACTACAAGTAAATGACATATTAGTGATATCAAACTAAGCATTCAACACAGGTTACGGAGTATTTGCAAACCCATTCCATTCCATCCAGACGAATGCTTATTTTTTGTTGCAGTTCATTAGTGTCTGTGGATGTAGTAAAAATTAATCCAGGATCATAAGACGGTTTATATTAATTCTAGAATCAGCTATATGCATTATTTGACTAGAAACAATTACAACAAGGAACAAAACAATTTATTAATCTTCAGTGGAAAGTTTTGGAACTACGGCATTGAATTTTGCTTTATCTCGAAGTTCGTCCATTATAATAATATTGTTTGTTAGTCTTACTTGTTTTTTGATAAATATTCCTGTACTTATTAAACATGTGACAAAAAACTTAGTTATCGTAGAAAAACTTATACAGTGAAACCTGGTCATCCATGAATTCCTACATTTCTCTCTAAGGTAAATTAGAGGAAATGCTTTATTAAACATAGTTAATAACATATTATGTATTCTGCAATTGCATGGTAGCATAGTAAAACTACGCGCAACAACTTGACAAAGTTCAAACAATGCCTTGTATGGGAATACTGAGTGCCATGAGGTCTACCCCTATTGGGCCACAGTAGGTCTTCGAACCTTCCTACTAATATATATATATATATATATATATATATATATATATATATATAGTTATATATATATATATAGTTATATATATATATATATATATATATATATATATATATATATATATAGTTATATATATATATATATATATATATATATATATATATATGTATATATATATATATATAGTTATATATATATATATATATATATATATATATATATATATATATATATATATATATATATATATATGTACTCTGCAATTGTATGGTGGCATAGTAAAACTACGAGCAAATACTGTCTTCAACTTGACAAAGTTCAAACAATGTCTTGTATGGGAATACTGAGTGCCATGAGGGCTACTCCTATTGGGCCACAGTAGGTCTTCGTACCTTCCTACTAATATATATATATATATATATATATATATATATATATATATATATATATATATATATATATATATATATATATATATATATATATAGACCTAGCTTGAAGGCTCAGACAGTAGGTCAGCAATATTGACAATGAAGTCAAGTATGGATAGTGTGACAAGGAACAGCTACAAAATCAAACTCGTATGGGTCCCAATCACTCAAATTCATCCGGAAACTTGGAAACAGATCGTCTAGGAAATATAAAATCCGCGCTTAGAAAATTCGGATCCCAACTAATTCTTCTTCTTCTTAAGGTGCCTATCTTCTTATGATGTTGGCGACCACGTTAGCCCATCTTATCCTATTCACTGCAGTTCGGAATAGGTCAGTTGATGTTAGGCCAGTCCATTTTCTAAGATTGGCCAGCCAGGATATACGTCTACGTCCAGGGCCTCTCTTGCCCTCGATCTTGCCCTGCAGAATTAATCTTAGTAATCGATACTTATCATTACGCATAATGTGGCCGAAGTAAGCCAGTTTCCTGTTCTTTATAGTGGTGATAATTTCCCTGTCTTTTCCGAGCCTCTCGAGAATCGTGATATTAGTTGTGTGGTGTGTGTATGACACTCGTAAGATGCGGCGATAGCACCACATTTCAAATGCCTCCAAGCGTTTGATGGCAGCTTCTGTAAGACTCCAGCTTTCTACCCCGTAGAGGAGAACAGTAAAGACGTAGCATCTGAGAATTCTTATGCGTATATTGATATTTAGAGAGAGGTTGCAAAGGACTCTTCTGTGGCGACCAAAAGCGCTTCTGGCTTTTTCAATACGGGTCCTTATTTCGTAACTATGATCCCATGTATCACCGATATTGCATCCCAGGTAGGATATTTTCTCTACTCTTTCTAGTGTTGTATCGTTTACAGTAAATTGGGCGTTAGTGTCGATGTTCTTACTAATGATCATTATTTTGGTCTTTTTACAGTTTAGTTTTAATCCATATTCGCTGCATGCTTCCACAACATTATCTATTATTCTTTGGAGACCATTTGCGCTATCTGCCAACAGAACGGTGTCATCCGCGTATCTAATATTATTGATAGGTTTACCATTTACTGTAATGCCGTCTTCCGATTCATCCAAGGCTTCTCTAAAGAGATTTTCAGAATATATGTTAAACAATGTCGGTGACAGTATGCATCCCTGTCGAACTCCTTTTCCGACTTCAAAGACATCGGATAGTTCGTTTTCGAGACGTACTGTTGCTTTTTGTTGTAAATATAGGTTTGAGATAAGTTTAATATCCTTACTGTCAATTCCCGATGTTCTTAGAATATCAATTAATTTTCCATGTGGTACCTTGTCAAATGCCTTTTCAAAATCAATAAAACATGCAAATACATCGCAGTTAACATCCATTGCTCTTTGTATTAGCACTTGCAGGCTGAAAAGTGCCTCCCTTGTTCCAAGGCCTGATCTGAATCCAAATTGCACTTCGCTGATGTGTTCTTCTAATTTGGTGTAAATGCGAGAGTGAATGATATTAGGGAGTACTTTAAGCGCGTGGCTCATTAAACTAATTAATCTGTGGTCCTCGCATTTCCTCGCATTGATTTTTTTTAGGTTTTTTTTAATTCTACCTTGTCCCAAATATCGTGGATAAAAGAAAATTAAAACTGTTGCTGGAAAGTAAATTTATTGAATTCTAGGGGAAGGCCCCTGGAATAAGGTGCGCCACAGAACATATAATTGGATCTAATGCGCGAGTTTTCAGAGAGCTTCTCTTCCTGGAAAGAACTTCAAATAGTGTTAGAGCTGCCAACAGGCATTGTGACCTGTGAGGCCATCATAAGTTTGGCATTATAGATGATCCGATGTGCAGATGGTGTCTGGAGAAAGATAAAACGGTTAATCACATTCTCAGAAAATAATCAGCACTAAACGGAATGAGGTAAAGACGTTGTGGAGATAAAATATGGAGCCGCCAGGCAAGTTTAATTAACGAGGTTACTTGGATTCGAAGAGGAGATCCACCTCGAATGACTCGCAGGCCATGATAAGATGTAAAGGGACCAACAACACCTAGACATCGAAAATCGAGTTTTGTGCAAAAGAAAAGACACGATATCTTTTAAGTCGAAATAAAACTCTTTAGCCAGCGTTTTTTTCGATTTTCAAAACATTTCTCGAATAGCATTTTCGGTATAGTTATAAACTCGTTCAGCGAATTAAAATGTATTTCTTTTACGATCACAGCTCTTTTCCCCTTCACTATCCGCTTTATTTTCGAGAAAAAGAAAGAGTCATAGCTATCATATCTGAAGAATATGATGGCTGAGGCATCAGGATAGTATTATTTTCTTGAATATGCGACAATTTTGATATGAATCTAGCTGTTATCTCTTCATACCTAAAACATTAGGTAGAATGGCTTACCGATGCGATTCTAAATTTTTTACCCTCTATTGTAAATATTCAATGATTATGAATAACAATTCTTTTAATTTTTTCACACCTTTATTCAAACATATAAAAAATCCCACATCCTCGTGACGTGTGTTTTGATTCAAGGCTGGTTACCAATGAAAATATTTTTTTTTAAATATCTTGCTTGCTGACTGGCTAGTCGTTCGAGCAATAACAACTCTGTTCGAAAAGTTGGGATTGACTGCGAACCGTAACAAGATCTTTTTACTTAACACATATACTACACGACAGAACTAAATAGAATGCAATTTCTTAGTATAGTGGATTAGGGGTTAGTGCAGGCCATACCTATTTCATAAGAGATAGATGTTAAGCGCTTACACTATTGAAATTGCATCTTGACAAGCATGTGACCTTAAAACAATGGAAGAACTCTTTTAATTGACAATTTGCAATAATTTATTTAGAAAAGTAGGATTTGATAACTCAATAAATAAAAGATTTGTTGTCATTTGGTTGACAAAATGTTGTCATTTTGAGCTAAGAATGTAGTTAGAATTTTATTACCGTTTCGCTGACGTTTTCAAATGCGAAGATTCATGATTGTTTAGGTCTGACATAAAAAATTTTTTTTAAAATGCCGTATTGTTTGGTATGCTATGTGCTACTTTTTGATTGAACAATTGTGACCAATAAGAAAGAAGATATTATTGCAAGCTGTCACTGAATTAAAAATATAACTAGAGTTCAGAGGCAAAGTAATTGGAATCAGCAGGCGTCAGTTTATTGCAGATAAATTTTTACATTTACTTCATAAAAATACTTTCAAAGTCTGTTATCAACGTTTCTCTTAAATCAATACCATAAAAAAATTGGATCCCTTCCAGAATTCTCGGAAAACATGGAAAATAGCAAGGCCAACAAACAAGATTATAATCTCGAGATATAGACAGAAATAAAAAAGGGAAGTAGGTTAAAGATGTTTACGGACAATAAATTGTCCAGAGTCAACACAAACCCTCTATGGAGACATGAAATAAAACGTAAACGATTTTGTATTATCATTTTTATTACACATATTTTATTTAATGGACAAACCTTTAAAAACCGTTTTTAGTAATTCACAAATAATTTTACAAATTCCAGCAAGTAATAAAATGTTTAGTAAATATAATATAGAAAATAAAGTACTAGATGAGAATAAAACATGTATTTTGAGATTTTCTTTGAATTATTTATCTACAGAGAGATATAAATTTAAAATAGGGGAAAAATCTAACTAAAATAAATTTTTGTTTGTATTATCTATATAATAACACTACTTTACAACCAATTTGCGACCAGGGGCGGATCCAACCTCTCTCTTTGGGGGGGGGGGGCGGTGATATCACAAAACTACACTATGCAAGAAAACAAGTTGTCAGCGGGGGGGGCAAGCAGCATACACATTCCTAATATAAAAGGCAAAATGGGTTCTATTTTCCTGAACTCAAAGCTCTTGAGACGGGGGGGGGGGGACGATTGCAAGTATACACATTCCTATACTCTATTCAGGAACTAGAGAGAGTAATAAAACTGTTACCGAAACCTCCAACGTACCTGCTCCAGTACCGCTGGTAACTTAGAACTGCCATAAATCTAATTATATTACATTTTATTTAAATATATTTTATAAATTTACTGCAACATAAAAATTCTGATAATTTAATTTAATTTCTGTCAGTGAGCAAAGTACACCTTACAGTGTGTCCTTAGTGATTTATCTTGTTTGCGCTTGTTTTTATATATTATTTGAGATTAGTGAGATACCCAAAAGACATATGGCTTTCACCTCTATATTTATTCCAAAATCGTTAAACCAGGGCATTTTTCCTCAACGAAAAACTTATTACGATGAATGTTTATGATGCCTCAAGATATCAATATCTGGATAATAATGTTAAAACCTCTGTTGAGATGTGTTCCAACCTGACAGGAGTTGGAAAATCTACTATGTACCGAACACTAAAGGAAAAAAAACTCTGGAATTGTTAGTACTCCCGAGCCACATTCGATCACAGGCAGATGAAAAACTTCGTTGGAAGAAGAAATGAAAACGGCAAGTAAGGGTTGTATATACATTTTATTATGAGAAGCAAATCCCAACCGTCTACAAAATTCTAACTAAAATCAATGAAGATCGCGAGTTACCTGAAATTAAAAGAACTGATCTCTGGAAATTGCTCAGTTAACTTAATTTTTGCTGGGAAAAACCAGATAGAAAATCTGTTCCTATAAATCGTTCGGAAACTGTCCGTTGGAGAAGTAAATATCTCTCTCAAGTAAAAGGTAGAGTTGCTAGAAATAACACAATTAACAAAATTAGTAATTTAACTAAACTTTTGAAAGATTTTTTTGAATAAAGTTACTGCGGAAAAATGGGAAAAATCCATATAATAAAAGAATAAAACAAAATGTGAGCACTTGAGCTCATGATCGGTGAGATAGAGGAACCAATTATAATTAATTTGAGGGCAGATAGTTTCACTGACTTTGATTAGGAATTAGATACGTAATGTTTACTAGTATAAACACAATTTATTATTTAAATTTTTGTTTTTGTTGTATTTTATTGTTTAATGCTGTTTATATGTTTTTTATATATTTTTATTTTAGTGTGTCCCACTCTTTAATTTTATATATATTTAATTCTAATTAGCTGTAAGTTTTTTATTATTTTATTATTGTATTTGTGTCTTTTTCTTAAGCGTGTAGAATTAACATGTTAATCTTATTTTTTGGGGCTATCGTATTTCCATATAATAAAGTAAATTAAATTAAGATATCAGTACAATAGAAATAAAAATAAGTGGGTCTAATATTAATTACAACATAAAAAAAGTAATTACATTTGAATCCCTTTTTAGTGTTTAACTCTAATTCTGCAGATGGTTTAAGAAATAAATAAACCGAAACGTCAAATACCCTAAAAATATTTTTAATTAATAATAAAATGACCGATAGTCCCAAAAAAATGTAATATTATATGGACGAATTTATTTTTTTATATATGTTTACCTTTTTGTATTTTTGACAATGGATATTTTGTAAATATTTAAATTATAATTTCGAATTTTTTGTGAGAATAAGGCTAACTTTTAATCCATTATTATAGACCGGTAATTTTGATTATAAAATTTCTAACCCATTCCTATGAAAAATATATGTGTCTAACAGATTTTGCTAAAGACATCGGACTAAAGAACACAAGTAGTTTGCGAAGAGAAAATGGGTAAAAAATGATTTATTACTCTCTCTAGTTCTTAAATAAATTGTAGTATTCGAGGAAAAATCGGGTCAATTTTCCTAAACTCAAAGCTCTTGGGGGGGGGCGGGGGGGGGGCGATTGCCCTTGGTTTGCGACTGTAATGTAAAAGACAGTTTTGGTCTCTAAATGCGAAAATTACGGTAATATGTGGTGACTTAAAAGTCACAGGACTATTACTAGGGCTTCATGGTGAATTTACGAAGTATTGCTGTTTTTTTTTGTCTGTGGGTCAACAGAGCAACACAGAGCCATTGTCAAATAAAAGATTTGCTTCCGAGAGATCAATATATTCTAGGTCAAGTTATCGTAAAGAATGTACCTCTCGTTGATCCCAAAAAAGGTCTGTTACCTCCATTACTTATTTTCATTTTTTATTTTACTTATCTCAAACAGTACATCACAGAGTAAATCCAAATAGTTCATTCGGTATAGTATGTTACACAAATAAAATAAAATAATTTATCTAATGCTTAACGGTGATACAACCCCTTTAACAAAGAATACACTGAATACAAAAAGGAGAAAAAAGTACTATACACAAAACAAAAAAAAGTTATGTAGTAATATACTCTAAATATGAGATGAAATGAACCGTCGAAGTTGCAACACACAAATATTCAAATATTATATAATAGTGATTTTATTTTCTTTTTGAATTATGAATGACCCCGTGTGCAAATGTTATCTAAAGGAAAACAAATCTCTTGTCATGTTCTCAGATAGTGTTTAGCTCTACCGACTGAGACGACGGTATTTTTGGGTAACAATGTTTTCGGTCGAAGCAGTGAGTCCAATTTAGAAATTCTCAAAGACGACGGGCCTCGAATAATTTGCAGGCTTGGTAGAATGCAAAGAGTCTAAACATTAAAGATCAGGAATTATTATTCATTTTTTTTTAATTCATTGAAAACCTGTGTGCGTTTTCCGTTGTGCAAATTTCGTCAGCTTATTCTCATATTATTATTCGAGAAAATAATCTGGCAAAAAGAAAGTCAATAAATATTAAATATCAGTTTACATCTTAACCATGTAATTTATTGTTGCCAAAGGATATAGCAACAAAAAAGTAGCTGCCTTCTCTTTGACTAGATAAGAATATTCAATAGCTATAAATTTGTGGAAAAAAAAAGGTTCCCATACTATGTGTCCCTTTTATTTTTTTATGCCTTTGACCATATTGGTAGACATCAAACGGTTTTTGGTTTACATCTCGGTAAGGAAGGAAATATTTGATTTTCAAGAATTGTATAAAAAATTAAATAGTTATTTAATTATTAATATTTTAAAAACACTTTACATTAGACTTTTCAAATGGTATGAATTTAGTTTCATTGTAAATCTAATTTATCAAAACTGAAATATTTATTATTACAGTAAATTTTCGTTGTACCTGTGTCTCCGTCCCTAAAGTTACCACGGAATAACTCATCGATAGCTGATAATAAATAATTTGATTTTTACAAAAATTCATCGTCGTGCTGTAATGAAACAAATATTAATTATTTTACGCTGTTCAATGTCAACTATATTATGTTAAAATGAATAATTAAATAATCACTTTGAATAGATTTCCCGTGGGAATAGGGTAGTATATATTTTTTACCACTATCCAAGAAAGTCTAAAGAAAAAATAAATCAGTTATCGAACTTAACTTTTATTATCTGTATCGTTTAAATATTTTTTTTAAAATACATAAACTCAGTAAATTTATGAAGCTATAAAACTAAAAGACCCTCTTTAAGATTTCGCTATAAATCTGTCGAAATAATCTTACTCTGATTATGTAAATAAATCCAGACGTGATAAGGGTAGTTTTTTTTCATATGGTATATGAAATACTGTTAAAATGTATTAAAATATTGAATGATTTTCCCATTATTAGGAAACAAAAGAATAATCAAACAAACTCATTTTACTTAATATAACGTTTGACCTGTGAAAGGAATTAATATAGCGACTGTTTTTCCTGATTGCAAGAAAGAATGATTTAAATGCCAGCAATAGGAATAAAAAGGCACTCAAGTTTTTTTACAGACGTTATATTACCTGATTCCTTTAGTTATAGAAAGAAATAGAACAGTTTAATTAACTCTGTTTATATAAAAATTAAGATTAAGACGCTCAGAGGTCAAGTCGGGAATCAAACATCCGGTATAGAATAGCTAACGCCCTCAGCACGTAACGATCGAAACCTTCGAACTTTAAAGGAATGAAATTGACGTTTACAGGGTTCCATCGGGTAATATGGGTACAAATGGGAAACAGAAGGGTGTCGAGGGGGTAAGATACGAACGCTCTTTTAAGGAATACTAAACTTCAGTACCAATCTGGAAGTCGTATTACGGTGGTCGGTACCGCTGTTTAAGTCCAGTGCCGTAGTGTATATTCGGCGAGAATGAAGGTTTTCTTTGTTTGATTTGTTTTTGATTTAATTTGGGAAGTTAGGGGAATATCATGGTTTATTTTAGTCGGGCATTTCGCGATTTTCATACGATTTGATTAGGTAATATAAATAGCTGTTTTTCGCGTTCTATTTCTTTTCCTGTCTAATATTTTATTAGGCTATTTATACGTGTTTTTTCAAAATTGGGTTTTACATTTTTGGTTAAAAGAACGGCCAAGAAGAGCAATTATGTTAGTTTTTTTCGTAATTGTTATTAGTTTTAAGTTTCTCATTGTAAATAGTTAGTTTTTTTTATTTATTTTTGTTAGTAGACTAACTATTTTGAGAAACTTGTTTTATTTAATTTAATTAAAAACCTTCACTCGAATTAAGTTGCGGGCGCGTTGTTGCAAGACCTACAAAACAAGAGATGTCTCCTGACCAGCTAATTAGCAGCCTTGTCTGAGTCCTGAAGTTCTGATGGTTGGTAATCTTAAATAACCGTAGTTGTTTGGTACTAAATCTGCAAGAGAGAAGATGTACGTCCAGACTTCCAGAGTGTCTTTATTACTGTAAATTTTAATTATAGGTTATCAAAATAGTTACTAATTAATATGAGGCCGAAAAAATTATTATGGATAAAATGGTTAACGCTACCACAATATGTCATTAGGAGGAGTCTATGATCAAATTCTGTCACAGTGGGTAGCTAAAAATTACTTGAACATCAATATCCAGTTTATGTTAGTGCGTCTAACCTGCTGTTAAATATAATAATTTGATAATTTTTTTTATCAAGGCTCGCCCTTCGGTTTTCTCCATGCTTGGGAAACAACAGAGCTTAAAAAAATTAATAAGGATTTTTTTAAATATTGGTATTCTCGGCATCGTCGATTCCTTGAAACCAAGAGATTTATTTTTTCATGAGTTCCATATTTAGTCGGATATCCCAGTGCGCTTTCTTAGCTGATGAAGACACATGGCTCCACCAAGGTTTTTATATGTATTTTAACCCCCTGATTACGTATATCGAAGGTGGATTCACGCTGTATATGAATTGAAGCGAAATTCTACTTACAGGCGCTCACCAAGTGCATATAATCTATTATAGATACAAAATGGTGGCAATAGAGTCGTAAGAAATGGATGAAAATATTTTGCTTGAACTATGAGTACTGGGAAAAAAAACAACGAATATTTATAATTTATATATAATTGGCTTCCCGATGACGTAGGTTTTTCTTAATCTAATTTTATAGAAATGGCGTACTTTTGAAAAAAAAATAGTCGAATTTCGGTCAAAAATAAAACAATAAATTGCTTATAAAAAAAAGTTTACATCCAATCAAAAAACGGCTACTTAGCAAGGAAGACAATGTGATTGTGAAGTTAATGTTAAAATTTCAGATTAATCGGTGCAACAGTGTTTGAGTAACGTTTACGCCCAGTTTGAAGAAAAAAGGTTCTGAGAAAAACGCGTTTAAACTTTTACATGCGTACACATTTATTATATAGAATTGTGGCACTTGCGTATTTCTAACCCACCTGTTGGTCCTCTGTGAAACTATAAAGCATTTCACTCTAAAGGTAACAGATCCACTTACCATTTCAACAGGTAACGTTAATACAAAAGCAATAACACGAAGCGCGCAGGGGGCGCGGGCGGTGGGCTTTGCGTTTAGCGTATCCTACAGGCGTTGCCGAAAAATCGAGATTTCGACATTTTGAATCATTTTTTCAGTAAAGAACTAATTGAATATTCTTTCTGAGTACCTAATAGTGCGTTTAAAGTAATAAAAAACGATTTTCCTGCGACAGTGGTTTTACCCCTTAAATATAATTTAATTATATATGTAGATATATATATATATATATATATATATATATATATATATATATATATATAATAATTATTATTATTAATAGAGTAACAACATCTTAAGGAAGGAAAATACACCAAAAATTTTAAAAATGCCTTAAATAATGGGCGAAACTTCAATTACTTGCATTTTTAGTTAAATAAAGAACCTAAGCACAAGAAAAGACAAAATAAAAAAAGGAGATATATATATATATATATATATATATATATATATATATATATACATATATATATATATATATATATATATATATATATATATATATATATATATATATCCTTTGTTTATAAAAATACAAAAATCTTGAAAACTGAAACCAACAATGGAAAACGAGAGTGTTACGAAATGATCGCAATAAGAAAAAATCCGAATGCCGTAAACGATAAAACAAACATTAATAATCTTAATCAAATCTATTTCAACATATTAAAATAAATCAATATAAGGGAAATTCTAAAATAAATAAAACATTAAATAAGAATAATTTTCCGCTTTCAATTCTTCTAAAATGAATCACGATGTTTTTTCAGAAGTATATCATTTCAATTAAAAGACCCAATCCGTTTACGCCACTTAAAGTACCTAAAACATACACCATCTGGTTTCTACATTCAGTCAAGTCAGTGCAGTTATAGGGTTAAAAATGTAATGTCAACTTTCCTAGTTGGACTTTTAAAAATACTTTTTAAAAATTAATATATAATTGGTTGTGATGTAATTAATTTTTTATTTAAAACAAAAATCTCTGTTCTAAATGGTAAGTTTTTAATCTATTATTCCATATATATTGATATTAAAATTGTAAATTTTTGTAGAATCTCCTCCAGTTGAAAAAGATTCGAAAGAATCGAAACGTCCTGAATTATAATATATATATATATATATATATATATATATATATATATATATATATATATATATATATATAAAGAGTAAGCCATTTTAATCTATAGATACAAATATTTTATAAACTATTTCATTTAAAAAAAAATAGTTCAGATAGAAATTGTCAAAGAGAGAGAGAGTCATTATTCTATATTAATGACCTTGACCTTGAGGTTAATTAAAATTTCACATCCAACCGTCTGTATAAAATAAGGAATAAAATTATATCTAGAGGTCATTTGAAGGTCAAATGTTCTCATATCTTGGATGAATCAATAATTCGGAAACCAAAAGTGGTGGAGAAAACCTTTTTGTACTAAAGTTTCTGGAAACCAAACTGTGTATATTAGGGTGACCTTAAATTGGACCTTAACTGGGAAGGTCATATCAAAGTCATGATAATTTTTTCAATGAGATCCCTTACCTTTTACTCCGACAGTGGAGATAGCAGAACATTTTATGGTTGCATATGAACTTGAAATAACCTCGAAGATCAAGGTCAAAGCCACTTCGAAGTCAAATACTAATAAATACAAAATAGCAAGATATTCAAGATTGTTCAAGGCTTAGGGGAAAATTAGGGGGTTTGGATGAGAGTAAAAAATTTTTACTTTTGAGAATGATCTTCAGTCACTCTCTCGTGGATCTTGCGGGGTATCTAAAATGTGAAACTGTAAAAATCCGCCAAACTAGGATAGATGGAAGAATTCAAACCATAAGGGAAAATAAATAATTTAAAAAAAAATGAACTCGGACCTCAATGACCTTGAAAATATGCCTGAAGTTCAATTTTTTCAAGGTTTTCAAAACTTGTGCATTTCATCTTGTATTTATTGAAGGCACCTTTGAGGTTTCACATGCTTACAAAACCACTAAAATTCATTAAAATTCATCAAAAAAAAACTTTTGGGTGATTTTTAAACACTTGAGCCATCCCAGAACAGAATAACAAACTTTAAAATATCATTTCTGACGTGAAATCTGATGTCAAAAATAGAGGTTTCCATTAAAACAAAACGAACTCGATCTACACTGATCTTTAAAATTTACCCGAAGGTGAAAATTGTCTAGGTAACTCACAACTTTGCATTTTATCTACTTGTTCAAACTACCTTTAACGTTTGTTATTCCCAGAAACAATTTTCGATTAAATCGAGTCATTTATTTTCCCTTATGGTTTGAATTCTTCCAGCTGTCCTAGTTTCGCGGATTTTTAACAGTTTTACATTGTGGATAACTCGCAAGGTTCAAGAGGGGGTCACTGTACATAAAATTTTTCACTCTCATCCAAACCCTGGTACTCTAATTTTCCCCTGTATTAAATATTCTTAATATCCTGCCATTCCGGGATTTTTTAATACTTTACTTTGGAATGGCCAGGACCTTGTCCTCGAGGTCATTTCAAAGTCATATATGATCGTGAAATTTTCACTATCTCCATTTTTTAAATCAAAAGTATGGTATCCCTTTTAAAAAGGTGCCGTGACCTTGAAATGACCTTCAACGTCAAGGTCAAGGTTAAATTTTAAGTTACTATGATTTGATTTCCAGAAACTTTTGTAGAAAATGATTTTCTCTATCACACTTAGTTTCCGAATTATTAGTTCATTCAAGGTGTGAGGATATTTGACCTTCAAACGATCTCTAGATGTAATTTACATCTATTTAAAAAATTATCGTGACCTTTAAAGGACCTTGAAAAGTGTCCTCAAGTTCATCAGTACAAATAAATGGCCCCTATATCTTCGACAATTTTTTCTGATTTTTTTTTGTAAATGGAGTATTTTAAAAAATATTTTGATCTATGAAATAAAATGGCTCACCATGTTTACACAGTGTGCCCGAAATTGATGACGACAGCATCGTAATCTTGAAAACTATACATTATTCCTACCACTCGCGAAGTTCTACCAAATGATGAGTTTGACAATGAGTGGTTTCCGCCAGACGGCTATAGTTCCAGGGAAAAACATATATATATATATATATATATATATATATATATATATATATATATATATATATATATATATAAGGGGAAGAGTAGTTCTTGACTTAAAATGGTTTTTTAAAAACACTTAAATATAATTTTGTCTTGTGGGTCATTTTAGTTGTGCTGAATGTAGGTTTATCTGATAAGAAAATCCTTGAAACACTCTTTTTTTGGTAGATGGGATATATCAGAAATGTCTAATTTTATTTTAGCGGTAATTTTGAATGTGAAATCATTGTTTTACAAGAAATGTTAATTCTAATTTTAATTTATAAGTTAGGTATTTAATAATATTAATTTTTCTTTGTATTTATATTGATAAGATTTATGTTTATTTAATGAGTAATTAAGTTTTTTTGAGTATTGTTGCGTTTAAAAATTGTAATAATTGTAAGAAAGTAATAGGAAATGATTAATGAATATTATTTATATAGAACAAAGAAGGTTAGAAAACAGTTTTACAACCTCTCGCCTTCTCAATATTCAAAATTGCAAAATATCTACAAGCAATGTGGTTGTTATAGGGAAGTGACAAAAATGCACTTACGTAATTGGTAGGAAACTATGGAGAAACTGTGAAGTCAAGAGGCTGGGAGACATGTTGTCTTGTATTTTTATTATTCAAGGTGGACAAGAGATGAGAGTAGATTACACTGAGATTTTCAATATCTTTCCTTTTGTTGATACAGTTATCTTCCAAATAAATTTCTACCATCTCCAGAAAATGCCTTTTATTGTTATTTTGTTCTTTGTTGATCACCTCAACACTGACAAAATCAAACCTGTGATCCTCATCGATTACATGTTCCGACAAGGTGCATGTCCTCTTTTGCAATCTACAATCACTCCTGTGTCTGGTGATCTTTCAAAACAGTTGATGTTTGACCTATGTGTTAGTCACAGTCTATACATTTTAAACGGTATACTACCCCTGATTTATTAGGGTTGCTATCCGTGTCTTTCAGTCTGGAGAAGGTTTGGCCAACTGTTTATATGTGTTTACCACATATTTTTATATTATTACGCATAGAAAGAATTTTATTCAATTCAATTCTTTTAATATGTAAATGTAATAATTATGCAAAAATCAACAGTTTCTACATGCATTTTCCGTTTCATTTTCTAAAAGCCATTAATGGACTCAATTTGCACGTAAGTCTTTGAATTTAGAATCATTTTCTTTTTATTATTAAACATCATACATTGTAAAATTTAAAATTATAATTAACAGAACTGCTCTGTATCGTAGCTCTGAAGAAGGAAATAATAAAATTCCGAAAGCTTGGCGTTTGTAAACAACAGAGATTCATTCAGCCCTAGGACCGCTATCCCAAGACTTAGAATTTTCCTATATATATATATATATATATATATATATATATATATATATATATATATATATATATATATATATATATATATAAAACTATAATAGATTATGTGTGTACTAGGTTAGCACCTGTACGTAGACTTTCACTTCTCTTCATACACGGCTGCGGGTGTGTTATAATTGATTGAAAGCTATTTATTTATAGTGCTAAAAAGTAATAGAAACAATACATTTCTTACATTTGTAGGTCTTGATTTGCACTATCAACTGCTGGGCGCAGAATTTAAAAATATTTATTTAATAAAGTGATAAAAGAAACTATTTTTCATATATTTAACAATTTTTTACCTAAAAAACTATGCGTTGAAAGAAAAAACCTTTTATTTTTAGAAAAAATCTAATTTATAACAAATTACCTGAAAATTTTTCCAATGGGTGGACGCCCTCTATATTTTTAATCGCGGATTCAAAATACACATAAAAAACTTCGGTGGAGCTTTATCGCTTCATCGGTTACAAAAACCCACTGGGTTCTCCGACTATTTAGTTTTTTTGTAAAAATAAAGTATATAACAAGTATTATCGACTATGTTATTGTATTTAAATCCCCCTAAAAAAATCCTTTAGAACTTTTGCAGTAAATATTTTTCCATCGAATTAAAAAAGTGCAATTTTTGATAATGGAATCGATCTACAAGTAAGAGCAGAAAACATGTTTGCCTATATTATTGAAGGTAACCTTAACAAGACAACATAACATTTAAATTAGATATATTGATACGTTATAATTGAATGAATAAAATTTCGAGAAACTTAAAAATAAAACGTTATTAACTAAACTTCTTCTAAACAAAAATATAATAAATTTATATCGTAATAAAATTGTTTCTGTACCTTTTTCTTTAATATACTTAATACTGTTAATAAAACTCACAAGTTACTAAGATAAATTTGCAGAGTGTAATAGAAAGTCAAGTTTTTATACTTGATTATATAATTTTCACGGAAAGTAAAGTTCGCTAGAAAGATATGTAGACTTTGGTCGTAAAGTTTGAGGTTTATAGAGTTATAAAATGTTATACTTTGTTGCTGAACTAAATTGAATAAATAAAGTTTCTGAACTCTAAAACGGAAAGCATGTTTTTCTTATTTAGGTCACAAAGAAAAACATTTCTACTTTTAATGAACTAGATAGGTTTGATATATAAACTTAAATTTTTTATTTTAGAAATTATAAATTATTTGTAGTATGCTATTTGAAAATTAGTAATGGTTGAGGTTGTAGACTTGAACTTTGACTAATTTGGCAGTATTTGACAGAAGATTGCCTGTTCATGCCAAAAATAAAATAGGAAACACTTTCATTTCAAAATAAATTATATGATTTATCTTTTATGTGACAATAGTTACATTAAGAACGAAAAAATAAATCAATCCTAACTATTAAATTGAAACAAAGTTTAGCGTCACTATTTTCTTCGAACCCATAAACAAGACACAAACAACACATACCTATGCCATACAAGACATTTATATATTGAACTTTTTTGCGGAAACAGTTTAGCGATCTTATAAATAAAATTTTTAGTACCCTTGCTGTGCTGTTGCAGATGTTAATGAACTGTACTGTGCTTATTACAATTCAAATATCGAACAGCTCTAATTAGTCGCTCAGATAACACGTTCCTATTTATTAAGTCAAAATCAGTCCAGCGCTCTGAACGAGAAGTCGATATATATTTTATATTTCTTTTTTCTTAAAACCCTTTAAAAAATATTTATTTATTTAAAATATTTAAAATAACATTAACACTTCTAACATTAAATATAACTGGATTTTCAACTGATAAAGTTAACTTTTACAATTACATCTAAATTAATTTCTAAACGAGCAGAGTAACAGCATTAGTATCTACTTGTTAACTATTACTTAACAAATAAAAAGGGAAGGTATTTATATTTTCCTTATAGCAGCTTCAGCAAGTTTTCATGATTAAAAGTCGCGTAGTCACGTTTGTTTAAAGATTGTAGACAATGTTGAAGAATGACTAAAATGTGGTCGTCATTCTTCAACATTGTCTACAACCTTCAAACAAACGTTGGAAATCCGGTACGGACCCGGTATCAGCGACAAAATCAAAGCCTACGAGAAAATTAGGATCAAACTTGCCAAGAAGGAAGTCCACAGCAACGTCATTCCTATTGGTTTCAGATTGAAATTATCAATACCAGGTAACAGAGCACGCCGTATTCTGGACAACGCTAGTAAAGCACTACTAAGAACACAAATAAATTATCACCGATGGCGAAAAGCCATTCTTCTGGATGAAGCTACACAACGCTACGAAGAAATCAAAGCTGAAACTTTGTCAGATGATCATGAGCCAATTTTCAATAAAATAGATAATATATGCAACAAATTGGAAGAAAGTATGGCGAGGAAACACCGAAATAAACTGAAGAAACTAAAATCACATCAACAACCAACTTCACCTGAAACAACTTCAAGAAAAACCATCATAAACTTATCTTCAAGGAATTCGTGAAAGCCGCATAAACATATATACGCCACCTGGCGAGAGGTCGGCGGAGCCGCATTCTGTGATGCATGCTTCCTTTCGATCTGTCCTTTGCACAGACAGGTGCATGTCGGTATATGTTGCCTCCGGAGTCTCTTTCTCCTAGACAACCATCAGCACTAAAGTCGCCCATAGCCATAGTTAGTTCTCTCTTTTGATAAGGCATATGACTTTACGTAAGTTGTTATAAAATTCCTCCACTTCTGCATCTGCTTCATCATTTCTAGGAGCATAAACCATACAATATCATATAGCAACTTCAAATCGACGAAACTGTAGAACGACAAAGTGGTATAGAAGTATACTCTTTTACAACTAATCAATCAGGATTTTCATATTTCAATTTTAAAATAAAATGCCAATAAAACCAACTTTTTGCTAAACGGAAAATATTTAAATTCAAAGATTTCAAAATCAATACTTTGGTAACTTAACAATAACCCGAAATGATATAGATTTTTTATTCAATTTTAATTGCTGACATTTTTTTTAGGTATGTGAAAACATTTATTGAGAACTTCGCAATCCTGACACAAACAATGTAAGATGCTGTAAGGTAAGGATTTTTGTTTAATTTTTTATTTGGAATACAAACAATATTTAATAATATACGAAATGGTATGGAAATATATCTACACAAATCCCTAAACTCTCACATTACCTATAGGCTATTTTAAAGCATTTTTTTCCTCTTTAGAACCATTTATGTATGGTGAAATTCGTGTCAAGGCTCTTTCACAAATGCTTATATAGCATTCTGGTAATTTCAAAAAGACCAAAAAGCAATATTCGATTTTTCGGTATTAGACCACAATGCACTTGGGTAATGAGAAAATACCACAATGGGTATGAATATTTACTAAGATAGCCGTCGCGCGATGTACGAAGGATACAATTGACTATCGCCACTTAGAACCATTTTGTTAAATCTTTTTTTAAATATGAGCCGTTTATTCAACTCATTGTGATTTTAGATGATGGACGACTGTGCGTTATTAATGACCACTAAAAAGAATTTATTTCCACTAAAAAAATGTATTGACTACCTAAAAAGTAAAAAGTCTTACCTTTTTAGAGACACTAGTTTCGATCTAAAATGCATTATAGAACTCCATCACCACGGCTATTTATATTTGATTGACATCACCGAGGTATGCTGCTAACCAACATCTCCGTATCATTCAGTGATAAATTTTCCCATATTCAACATAATTCCACATTCGTTCCTTTAGAATGAATATATGTTTTTTACAAAGCTAAACCTTTGTTAAACCCCATACATTTGCAATCCGATCAGACGAAGAAGATGGTTGCTCCATGATAGTAATGCATTTTTCTCTTTTCCAATCCTGACAAAGGCCACTACGGTGATTCGGATCATTGTCTTCTTGTAGTATGTAGTTATAATCAGGTCTAAATCAGCATATTGCAGACTTTACTATACACCTATTATACATTCTTTTCATTTTTGGTGCGCTAAAAAGGTTCAGTGACTTAAATACATAGAGAGGAAAGCATTTCCAGACGTGAACCCTAACAGGATATTTAATTGTTCTCTGAATAATTCTGTCTTGCACGGTAGACCCAGCTTTTTAATAGAACTTTAGGGCCAAAATGAAGACTCTTCAGAAAAAATTACATTTCTCTCTTAATGTTCTTTTATACCCAAGCTAAATGTTTTTGATTGTACTTTTTTGAGAGAGGCAATATAAGTCGTTTTTGTACCTTTCTCGTGCCAACAGAAAAACTGCTGCGAATCTTTTTGAATATGTTAGATAGAGTTTATGAATATCAAGTAGCTGACTTTTAATGTATAGCGTGTTGGACATGCCAAGTAAATAGGTGCAAACAAATATGGTATTCAAATAAGTAGCAAAATGTTTTTAAACGGTTTTACTTAGTTTTTTTTTCCACTATACGTAGCAAATCTAGTAGTACCCACGTTCCCAGAGGAGCTCGCGCCTTTTAAGAATTTTCTGCTTCCCTTCCTCAATATAACGAAATAATATAGCAGTATCCGTTACCTCAACATAAGGCCAACAATTTGAAACCAAATCGGATAGGTTTTTCCTTTATAAATTGTTTTACCCCATGGTGACCATAATATTTCACAATCATCTCATCTACTGAATATTCTATCAGAGTAATTTTTTCAATATTTTTGCAATTTTTCAATTATCTTATTCGATAGTATAACTCTTCAAGAATATTCAATTAAAATTTTAGGCCGATCGGAGCAAAATTAACGGAGCTGCAGAATTTTGAATCATAGCTCTTCGACGCGCAATAAACTGTAGTCGAGCGATTTCTCGACGCTTGCGCATTGTCTTTCTTGTTATTGTAGAATATATATATATATATATATATATATATATATATATATATATATATATATATATATATATATATATATATATATATGTGTTTGAATGACCAACATATAATTTGTATTCTGTTTAGTTCAATGTCATATCTATTACCAAGTGTTTATACACGTGCGTTATTTTGTATAAGTTTTTTTAAATGCGTTTTTCCAACACTTAGCTTTTTAAAGACGGTGAACGCTCTAACTCAAATTTTATTCATCCGATCGTTTTCAAAATTTGCACACTTTTTCTTTACACAAATTACGAGGTAACACTGTTGAGATAATTTATTACTTATCATTAGAATTTGTTTTACAAAAACAATTTAGTAAATTGAAAAATTTTAAAAATTGTTTTTCTGACTTCATATTGATACTAAAAACTGAAAAATCATTTTAAAATAAATATATCGACGGCGTTACCTCAGGAAACTTATAAGCTAACGAAATCTTTTGGTTTTTCGTCGTCAGATGATCCAGTGATGAGAAGTGATGTTCACCGCAAATCAACTTTTTTTTTAGGTGTCTGCGAAAATTTGCTGTTATTATTTTATTTCTCAAGATTTTCTTATAAAAATATTCAGAAATTTTTAAAAAGTTCTGTTTTTATGTAATTCATTTAGAAATAAATTTATATTTACCATATTTTCAAACAAAAACTTAAAAAATTGTTTAAAATATGAAAAATTAAGCCAACCCCCCCCCCCTTAATAGAAAATAATCATTTTCTTGAGAGAATAGGGACAATCCCATCCCACGGTTATTCTCTCGGTCGTATATTACCGTATTCTCGTACGATATGATGGGAGATCGGAAACAAAATCTAGTAAGCTATGTTGCCAAACGTCTATAATGTATGTAACCATATAAATAGTGCATTTACCCTAAAATAGGATATGAATATGGACATAACCGTACTTAGCAAGCAAATTTTCGAATTTAAAGTAGATATAATTAAAGTTTTTAATCTATCTAATATTCTCAATGCGAGAAAGAATTAGAAATGAAATTTTATAGAGAAAAAAATAAATATGTAAAAACACAAATCGAAATATTTTACTGGAAAAATATCCGTTATGCATGAAATTAGAATTACCTCCAAAAATATAAAGGATATCATGAGAAATAAAATTAACATTTTCATTTCATAAAATACAAGTTTTGTATTTCCACTGGGTTAAAAAAAGAAAAATTTTTCTTATTTTTGTAAAAATGTTATTTTTTATACTCCCTACAAATATTAGGGAATGAATATACAAAGTAAGAAAACAAAATTAAATCCGTAAAAATTCATTTCATGAATAAAATTCATTTTGCATACTTGATATACGTACATAATATTTGGCTAATAGTAAAATTATTAATTTTCCTGATAATATGTTTTTGGATCTGTCTTGCTTCTTGTAGATCAGGGTGTGATGCACATTTCCGATAATAAAAAGTTATTATCTATCTATCTTTCGGAAAACATCTAAATCTATTCTTCGAGACCCCACAACATCTTTCAACGGTACTCCGCAATGAACAGATATCTACTAAATCTTTCCTCTGGTGTTCCCAGTTGTGAAAGGTGTCTCAAAGGCCATGGCCTTAAAAGAAACCCTGAAAAAATTAAACTTGGTTCACTTTTCTGTATATATTTAAACATATTCTAAATTAATAACAAATTATCAGTTTATGGTGCTATTAATTTACCTGAATCTCCATTGAGGAAAAATAAATCCCCTCCTATAGATCATTTCCATTATATTGGAAATGTCAGATTAATTCCAAATATAGGAATCATGGGTAGTACAAGGAAATGTATCATTTATATTCATAATATATAAAGGATCATCACAAATTATGGGTCATCTGTTACTGATCTTGTAATTGTAACATGGGTGCCGTTAATGTACCTTATAATACCAGGGAAATTTTGTTTAGTATAAAATCTAGAACATTATAAAAATCTCGTATATTTCAAAATTATCTTACATATTACCTATTTAACACCAGTTTTTATTTAAAAAAAAAACAAATTGCATATCAATTTTAAAGTTCATAAAATAGATATTACTACTAGCTGTTTATAATTTAGGATTTAACAGAAAATTACCCAGATGGACAACCTCATAATTTATTTAATTTTTGTAGCAATTAGATTCACTCTGAAATAACATCTTCTATATTTAAAGCACCTGGGTTTTTCTTCTGCAATACTCCAACTGACACGTAACTGACTAGTTTCCGAAATATATTCAACCTAGTAATTTCGTGGTAGCTGCCAGTCGCAAAAAATCTACGAACCTACAAATATTAATATTTTAATAAAATTATATTAATATGGGTACCTAAATGTAAAAGGGAAAATTAATTTTAGCTTAACATCCTCCAAATTTTTTAACAGTAACTAAAGCAGGTAATGTATTACAAATATGTATAATCCAACGAAGTAAAAAAATCATTAATGACTTACTGTTCTTGTATATGCTAACTTTATAGTTACAAAATATTACCATGACTTCTGGTAAAGATGATATTGCCTTCTTTCAAGCACTGAGAATTCTAGAAATTGTATTTGGTACAAGATATCCTCGTAGATCTTTACCAAGCCGGTAAAATAAATTAAATGAAGTAGAATCCGCCAAGTTTCACAGATATTTACATAATAGATACTTACCTAAACAGCCTTGTGAATTCCGAATCATTTAGATCTCCAAATCGACGTAATCGTGGTAGAAATCGACGATTATAATTTGTCACTTGTTTTTCTGCTAATTTGATATCTTTTGGTCCATCATTGTTCAAAATTACTTCCTCAACACCCATTTTATATATATATATATATATATATATATATATATATATATATATATTTGTAAATAAAAATATTTTACAAAGATTGTAATATTTTATTTTCAAAGCAATCATTAATTTTCTTGAACTTTTATAACTCAAAAATATCGCATAATGACGGGAATGATAGTATCGTTCTCTCAAGATCTCGCCGTTCTCTTGATTCGGACTAGTAGAACAAGTTCTCTCGATACTTGATAGATGTGACAATCGGTTAAAATTACCAGAATACGGTTTCTAACTTTTTCGTGAGAACCACGCCCATTTTCCATCAAGATGATCGTTCTCTCGAGAACGAGAATAGCCCCCAGAAGGTCAGATAGCTCATCGTCAAAAATTTGCTTAAACATTTCTAGCTGACGGGCATTACATAATTTTTTTTTCATCGCTTTCAATTTGTCTTCACAATTTTTAGCTGCTGAGTAATTGTCATAAAATGGAGTTCGTTGACTCCATTTGGGTGTACAAACTTTATTCTCTACTGATTTTTTTCTTTTGGTAAAAGCAGAAACTGGGCGATTATCTTCTTCATCAGATTGAATCCTATTTTCAGAGATTTTTAAATAATCTTTTACTTCATAATTTATACAAATTTCTATTCCTTCTGAAATATCTTTCACCACGGTAACGCCTAGCTCATCATCATTTATATCATCCTCGTCACTTAACACGTCGACTTCTGGAGGTAATGTCAAAATATCAGAATCTATGTCGATAGGGTATAAATAATCTACGTCTTTTTCAAAATCCTTAAAATATTTTCTATTCATGGTTGGAAAACATTGACTTCGCCTAAAAAAAATTAGACTTTGTTACTCCAGCGTTCTTGATTTAGGACAGTCAATTTTGACAGATTATTATAGGCCAAGTATAACAAATAATGACTAGAAACTAATTTATTTTCAAACATATATATGTGTAGATAAAAACAAGATTGAAATACTTTTCTTACCTTTAAATATGGAAAAAAGATTACACCAGATATTGAAATGTGCTTCACTATATCTCAACTAAAGAACAATCAAACAAAATAGCTGCAACCAAAACTACACATGAAATAGCTTGTCTAAAGATTCGTTTGAACAGGTTTGAGCAAAACTGTTGATATTCGACGTCTAGAGCAGCGCGCCCACTGGTTCGGCTCGGTTCAGACCGCTCGGCTCCGCGCAATCGGCCCGTTTTGATTTACACGTAAATAAATGAGAGCCCGCTCACTGGTTCCGACCGGCTAGAACGCTTCCGTGCTTTCAGCATCGGCGTCTTTGACTATTCCCAAGAGGGCAAAAATTGCCGAAAGGTCTGAAAGTGTTCGATTATTTTAAAAATAGAAAGATGTAGTTTAATCTGTGGTATAGACGTAGTGTTTGTATTGTTACTATGTCGGACGAAGAATTGATAGAAAACGTGAGAGCATACAGAATATATAATAATAATAATATTCTCTATACATAGTTGTTGCCTAATAAACTTGAAGTAAATTATCTAGGCGTTCACGTCACAGTCAAAAAAACATTAGTTATGGCACAAAAATCTGTGATGTAAACGTCAAATTTAATTAATTCGACTATATAATACATTTACTTTAAAGTAACTGCTAAACGTTCTTCTGGTGGAATCGATTTTCGAAGGTTAGTGTTTTGTTTCCTGAGCGGCAACATATTTAAAATTTCATAAAATTTTATACTAGATATTCTAAAATATTTGAAAAACTTTTCATTGTCGGTCATCAACTCTGGAAATAAATGATAAAATCCCCGTGAACTTTTCTTTTAAGGTAAATATCATGAAATCAATATCTTCTTCTTCCCTTTTCCTCCACTTTCGCTTCAACACAGGCTAGACCAGCCACAACAATCTCCTCAGAGTCGGAAGAACTACTCATTTTATTCACTTTTCATCAAAAATAATAGCTCTAGAAACTCTAATGGTTAAAGCAGTTTTAATCACTGTTTAGTCTGAATTGTGCGGAGCCAGTGAGCGGGGGCCATCGGCGTTCTGACTGAAGCGGACGGAACGG
The DNA here is from genome assembly GCA_034092305.1 of Diaprepes abbreviatus. Taxonomy (NCBI): domain Eukaryota; kingdom Metazoa; phylum Arthropoda; class Insecta; order Coleoptera; family Curculionidae; genus Diaprepes; species Diaprepes abbreviatus. The sequence goes on from JASJET010000026.1 coordinate 315,616, forward strand.
ACGGAGCCGAGCCGATTCAGTGGGCGCGCTGCTTAAAAGGCAGCTAGTCACTGCTATCTCTCCTAAATTTATTTCCTCAATCGCAGATGCTGGGTGGGTAATGTAACTGACTTATTTAAATAAAAAAAACTCTAGCTCTTTGGATTAAAATATTACCCTTTTTCCCAATGAGCCACAGTTTTTAGTTTCACTTGAAAACGGCTAGAGATAACTACTAGCCGAAAAGTCGTGATATTCAACAAAATTGGAAGTCCAACAGATATCTACTACTTCGCAAGAAACATCATTGTCTCTGACCTTCACACAAACACAATAACAACCATATTTTCAGCATAAATATACATATGTGTAAGTGCAAGTATACACTGATGTGAAAAACGGTCAATATAATCATAATAATAAAAAAGGGCACCGACGCGCACAAAACATAATTAAGGGCCCTAAAAAAATAAAATCATTGTTTCTTAAGTGCCTTAGGTAGTTCACTATGGTGTTTTATTTGTTGTAATATAACATAAAATGTATTATAGACCACTTGAGTCGGAAGTGTATAACTATACATATGTGCAAGCATCCTTATTATATTTTTGAATGGGTCTCCGAACATTTGATTGAGCGTGCGCGTGCTCCGATTCTTGTATGCGTGTACGACATTGATCATTTCTAAACCTCCGTCGCTCTGAAGCTTTTAGGAAGTTCAAAACCTGCGAAGGCATGCCAGATCACATGAGCGTTACGAAGAGGCTAAACGTTTTTGCAAGCAACGTTGAGGAATTTAGAAAAATTATTGGACCGATCTTCTCCAAATATTAACCACCTATTCGAGACATGTATGGCTACTTATATGTTCCGTAGTAAAACTAAAGCAAAATATTCATATTTGTCATTTTTCCCAGTCTAAAATTTTAAAAAAAAAAACCTCTGTTTTGCATCTTTTGATTTAAACGTTCTCCATTTTATTTATTTTTGTATGATAATTCATAAGTTTATTACCGGCGATAGCCACAAGTATACTGATTGTGAAACTATTCTATTTTTTGGTTTGGGATAAACAAGCACAGCTTAACCGTTTGCGACAGCGACTAATCTTTCTTAACAATCCATATTAAAGTACAAGATTGAAATACTTTTCTTACCTTTAAATGTAGGAAAAATATTACTCAATTTCACTATATCTCAACTAAAGAACAATCAAACAAAATACCTGCAACCAAAACTACAGGGTTATCAACTAAAAATCGAAAACATGTGAAATAGCTTAACTAAAGATTCGCCTGAAGAGGTCGAACAGGACTGTTGATGTACGATGTTTATCAGGTCCCCTAGACACTGCTATCCCTTCCTAAATTTACTGCATTAAATCGTAGACCCTGGGTGTTAATGGGCTAAGACAGTGTAACCGATTTGTTTAAGTAAAAAAAAACTCTAGCTCTTTGGATAAAAATCTTACCCTTTTTCCCAATGAGATTTACATTATATTAAAAAATAAACAATATATTTAAATAATACTATATTAATTAACTATAACCACTATAATAACCACTACAATATCTTCAACCTAACAACAATATTTTCAGTACAACTATACATGTGTGTAAGTGCAAGTATACTCTGATAATATGAAAAACACAGTCAATCCAATCATGATGATAAAAAATGGCACCGACACGCACAAAACATAATTAAGGGCCCTAAAAAATAAATTCATTTTATCTTTGGCATCTTAAGTAGTTTACTATGATGTTTTGTTTGTTTGCTGCATAAAATGTATTATAGGCAACTTGAGTCGGAAATGTGCTCATAATTTATAAAATTATATTTAATTTTTATTAACCGACTTCTAAAAGGAGGAGGTTCTCAATTCGTCGCGTATATATATATATATATATATATATATATATATATATATATATATATATATATATATATATATATGTAAATGAAGGTTTTCGGGCATCCCGTGTATGTGCTCCCTCTCAGGACTGTAAGGCAGCTGCCTTACAGTCCTGAGAGGGACTCAGCACATACACGGGATGCCCGAAAACCTTCGATTACACACCACACCCGTGAGAATATCCAACATAACATATATATATATATATATATATATATATATATATATATATATATATATATATATATATATATATATATATATACATATATATATATATATATATATATATATATATATATATATATATATATATATATATATATATATGAGGGCCTAATATAGTTACTTTTAAAAATAATTTTCATTTTATACGTGGTGTCCCAAAATCTCTGAAATTATCAAGTTTTGTTTTTTTTTTAAATGGAACTCCTGTATATTATGGCACTTCTGGATCCTCCCATCAAAATATATATATTATGTATGTACACCGATTTGAATGAAATTTTTTACGTTACGTTCAGAAAGTTGCTGCGGTGGTCCCATATTTTTTTAGTTGAAATTGGTGCAATAAAATACAAGATGGCGCTGACAATATGGCGGCCAAAAAAATTAATTTTGTCCGATTTTCTCCAAAATTGGTATGGAAGAATTTGCGGGGTTGTACCCAACGAATCTGAAATTAATTAAAAAAAAAATTAAAATGGCGGATCCAATATGGCGAACAAAAAATTAAATATTGTCAAATTTTCTCCAAAATTGATACGAGAGAGTTAACGGGGTCGCACGTGACAAATCCAAAATTATATTTAAAAAATTCATGACGGATCCAATATGGCGGACGAAAAAATCAAACTTGTCCGATTCTCTCCAAAATTGATATGAGGGAGTTTTCGAGGTCTCAAATAACAAATCTTGAATTATTTTTTAAAAATTCAATATGGCGGATCCAATATGGCGGACAAAAAAATTTAATTTTTTTAGATTTTCTCCAAAATCGGTATGAGGAAGTTTTAGAGGTCGCATAACGAATTCAAAATATTTTCAAAGAATTCAATATGGTGGACAAAAAATCAAGTTTGTCTGATATTCTCCAAAACTGGTACGGGAGAGTTTTCAGAGTCGCACATGACGAATATAAAATTATTTAAAAAAAATTCAATATGGCGTATCCAATATGGTGGATAAAAAATTATTTTGTCCGATTTTTTTCAAAATTGATATGGGATAGCAAATTACGAATCTAATTTTGTCTAAAGTCAGTATTGGGGGATTTTTGTTAATGTGAATTACGAAATTAAAACAATTTTTGAAAAACTTAATCTGGCGGAATCAATGCGGTGTCCTAAAAATTTTACATTTTTCGACTTTCTCCGAAACTGATATAGAGGGTTTTTGAAGATGTAAATTATGAATTTAATAGTATTTTTAAGTTTTTCCTTGGGTTTGCTGTTTTGTGCAACCCCCAAAAACATTGCAAATTAAAATAAAACATAATTATAAATATAATAGTTTCTTTTTATTTTCTACTGATAATTTAATGATTAACACCAATCAATTATTGAAATAATTAAATTTACTCTGTCTAAATGTCAAGTATAATTTGTCTGTATTGCAAAATTACGCCTGGAAACGTTATTGCTTTGCTGATGTGCAATTTTAATGCAATTCATGCTAATACATTAAAGCCTTTATGGAGTTGCATATCTAAGACGTATCAGAAGCTTAATGAATGTTGCAAGTCGACTTGCACACCTTAATTTAAGCTGTGTTTTCGCTATCAATTTATTACAACTAAGTTCAAAAAGTCTCTGGCGATGTAATGGTGACGTTACATTAAAATTGTTTGCACGTGTTTTGAAACAATTACAGATACGCTTTCAAATAAGTATACATACGCACTTCGTCATTATCGTGTTCCGGCGATGGCAATTAGTAATGTCAATTCAGATGTGTTTCAAAATAGATCTAAACATATATTAAACCGGACTACTTCGCGATAAAATATCTTTAATTTGCCTGTCAAGTTCGTACTCCTAGGTGTTTGTTGTGCGGTACGCTATTGTATTCTTTTTACGTTTTGTGTTTTGGTTTTGGTAAAAACAAAATTGAATTTCGTTTAGAGTTTAAATGCAAGGCAATTCTGTGGTCAGGCATTAAGTGATAAGGCTGAAATAAAAAGGCTTAGAGGGCCTACTCTGAATTTGACAACCCGTGTCTAGCAAAAAAAAACTTTTACTAGGACATTCAATCCGGACTTTTATAATAAATATACGTGGTTTTGTGGTTGTGAAATTAAAAACGATCTATTTTGTTTTCCTTGTTAATTATTTGGAGGAGAAACTTGAACAAGAGTAGGTTTTACCAGCTTGTATCATTCGGGGGATTGCATTAAAAAACATACATTGTTGTCAAAGCATATGTTTTTCTGCAGAGTTTTCGAACTCGCGTTACGAGGACATAATCAGTCTACGTCTTCCTGTCTACGTTAAAAATCATTCAAAGTGAAATTTTACAAGCAGTGTTCATTGTATGTCAAAAGAGTATTTCGGGATTTCTTGTACTTTATGGCTATCTTTCGCAAAACATCGAGCTAAGTAAGACGTCTAGTGATGTTCTAAAACCCCTACTTTTTTAATGCACCAGCCGTCACTGGTATATTTAACCTACTCGATTATGCTCCTTCAAGGGTACAGTCACAATAAAAATCCACAACCGGTCGTACTTATAACGCGATTCATCAAATAAACCCAAATCTCATTTCACTAATATGCAGCAATATGAAAATACTACACTATCTCTCACTGGAAATCAAATAGGCTATGCCCATACGCTATTTGTTAAAAATTTAAAAATAAAAATAATATCAATGAAATTTCATTAAAATCAATGACAAACTGCATTAAATAAAATTCAAGTTAGCAGGTAACTGTAATATTAAGGGGCAATGAATGTTATCAACTTCAAAAAATCGACTTTTCTTTAAATACATTTTTCCAAAGTAGAGAACATTCAAGAACATTCATAGAAAATTCCATAAGGATCCAAGAAATCCTTTTATAATTTTGAAGGGGTCTCCGAACGCTTGATTGAGTCTGCGCGTGCTCCGCTTCTTGTATGCATGCGCGACCTTGATCATTTCTGAACCTCAGTAGCCTTGAAGCTTTTAAGAAATCTAAAAACCAGGGAAGAGATGCCAGATTACGTGAGATTTACAAAGACGCAAAGAACATCGTTTTTGCAAGCAGCGTTGAGGAATTTAGAAAAACTGTTGGACCGTTCTCTTCCAAATGTTAACCACGTATTATAGACATGTATAGGCTACGCATATATTCCGCAGTAAAACTAAAGCAAAAGATTCATATTTGTCATTTTTTCCCAGTATGAAATGTGCATCTTTTTATTTAAATATTCGCAATTTTATTTACTTTTTCATGACAACTCATTATTTCACTAACGACGATATCAACAAGTATGATTATAAAACTATTCTATTTTTTAGTTTGAGATGTACTAGTAGAGCTTAACCCCCCGCGACAGTGACCGACTCATCTTTTTTGACACTCCATATTAAAATACAGACACAATATACACAGACTTTTTAAAGGCATTTGATAGGCTTGATCATGGCATTCTGCTTGATAAACTGCATTGTTTTGGACTTTCGCAAAAATTAATTCTATTTTTTAAATCATATCTCTGCGATAGGCAGCAAATAGTAGAATGCTGTGGTCAGTCCTCAGAACCCCTGCGTGTGACTTCGGGAGTTCCTCAAGGGTCAATACTTGGTCCTTTATTATTTAATATATTTATTAATGGAATTGTGGGTGACTGTACAATGCTACTCTATGCGGATGACGCTAAAATTTTTACTTCTGTAAAAAACGATGCTGATTGTTAAAGACTACAAATAGCAATAAATACCGTCACCGATTGGTGTAGCGAAAACAGACTGCCTCTAAACGTTGGTAAATGCAAAGTCATGACTTTCACATTAAAGAAAAATGTGCTGGTATATGATTATAAAATTGATGGAACATGTGTTCCACGAGTAGAATGCTTCAGAGATCTGGGTGTGACATTTGATAGCAGACTTCCATTTGTTCCTCATATAAATGATCTTATACAGATGTGTTTTAAATCATTAGGCTTTATTATTAGAAACTCAAAAATATTTTCTAATCAAAGTACGCTCATTTTACTTTATTACGCTTTTGTAAGATCTAAATTGGAATATGCTTCCATAATATGGTCTCCTTATTATCAAAACCATATTAATGACCTTGAGAGAGTTCAGCGACGTTTCTTGAAATACCTAAGTTTTCGGATTGATGGACATTATCCTGAAACAGGGTTTCCTCATGAAATCTTACTTCAGTGGCATTCTTTTTGTTCTCTAGAACATTGACGTATGTCACAGACCTCAGATTTCTTTATAAAGTTTTGCATAACAGAGTGGAATGTAGTGATATACTGGAAAAAATATGTTTTCTTGTACCTAGGACTTCAGCTCGCCAATCTGCCACATTCTATTATCCTACACCTCGTACAAATGTGTAGAAACTACAACGAAAACCAAAATAAATTCAACATATTTAGCTGCAGAATGGCACAAATAAAAAAAATTAAATATGTAATATTTTATAGTTTTGTTTCTAGTAATTTGCATATGCTTGTTTTGTCATTGTAAATATTTAAGTTTTTTTCTGTTGTAAATAAATAAATAAATAAAATATAAGTTTTTTTATTAAAAATACATAAAATCAAGAAAAGAATATTCATATAATTTTGTTACGAACTTGATAGCGTAGTACATTTCATAGTATTAGTTTGTGTTTGTAGTTTGTAGGGTTTTAGATTTATTTTTTAGGAGTATTTAATTTATTTATTTAATTTTACGTTTTGTTAACTTCCTCATGAGACGTCGATGAAAGAAGGTCTGGAACTTTTTAGTAAATTCTATTTCCTTATTTTGAACATGGACGCCTATGATAAAAGGTCTAGAAATCGCCTGATTACTACTTTTTCTTATTTTATTACCCCATGTAGTATGAAAATCCTTCTAGAGAATTAGGGAATCTTCCGGTAGCGACCAAAAGGGGATATAAACGGTCCAGATCGACTTTCGTGGACAGTGTAGTTTGAGAGCTTGTGGACGCAATTTGAATTAGTTTGACAAGTGCCAAAAGTAGGGTTAACAATAAAAAGTTATTAAAATAATACAGTGTGTACAGTTTGTTTGAAGACCGGTCGTCCGGAACAAATTAGTGTCGGAAGTGGATTAAATCCAGAAGAGGTTAGTTCAGGTTATAAATTTGAAAAAAAGTAAATTGAAACTGTATGCCAGTGGAAACTAGAAAACAGAAAGCAAAAATGGAAGAACAAGTTCAAGCTAGTTTAAATTAAATGTTTATGATGATACAGGATGTGAAAACAAGCCAAGAATGTATGACTAAAAATCTAGACGATTTGAAACAAGAATTAAAGACAAGTCAAGATGATATAAAACAAGAACGAAAAACATGCCTGTAGGACATGAGACTGGAACCAAAAAAAAATCAAGAAGGCATGAAGCACATAGAACTAGAAATGCAACAGAAGATTAGCAAAATTAGAGAAGACATACATGGTAAAGTGACGAGAACCCAAAAACAGATGCAACAATTACATTTGCAAATCGAGAAGGTAGCCAGTACAGGTGTAATAAAGGTAAATGGTGTTCCTGCCACTAGTGTAATGAAACCACCTACCGCCGACGGCAAAGTACCTTGGCTTACCTATGTCCGTCAATGCGAAGCCACCGCCACCGGCAATAATTGGAATTCACCGGAGAAAGCACGTGCTCTTATTCTAGCATTACCAGGTGAAGCTGTGGAGGTTGTACGTAACATTTCTGAAAAGAAACAGTTTATAAAGCACAACTCCAAGGAAGAAGGCAAAAATACAACGAAAGTCTTCAAGAATATGAGGCAGATATAACGAGACTAATAAATTTGACCTTCCGAACATACTTAGAAGAAATAAAGCAGGAGTTAGCGGTGAATAGTTTTATCGAAGGTTTACGCGACCTAGAAACAAGCCAAAGTCTAAGGATGGCCAGACTGTTTGAGATAGCCAAACAGACATCAAGGAACCAAGAACGAATCGTAAGAAGAGTCAATGTTTCCCGGGATTATCGCAAGATCAACGAGAAAATTTTTGTGAGGCTTATGAGGGAGTTGCAAGAATTTTTGAATGAAGGGAAAACACAAGATAACAAGAATACAACCTTTCGTAGCAGAAACAGAATTCGTTGTTGGAAGTGTGGTCAAGAGGGGCATCTACAGAGCCAGTGTACTCGCAATACTGTTCCTGACAGAGGCCCTGATGGCTATCGGCTTCATATTGCTAATATAGGTGATGATGTTCGAAGAAGCAACTTGGAGAAAGTCTTTGCTCCTTATGGTGAACTTAAAGAAGTCTGGTTAAGTAATAGTATTCCCTGTCTTGGATTTGCTGTTTACAAAGATAAAAAAAATTGCTGCATTTGCTATCGAGGCTTGCAATGGAGTTGAAGTATGCGGTTGTCGCATTAGGGTAACTTATACCAGACCGAGAAGAAGGGGTCAGGGTCGCCGGTATCATTCGAATACCATGCGTTGTTACCAGTGCGGAGACAATGGTCACTTTTACAGAAATTGCTCGGAAATTACTGTTGGTAGAGACAATATAAGAAAGGACTATTCCGGAAGACATAGAAGGAGTACAAGCGGCGACCGAGGAGAACGTGACGAGAGAGACCGTGACCGCTAATGGGGCATCGGAAGGAGAACGTTGTACAGGTCATCCTCGAGAAGGTACATTGAGAGGGACCGCGACGGTGAAAGAGACTCCGGAAGAAGAATGTCTTCCAGGCCATTCTTGGACAGGTACAGAGAGGACTACAAATAGAAAGCGACAGAACGAAGATCCGCTATGACGTCAAAGCCGATACTGGTGGATTCATGGTTGATAAAAATGTGTCGTTGTACAATCGTAAATGAACCCGACTAAACGATTTAACATACTGAATTCGGAAAAGCCCTCATGCGAAGATGAAAGTGGTGCATCTGGATAGATTGGCCCATTATCAAGATCAAGAAGGTTGATCGGGACGATCAAAGCTTGGAAGGAGGCAATGTTACGCACTTTACAGCGTAGTATATTTTATAGTATTAGTTTGTGTTTGTAGTTTGTAGGGTTTTAGGTTTATTTTCTAAGGGTATAGGAATCGCTAAATAAAATAGCAAAAATTTCTTTTTTTCTAATTTATTGATAACTATATGGTTACTTGGTACTGCCTAATGAAACAAAAACAACCATATTAGCAAGAACTTATCTTGAATCAATAGCAAATATAATTATTGTTTGTCTGAGGATAGGAAGCTTCCCCACTCTGGTAGAGACTATTGTGTATGATCTTTTCTTTTAGCCACTCTTCTGTATCATGTCATTTCTCCTACAGTCTGCCATACTTTCTCTGTAAAAGGAAAAACCACAACACGAAGAGGAGTTGCAGACCTCATCACTCACCCCTCTTGGTTTTAGTGGAACTTCTCTTAAACGACTAAAAACTGGTAATGATTGCTGTTAGTATCTATTATCGGTACTAACTGATTATTTGGCTTCATGACTTCTATTATCACCTTCCTTAAAAAAAGAACCAAACCGAGAAGGGCGAAATCGGTAACTCATAATCGGAAAATCTCTCACAATTAGTAAATCTAAATCATTATAAGTATGTATGTTCAAAACAATCAGAAAAATAAACCAAAGTTAGCATCTTGAAAAGGTGCACTGCAAGGAAAATACATGATCCCGAAAAAATCAGAAGGGCATCTGTAAAATTTCCTTAATAGTATTAAGCAATATAATACTCGGGAGAGGTATACTAAACATATTCAAATATAAATATATTTAAAATAAGATATAAAATCATTTCATCTTCATCAAAAGATATAAAAATCCAAAAAATTCCGGAAACACATTTACGAAAGAGTAATACAAACAAAACTTCTTTTATCGGATGGCGTGGCCAACAAGGATCATAGTACGCAGGGTAGCTCATTATTGCTTAGACATAGAGAATAGAGGTTTTTGGTTTACCTGTTCAAATTCTTTTCTGTTAATAAGAGCGCCACTCTGATTTTATTAAGGTTAAAATAGAGAAAACCTTACCGTATAATCTCAGGTCGGAGATCTTACTAAAATACAAATATTCCTGTTACTTAACTTTAGTTATATTGAAGTGACGTGATTTTGGTTTTTAACATCAAAAAGAAAAGGTTAATTTGTGCTTACGGTAGTAAATTCTTGATCTAATTAGCCTATCTGGGTAAGAAAATTAAAGGTCTATGGAGAGATGTTAACTAATAAAATGCTTTTAAGTTTCTAGACTATTCGCTCAGATAGCTTCATAATGTGGACTTGTAAATTAATAAAAATATCTCTTAAAATAAGCTACACATACTACAGTGATCAAAATCAATTACTAGTGTAAATCACGCAATATACATATAAAGGATTATAATCCAAAAATATATCCAAAACATTTAACGGAGGTACTAACCTCTAACGGACTAAATCCAAAAATAATCAGGATGAAATAAAGCATATTTATAAACAATGCTTTAGCATGAGATATCATGTAGTTTGTAGATCAAAATAACTAAATCAGTACCGAGAAAGTCTACCAAACGCCCAAAATACTTGTATAAATAACAGCAAAATACAAATCAAAATTACCAAAAATAACAAAAGAATCCTAAATATCCAATTGCTACTACCCTACGGATATAAATTAAAAATATTTTTACCAAGAGAATAACCCTAAATTTTAACGTTCTCCCTAAATAGATAAAAGTGTAATCTGTTTGAAGATACAGTGTAATCTGGAGCTACTAAATCACTGCTACAATTCTGTTTAATATGCCATTTACCGGCCCTTCTATGTACTACATTCGAACTAATTTTGTCACTAAATAATTTGCCACTCTAGAGATAACTCAATTTCTACCCCAAACATGATCTCCTACTTTGAAAGTAAAAAGGATCCAAATCAAAACTTGAAAAAATTTTAATCTTTTTCAAAATCAAGATAACCCCTTAACACTTTCGCAAAACCACATTCAAATATAGGACCGTGCGGTAATATTGAAACCAATAAAACATAATAATTAACCGTTACCAAATACTATAAGCAAATGAACTAAATTTCTAACATTTTACAAAAAATTTCATTAGTAGCGCATATATTTCCAAATTAGCTCGATAAACTTTAACTAAACATCCGCTAAAATATCTTGTGCTTCCTTGCTAAGTACGAAAGTTGTTGCCTCAAATCTAATAAAATAGCAATATCCCGTTCAAATCATTTAACATAAACATAAAGACGATTATTTGAAAGTATACAGTCAATTAATGCAAAAACACCTTTAGAAAAATATTAAACTATTAAAATATCTTTAATTTTCAACTAACGATTTCGGGTAAGATACATACATGCTCCAACAAATTTAAAATTTAAAATAAATAAGTAAACTGAAAGAGTCAAAACATATCCGTAAAAATAAAAAACAGTAAGTACAATTAGTACCAAATAAACATATATAAAAATTTAGAGAACAAAAATAAGAGAAATATTTGCTCCACCATATATATTGGAATGCAAGGAATTAAAATCACCCAAGCATTTACAGAAACAGATATAAATTTCTTAATCAAATATTTGAAATAATAATAAATTAATTTATTATCCGCCATATTGTCAAGAAATAAGACAACAAATATTTAAACGTTATTGAATAGTTGTAACATTCAGTAAAACACAGTAAAGGAAATGTTCCAAGAAACTATATCAATCATAACCTAATTTCCAAACCAAAAATTAAAAGAAAGAAAACAAATTAAAATTTCTTGAATTTAAGAAAAGTTTCTTAGGATAACATCTTATCTTATAAGTCTAACGAGTTTAAAAATTATATTAAATTTTTACAAAATAAGTTATGAAATTTTGGGACACAAATAATCAAAACCATGAATATACTTGAATATACCCTTTAGCATTAAATTGATCCAAACCTTATATTTCATGTCTCAGGAACACTAAAATAGGCCAAGAAAACTTCAAAAACAATAGCTATACCAATATTCACCAACAAATGGCAAAATACTTAAAAATAGATCAAATTACAGCTATTCCTAAAATGTGTCTAAATTATCAACATACGTCCATTGTCATTTAAAAACAGGTCTAAGGTACCAGGAGCATATAATTTCTACACTTTGGATAAAAATGCGTTACAAATAAAATCCAGAGATCTCTTTTATCTCTATGCCAAAAAAGATGTATCTTTGTATATTAAAGATTCCAAAATTTCAAAATTAAACGAAAATTATTCTAAAAGGGAGCTTAAAAGCATAAACAGAAGTAATTCAATGTTAATAGCGTTGTGGCGATTTGAGAGATGAAATTTTCTTTTTTTATTAATAGCGGGCGCTATTCAATTTTGTAAGGTTAACAATTCTGACAATCTCGTATCACGTAATCATCTTTTACTGTCAAATTTCCATCTATTATCTTCGAGCATACATTAATAGAGGCAGCATGTTATGCTCCGCGGTCGTTACATGGTGAAGAGAGAAAGAAGGCAGCGACAGTGTCATTCTATCTTTCTCCCCTTGAACCGCGATTAGCCTGCGCACTGCGTCTGTCGTGTAACGCGTATACTTGAAGTCTATTATAAAGTATCTAACCTATTCCGTTACACTCCCATAAGGCTAGATCCGCATTAATGACCCACAACCAGCCACACTCATAACACACATCAACTAATTAAAAACACATTTAACATTAGTATACGCCAATATGCATAATAGTTTTCATAATGTTACATTTAGCCCAACTTTGGAAGGAAAAATTATTCGATATAGTATTATAACACACTCAATAAATCAAACAAACAAAAACAATAATGGAAAATTACTGCAAATACTCTTTTAGTCTATTTCATAATTTATAAATTAAATTAATACATTATTCACAAGCATCTCTGCCATAAACATTGCAATTTTTAACGTGCTCGTGAAGTTCCTTAAACTTACTTCTCATCTCTCTAAGATCATTAATTCAACCACCTCTCGTAAACGATTGTTCCAAAGCTCAACATTATGTAGCGAAGACAAACTATAAGCAATTTACTTTACACATCCCTGTAAGTAGAGATTCAAAATCGGATATTGGGGTCGGGACTCCAGAAAACAAAATTCCTATAATTTGTGTGTTTCAAACGTATTCTGATAGGTATGCTCGTTGTAAGTGTCTACAAAAAAATAATAATCGCCCAGTAACACAACTGCAGATGAACCAAGAGGTTTTTATCTAAGTTTAATACGAAACTTACTTGGAACTTAAATTTGCAGAAAGTTATTACTAAAGGGGAGTAAAAAGGGCACTGGGCAAAACGTGGGAATTCAAGGCACACAAATTGTACGCTGCAGTGATAAGACCCATTATAATCTATGGCTTGATTTTATGGAGGACAAAAATCACTCAGAGGTAGGTCACTCTGAAGCTCCCCAAACACCGGAGACTAGCCTGACTGTGTATAACGAAAGAAGCAGTTTAACAGCAGCTATGAAAACCCTAATAAATCTTCCCCCCTCCTCATTTGATATAATAATTAAAGCTGAGGTGAGGGTGGGGCATACAGACTTGAATAAAACAAGGTCTGGTGAACTGGACTGGCCCTAGTAAACACCAATATTACAGGCATGACGACAAACACATTGTTGGAAATGAGCAGTGACACCATGCCAAGAGCTTATAACTTTGACAGGCTCTACGCCAATCAAACTGACTGGAAAGCAGGATCTGATGGAACCACTGAGTCAGCTAGAAAACTTCGTTTGGTCCAATACTGACCATAATAGAGAAGCTGGAATATACGGAGCCACTCCATAAGTCAACATAAGTGAGGTACTGGGGCAGCAGCAGATCTACTGTATTCCAGACAGAAAAACATGCTATTGAGACCTGTCTTAGAGAGAATCTAACGAGGGGCAGGACTAATCTCATTTTTTCCGATAGCCATCAGATAATATCAAAACAGGTCTGGGATTGCCTTTAAAACTTTATCACTTTTGCAAAATATAAGAAGGTTGCTCTTGCGTGGGTACTACGCAATGAAAAAGCAGACAAGAGTGTGCTAGCTATTACATTTATTGGGTCGGAACCAGTATTTGGCATTACTAAGACTGCTATTTATGGATGGTTATCCTGGTAGATAAATCATCAATACCAGGCCAACTGTCTGTAACCATATTGCAAAACTAATAACTGGCCATTTCAGTTTGAGAGAACATCTACACAAAATGGGCATTTTTAATGAAGAACCAATATATAGACTATGCTACGAAGAGGACGAAACAGCCTGACTCATTATTTTCGAATGCGCAGCTTAAACCTACTGAAGACACCTTTAAGGATTGATCAATTCAAACGGCTGATACCAAGAGGGCAAACTAGTGAACAGATTGCTAAATCTGATTAAGGTAACCAACCTGTTCACATTGAATAAATATTACAATTTCATTTATAGTCAAAGTGACTTCATCGGAAAACTTTATGCGTTTGTGAAAACTATCGAAACAAATTTCACTTCCAATCCACAAACAAAAACTCCAGATATTTTGTTTCTCCCCTACTACCAGAGTATGAATAAAAATTGGTTGATAGGGGTATATTTGATCTACTTAGATATGTCTTCCTTATTATTTTTTCCAAAAGAAGCGTTGTATTTCTTAAGAATATTGGCATATTGTCATTGTGGAGGTATAAATATCATCTTAGTCCTTTTTAATTCTCTTTATATTCAATTCAGAAGAGTTCTTAGAAATTTGTTCACTAATTTAAAACAATACAGGCATTGAAATGAGCACTTATAGAAACTTCTCATAAAAATTTTCTAAAATTCTAGCGTTTGAAAATTCTCCCATTCTATAATACTATATCAAATAATTTGTTTTTGTTAAGTGCTTGTGTTATAAAGTTAAGGTACTCAAAGGTAAGAATCTAATCTGTTTCAAATTTAAGTTCTAAAGATCTAATTCTTATCTTGTATTCTGCTGTAAAATTAGAAATAAAGGTACTTTTATACTATTTCCATACTTTTGTAGTGTAGTAGTAGCAAAAATATTTAATGCCAATCTTATTTTTTTTTAACAATTTATTTTTTCGAAAAGTTAAAAATAAAAGAATTTTTTCTTCGCCTTAACTTAATTGTTATTCCACGAACACACTGTATAGCTCAAGCCATTCTGTTCAACCTAAATAAGCATTATTTTTACAGCTTGATTCACAGGCTAGTAATATTTTCATTATGAGAAACCCGAAGAGAATTAAATATATTTTTAAACAATAACAATAAATAATGGTTTTAATATTATATATTATACAATTAGAAAAAAAATATAAATAAAAAATCCATTACTATATTGTGTCCAGCAGTAAAAGGGGTACAAAATAACTAGTTACTTTCTTTGCACATATTGATATCGAGATAACAAAATACCATATAAAACCAATAATATCTTTGTAAATATATACAGCACAATAAAACAAAAATCTATAAGAAACCTAAACCTTGGCATATTTAAACTAACATGTAGAGATTAGAATGTTTATATAAAGTGAGGGTTTTAAAGAGATACAAGACGATATAAGGAAAACGGTTTGGAATATGTTAATAAAAGACCGGCCGAGTAATAAGGCGTCAGAGGAACAGACAACTGTGAAATATAAAATAGAAAATTAGATATTTATTGTATTCAAAAAGGTGTGAAATTACCCCCCATTTACTTTTGAACATAAGTGGATTCTTTTTTGATCAGAGTTGCGCACGCGATTTAATATTTTTGGGGTTACAGTGTATTTACATATCTTATTATTTGAATGTAGTGCTACCCTTTTTTCGTAAAATTATTGTGAGTAGATTTAATCTCTTTCTGCAATTTTCTAGCAGCGTCGCACAGTGGGAAAAAATAGACAAAAGTCTGTATCAGACACAAATTTTAAAGGATCAGAGTTGTTTTTTCAATTACTCAGGACAGCGTATTCTAACGGTATACCTGCGACAATACCCTAATCTATAGAACCCTAAACTTATGGTCCCTATACCCATAAAACCCAAACCCATAAACTTCCCTCAAACCCATGAACTCTAAAGCATCAAATCCCACGAGCCTCAATTCTGTTAACCCCAAACTCGCACACCTCAAACCCATAAGTCTCATACCCATAAGCTCAAAATCCATAAACCCACAAACTTCAAACTTATGAACCCTGAACCCATGTCTATATCTTTAAATGTCGTTGTATTTTCGCAGGTGTACCGTTAGAATACGTTGCCCTGAGTAATTAAAATTTGGCATTTTTCCCCACTGTCCGTCGTCATGATTTTCTCTTACAGCGAAGACAGCAGTATCATCTGCAAAAACTACTATTGTTGCAGGTTCTAAATTAGGAATATCACTAATATATGTATGTTATATCCAAATTTACCCAATATTATAAAATATTCTAAGTTATTGTTTATCATTTAATTGATGACCTTGCAGGTGCAGTAAATGAATACCGTGATATGATATGTTTTTTATCCAAACGGATGCAGATGTTTAATAAAGATGCTGAATTTACTTAAAAAACAATAATAGTTTCAAATATCATAAATAAGCCTAGACGCTGAATTAACTAAATTAACAATAAGAATAATATCATATTTCATCAACAAGTCTAGACTATGAATAATGCCTTATTGTTTCTATTGTTAGAAAATAGACAAAGAAACCAATGCATCATGAGAAAAGCGAATGATATTATAAATACCTGTACTCGAACTGCGCTCTTCAGTCAGTGCAGTGAAGCTTACTTATAGATTAAATATTTAACTCTTATTCTAAATTATAGTCAGCTTGTTACTTTGTTAATTTTAAATCTTAACCATTCAGAGTCAAAATCTTAATTCAATGTTAATCTCATAAAGTCATTGTAAAAATCAAAGTGTAAAGTCTAAATCAGATAAAAATTATTGTTAGTCGTGTGACTGCAAATAAAGTGTTTTTTAAAAAACCTTACCACTCAACCACGACCTAACATGTATATCAGGTATCTATTTTAGTTCAGAGTAGGCTTCTTGTCGTTTTGTTTGGAATGATCCATCTATGATATATGATTCTAGTAATTCTGTATATTTTATGAGTTGCTTGATAAATGGTTGTCGACAGCCAAGTTGATGGGACAGAATTATGTTTTTTCCTTTATAATTCAGTTGCTTGAAATGTCTTTCAAGGTGCTCAGCGAATCTATTGGCCTCCTGTAAATTACTTTTTTCCCAAATTCGATCTGCATTAAGTATTGGTGAATTATCCTAGTTAAGCCTTTTCAGTCTTTTAGTGGCTTTCCAGAGTAAATAGTCAGTTTTGCTCTCGTTTGTCTGTTCACTTAAAAATTCATGAATAGACTCATTTTTAATACTTTGAATCTCTCGTTTGAGTTGCTCGTTGGAAAGAAAATTTGGAGATCAGCATCGGAGCCAGTTATATCAGTTACATCTCAAATCAAGACAACAGAGAAAGGAGAAAGTTTACAAGAATATGAAGCAGATGTTCGACGCCTTGTTCATCTGGCTTACCCAGGAGCTACGGAAAAATTCCGAGAAGACTTTACAATCCAGTATTTTATTGACTGGATAAGACATCAAGAAATACAGCGCATGTTACGTATGTTGCTATGTTTAATTATTGGTCAGGGCTTTGGAAATAGAAGTAACTTATACTGTGTCAAGATAATAAAATGAGAGCTGTCACCATAGAGAAAAATAAGAACTTACCAAATCAAACAATGGAGACCATATTATCTGAAAATTTTAAGAAACTAGATACGAGAGATGATACTTCACGTTATAGAAAAAAATAAGAAGAACTGAACACAAGAGGGGATATTCCACGTTATAGTCTAAATTATATCGAGTGCTACATATGTGGATGAAGTAGACACACGAGAAGGGATTGTTGAGTGAAATTAAAAAAGAATATAAAGTGCTACATATCTGGATTAATTGGACATATGATATGGGACTGTCATATTTAATTAAGGTCTAGTGTACCATCCAGAGATCGTACGGAAGAGAACCAGGAAACTGTTGAGAACTATAACTAGAGAAGCGGCTGATATGATTGGAGAAATGCAAGTTGAGCTTTATCTTGTAAGGTTAAAATTAAACCATTTGGTGTTAGTTGCAGACATAGAAGATGAGTTTATACTGGGAATAGACCTGATTCATCAGCATGGATTTTCTGTCTACAATAAGCTTAAATTTGGCATCGAAGAATTTATTCTGGCAAAGAACCGTAATACCGAACCAATCGGAGTCATTGCTATACAAACAGCCATAATAAAGGGAGCACGTAGAAAATTATTTACTGAAGATTGGCTGAGAGTTCTGGAAGCAACGTCGATTTAGTTCAATACTGCAACATATCCTGTAAATACCTGGTACCCAAGTCATTATTCAATTCATATCAAGACAAATTCGGCAGCATTCCAGCAAAGCGAGAGAGTTGGTTATGGAATCCACACCTAATCACCTAAGTTGATGCCAGCATGGGAAGGATCATATCCTGTTTTGAAAAAAATCAATGACGTTGTTTATGGAATCTAACGAAGTCGGAAGACTAAAATGAAAGTAGCTGCAGAGATTGAAGCCATACCATGAAAATAACAAGGCTGATCGGGACGATCACAATTAGGGAGCAGTGTTACGAACGACTAGGAGAAACTTATTGATACGCCCTGGTATTATAAATAATATCAGTCAACTTTATTATAATGAACTGAAAGGAATATTATTTCAATGATGGTATAATTTTGGTTATTTCTTAGAGGTTCTATAGGTATATAAATAAGGATAGGATATGATTGTTAATATGTATTATCCTTCCAGGCAGAGAAAAGAAAGGAATATATATATATATATATATATATATATATATATATATATATATATATATATATATATATATATATATATATGAAGTAAAATGCGAACAGTAAATGCAAACTTCTCTCCATCATATCATTTCTGTGTTAGAGGTTGCACAGTTAGAATAAATTGTTATAAAACGCAATTTATCCTATTCCACCACCATCGAGATGATGGCCTACCTGTACCACCATACCGAGAAGAAAGTCAAAACTTACCGTCCCCGCCACAGTGATACGGCAGAGGTACATGTTTCGTCTCTACTAGACTCATCAGGGTACCGACATGCACCTGACTGTGCAAAGGACAGATCGTCAGATGAGTCTAGTAGAGACGAAACATGTACCTCTGCCGTATCACTGTGGCGGGGACGGTAAGTTTTGACTTTCTTCTCGGTATGGTGGTACAGGTAGGCCATCATCTCGATGGTGGTGGAATAGGATAAATTGCGTTTTATAACAATTTATTCTAACTGTGCAACCTCTAACACAGAAAGGATATGATGGAAAGAAGTTTGCATTTACTGTTCGCATTTTACTTCATCCATACGCGGAGCTGCATATAGTTGTATGTTTGCTGAATGTGATTTCAGCACTACAACGGCATAATGTGGATATATCCACTGCTATTGCATCTCACACGGAGGAATCCGTGAAATCCGCATTAACATATATATATATATATATATATATATATATATATATATATATATATACAGTTTATTTCCTGCGAATACCACTCTGGTTCTCTTTCCATACGCGACATACCTTGAAATTTTTGTTTTATATAGCACTTCTTCCTGCCAATGTTGCTCTTGGTTCGATACAGCTCCACTGACGAGACCATAAGGTGGTCAAAATTCGTATGGAGAGAGGACCAGAGTGGTTTTTGCAGGAAATAAACTCTTTGTATAAACAACCATTTAAATACAGCAGATAGATTTCTTTATTTCCTACTGAAATTTTGATTTTTTGAAAATTTCGCACTACTACGGTGATTCATAGATGCCATTCGACTGGCGATATTTTTCAATCTGACATCGAAATCGGCAGGTGGTAGGTTTTTAATATCCCACCGACATATCATGGAATTTATATTTTATATAGCAGTTGTTTTCTGCAGATGTTGCTGTCGTTTCGATACAGTTCCACTGACCAGACCCTAAGGTGGTCGAAACAGGTTTGAAGAGAGCACCAGTGCGGTATTTACTATTTTTATTTATTCTTTCTTTTAAAAAGTTGATGCTGGTAGCCGTTACTATGTGGTAGTTAATCATCTTCGGGAATGTTTAAAAAGAAACTACTATGTTTTATACCACTAAATTTATTAAGAAAACAGTGACTGCAGTTTCAACTCACAGAGCCATTTTCAAACTGAATTACAAAGGTAGACTAAATATTCAATACAGAAACATGAGAAAATTTAACAATAAATAAAAACTACCTGAGAAATTACATTATTACAAAATGGAGGTACTAAATTTTGGGAACTAATTATTATTTGGCGACAACAAATAACGGGGAAAACCCAAGTTCTGTTTGGTCATTAAGCAAATTTACATTTTATTTTTACTATGTTGATATATTTCTAAAGATTCAAGAATATTTTACTTTTGACCTTTTGTTGAATAATGTAATATGTCAGTGTTGCTTAAATTAGGAAAACTGTGGCTGTGTTCTAAGCAATGGTTGGCAAAGCTCGAGTCTGTCTTTTGTAGTCTATATGATCGGTGGTGTTCTGAAAAGCGAGTTTTATAGCTTCTACCATAAAATAAATTTTCTTGATCTCACCATATCTCACCTCAATAATCAGTGTAATTTTAAAATTTTTAGAAAACCAACGTTTACAGGTAATACTATATCTAGTGACTCTTTTCACCCCTTACAACACAAAATGGCTGCATACAATTCAATGATACATAGAGCATTCTCTTTGTCTCTCTCTGAAGAAGATCTTCAAGAGGAACTAAATATCATTGAAAGGATTGCAATTTCAAACAATTTCTCCCACCAAACCATAAAGAAATTAATAACTAAAAAACAAAACCAACTAGCTTTTAATTCAATATATCCCAAAATAAAAAATGATAAAGATAGTTGATCTTACATATCTTTGCCATACTGTGGTAACCTATCAGAAAACACAGCTAATACTCTTTCCAAACATAACATAAAAGTAGTCTTTAAATCTCAACACAATCTGTCTACTATCCTTTACAATGCTAAAGATAAAATTAATAAAATTGATAAATCAGGAATTTATAAGTTAAAATGTTCAGAGTGTGATAGCTTGTATATTGAACAAAGTGGTAGAAGCTTTAAAACTCGCTTTTTAGAACACCACCGATCATATAGACTACAAAAAACAGACTCGAGCTTTGCCAACCATTGCTTAGAACACAGCCACAGTTTTCCTAATTTAAGCAACATTGACATTACATTATTCAACAAAGGGCCAAAAGTTAAATATTCTTGAATCTTTAGAAATATATAAACATAGTAAAAATAAAAATGTAAATTTGCTTAATGACCAGACAGAACTTGGGTTTTCCCCGTTATTTCTTGTCTCCAAATAATAATTAGTTCCCAAAATTTAGTACCTCCCCTTTGTAATAATGTAATTTCTCAGATACTTTTTATTTATTGTTAAATTTTCTCATGTTTCTGTATTGAATACTTAGTCTACCTTTGTAATTCAGTTGGAAAATGACTCTGTGAGTTGAAACTGCAGTCACTGTTTTCTTAATAAATTTAGTGGTATAAAACATAGTAATTCTTTCTTTTTTTTTGCCTGAAAGGATAATGCATATAAATAAACAGCAGATAGATTTCTTTATTTCTTACTAAAATTTTGATTTTTTTTAAAGAAAACGAATTTTAAGATAGTTATGTTTCAATAGTAAAGATATTAAGAAGTATTAATTAAATAGTTGTGATTTAGCTGTGTTAAGAAGTTATTATTATAGTATTGGAAGTAAAAGTGAAAAGTGATTTAGGACCATGGCAAGATTATCTAGATATTTTGATGTAATAATTTTTGCTCCTTGTATCGAAAGAGTACGACTAGCTCTAAGAGTTGGCTTAAGGTCATGCTCAAGGTCTCCATCGGATGTCTTCCCCCAATCGAAACAAATTTTGTTTAAATATTTTTTTTCTTAGTTACCAATATAATAATAAAACTCGTCATTCACATTCTATTAAAATAATTTTATACTTGATTATATACGTTAGATACTTAAATAATTAAAGCGTTATCAAATTCTCGAAATAATATATTTTGATATCAATAGATCACGACCATAGATAAAATATTTATAGATCCGCAAAGCTTAATCCCAAAAACGGCAAATTTACGACAATAAAATGTAAACATCCTAGACCAGATGTCGGCATGCGCACTACAAATTGATCAAGTGACCATCGACAGGACCGAACTTCGAAAATCTATTTAGTTAGTTCAATTAGTCATAAATGGTGTCTAAGTGAAGCAAGTTATCAAAGTTGCAATCTTTAGTAAAGAAGTCGGTCTCATGTAACTTTCTTGTTCTGGGAGTTATATCATATGGGCACAAATAATATCTGGAGCAGAAGGGAATAATCCGATCAGTGTACCGATGGGAGTTAGTTTAGTAATTTCTTATACTGTGAAAGTAAAATTGTGAAAAAAAAGGTATCTTACTATTTCTCTAATCTATTGTTTCCGTCTGTGTGCGTTAACTTTCTTGTTGTGGGGTGGGAGCGAATAATTAACATTTTTAAAGTTCCGCAATTTATTCTCTAATTATGAAAAAATAATTACCATCTTTTCCTTGTCTTTTTTTTTAAATTTTTTAAGAAAATATTGATACGAAATGGGTTTTTTAACGGATATGCAGGATTTGAAAATAATTTTATATAATAATATTTTTCTGCCGTAATGGTGAACGGAGCATATATTTTCTTACCGCATTAATTTTTTCGACAAAATAATAAAAATGTTATTTCAAATAAAATAAGTGAACAAGGTCATTGCTGGGGGTGAATAAAAAAAATATACCAACAAAAGAAATTCACATTTGTCTAACTTATTTCGTAATATTTTGCTTCTGTTAACATATTAATGAATTTTTTATTTGACGATTTGAAAGTGAGGATTTCCATGACAACATGATTCATGACAATTTCATAAAATGAGTACGGACATAACTAATCTGAATTTACTTCCAAAACCAGTATTAATAATGAACGACGCTTTTTAACGTCATGTCCACAATCTTCAAACATACAAAATTATAAATCAGATTGGCTGCAGAACAAAAAAAAAAACATTTGAGCTGGTTGGAAACATCGGTTAAATATAAGGTAGATGAAGTTATGCAAGAATATGGACATTGTGCAAATTAGTTACTGGAAAAAATCGTTGGCAATTTGGAAAAATAATTCAAACAGAGCTTAGAAATTATAGAGCCAATAGCCGATTATGGCTACAATATAAACCTTGTACTCGAGTATTTTATGTATATAACCAAATAATAATACATTATAATTATTGTAAGTTATATATGTATGTTTTAAAATATTCCAACTTCATTATGAGGAAGTATGTTTTTATTCATAATTATACTTACTTGCATTGCCAAATAAATATATTTTAAAATGAATCGTTAGTTTTTAGTTAGTTAGATGGAGAAACTATACCATTTCTTGACATGTTGATGAATGTACTTTTTTCATATGATAGAATAAACTATTCTATGGTTTGGTGCGAATTTTGATTTTTTTTTAAGAATTGACTGTTTAAAAATTAAGTTTATCTGTTGGTAATCATTTGGAAAGTTACAGAAATATATCATACTACATGTTTTGAAAATTTAATGTTATACGAAAACAACGTAAATCCAAAAACGTTGTAAAGCAACATTATTTTTTACCCTATAGAGAAAAAGGAAAATAAATCAAATAAAATATGTACACATTCCATTATATTAAATAAAAACACAAGAACAAATAAAATAAATCACTTAAAACGCTATAAATCCGTTTAAATCGCATGTAACTTGCAAAGCAAAAATAAACACAAAAATGGCGTTAAGCCGATACTGTGCTGTTTACGGATGGCACTACGAAACAACCGATCGATAACAGGAAGTCGCTTATGCGCATGCCCTCATCTGGCCAGCATCCAAAAATATGACTGCCGCCCGATGTGCAGAAACACATTTTTTCGCCCATGGTTTGCAATTTTTTGTCTTTAGCAGCCGACAAGAGTAGGGATCCATAGTAGAGATCAGTGATCACGACATGACTTATTTCGATATCTATCTTTACGTGCAATCGAAAATGACATAACTTATAGTCTACTGGAAGTATCCCCTATTTCAGCATGACTATCACTCTTGTGAAACTTTCGAATAGCTTTACTTTAACGAGGCCGGACCCTTTTTTATTTTCGAAAATTCTCGTTACGCTCGTGTGGCACATAAAATTTATCACACAATACGATCACTAAAATGTACAAACATTAGTTAAACAACTGTGAAAAAAACAGCTGGATGGAATAAAAAATATGTATATCCTATTTTTCACATTATAAGTTGATTTTTTCACAATTGTTTAATTAATGTTTGTATAATCGAGTTGTCGTATTGTTGACAAATTTTATGTACCAGTTTTCCAGTTCGATGCAATTATCCACCTTCGAAATCCCAGCATTTACAAGAATTTTTGCAAATTAAAAAGTTATCAGACTCGTCAAAGTGAAGCTACTCACAAAGATTTAGAAGTGTGGTAATCATAATAATAACAATATCGTTATTTTCCTTTTTTTAACAAAATTACAATTTGTACAGGGTGAGTCAACGATTGGATGAAGTAGGTTTGTGCCTTTTCGGTGAAATTAACAAAGAAACTATATTTATTGTTTGATACAGTTTATTTTTACGCAGATTTTAAAAATATTTAGGACTCTACAGGGTGAGCCAAAAAACTAGGACAGCATAAAGTTGTATTTTTTTAAATAGAACACCCTATATACGAATCGTATTTTCGATTTAGCTTATAATTTTAAATCTTTTTTATTAAGGGTTTACTATAACAAAACTTTATAGTTTCTGAGATAATTAAGTTTAAAGAAAAAAAGTCACATTTTCAAGCATCAATTCAATCCTAAATAACGTTTTCAATTTTGTGACAAATATATTCAAATTTGGAATTTAGCAAGGCCAAGGACAAGTTAACATAATTTTTACCTAATATTTGCAATAAAAGCTACAGGCTGCGAAATATATTCACAGTGATTTTTAAAATTTAAACATTCGTCCATATAGATGCCTAAAAATTTCACCTTTTCACACTGTTCAATAAAGTTGCCCTGAATTAAAATATCTAGTTTCGAACATTTCTTTTATATATAAATGACCTGACCAAAATTGATATCCGAGGAACATTTACATTATTTGCAGATGACGCAACAATTTTATGGCGTGGAAAGAATGGCTGTGATTTGAAACATATTATCGAGTGTGACTTGATTAGAGTGAATGAATGGTGTGCTGCAAATTGTTTAAGTTTTAATTTTACTAAAACCAACGTGTTAAGTTTCGAATTTACCTGTGATAGTTTAACTTTGAATAATCATGTTATAGGGAATAAGCTAGTGACTAGATTTTTAGGTATACATATTGACGATAAGTTAAAATTTACTAACCACATAATGGCATTAAATAAGAAGTTGGCTGCCGGGTGTTATGCGGTACGAACAGTGTCAAGGGAATTAGATTCAAATGTGGCTAGAACAGTGTATTTTTCGTTGATTAAATCTCATTTGAGATACGGAATTGCATTTTGGGGATTCTGTATTCGGCAGTCATTAAATTCGATTCTTGTTTTACAAAAGCGAGCATTGCGTTATTTATTTAATGTAAAAATGAAGGAGCATTGTAGGCCTTTATTTATTCAGGGCAAATTATTAACAGTGATAGGCATTTTCATTTTAGAAATAGTGGGACTGATTCATAAAAAATATAAAAATTATTCAACTCCAAACCCATATAATACACGTAATAATGGCCTGCCATTGCCCATTCCCAGGACTACTCTCACTAAACAGTCTCTTGTTTTTGAGGGAATTAAAATATATAACAAAATTCCTCTAAAGTATAGAAATATTATGGACGATAAATTGCTTAGGAAAAAACTTAAGGGCTTTCTTGTGACACGACCGTATTATTCACTGGAAGAATATTTTGCTGATCATTTTTAACAAGGTTTGTTTGTGTTTTCAAAATGGGTGTAATGGTGTAATTTTATGGTTATTTTTGTCATGTTTTACTTTATTTTATTTGACTGTAAA
This sequence comes from Diaprepes abbreviatus, assembly GCA_034092305.1. NCBI lineage: Eukaryota > Metazoa > Arthropoda > Insecta > Coleoptera > Curculionidae > Diaprepes > Diaprepes abbreviatus. Next base: position 341,896 of record JASJET010000026.1, read on the forward strand.
CTTTTAAATTAACTTAGTAGACATATATTTTATTTTATTTTAGGTACCTGTTTTGTTAATTATGGACTTTTGTTTATTTACTTATTTATTTTGATTACTGACTTTGTCACATGTTTATTGTTATCATTGATCTAAGTTTTTTTTTAGTTTTTTGTTGTCACAATTTCTTGTGTTGCATATGTTTTTGTTTATATTTATTTTTAACTTTTTGTTCTGCATAGTGCTTTGTTAACAAGATTGATTTCTTTACAACAATAAAGCTTATTATTATTATTATTATATGATTTACAAGCCAGACGGCTTCGCACTCCCTTCAGGGATTATTCACTCATACCAGGCACACAAAGGTACCAGAAGTATGAAGCTCTGTGGTAACCCTTTCCATGTTATCGGGTCCTAGGTGACGTGGTCTGCTGTATTTCCCATGAACTTTCGGACTGTTCGCGCGATTGCTAGGAGAGTTGCTTTCTGCATCGGTTTATACAGATGCTCACTAAGACCCAGTCCCTTGATGTTCTGCAGGAGGTTCTTCGGTATCACTCCAGTTATTGAGAGTATTATGGGAATCGTTTGGACGCTGTTCATTGCCCATTGTCTTCGGATTTGCACCTCCAGATCTCTGTATTTGGCGATCTTCTCGTTGTATTTTGGTCTTAGGTTGTTGTTGTTAGGTACAGCGATGTCGATTAGTGTAGTTCGCCTAGAAATTTTATCTATTAGTATAATATCTGGTCTATTATGAGCAACTGTTTGATCCGTCAGAACCGTTCGGTCCCAATATAACTTGAACTGGTTGTTTTCAAGAATAGGCTCCGGATTGTACTTGTAATAAGGCACTTTTCCTACCTTTAATAAGTTTAACTTTTCTGCTAACTCTTGGTGGAGTATCTTAGCGGCTGAGTCGTGTCTTTCCTTATATTCGGTTGCGGCAAATGCTTGGCATCCTCCAGTTATGTGCTGGACTGTCTCCGATGTTCGACAGCCATATCTGCACTGGTCATTCTCTATTGAGGGATCTCTAATGATGAACTTCCGATAGTTCTTCGTCGGAATAACCTGGTCTTGGATAGCTAACAAGAAGCCCTCCGTTTCTGGAAACATCTGTCCTGAAATCAACCAGTAGTTCGACGCTGAGTTGTCGACATTGTCCTGATTGACCTCATTTGGATGCCGTCCATGAAGTGGCTTCCGTAGCCAGGTTTGTAACTTCTCTTGGTCTGTTTGGTGGTGAGAAGTAATATCTTGTTCCCTCAACTGTAGCGGTGTTGAATCGTCTGCCTCGCATATTGCTCGATGTAGTGTGGAAGAGTCCGCCAACCTGTGGAAATATGAACGTAAGTTTATTATTTGTTGGTCGAGCTGCTTACCAATATCCACCAATCCTCTTCCTCCTTGGTGTCTTGGAAGCATTGTACGTTCAATAGCACTCCGAGGGTGATGTTTTTGTGCTTTTGTTAGGAGTGTCCTTATTTTTCTTTGCAGGTTTTGGATGTCCGTCCTGCTCCACTTTACAATTCCAAAAGAGTAGCTCAGCGCAGAGCAAGCATACGTGTTGAGCGCCTTAAACAAATTTCTACTATTTAAATTAGTTCTTAATACCCGCCTTACCCTCCTGACAAATTCGGCTGTCAATTCGGCCTTCATAGTGCCATGATCAATTCTTTTAGCCTGTTTCATACCTAGATATTTGTATGTTTGGTCTGCTTCCATTGCAGCTATAGTTTCACCGTTCTGCATTTCAAAAGCCCCCGGTTGTATCTTCCCTTTAACGATGTTCAAAATACGGCACTTGTCAAGTCCAAATTGCATTCCGATATCCCCGGAGAACTCCTCTACAATTTTAAGCATTTGTTCCAGCTGGCTTCTGGTAGCAGCCATCAGTTTAAGATCATCCATGTATAGAAGATGATTCACTCTGACTATCTCTTCGTTGTTGTTTCTAACACTAAAGCCGTGTCTGGTGGAGTTCAAACGGCGTGATAATGGGTTCATTGCAAGGCAGAACCACAATGGGCTAAGTGAATCGTCTTGAAATATTCCTCTTCGTATCGGAATGGTGTTAGTTTCGATGGTGTCACTGGATGGCACTTGCAATTGGATCCTAGTTCTCCAGGTTGACATGATGCGTTCTAAAAAGGAAACAAAATTATTGTCGACCCTGTACATTCTTAATATAGTTTTGAGCCACTCATGTGGTACTGAGTCGAAGGCCTTCTTATAATCCACGTAGGCAGCAAAGAGGTTTCTTCGGTTGGTACAGGCTTGGTTACATATGACAGAGTCAACAATCAGTTGTTCCTTGCATCCCATTGCTCCTCTCGTGCATCCTTTCTGTTGAGTTGCAATGATGTTATTTTGCTCACAATGTGCATAAATGCGTTGGGTCAAGCAGGAGGTGATCACCTTATACAGTGTGGGTAGGCAGGTGATTGGCCTATACTTAGCTGGGTCCTGTGTGTTGTGTTGGTCCTTTGGTAGGAGGTACGTAATACCTTCGGTCAAGAACAATGGCATTTTTGCTGGGTTAAGAAAAACATCATTAACAAGATTAGCCAGCTGATGGTGCATACACCAGAACTTTTTGAGCCAGTAGTTCTGGATCCCGTCGAGACCTGGAGCTTTCCAGTTATGGGATTCCTTGATTAATCTTGAAATTTCCTCGGTGGTAAATGGCTCAAACTGCATCTGGCTCTAATCTTGGCAGATTTGGTGTTCTTCATTGATCCAGTCAGCTGCGATGTTACAATCGGCTGGTGTGGAAAGTTGGTTTCCCCAGAACTCTTCTACCTGCTCTCTATTGGGATATCTATTATCTGCTATATTAGGTGGAGAGTTTAGCTTACGGTAGAAAGTCCTTTCTGATCGTTGGAAGAGCGCATTGTCTCGTTTTCGGTTATTGCTGGTCTTGTACCTCTTTAGCCGTCCTGCAATAACAGAGAGCTTCTGTTTCAGCGAGTCAAGGCATTGCTGAGCAGTGACATTCGCTGGATCTTGTTGCGAATGATATCGGACACAACTCATGATTTCTTCAACTCGCCTTTGCAGTCGATTAGTTCTTGTGCCCCTGATGTACTCCTTCAGCTGTCCTATATCTATTCGAAGATTTTCTATTTTCTTGTTTAGACGTCTTTCCCATGGTGGTATGTTGGGTTCTGTCCTTGCTGATCGACGCTCTGTTGTAACTTTAATTTCTAGAGCTCTAGCTATAGCAGTCGCGGCACAGTAGATGGTCATATGTAAGGACTCCAGAGTGTAGGCATCTGAAACATAAGCTGGTAAAATCCGATTGTTCATGATGTCTAACATGGCACCCAGTTTTTTGGATGAATTAATTTTTGGCTGTGCCGGTCTTCTTAACGGATTGCTTCCATCATACTCCAACACCGCAGCACTCATTTCCGTTGACAATTTCTGATAAAAGAGTTCAGTGTTGTCCTGTTGGGCTTCGTCATTTAGCTGTTCCTGTTGTTCTTGGACCTCAGGTTCCGGTTGTGGCTCAGGTTCAGCAATCGGATTGTTGTTATTGTCAGTGCCTCTGATCTCACGTTCAATTTCCTCTTTGATGATATTAAGCCGAGCTTCAGGAATTAGGCTGTTTCGGAGAATAACTCTATATTGGTCAGCTATTCTCTGCTGGGACACTTGCATGTGTGGGTACTCCCTGCAAAATTCGGCATGTAGTTGTTGTCTGTAGCCGATCATTTCTCGTCCCAGTTGAGTCACCCTATAAAAAATGCGCATTATTGTCTCGTTCATGGACACAGTCCATTTCATGCGCTGTCTTGGTCGTCCCGCTTGAGTAAGAGCTTGTTGGGGTTCCCGCACAGCATCTTCGGCGGGTAGAGCCCTTGGAGTTATCTGACCCTCGTGTTGATGTAGTTGTTGTTGCCTGTCCACAGCGATGTCAGCTCTCATGTCGTTGTCTGGTTGTTCTTGAGTCTCTGGGTCTGGCTGTGGCGCAGGTTCTGGAGTTTGTTTATTGTTATCATCGGTACTTCTTCTCTCTCGTTCTATTTCCGCTTTGATGATGTTAAGTCGCGCTTCTGAGATTAGTTGATTTCGGAGAATAGCTCTGTATTGATCTGCTATTCTCTGTTGTGACACTTGTAGGTGTTATTATTATTATTATTATTTTTTTTTTCTGATAATTATGACATCTAATAAATTTAGTCTTATTACCATTGAGAAATAAAAAGTTGTCATTAAATCATCTACTCGCATCCAGCATAATGTTATTACATTTTACTTCCAAATCATGGCCTAATCTTTCAGAAATTGAAAATAATGCATCATCTGCATATACAGACATAGCGTCCGCAGGGATGTATCCAATTTCACTTATATATAATATAAACAGGACAGAGCCTAATATGGATCCATGTGGGACTCCGACATTCACTCTTATATGTTTAGAACTAATACTTTGTTGTGCTCCATTGTCAGTATAAAAAATTCTTACATACTGTTTCCTGTTTTCCAAAAATGTTCCTATCCAGTTCAATGAGGAGTTGCGAATTCCGTATTTAGATAATTTAACTAATAAAGTGATATGATCAACACAATCAAATGTCCTGCTGAGGTTACAAAAGATCCCAACAGGACCCTCGCCCGCCCCGATAGACTTTATAACATTATGATAAAATGAATTTATCGCAGTAATGGTAGATTTTCCATTCGTAAAGCCATGCTGATCTAAATTTAAAATATTACTTTGCCAAAAATTTATAATTTTGTTTAAAAAGCATATTTGAAAATTTTTGATAAACTCATAAGGACCGTAACTGGTCTATAATTAGATCTTTCTCTGGTGTTATTGTTTTTATAGATAGGTGTCACTTTACTCATTGTCAATGTAGATGGAAAAATTCCTAAACAAAATGAAAGGTTAACCAAAAAAGTAATGGGCTTTATGATAAACTCCAACACTTTTCTTATTAAAAAACTGGGTACATCGTCAGCGCCCGCTCATTGCTTATTTTTAAGCCTAATTTTTAGTAAGTCATGTAGTTCTATCTCTGAATATGGATATAATAAAAAGCTGTATTCCGCAGGAGATTCCTCATTGAGATTTCCGCTCACCACATTGTGACTACGTGCTATTTTCTTCAAAATTTCATATGAAGCAATTTCAAAAAATGTATTAAAAGCATTAGCTATTAAATAAGGATCCGTTACGCAATTATTGCCAACACTAATTTGCAGATTTTTCTTATCCCTATGTTTATTTGTTAATTGAGAAACTACATTCCACATAGTTCTGTTTATATCCTTACTATATTTTATTTTATTTTGATAAAAAGTCTTTTTTGTTCGATTAATTAATTTTCTATGATCATTTTTTGCTTTAAGGTAAGTTTGTTTTAATTCGGGATAATTATTTTTTAAAGAATGTAAGTTTTTTAGCTTTGCGCTGGAGTCTTTGACTTCTTCATTAACCCATTCTTTTTTATTTTTATCACTATAGTATTTATGTAGAGGAAAGTTTATGTTAAAATAACACTTAAAAATATTGTAAAAAACATCAAAACCCTTATTCAAGTCGCAATGAACATACAACTCATTCCAATTTTCACCTGCAAGATCCCTCTCAAAACCTATAAAATTCTCATTAAAAAAAAATCGTGTGTAACAAGTATTCTTGCAGTTTACATTACCAGATACGTTCATTTCGTAAAAAACTGTACGATGATCTGAAATATTATTATCAAGAACACAGACAATACCATTGTCGTCGAAGTTAAGAAATAAGTGATCCAAAGTCGAGATACTGGTGTCACTCACTCGAGTTGGCCAATCCACCCTAGACACTAAATTAAAACAAGACAACATTTCCGCTGCGCTCTAATCTAGAATATTTACAATTTCGTTAAAAAATACATCAGCACTTCCGGACGGAGATCCATAACAAGCTATTAAAAAAATTTCATTAAATTTACTACATTTATAGCCAATTCCACAAACTTCAATATTTTTTTCACTGCAAAACTTGTTTAAATCAATATTCTTAAATGAAATCGAATTCCTAGCATAAATACTAATTCCTCCGCCTTTATGTACAGATCTACAATAATGATTTGCCAAATTAAAACCATTTAACACAAAACTGTTTATATATTCATCCTTGTACCAGGTTTCTGTAAGACAAAAAAAATTAAAATTAGAAAAATCACAAAAGTCAACATATAGTTCATTTATTTTGTCGTGGTTCAAGCACTGTGAATTTAGTAGCATAATCTGTGGATTATAAACTAAGTTCCTGCATTGTGCTTCTGTTTCAGGAATAAAAAAACGTTTAATGCAAGCATTATTTGGCCAAAGGCTGGGGTCCATTGCAGTTTTAAATTTTTTTGATAAATGTTAATCGTAAAAGATGAATATTGTTCAGGATGTTTAGAAGGTAATTGTTCACAGACAACTTGCGGGAAATTAGATTTCAACATTCCAGATAGTTGTGCAGCTGTCATATTAGGTTGCATACCATAAACATGAAGATCAACAAATTTTGGGACACCCATAATCGATTCCGTGGATCCATCTTGTGTTCCAGTACCTACTATAATGTTTTGCTTTCTTTTTTGGTATCTTTTTCCGAATTTGCTCCTGTATTCTAAATCGGATCATTCTGGTTTTTGAATATTTTTGGTGGTTTCCAATAAATCTCGGATCGGATTGGATCTTTCTGGTTTTTGAATATTTTTGGTGGCTTCCGATAAGCCTCTAATAGGAGTCCGTCGGTATGAGGCCCCTTCGATTTTTCGTTCATCCTTTCCCAAGTTTATATATTTGTCACATAACTGCTGTGTCTCTGTTTACATGACCGCGTTAGCGACTCTTGCATATGAAAGTTTTGTGGTATTGTTTTCTTCATTAATAAATTCCTCATTACCGTTCAGTTCCACTTCGAGTTTATCACAGCGGCAACACCGCCTTGGTCAGGTATTATTTTGGCCTGGTGTAAAACACAATTAAGTAATTTAATGATGAGATCTTTATCTAAAATCGTCTTTTCTAGTTCGTGATTAAGTTTTTTAGGTATTGAAGCTCCGTATTTGCACATTTAAGTTAATACCTTAATATTGTCAGTCACAGGATTCCATTCATCAATGTATTTTCGCACTATATCACTAACTTTTAATTCAACCGGCACTTTTTTTTTAATTATTATATTAATTAATTCACATTTTTTTAACCGATCGAGCTCTCTACAAACATTCTCGATATTAGCCATGTTGAAATAAGGACTACATCCTGTGAACTATTTCAGATAACCAACTGCCATTTTATGTGCCATTTTTCTAGTTCAATGCAATTACCCACGTTCGAAAATACGACATTTACAAGAATTTTCGCAAATAAAAAAGTTGTCGAACTCGTCAAAGTAAAGCTACTCACAAAGTTTAGAAGGGTAGTAATCATGTTGAAACAAAGATTGCATCCTGTGGACTATTTCCGAGAACCAACTGCCACCATTTTTTGGCATTATTTTTATTAACAGACAAATAAATAGACAAGAAACAACGTTGCTTTCAATATTCGGCATATTATTTAGATTTTTCTGACTTTTGACATCAATAAAATATAAGTTTAACTTTATATTCATAGAATATATTTTCTTATACTATTTGCTTGAATTTTCGATATAAGAGGAAGTTTCTCAAGGCTCGTATGTAAAACGCTAGTCTAGAAAATGGAGAAATCTAAAGGCGACCGAGTTCCTAAAGAACCCTGTTATTGAAGTAATAGATGAGTAAGTTGGAACTCTATATCTAGAAATTTACATTATTATCTCTACAGAAAGATAATTCTTTTTGAAGTTTAGTGGTTTAAACATTTGAAACGTTGAAAATAGTTGAACGTGGCTAAGTGGAAGAACCAAGTAAGAGTTACTTCTTGTTGAATACATACAAAATATGAATATTGATCTAAAATGCCTCAGCTTGTGTCACAAGAATGTTCCGCTTCGTCACGATAATTTGTGAGTTTGTAATGGAACAAATATTAATTATTTTACACCATCCAATGTGAACTATATTCTGTTAAAATGAATAATTAAATAATCACTCCGTGAATCGATTTCCCATGGGAATAGGGTAATTATATTTTTTATCACTATCCACGAAAGTCTAAAGAAAAATATATCAGTTATCGAACTTAATTTTTATTATCTTTGTCGTTTAAATGTTTTCTTAAAAATATATAAACTCAGTAAATTTATGAAGACATAAAACCAAAAGGACCTTTCTAAGATTTGGCTATAAATTTGTCAAAATAATCCTACTCTAATTATGTAAATAAAACCAGACGTGATAAGGGTAGTTTTTAACATATGGTGTATGAAATACCGTTAAAATATGTTAAAATATTGAACGATTTTCCCATTATTAGGAAATAAGAGAATAATCAAACAAACTCATTATACTGGAATATAACGTTTGACCTGTGAAAGGAATCGAATATGGCGACTGTTTTTCCTAATTGCAAGAAAGAATGAATTAAATACCAGCAATATGGATAAAAGGGCACTCAGGTTTTTTCACAGACGTTATATTATTTTATTCCTTTAGTTATAGAAATAAATAGAATAGTTTTATTAATTGTGTTTATTTAAAAATTAAGATTAAGATGCTCAAAGGCCAATTCGGGAATCGAGCATCCGGTATAATATAGCTAATGGCTTCAGTACGTAACGATCGAAACCTTCGAACTTTAAGGGAAAGAAATTTACGTTTACAGGATTCCATCGGCTAATATGGGTACAAACGGGAAACAGAGGGGTGTCGAGGGGGTGTAAGATTCGAAGACACTCTTTTAAGGAATAGTAAATTCCAGTCACAATTTGAAAGTCGTTAGAAGGGTACCGTGAGTACCACTGCCGTAGAATAATTACGTCATGGACATAATCGTCGGGAAAGAAGGTTATCTTTGTTTTGATTTAATTTGGGAAATTAAGGGAATATCGTGTGTTATTTTAGTCGGGCATTTTGCGACTTTCATACGGTTTGATTAAGTAATATAAATAGCTGTTTTTCGCGTTTTATTTCTTTCTTCTGTTCAATATTTTAGTAAGCTATTTATACGTGTTTTTTTTTAATTGGGTTTTATATATAGATAAGAGCAATAAGAGCTGTTAGTTTTTTTTGAATTGTTACTAGTTTTAAGTTTCTCATTGTAAATAGTTCGTTTTTCTATTTATGTGTTTTGAGAAACTTGTTTTATTCACTTTAATTAAAACCTTCATGCGAATTAACTTGCGGGCGCGCTGTTGCGAGACCTATAAAACGAGAGATGTCTTCTGACCAACTAATGCAGCCTTTCTTGTGTCCTGGAGTTCTGAATTATGGTTGTGGTAAGCTTTAATAACCGTAGTTGTTTGATACTAAAGCTGCAAGAGAAAAGATGAACGTCCAGACTTCCAGAGTGTTTAATTATTGTGAAATTTAATTATAGGTTATTAAAATAGTTACAAATTAATGTGTGGCAACAATTTGGTTATAGATAGACTGGCTAACGCTACCTCAATAAGTTATTTGCAGAAATCTATGATCAAATTTTGTCACAAGTTCACAGAGCAAAGAAAATTCAACCGGTTTTCCGCGAGTGTAACTTATTTGAGTTGGTCAACCAGCGTATGATCCAAATTGGCTCTCTGATCTATTTTTGTCAAATTTAAATAAGAAGATCTTATTTTGCAAACAAGAATCGAATACCTATTCTAAAAATCAAAAAAACGAATTTGTTTTTAGCCAAGTAGAGTTGTTGCAGGACAAATGGCTCAAATGTGTTTCAATTAGGGAAGGCTGAACAGTTAAAATTATCAAATCACTTTATATCACAAATATCTGATCTGTTGCTACTTCTTCATCGTTGTACTTTTTCAACAAAATTATGTGAGAACTTGACCTGGTTTTATAGCGATGTTTCTGATGACATTAGAAAGCTTTCCCAATATTAGGAGTGTTCTCCATTTTATGATAAGTTTAATCACATGGGCATTAAAGAAAGATTAAAAGCTGCCAAGCCTGAGACAGGAAATGAAATATCTAACGTATATATCAGGAATATAAATTTTGGTAAGTGCGACAGACAATTTTGTTCTCTTATAATGGGGGTAGATCGTATGGAGCTCCTTGGCAATGGGGTTAAACGAGTTCATCCCCTTATTTTTATGAGGTTTTATTACGCACTAATTGCATGTTTCATAATTTTTTGATCCAGTTCTTTTAAGTATTTTATATAAGAGTTTGATATTTACGACAAGCTCTGAATGAATGATATTGCAGGTTAAGGATGAGATGCCCTTATATTACAGCCTAGTGACTTATTGTACGCTTGTTTCATGTGAACAGGATGGTTGCCTTAATCAGGTTTAGCAGCCTATTCCCTAATTTGTTCTTCTCTGTATATAACCCTTCATGATTGATCCATTCTTGAAGGTGTCTCCAGTAGTTTATAGCTTCGCACTTGAAGATGATGTGTAAGGCTGGTTCGTCATGTTCGTCAGATAGTCTACATGTTAGCTCTTCACTATAGATGCCTACTGAGTGTAAATATTTCCTGAGGCTGTGGTGGCTGGTTACTAGTCTGGCCACTAATTTAATCTGTTGTCTGCTTGAACGCAGGGTATTGATGATTTATTCATCAAGATATCTACTCACGAATAGCAGCATTAGTTACTACAACCTTTATATTAGTATTAATTTGTCTTATTGTAAGATATAACTCTGAAGTTCTACCGTGCTTCTTTTTAGTTCCCAACAGCAAGAAAAAGGCTGTTGTATCTTAACTCTGCTTTTTATTCGCACATAAATAGTAGATAAACTTATAGAGCTACCCGGAGTGCCCCAGAGCCTGTTTCTAAATCCGATTTCAATTAGTTGATCTCGAGTTTTAATTGTCTTCCTTTATCTGTTCTATAAATGTAAATAAAGCACTCAATATTCGTACGCATCATTATGAGTTTCTTTTGTTTATGAGTATTAATAACGGTATCTAAAATTTTCATTATTAACAATCAATTAATTTTTATTTAAAAACTTTCCAAGGTAGTAAGATCCAGTCTCATCTTTGCATAAAATCTAAAAATGTTGAATTTTTAGTCCGGTTTATTGGATTCGTCATACTCAATCCTGAAAAAATAACTTTAAATTCATAATTTCCGCCCTTAAGAACCCTCTATATCAGTTTCGAAGAAAATCGAAAGATATAAAATTTTTAGGATACATTGGATCTGCCAGATTGATTTTTTCAAAAATAATTTTAAATTCGTAATTAACACTAATAAAAATTCCCCAACACTGATTTTGGACAAAATCGAGAGATGTAAAATATTTAATCCGCCATCTTGGATCCGTCATATTTAATTTTTTTTTTCAAATAATTTCAGATTTTTAATGTGCGATCCCAAAAACTTCCCCATATCAATTTTGGAAAAAATCAGTCAAAATTAATTTTTTGTCCGCCATATTGGATCCGCCAAAATGAAATCTTTAAAAATAATTTTAGATTCGTTAAGTGCGACCCCGAAAACGCCCCCATGCCAATTTTGGAGAAAATCGGACAAAATTGATTTTTTTGTTCGCCATATTCAATTTTTTAAAAATAATTTTAGATTTGTTATTTACGATCTCGAAAACTCCCCCATCTAATTTTGGAGAAAATTGGACCAAATTAATTTTTTTCGCCCTATTGGATCCACCATATGGAATTTTTTTAATAATTTTGATTCGTTATATGCGATTCCAAAAATTCTTCCGTACTAATTTTGGAGAAAATCAGACGAAATTATTTTTTTTTGTCCGCCATATTGAATTTTTTAAAAATAATTTCAGATTCGTAGTGCACGACCCCGAAAATTTCGCCATACCAATTTTGGAGAAACTCTGACACAATAAATTTTTTTCCGCCATATTATCAGCGCCATCTTAGATTTTACTGCACCAATTTCATCCAAAATAATATGGGACTACCGCAGTAGCTTCCTAAACATAACATAAAAAATTTCATTCAAATCAGTGCCGCCGTTCTGAAGTAATCGGTGTGCATATATAAAAAAATATACCTAGCCGACAAATTGAGAACCTCCTTTTTTAGAAGTCGGTTAAAAAACGAATTCACCTTTATTAATAATATCTTATGCATTTATCACTACGCTTAATCCAAAAATAATATAATATTATGTAGTACCAAAATTTTAGTAATTACTAGTAAGACTCAAGTAATATTCCACTTAAATTTAGTAGTAGTTAGTAATTAATGCATCGGTATATATAACTTAAGCACAAATAGCTACTTAGCTCAATTTCGACACCGTCAGGTATGCCACGTAGTAAGATAAGGGAAGATATAATCGTAATTTTTTTTTAATTTTCAATATATTATTGTTACTTAAAAACACACAACTAAAACATACCTGGCAAGATCAGCGGCACTTAATTTTTGTCTGCTAAAAAATTTTGCCTTAGGTGGTTTCTTATACTTCGATGGAAATTTTATTTTTGACATTTTTCCTTGTTGTTTCTGAAAATTGATTTATTTTGATCAACTAGTTGCTTTGTAGACATTAGCTTGTTGCCAAGCAATATCAAAATATTACTTCACAAGAGGTTGTCAGAATAAACGGTCACGTCCAGAAAATGCTTACGTCACCACACGGGAAAGGCATTCCATTCACGAAATTGTTTATTATCGAATTGTCTTTTTAACCGATTTCTAAAAGAAGAAGGTTCTAAATTCGACCCTTTTTTTATGTATGTCGATTACTTCGAAACGATAGCAACGCAGGGAGTGACAGCGTTGGTCCCATATTAATTTAGACGAAATTGATTCAGAAAAAAACCAAGATGGCGCAGTTAATATGGCGGACAAAAAAAGTATTTTTGTCCTACTTTTTCCAAAATTGGTACAGTGGAGTTTTCGGAGTAGTAGTTTTCGATTTTATTCAAAAATTGTATTGGAAAGTTTTTAAAAGTGTAAATTATGACTTTAAAATAATTTTTAAAAAATTTGATATAGCGGATTCACTATGATGCTCTCAAAATTTAACATCTCTTGATTTCTTCCAAAATTGGCATGGAGATTTTTCAGGGTATAAATTACAAATTTGAAATGATTTTTAAGAAATTCAATATGGCGGACTAAAGATTTAACACCTCTCGATTTTATTCAATATTGTTATTAGAGAGTTACTGTGGGGTTTCTGATGATGTAGATTAAGATTAGATTAAGAGTTTAAATTGTTTTTTTTTTTGAAATTCAATATGTCTGATTCAGTATGGTGGGTTGAACATTTTACGTATTTACATTTTTTAAAAATTGGTATCAAGTGGTTTTCGGAATCGTAGATTATGAATCTGAAGTAAATTTTTTACAATTTAATTTGGCAGATACAATACGGGGGACTAAAAATTTTACATCTTTCTAATTTTGTCCATACTCAATATGCAAGTTAATATACGTCAGACTAAAAAATTTACTTGTCTCAAGTGCTTTCAATATTGATGTTGGGGGATTTTAGGGGCCTAGGTTATAAATCATAGTTGGTTTCTTAAAATTCAAGATAACTGATTTACTATAGCAGACTAAATATTTGTTTGGTACAATTTTATTCAAAACTGGTATTTGGAGGAGAATTCCTAGAATTAAAGAATTTTTCATGAAATCTACAAATTTAGACAAAATTGGTACTTGTAAACTCAACTCACATGTTAACCCACTCAAGTGGAACTCACCGAATTGAATGAAACTTGGCATACGAGTAGAATATTGAAAAATATTACACAAGTATTTTTGTTGCAGCCATAACACGCGTTTAAGGGTCAAAACTACCCTTTGATGGTGTAATAAAGGTTTCTTAGCAAGTAACGGAAGAGCTAAAGACTTTGTTTAAAGATTGTAGACAGTGTTGAAGATTAATTAAAATATGGTTGTCGGATTTGCATTGTCTTTGTATTTGTTTATTTTTACGACGTTTCGATTAGGTTGTATCTTTAATCATATATAAGTATAAACTGTTTATATTTGATAACGATTAAAGATACAACTCAATCTAAACGTCGTAAAAATGAACAAAAATGAAGACAATGCAAGTCCGACAATCATATTTTAATCAAGCTCAAGACTTTCCCAGGGATGATTTGTTTGATTAAGATCATACCTGAAGTAATATTCAACAAAAAATCAAATAGTGACCTTGAATTTAACCTTGGCAATGATTTGAAGATCAACTTTATGTTTTCAAATGGAAACCCCCTTTTTTACATCAAAATATGTTTAAAAAATTTGATTTTCACATGACCTTAATGAATATTTCAAGGAATATTTTTTTCTCTTTCGTGACGATAAGGTTTTGAACCATAACCCAGAGAAACCGTATATAATTTACAGTGTCCAACACATAGCTAAATTCTAAGTTGTTTTTAGCTTTGCTAAACTAATTTGTTTAAACAAATTATTGCAAAATTTACTTTTATTTCCAAAATAAACGACAAAATCTGATTCAACAGGAAAAAATACGCCCGATTTAGTTAATGTAAGTACTAACATAAAATTTACTACAATTTATTAAATAATTAATTTTGTGATTTTAATGAACTCATTAACATTCATAAGAAAATAAATAATAATACTACATCGTACATTGATCAACAGGTTAGAAAAAATAATCTAATCAAATTTGACAAATAAATTTTTAAAAATATGGAAACGTGTAAAGGCCACGAAAGCTTTTGGAGGTCAGAACTGAGCCCTAAAATTATGCAGATAGCTTGAAAATCAAAATTCTATAGTTTCATGGTCTGTGCAGTAATATTAATTTTGATTTAGCGATCTGATATTTGCTTGACTATATTTCATTTGGAGTTTGTGGTGACTTGCTACAACTAATCCAAGAAGACCATTTAGATATCTTAACCAACTTTTTTAATCATGTTTACGGTACAGGAAATATTCCTGTTGACTGACTAGTTTCGTCCTTTATTCCTGTCTCGAAAAAACCCACAGTCAAAAAATGTGAGGATTATAGATCCATCAATCTTGTGTCATGTTTTAAAAGTATTTCTTAAAATAATACAAGGACGAATATATCCGAAACTTGAACAGGACATTAGCGATACGCAATTTGGCTTCAGCAACAGCTTAGGCACAAGAGAGGCGCTATTTAGTTTAAATGTTTTAATTCGGCGAAGTCGTGATGTAAATTGCGATGTATTTGCCTGCTTTATTGATTTTGAAAAAGCTTTTGACCGAGTAAATCATAAAAAGCTAATAGAAAAACTACAAGAGCATCAAATGAATGATAAAGATTTGCGAATTATTTTCAACCTTTATTGGAAACAAGAATCATTTATTCAGGTGGAGGAAAAGGAATCACAAAAATTCCAAATTCGTCAGGGTGTTCGGCAGGATTGTTTGTTATCTCCACCACTGTTTAACATCTATTCAGAAAAACTATTTCGGGAAGCTCTTGAAGAGGTAAAAGACGGTATTTCTCTAAATGGGTTTTGATCAGTAATCTGAGATATGCAGGTGATACTGTCCATCTTGCAGATACAGCTGAAGGACTAGATGAGATGTGTGAAAAATACACCATGCGAATGAATATAAGCAAAACAAAGGTTATGATAATAAGTAAAAACCTATCCCAAAATGTACAATTTCGAGTCAGAGGTTCTCTTATTGAAACACTATCATCCATTAAATATCTGGGCATACAACCACATGATAAGTTGGAGTAAATAAAAGAAATAAAAATACGTATTGAAAAAGCCAGAGCCTATTTCAATCGCATGAAAACACTATTAGGTAATATGAAACTTAATCTACAACTAAGAACTTGTTTACTAAAATGCTACATATTCTCTATACTGCTGTACGGTGTAGAATCTAGGACATTGGCGGAGGCTGCATGTAAACGACCTGAGGCTTTTGAAATGTAGTGTTATCGACGTATGATAAGAATATCTTGGACACCTCACGTAACCAACGAAACTGTTCTGCAGCGCATGCGAAAGGAGAGAGAAATCATGAGAACCATTAAAAAAAGGAAGTTAGCATACTTTGGACATATAATGCGTAACCAAAAATACGAGGTGCGATAATTGGTTATGCAAGGCAAGATGAATGGTGCAAGAGAGACCCTGGAAGACGACGAATTTCATGGCTATATAAAATGCGACAATGGGCCAGAAAGATATCTACTGAATTATTTAGAGCCACTGTCAATAAAGTAATATGGGCCAGAATGATCGCTAACGTCCACTGATAGGGCATAGGAAGAAGATACTTCATTTCATTTCAGCTTAGCCTAACAATAATATGCATGGCTCGAGAACGCGTGTCAAAAACTTTGAATGGTAATTTTTAAATTAATGAGCAACATAATTTTATCTTTTAAGGCGTCCTGATTCTAAATTCGGAATTATTTAAATGTTGTTCCTTTAGATTCTTTTTCTAAACTCAAAAAAGTATCAGTAATCACCAAAATGACATATTAAAAGTATATATATATATATATATATATATATATATATATATATATATATATATATATATATATATATATACATACTTTTCCAGTTCAGAGTTCTGACAGAGGTTCGGACGGGGCATTGCCATCTAAAGGGACACCTCAAGAAACCCGAATTGGTAGAAACAGAAGAGTGCAAATTCTGTACGGAGGAGGACGAAACCTCAGGCGCATATCAGCAAGAATCCAAGAACATAAAAACAGCGTCAAAAACAAACAGACAACCTCAGCCCTATTTCAACATCACCAAACAACCGGACATACCATCGATTTCGAAAAAACAAAAGAAATAGCACCGGTACAGAACTACAAGGTACGCGTCATAAGAGAGGCCCTAGAAATCGAAAAAGCGGGACAGCTAAATAAACGAGACGATGCTATAAATTTTTCATCTACATGGAAAACATTAATAAAAAATCAAGAAAGAAAACAACAAAAATCAACTAGTACACGAGAGACCTGCATACAAGAACAAAGTATATCGCACTCGGGAGAGGGGAGGAGCCTACGAAGCCGCCCACCCAATCAGGCAGCGGGCCAGCTAAACAAAACTCGAAATTCTTCAGAGGCCACCATCAGTTCTCAGCGAGTAACGAGACGAACCGCACTTGAAAATGCCAAATGAGATTTTGGCGAAACTATTCATTCTACCATCCGTGAAAATCTACGATATAACTTATATATATATATATATATATATATATATATATATATATATATATATATATAAACAAAAATAAAATAAAATCTTGGCTTAGCTGACGTGAAATGTGTCAATCTTCATTATTCTCGTGTTAAAAAGTGCGGAGCATTCCAAAATATGGAAAGACTCTGGGTCCGACAGAGATATATATATATATATATATATATATATATATATATATATATATATATATATATATATATATATATATGAATAGTTTGGTTATTCCGGGTTTCAATCCGTTCGTTCAAAAAATCGTTTTCACGACGTTTCGCCAAAATCTCATTTGGCATTTTCAAGTGCGGTTCGTCTCGTTACTCGCTGAGAACTGATCAGTTAAATTAATTTTGTCCGATTTTCTCCAAAATTGGTATGGGAGAATTTTCGGGATTGTACCCAACGAATCTGAAATTATTTTTAAAAAATTCAAAATGGCGGATCCAATATGGCGGACAAAAAAATTTAATTTTGTCCGATTTTCTCCAAAATTGGCATGAGGGAGTTTTTGAGGTCGCACATTACGAATTCAAAACATTTTCAAAAAATTCAATATGGCGGACAAAAAAAAATTGATTTTGTCCGATTTTCTCCAAAATTAGTACAGAGAAGTTTTCGGGGTCGCACATGACGAATCTGAAATTATTTTTAAGAAATTCAATATGGCGGATCCAATATGGCGGACGAAAAAATAAATTTTGTCCGATTTTCTCCAAAATTACAATGGGGGAGTTTTTGAGGTCGCACATAACGAATCTGAAATCATTTTTCAAAAATTCAATATAGCGGATCCAATATGGCGGATAAAAAATCAATTTTGTCCGATTTTCATCAAAATTGGTACGGGAGAGTTTTTGGGGTCGCACAGGACGAATCTAAAATTATTTAAAAAAAAATCAATATGGCGTATCCAATATGATGGATAAAAAATTAATTTTGTTCAATTTTTTTTCAAAATTGATATTAGGGAGTTTTTGGGATAGCACATTACGAATCTGATATTATTTAAAAAAAAAATATGGCAGATCTAAGATGGCGAATTAAATATTCTTCATCTCTCAATTTTGTCTAAAGTCAGTATGGAGGTATTAAATTATTTTTTGAAAAATTTAATCTGGCGGATTCAATATGGTGTTCTAAAAATTTAATATTTTTCGACTTTCTCCAAAACTGATACAGAAGGTTCTTGAGGGTGTAAGTTATGAATTTAATAGTATTTTTTCAATATGACGAATGCAATATGGCTGACTAAAAATTTTGCATTTTTCGATTTTGTTCAAATGTGGAACTGAATCATTTTTGAGGATGTAAATAGCGAATATAAAATTATTTAAAGAAAATCTAATACGTCAGATGCAATATGACCGTTCGGAAATTTTAAATTTCTGGATTTCATCTTAAATTAGTACTAAGGGGCTTTGAAGGGTTTAGATTTAGATCAGATTAAGACGTAAAATTTTTTTTTTTTTGAAATTCAATATGGCGGACCCAATATGGTGGGTTGAAAATTTTACCGTATTCACATTTTTTCAGATTTAGTATTAAGGCGTTAGGGGGTGGTGTATTACGAATATGAAGTTAATTTTTTACAACTATTAGGTTGATAAGATATAATATGTGGGACTAAAAATTTTACAATTTCCGGTTTCATCTAAAATTGATATTGCGGGGTTCTTGGGGCATGTACAAACTCAATATGCAATATAAAATATATCGGGCTAAGAAATTTACGTCTCAAATTCTTTAAATATCGATATTGGAAGGTTTTGGGGTCTATATTACCGATCTCAAATTAATTTGAAATTTAAGATAGTGGATTTACTATGACAAACTAAATATTTGTTTGACACAATTTTATTGGTATTTGGAGAACTCTAAGAATCAAAGAATTTTTAGTGATTCATTTTAGGGTGAATTACAATTCTGGATAAAATGGATACTTTTTGCCACCTTGGAGTCATTGCGAGGTACATTAATCTCGATTAGCACGTAGTTCAAATAATTTATGAATATAATAAAGAATTCAAAACTAAAAATCGAAAAATAAAATTTTTATAAATTGAACCGACTTCTAAAAGTGCGCTAAAAAGGGAAAAATTACTAGAAATTTTTATATGAAATTGAAATTTTTGAAGTCGGCGCCAAATTGTTTCTAAATGAAATAAATAACTACTAATATATATAAATTATAGTAAGAAAGCAATTACAAATAAAGTATTTTTAATATGTTTATGTGAATCACATTTTGTCAGGTATTAGTTTGGCGCCGACTTCAAAAATTTCAATTTCATATAAAAATTTCTAGTTATTTTTCCCTTTTTAGCGCACTTTTAGAAGTCGGTTAAATTTTTTTATAAAAATTTTATTTAAGAAATGACATTCTAGAATTTGTTGATGATTATCTAACTACTGTCTATTTTACTGACAAAAAACATTGTGTTTTTTTTTAAATGCGGTTAAATTCTCGCATTCTAATAAATCATAACAGGATTATAAGACTCCTAGCAGTTCCCCATTATAGCTTCTCCCGCACTCAAGATCCATGAGGATTTTAAGAAAGAAAGCTAATTAGATTTTATTGAACCCCATCTTTTACGTATTTTATCGTAACTACGTTCCAGTTAAATGCTCTGACTTTAATAACTTCAGCGAAAATAGATCGGATATAGTTAATTACTTCATACAATTTATCAGTAATGCAATAAAATTTAAATAATTAATGTCATAAAAAATCAAAATTTCTGTAATAAAGAAAACTGTTTTTATATATTCTTTCTTTTTCTCTGCCTAAATGGATAATAGATATAAACAATTATTTAATTACGGCAGATAGATTTCTTTATTATTTACTGAAATTTTAAGTTTTTTTTTTTAATTTCGCAATATTCCGGTGATTCATAGATGTCGTTCGACTGGCGATATTTTTCAGTCTGCTGATTTACCTTGGAATTTATATTTTGTATAGCAGTTGTTGCCTGCGAATGTTGCTCTTGGTTCGATACAGCGATACAGCTCTACTGACGAGAGTGGTATTTGCAGGAAATAAACTGTTTGTACATATATATATATATATATATATATATATATATATATATATATATATATATATATATATATATATATATAGTGCTTTTCTTTGCCTGAAAGGATAAACAATTAATTTCATATTGCATATTTGTGCTAAAGCCTCTAGGATTCTTCAAAAAATTTTATTGGTCTCCGTTTAAAATGTTTTATTGAATATAAAAAAATATAATTAAATAAACAAATACGCAAAAATAGTTCTAAGTTCATTATGGTCGTTATTTAATTAATTTTTTTAGATTATTGAAAAATCCAACAAAAAATAAATTACATAGGGTCAACAAAAAGCCTTGGGGGGAAATGAAACTTATTGATGTTAAAAATAAAGAAATGCTTATATTGATACCCTAAGTTTCTGTTGATGTGAGAAGTCCTTCTAAGGGTGGAGATGATGTTTTTCTTGAACCCAAAGGATGTATCTGATTTGTGTATCTCAAGGGGTGGATACGTTGTTTACTTGACCCCGAAGGGTGAACCAGAGTTGTGTCCCTAGGGGTGGACCCACAAAAGAAATGACAGCTCAAAATCGTGGGCTCAAACGGCATTGCTAACTGATAAATCGTTGACATTTCCTACTCAAAATTAAATAGGACTTCATTGTTGATTCCTAAAATAAGAAATAAGAATTTTTCCTCAGCCATTAACAACACGGTGTTAGTTATTCACCCAAATTTGCTCCTAAAAATTACCACAGAAATAACAACCCAACAAGCAACGGCTTAAAAGAATGCAAATTGCCTAGACGTCAAGTGAAAAGGTCAAATAACCCCAACAAAAGGTAAAAAGAAATGAATATTTTATAAAAAGGTAAATAATAACATTCTATTTGAATATAAATAACCTAAAGAGTGACGTAGAATTGCCGACCTAAAAATACAAGTTACGAAAGGATTTTAATTAGGGCTGTATCTCTTATAGGCAAATTACTGAAAGATAAAGAAAATAATTAAGTTGAGAAGAAAATTTGCAAGGGAGTAAAATTTGGAATGGCTCGAAAAGCAATAGGACTCAAAAATGCAACGAATATTAGGCTGATATATTAAGGAGAAATGAGAAATGCTTATTAACAATGATATAGCGCTGCCCAAATCGTGAATATTAGCCAAAAGAAGGTAAAATTAACCAAATTAACCATAGTAAATTTAAGATAAATTTTTAACCGTGACACTATTACCAAAAGAGGTCTACTGAATACATTATTCAAAGTGAAATCAAAGAAAATGAGGTCATCTATATTATAGTCTTAACAGCAAATGAAGATCCTAACCAATATAAAAGATTTTTAAATTAATTTATAATTTTAATTGAATGAAAAAGTAAAGCTTTTTTTACATATTTTGGGGAATACAGGGCGGCCGGAAAATGTGGGAAATTTATCGGGTATAAAAAAAAACACGTAAAAGAAATACTACAAGTTTATTAAACTTTTTTCATATAGGCCTCCTCTTCGGAGATTTGGGCATCCAAAGAGTTATAATGGAATTAAGTTTTTCATACACAATTATTAAACCACCAGGTAAATTTCATTTTCTTTTTAATATGATGTTTACCAGATAAGACCTTTCAAATTACTATCTAAGAAAGTATAGTGACTTACTGCTGCAGGGACGTTACAGCTATGACACTCATGACCCCATCTTCTTACGCCCTGTATGATAGGAACTTTGGACAACGTTTTTTACACAATTTTGACTATTGATTAAAAATTAAGTACTTCATTCATGTCGCGAATCCTAACCGTTTTTTTATTTACATCATATGTTTGGCGTATTTCCATAAAAGATATATCTTTGTTCCCCTCAAATGTTTAACCTTCTACCTTATGATAAAAAAATCGATCCAAAATTAGAGTTTACCTCTGTAGTTAAAAAAGTTTAATTTTGTGAATTGCAATTGGACCTAGGTTCGCAAAAAATGTTTTATTGTATCGACACCAAAAACAAAATATTGTTGTTGCAAACGTTGCTAGATATGAAAGAAATACATATCCTGCATTTTAGAACTTTTCAACTTTCGCATCGCTGACACATTGGTTCTTTACTTGAATATTAATTTACTAGTTTTTAGATTTTGTAGGGAAATTAATTGTAATACTTCGAAATATGTAATACACGTTTATTGAATGTGCAGATATGCATATGATGTATGGTCTTGCATGTTGCAATGCTTTGGAAGCCAGGATGTTACATCACGACAGATATTCTAATCGTACTCTTCCAGATCAGAAAACATTTCAACAAGTTGACTAAAGTCTAAGGGAGAATGGTAGGCGATTCCATTTAATAAGGTAATATTATTAAATTTTTTCATAATTTTAGTAAAATTTTGGAAAAAGGAGTCGGAGAAGAACAGTACGTACGCCGCAATTAGAGGAAAATATTTTAAATGCTGTTGATGACACTCCTTCAACGAGAACTCGAAAATTATCAGCGCAGTTTAATACATTGAAAAAATAGTACATGAAGTTCTTGAAGAACAGCTGTTATGTCTATAACATGTAGTATATGAACTGATTTCTGAAGATTTTCCTCGTAAAATGCAGTTTACAAACTGGCTATTGGATCAGCAACGAAACAATGTAAACTTCATTAGCACTATTCTGTTCACGGATAAAAGAGGGTTTACGAAAAATGACATCATAAATTTACATAACTCACATATATGGGCTAATGAAAGTATGCAACTATTGTTCCGTATCATCAAAATCAGTTCCAATCAATTAATGTCTGGGCGGGAATCATTAGCAATTTTTTGATTGGACTATTCGTATTGCCGGCACGACTGAATAGAGAACCTTTTTTGGAGTTTCTCCGGAACGCTTTTCACGATTTAGTAGAGCACATACCACTTGAAACTCACCGAAACATATACTACATGCACGATGAGGCATGAGCAAATAACGTCTATCTAAACAGTTGGTTAGGTAGAGCAGGACCTATTGCCTGGCCTCCTCGATCTCCCCACCTAACGCCGTCGAATTTTTACCTATGGGGACAACTCAAGACCTTGGCGTATTCCACTCCGATCGACGGTAGAAAGGAACTTCTACGAAGAATCACGTTTCATTCTGATCCAATAAAAAACAATGCTGAGTTAATATGGCAGGTATAGTAATCCTCAATTCGTCGTGCCCACTAGTGAATCAGACTTCACGGAGCCCATGTTGAACTCTCTTACGAAATTTTTCTCTAAGCACTTAATTTAACTTTTTCTCGAAGCTATGGTGACGAGAAAATTCCTATTTTTTATATTCAACCGACCGAAATTAGGGAACTAACAGTGTCAATAAAATGACGTTTTTTCGAAAACGGTTAGGATTAGCGACATAAATGAAGGTACTTAATTTTTAGTTAATAGTTAAAGGTATGTAAAAAACGTTGTCCAAAATTCTTAACATACAGGATGTAAAAAGAATGGATTATGAGTGACACAGCTAGTCCGTCTCTGTAGCTGTGAATAATTCACAATACTTTCTTGGATTTGAAGGGTATCACCTGGTATACATCATGTTAAAAAAATTGAAATATACCTGGTGGTTGAATAATTATGGGTAAGAAACTTGGTCCACGTGTTTTTTTTTATATCGGGGAGATATCCCACATTTTCCCGGACACTCTGTATAAATAAAGATAATCACTAAATAATTACTGAGCCTATTTTTAAAATAACATATGCCCAAAGTACAAATTGTTTATTGGCCATTTCTCTATACTCCATGGAAATTAAATCAAAAAAGAGCTGTTTTGTTAACAAAAATGTAACATTGCTAGAATGTCTTCATTTCGGCATTTTATAAAACTCTGAAAGACCTGTGCAAAAAAAGGCGGACCAAAAATGGCCACGATTTTCGGTTTTTTGAGTTTATTTCAAAAAGTAAAAGTTATATCGGAAATGTTTCAAACAAAAGTTGTAGAAAATTAAAAACCCCGATTCATATAATATAAGTTATAGGTGGCGCCACTAGTTATCGAGATATATTTTTTTTTTTCGACAAAATTTACGTTATTTGTTTTTTTTTAAACATTTTTTAACAGATTACCGATTTAAAATTTAACATAAATATAGGTTTGTTATATATGTAATTCTCCTTTCAGGCAGAGAATATGAAAAATATATGTACAAACAGTATTGGACCGAGAGCAATATTAGCAGGAAATAACTGATATATGAATCATAAATTTCAAGGTATGTCGGCAGGATATTACACCTGCCGTCTACCAACTTCGATGTCAGACTGAAAAATATCGCCAGTCGAACGACATATATGAATCAACCGAGTAATGTGAAATTTTTAAACAATCAAAATTTCAATAACAAATAAAGAAATCTTTCTGCCGTATTTAAATAGTTTGTTATATATGTAATTCTCCTTTCAGGCAGAGAATATGAAAAATATATGTACAAACAGTTTATTTCCTGCAAATATCGCTCTGGTCCTCTCTTCATACGCGTTTCGATCACCTCATGATCTCGTCAGTGGAGCTGTATCGGACCGAGAGCAACATTAGCAGGAAATAACTGATATATGAACCATAAATTTCAAGGTATGTCGGCAGGATATTACACCTGTCATCTACCAACTTCGATGTCAGACTGAAAAATATCGCCAGTCGAACGACATCTATGAATCAACGGAGTAAAGTGAAATTTTTAAACAATCAAAATTTCAGTAAGAAATAAAGAAATCTTTCTACCGTATTTAAATAGTTTGTTATATATGTAATTCTCCTTTCAGGCAGAGAATATGAAAAATATATGTACAAACAGTTTATTTCCTGCAAATATCGCTCTGGTCCTCTCTCCATACGCATTTCGATCACCTCATGATCTCGTCAGTGGAGCTGTATCGGACCGAGAGCAACATTAGCAGGAAATAACTGATATATGAACAATAAATTTCAAGGTATGTCTGCAGGATATTACACCTGCCGTCTACCAACTTCGATGTCAGACTGAAAAATATCGCCAGTCGAACGACATCTATGAATCAACGGAGTACAGTGAAATTTTTAAACAATCAAAACTTCAGTAAGAAATAAAGAAATAAAGAAATCTTTATTCTACCTACTTACCGACATACCTTGAAATTTATGGTTCATATATCAGTTATTTCCTGCTAATGTTGCTCTCGGTCTGATACAGCTCCACTGACGAGATCATGAGGTGATCGAAACGCGTATGGAGAGAGGACCAGAGCGATATTTGCAGGAAATAAACTGTTTGTACATATATTTTTCATATTCTCTAACTGAAAGGAGAATTACATATATAACAAACTATTTAAATACGGCAAAAAGATTTCTTTATTTCTTACTGAAATTTTGATTGATTATAAATATAGGTATTATCATTCCAAGAAAGTATGTCAAACCCGGAATCTGTGAGTTTTTTATTTTTCGAGAAATTTGATGTCAGAGTTGAAAATTCAACCTCAATTTTCCGCTTTCCTAATTAAGATACAATGCTCAATTTTAATGTAAATTATTTGTATTGTTTTACATTTTAAAGATCTATTAAAAAAACAATTTTTTTTTCAATCGCGGGCCGAGAAATTTTGCAAAAACCAATTTTTGCACCAAAAAAATTACGATATATTTTCATCGGATGAAGATAAAATTCTTTTAATGCGTGCATTGGATTTAGATGTATCATTTCCAATATCAAAAAAAATATATTTTTGGTTGAAAAGCACGTTTTTTTTCAAAAATTCATAATGGCGTTGCAAATGAATATTGAGGGTTCAAATTTGCAGAAAATGCTTTTCAATATTTGTACTTTATCTGTGAAATTTTTGGATCCAAGAAATTCACTTCCATACGATCTGTGAACCTTCGAAAATTGAGCCGAATCTAATCGAAAAGAGCTGCTGCAGGTCGCTGTCGGCGGGTTGCCATAGTTCAACCTGAGATATGTTTTTTAAGTTTGCCGAAATGAACACATTCCAGCAAAAAAACTAATATTACATTTTTGTTACTGACGAATGTCTATTTTCCATGGAGTACTACAAATCTTGTAAAATAATTTCCTCATAAAAGCTTCCGTTTTCTACATTTCCTATATAAGGATCTCTTGTATTTTTGAATATAAAGGATGTTTTTTATAGAGGTATAGAACTTTAAATTGGCAACACTTTTTTAAGTGGCGGCCATTTTGTCAGCTGTCAAGTGATTTATGTTTAGTTTGGTTTGGCATTTCAACGTGAATAGACTGACGCCTGAACAACGCTTCCAAATTGTACAAATTTATTTTGAAAATCATGGTTCTGTTCGAAATACGTATCGCGCACTACGTTCATTTTACGGTCAACATAATCGTCCATCAGAGCAATTAATTCGATTAAGTATGGAACGTTCTCGCACCACGTTTACTCTAAATGATACTACGCATCCACAGAGACGTCGTACAGTGCGTACAGAAGAAGTCATTGCTGCTGTAGAGCGTAGCGTAGAGGAAGACCCGAATCAGTCTATCCGCCATCGTGCACAGGAATTGGATATGTGTCCATTTACTTTATGGAAGATTTTGCGGAAAGATCTTGGTTTGCGTGCTTTCAAAATCCAACTCGTGCAAGAATTGAAGCCACACGATGACCTAGCAAGGCGTAGATTCGGTGAATGGGCCCAAAACAAGATTGCCGTTGATCCCGATTTTCATAAGCGAATTTTGTTTAGCGATGAAGCTCACTTTTGTTTGAATGGATACGTCAATAAACAAAACTGCCGTATTTGGAGTGATGATAATCCTCAAGTGTATGTTGAGACACCGTTACATCCAGAAAAACTGACTGTTTGGTGTGCTTTATGGGCTGGTGGAATCATTGGTCCGTACTTCTTTAAAAACGATGCTGGTCAGAACGTTACAGTCAATGGTGACCTCTATAGAGCCATGATTACTGACTTTTTCGTTCATCAATTGAACAACCATGATGTGCAGGAGCTGTGGTTTCAACAAGACGGCGCAACATGTCACACAGCTCGTGCCACAATTGATTTATTGAAGGAAACGTTTGGTAACCGCATAGTTTCACGTTTCGGACCCGTGAATTGGCCTCCAAGATCGTGCGACTTAACGCCGCTAGACTATTTTCTGTGGGGATATGTGAAGTCGCTAGTCTACGCCGATAAGCCCGAAACGATTGATCACTTGGAGGACAACATTCGCCGAGTTATTGCCGATATACGGCCACAAATGTTGGAAAAAGTCATCGAAAATTGGAACTCCAGATTAGACTACGTCCGAGCCAGCCGTGGCTGTCATATGCCAGAAGTCATATTTAAATTATAATGCCAGAAGGTTGTCTTTCGAATAAAGTAAATTTCATGTCAATTTAAAAAATTCATCTTTGTTTCATTCCATTTAAAAATTATATACCTCTATAAAAAACACCCTTTAGCAGATGATATTGGCAGAGCTTGCAGAAAAACTGGTGTCAGTTGTATAAAGCCAGTTATTTTTGTTTGACAATAGAGGTCTTTTACGGACCACTGTAGGTATCGCTTAACGTAAGTACATCAGAATTTATGCTAATTGCGAACCTGTTTTATGGAACTCGGCGGTTTAGCTGTTTTCAGAAAATATCAATTGATAGCTAACTTCATGTCATATATCTTTGAGGGATCTATATTGAATAAAGAAAATTTGATCGCTTGATAAAAACGAAAGGCCCCAAAGAGAACACGTACGTAATCGTGTCACAAATTTTAGGTACATGAACAACAATAAAGAAAAAGTGCATAATTCCGTAATTTTTGTTTTGCTCAGGGCATCCACCACTACTCAGTACAAGATTTTGTGTCAAAGATGTTACTGTTAAAAAAATGTAGCAATATGGAACACACAGTGTTAGCACCTTTTTTCGTTTGCCCTATATTGTAGGTGTAAATAAATGCCTCATCTGATCCAAGATTGTGAATACCAAAAACGTTGTACCACAATTGACGTGAATAAAGAACTGGATTAGATCGAATGTGGGGTAGAGGTAGATTCTGTATAAAATCACAGTTTATTCAATCGATTTCTTCAGCTTTCGCTTGGTTTTTGTACCGTTTTTTCATTGTAAAAAATTCTTCGGCCTTTTTTAGATGAATCGTCTTTTCCACCGTTTTTCTGGTTTTCTCTGCGTCAGTGATTTCCTGGGAAGTAATTTTTTTTGCTCGAACGAGTGTCACTGAGCGCATGTATCAGATCGTGGAAAGCCAAAATTTACATTAAACTATGTTTTGAATATTTTTCAGTAATTTTTACAGGAAATATTGATCAAATATTCAGATTGAAATATGGAATGTAGTCCTTTATGGTTAAAACTTTCTGCCAGTAAAAAAGGGAGAGGATTTCTGCGAAGCGAGTAACGAGACTGCCTTAGTTTGAAGGTTTTAATGTGATATTAAATTAAATTAACTAAGGTGTCTGGATAATCAACTGACCTTTGCTTGTTTTATTCTCCTAGATTTCTTGACGACATACGTTGTGTTACTAATTTTAGATATCTACGCCTAAGTTCTCCCACAGTTACACTGTGAATACCTAAAAAAAAACCTCTTTACAAACTTCTATTTCTTTGCCTTCAAATCTTATTTGAAATATTTTCTTGCAGAATGTATTTTGCAGCTTCCGCATTTCTAACTCTCGCACGACATCTCCTTATTTCTTTCAGAGTTGTTAATTCAAACAAGTAAGAGTCTTTTTAGGTTTTATTGTTCATATTATAAATCTAATCGAATAAAAAAAAATTTGACTTCCTTACTAATATTTTCGTCACACTTGAACTGTTTGCAACTATAAAAATATTCTTGAAGAAGCAAAAAAATAAAAATTTCCCTCAAACCTATTATTTATCTGTAGTTTCTTCCAGTACTGTGTTTTTTAAAACTTTTCCTTTATGGTTAATATGTTTTTCGCCCTTTATTTTGAGCCATTTTAATCACTGGCCTTTAAAGATTTTTTCAATTTGAGCTAAATGCATACACATATCTGTGTTAGACCATTCGCTTTATACACCTGACCTTGCATCATGTGACTCTTATCTCTTCTGCAAGATCCAATCTGCATTACAAGTAACAAGATTTCAGTCCGCAGAAGCTGTGAAAGAAAAAGCAGCATGCGTCATACAGGAGCTCACAGAAAAAGACTGTTTCGAACAATGAAAAATTCGCATGGTGTGTTATATGGATACGGGAGGGGTATATACGACTCTAGCTTCGAGTTTTATAGAATAAATTTCGCATTAATCTTTTTCCGTACTTGCTTTTAACCAAATATTCTCGACTTCGGTATTTGCGAATCGTCGAATTAGTAATCTCAAATATTTTAAAAGCAAAATATCGGTAAAAACAACAACACGAAATTTACTTGGTAAAGTTTTACCAGCTCTCGTGATATAATTATTACTTCAAGATATGACGTAATAACGCTGTGCCGTAGTAGTAGAACTATAATGCTGCTTTCTCAAAGATTGCCATTGAGATTTGAACTCACCGTCTTTGTTCTCAGAGAGTTAGCACGCGGTTACCGCCACCTACTTTGCCATTTGGTTTTAATAACCATTTTATAATAACATCAATATTAATGAAAAATAAATTTTTAAATATTTAATGGCACCGCAACGGTCTCTTAATTGTTATAAATCAAACCAAAGTGATTTTTTGGGAAAAAATTAGAAACCTTTCTCCTGTTGACCATAGAAAGATACATTTTTTTAAGCTTACGAAAAATTACTAGCTATCAGGAATATGTAAACTAGAACATCAAAAAAGATCGACTTGCCAATAATATTTTATGACGATCTAAAGTCTAGCTTTTCCTGAAGAAGATCAAACCACGACTGAAGAGGGAACACTAGGGGAACTACTAAGAATGTACTTTCCAGGCTCAAATCAATATGAGGGGGAATTTGAAGAACAACAAAAATTTCCCTTAGTATGTCATGACTACAAGTTAGTTAAAACGATAATGACATATGAAAGGGTAAAATTGACAATTTTACTTTACTTTACCCCTTTTAAGTTATCTGGTAAGCATGTGGTATTCCCAATTTTACCACAAAATACCTCTTATAATATAATAAGTCATCTGGTAAAATTATTCCTCCCATGTTTGAGTTTGGGGTATGTGCCGATGGCGTTGAGGGGACCAAAAGTTGTCTTTATTCCCAAGGCAGAAAGGATGGACTACACAAACCCTTTCTGCCCTATTAGCCGGACCAGTTTCTTATAAAACAGAGTGGAAAGGTTGGTGGACCGACACATCAAGGAAAAAATAATAGAGCAGTGTCTCTTACATCATTTACAATTTACCTATCAGGACATTTATAGGTATCGAAAGGGGCGTTTGACAACACATCTCCCAATTCAATATGTATTGTTCTACTAAGACGAGGCTCTGAACCGACAGTAGTTGCACGGATGTTGAGGCAAAGACTAATATATAGTGTTATTGTTAAAGCAAGAAGGGGCTATACACAAGAAGGAGTTCTGTCGCCTTTGCTGTGAAGCCTTGTAGAGGACTGCCTGCTGAATGAACTAAATGAGGCTGATTTATATACACAGGCCTATATCTATGATCTGGTAATTTTTTGGGCTGGTTGCGACATCGGGGACCTGAGCAAGATATCTTATAAACGCCTTCTGTTTGTAATGGTATTACGTCGTTTAGTGAACTGAGATGAAAATTGTCCGACTATTTGATTTTCGGAACAATTTGCTCGGTGGCTGTGTGTATGTAAGGCAAGACAACACTGTAAAGTGTATGTGGGTGAAACAGGACGCTCTATATGCACTAGCCTTAACGAACATGAAAGATGTATTAAAAAGAAACAAATTGTACAATCTACAGTGACTGAACACCAGCATTGCAGAGGTTACACCTTCAATCTAAAAAAAAACTAAGGTGCTAGCATCAGTATCTGGTTTCTTTATACGTAAAATTAGAGAATCGATCGAAATTTGTAAATATCCAAATAATGTTAATAGAGATACAGATTAGTTTACATCATACCTGGAAATCGATTATAACGTTTGATCACTGTTCGCCGAGCACCAGTCGGGTATAAATATCGAGCTGTTGATCCTTGATAGTCATTCAGTGTTTTAATCTCGAAAAGTAAAGATCTTTGACGATACCTCGTGCAACGTTGGACAATGATTCCAATTTGATACGGTCTGGACCCAAGAACCATGATTTTCAAATATTACCACATTTGTTTCATTCATTCAAGGTCTTAGGAGTAAAACGCACTCAATTAATTTAATAAAAAAATCTCTGTATAAACAAATTAACGTATCTAAGTAGCAAAACAACTTTTATCACTATATAAATACAATTTTTTTTGTTATCAGGAGGGTTTTTTTTTTAAGAATAGAACCAACAAAAAAGTTATTATTGCAATAACTATGGCATTGACAATAAAACGCGAGTTCTAACGGTTTTTTTTGCATTATTTGCAGTAACTATTTAAAAAATGTTAAAGATTTAACAATAGAATTTCCTACTTAATGGTTTTCCCTTTGAACGCAGGTCAAAGGGGTTGATAAGGAAGGATTTTATCGACTTCGTTCCGACTACGGACATGCCTTGATGATAAACAATTCAGGAAATATGTATCTTCTTCTTCTACCTTCTGTAATAGGTCCCTGACCTGTCCCTTCTTCGATTTTCCTCATTCTAGACTTAAATTATCGCTCCACCTTTTCCGGGATCGACCTCTACTGCATGTACCACTAGGCGATGTGTCTCGTGCGATCCTTACCAGTCTATCCTTTGTCATTCGGCTTATGTGTTTGTTCCATTGTTTCTTACATTGTAGGACCCACTCATTAATGCAGTCTGTGTTGCATGATTGCCTGATGTTATCGCTTCTTTCTCTGTCTTGTAGCGTTTTTCCTGTTATTCGTCGAAGTATTCTCATTTCTGTAGTCTCCAATAGTTGTTTCGTTTTTGTCGTCTCTGGCCGTGTTTCTAAGGTGTATGTCATAATAGGTCAAATTGTGGTTTTGTAGATCCGAACCTTTGTTTCTTGTTGTAAGTGTTTGTTTCGCCAGATCACGTCGTTGAGTAGTATCTGATAGAAAATATTCATTCTTTACTAATCTTCAGGATTTCCATTTTCAGGGACGCGTTGCTTCCGATGGTCTGTGCGTAAGCAATCAATTTGCGAATTTTTTTTCGAGTGTCTTTGTGACATTACAAATAGATACTGTTGGGATTGAGAATGTATATATTGACAGTAATGCAGATCTGGACACCGAACCTAAAATTATATATATATATATATATATATATATATATATATATATATATATATATATATATATATATGTATAAAAAAATTGGATATACCTGAAGGCCCAGGCCCAGACAAGATATCTCCCACATTCATAAAGAATTGTAGAAATAATTTGTTATTGACTATGTGTCTCTTGTATAGTATATATTTAAACACTGAACAGTCTGATTAAACAAAATGGTTTAATTTAATATTCTAGTTGGCCCGTTTAGTTTTGCTCATTATATTTTTATAATTTGTATCAAATATGTCAAAACATAAAGGTTTATATAGGCATATTAATAATATCTTGGAATCGGTAAAAAAAAATAGTTTTTTTCCCATTTTTTAGGCTTCGATAATAAAGTTAAACTAATTCATATTGTTATATTTTCAAGATTCAAAACTTGTTTGACTTACTGTTATCAATTTAAATCCTCTCCTATCAATTTAGACCGGATTAAAGTTAGACCGTGTTAGTGAATTAAGGGGTGACTATTATCCGAACAAATAGAAACTGTCACATATAATATGGATACATAAAAGTGGGGACAGAACCGATGTAGCAAATTACCGACTCATTAGTAAAATTTCAATTTATTCAAAGATGCTGGAAAAAATATAATATCCAAACATAATAAGCACTGCAAAGAAACTAATTATTGTTGAACACCGTAGATTCGGTCCCCATAAAACTTTTGAAACTAACATATCTTACTCACACGATGCTTGTAAGGCAACTGGGGACCGGGGTCAGATAGATTGCATATACACCGATATTAGTAAGGCATTCGACAGGATTAGCCTTGACCGGTTAATCGAGAAGCTTGCTGGGGTGGGTATTTGGTGTTTATAACATGAGACAATGCCATAAAAACAACAATTTTTCTTTAATACAATAACGACTTGAAGATTTGCATTAACGACATAGATAACTATAATTAATTTCAACAGCACCTTAACAGTTTGTTTTATCACTGGATGACATTAAATGCTTGGTTTATTGTCATTCATTACTATTAAGCTAATCAGCTTAAACCTGACCCAAATAAACGCAATTTTGATTAGGCTCCAAGACAAAAATAATAAATCAAATATAATCAACATATAACCATAATACTCACCATGATACTATGTAAAAAGCCAGGATACATATTTGGCATTAACTTGTTAATTAAATCAAAACAAATGAACGTTTTGCTGACGATCTCTTGAATTTCAACTTAATTTGGCCAGTTTCAAGTACTTAAACACTATAATCAAGTACTTAAACACTATAATCAAAACTGAACATGATCGAGCCAGCAAATATATCACGATAATATATGATTTTACTTTCACCAATTTTAAACCGAGAATGGGGTCAAAACTTTGAATAAAATACAAATATACCTTAAAATGTATAAAATAAATTATTCTGATACAACCAAAAAGCAAATATGATCCAAAATATAATAAATTTTACAAAGAATAGTAAAGCTAGATTCAAAATTAACTTTTAGTAATAGAAAAGGAATAATTAAGCGCTTCCAAAGTAAGAGCCAACAAATACTAAGAATATTCAAGAATAATCAATCAATATTCATAAAAAAATAAACTGCCTTAAACCCAATATAAAACTAATAATAGATTAATGCAGTCAACTTAGGTATTAATGGGTCTTAAAACAGTCTATTATGACCAGATTTAAATTAGAGATTAAATTCACTCGGTAAATTTTAGGCTTAAATCTTAATAAATGAAGTTTTTCAGTAGAATGAAACAGGAAACATGAAAGTCAAGGCATATAGCCTTGCATGCGTGTAGCATATGCACAACAAGAATAGGAGTCAAACTAATAATCAAATGTAACTTAAAACCGTACTTTAGAATGTAACAATGTCTGTAAAATTCAGGAAGATAAAAGTAACCGAGCTAGGAAGTCAATTAATAAGGAAATAGAACTACGGGGTTCATAGTATGTAACTTAACCGACAAATGGTAAATTCTTATTGAAACAAAAATTTAAAATTAAGTGAATTAGCCATAGTAAGCTTAAATTGAAATTTGATCCGTGACATCATAAAAATTGTTGTACCGGAAACTTAATAAATCTACTGAAGTAGTATCTTCCTCATAATTTTTTTTTCAAAAATTTATTTTTCGTTTTATCAGTGGATAGTATTATCTGTTAATCAATTAAGTATTTATACAAGTAAAAGTTTATTTAAATACGTTATTTTATCAGTGTATTCCTTGAATCACTGCAGGTAAGAATCATTAAGTACCACAAAATTAACTCTTAATATCAAATTTTTAAGCGTAAATACCAATTTTATTAATTAATTGCGAAATATAAACGGCATATTAGCAATAATTCTGCTGATTTCTTCTTAAAGTTTTTCTTGTAATTATTATACTTGTATATATAGTGAAAAAAATCTTTAGTCCTATAATTTCGTTCCGAAAACAGGTTAGCTCAGGTTAGAGTACCATAAGTATTTAAAAATATTTTTTATGTTATGTTGGTGACGATTTCTTAAGATTTTAATATTGGACGGAAATTTTCACGACATAGGGTGAATTAATTTGATGAATTTTCGGAAAAAATCAGATATCTTTTAAAGGGAAAGAGCTACAAAGATAAACCATAGAGCATTTGAAAGGTGTAAGCTATGTAAAATTTAGGAAATTTATGCTGAAAAAAGTCGCAAGAAATTCGTATTTATCTTGATTCTCTCCAGAATCGCGATTTTCAATATATTTTGGACATATTAAGGGAAAAATTGTCTTGTCAAGACGAGTAATTCCTTTTTAATCGACTTCTAAAAGGAGGAGATTTTCAAATCGACCACCGATGTTTTTTTAGAAGCATTAGAAGTGGCAAAAATTTAGATTTATTTTGACTGTCTCTAGAATCGACAGTTTTAGAACATTTTGGATTTATTAAGAAAGAAAGAAACATTTTATTAAGACGAGTAATTCCTTTTTAATCGACTTCTGAAAGAAGGAGGTTCTGAATTCGACCGATTGATCGATGTTTTTATTTATGCATGTACGTCGATTACTCCAGAACGGTGCAATAAAATAAGAATAGACGAGCTTCACAAATTTGGAATAAACTAGCATTCAGAGTTAAAATTCTACAGATAAGCTTCAAATAAGCCGAAGCTAAAAGATAAAAATTATCACTTATCTCCAGTCCTGATGAAGTGGGCCGGAACTCGAGTATTTTTTTCTCATATGGCTTTGGTCCCTATGTGTTTAGTAGAGTCTTTCTCAGCCAAGCTTCCTAATAAGCATACTATCAGCTCAGGAGTTTTAGATGGCACAATGGCCGGTAACGTTTAGATACATTTTACCTTTTCTTTTCACTAATACATTTTTTTGAAAACAAAATACTGAAAAATGTGAAGAAATGGGTAAATGGATGATGTTTACTTGGTATCGATAATCGCATGCGCAGTGTATCGCTTGATCATACAGAAGGAACGGAGAATTTATACGCCTTTACGAGCCTGTTCGAAAAAATAGAGTGACGCAATTATAAAATTTTCGATACATATTCCTGTTACTATGGTAGAAAAATTGTGTTTCAAATTTTCTCTTGAACCACTTAATCAATCTGCCGAAAGTTACTTTTAAAAATATTAACTACAAAACTTATCAGCCTAATTTAAAACTATACATATATTTAATATACTTAAGGTAAAGTTATTAAGGTAATACAAGATTTTTTTGTTGAGGGTCAGCATTGTTAAGGATGCAATATTTTCTAAAAAAACAACCACCTATTCACATAACTGGATCCTAACGAGGCGCGAATCCAAGGGAGGGGGGGCGTTCCCCCCATCAAGAGCTTTGAGTCCAGGAAAATAGATCCGATTTTGCCTCTTATACGATAGTTTATTCAAGAACTAGAGAGAGTAATAAATAATTTTTTACCCTTTTTTTTCTTGGCAAACTACCTGTGTTCTTTAGTCCGATGTCTTTAGCAAAATCTGTTAGACACATATATTTTTCGTAGGAATGAGTTAGAAATTTTATAATCAAAAATAGCGGTCTATAATAATGGACTTTGGTTGGATAACAATAGATATTTGGAAGTGTGACGTGTTTCAATCCTTGTCATAGGCGTAGTAAGGAGGTTTATTTTATCACTAAATATTTATGGCATAGAATATTACTTCGGTAATAAACTTAAAATAAAAAGTTTTTATTATATTATTTTATTTCTTATGATTTCTTAATAATTCACACACATGCAGATAATTTTGACATATTTGACACAAATCACAACTGTATTTTCATTATTTTAAATTTTGACATGGAAGCGGTTTTGGGCACTTTCAGACTAAAACGTAGTCTTATTCTCGCAAAAAATTCTAAGTTATAATTTATATACTTAACGATTTTGGAATAAATATAGAGGTTGCAGCCATATCTTTGGGGTATATTATCTCAAATAATATATAGAAACAAGCGCAAGCAAGATAAATCACTAAGGACACACTGTAAGGTGTACTGTGTTCACAGACAGGAATGAAATTGAACTATCAGAAATTTTATTGTTGCAGTAAATTTATAAACGCTTATATATCTAAATATAATTAAATATAATTAGATTTACGGCAGTCCTTAGTTACCTGCGGTACTGGAGCAGGTACGTTGGAGGTTTCCGTAACAGTTTTATTACTCTCTCTAGTTCTTAAATAGAGTATAGGAATGTGTATGTTTGCGATCATCCCCCTCCCTCCCAAGAGCTTTGAGTCGAAGAAAGTAGAACCGATTCTGCCTTTTATATTAGATATGTGTATGCAGCTGGCACTTCGCCCCGTTGACAACTTGCTTTTCTTGCAGTATCCCTCCCCCAAGAGCTTTAAATTCAAGAAAATAGACCCTATTCTGCTTCTTATATTAGAAATGTGTATGCTGCTGGCATACCCCCCTGTCTGCAACTTGTTTTTTCTTGTGATCACTCCCCCTTTTCTCCAAGAGCTTCAAATTCAGAAAAATAGATCAGACCCTGCCTTTTACACTAGAAATGGGAATGTTGGTGTCTCCCCTCCCCCCGTCGGCAACTTGTTTTCGCTTGCCATACTGTAATTTTGTAATATCACGGCCCCCTCATCCCAAAGAGAGAGGCTGAATCTGCCCCTGATCCTAACACTATATTAATGCCAAGATAGATAACAGATATTAAGAGATAGTAAAGTATAAACATTAACTAAGGCTAAGATTTTTCTGAAGTAGGAAAGTGCACCATTTATATCTTAACCTAATAGAGGCAAGATAGAGGTATTGCGGACGAACAATACTTTGGAAAGTGTTACCTTTCATAAGTATATTAGGGTGCCTAAACCCACTTTTCTGAATCTGTATCGGCACGGCCTATATACCCTCAGAACACGTATGTACAACCGAAACCGTTCTATGACAGGAGCTTGATAACATGTTTCAGTGAGTAATGCTCCAAAACTTACGAAACCAACACAAACCAGAAAAAGTGCATGCTCAAATTAAATATTTATCCAAATTAGACTGTACCCTATAAATAAAAATTCAAAAAAGCATTGCTTAAGACATGTCATTGTTGGTAAAGAAATTTTAGCTATTTAAAGAAAACTGTAATAATATTATTAGATAATTAGTTAAGGTACGACAAAGGAAGTACGGAAGTAGGAGAGTGCACCATTTATATCTGAACTCAATAGAGATAAGAGAGGTATCGCGGACGAACAATACTTTGAAAAGTATTACCTTTTGTAAGTACATTAAGGTGCCTAAACCCACTTTTCTTAGAAACACGAATCTGTATCGGCACGGCCTATATACCCTCAGAAGACGTATGTACAGGGTGAGTCAACGATTGGATGAAGTAGGTTTGTGCCTTTTCGGTGAAATTAACAAAGAAACTATATTTATTGTTTGATACAGTCTATTTTTACGCAGATTTTAAAAATATTTAGGACTCTATAGGGTGAGCCAAAAAACTAGGACAGCATAAAGTTGTATTTTTTTAAATAGAACACCCTATATACGAATCATATTTTCGATTTAGCTTATAATTTTAAATCTTTTTTATTAAGGGTTTACTATAACAAAACTTTATAGTTTCTGAGATAATTAAGTTTAAAGAAAAAAAGTCACATTTTCAAGCATCAATTCAATCCTAAATAACGTTTTCAATTTTGTGACAAATATATTCAAATTTGGAATTTAGCAAGGCCAAGGACAAGTTAATATAATTTTTACCTAATATTTGCAATAAAAGCTACAGGGTGTTGAACACATCGGCTCAAATTTGAACAAGTTTAAATGAATAAATATCTTTTTTTTTAAATGGTACATCCTGTATATTTTCATGTTATTTAATAGAGTAATAAAAACCCTAAAAGTTTTGTTCAATATATCCTATACCTATTTATAATAGTTTTTGAGATATTTCAGTTTTTCTTATTTTCCATACTTTTTTACAGAAATAGTCTTCATTATCATAGTAGCCATGTAAAATAATAAAAAGAAACTACAGAAACAAACAGAATGTGGTTAAATATGATGAAATACATTATTCGTTATATTACAACGGCAGTAGTTTAATTAAACATAATGTGAAAAAATTAACAAAACAATAACGACAAGGCAAATACATATTTACTTTTATACTAAATTGAAACAAAAAAATTACCTATTAAATACTGAGATTAATTATTTCTTTTTAATAAGTGTTCGAATAAACGACCCTCTTGTGCAATGCACAAATTTAGTCTTTTTTGCAGATTTTCTCGGACCCTGAACAAAATTAGTGGCGTTATTGTTCTACAGGTATCCCTAATCCTGCTTCGCATATCTTCCACTGTTGTTGGTGGATTAACATACACCTTATTTTTAATATAACCCCATAGGAAGAGATCTAATGGGGTGATGTCGCAAGACCTTGGTGGCCACTCAATGAAACCCCCACGTCCAATCCATTTTTGCGGATATCGTTGGTCCAAAAACGCACGAACTTCACGATGGTAATGCGGAGGCGCACCATCGTGCTGGAACCACATACTGTCGAGCTCATCCCTATCGAGACCTTGAAGCAGTTGGGGTAGTTCTTCTTGTAGAAAGTTCAGGTAACTATGGCCATTTAGTGGTTCATTAAAAAAGTGGGGTCCAATAATTCGATTATGATGAATACCACACCAAACATTTAATGACCAGTGGTTTTGATGTTGCACCTCTCTAATCCAAAATGGGTTTTCTGTGGCATAATAATGCATGTTGCGTCTATTTACGGCACCGTTACTTCTAAAAGTAGCTTCATCACTAAACATTAGGTACCTTGCATAATAAATTTGGATTTAATTGAATCTCCGCATTTATTGTACGACAAAAGTTTACACGACTTTCAAAATCCTGTCCATGCAATTTTTGGTATAATTCCATGTGATATGGATGATACCTATATTTCTTGGTAGTATGATTAGCGGTGGATTGTGATGTTTCACATAATGCTGCTAACTGACGGCTACCAATATAAGGATTTTCCTGAACATTTAACAATACTTGTAGTTCTTTTTCTTCATTAGTTACTGGTTTGTTGACCACTTTACGTTTTGGATAATCAACAGTACCAGAAGAATCAAATATTTGTATTAAGTTTTGAAAAGTATGGGTATTAGGCTGGCGTCGATCAGGATAATTCATTTTGTAAATTCTTTAAGCAAGAAGGCAATTTTTTGAGCCTCTCCTATTGTATAAATCATATCTATTAACTCATTCATTGGAAAATTCATTTTACAATATAAGATGAATGCAAAAAAAACCAAACTACACTACATAAAAACCAAAAGAAGAGATTGCGGTTATAAATTTGACACAGAAAAATGTTCTTTTACATTGTTTTTGCCATGGCTACTATGATAATGAAGACTATTTCTGTAAAAAAGTATGGAAAATAAGAAAAACTGAAATATCTCAAAAACTATTATAAACAGGTATAGGATATATTGAACAAAACTTTTAGGGTTTTTATTACTCTATTAAATAACATGAAAATATACAGGGTGTACCATTTAAAAAAAAAAGATATTTATTCATTTAAACTTGTTCAAATTTGAGCCGATGTGTTCAACACCCTGTAGCTTTTATTGCAAATATTAGGTAAAAATTATGTTAACTTGTCCTTGGCCTTGCTAAATTCCAAATTTGAATATATTTGTCACAAAATTGAAAACGTTATTTAGGATTGAATTGATGCTTGAAAATGAGACTTTTTTTCTTTAAACTTAATTATCTCAGAAACTATAAAGTTTTGTTCTAGTAAATCTTTAATAAAAAAGATTTAAAATTATAAGCTAAATCGAAAATACGATTCGTATATAGGGTGTTCTATTTAAAAAAATACAACTTTATGCTGTCCTAGTTTTTTGGCTCACCCTGTAGAGTCCTAAATATTTTTAAAATCTGCGTAAAAATAAACTGTATCAAACAATAAATATAGTTTCTTTGTTAATTTCACCGAAAAGGCACAAACCTACTTCATCCAATCGTTGACTCACCCTGTACAACCGAAACCGTTCTATGACTGGAGCTTGATAACATGTTTCAGTGAGTAAGGCTCCAAAACTCACAAAACTAACACAAACCAGGAAAAGTGCATGCTTAAATCAAATATTTATCCATATTAAACTGTACCGTATAAATAAAAATTTAAAAAGGCTTTGCTTAAGAAATGTCTTTTCTAAAATAAAACAAATAAAGCAACATCAACTTTAGGTAGAATTAGACAGATAGGTTGCTCATAATTATATAAAATGATTAGTTAAGGCAAGACAAAGGAAGTATCAAGGTAATATTAGGTTTCAAGTCATTTAATCATAATGTTTTCGAAGGCATTTAGAAAGGAAAACTTCTATTTTGCGACACACTAGAAACAAGTTTGTTTTTTGTCGAGCCCCACGTTGGTTGCCAATTTATTACCATTCTCACTTTACAATTTATAATTATAGTAACGAGCTTGTGGTTATTAATTCCAACGTTGTTTTTACACAAAATAGTTTAGAATCATATGAAGAACATTATTTTTAAATTTACGTTCCCTACAAATTATTGATAGTAAAGCTTCAATCTAAATTTTGGAAATTGTAGGCTTAAGAAGATATAGTGTGTATGCAAAATAAAAGTCGGAAAGAACAATAAACAATTTATTAACAGCAAGTGTGAAACATGTTTATTTAAAAAAAAATAAAAATAACATACTAAAGGTTAGTATGACAATAAGTGCCGTTAAAAATTAAAAGTGAAAATTTGTTAATAAAAAAACAAAGAATTTTTTCTGTACCGACCTTGTAGTGTGTCAAAAATGTAAATCAGTTGACCTTCTATAATTCCTTAAAATTATCAATACATTTAAAAATTAACATTCATCATATTGGCAAGATGCTATGAGGAAGTTAACAATAGTAATAGACAAGAGAAGAAAATTACACTAGTATATAGTACAACAAGAGAAGAAAGTTGGTCAAACCTTAACTGAATACAAAAAAAAAACAATGGTCCGTTCTAATGAATAGACATCTGTAAGTAAAAGATATTATAAAATAAACTAGATAAAGCCTGTTACTTCAAGATAACGTATGCTAAAAGTATTCTGCAAAGACACGATAAGGTATGAATGATCGAACTCTCCAAACTCGGAACAGAGTGGAAGGTAGAGTCAAAATTCTAAAGATAAGCTTTAAATAAGCAAAAGAGCAAAAGGTAAAAGACAAAAATTAAGACGCACCTTCAGTCCGCCAGTCAGTGCTTCGTTGTTGAGTCTTTCTCAGCCAAGTTTACTCAGATAAGCATACTATCGGCTCAGGTGTCTTAGATGGCACAAGGGCCGGTACCCTCTGGCGATAGTGTTTTTTTTTTTATTTTCACCAATGCATTCCTTTGAAAATAAAACACTGACAAATGTGAAGAAATGGTTCAATGAATGATGTTTACTTGCGATGGATAATCGTGGGCGCATTATATCACTTGATCATACAAAAAGAGAAAATAGAGTGACGGAATTACAAAATT
Organism: Diaprepes abbreviatus; assembly: GCA_034092305.1. Taxonomy (NCBI): domain Eukaryota; kingdom Metazoa; phylum Arthropoda; class Insecta; order Coleoptera; family Curculionidae; genus Diaprepes; species Diaprepes abbreviatus. The sequence goes on from JASJET010000026.1 coordinate 384,499, forward strand.
ACCATAATAATATTCAGAGTGCCCGGAAAATGCTTATAAACTTTTGATTACAGACTCTTCATGTCAAAATAAGTCGATTTAAGCCAACTTAGTTACCGGCTTATTATTGTGTTATAAAAGTAAAATCATTAAATTCAGTTACCACGTTTTCAAGAAATTTGGGAAAAATTTATATGTTCCTAATGTTTGGCGTATATATATATATATATATATATATATATATATATATATATATATATATATATATAGTCCTGTAATGTTAAAACTGCTGAACGATTTTCTGTTTCTTTCTAAGGAATGTTGTTAATTTGCAATAAGCTGTGTATATTCCCATATAGGATCCACGCCGAACGATTTGGTTATCGTAGAATATTGAATTGAAAAACTTTTGAACGAGTGGATGGGCAGTTCAAAGAAATTAGATAAGAGTAATGAAGTTATTTGTAGGAATTTCTGTTAGTTTATGTTTTAGCTAGCTTTATGCTGCGGAGTTTTATAATAAAGGGTATTTTACAATAAAAATATTTTTTCCTAGAAAGAACGTTTGTAAGTTCAACCCCCTATTATTACTTAAAATCAGTATCGCTTACCTTAATTTACATTGTTGGTAGTAAAATAACAGATATTTATGTATTCAAATTGGACATGGGGAAACGTTCAAATGCTTTTATTTCTAAAATAGTTCATTTTTTTTGGAATCAAAGAACAGCGTAAAAAACGAAAATTAAATACTGTTTAAATTATTTTAAAAACACTAGGTAAAATTAATTTTTTCAAAATATTTTCAGGTCTTTCAAATATGGAGAAATTAGGACTCCTGCTATTGGCAATAACAATTTTACAAACCACAAATGGAACCTTTTTAAAATTTCTCAGAAAACCGTTTGAACATAAACCCATTTCCAATCTAAAGGATCCATTATTTTTGACTCCATATTTGGAAAAAGGCAATATTAAAGATGCTAAAAACGCCGCTGAGGTACACTTAGATGTATTTCAAAATGTTACTAGTTACGCAGGTTATTTCACTGTAGATGAAGAAACAACTTCAAATCTATTCTTTTGGTTTTTCCCATCCGCAAATAACTATGAAGAGGATCCTGTAGTTTTGTGGCTCCAGGGGGGTCCAGGAGGTTCGAGTTTATATGGACTATATGTTGAACATGGACCTTTTTCTATTGAACAAGATGGAAGTGTAACACTGCGTGAATATTCCTGGCACAAAAATCATTCTGTACTCTATATTGATCAACCAGTAGGGACAGGCTACAGCTATACATATGGTTTTCTTTTAACCGATGAAGAAGAGATAGGAAGACAACTTTATAATGGTTTAATACAGTTCTTTACGTTGTTTCCAGAACTACAAAAAAACAATTTCTTTATTGCCGGTGAATCATATGCTGGAAAATATGTTCCTGCAATTGGTCATACTATTCATCAAAGAAATCCAGCTGCTTCCCTAAAAATAAACCTACAAGGTCTGCTTATTGGTAATGGCTTATCAGATCCTGTACATCAAATGAAGTACGGAGATCTCTTGTATCAATTGGGTTTTTTTGATCTTAATTCTCTAAATATCTGCCATGGCTCAGAAGCAAATATTGTAGAATATATTAGGCTTGAAATGTATGATCTAGCGACAGATTACTGGAATGCAATTGTAGGAGGTTTGTATACTGGTTATAGTGATTTGAATAATGTTTACAATTTTCTGAAACAAGACATTGATGATCCCACCGCATGGAAAAATTTCACTGTAAGAGATGACGTTAGAGAAGCAATTCACGTAGGAAGTCAAACCTATTCTGATCAGAATTATGACGTTTATTATGCGCTCTATGAGGATATTACCAAAAGTGTAGCACCGTGGGTAATTGAATTATTGGATCATTACCGCGTTTTACTATTTAATGGACAACTAGACATCATTGTCGCTTATCCTCTTACTGCTAACTATCTTCAAAATTTAAACTTCAGTGCTGCGGAAGAGTACAAAACCGCTAAAAGAAATATCTGGCATGTTGGTGATAAAGTTGCTGGCTATGTTAAAACTGCTGGAAATTTAACTGAAGTTATGGTAAGAGATGCGGGACATATGGTACCTTTTGATCAACCTGAAGTGGCCTTTGACTTAATATCGAAGTTTATTCGAAATGAACCTTTAGCAAAAATCTAAGTAATAACAAATAAACAAATAGCATTTGTGAACATTAAAGGAATTTATTGCATTGTTTGTTATTTAATTCCCTAATAATTATTTATATATATATATATATATATATATATATATATATATATATATATATATATATATATATATATATATGATGCAAAATGCGAACAGTAAATTCGTTCGACATGCACTTGGCTGTGCAAAGGACAGCCGGTACCCTGATGAGTCTAATAGAGACGAAACATGTACCTCTGCCGTATAAATGTGGCAGGGAGGGTAAGTTTTGAGTTTTTTTTTCGGTATGGTGGTACAGGTAGGCCACCATCTCGATGGTGGTGGAATAGGATAAACTGTGCAACCTCTAACACAGAAAGCATATGGTTGGAACGAAGTTTGCATTTACTGTTCGCATTTTGTTCATTCATATACAGAGCTGCATATAGTTGTACGTTTGCTGAATGTGATTTCAGTACTACAACGGCATAATGTGGATATATCCACTGCTATTGCATCTCACACGGAGGAATCCGTGAAAGCCGCATAAACATATATATATATATATATATATATATATATATATATATATATATATATATATATATATATATATATATATATATGTAGTTTGACCAGTAAAGACTGCATCATATGGAATTTTTTTATTAACAGCTTTATTTGAAATTTAACTTTAGCAACAATTTTTGCAAAAATACATACATATATATATATATATATATATATATATATATATATATATATATATATATATATATATATATATATATATATATATATTAGCTTCCATAAAACTTGTTTTACCGAAAACTTGAAAAATTACTCTTCTTCTTTCGCATAAATCGATTTTTTCTAAAAATTATTCTCATCTCAATATTTTATAAACAGGAAATGTATATATGTATGTTCGCAAAAGTCCAGAAATTACTATGTTGAACTAATCACCACCAAAATTTAACTATTGCTTTATTACATATTCTGACCTATCATAAGCTATATAGTGCCGACGCAGCTGTGCCGGGAGATGATTTTATAATAATAAATAAATATTACCTGATAATTAATTAAGTATTTACGAAAGTGTAAGAATATGTTAGTTTATTAGTCTACTGAAAAACTGCTCGTTCGTTCTGGTTCGCCCACTTCATCTCATTTTGAAAGAATTTCTTTGGCGGGGTATTTTTCCTTAATTTTGGAAAACGAGTTTTGTAGTGCCTATTCACAAGGCAGCAGGGCTGACATTCGCAAGTATAGAGCTATCAACATAATTGATATTATTCCTAAAATCTTCGAAATTCTGGTTAACTGCTTTCTCACCTAGCACATTACGCAGTAGAAATGTTTGTGTTTTACTATAGCTTCCAACATATCACTATAAGGTTAGATTTTCTCAGTTTTAATCTTAAAAACGATATGTTGCCCTTATTAACACAATAAGATAATTTGAGTTGTTTTTACTGCTCTTACGACTCTTTGGCATCTGCAAAATAAGTTGCCATACGCAATATCTGCTTTGATAATCATCTCGGCACAGCACCATATTTGCGAAGGTTTAATATTGAGCCAAAAGTACTACCACTTTTCGGACTTAATTAGAAACAAATGTGTCGTCTGCAATGACCAAACAAGATGAATTGTGAAGATACTAAATGACATCTGAAAAATTTATTTCAATTTTTTAGAGTTGTCTTACCTAAATCGCATATATCGAATTTAAATGTTTTTTCACCCATCGCTGAGATCATTATACGAAGATATCATGACAATGTAAGCTGTGGCAGTAAAGCTAGTTGATGAAATGCTTATTCGCGCAAGAGAAGTAAAATTGTGTATGTAAAGAGTACAAGAGAAAATCGGAGACGAAGACTAGTAAAATGGGTCATGTTAACGATATCCTGAGTGTCATTATTTCCTCGATTAATTTAACTACTTACAAGATTTAACCTCGGACCCTTCGTTGTAAGCAGAGCGGAATGATGCAGAGGAAATAGAAGGAGACCACATTATTAAACCTGATCGAAATGCAAATGAACTTCATATCATTTTCCTCTCAATTTTATAATTTTATATAAGATCAGAGTTCAACTTCAATAAGTCTCGATAAGGTAATGGGCCCAATTTGTGTTATTACTGTACTTGTAAAGCTGGAGCATGCACACATGTAACATCTGTTCTCTGGTATATGAGATTCGCGCAGCATGAAAAAATGTGAAATAATCTTTACCCAAAGTTTTCCTAAGTATTCATGGGTATCGTAGAAATAGACAAATGATTGAATATTAATGAATCAAAATAATTTATTGAGATTAATCGCTCTACTTTTATGCATAAAAAATTATTCTAAATTATCATAACTTTAAAGATTTTTATGGTGAATTCAGGTATAACAAAAAGTTGTGGTTTATATATTCTTTTTATAACAATTTAAAGAAAAAACTTAAGTTTTTTCAGATAGTAAAATGTTATGCTAAATATGAGTATCGGCATATTAATTCCAAATTACTGCGGATGCAAGTTTTTTTGGAATAGTTATTTTGTGATTTATCAAATGTGAATCAATTTTTGAAGGAATTAAGCCAAAAACTATTTTAAATAACAAAAAAAAATAATCAATGAAACTATTTTAAATTTTGGCTTATCATCAATAGCTTCTTTGTACAAAAGGTTATTTGACTTAGATGATTTTTCCTTATTTAATTGTTTTTTTCTTGGAAACTAATATCTATGCAGCTCTCAGTTATATATTTTAACAATAGCATGAGATAAGATGCCGAAATCCAAAACTTTAATATGTAAAAGTAATTTTTTAAAAACTTAAAAAATAAGAAGAGATTTTTATTTGCACATGAATATTTTTTAAATCTTCGTACCCTTTGGGTACAGTATACTAAAGGGGGTATTTCCAAGGAAATTCCCTAAAAATATTTCCATATACATAAGAAAATTGTTGGTTTGTGACCTTAATATTTTTTGAATCGTCCCTTTTTCGACATATCTCAACGAAATTTTTTCTCATATTTACTTCCTTTTAAATGAGTTTTACGAATTATTATTAAGCATTACACAGTTTAAATTAAGTGAAACTAGAAAAAATGAAATCAGTTATTATTTTATTTAAATTAAACTGCTAATATTATCTACAGTAAGAAAGCAATAACAAATAGTTAGTCACAAGACCGATACTATTATATGTTTTTTTTATTAGACAGTGTCAAAATTGTGTTGTTACATTAACAGTTTCTAGAGCAATTATCGGTAATTATGTTTGCTACTAACATAGATCCAATAACACTAAAACAAGTACGAGGGATACACCCTTGAAATCACTGGAGTCCATTAGGGAGATTTTAAAATTGATAAGATTTAGACCAAAAGATGTATAAGGTCAAAATGGAATCATAACTGTATTCTATTTAGCCGGGAATCACCCAAACAGCTTTGCATGGGCCATCTCTAGAGCAAGAAGGTTAGAGAAATATGGCAACTATGTATTTGATGCAACTCACAAAACCATCTCTTCGAGAAATGGGCTTTTTCACTCGGAGAAGCGTGTGCTGAAATTGCCTATGACACTTAATATAGAACACTATTTATTGGCTTGGCCATTAACGTTCTTGATTTAAATATTTTTAGCAAAGTCCAAGAAAAACAAACTTTTATAAAGAATTTATTATCAAGAAAATAATAATACAACAAATTGAATTCAATAAAATCATAACTGATTCTAACAGATGATTTATATTTAGTTTCGATTTTTTAATGAAGTTTTTTAAACACGTTTTCAATTAAACAAGTTTTTTCTCTGAAGGTGATGAAAAATATTTAAACTCACAATAAATCTCGTAATTTATTATTTAAGTCTAACTAAAAATACCTAATTCTTGTTTTAACAATTTATATCAATAATAACTCTAAACATTAAATTTTTATTATCATGAGAGATGATTTTGAATAGTAATATTCCCTTAATAATAAGATAATACAGCTGTAACTGTATAATTTTTATAAAAACAAAACATTTCTTCATTTTAAAAAATAATAGTACAGTTGATGGAATTAATAATAAATATTATTTTCTACTTAAAATAAATGTATATCAAAAGGTATGTGTAGGCATATTAAATTCATAAAATACCGCAACAATATTGCTTAAATATTAATAAAAAAATAATTACATATAACAAATTAATACTGAATCTACTTAAACATTTGAATTATATCTATAATACGATATCAATAAAAAGTAACGCTTTGATTCACTAAAGTGAACTAAATTTAGTACTGGTCTAAATCGACAATTAAGTTTTAATTTAACATTATTTTTCCACCTATATTCGAACCCAGATCATCCTGCCTTCTAGGCAAGCACCTTTTCCCCTAGGCTACCGTGGGCCATGAAAAATAGTTAAACTGCTAAATCACAAATTTAACCATTTAAAGTAATTACGAGCCTAAGCTCACCTTAGCTGACGAAGTTTATTTATGCAAAGTGAAGTCTAAAATAATCAAATTTTATTTTATGATAAATCTATGGAGGTAATGAACAAAATTATTTCAAAAATCAAAAGTTGTTAAAAGCTATACATAGCAAAGACGTTAAATAATATTAATATGAATATATTAAAATAATCTATGTAAAAGACATGACTCATATTTTTCTAGAAAAATGGTTTACGATTTAAATTTGAGCTTACGTTCTCCTTGGCTAAGTTAGTTAATTTTGCTTTATTTTTGAAAATACACATGTTATGGGCAAACGCAATATCTTTTTCCTTAAGTATCTCTAATAAATTTTTTGAATAAAATTATTCCATTCGTTGTTTTTTTGGTTTTACTATATTACGAACCGTCGTAGTCTTTCTTACTAATTACTTTTCCAGCTTGGTTATCTTTCTGAATTTTGCCTACATTCTTACACTACAAAGTACGATTTTAAATTACATTTCATTATTATTGATGTTTTACTACACTGTGCCAGGTTGTATTTATAGTATTGAATTTACTGTTACCTTTTTTTCAGATAAATCTCGTTTTTTTTGCCTACTATTTAATTGAAATTCTTCCTTTTATCCTCCTTGTGGCAGTTTTCTTCAAATTATTTGAATAATTTTCGAGATTTTGTTTACATTATTCTTAGGTTAAGATCATGTGTCTTTCGAAATTGCATTGTCTGTTTGTTTTACACCACTAATTCATTTTATTGTTTTTTGAGTTGCATAAATTTCTGTGGCGTACCTTAGCGAAATCCTAAATCTACGAAGTACTCGAAATTTCAAAAATTTATCCCATTACTGGAAATTTATTTCTTTAATTTAAAAAATTATCGATGGGTTACCTATTTCATTTTGAGCTTAAAATGTTAACGATTATTAAATTGGCTTATTTAACAAATCTAGTTCAGCCAACTGTTTTTGCCCAGAGTCATTTTTGAGCTGTAGTTTCTTTCAAATGTGTCAAAATCTTAAACGCACACCAAAATAGTAGCGCTACGCGCATACATGGTCTTTGATATAAATAAGGTTGAGGCCATATGCGTTCACATTCACTTTTCCTGTTTGATTCGGCTGAAGAGACTGTATAGACTGTCCATCTCAATTTTTTTGGAACCATCCTTTGGAATTTTGGGCTGAAAAATCGTTTATTATTCCTGTAATTGAGCTTAGTTGATTAGTTACTTTATCTTTTAACAGTTTGGTGTTTATTGAGTTATTTTTACTGCGAAAACCCTAAAGACATGGGTTTTAGCGATTCTACACCTTTAGAAGAATGTATTCGGTTAAACCCCAATAACAACCTTGAGAAGATTTATAAATTGCAATTTATTAAACCAATTTTTCATAAATTTTTGATTTTTTAAGATTAATCAAAATTAATCCTACCGAGTGAATTTAACCTAATTGAACCTTGACAATGCTCATTAAAAAATATAAAACTTTAAGATAAGGGATTGACTAAAATGGAAGCTATTTTCAATTTTGCATTTTAAAAAACAAGATAATTTTATTAAAGAATGAATACATTTCTGCAACTACTACTACTCATCATTATTTAGTATTAAATTTTGGAATTTATTAGAAATAATTTGTATGTATGGAAATAACAATATTCTCTAAAACTATCAAATAAATTAAGAACTAGTTTCATAAATTAGGTGAACTCGGGCTCATAATTTTACCTTATGCTAAGGTCTAATACACTTTTCTGAATTCAAAAGATTAAAATAGACACTAGGGACAAATTTGAAACTCCTCGATGGTATAAGAAAAAATCGTTTCTTTACTTGGTAATCTACAAAAATCAACATATAAAATAAATGTTTATAACTCATCAGACCTGACCAAAGGGTAAATTAGATAAAAATTGTGAAAGTTTTAGTACTACTAATTTTAAATCTACTTTTTTTCAATTTTGTATCTCAATATGTAAGCAAAAATAGCAACAAAACTCTAGGTTTCTAAGGAAGATTAATTAGATGGTTTTGTTACTGGGTATATTCATTACTAGTTAAAAACTAATTTACTTATCGTACGTACTTGCCTCTAACCACCAAAACGTTGAAAGTACATCACAAAAAATTTTGGGGCGTCATCTCGATTTTCTCATAAAAAACACAAACTATAAACAATGGAACAAAATGTTTGGAAAACTATAAAAAATTCTGTATTTGACATATCCAAAAATCTTGAAAAAAAAAATACATCGAAATAACAAAAACCACGAAAAATTAAAGAAAAAATGTTGAAAATTGGAGATGGTGGAACTTAAAGAGATGATAAGATGTCAAATGTATAATTAAATTGATAATTTTTTATAGGAAATACCTATTATTAATCTTAATTTCTCCGCTAAAACGTATACGCAACCACCGCAAATTTCATGTTACCATAAACTCATATCCTAAAGATATGGCTCTGGTACCTATCATTTCTGAACTCTCTCTGGTCTAACCATAATTTTAGGTGGAGACTTCCAAAGATTGTTTGGCGAAATCCTTTTAACGTCCCAGTGGATCCTTATTGTTATTTTTCTCGATCTTCCCGATACCAGTAGATCCTTTAAATGTGCCCTTTCATTATAATACAAAATTAAATTATTTTGAATAAGCTCTATCTTGGTAAGGCAAACTGTCTTGAAGTTACAGCTATTTTTCACCTTCAAAAAATGCATTGTATCTACTCATATATTAATTTTCTCAAAATTGGAATTCCTTTTGGCATCATTAATTTAGCACAGAAACATTTATTAAACATAAAATTAACTTCACAAAATTATCTGAGCATTAACATATACCAAAAACTTTTGTATTGCTAGTCTGTTTTTGAAAGTTTAATTTAATATCCGTTTATTTGTTTTGATTGTTCGAAGTAGTTGTTGTCTCCGAAAATAGCACCATACCTTGGTATTTTGCCATACAATGTATTTAAATGCGTCATCATATATTTAGTATATTTTAAGGAGGTCCATTCGCTACCACGTGAGTCATATGAAGTGTGAATATTTGACAATTTAAATTATAATACTTATAAAAATCAATATAATTGAAAAATAAATAATTTGCAAATCATATATCATGGTGGGTGATTTGGCAACGTTGTGTTTTTACTGTTTACCTTTCCGTAATAAATAATTTTACAAAATAGTAAAATGTTTCATATTAGAATATTTCGTGAAAAAGATGTTGATAAATTTGTATGTCTTAAATGTAAAAGATGTCGTCCAAATATATATGCAAAAAAGTGGTGATTATAAGAAAATTTCACTCTATAAAATGTATAGGTTCATAACAATAACCGAGTGGTAGAAACAAAATGTATTACTGATGATTTGTGGTGTAAAAACTTTGATTTATCTTTAAGAGATGTCCTAAAGAGGAAATTTTTGGGTTAGTAATTATTTTTCAAATAAAATGCATAAAATGTAATAGTATAAATTTAATTAATATAAGTAGTTATCATTTCACTTCATTTTAGCCTAGTTTTCATCCTTCCAAAACTGGATATAGGCCTCCCCTATTTGTTTCCAAATCTCTCTATTCTGGTCGCTTCTTTGCCACATCAAGCCGGCATGTCTGACTATGTCATCCTTCCATCTCATCTGTGGTCTGCCCCTGGATCTTTTCCCTTTATATATCTATATATATATATATATATATATATATATATATATATATATATATATATATATATATATATATATATTCATTCACCTGTTCTATTTCGGTTGCATTTACTGTTATAACTTGTTGTTCGTCTGAGTTTGAGATTTCTTTTGTTCATTCATCTTTAATCCTCGGAGCGATGTTTCATGGAGGTCATTTATCATTGACTGCAGCTCTTCCCAGTTGGATGCGATCAAGAGCATATGATCTGCATATCTCAGATGATTTAGGAATCTACTATTAATATTTATCCCTTTATTTTCCCAATTTAATGATTTGAACAAGTCTTGCAGGGCCATTGTAAATAATTTGGGCGAGATTGTATCTTCCTGTCTTACTCCTCTTTTGATTGGGATGCGGTTCGTCTTTAGCTCGTCATCAAGTTGTACTGTCATCGTTGCGTCTAGATAGACGTTATGCAATAGATTTTTGTATCTCAAGTCTATTCTGCTATTTACCAAAGCTTCGTCAACAGCCCATAGTTCTACGCTGTCGAAAGCCATCTCGTAGTCAACAAAGGCCATGTACAGAGGCAGATTATACTCATTGGTTTTTTCTATTAATAATTTAGTGTATGCAGGTGGTCGCATGTTCCATATCCTCTTCTGAATCCTGCTTGTTCAACAGGTTGATATGTGTCGAATTTGTTCGTCAATCTGCTAGTTATGATTTTCATGAAGGTTTTGTATAACTGGGAGAGAAGAGATATAGGCCTATAATTGTCGAGAGTCACCGGATCGCCTTTTTTTTAGTAGTTATAGAGGAGGTAATTTACATCATAAACGTTACAATATTAACTTCAGATTAGCTTTTGGTAGGAATGATATTAATGGGTCAAAGTTTTCATATTGAATGTATTCAAAGATCTAAAGTGTGCGGTCATGCAACGTGTCCAAACGTTTTGACTCTATTTTAAAGCGGGTTAACCTTAAATTTTATGTCATTTATTTTAACTGATATCTCGGTAACCTCACCGGTAAGCTAAATATTTTATTGTAAAAAGGTAAATCTGAAAATTTCAAAAAGATAATTTTTAATTTGTTTTCAACCTCATCTAATCAACAAATGGTAGTATAATTCAAGGGGAATGCCAAGATCCTGATTTCTCGAAATATATTTTTACATTATTGAAAGTTTACATGGTAAGGTTAATCGAAATTCCGTGGTAATATAGATTACGACTTAAACTATTATAAAAAAAGTTGATTTTTTTACTTATGGGCCACAATTGGAGCTTCTTAATATTGAAATTTGTACATACATATTTCAAATGTAGTGTTCGATAGTCTATTTCATAAAAATTAGTTCCTGGATTACATTGCAGACCTCCTAAATTACCATTTGATTTCATATAGCTCTTACTTTTGTAAAAATATTTTGTGGACACTATCAGTCGTTATTTTAAATGAGAAATCCGAGGATGGGCTGATAAGTTTCCAGAAAAACGCAAATAGCAGTCTAATTTCTTACTTTCATTCTATAATACTATATTTTGCTTGTTTGCCTATAAAATTACAGGTTAATAGTTCAGTTAGTGTACGTTTGATAGCCTTCAGAGTGAGGCGCATTTGTTTGTTTTACAAAAATGAACAAATTGGAAAATAACTCGGTTATTTAAAAGGTTTAACGCCATTTTAAATCAAATATGAAATGAAGGCAACACTAGAAGATTCTTAATAGCACTCAAAACAGTAAACAGAGACAGGTGAACCAATCCCAAAGAAAGCAGAAACAATCCTATGAGCCAACAAGTATATGGCAACTGTTTTCTGGGATGTAAAAGGGATTATCTTTATGAATGGAAAGAGTAAAACTATTATTGGTGAGTATTACCGCAAACTTATAGCTACATTTAAAAAACGAAAAAATCTTGCAAAAAATCTTATTTCATCGTGACAATGTACCAGTTTATTCGCCATTTATTGTAACGGTTAAAATTAATGAACTAATTTTTGCTCATCTGTCTTATTCATCGGTGTTAGAATCTAGAAAAATGATATAGTTAAATTGAAACACCAGTACAAAAAATGGATGTGAACACTATTAAAAATAATCTTAAATTTAATGCAAATTTCATGTCCATTCTACATTAAATTTAATGATTTTATACTTTAAATCGTAAATAATTTACATTTATTTTGAATTTGAAGCCAATTCATTGAAATATTAGTTAAATTTGATTAAATGGTATTTTAAATTTCAATAAAGTAACTGAAAAGATATTTCAAATTTCTCTACATTAAAATTAATTCCGATGTACCTTGACATTAAAGAATTTACATTAATATTCATGGTACATCGCGTAAGATTCAGGGAGATGGCGCAACTTGTATTGAACTTTTTATTTAGTATGATATAAGTTGCTTAAAGGAATCAATTTTCTTATGATGAGCATGATGTCTGCCGGTACTGACAGAAACCAATGACTTCGAAACCGGTGTATAAATTACGGTACACTACCTATGGGAAAAACTTCCACCTTTTCCTGGTAGCAGAATTTTTGGACCTCATATTAATGTTGATGCATTAAATATGTGATAACATATCTTAAATTCTATGAACACTAGCTGTATATTTAATATACATAGTCACCTTAAAAAGTGATTATCAAACTTTAAATTTAATGTATGGTTACATTAAATTTAATGGAATACATTAATTTACATTAATGTAAAAATTATTAAATTTAATGCATTAGATTAATTGAATTTAAGAAACGGTTTGTGAAATTTGCTTCCAGCACATTTACCTTAAATTTAATGCATTTCCTTGTTACAGTGTAGATATCCAGGCAGGAACCTTATCAACCTAGCCTTATATAGTAGTTTTTCAAAAGCAGTGAAAGTATAAACAAATTCAAAACTTGGAATATATAAATATATATATATATATATATATATATATATATATATATATATATATATATATATATATAAATTGTGGTGCCGGAAACTTGATAAAGCTACTGAAGGAGTGTTTTAGTCTCTACTTCATAAATTCATTTTTTCTAAAAATTCTTTTTACTATATTTATAGAAAATGTATGTATGTACGTTCGCAAAAATCTCAATAACTACCAAAGTAATCGTCATTAAATTTCTACTGTAGCTTCACTATGGATTCCGAAGAATCATACTATAGGCTCTAGGTATTAGGCTCTTCTAGGACACTATTAGACAATTGACCTTCCAAATTTTGGACGCGCTCATTAAAACTTCTATCACGACGGTGTTTAAATATTCTAGGTACGGTGAAATTCCAGCAGATTTGAGAGCTTGGATCAGGGAGAGGTATCGACTCAAGAACAGAGCCTATAAGACTGGTGATCCTGTTATCAAGGGGCAGGCTAACAGAGCATCTAAGGAGATACGACGAGACTTCCACAATCTATATTATCGGTGCTGGGAACCTAAATCAGAGACCCTGCGACTCCATGATAGCAGTCAACTGAAGTTGGTGAAACATTTGCAAACTTCCACAGGAAATCAAACGAACGAACGAATGTATTCCCGGATTAATAATGAATCACATGTTCTCATTGTTCTCATCCGTGAAACACTACGCTACAACATATATGTATATATATATATATATATATATATATATATATATATATATATATATATACATATGTATAGGCGACTTTTTTTATGTACGAATTTTTCCCAATTTATTAAATTTTACACGGTGACTCGAACGAAGCTGTACTATATTCAAGTTTGATTTTTTAAATAGTGATTCACAATTTTTCTACAATCTTTTCTATTATATGTCTTATACCTAAATGTAACTATTTTCGATTTTTCTACAGTTAAAACGCGAAATGAAATATAATAATTATTCAACAGCATAACTGTCTAATTTTTCCCGATTGTCACTTTGAGGCAATTTTACCTAAAAATGAAGCTTACTGAAGCATAGAGGATAGAAACCCTTATGTTTATAGGATATAGCGCATGTAAGGCACATAGGCAGGTGTTTGTCGAACAATGGTAAAATGAAACAAACTTCAAATAATTAACCCTATTCGGTCTACATTTTCTTTTAGATTCTGCCATGTTTAGTGGCAGTTATCTGTAAATAAAAATGAAACCGTTTAAATATGATAAGAAGTAATTTGAAATTGATTCCTGACATAAAACCTTATTTTAATCTTTATGGCTGTCATTGATCTTTTAAAGATAGGTACAGAGAAATCATGTACGATAACTTTTGTATAATAGATTTACACAAAATCGTATGTAAGTGGTTGATTAGAATATCGAATGACCTTTACTTCGAATCATAGTCGACAATCGAACTATCGGAGGAATTAAAAAAGAATATTATCATTAAAAAATGTACTTACTTTTCTCCAGACTCTCAAAGAAGACAATTTTGATTCATTTTAATTTATAAATTAGGTTTGTCTTTATAATAGGAATAGAAAAATTAAACAAGTCTTTACAAATCTGCGCCACCTTCCGTGCAGATACGTTTCAAGTCTAAACTTATTTGCTATTTTATGTACGAGCGCAATAAGTTTTCATCAGATGTGCAAATTTTTATAAGTTACTAGTAGTGGGATAACAAAATAAATAGTTGCATACTTAAACAATAATCTAATGAAATATTCTTAATATATAAATAGGTTTTTATCTATTCTAAGTGTTATGTAAGTCCAGAGATACTTAGATAATATATCTCTTTGTTAGGTACATTATAATGTTCATGAAACGCCAAAAATTTTTCCCCATTAACATGGATCCCTTACAGGTCGTAGTTGACTTTTGGAGGACATATAAACTTTTGGAATTAATGGTCTAACTAGATCAATATTTAGATAAGTTGCCAGTCAGTGTATGTAAAATAAATTTTCAATCCTTCCATTTTTAAAAATTTCTTTATGACATCTCAGTTACCCCTTTTTTGTCATTAAATATAGTTATCTTAATACATTTCTCAAAAAGTGCTGACTAACGTCCTGTTTTAAATAAAAATCTGTATACTTTTTTTACAGTATTTTCTACGAAATTAAATTTTACTGATCACTACATACTTACGTTTTCTTTTTGCTTATCAGTGTTGTATTTTTGATATACAGGATGCGAAATTAAATGCTATTTTATTTCCTGAGTTATAAAGTTTTGACTATAAGACTTCTTAAATGGGTTTAGTTTTTAGCATACCCCCTCAGAGGAAATAAATCAATCTTTAGAATTTCAACCATGTGCGCATGTATAATTTTTAAGTTGGTACAACTGTAAGTGGTGTAAGTCATATCAAATTTCATGACTTTACACATATTAAAAATCATGGTTCTTGGGTTTAGACCGAGTCAAATTGGAATTATTATCCGACGTTTCGCTTACGACTGCACGAGGCATCTTCAGGTATCTTTACTTTACGAGATTAGATCACTGAATGACTATCGAGGAGCACCAGTCCGGTATTTATACCCGACTGGTGCGCATCTATGTTAATAATATTTGGATATTTACAAATTCCGATTGATTCTCTAATTTTAGGTTTAAAGGAACCATTCACTGATGCTAGCACCTTAGATTCTTTTACATTGAAAGTGTGACCTGAGCAATACTGGTGTTCAGCTATTGCAGATCGTTCAATCTGTTTCTTTTTTATACATCTTTCATGTACCAGAAGAGCACGGTATTTTATAAACGCCTTCTGTTTGAAATGGAATTGTGTCCTTTGGAGACTTCAAACATTATCCAATTTTCTTACATGTGTTGAAAATTATCCGTATGTTTGATTTTCGGAGCAATTTGGCAATCTTGTCGGTGGTTCCGTGTATGTAAGGTAAGACATCACTGTTCATAGGAAGTTCATTTATGACATTTTGTTGAGAAGTTGGGTTTTATATTTATTAATAGAACGTTATATATATCTTCAGCGTAATATCCGTGGCTTCTCAGAGCATTATTCAGTTTTTCTGTTTCTGATTTTAGTGATTGTTCGTCACATATTGTTCTATGTACTTAAGAGTTTATGACGGATTGTTTTTGAAAAGGATGATGGTATGATGCATTGGAATATCGATTTGTATGTGATGGTTTTCTGTACACAGAAAGTCCTAATTTGCCATTCTCTTTCCTTTATACTAGTACATCAAAAAAGGGAACGGCACCATTTGATTCAGTTTCCATAGTGAATTTTATGCTAAGGTGTTGTTGATTTAGATGATACAGGAAATTATGGAGTTTTCTGCGCCATGTGGCCAAACTACGAACGTGACATCTACATATCTGCACAAAAATCTAGGTTTTAGAAGAGCCGAAGACAAGGCGTTTTCTTCGAAACCTTCCACGAAGATGTTAGCTACCACAGGTGATAACGGAGATCCCATGGCCGCTCCCGAAGTTTCTCGTAGAAAGTTCTTTAAAGAGTAAAATAAGTGGAAATCAAACATGCTTTAATTAATTCAAGTCGGGTTGAGTCCATGTTGTTGTTTCGTAATATGTCAGATATTATGGTAACTGAATCATCTATAGGAACATTTGTGTATAGGGATTCTACATAAAAACTGACCAATATGTCTCCGGGCTCTAATTGGATGTTTTTAATTTTTGGAAAAAGTGTCCAGAGATTTAAACAAAGGATTCGGTTTTTCCTGTAAAGGGATGTAAAAGTTTCCTTTCGATTTTGTTTGTTGGATCGGTCCGAATGACTTTGTAAGTATTGTCGTCCAAGAGCTGGTTTATTTTTTCAGTATATTTGTCCTTATCCATAACAGCAGTCGCATTTCCTTTGATAGCCTTCCTTTCCGCTGATATGATATTTGATTTACGTGGCTCCGAGTGTTTTATGATCTTCGCTGTTTCGTATCGAATCATATCTGCATGCTCTGGAGATAATTTTCTAATGGAAGCTTCGACACAAAAATTATTTCTTCCACTGGTATGCACTTTGGAGCGAGGGCGAAATTCTGTCCTTTAGATAAGATAGTTTTCTCTACTTAAGTAAGTTGTATACTTGACAAATTGGTGACTGTGTTCGTTGGTACGTGTGCTGGATCATTGTTGCTCAAAAGTCCTCCGAATTTTTTTTTTTTTGCTTTATAGTGACTTGTTGACGGATTCATTCTGCTTGGGCGTAAGTAGTCTATGGGCCACTAGTGGATGGGAACGACCTTGAACCTCTTCAAGTAAATAGTGTCGACATTAAATGGACCGGTTCCAGCGGGTCGTGTTGTCATCCTCTAATCAGATTTTGATCAGCTTTTGATCCGGTTACCAGATTTTAATCAGCTTTTGAACAGCTTGTGATCCGCTTCGCGCCGCGAAGCGTCAAGATTTCTTAAGTAATATATGACGTGTGTGGGCATAAACCAAACCGGTTGCTATCGGAAACAATGAACTACTAAGAAAGGAACAGGAGAGTCTCGTGGAAAAGGTAAACAAGGCTGAATGGGAGATTAGAAGATTGTCAAAAAGCCCGCCAATTCTCCCCCTGCCGTCCGTCGCTATTAGTCAAACGTCCCCCGATTCTAAGGTTAACGACAATTCTTCCTCTTCCTCTAAAAGAAGCAAGGCTAAGACACCAATTCCTACTGAAACACCATCTCCCTACCTTGTAAACAATGAAGACTAAGTTGTTGACTTAACTTTGGAAAATAAAAATAAAAATGAATCAGAAGGGCAAATCCAGAATTCCTTACTACAGAACTATGGATTCCAAACTGTTTCCTACAAGAAGAGAAAGCAGAATGCCAGGCCAAATCCTAAGAAAGGTGAAAACACCGATAACTTGTTAAAAATTGCAACTAACGCAAACAAAGCATGGATATTTATTTCTGGGGTGGCTCCAGAAACCAAAGCAGACGATATAATTGCCTTTTTTAAAAAAATATGAATTGCACGAAGACTGTTTCTGTGAAAAAATGGTCATCAAAAAGGATCGTTTCTACAGCTCATTTAAAGTGGGCGCTTCTCAACAAAACAAAGAGGCGGACAACCATCAATCATTTTCTCCGCATCCAACGCCCACTGTCTACCAGGAAGGGTTATTTCAAGACTCCCGAGGTTTTATAGAAACAACTTCTCCAACACAAAACAAAGTATCTCCAAGTGAACATTTCAAAATTATTATATCTTTAAAAATTGTCCATTATAATGCTCAATCTTTACGTAGTCCCTTTTTGGATTTTGAAGTGCTACTAGATGACGTTTTTTAACATAATGGCAAATACTCTTGAAAAATTGATGCACACAAATCTCTTATCATAGCAGGAGATTTTAATATTCATTTTAATGAAAAAGATATTTTCCGCTCATTTAATCTAAAAAAAAAGGTAAATTCAACACTCGTGGTGATAGATGTCTCGATAATATCTTCAAAAATATTGATGGTCTTGCAAAAACTATTCATCCACAAATTTTCAAACTAAAGCATGTTATAGGTCAATAACAGAAGATGGCCTCTCCAATCTATACCAAAGCATGCTCAAATACAATTTTAATTTTGTTAGTGATGATAATTTGGATATTGACCTTAAATTTAAAATGCCAATTGATGCGTTAACACATTGCATAAATGTCTCTTTTCCAGAAAAATCAAGACTATTCAATAAAAATTATCCCAATAAAGGAGTAAACTGGTTCAATGATAACTTAAAAGAGATGCGTAATAGATTTCAGTTTATGATAACATTAAATAAAAGAGATCCTATTACCATGCCAACGAGTACCATAATTGAATATAGAAAAAATTACAGAAAATCAATTAGGCTTGCAAAAATTAAAGCTAATGACGAATTTATAAAAAAAATTAGTAACCCTCAACAAGCTATGTGGAAACTTATTAATAATAAAAGTAAAAATAATACCTCTGAATCTAATTCAAAACTAAATGTAAATGATTTTAATAACCACTTTTGTTCAACTGCTGAATGTGTGATGATTAAACTTGAAAGTTCTCAACAGCCTTTTGAAGATTACTTAGAATCTATGCCACTGAAAAACATTCCGTCCTTTCAATTTCAATCAGTTAGTTTTAGTGATGTCGCTAAGGCCATTTCAGAAATAAAAAATAGTAACAGCAAAGGTATTGATGGAATTAACACAAAAATTATTAAAAAAATTAAGGATATAATAGTTCAGTCCCTAACAATATTGATAAATCAATCTATAGCTTGCAGTACATTTCCTAAAGTTTTCAAAACTGCAAAGGTTGTACCCCTCTTCAAGAAAAAGGGCTCCATTGACGACTGTAACAATTATCGTCCCATATCTTTATTACCAATCTTGTCAAAAGTTTATGAACGAATTTTGAAAAATCAGGCTAATGATCACTTTGAGTCAAACAAATTATTTACCTTCAACCAGTTTGGATTCCGAAAGAACAGGACCACAACTTTCGCTATTGATCACTTCACTAGTAATGTTTTACAGGGCTTTGAAAAGTATCTTGATACTCTTGCATCCTTTTTAGACCTCACAAAGGTATTCGATTGTGTTACACATAGCATTCTTCTAAAAAAACTACCATTCTACAATTTTCAGGCTGATGCCATTCAGCTACTTAATTCATATCTGTCGGATCGTGATCAGTATGTTCACTTTGGGCAGTGTAATTCTAAAAAAGAATCCCTAAGGTATGGTATACCTCAAGAGTCGGTATTAGGTCCCATCTTATTCCTCATCTATATAAATGACCTGGCATACTGTAAGGGCAAGGGAGTCAACACTGTTTTGTTTGCTGACGACACAACGTTTTATATAAGTTATCACCCTTCAGAGATTGACAATCTTGATTACCAAACTTCAGAAAAAAAAACTATTTCAATGGTTTCGAGCCAATCGCCTATCCTTGAACAACTCCAAATCACAAAGTATTAATTTGACTCTAAGGAATAACAGTAAAATTGTACAGTCCTTTTTACCTCAATGTGCAATGGACTGTTCCTGTTCAGGAGTCTTGTACGGGTAACTTCCAAAGAAACTCTTCTGACAGCATATCATAGTAACTTTCATTCTCTTTTGGCTTATGCTATTCTTTCCTGGGGCCATTCTTGTCAAACTGATAAGGCATTTGGACAACAAAAAAAATGCATTCGTATTATCTCTGGGCTTGGTTATAGAAAAGACTGTCGAAATTCGTTTAAGAATTTAAAAATTTTAACTTTATTTTGTGTGTACATTATGCAGTGTTTGTTGTACGTTAAACAAAATCTTGATCTATACAGATCACAAAAAGATATTCACAAGTATCCAACAAGAAACAACAGTAATCTTGTACCAGACTTTGGGCGGCTTGAGAGATCCAGAAATGGTTCAAGATATTTAGCAATAAAATTCTGCAACTGCGTGCCAGCTAGAATTAAATCTCTTAACTTCAATCAGTACAAAAAACAAATCAAGAGCTACCTTGTGCTGAACGCGTTTTTTTCGTTCGAGGAGTATTTCGAATCTAATTTTAATCTGTAGTATTGTCTTTGTCTGTTGTCAGCTTCTCGTAGCTTTTTTTTACCAAAACTTTCTTCTTAAGAACGAATCAATATCATGTAATGTTTTATTTGTATTATTGATAATAATTAATACAAAATTTTAATATTTTATTTATTTCACTTGTAAAAGTACTATTTGTATATTATTACTTTAAATTATCTTATCTTATCTTATCTTACATTGCATGAGATTCCGGCAGATGAGGCAACTTGTATTGAGCCTTTTGTTTAGTTTGATATAAGTTGCTTAAAGGATTGAGTCCTTTTCTTATGGTGAAGTGTACATGTCTGCCTCGTACTGACGGGAACCAACGAGTTCGAAACCGATCTAGCTGGCGGACACTCTCTATGGGAGAAATGTCCTTTTCCTGGTAGTGTCAGAATTCTTTGAACTCTTATTAACGTTGTTGCATTAAATATGTGATAACATATGTTGTAATGAATACTGGCTATATATTTATTGTACATAATCACTTTGAAAAGTAATGGTCGTACTTTAAATCTAATATATGATTTCATTAAATTTAATGGAATAAATTAATCTAGATTAATGTAAATTATCAAATTTAATGTATTGCAATAAATGCACTTAATAAACGTTTGTAAAATTTGCTTCCAGTACATTTACATTAAATTTAATATATTTCATTTTTACAGTATATGTATGCAAGATCTGAACTGATGGAATTTGTGGTTATGCGTTTAAAAGTGCATTTCGTACAAACATGTTACGAATGTAGTAGGAAACTTTTTCAAGGTGTTGATATATGAAGACTTACGATTTTGCAACTATGAACATTCATTTAAGATGACATCTGGCTCTTATAACTGAAAATTGGTTATCTCGACGAGCCAGATCAAATAGCTTTGAGTGAACATTTATGGATTTTGAAATAAGAGCTTTTTGGAAGCGTTAGCACAGAATTCTAAAAATATGCACAGAAATATGTCTTACATATAAAAATATACCCTTGGCAGCAAGCTAAAGCCTAACAACTTTTTATTAAATACTCTATTGCGCTTTAAAACCTTTTATTAAAACGTCATTTTTGACACTTGTCAAACAATTTAAGTTACATCGACGAACTCTCAAACTATACTGTCCACGAAATCCTGTCTGCCGATCTGGCCCCTTAATATACCCCTTTGGCCGATACCCGAAAACTCCCTAATTTTCTAGAAGGATATCCATAACATATGGTGTAATACACATAAGAAAAAGGAGTAACCTGTCGATTTCTAAACCTTCTGTCATAGGCGCTCCATGTTCAAAATAAGGAAATAAAATTTAGTAAAAAGTTTCAGACCTTTCATGACGTCTCATGAAGAAATTAACAAAAGGTAAAATAAATTATGAAGACGTAGAAAATAAATCTTAAACCCTAAAAACTAGAAATACTAATAATACGAAGTGTATACTACTATAAAGTTCATTAGATTACCCCCTTCCAAGTATTGTTCGTCACTATCAGCCTTCTGGATCTTAATAATTGACCAATATGTCAAGATGCACTACTTCCGTCTTCGCATGAGGACTTTTCAGAGTTCGGTACACTAGATCATTTAGTCGGGTAACTATGTTGTACGGACCTTCTCCTGACTTCTGAAGCCTTGGTAAACGCCCTTTGTTTTTTCGGATTGTACAACCACACTTTTTCATCAACCATGAATCCAGTAGTTTTGGCTTTTAGGTCATAGCGGGTCTTCATTCCGTCGCTCTCTATTTGTATTCTCGACGATGACCGGTAGGACGTTCTTCTCCATTCTCTTTTGCGGTCGTGATCCATCTCGACGTATCCTCTCCAGGATGACCTGTAAAACGTTTTTCTTTCGTAGCCCCTCTGGCGGTTACGGCCTCTCTGGTATCGTTCTCCACAATCGCCGTAAGTACTCCTTCTATTTCTTCCGTGATGATCCTTTCTTCTATCCCCTCCACCAGCAGTAATTTCCAGGCAATTTCTGTAAAAGTGACCGTTGTATCCGCACTAGTAATAACCCACGTTATTCGTATGGTACCGGCGACCTTGACTCTTTCTTTTTGGTATGGCATAAGTGACTCTAATGCTACAACCTCATACTTCAACTGCTAGGTCGTTAAAAAATTGAAGGTAACACGGTTTTTTTTTAAGCTTAAAATGCATAAATTACCGAATTTGAAAACACGGGTTTATAAAATATTATATTTTTTCTATGTGCTATATCCCTCAGTTTTTACTGAACTCCAGCAATGAAGAGAAAGAAAGTAGAAATTGTAAAAATAAGATTTAGGATTGAATAATAAAAAAAAATTACATTTTTCCTATTTCAAACTTCTTTTGCTTATTTAATTAGAAAAAAAAAATAACTTAATTATTCCAAAAAATATCTTATACAAGTTTTTAAATCTTCACCGCTGCACTCAAGTCATTTTCCAGGTCCATCTGAAAGATATTGTCGTGTCGCCATATCCGGTGCGTGAGAAGAAATAATAGTTCATAATGATTTTGTCAAAAATTGCTATGGGGAAATTTTCGGGGTTGTACTCAACGAATTTAAAATTATTTTTAAGAAATTCAAAATGGCGGATCCAATATGGCGTACAAGAAAATTTAATATGCTCCGATTTTTTCCAAAATTGGTGTGGGGTAGTCTTCGGGTCGCACATGACGAATCCAAAATATTTTTAAAAAATTCAATATGGCGGACAAAAACATCAGTTTTGTTCGATTTTCTCCAAAATTGATATGGGGGAGTTTTCGGTGTCATACATAACGAATCTGAAATTATTTAAAAAAAAATCAATATGGCGTATTCATTATGGGGAATTAAAAATAAATTTGGTCCGATTTTTTCCAAAACTGATATGTGGGAGTTTTTGGAATCGCACATTACGAATCTGACATTATTTAAAAAAATATATATATCTGGCGGATCCAAGATGGCGGATTAAGGGTTCTATAGCTCTCGATTTTGTCTAAAACCAGTATTGGGGGATTTCTGTTAGCGTTAATTACAAATTTAAAATATTTTTTTGAAGAACTCAATATGGCGGATTCAACATGGTATCCTAAAAATTTTATATTTTTCGATTTTTTCCAAAGAGGATTTTTGAGGGTGTAAGTTACGAATTTAATAGTATTTTTTTCAGGATGCAATATGGCGGACTAAAAATTTTACATTTTCGATTTAGTTCAAATGTGGGACTTAATCGTGTTTAAGGATGTAAATAGCGAATATAAAATTATTTTAAGAAAATATAATATGTCAGAGGCAATATGACGGTCTAGAAATTTTAAATTTCTGGATTTCATCTAAAATTGGTACTAGGGGACTATTTTTTTGGAATTTAATATGACGGATCCAATATAGTGAGTTGAAAATTTTACTTTATTCGCATTTTATCAGATTTGGTATTAGGGTGTTTGTCTGGGTCGTGTATTACGAATAAGAAGTTAATTTTTTACAAGATTAGGTTGACAAGGGAGTGAAAATTTCAAGTTTTCCGATTTTGCCTAAACCTGATATTGCAGGGTTCTCAGAGCGTATACAAACTCAATAAGAACTGTAAAATATATCGAGCTAAGAAATTTACGTCTAATGATCTTCAAATATCGATATCAGAAGGTTTTGGGGCCTATATTACCAATTTAAAATTAATTTAAAATTTAAGATAGTGAATTTACTATGACAGACTAAATATTTGTTTGATATAATTTCACATATTTTTGTAGAACTCTAAGAATCAAAGAATTTTTAGTCGTTCATTTTAGGGTGATTACAACTTTGAATAAAAGGGAACTTTTTTGCCACCTTGTATTCATTGCGAGGTACAATAATCTCGATTAGTACTTAGTTCAAATAATTTTTGAACATCATAATGAACTCAAAACTAAAAATCGAAAAATAAAATTTTTATAAAAAAATTGAACCGACTTCTAAAAGTGCACTAAAAAGTGAAAAATATATATATTTCTATAGGAAATTGAAATTTTTGAAGTCGGCGCCAAGTTATTTCTATATGAAACAAATAACTTCTAATTTATACAAATTATGGTAACAAAGCAATTACAAACAAAGTATTGTTACGAACTTTATAACGTTTTATATTTCTTAGTATTAGTTTGTGTTCGTAGTTTGTAGGGTGTTAGGTATATTTTCTAATGTAACGAGCTTTGTAGCATTTTATATTTCATAGTGTTAGTTTGTGTTTGTAGTTCGTAGGGTTTTAGGTATATTTTCTACGAGTTCACAATGTATTTAAGTAATTTTACCTTTGTTAATTTCCTCAGGAGACGACTATGAAAGAAGGTCTGGAACTTTTTAGAGAATTCGATTTCCTTATTTTTAACATGGAACGCCTATGATAGAAGGTCTAGAAATCGCCGGATTATTCCTTTTTCTTATTTTGATTACCCCATGTAGTATGGAAATCCTTCTAGAGAATTAGGGAATCTTCCGATATGGACCAAAACGGTATATAAAGGGTCCAGATCTGCTTTCTCGGTCAGTTTAGTTTGAAAGTTCGTTGATGCAACTTGAAATTGTTTGACAAGTGTCAAAAGTAAGGTTGACAATAAAAATATTTTGAAATAATAGTGTGTTCAATTATACAGTGTGTGTTCGAAGATAGGCCGTCCTGAACAGTATTGTTAATCTACTTATGCGAATCCCACTTTGTCAGGTATTAGTTTGGCACCGAATTCGAAAATTTCAATTTGATATAGAAATTTATAGTTACTTTTCACTTTTTAGCGCATTTCTAGAAGTCGGTTCAATTTTTTTTTATAAAAATTTTATTATTTATAGAACCTTATTAGTAGAAGAATTTGATGGACTAACTGAATGATATAACAGGTTAAGTTTGAGACACTCTTACACGGTAGCATGAACCTTATTGTGTTCATATATTCTATGTGAACAGGTCGACAGCCTTAATCAGGTTTAGCAGCCTATTTACTAGTTTGGTCTTCCGGATTGATCGGCCCTTGAAGGTGTCTCCAGTAGGTTAGAGCTTCCCATTCGATTATGTGTAAGATTGTTTCGTCCTTTTCGTCACAGAGTTTACATATTGATTGTTCATTAAAGATGCCTAATCTGTTGTCTTCTTACACGCGATTATTTTGCCGCATGGTTTGCTCATCAATAGTTTGCCCTGTTTGTAGCTTGCAGTGAGGTTTTAGTGAGTCTGGTATTGCTGGTTTATCCACCAGAATAATAATCCACGAATATCAGTCGTAGTAATACTTGCAAATTGGTCTACTTTTTCATTGCCTAGGATGCCCTCGTGTCCTAGAAAATACTCGAAACTAACTGCGTTGTGTTTTGCCAAAGAATTAGATTTTGAAGACCATCTCAGGCCTATTTTGATGTTAACTGATGACCTACAAGCCTTTTTAGTACTGCCTGACTGTCGGATAAAATCAGAATAGTCCTGCCCTAGTAACCCCTCCTCAGATTCTCATCAAGACAGGTAGGAGAATTACATTACGTACTAATTGCAGGTGTTTCATTTAAAAAAATTAAGTTTGATTCAACGATACTCTTAAAACCCTGTATAATAAAAAATATTGTGCTATGTATTCGCACGTGATAGAAATATAATATTTAAGAAATATTTTACATTTCTGCTTAATCCACCATATGTTGGTAGCATCACCCTGTTTATAAAAACTAATATTATATTTTTACCTACTTGATTCAATTTTTAAGTATTTACTACGTCACAGACAAGAGATAATAAGGTTTCGTAAAATTAAGAAACACTTTTGAATAATTTGATTAAAATTGTGATTGTTTGCTATTTTGTTACATAAAACTTAAAAATTATCATTTTATTGTAAATCGATTAGTGTCTACATCAATCAGTTTTAAGGTATGCATAAATTTGATTAAAACCATTTAGCAGTAAGTAAAGCAGAGAAAAATTAACATTTTTTAAAGTTTCATAATAGCATTATTTTATTATATGTTTGTTTTGAAAATTTCTTAATAATTGAGATTACAAACAACTGTTAAGTAGTATAAAGGAAAATTTACTAAATGTTCATGTACAGCATTAAAGATCTGGCAACATTGCAGCTCGAGTAATATCAGAAATTGAAATCAAAACCAAAGTTTGGTTTGTTTCCTTTTTGCCATTCACCTTTTCAAAACGGACTAAAAAATATAAAATGATTTGTTACAGGGTCCTGGAAAACATAGGGTGTATGAATAGATAATAGTAGCGAGTGTACAAAGTAGCTTTCGTTGAATAAATTCACACAACAGTTATTATTGATGGGACCCCACTTTTTTCGTCTTAAATCTTACAAGGATTTTTTATAGCTATTAAAAATTCACAATCAAAATTTTCAGGACAAAATGACAAATTATTTTGTACGTTTTAGTTCGTTTTGAAAAACGTGACATATTAAACTTTTTTCTTTAAATAATTATTTTATTGTAATATAATTACAAACTTTTTATCGAACAGACAAATAAACAAACAGACAGACAATAAAGCGAACCAGTATTGCAGTGTTATCCACTTTTTAAGCTATGCTTAAAGTCTCTAGCTCATCGGAAAATTAATTTAAAATTGATTGCAAAATTTCCACCTAACAAATAATCAGACAGACAAAAAAGCGAGTTAAAAAAATTTAAAGGTTAGTTTCAAGGTCATAATATTGTATTGCCATTTGGTTTATATACGGTACCAAATTTCAACTTGATCGGATAATTGTTAGTGAAGTTGACCTTTGAAATGATCTTGAAATATACCTTCAAGGTCAGTTTCTAGATCTCAGTACTGCATTGTCATCGGTTTATATACGGTTATTAAATTTCAGTATTACTGGATATTCGGAAGTGAAATCGTAATTAAAATAATCTTGAAAAATACTTTCAAGATCAGTTTCAAGGTCATATTATTAGTTTAATCAGTAAAATTTACTTTGAAATGACTTTGAAATATAGGTTTAATGTCAGTTTCAAAGTCATAGTATTCAATTATTATCGGGTTTATATACCTGTACCAAATTTCAGCTTGATTGCATAATCAGAAGTGAAGTTGACCTTGACATGGTTTGTTTCAAATTCATGATATTACATTTTCATCGGGTTTATTTATGTATACTAAATTTTAGCTTGATCGGATAGTCGAAAGTGAAGTTGACCTTGAAATACTTTCAAAGTCAGTTCCAGTATTGCGTTGTAATCCAGTTCTGAACCATGTTTAAAATTTAAAGTGTCTAGCCTATCGGAAAATTGGCTTAAAATCGATTGCAAAATTTGTGCTGGGCAGACAAACAAACGGACAGACGCAGGATGAGAAAGCAAGAAAATTAAAACGTAGTAAAAAAGGAGACGTGCATTCTCAATAATTTTCCCTATTGCACTGTACAATAAAATCGTGCTATAAAACTGTACGTTAATGAATCAAAAAAATGCTGTTTACCGAATGATATGAAAAAACCCTTAAACACTATCTATTTCCATTTTCAAATATTTATTGTATTAAAATGTTGGGCAACACCAAATTGGCGGGATTAACGTTTTGTCTTGCGAAATGTCGACAATTTTCGCCAGACGTCTAGACAGAAATAATAAATCAAGAGAGATAGACCCAGGTAGGGGAGTCTTTATGGTAGTAGGGTTTTATTTCTCATTGTTTGTCCATATACAGGATGTCGGGTGTGTATATGTCAAACTAGGCAGTGTACAAATTGCCCCACATTAACCTCAGTATTCATACTGTTTTTCCTAAGTTGCCCCATAAAGAAGATGTGGGACCTAAACCGGTACCCATTGATTTAACTATTGGGCTGTTGCTTATAAGCAAACTTGTATATTTTAATGGAATTTTGACATGTTATATAATATGGATGTTAACGGTATTGAAATAAAAATATAATTTTGCCGCGGATCGGTAGTTTCCTTAATATAAAGTTTAGAAAACAAATTTTTCTTTATTTTTATGGAGTTTATTTTTAATTTAACAACCAAAAGGTAATTAAATCTCTCTCGAGTCACGTGACAACGAACACCAATCAAAGTGCATGATGTCACTTGTTGGCAAACGTCATCGCTGTTAGAAGCTACATTGTTCGGTTAACATTATTTTATAATAGTTTCCGTGCAATTTCTTCGAAGTCTCCCTTTGAAAGCGGTGCATGATGTCACTTGTTGGCAAACGTCATCGCTGTTAGAAGCTACATTGTTCGGTTAACATTATTTTATAGTAGTTTCCGTGCAATTTCTTCGAAGTCTCCCTTTGAAAGCGATTCTAAGAAGTTTTCCCGCGATAAAAAGTGGATTTAATAAGGCCAATAGTTTGAATTTGCCGAGAATTGATTGTTCCACGGTTTCCAATATTTTCGCAATCAACAGTAACTTCTATTTGCTGAATTTAGAAATATGTAGATCTTCACGTAGGTAATATATCAAGAATAATTATTTTCCCAACTGATAATGATTACATAATAGCAATCATAGATATTTATAAGCTCAAAACTAAAATAAAAGGAGTACAAAAAATTGTTAGGCAATTTTGTTTACTTAATTTCTAAGCTCCAAATTCCAATTGGCATCACTGAAAACTTGAAAAACAATAATTTTTAATATTAGAAAAATAAACAAATATTGTTAAAACTTGCCTCAAAATAATCTTTACAAAAATACATTTTTGATTGTGTAGACACAAGTTCCGGATCCCTGCGGGCTAGCTGACGCTTCATTTCCCTATTATTCTCCCGTGTTTTAATTATAGTACTGGTATACTGAGGCACCGTACAATACTTATAGAAGTTAGAACTCATCTTATGTTACAAAAATTACGAAAAAACTTTATATCTCCTTGTTAGTTTACCAATCCTTGGCAACACGGGACTTTTTGGAGCGAAATTTGAAATGGAAATTAAAATTTAAGATTTTTAAAGTATTAGTTGTAATACAAAAATAATATTAAATATTTTGGGCAATATTAGGCACTTATGCATGTTTTTAAACACTTTCTTAAAAATAGTCAATATCCTTATTGATATTCACTCACGAATCCGGTTATAAAGAACATTTGACATTCTCAAGAATTTTACAAATTTACACACTCAACATTTTGATAGGGCTCAGTTTTTAGAGCTGAAACTCAATTTTGTAGATACTTTAGACAATTATCTAAAAAGGGAACCGTTTTCGAAAAAAATTCGATTTGTTTGCCTCCCGAAGGAGCAAAAAATCTTGAGTTAGAAGAATACATTCCAGATGAGATTGCTGAAAATCCTTCCAACAGCGAAAGAAAGTGCGAGTTAAATGTGTCCAACTTTTCAAGAGCAACTGCTTTATCTTTCATATTCAAATGCTACACGCCATGTCTCCAAACGATTATCCTGCAAAACTTATTTACTAAAACTGTTTTACCGGAACTATTCCATTTACAGATAATTCTGTCTTGGCAAATGAGGTCGTTATAAATTTTCATAATTTACACGTTTGATGTGATGAAAATTCCTACAGACTAGGCACCAACGAAAATTTATTGTTAGCCTTTGGACTAGGATCGTTGAGAATTATTTAATTGAGCCTTTCGTTTTGGAAGAAAGATTAACGGATGCAGTCTGTTTAAAATGTTTTCATCAAAATTTAAATAACCTCTTAGACGATGGGTCCTTGCAAATAAAAGCTCAGATGTGGTTTATGTACTATGCTCCTTCCTTCATTACACATTAACAATTTAGTGCGTCGTTACTTAACGGATACTTCTGGTAATTGATTGGATAGATGCGGACTTGTTTAATAGTCACCAAGATCTCTTCTTTCTAAATCCAGAGTGTCGTTCTTTTCAGTTTCGATGGACTCGTGAATCTATCTTGTCTTGTAGTGTTCTATGTTAGCGATTTGCTGGCGGTTGTCAAAATCTGTGTTCTGTCTTGAGCTTCCAAAGTAAACTTTCTTAATTCCATCTATTTAACGATCACTACCAGAACGCGTTTTTTTATAGGAGGGGAAATCTTGCATAGGCACCTACACGGTGCCGGATTCCTACCGGCTAAACCTCCCCCCCTTGAATTAAAGGTCCCCATGATCTAATTCTGTTCACTGTAGTGAAGCTACATTCTACAGAAGCGCGCTGTGAGTGTCCTTGTTTTCCGGGCCATGGCCTTCTTAAACCTTCGGTCATCACGTTTTAGTGTTTCCGCTCCAGGTGCCGGTGCACCCATTGCTTTTCAAACGCCAGAATGCACTGAATTTGTATGCATTTTATAGTTTTCTTTTTTTTTTTTTTTCGCCTAGTCCCTTAACATAGAGTCAATCGGTGCGCAGTATGTTATATCCAAACATAAGCCGCCTCGCCTCGCTAGGTCAGTGGGTTCTGAATTCCCGTAGCTGTTCCTACAATAGGTAGACTGAATTCATTTACTTGATTTACAACTAGCAAGTACAGAAGCTATCACATGAGATTTTGACGAAAGTTCTGCAAATTTCTAAAACAATATATACATATATATATATATATATATATATATATATATATATATATATATATATATATATATATATATATATATATATATATATATATATATGTACAGGGTGAGTCAGCGATTGGATTAAGTAGGTTTGTACCTTTTCGGTGAAATTAACAAAGAAACTATATTTACTGTTTGATACAGTTTATTTTTACGCAGATTTTAAAAATATTTAGGACTCTACAGGGTGAGCCAAAAAACTAGGACAGCATAAAGTTGTATTTTTTTTAAATAGAACACCCTATATACGAATCGTATTTTCGATTTAGCTTATAATTTTAAATCTTTTTTATTAAGGGTTTACTATAACAAAACTTTATAGTTTCTGAGATAATTAAGTTTAAAGAAAAAAAGTCACATTTTCAAGCATCAATTCAATCCTAAATAACGTTTTCAATTTTGTGACAAATATATTCAAATTTGGAATTTAGTAAGGCCAAGGACAAGTTAATATAATTTTTACCTAATATTTGCAATAAAAGTTACAGGGTGTTGACCACATCGGCTTAAATTTGAACAAGTTTAAATGAATAAATATCTTTTTTTTTTAAATGGTACACCCTGTATATTTTCATGTTATTTAATAGAGTAATAAAAACCCTAAAAGTTTTGTTCAATATATTCTATACCTATTTATAATAGTTTTTGAGATATTTCAGTTTTTCTTATTTTCCATACTTTTTTACAGAAATAGTCTTCATTATCATAGTAGCCATGTAAAATAATAAAAAGAAACTACAGAAACAAACAGAATGTGGTTAAATATGATAAAATATATTATTCGTTATATTACAACGGCAATAGTTTAATTAAACATAATGTGAAAAAATTAACACAACAATAACGACAAGGCAAATACATATTTACTTTTATACTAAATTGAAACACAAAAATTACCTATTAAATACTGAGATTAATTATTTCTTTTTAATAAGTGTTCGAATAAACGACCCTCTTGTGCAATGCACAAATTTAGTCTTTTTTGCAGATTTTCTCGGACCCTGGATAAAATTAGTGGCGTTATTGGTCTACAGGTATCCCTAATCCTGTTTCGCATATCTTCCACTGTTGTTGGTGGATTAACATACACCTTATTTTTAATATAACCCCATAGGAAGAAATCTAATGGGGTGATGTCGCAAGACCTTGGTGGCCACTTAATGAAACCCCCACGTCCAATCCATTTTTGCGGATATCGTTGGTCCAAAAACGCACGAACTTCACGATGGTAATGCGGAGGCGCACCATCGTGCTGGAACCACATACTGTCGAGCTCATCCCTATCGAGACCTTGAAGCAGTTGGGGTAGTTCTTCTTGTAGAAAGTTCAGGTAACTATGGCCATTTAGTGGTTCATTAAAAAAGTGGGGTGCAATAATTCGATTATGATGAATACCACACCAAACATTTAATGACCAGTGGTTTTGATGTTGCACCTCTCTAATCCAAAATGGGTTTTCTGTGGCATAATAATGCATGTTGCGTCTATTTACGGCACCGTTACTTCTAAAAGTAGCTTCATCACTAAACATTACCTTGCATAATAAATTTGGATTTAATTGAATCTCCGCATTTATTGTACGACAAAAGTTTACACGACTTCCAAAATCATGTCCATGCAGTTCTTGGTGTAATTCCATGTGATATGGATGATACCTATATTTCTTGGTAGTACGATTAGCGGTGGATTGTGATGTTTCACATAATGCTGCTAACTG
Source organism: Diaprepes abbreviatus (assembly GCA_034092305.1). NCBI lineage: Eukaryota > Metazoa > Arthropoda > Insecta > Coleoptera > Curculionidae > Diaprepes > Diaprepes abbreviatus. Next base: position 417,489 of record JASJET010000026.1, read on the forward strand.
ACGGCTACCAATATAAGGATTTTCCTGAACATTTAACAATACTTGTAGTTCTTTTTCTTCACTAGTTACTGGTTTGTTGACCACTTTACGTTTTGGATAATCAACAGTACCAGAAGAATCAAATCTTTGCATTAAGTTTTGAAAACTATGGGTATTAGGCTGGCATCGATCAGGATACTTCATTTTGTAAATTCTTTGAGCAAGAAGGCAATTTTTTTGAGCCTCTCCTATTGTATAAATCATATCTATTAACTCATTCTTTGGAAAATTCATTTTACAATATAAGATGAATGCAAAAAAAACCAAACTACACTACATAAAAACCAAAAGAAGCGATTGCGGTTATAAATTTGACACACAGAAAAATGTTCTTTTACATTGTTTTTGCCATGGCTACTATGATAATGAAGACTATTTCTGTAAAAAAATATGGAAAATAAGAAAAACTGAAATATCTCAAAAACTATTATAAATAGGTATAGGATATATTGAACAAAACTTTTAGGGTTTTTATTATTCTATTAAATAACATGAAAATATACAGGGTGTACCATTTAAAAAAAAAAGATATTTATTCATTTAATCTTGTTCAAATTTGAGCCGATGTGTTCAACACCCTGTAGCTTTTATTGCAAGTATTAGGTAAAAATTATGTTAACTTGTCCTTGGCCTTGCTAAAATCTAAATTTGAATATATTACAAAATTGAAAACGTTATTTAGGATTGAATTGATGCTTGAAAATCTGACTTTTTTTCTTTAAACTTAATTATCTCAGAAACTATAAAGTTTTGTTATAGTAAACCATTAATAAAAAAGATTTAAAATTATAAACTAAATCGAAAATACGATTCGTATATAGGGTGTTCTATTTAAAAAAATTCAACTTTATGCTGTCCTAGTTTTTTGGCTCACCCTATAGAGTCCTAAATATTTTTAAAATCTGCGTAAAAACAAACTTTATCAAACAGTAAATATAGTTTCTTTGTTAATTTCACCGAAAAGGCACAAACCCACTTCATCCAATCGTTGACTCACCCTGTATATATTGTTTTAGAAATTTGCGGAACTTTCGTTAAAATCTCATGTGATAGCTTCTGTACGTGTATTTCTTTTCTTGCTTGTTCGATTATATATATCTATATATATATATATATATATATATATATATATATATATATATATATATATATATATATATACATACATACATATATATATATATATATATATATATATATATATATATAAAATCGAATAAGCAAGAAAAGAAATAAATTTTTAACAGTTTTTGGTATCTCATAAATTAGTAATAATTTTCGTTGAATATACTTTTTAAATTTGCCGTTGGAAAATTAGAAAGGGACATGTAAAACGCCATTTTGAAGGGACTAAATATGAAATGTAATACAAAACATTTATTTTTAGTTTTTATAGACCCATTCACTCAATGGAGTAAACATAAAAAAATTTATAGCCACTTTTCACACTGGGGGAGCTACACTAATTTTTTTTCCAATTTCGATTCAGGTTTATCTTTGATTAAATGAAAAGCCTGCAAAAATTTCAATGCAATAAATGAAAAACTGACGAAGTGATAAAGCTGTAACCTACGGACATAATGAAACTATAAATGAACTAACAACAATTTCTACAAAATCATTTTAATTAGAAAATAATGATTGATCAAAGTTGACTTACTTTACTTTAATTCTGTTTTAAGAAAACCTATTTTTAAAATTTCACGTCAAAAATTCCAATTTAAATAGATTAATTTATGCTTATCATATTTCAAAGTAAAATAAATGAAATATAGAAAACTAAGAAGCAAAAAATGTTATATAACATTATAAATAATTGATTTGTTACTTTCCTCATATTTTATGGCATTTTAATATCAGTATATTTATGATCTAAACTAACAAATTCTTGTTAACTATCGATTTCAGAAGAGCGAATTAGTGAGCTAGATTTTTTACTTTTTATATTTTATAATTTGAAAATCACAATTTATTGATAACAGTGAATTGATATTAATGATTAGAGTAAAGAATTGTAAATGACAAATTCGAACAGCCTCCATTTTTCTGCGAGATTATCTATTTAAGAGATATAGTTTAAATAAACAGAAACTTTTACCGTTTTTAAATATAACAAATATTATATATTTTTAGGATAGGCGAAAATGGGAAAATTGATAGCCTTACTTTTGATTGGTGTGGTTTTGCAAAATGCAGATGCAAGATTTCCAGACTTAACAAAAAAACCCTTTATACATAAGCCATCTTCTGATCTAGGAAATCCATTAATATTGACGCCATATTTGGAAGCAGGTAAAATTAATGATGCAAGAAACGATTCAGCAGTTTATCTACCAGCTTTCCAAAACGTACAGAGTTATGCTGGTTACTTTAACGTAGACAAGGAAAATAATGGAAATTTGTTTTTCTGGTTTTTCCCGTCTCAAAACAACTATGAAAATGCTCCAGTACTCCTCTGGCTTCAAGGCGGACCGGGAGGTTCTAGTTTGTTCGGTTTATTTGCTGAACATGGACCATTTGAAGTGAACGAAAATTTAGATGTTACATTACGTAATGTCTCCTGGCACAAAGATCATTCTGTTTTATACATAGATCAACCTGTAGGTACTGGTTTTAGTTATACAGATGGTGAGTTCGTTACTGATCAATCTCAAGTCGCTGATCATCTATACAGTGCTTTGACGCAGTTTTTCACCTTGTTCCCAGAACTTCAGAGTAACGATTTCTTTATTTCTGGCGAATCTTATGCCGGAAAGTACGTTCCCGCAATTGGTTATGCTATTCATCAAAGAAATCCTGCTGCAGCGGTTAAAATAAACCTTAAAGGACTTTTAATTGGTAATGGTTTAAGTGACCCGATCAATCAGTTCGACTACAGTGACCTACTGTACCAAACTGGTTTAATTGATTTGCCTACTTTTGAGCAGTGTAAAGAGGATGAAGCGACTCTTGTTCAATTAATCAAAGAGGAAAATTTCTCAGGCGCTACTAATGTTTGGAACGGAATTCTTCAAACATATTTCATGATTTATGCTGCTCTAGATAATATCTATAATTATATCAAAGATGTTGATGATAGTCCGACGGCGTGGCAAGATTTTGTTGTGCAAGATGAAGTTAGGCTTGCAATACACGCTGGAAGTCAAACATATGTTTGGGAAAATTATGATGTTTATGATGCATTATATGCAGAAATTACCAAAAGCGTCGCGCCTTGGGTTAGTGAATTGTTAAGTCACTACCGAGTTTTGACTTTTAATGGACAACTGGATATCATTGTCGGTTACTCACTTACTGCTAACTATCTCCAACATTTGAACTTCAGTGCAGCTTCGGATTACCGAGTAGCCGACAGAGGCATCTGGCAAGTTGGAACAACAGTTGCTGGATATGCTAAAACTGCCGGAAACTTAACTGAAGTTATGGTTAGAGATGCTGGGCATATGGTACCAGCAGATCAACCAGAATTTGCATATGATCTTGTTTACAAGTTTATTAGAAACATACCACTTGCAACAAACTAAAGAGAAATTGTTTGTCTTAGTTAATACTATTGTTCAAATAAAGAAAACAATACAGAATTTGTTTATTTTATTTATAAGCATGTTGTAAAAATGGTGTATTCTAAATAAAAATATAAATCCTTATAAAAAAAGATCTAAAATATAATTACTTCCAATCTTCGTGCCATATATTGAGATAAAACAATTGGAAGCGATGTAGATAGAATCAACTTTAAAATTTAGTTTTGTGGCACTAATGTAATAAAGTAAGTATCCAATTCATAATTAAGGCAAGAGAAAAGAATTTTGCGTTTGCTGAATAAGATTTCGATAAAACATATTTTTTCTCCTATTTCATTGTATATTTACTTTCTATATTTTCAAAACCTTACCTCGACGGGTATGAACAAGTGTAATGGACCCAGTTTCCTCAAATCTTTTCGCCATTCTGTTAATACTCTTCTCCGATGGACAATTATTCGTACCCAAAAAATCACGAAGTTGTCTGTATGTTTGTTTTCGAGAAGACCCATTTTCATAACAAGTTTAAACAACATGTGCAACCGACTTAAGCGAACACAATAGGTATTGACCTATCTCTCTCTCTCTCTCTCTCTCTCTCTCTCTCTCTAGCATTACAACCCGGGGTGGGTCTTTGCTGACTTCACAATCTGCCTCCACTTGCTGCGATCCACCATCAGTTCCTCCGCGCGTTCGACGTTTAGGGTTTGTAAGTCTACTGCAACGTTATCTCTCCACCTCATCCTTGGTCTTCCTAGCGGCCGCTTTCCTTCTGGGTTCTCTTCCCATACCAACTTGACGATACGTTGATCTTGTCTCATAACATGGCCGGCTCATCTTAACCTTTCTGCTTTTATTATTTTCACTATATCTGGCTGATTGTATAATTTCTCCAATTTCTTGTTTGTTCTCGTTCTATATTGCTGTGTGGTGTTGTCCCTGACCGGTCCGTATATCCCTCTAAGCATTCTTCTTTCTGCGATTTTCAGTCTATTCTCATTTTGTTTTGTCAATGTCCATGTTTCACATGCATATGCCATTACCGGTCTTATAACTACTTGATATATACCTATTTTCGTGCGGCAGGATGTATTTTTCGATTTCATTACCTTTTGCAGCCCATACCAGCAGCGGTTGCCTCCTTGTATTCTGTTGTTAATCTCTTGTGTAATGTTGTTGTCAGAGGTGATCGTAGCTCCCAAATATTTAAACTGATGGACCCTTTCAAAATTGTAGTGGTCCATAGTCACGTTCTGTCCTATTCTGTCTCGCCGTTCCATTCTTTTTGTAGCCATATATTTTATTTTTTCTTCGTTGATTCGTAAGCCAACTTTCTTTGCGGCATTTTCCATTTTGAAAAACTCTTCCTTGATACTGGTAGTTGTATTACCTACAATATCGATATCATCAGCGAACGCCAATATGATGCGCGGGCCTTGATTTCTAAAGAGGAGCGTTTTTGTGTCAGTTTTTCGCACGATGCTCTCTAAGGTGACGTTAAAGAGGAGTGAAGATAGCGCATCGCCTTGTTTAAGACCACTGTTGATTGTAAAGAAGGTTGACAATCTTCCTTCAAGTCTTACTGCACTTGTAGATCCCTCTATACATATTTTGGTGAGGTTAATTAGCTTCTTCGGTATACCCAGTTCTGCCATGGCATCCCACAAATCCACTCTTATGATGCTATCGTATGCTTGTTTAAAATCTATAAATAGCTGGTGCAATGTTTTGTTGTATTCCCAACATTTCTCCATTAATTGCCTCATCGTGAATATCTGATCTACAGTTGAGCGTTTTTTTCTAAATCCACACTGGTAATCTCCTATTTGATACTCCACACACGCAGTCAATCGTTCTAAGATCATTAAAGAGAAGACTTTTTATCCTGTATTAATAAGGGATATATCCCTATAATGTGAGCAGCACGTTTTATCGCCCTTCTTAAGTATTGGTATTATCACACTTTCTTTCCAGGAGGTTGGTATTTTTTCTTCTTTCCATATTTGACAGTTGAGTTGATAGAAAGTACGTTTCAGGGTTTCTCCTCCCTTTTTCAAACATTCTCCTGGTATAGTGTCGTTTCCTGGGGCTTTGTTGTTTTTAAGTTTTTGAATAGCTCGTGACACTTCTTCCACTATAGGTTATTCTACTATGGGTTCAGCCGTAAGGTATGTATATTCAGGCCGGGCTTCATCTGCCTGGACATTCAGTAGCTCGTTAAAGTATCTTCTCCAGGTCTCTATCATTTCAGCCTCATTTGTAATAAGGTTACATTCATCATTCTTTATTACTGTTCCAACTCTGGGTCTAAATCCGTTTTTTATATCCTTTACCTCTTGGAAGAAACGTCTAGTTCTATTGTTCCTTCTATTTGACTCTAGTTCTTCAAGAATACCTTCTTCGTGTGCTCTTTTTTTCGCTTTTATTGTTTTCTTTGCCTTTTTTCTGGCCTCGCTGTATTTCTGTGCATTTTGCTCATTTGGATCTTGCAGCATTCGTTGTCGGGCCTGGTTCCTTGACTTTAAGACTCCTTCACAATCGTTGTCAAACCATTTCTTCTTTTTAGAGCACTTTCTTTTTCCTATGGTGGTTTTAGTACTATGTATAACTGAATTTTTAATTGTTTCCCACGTTTCGTCTACATTGTTTTGATTTGCTACAGATCCTAGTACACTCTCCAGAGTGGTTTGGTATTAACCTGTCGGCCGCCGTTAACCATCATGATTCAGATTTGTTTTAAATTTAAAAGTTCAAAAAATTTGTCAAAATAATGAAGAAATACAAATTTTGAGTAAAAAATAAACAACACAAAACAACAGTTATATTAGTTTTCAAATATAAAAAATTGACTACATTTAGAATAAAGTTTATTTTTAATTATACAGATACCTATGATTTCTTAATACTGTCGAAGCATGCTTTATACATGTCTTTTTCGTACAGGAAAATTGATCTAGGAATTAGTGTCTGAATGCTAATGTAAATATATATATATATATATATATATATATATATATATATATATATATATATATATATATATATATAAAGGAGGTAGTCTCGTGACTGGACTAGTTAAGAAAAACAACCAAGTCGAGAGGTTTTTGTGGGGCTGCAGTCAGAGGGATGATTGGCTAGAAAAGAAAACCCTTTTTTGTTAGTCTAGCTTCGAGAAATTTTATTCCCTTTAGCAGGACTTCTACAAAAGAGAAAAAACCCTTCCTTAATTATATTCTTATAAAATAAAAATAAAGAAAAAAGACCTACCAAGATGAGTATGTAGGTTTTGTTCAACTGATATAGTCATTAGCACTTAACACTAAGATCATATAACATGAAAAAAGGCAAAATTTATCTAATTAATTAGGAAAATAATTTTTTAGCACGTGAACGTCATTGAATCGCCATTTTCAATTCAAGAATGAATTTGACACTTGACAGTGGACGCTAAAAGCCCGTTTTAATAGGTAAAGTTTACACTGCTCAAGAACAAGTTAATCGTTCTCGGAGCGGAGATAACAGTTCTTGAAAAGCATTAGTTATTAAGCAGAAGAACGATTAAAAATGAAAATTATGACCCAAAACGGTCATAAAAATCAAAGCGAAATGCATTTTAGATGTCAAGAAAGGCGAAATCCGCACCCAGTTGGACAAATGTGATAGTGACATTCAGAACAGTGGCTAAAAGTATCCAGCTGAGAAAATTGATAGTGGGGGACCGATTTCCATTAATTTCTAGTTGTAATAAATGATTGTATATTACGCTGAGGTTTTCTATGTCTCCTCTTTTGCTCATGGAAAGTGGCTCGTTGTTTATGTGAACCATTTCTAGGAAGACTCTTTTATGAAAATTATTTTCTTTTGCTAGGATTTTTGGTCTCTCAAAATTCGTTACATGGCCCTTATTTAGTACATGCTCCGCAAGAGCACAAGAAAACACTCTTCTGTTACAATCGCTTTTATGAGAACTTATTCTTTTTAGAAGTTTGGCCTATATAAACTTGGTCACAATTTAGGCATGAGAGCTTATAAATAATGTTCCAGTTTTTTTTAAGTGAGATAGATGTTTGTGTTCTAGAGTAGAGTAGCACGATTGTTTTAACTTGTCTGGTCGTAATTTTAATGGAAGTTCCATTTTGAAAAACTTTTCTAAGTCTAGGAGTTAAATTTTCAATATCGGGACGCGACATGTAGGTAGATTGTTGAACTACGTTGTTGTTTTTAACTGGTAGTGCTGAGTTGTTTGTATATGTATCAAGGAGGGTTGGCTTACCCTTTCAAAAATGTTTTCTGATAAGTCATATTGAGTGCTATATAAGAATTTATTGATCATCGAAAGCGGGTAAGAATTTTGTAAGAAAACTGTTTGAGCTTACAACTGCATTTTTATAGGTATGGTACCAGTAGGCATTATACGTCTTAGATGAGCTGAGTTAAAATCCGGAGTTCGAACTACCCTATACAAAACGCTGAAATTAACCATTTTTCTAATTGAACTACCCCGATTGGGATAACTTTGATTTATATATACTGTTAAAAATAACCTTAAATTTAATGTCCATTCCACATTAAATTTAGTGATTTTGTACCTAAAATCGCGAATAATTTACATTTCCTTTAAATAGCAATTCATTCAAATATCAGTTCGTTGTACATTAAATTTGACTAAATGGTATCTGAAATTTCAATAAATTAACTGAAAAGATATTTCAACTTTCTGCACATTAAAATTAATTCATATGTACTTTAACATTAAAGGAATTTACATTAATATTCATAGCACATAGCATGAGATTCCGGGAGATGGCGCAACTTTAAACTTTTTATTTATTTTGATATAAGTTGTTTATAGGCCTCAATTTTCATATGATGAGGTGTACATGTCTGCCGATACCGACGGTAACCAATGAATTCGAAATTGGTTTACAGTGAAAATTTCCACCTTTTCCGCGTAGCAGAATTTTTTAACCTCATATTAAGGTGCCTTAAATATGTGGTAACATATTTTAAATTCAATGAACACTGATTAACTGACTGACTCCGTAGCACTACAACCCAGGGTGGGTCTTGGCTGCCTCGACTATCTGCCTCCACCTAGAATGGTCTTGTGCCAGCTCCCTCCATTCTCGCTGGTCAACTTCAAGGATAGCTAGATCCTTGTGGATGTTATCTCTCCATCTAAGCCTACGTCTTCCCAGTGGTTTTTTTCCTTGTGGTGCTTCCTCTCATAGCCGTTTTATTAGTCGATCGTTTTGACTCCTTTGTATACGACCTGCCCATCGTAGTCTTCTGGACTTTATTTCTTGAATGATGTCAGGGCTTTAATATATTTGCGCAAGCTCTATGTTGCTTCTCATTCTGTGACGGCCTGTCTCGGTATGGGCCATATATTATGTGCAGGATTTTTCTCTCAAACCTTCTTAGCAGCTCCGTATCGTGGACTGTCAGGGTCCATGTTTCACTGGTTGTATTATTGTTTGATAAATTTCGGTTTTTGCCTTTCTAGTGATAAATTTTCACTTTTGTATCGCAAATATACATTTATTTGTTTGTGTGATGCACTGTTTAACCTCTTCCTGCATATTATTGTTTGCCGTTATCACTGGGCCCAGGTACTTGAAAACTCGGACATGCTCAAAATTATAGTCATCCATGGTGACGTTCTGCCTGATTCTGTCTCGGGCGGGGTTGCGGAAGTCATGCATGTATTTGATCTTTCCTTCATTTATTCGGAGCCCTATTCTCTGAGCTTCTTTTTCTATCTTTATGAAGTTTTCCTTCACACTGACTGTGCTTTCTCCTATCGCGCCCATATCATCCGCGTAGGCCAAAATAAGTTTAGGACCACTTGGCCCAAAAACCTTCGCGTCAACTGATACTGTTCTTACGGCTTTCTCCAGTGTAAGGTTAAACAGTACTGGCGACAAAGCATCTCCCTGTTTTAATCCTTTGTTGATAGAAAATGTTTGGCTACACTCTCCTTCAATTTTGACACAGTTTTTTACTCCCTCCAGGCACGCTCTACACAGTCTAATCAGCTTGTGCGGGATTCCAAATTCTTCCATAGCTTCCCACAACCTTATCCTAATAACACTGTCATATGCTTGCTCGAAATCTATGAACAAGGTAGGTAAGGTTTTGTTAAATTCCCAACATTTCTCTAGCATCTGTCGGATAGTGAACAGCTGGTCAACTGTTGATCTTCCTCTTCGCAAGCCACATTGGTAGTCTCCGATAATCTCTTCGGTACACGGAGAGAGACGTTGAAGGAGAATGCTGGAGAATAATTTATAGGCGTGGCTTAGTAAAGCAATACCTCGGTAATTTTTACATTGCATTTGGTCCCCTTTTTTGTGGAGTGGAATTATTACCCCTTCTTTACATTCATCAGGAATGATTTCTTGATTCCAAATTTGTTTCACGAGATTATGTATTTGTGTGATTAGGTCGTTCCCTCCATGTTTCAGACTTTCTGCCAAGATATTATCTCGACCTGCCGTTCTGTTATTTTTGAGCTTCTTAATGGCTCTAATGGTCTCTTCCATGGATGGAGGTGGGATATTAACCTCTGCCGTAGCGAATACTGTAGCTTCAGGTTCTTCCTGCGTCGGCACGTTTAGTAGTTCATCAAAGTAGCACTTCCACCTGTCCAGTACCTCCACTTTTGAGGCGGTGATTGTGCCATCGTTAAGCTTTAGCATTGTGGCACTTCTTGGGTGGAATCCCTTTTTATGCCTCCCCACTTCGTTGTAGAACCTCCTAGTATTGCCGTTCTGAAAATCAGCCTGTAAGTTAAGTACTTTTTCTGTCTCATGTTCTTTTTTCTTTTTCCTGATCAATTTACGTAGCTGTGTTCTTAGTTCGTTAAACCTAATTGTTGTCTGCTCTGATGGGTTATGAAGCATGCCTCTGTTTTGATGGCACCAAGATTTTTGCACTCATAATCAAACCAGGGATGTCGGCTGGGTTTTGGTTTGGGGCCCAATACACTTCCGTTTGCTTCCCTGATGCTTTCCTTTATGTGCTTCCAGCTAGTTTCTATATTGTCAGTTTCTGCTATTCTGCTAAGGTTCCGGGAGATTCTGTTCTTGTAAGCTAGGCATATTTGTGGGTCCCGTAGTTTATTCGTGTCGTGTTGTGTCTCTGTTCTGGATTTATTGTTTTTGTGTGAAGATATGCGAGTTCTAACTTTGGCTGCCACCAACAGGTGATCGGAGTTTGCTTCGGCCCCTCTGTAGCTTCTCACGTCTATTATATTGTTAGCATGTCTAGAGTTGACCAGTACATGGTCTATTTGATTTCTGGTAACGCCGTCATTCGAAATCCACGTTTGTTTGTGTATTTGTTTGTGCGGAAACATCGTTGACTTTACCCTTAACGCGAATACTGGCTGTATATTTAATGTACATAGTCACCTTAAAAAGTAATGATCAAAACTTTAAATTTAATGTATGATTAAATTAGATTTAATGGAATAAATTAATTCAGATTAATGTAAATTATTAAATGCATTACATTAAACGCATTTAATAAAAGTTTATGAAATTTGTTTCCAGCGCATTTACCTTAAATTTAATGCATTTTCTTTTTATAGTGTACTAATATGAAACTATGTAAATTACTTGTTACATTCCCGATGCAGTAGAAACTGATATGGCTCTGGGGCACCGCTCCCTGCCAAATTTAAAGCTTCTACGGATTGGATCATATTTCAAGTGGAGAAAATCAGGCCAAAATCGCTCTGCACCAGCCGTTACTCGGTGTAAGGTTGTAATTTACTTCAGCTTCTATCGTAGAGAACCTACATATTCTAAGGTCAGGAAACACCACAGCCACAGCCTCCTAGCTGTATATGTAAATCTGCAAAAATCCTACTGTCTGGGTGCGATGACGATTCCTCTGCATGAGGATGTATAGAATGATTTCTTTTCCACTCTAGGACGGTATTCATGTCAGTGAAGGCCCTTTGACTTGCAGGTAGACTTAGGAATCTTTTTGAAACACATTTCAGAAAAAATTACAACAGTACTATGGCTTAGATTACAGCCGATATTACAAAATTTAACTACAGCGAATGCTAGAGTCGAACTACATAAAAACTGCAGTTATAATTGCAATAAACTAGACAACTACTGCATATAGGTATATTTACATGGGAGGTAATATAGTGTTGGAATATGTTTGGAATATATGTATTAATATACATTAATTTTTGGTTGTTATATAAAATGCTTTAATTTTTTTGACATTTCTGTTAGTGTTGCAGTCAGAATAACTACAGTTCTTGTAATTCCGGCTGTAATATTTATGTAGTTTGTTTGTATATTGATTGTAGTCATTATGTAGTTTCAGCTATTTCTTCTTTTATTGTTATTTATGATTCTACATCAATAATAGCTTTAAAATTTGGTAAAAACATCTTAAATTTCAGAAATTCGGTGACTTGTTTAAGGTCAAAGGATCATATTTTCGCCCGTTCACCACCCAAGCGTAAACCATATAATTTAAATCTCTTCTTGATGGTATAAAATTCATAGTTACCCTAATCGGAGTAAAATAAGTTGTCAGAATTATAATTCAGTCAGAATTATAATTCAGTTCGAAAAATTACTAATTTTGGCATTATTTGATTATTTTCGAAATTTACAGAAAACTGTCACCTAATGGGGCGATTTAGACCTCGGATTTAGATTCAGCCCATCACAGGAGAAGTCGCCCAAGTACAAAGTGGTTCTACTAGTGGTAATTTGAGTTATCAAAATTATCATTCATTCCGGAAAATGACCAGCTTTGGAGTTTTTGAATTATTTTCGCAGATTTATGGAAAACTCTGGACTGATTGAACCTAAGATTCGGATTCAGCGCGTCAAATTAAACAGGTATGGAGAAATCAAATGTATGGGACAAATCAGTTTATTTTTATATGCCTATGTAATTATCGACAACAATTCTACACTTGGGTTAGATTAGTTGCAATACCACTCGATTTTGTACACACATAGGGAGTGAACTCATAATCCAAGAATATAAATGCAAATATACGCATAGAATTGCCATGCAAAAGATAATTCTCGAAACTTAATTCCTATATACCTTCATAGGCAATTTTGTATTGTAATTTGACATTACAATTTAAAACTAACTAATTTAAGCAAGGCTATTTTCAACTTTTATGCTTACAAGACATGTAAATTCGAATTTTCCCAATGCAACAGCTTATACTATTTTTGTTAACTGTGCTTCGTTAAATATGCAAAATTTTTCATTTCATTTAAGATGCAAATTATTCTGTGAATTTTTAAAGTTTATCAATTTTTCAGATATTCTGGCCGATTCTAACGATGGTGCAATAACGTATTGTTAGTATCGAAATTTTATTGTTACTATTTTTTAAATTATTCTACATCTAATATAGTATGTTACAAGGTTCTAGATATCGCCAGTCATCGAATAAATTGATTTAATGGGGTTAAAAATTATATTAATTTTTACTTATATAGGCAACTACACTATTAAATAATTAACAGGACATTATTGCTATGAATTAAAAAGACTGGTTTTGGTTTAGTAATGGTCTCTTTTGGATGAATTCGATTCCGCCCACCTTGTAATAGTCTCGCTAGTACAACACAGTACCGAGACAACCGTAAATTTATACATGTACGTATATAATATTAAAACAAAATTACACGCATTTGAAACTATATTTAACACTAGTGATAAAATCAAAAATGTCTGTTACTTGTCAATCTGAAAGAAAGGAATTTAGTTCTTCAACTGTAATAATGAGATTATTATACCGGGTGTCAATGAATCTTAGACAAGTCATAATTTCTAGAGTATTATGTGTATCAAAATGAGAATTGGTACAGGTAAATGGCATGTGAAGAGGAGAGTTTTCGCATATTTTCTACTTTGAATTCTTAAATAGAACACCCTATATATTTTAACATCTTTGGATTTCTGAGACAATTCTAGATCAGAATGTGACATTTTAAAAACTTTTTACGTCTACTTCATTTTTTTAGAGTCACTTTTAAAATTGCATCTAGGTGGCCATGATCGGACGTAAACTAATCTAACGGCCTTAGGTGATGTCAAAAAAATACAATCGCAAAGTTTTAGTGACTAGTATGAAAGACAGGAATTGGATTAAAAATTTAACAAAATTAACAGAAAACTAACAAAATAAACTAATAACTTAGACGACGCACTTAAAATATGTGAAAGTACAGTAGCTGAATTTGTTAAAAAGTTTAGTGTAGTAAATGTTCAAAGTGCATTCCTTCTATTTCACGACACATTTCAGCTCGTTCAATTGTTTCTCTCAACACGTTTTGTAGCATTTGGGGCGTTATACTTCTAAATGCCCGTAAAATTCTTTCTTCTAATATTTCAAGAGTAGCTGGGGCTGCTCCATAATAAACCCTTTTTTTAACATATCCCCAGACAAAGAAATCGAGCACAGTAAGATCCTGTGAGCGGGCTGGCCACCGTACCGGACCATTGGTTGCAATAATTCGATTATTAAAATGCTCTATTAAATAATTAAGAACTTCTCTAGTATTGTGAGGCAGTGCTCCATCTTGTTGAAAGTAAATTCGCCGTAAAACTGCTAAAGCTATATCATTGAGATGATTTTCGATTTCATTTTGAAGAAAACCTAAGTATCTAACCCCTGTTAACTTGAAACAATATTGGCCCAATTATTCTGTTTCCAACGATACCAGCCCAGACATTGACGCTAAATCTTTCTTGAAAATTGCCCTCTCTCATTTCATGTTGATTTTGTTGGGCCCAGTACCGAGTATTTTGCTTATTGAACATACCATTATTTGTAAATCGGGATTCGTCGGAAAATAGAATAAAATCGATAAAATTTGGATTAACTCTATGATTTTAAAGCAGCCAATCACAAAACACTACCCGTCTATCGTCATCCTCAGTATACAAATGTTGATGTAACTGATATTTAAATGCTCGATATCCATGCTTTTTCAGTATTTTTCTTGCTGATTCATAACTTATCTGCAGTTCTTGACTAATTTTTCTTAACGAAACTGTTTTATCAACCTCAACCATAGCAAGTACGTTAATCTCAGTCTCTTCGTTTATGATAAACCTCTGTTCCGCTTTTTGATTTCCTATTTGCCTAAAACGAGTCTCGACATACGGAAAATACTGATTGGCTGGATGTTGCCGATTCGGATATCTATGAGCATACAACTCGGCAGCATTCCTTGAATTTCTATGACACTCTCCAAATATTAATAACATATCCACTTTTTCACTTTGAGTATACATTATTTTAACGAAAATTTAAACTAAACTTAACGAAAATTAAGAAACTTTTACGTCTGTTCTTAGAGCGTATGTCACTGTCATTATCTACTTAAGTGAGTGCTTTGTTTTCCAAAGAAGACTTGATAAAAACAGTTGCAAATTATTATGCATCATGGCTGTCCATGGCGCACTTGTCATAAGTAAATAAATTATCCAGTATTTTGCTTAATAATATCTAATTTCTGTTCTTATGTCTAATCCAATCGCAAATAAATTAGTACCGTTAGATTCGTCAAAGAATGCTTTTTTCGAAAAGTTGTCAAAAAGGGGTCGCCATTTGGAAATTAATAGTTAGAAATGAAAACGTAATTTTGTCAAATTCTTAATCCAATTCCTGTCTTTCATACTAGTAACTAAAACTTTGCGATTGTATTTTTTTACATCACCTAAGGCCCTTAGATTAGTTTGCATCCGATCATGGCCACCTAGATGCAATTTTAAAAGTGGCTCTAAAAAAATGAAGTAGACGTAAAAAATTTTTAAAATGTCACATTCTGATCTAGAATTGTCTCAGAAATCCAAAAATGTTAAAATATACAGGGTGTTCCTTTTAAAAATTGAAAACCGGGGCCATTTCCGGTGAAACCGGAAGTGGCCGGAAAGTAGAAAATATGCGAAAACTCTCCCCTTCACATACCATTTACCTGTACCAATTCTCATTTTGATAATAGATTCGTTGACACCCGGTATAGTCGAAACTAGTCTACCTTGAGAATCACGAGTAAAAGGGATAAAGCACTTGTAAATTTTATGACCTTACATTCAACTTTGACAAGCTAGTACTTATAAGAATATGGCAAGATTGTCTCCTTCCACATTTATGTGATTATAAAATACCAACAAAAAGAGACTTAAATAAATATTCGAACGATAGAATTCTTTTACATCAATAATTTTCAGTTTCAAAATTTGACATATTTCATATTGTATAGATTGTTTTAACATCTGACTGTTTTGTCATAAGCAGTTATTTTTGAGATATACTGGAACTTCTGCCTATCTACCAGCGAGGAAACAGCATATTTAAGTAAGTCTCTCACCAGTGCAGTTTTGTTTTAAAATTATTTGTATATTTCGATCGGGACATGCGGAACTAATGCAAAAATTTATCCAAAATTTAATAATTCTAAGTGTCACTTCCTAATTTAGTTTTTTTTTAAGAATAGTATACTTGTTTCTGGAAATTTTGTCCCATGTGTATTTATGGGACCATTATCTGGTCGAAATTAGTTTACTTTGAGAACCATAGGGGAAAGTAATTATGTACTCATTAATTTAATGGCCTATTAAATTTTGAATAGCCAGTACTTATAACAATGTGACAAGATTGTTTCATTTCATGTTTATTTGATCATGACGAGTTCTTCATTAACGTTACTTAAAAAAGTAACAATATATTATAACTCGATCCTAGCAGAATGACACAAATGTATGGTTTCATCATCATCTTTTAAAATGCCTTTTAGAAAATTCCTAAAATGGTAGAGTCGGTCATATTACATATCTTTGCAATAATTTTTCGCGGCACCTATGCTAGATTTCCATTTGACGAAAACCATATGTACATAAGTTACTTTCCGACTTACGAGGAACGTACCTGAAGTATCTGGCTCCGATTTTAATGAAACTTCAATATGTTGTAGAGGATACAAAAATATGAGACATATATTTTTTTTATCTGAGATCATTCATTATAACGGGGTGAAAACCGCCCCTAAAGTTCATCCCTAAAAACAGTATTTTTGAAATATAATATCAGGTTCTAAGTGAGATATTTTTACAAAACATAATGAAAGTTAATTGTTATTAGAAATGATGTTAAACTATGGTATTTTTACCCCCAAGATATCATCCCTTATTTTTTTAGGGTTAACCATATATTTACGCACGTAATTTAATTGTAAAAATTACACAATGTGATGGAATTGTTTGAGAATATTTTTTTTTCACAATACCATAAGTAACTTAAGTTGACGGGTTTTGGAGTTTCTAAAATAAACTAGTAAAAGAGGGTGAGCTACCCCAAATACATTTTTTTAACTTTGAAATTCTAATTGAGATATCTTTACAAAATAGAGTGGAAATTACTTGTTATTTGGAATGATGTTGAATTATGTTATTTTCAGCCCCAAAGACGTCATCACTTATTTCTTATAACGGAAAACCATTTATTAGCCCAGGTAATTTAATTCTAAAAATTACGAAATTTAATGAAATTGTTTCTAAGTATTTTTTTACGAATACCATAATTAACTCAATTTAACATGTTTTGAGTCATCCCCAATTACATTTTTTTCAAATCTCAAGTTCTAAACAAAACAAAGTGGAATTTATTTGTTAGTCGAAGTGAAGTTATACCATGTTGTTTTAACCCCATAGATATCATCCTTTACATTTTATCAGGGTGAATCTTGTAATTCATTTACATAATTTAATTTTGGATATTACGAAATTAAACCAAATTTGTTAATAATATATTTTACGAATACCATAAGTAACTTAAGTTGATGTATTTCGGGGTTTCCGAAAATAAAAATAAAAGAGGGTGAGCCACCCCTAAATACGATTTTGTAATTTGTCCAGTTCTAATTAATTTCTACAAAATTTTTTTTCACTCGCAAAGATGTTATTCCTTATTTTTTTTTATAAAAGTAAACCTTCATTTCATACATGTATTATTTTTCTTGAAATTGTCAAATTTGAATTTAAATTAACGTAATAGAATTACAAAAACCACTATTTGTCACGAACTATAATAATTTACAGACATGAATGCTTAACCAATGAAATAAGTTTATATTTTCTTAATAATTAAAAGAAAAAATTTCAATAAGCTCTGTAAGGTTCAACTCAACTGAAATTTGGCAATTTCAAGAATAATTATATATGTATGAAATGACGTCCTTCGAATGATATTTTTGAGGATGAAAATACTATAGTTTAACTTCATTTCAAATAACAAGTAATTTCTAATTTTTTTCATTAAATTATCTCAATTAGAACTTGAGATGTAAAAAAAGTATTTGGGGGTGGCTCACTCTCTTTTGCTAGTTTAGTTTTAGAAACCCCGAAACTCGCCAACTTAAGTAACTTATGGTATTAGTGAAAAAAATATTTTCTAATAATTCTATTATATTTTGTAATTTTTACAATTAAATTACGTGCGCAAATATATGATTTCCCCTAAAAAAAAAGGTATGATACCCTTGGGGGTGAAAATACAATAATTTAGTATCATATCGAATAACAAATAATTTTCATTTTGTTTTGTAGATTTATCTTAATTAGAACTTGAAATACTTTAAAAAAAGTATTTAGGGGTAACTCACCCTTTTTTCCTAGTTTATTTTTAGAAAAATGTCAACTTGATTCAATTATGGTATTCGTGAAAAAAAAATTTTTAAACAATTTTAAGAAATTTTGTAATTTTTAAGATTAAATTACGTACACGAATAGATGGTCTACCCTTATAAAAAATAAAGGATGATATTCTGTGGGATGAAAATACCTGAATTCATCGTTATTTTAAATAACAACTAATTTTCATTTTGTTTTGTAAAAATATCTCATTTAAAACTTGAGATTTAAAAAAAAAATTTTGAGGGCGACACACCCTCTTTTACTAGATATTTTTAGAAACCCCGAAACCCTTTAATTTATGGTTTTCGTGAAAAAAATATTTTCCAACAATTTTATTTCGTAATTTTTCGAATTAAATTAAGTGCGCGAATAGATGGTTTACTCTTATAAAAAATAAGGGATGATATCCCCTGGGGGGGGGGGGGTGAAAAAACCATACGTTAATACAATTTTGAACAACAAGTAATTTTCATTTTGTTTTGTAAATATATCTCACTCAGAACCTGAGATATTTCAAAAATACTGTTTTCAGGGGTAAACTTTAGGGAAGGTTTTCACACCGTTAAAATGAATCTCTGCAGATAAAAAAAATACCAGTTTCTTATTTTTGCACCCTCTATAACATAAAGAAGTTTCATTAAAATCTGCATCTGTTCTTCTGATCCCTATGATCCACTCCATACCTACCTCATATATTGTCTTTATTGTATCGATATCTATTCTACATAGTCAAGAAAAAATAACAATGTTGTGATTTCCAGCTATTGTTAAAGAAGGTGACAAAAAATTATGGGACACCCTAATACAAATACAAGAAATATCTTCCGACTACACAATAAGAGCACATGAAAAGAAAACCGAGGTCATGGGACATCAAAAAATAAATGTTGGAAGAAAACCGAAAGTAAAACTCGAAATTGAGGAGACAGTTAATCTAAGGCAACATAAACATAGGTGTTAGGAGTTATTTTCCAGGTACAATTCCTTGCGTTATTCTGTATAGATGTGACACTGGAAAAAGAAGATATACGTGGTCTAGAGATTTTGGGATGACTTGCTGCAAACTATTTGGATAGACAGGGTCCTAGATGAAGAAGTACAGAATATAGTCAAGGAAAATTAATTTTTTTATAAGTTCTCCCAATTGATCGTCAAACGAATAACATTGAGCAAATAATTAGAGATACGCCAAAAGTGAACTATTTGCAATAAATGGTTAACGACATAGATAACAATAGGATAGACAAATATGAAAAATTGTGTCAAACCATTACCAGGATTTAAGACTTAAAGAACGACGTCTTCGTTTATAAATAATTTTAAATCATAAAACGAGTTTACGCTAAATTCCGATAGTTCGCTGATGACAGAAATGAACTTGGATATCAACTACTATATTAACTTAATTAATGACCAGTTGAAATTATAAATTAATTGACATCGGCGATAAATTGTACCGCCAATTATTCTTATAGGACACTGGCGTCACAAGCATAAAGAATTTTAGTTTAAAAGTGATTTGAGTGACTCTTTTCTCTTCCAAAAAATATGGTTGGCTTTATTTTATTACAATGATGAATACGACTCATTTGCTATGCCAATTTTATGTTTTTTTAATTGTTTCAGTGAATCCAGTTTCAGTTGCGTATGATGGGAAGGCTTTTTTCTCCATTCTCACCCACTCTCCTTCCTCATTCACATTTGTCTTTTTTAATACTATGGTCACTTCTCTTAAGAAAATAATTAATTTTTGGAATTTATGACCTCAAAATGAAAGATTTAATTGTAGTGAAAAATGTTTAGTCATTTTGTCCATAAATGCTTTTGTTAAAAAGTATTTTACCGATAACAAATATTATAATTGTTTTAAAAATAGATATATATTTGACGTTATTGATTAAAATTTAGATATTTTGTACTTAAGCAAGAGGAAACAGATTTATTAATTTATAATTTTATCTTATTGAGACTTGTGACTTTATCAACTATTTGACGGTAAGTACCTTATAAAATAATAGATTATATATAGTCCTAATAATGCCAAAGGTTAAATTATTTTTCATCGCTCACAATATTTATTATATTAGTTATTTGATTATGCCTGGTTAATCTGAATCTATCACTCCCGAAAGATGATCCTTCTCGTACGGGTTGGCAGACTTTGTAATACCCGCTAATTAACTTGCTGGATAAATGTTTATCATCAAAACCTAGGCTTTAAGTTTTGTTGCCTAATCAAAAATTTGGGTTATAACAAAATATGCAATATGGAAAATAATATGAATTATCGTAAATAATTGTAAAAGGAGGTGGTTTAATCGACAACGATGATTTTAATTTTTTTTTCTATTTTTCAATATTGTGCAGGATGTATCAGAAAAGTTAGACAAATGTCAACTTTGAATTTTTGTATTTTGATATACTACCTAAAGAAAACTTAAATATTTTAAATATTAAAACCTATTTTTACCTGAATAAAATAATTTTTCAAATATTGATTCTCGAAGTTTCGTTTTTTTTTTCTTCAATTTTTTATTTTAATTTTTTAACAAATAAATGAAAAATCATAAAATAGGTACCAGAAATAAAGATTTAAATAAATACTCGGTTAAAATGGTGATCACAATCTGGCAGCATCTATAGAACGACAGAAATTCATTTTGTGTATTATTAGTTTTCTATTTTGATATTTGTCACATTTCATATCTAATACCTTGTTTTAACATCTGACGGTTTAGTCACAGTCAATTTATTTTTGATATGTCCAAATAAATCAGTCAAGTAACATTCAATCCTGGAAAGGAACAAGCCATTCTATTTCTCTTCTTCTCTCTATCTACCAGCGGGGAAATAGCATATTTAAGTAGTCTCTCACCAGTGCAGTTTTGTTTTAGAATTATTTGTATGTTCTTGATCGAGATATATGAAAAGATCAGTTCAAAATTTAATAAACCTAAGTGTCACTCTCTGTTTACAGTTTTTTTTTCAAAAAAGAATGGCCTACTATCATAAAACTTGGAATCTCAGTATTACAGTACCGGTTTACTTACCGGTTTAAGCAATATGTACTTTAGTAGAAACACCGGATATTCCTAATAAAATTTTGATGAATATAATAAGTGTTTTGCAAAATTTTAAAGCAATTTATGTCTCAATCGCACTGATCACCATTTAACTCACGTAACGATTCTGTTTTATTTGGGTTATATATATATATATATATATATATATATATATATATATATATATATATATATATATATATATATATTGTGATTATGTTTGATGCGAATTTGTACTTCATTTAAAATTTCAAGTAAATGTGACGAGTGCTGTAATAAGAATTCTTTTGATACACCAATAGAACACTTGTCATTTTCGTTCATTCTTCATATTCAACCATTATATAATTTTTTTCCGATTACTGTCACTATTCATAAAGGGTTATATACCTTTTCATAATGTATTATTTAAAATAGCGGACAACTTTGATATATCGACACCAGGCGCGGATCCAAGGGGGGTGACGGTGGTACCCTTTTTTTTTCTTCGAAAACTACCTGTGTTCTTTATTCCGATGTCTTTGGCAAAATTTGTTAGGCACATATATTTTTCATAGGAATGGGTTAGAAATTTTATAATCAAAAATACCGGTCTATAATAACGGACTATTTGGATAGGATAACAATAGAGATTTGGATGTGAAGTGTTTAATCCTTATCATAGGCGTTAGAAAGAGGATTATTTTATCACTAAGTATTTATAGCATGAATATTATTTCGGTTAAAAACTTAAAATAAAAAGTTTTTATATTATTTTCTTTCTTATGATTTCTTAATAATTCACATACATTAGAAAATATAGATAATTTTGACATATTTAACACAAATCACAACAGTATTTTTATTATTTTTAATTTTGGCATAGAATCCGTTTTAGGTACATTCAGACTAAAACGTAGCCTTTTTCTCTCTAAAAATTCTAAGTTATAATTTAAATATTTACAAAGTACCCATTGTCAAAAATACAAGAAGTTAAACATATAACAAAAAAAAATTCGTTCACATAATATTAAAATTTTTTTGGAGCTATCGGTCATTTTATTATTAATTAAAAACATTTTTAGGATATTTGACATATCAGTTTATTTATTTGTTAAAGCATCTGCAGAATTAATATTGAACACTAAAAAGGGATTCAAATATAATTAATTTTTATATGTTACAGAAAATTTAAATAATAAATTGTGTTTACACTGCTAAACATTACGTATCTAATTTGTAATCAAAGTCAGTGAAGCTATCTTCGCTCAAATTAATTATAAATGGTTCCTCCATCTCACCGATCACGAGATCGAGTTTCCCCATTTTTTTTTACTTTTTTATTATCTGGATTCTTCCCAATTTTCTGCACTAACTTTATTCAAAAAAATATTTCAGAAGTTCAATTAAATTACTAATTTTGTGAGTTGTGTTATTTCTAGCAACTCTACCTTTTACTTGAGAGAGATATTTCCTTCTCCAACGGACATTTTCCGGACGATCTATAAGAACAAATTTCCTATCTCGTTTTTCTCAGCAAAAATCAAGTTCCCTGAGCAATTTCTAGAGCTCTGTTCTTTTAGTTTCAGGTAAATCCCGATCTTCATTGATTTTAGTTAGAATTTTGTTGATGGTTGGTATCTGCTTCTCATAATAAAATGTATGTATAACTTCTTTGATTACAGTTTGTGTGATCGAATGTAGCTTGGAAGTACTAACAATTTCAGTCGTTTTTTTCTCTTTCAGTATTCGGTACATAATAGATTTTCCAACTCCAGTCATGTTGGAATACATCTCAATAGAGCTTTTAAGATCATTATCGAGATATTGATATCTTAAAGCATCATAAACATTAATCGTAATAAGTTTTTCGTTGAGGAAAAATGACCTGGTTTAACGATTTTCGGTAACAGTATTATTACTCTCTCTAGTTCTTGAATAGAGTATAAGAATATGTATGCTTGCGATCGCCCCTCCCCTTCCCAAGAGCTTTGAGTTCAGGAAAATAGAACCAATTCTGCATTTTATATTAGGAATATGTATGCTGCTGACACTGCCCCCCCCCCTGTTGACAACCTTGTTTTTCTGGCGATAGCCCCCCCACCACGTGCTTTGAATTCAGGAAAATAAACCCGATTCTGCCTCTTATACTAGGAATGTGTATGCTGCTCACATCCTCCTCCCGGTCGGCAACTTGTTTTTTCTTGTGATCGCCTCCCCTCCACTCTTCAAGAGCTGGAAATTCAGAAAAATAGACTCGATTCACCCTGCCTTTTACATTAGAAATGGGAATGTTGCTGGTGTCCCACCCCCCCCCCCCCGTCGACAACTTGCTATCGCTTTCGTACTTTTGCGATATCACCGCCCCCCCCTCTAAAAAAAGGAGGCTGGATCCGCCCCTGATCGACACAAATATGAAAAATTAATAATAACACAGTTTGTTTGCCAATTACTGAAAAGTGGATGAAAATCCGATTTCACAACTTATGTTAGTTCAGAGTTTACAGTGATGAAGGTATAAAGCTCTATAATATTAATTCAACATAAAAAGATCTAGCTCTCAATATTTCGAAAATGGTTAATCTTATAAACTTAATTTTTGTCATGAATGTTCAGAATTTTACGAAAAATTGAAAAAATGTAAACATTTTTATAGAATTACCATTTAAAAATCAAAGTTCACATTTGTCCATTTTTTTTTTGACGTACCCTGTATAATATAAAGAAAAAAATGTATAAAAGTAAATTTAAACCACATGTCTGATCATTTTTCGAATAAGCGCTTCCGTTTAGGAATATTGAAAGTTTTTCATACTTTTTTCCCATTAATACTATTTTCATTGGTATAAATAAACACGAGGTTAGTGCATGTTGTGCCAATATGATATTTAGTCTTAACATTATATAATGAAGTTCGGTATAATTTGCCTTAACATTAATAGGAATGAATAATTTTTTTTAAGTTTAGCTTACTGATCTGTTTGAAAGTGTTAAAATAGATTTACCTGTCCCAATTTAAGCTAAGTCCAAAGTTAATGCTTTTAACGTTTTTTAAGGTAACCAATGGACAAACTGACTACATTAATTTTGATCACAGTAGTTCTTCAAAGCACCTACGCTAGACTTCCAGATCTTTCAAAAAAGCCTTTTATACATAAGCCTCTTTCTGATTTGGATGATCCGTTAATATTAACGCCATATTTAGAAGATGGAAAAATTGAAGAGGCGAAAAAAGCATCTGAAGTGCATCTAGCTGCTTTTCAAAATGTAACAAGTTATTCTGGTTACTTTACCGTTGACAAGAAAGGCAGTGGAAATTTGTTTTTTTGGTTTTTTCCTTCAGAAAACAATGTCACAGAAGATCCAGTTATCCTTTGGCTTCAAGGAGGACCAGGCGCTTCCAGCTTATTTGCTTTGTTTGCGGAAAATGGACCATTTATTGTTGATGATGACCTAAGTGTGACTCTACGCAATCATTCCTGGCATAAACATCATTCTATTCTATATATAGATCAACCTGTAGCTACGGGTTATAGTTTTACGTTGGGAGATTTTGCGTATAACCAAAACGAAGTTGCTGATCATCTATATAGTGCCTTAACACAGTTCTTTACCTTGTTCTCAGAACTCCAGGAAAACAATTTCTATGTTTCTGGCGAATCATATGCTGGAAAGTATATTCCTTCTATTAGTTACGCTATTCATCAAAGAAATCCTAATGCAACGGTTAAAATAAACTTGAAAGGCCTCATTATTGGCAATGGTTTAAGTGATCCAGTCAACCAGTTTAATTACGGTGATCTATTATATGAAATTGGGTTAATTGATTTGCCAACTTTGGATATTTTTAAGGATGAAGAGGCATCTATTATCGAACAAATTAACAATCAAGAATATGGAACTGCCGCTGACATTTGGAATCGACTTCTTGGAACATATTTTGTTCAGTACACTGGATTGGACAATGTTTATAATTTTCTTAAAGATTCTGATGACAAAACTATGGCATGGAAAGATTTTGTTACAGACGATGATGTTCGACAAGCAATTCACGTTGGAGACGAGGTATTCTTCTCGGAGAGTTATTTTGTGTATTATGCACTTTATGACGATATTACTAAAAGTGTTGTACCATGGATCTCTGAGTTATTGAACCATTATCGAGTTCTTATTTATAATGGACAATTGGATATTATTGTTGGTTATCCACTTACTGCCAACTATCTCCAACATTTAAATTTCAGTGCTGCGGAGGAGTACAAAACAGCTGCAAGAAATATTTGGCATGTTGGTGATAGAGTTGCGGGATATGTGAAAACAGCTGGAAATTTGACGGAAGTTATGGTTAGAGATGCTGGACATATGGTACCCTCAGATCAGCCAGAAGTTGCATATAATTTGGTTTACAACTTTATTAGAAATAACCCTCTAAATTGAAAAAGAAAACTGTTATATTTATTTGGATTTAACATTAATTCATAATCGTCAAAATATTTGTAAAAAATTAAACAATTCTTTTTATTTACTGTTACCATTATTTTCAGTTGATCCATATTAAGTTCAATACTAATTTCTGCGAACCCATTCTGTGCCATCTGATGAAATGTTCACCTACTCGTAGCTACGTAGGGAAAAAAATTAACTGCACACCTATAATTTTATTTCAGACTATATTTTTTGTTTGTATTTAGTTCAGTATTTTAACTTAACATTTATATAAGAACTGTATGAAAATTACTCTTGTAGGTCTTAAAATAATTTGTTCAACATGCATTGTTCCATTTTTCTACCATTTTCAACTTATTTTCAAACTTTTATTGCTTGATAAACAAAATATTTCTTCTGTTTTGGAATACAGTTTGAGGAATTTAATACATATTAGTTTATTTTGGTTCAGCGAAAGCATCAGTATCATACAAACAAAAAAAGGTGAATTAAAGATGAAAAATATTTAAAAACTATAAAACTTTTTTACCATTTACGAGTATAACTTTAATATAATTTTAATAGAAATGGTAAGTTCGAAATTTAAAGCAAATACATAACGACCAAAATAATTACTTAAATAAAACTTTTTTATTTATGTGCGAGGGCTCTAAAATTAACTGAACCCATATCCTTTTTAATCGTAATGAATATTTTAATCAATTTTTAATATTGTGTTGTATGAAAATTTATTAAAATTAAAAAGATTTTTTTGGGTAATTACAAGGCTAGGTTCAATTTGTTTTGATAAATGCCAATTTACTGAGCAATTTATTTAGTTACATAGATAATATAACCTATGTTGGGGAGACGTTTTTTCTTTCATCCTTTTAATAGATTTTCTTTAGAATTTTCACACTTACTAAAGATCAAAGAAAAAAACACTCATTATAAAAATATTGAATACTTCTTACAATACTCGTACGTACATATATAATACCTAATAGAGAGGAAAACTTGTCTTTCTTAAAACTAAAATTTCTGTGAAAATATTTTAAGGTATTCTGTCTTTAATTTTATAAAATATAGATTTTTTAGTAAGTTTTCAATTATTTTATATAAAACTGGAAAAACCATAAGAAAGTACATAATTTTATAAATTTTACAGTAAAATATGAACGTAGGTTTTTAATACATTTTTGAAATTTTGTACAGGTATTTTTGTCGTATCCTCTCAAAATGTGTATGAAACAAACAGTTGGCTTTCATTTCCTGCATACCTCTCCAATCATGAATATTAATGCAGAACACATATTACTCCATTTTCCACATCAACGAATTGGTCTTCACGTT
Organism: Diaprepes abbreviatus; assembly: GCA_034092305.1. NCBI lineage: Eukaryota > Metazoa > Arthropoda > Insecta > Coleoptera > Curculionidae > Diaprepes > Diaprepes abbreviatus. The sequence goes on from JASJET010000026.1 coordinate 444,574, forward strand.
TCTCATAAACAACACTACGCATTACTGATATCTCATCAAATATCAACATCCACAGAAGTACCTTTGGTTTAAAATATTTTTTTTTCTGAATTATCCATTGAAAAAACGTAAACACCAGTATAAACTAATATATTTCTTCAATATCCCGGATGGTAAATGGAACAAATCTGTTGTATAATACCAATACTTTTAAGCAATTGAAAACCCCACAAATTTGTTTCAAATAAAATTGTCCTCGTCGTACCTGGGGCACGGTTTCGTCAGGTTGATTTCCATTTGCATTGTTGCCATGGCTTTCAGGGATCCGATCATCTTCGTACCTTCTAGAGGTTTCGAAGCTTGAATATGAGAATTGTGTAGGAATGTCGACGATGGAGTTTTCCGAACTTGAGTACAAATACGCAATATACGGCTGATTGTGTCGTAATCTTTGTCCCGGAAACGTTGTCGATTGGAATCTTTCATCCAAAGGTCGTAACCCAGGGATAAAAAGTCGAGAGAAGCTATGAGGGAGTGTCTGAGGAATCGTTGGCGCAACGTCGAATCGCGGTGTGTGTTCGATTTCGAAATTGTCTTGGTTGACGTGTCTGCGGAGAGAGCAACATCATGTGTTGCAGGGTTGTCGAACTGAAGCAAATTCGTTTGAATTTTGTTTAATAGATCTATGTCTGTTTGTTCGTGAAAGGAAGGACACCGTGCAGGCGGTGGGGGGGGACCTGCCATAACCTCCCGACCCAGCTAATTGCCAAGCCGCCTCACCTTTCTTGCTGTTAAATTCAGGCATTGTTTGTCTTTGAGCCATATCTCTTAAATTTGGAAAAAAGATTTTGTTTTTGTTTGCCAAAAATATAAAAAGGGATAATTTAATACAAATGACGCGTATGGAAAGCGAACTAAGATAGTTCTACGTGTCTTTGTGCAAAAAGGAAACGGAGTTTGCTAATTTGTTTAGGAAAAAATTAGCGTTTTTTTGTTGCAACTTAAAAAGTGTATGAGAGTGTTTTGTCTATGCTAGTTTTTCGCGAAAGTCAGATCAAAAATTCGTGTTTTTGTTGGTCTTTCGTTTGTGGAAAAGAATAGGCAAATTTGGTTTAGTTTTACAAGAAGTTTACGAAATTTTTTGATATTTTTCCGGCTTGACATAAGTTGTTTGAAACATTTGTGGTGATTTTTGTTGTTGTTTTTGCGCGTTTTGAAAAAGCCAAAAAGTCTGTTTTGAACTTCTTAATTTGGAAGAAAAAACGGGCATGACCCGTCCAAGAAAAAGTGTTTTTTAATAGGTCAGTTTTTTCTGTGGTTTTTTCAGGGCTTTTGTAGGCTCTTGGGTTATGTCTAGAGAGTGAGTATGAGAAACTCAAATTTATAGAAGCGGATACGCGATCTTTATACCGTTACTGCAACGCCGGTTCGCGTATGCAGTCCCGAATATCGTCCGGCTTTCGAACTATAGTGTCTGAGGGCCTGGTAGTTGAGAAACTTACCTCAGGAATTCGTAAGCAAATGCCTCCTGTCCTTAAATACTTTATTTTATACGCAGGGAAACCTCAGACACTGTACTTAATCCAAAAAGTTGCTTTCGTTTTATATTCTTCTTGAATCTCTGGTTTTTCGCTATCGGGGTGCAAGTGATAGCTATTAAACGCCCAGAGATTCAGAGAAATTGAGTTTAGAGTTTTTACTGGATCTTCTAGACGTTCTGGAAGTTCTAATGCTGACTTCAGAAAGATCGTTGCGATTGCGGGGAAGGTCTAGGCTTGAGAAATCTGGAAAGATATGCTCAAACGTCCCTAAATTTCCTTATTTCAACAAGTCTTGATAAAAATTTCATGACAAAAGTGGATAGCCGTGAAAACAGCAACTTTTGACGGCGAAATTCGGGTTTCTTTTCTCGCTTCAAAATTGATGGCCTTCTATCTTGAAAACTGCTGGTCTTGTTTTTTCACAAATGATTATTTTCCAAGTTTTCTTCGTAATAACGTAAGTCATTCTACTTATAGTTTTTCTTAACTTCGTTAAAAGTAACCAATCAGAATGTAGGATTTCTTGGCCACGCCTTTCAATGCTTTTCTTATGGAAAAAATTTCATTTAAAAATTACAACATTGTTACTCGATCTTTTGTCGAGATTTTTGTTGCAACCTGTAGATATTCTATCTATATATAATCCCAACAAAATTGGAAATGTATAATTGTTAGTATATATTTATAATAAACGTCAGATGATAAGAGGACCTGTAAGCATAAACTAAGATATAAAAGGAAGTCCCTTATAACATATTAAAATATTTTAAAATATTTTATTGATAAGCTAAATAAAATTAATTATTTTACCGCAAATTAATTTATAAAATTATTCAATTTTGTCATATTAACATAATTTCTTGTTAAAACGTATTGAATCATGAAACAAGATAACAACAGGGTTTTATAGAACAGATTCTTAGAGTGATAAAATTAAATCATCGAAATGCTTTATTTTGAGATTCTTTAGTAATGTAGACTTTCTGAGGACATGACCGGTAGTTTTATCCTTCTCTTTAGACATCTATATACCGGGTCAACTGTGAATTAAGATGGCCCTTCAAGAACAACTAAATAATAAATACGATTCAATAAAAATCACAACAGGTTACTGGGGCTATTGGAAGAAAATAATTAGTATACATATAATTATGAAGAGAGCTTTCATTCAAATTTCTCATTTAACTTTTATTGATGGAAATTGTCAAACCATAAAATATGATTTCATTTATTAAAAATGTTAAGTATAGTGGTTAATTTACTGTTGTTTTTGATATGAATTTAATCAAAAATTCTCACAACTCATTTAAATTAAAATATTGTCTTCGATTATATTATAGTATGAGAATAATAATTCATATCAGTTGACGATAAGTCAGTGATTAGTTCAAGAGCACATAACGAATTTTTGACAGGTATTTTATCAAAATAATAATTTTTTATGGTAGTATCTCTATTATAGCTAAATATAGAAGAGCATCTCTGATTCGTCAATGACGAAGTTTCATATACTGCGCAGTGTAAAAATTAGTCAGAGAAAGTACCGAAAACTATGTTTTAACGAGAAATAAATGAAAATAGGTGGTGCTAATATAGAAACAGACAAACCCAAAATTGAATTTCGAAAAAATTACAAAAATGTGTTTCGCTGACACTGTACTTTTAATAACGGAATAATTACATTAGTGATACTAGCAAAAAGCCAGATGATTTTGACGGTTCTTCAAAATTAGCAAACATGAAAATAAATGTAGATTGAAAAAAGCATTAGCCGCAAGAATGAATATGAGTGAGACCGTTTATGAGTAATGCCGGTAGGTTCCAGTATGTCGCGTTGTTACTGGCTCTTTCAAGATTACATTACCTAAGCACTAAGTTTTTTCTATCCCTTTGTTGTTCCTTTTGAAGGTGTTGATTTTTGCATCATTCCATATTGAGCTGTTTTGATCTTATCATTTGTATCCATTGCATAGTAATCATCAAAATTAATTTTTCCCGTATTCCGGTTTAATTTTCACCCCTGTTACCACTTTTTTTCGCTGTGTTTACTGACGTTATAAACTTCGAATCAATACACTACCTATCGAAAGGTTTCTTAAGTGGCTCATCTTGTTTAATAATTTGATTTACCGTCGTTAGTTCATTGTGACATCTAGTTTGCGGAATCCTAAATATTTCAGGAAATCGAAAATTTTTGAGGAAGAAAAATTTTTGCAGATAATGTATTCATTACTTGGTCTCCATTGGTAATAGCTGGCGGGAAATATACTTCTTTAATTTAAAAATTACTAATATCCAGCTTGTTTAATTTTCAGCAGAAAATGTCAATGATTAATGAATTGGCTTACTTAGCAAAGTTCATAGAATCATAGAGTCATTTTTAGCTGTTATCTCCTTTAAATTTAGACACTTTTGAAGGAAAGAACGTTGTGCACATGCATGGATCTTTCATATAAGTTTTAAACCATTGAGGTTGACCTCACTTTTCTTTTTGAAACAACTAAAGCAATTGTAAATTTTTAATCTCAATTTAGTTGATCGATCCTTTGGGATTTTGAAGTGAAAATAGTTAAAATTTATTCAGTAATTGAGTTTAGTTGTTGAGTTACCTTATCTTTTAACTCTCTGCTGTTTATTGAGTTATTTTTACAAAAGTAAACCTGAAGACGAGGACTTTAACAATTTTGCACATTTCAGTGAAGGAATTCTTTAACTCCATCTAAAAACTCTTCTTTTCATTTTTAATTTACCTTTAGGGCTTCTCTCATTTTCATAGATTTTCATTAACCTTTAGTTTTTAATGTATGAGCACGGATGTTTAACTGGTACCTAAATACCACTACACGGTTTAATAGTGTTGCAGCCGGATTTGTACGAGACAACACAGGTATGATAACAATCTAAATAACTTTGTAAATTACAGTTAATTTCTTTCGTTCTTGTTAGGCGCTGCGCAATTTTTCGTTGGTTAATAAATCTTTAAAATACATACTATTTTCAGTTTTTTTGAATAAAGTAGAAAAATTATAATTTTTTCATACCATTTTTGATCATGTAAGTATACTACTATGAAAAAATAGCGGTATAATACTTATAATATTTTCTAAGTAATATCAATGAGAATAAGAAGAAACTGTAATTTTTATAAATAAAGGTTAAAATAATTGTCTAAATCTATCAAATAATTAATATTTTATCCAGTTTGTGCGGATATATGAACTAAACAAAATTCAAAACTCATTTGCCACATTTTTTTTACAGGACCCTCTGCATTATAGCTTATTCAAAGGATATTTAAATTATTTTTCATTTTTGTTGAGACACCCCTATGTCTTTTCTGACCAATGTTGGCGTAATTTGAATTTATGAATAAATGTACTATTTTCAGTTTAGAATTAGCCATACCAAAAAAAAAATAAAAGTATTATGTTATTATTCTTACTTAAATTAAAATTTTGTTTTTTACTGCCTTTTTCGTACCAAAATACTTGAAAATGAATTTTTCCATGGCTGAAATTGTTGACGTGATTTATGTTCTGGATGCCAGCGAGAAAAATTCGCGATTAGTGACAATTTACAAAGAAAGGTATCTAGAGAGATGATAGAAAGTACTTGAAAAATTAGAGGAGCATTTTAAAAGGGCAGGAAATGTTGTAATAGAAGAAAATAGGTTCTTATAGAAGAAAATGAATTAAATATCTTATTAGCTGATGTGATACAAAAAATTTTACAGACAACAGAATGCACCCATACACCACTTTCAATTATTATAGGAACGTAATGATAAAGGTTACGAAATATGAGTAAATTCATTCATATTGAGATTCGAACCAAGATGGTCATATGTGCTTTCTAGATTTGTAAACGTGCCTTTGGGTGCATATGGGGGCTAACATCGAGAGTGCTATTTTGGATATACACTATGGTGATCTGTCCCACGATAACATATGCCGCTATTGTATGGTGGCCTAGTACAGCAAAGCATAAATACCGTCTTTAACTTGACAAAGTTCAAAAAATGGCTTACGTGGGAATATTGAATGCGATGAAAACTGCCCCACCAGGGCTCTGAAAGTCCTAGAGAACCTGCCTTCTCTCAACTTATACATAGAGAACGAGGCCCTGAAGACTGTTCATCGTTTTATTTCCCTAGGGTATTTCGGAATTGACATGTATGGCTACTTAAGTGTCCGGAAAAGCATGATGGAGAAATGTCCATCGCTCCCCATGCAGACAGATTTAATAGCCCCGCTTTTAAAATCCAACCACTCTCAGAAGATATTTCTGCCAATGAATTCTGGTAGTATATAGATGGATTTTGATAAGATGAAAGAGCTGGAGCTGGAGTGTTTGATAAGAGCACTAGAGTCAGAGAGTTCTACTCTCTTGGACAAAGTGCAAAGTACTGCACTGTGGCCACTTCTATGAGAGGGGCATAAACAGGAATGGGGTAATAAATATATGTTCAGCCAATAAAGCTGCAATAATGGCACTGAAGCCTAATGTCTTAACTTCGCGGCTGGTATACGAGTGGAAGGATGTAGTGAAAAATCTTACAAGGAATGCACAGTTAGACTCATGTTGGCCCCGGATCATTCGAGCATATACAGGAATGAGGAAGTGGATCATCTGGCCAAGATGAGGTCCGCAAATGAATCATATGGAACCATATTGCATTCTACCTGTCCAAATTGTCGTTGGTAAAAGAGAATTAAAATTGTTGCTGAAAATAAAATTTGTTGAATCGTGGAGGGGAGCTGCTGGAATGAGGTGTATCAAAGAACCTATACCTGGACCTAGCATACTACTTACTACATTGAAAAAACACTATCGTGTCCTCAATGATAGTCTTATTATTGGTTACGTTCACTTTGCTTCAATTAAAGTAAAAATAGACTCAATAAAAATCGATTGCAACAAATGTAAATAAAATATTGTGTCAAATATAGACATATTATTGGATTTCAAAAATATTAGTAATTATGTAAAGATTAATGTAATATTTATTCAATAACTCAAGTATTCTTGACATTTAATAAATTGTTATTATTTCTTTTATTACAGGGATACTAGATTTAAAAATACGTCGTAACGAATCAATTCATATGCTATTATTAATCTAAATAAAACTAAATACAATTAAACTAACCCTACCGATAAACGGTTTAATATTAGTAGTTTTTATATGAAATATATGTAAAGTAGGATTCTAACAAACACAGAACGCATTAAAGAAAGATGGACTAAATATTAATTCAATGATTGCTATTTTTGGTTGATTATTGCAATCATTGTCCTACACCGATATTTAGTCGCCTAAACAGGTTCTAGTGCATGTCGGTCGTTTTGTTCCTGGTTCAGGTGACGGGTGGTAAACACAAAATAGTAGAGAGATACTTTATGGTGGCAAAGAAGAATTTAAAATTGGTGAAATTATATGAAAATAGAGGACCTGTTGACTTTGTGGGGTCTGGAATCTCTTATACCAGTTTTTAATGGTAAGTAAAATCTCAAAATACATGAATTTATTGTTTATACCATGGGATATTTTGGATGTAAAAGGCAACGACTCTGGGATCAGTAATGGCAAATTCTTTACCGTCAGCCATATTGTTACAGATAATTATTAGTATAATCAGAGTTATGTTCTTTCTTTTACTTAATAAATTACCAATTTTTTAAAGATATGCAGTTTTTCCATCCAATACTTACTATATTTGATTAGAGCATTGAAATTCAATGAACTCTTATCATTAAATCAATCATAATATACGTTTGGGGTCCAATGATATGATAGTTATTGCATTAAATAATATTATACTTGCGGAAGATGGAATAGAGTGTATTATTGACTGAATGGGTATCACATTGATTATACGATAGTTTTTTCGGTGTAGGGAGCTTCTCTCCTTAGGAAGGAAAGAGCTTCGCATTGTGGTGGGATTGTTGATAGGATATTGTCACTTGAGAGGCCATCTTCATAAGATCGGTATTGTAGACCACGCGACGTGCAGATGGTGCTAGAAGGAGGATAAAACTGTTAACTATATCCTCAGAGAGTGTCCAGCACTCAACGGATTGAGACAGAGACGTTTCGGAGATACAATCTTGTTACAGGAAGCAGTTAGGCAAGTGCTACTTATAATCCACAGAACTCATTCACAGAATATATGGACCCTAAATATTTACGGAGGTTTTTCTAATTAGACCATATTTTTTTGAGGGGAAAGTAACAGGTGATGTTTTTTTAAACTTCTTATAAAATCACTTGCCACATTATTTGCCCATATACCAGTTGAAATTCGAAAACGCGTGTGGTTTCTTTATGACGGGGATTCTGTCCATTTCACTAGGCCAGTTAATAATATATTAAATCAAGCCTACAGCCAGCAGTGGATTGAAAGAGGAGTACCAATTCCATGGTTGCCTGGGTTACCTGATATGAACAAAATGGATTTTCGTGTTTGGGAATTTGTGAAAGATCAGATATTTAATCTATCTCTACTAAAAAAGACTATAGGAAAATTAAATTAGCTGTTTTCAAAATATAATTAAAATGGTTATTTCAACAATCACATAAGTTATACAGTTAGAATTTTCCTGGAATCAATAAAAACTCTGTTATTCACAAGTAAACTACGTTTCAAGAAATTTTTTGAAATGAATATAGTGTCTGAACTTAAAAGTTCAAAGTATCAAATTATGTTTATAATTAGAATTAGCATAAAAAGAAAAACTGCTCTTGATTTATGTTTTAGCAGGGTTAGGTGATATTTAGTTTGAACAAAACACTCATATTAATCTCAATTCAACATCTATACCATTTTTTGGAGAGAGAAAGAATTCTGTAACTCTAATTAAAAATTACTAAAAATTTTACGGCAAAAAATAACGGCATGTAAAAAAATGTTGGTAAACCTTTTATATATCATTTTGTTAAGAATGTGTCCTAATTATATGTGACTAAAATATTCCGGTTTACGGTTCCTTTCGGGTAAAAAATTTCTAACCTCTTAAATTTAGTTGACTTTTTGTGTGTATTTTTATAATGGCTATAAAATTTTCGATCAATCATTAAAATTATCTTAAAAAGCTTACTATATTTCTATGTTTTCTTCTAGGAATTGGGAAAATGGAAAAATTTATTGTCTTTCTTTTGGTTGCTGTAACCCTTAGCATCGCAGAAGCCAGGTTTCCAGATCTTTTTAAAAAACCTTTTATACACAAGTCGGTCTCGGACTTGGATGACCCGTTAATATTAACCCCATATCTAGAAGATGGTAGAATTGAAGAAGCAAGAAATCTTTCTCAAGTCCATCTAGAAATTTTTCAAGGAGTAACAAGTTACTCCGGTTTCTTCACTGTTGACAAAGAAGGCAACGGAAATCTGTTTTTTTGGTTTTTTCCCTCTGAAAATAATTACCAAGAAGACCTAGTGATTCTCTGGATTCAAGGAGGACCTGGTTCTTCTAGTTTGTTTAGTTTATTTACTGAAAATGGACCATTTATTATAAATAATGATGGAAATCTTATATTGCGAGATTTTTCCTGGCATAAAAGACACTCTGTTTTATACATAGATCAACCTGTAGGTACAGGTTTTAGTTACACAGAAGGTGACTTGTTGAGTAATCAAACAGAAGTAGCGAATCATCTCTATAAGGCTTTGATACAGTTCTTCACTTTATTCCCAGAACTTCAAAAAAACGATTTCTTTGTTTCTGGTGAATCTTACGCTGGAAAATATGTTCCATCTATCAGTTACGCCATTCACAAAAAAAATCCTAGTGCATCTATTAAGATAAATCTGCAAGGACTTCTTATAGGAAATGGTTTGAGTGATCCTATTAATCAAGTAAATTATGGCGACTTGTTATATCAGCTTGGGTTAATTGATATACCTATTCGTGACCGTGTCCACTCACAGAAGAATTAATAGTCAAATACATTAATGAAGAAAACTATACTAAAGCCACAGATAATATAAATGGAATTCTTTCTGACTATTTTGTTAAATATTGTGGTTTACATGATGTTTATAATTTTTTGAAAGACGTCGATGATACTTCATTTACATGGGAACAGTTTATTACGTCAGACGATATAAGACAAGGAATTCACGTTGGTGATCAGATCTATTTTTTAGATAGTTATTTTGTTTATTATCTATTATATGATGATATTTCTAGAAGTGTGGCCCCACTGATATCTGAACTTTTAAATCACTATAGAATTCTACTTTTTAATGGACAACTAGACATTATTGTGGGTTACTCACTTACAGTTAATTATCTTCAACATTTAAACTTTAGTGCTGCTGAAGAGTACAAAACAGCGCAAAGAAATATATGGCATGTTGGTGATCGAGTTGCTGGATATATCAAAACTGCTGGAAATCTAACTGAAGTTATGGTTAGGAACGCTGGACATATGGTTTCTGCAGATCAGCCCGAATTTGCGTATAATTTAATTTACAACTTTATTAGGAATAAATCTTTTGGAAAAAATTGAATATTTTATTTTTAGTTCTTATTTTATTTCAATACTGTATGCTATAAATAAATTTATAATACACAAAACAACTTGAAGATGTTTGTTTTTTTAGTTTTTCCTGTTTTATTTGCATTTTAAAACAAGATGTCTTGTTACTAATTTGGATCGTGCTTGCTGCCTTAATAAAACCAATTCTCTCTGCTAAGATTTATCTTTTTCTTAAATAATTATAACAATATAAAATTAGTTAGTATTGATACTAGGCAATTCACATAATATGTTATTTTTTTTGAAGCAAAAAATTTAAATTTTAGGAGCAGAATAGCTTCCTAAATATTATAAACTTTATTAACTCATTGTGTATAGATGTAGTTGAATTCCTTTTTTGGCTGTAATATTTTTCAATTTATTGTATTGTAACAAATGGTCAAGAGTTGAGAATAACCTAATTCTATGAAAAATAAGTGAGTGATAAACAGAACAGAAATACAAAAGACAAAGCTAACCACTACCAAATCCACTTCAATATCCACAAACCAAACTGCCACCGATCACTTCTCTAATCTTCCAACTTTTTAACTCTTTCCCAGAGTCTTTCTATCACCCAATAAGAGTTGACGTCCAGATTCAGATGGAATATACATTTCCATGATATAGTTTCTCCCTCAATGCTCTACTCAAACTCTACAATCTAATATAAAACAATGACCAATTACCCACATAATGGAGTAATTCCATTCTAATCTCAATTTACAAACCAAAATTCCAACAATACTCGCAGATAACTATAGACCCATAGCCCTAACCAGCCATCTAAGTAAAATCTTAGAGAGAATAATAAATAAACTTTGGATTGACTTGATGTCTTCTCATCCCAGAACAAATAGGCTTCAGATAAGATAAATCAACTACTGATCACTTAATAAGAATAGACATCAACATTAACAACTTCTTTAATCAAAATTCACATATAACAGCAGCTTTCTTAGATACGCTCAAGGAATACGATAATGTCACACACTAATACATACTCTGCATGCTTAAAAAATGGGAAGTCCTAGGAAAAATACCCACTCTCATATCTAACTTCCTCCAAAAATATAAATACAAAATAAGAATTCATGTTCCCCTCTCGGACTCTCCCCCATAAAACCACGGAATCTCATCCCAGAACAAATAGGCTTCAAACAAGATAGATCAACTACTGATCACTTAGTAAGAATTGACTCCTTTAACCAAAATTCACATAAAACTACAACCTTCTTAGATTTCATCAAGGAATACGATAATTTCAAACACCAATACTGCATTTTTAAAAAATGGGGAGTCCTAGGAAAACTACCCACTTTCATATCCAGTTTTCTCCAAGAACGTAAATACAGAATAAGAATTCATGGTTCCCTCTCGGACTCTCTCTCATAAAACAACGACATTTCCCAGGGATTATCCATCAATTCTACCCTCTTCTAAACAGTCATAAATAGCATCAAAACAACATATGCTTGTATAAGGCCATCTTAGACTATTTGCTGATGATGTTCTGTTATAATATTTCACTAAGAATAAATGCAACCTTTAATTAACCCTAAACAACCTTATACCTTGATCACATTCCATTGACCTTTGCTTTTCTCCTACCAAATCATCACTTGTGCATTTTTACTGTAAAGTAATTGCAATATCAGCAAATTAACAAATGAAAAATATTAAAACAAAAATGCTGGGTTACTCAGGACACCGCTTCATCTGTAGCTAGGTTGCATGCAGGAACCTTCCGCCATGTCGTTAGAAACTAGCTTGCAACTTCATTGCTATAGGTACGCAAATAACAAAAAACATACGGAACTGAGCATGTTGGTCAAATTAAACTTGTTAGTAAATAATAATAAAATCTTTAATTGATTATCTAAAGTTTAAATGTGTTGATAGCTAAAAACTGGATATGCTATAAATAGAATCTTCAGTTTAAATAATCGCACAATTTTCAACTTCAAAAGCCCATAAAATTTTGTATAAAGAATATAAAAAGCTTAGAGTTGTGACACTTAATACTTGATAACTATTAAACGGTGAGATAACTTGCAGCAAAAAAGAAGTAAATTGAAGTAGAACGAGGTAATAAAATTTCAATAAATTATAATGAAGTTATATATATATATATATATATATATATATATATATATATATATATATATATATATATATATATATATATATATATATATATATATATATATATATATATATATCAGTACCTAGTACCTACTGGCGCCAAAACATAACGCAAATCCTGTATATTTCATGATTATGGGCAAATTACAAAAAAAGAACAATGGAATAATCTTAATTTACAAAATTTATGGTGATCTCCTTAAAACAAAAAGAGGTAAAATAATACTAAGTCTGCTATTTAATCCGATAATGTGACTTCTAGCTGTGTGGTCTCGAGCAAATCAGGCCAACACTACTTAACTGCATGGTGATATGTAGATACTAATAGAACATTAGTTGAATATTCTTACCGAAAAGGTAAACTTAAAAGATAAACAAAAACTTGCAGAACTGCTAACTCAAAAACACCAAACAAATAAAAGGTAAGGCAACTGATGAACTAAACTTAATTACCGGGATAATTTAAACAATTTTTGAAACCAAAATCCTCAAGGATGGTTTATATAGATTGAGATAGGAAAATCTACAGTTTCTTCAGTTATTTCAAATAGGAAAACGAAAATCAGAACATATGGCCTCGACCCTATTTATATCACAGACCCATACATGTGCATTCAAAATTTTGACACGTTTGAAAGAAATGACACCTCAAAAATTACCCTGAGTAACAACAGTCGGCTGAAATAAATTTGTTAAATAAGCCAGTTTATTAATCATTAATATTTTTGGTTTCAAATTAAATAAGCTACCTATCAATTATTTTTAAATTAGAAAAACACATTTCAAGTAAAGTCTATAACTTATTTTTCCCCATAATTTACAAAAAAGGTAAACGTAAAAGATAAACAAAAACTTGCAGAACTGCTAACTCAAAAACACCAAACAAATAAAAGGTAAGGCAACTGATGAACTAAACTTAATTACCGGGATAATTTAAACAATTTTTGAAACCAAAATCCTCAAGGATGGTTTATATAGATTGAGATAGGAAAATATACAGTTTCTTCAGTTATTTCCAATAGGAAAACGAAAATCAGAACATATGGCCTCGACCCTATTTATATCACAGACCCATACATGTGCATTCAAAATTTTGACACGTTTGAAAGAAATGACACCTCAAAAATTACCCTGAGCAACAACAGTCGCCTGAAATAAATTTGTTAAATAAGCCAGTTTATTAATCATTAATATTTTTGGTTTCATATAAATAAGCTACCTATCAATTATTTTTAAATTAGAAAAACACATTTCAAGTAAAGTCTATAACTTATTTTTCCCCATAATTGCCTTTAATCCAAACCAACAAGATAAAAATCTTATGAAGAAAAAAAAATTGCTCATATTTTTTAGTTTTAAATGGAATGTCATCGATTTAACAAAGTTACAATGTTCATTTAAGTAAGACAAATATTTTACTTCTTAAAAATTGTTGGAGTCAAAACTATATAATCAAGAAAGACATTTTTTTGTGTGTAAAATTTAATAAATGATTAACAATCTTATTCGATTGCAAGAGTTCTTACGAAAATTGAAATACTACTTAAGGTGAAAGTAAACTTCAAGTTTGGAAAATAAGAAAAACGAGTCTTTGAATATCTATTTTTAAAAACGTAATAATAAAATTTGGTAATAAAAAAATTAGATAATTTGTACTGCTATAATACCCTGGGTTTCTCCAGTGATCCCCCCCCCCCTAAAAAGCTTAGCGTAACCATAATGTGTCAAATGGTTAGTTTACTCCTGTTCTTATGTACCTATAGCCTTTGTCTTGTTAGGCAAAATTAACGTCTTTGTTCAGAAATAGGGAAGTTGGTAAAACTTCTTTATCCAGTGGAAAAAAAGTCGGTTTTTTAATTTCAAAATACAGGAATCGCAATGTCCACTTTTTATCTTAATGCTCTTGTCGAGTTATTTTTCAGATAACAATAATTTTATTGTTTTGAGTACAGATTATATTGTACTTAAAGATGCGAGAATTGGATACAATTAAAATAAGTCTAAACTAGTTAGTGACTCGTCGATAAATTGAAGGTATGTATTCCAAACATATATCTTTTTTTTATTTAAAGCGACACAATTTTTTTATATTCATGGAATAAAATTGGGTTTAAGCCCTTTTTTTGGTTATATGCTATGATGTCGTAATATATCTTATTCGTTGCTTGTTAAATAAAAATAAAATTTGAATTGAGCATACCAGAAATATAAATGTATTTTTAATATTTCCATTTGGCTAATAAAAACATATATATTATAATAAGAAGAAAACAATTAAGTCAGCACAGTATTTTAAATTTATTACGGTTGCTGGAGATTAAAACGTCAAACACTGGTTAGGTGAATTTTTATCTGTGATTTGAAAATCCTTCTTATTCGTTACTTGTAACACTTTGCAACATATGGATTTTTTTAATGAATCGATCTAATTAAAATATCCCTTTGTCATCACTGATACTTATTCATAAGTAGTCAAAATACTTGTACAGGTTTATAGATATGTATAAATTGTTACATTCAAATATTTTTTACCTTTGTTATGTAACCACAATAACTTAATTATAAATTTGATATGTACAGGGTGGATCATTTTGGATGTTTCTATAGGCTATCTGGGAAACCGTAGAAAACTTGAAAAATCTGATAAACCAATCCCGAGCTCTTTTTTGAGAAAATTACAAAGGCAAAAACAAATTACAGCTGTCGCAATCGGTTTCGAATTTAGAGGGCGATTTTCGAATTTTACAATTTTCTAAAATGTCCTATATTTTATTTATCAAAGAAACTATGATAAAACTAATAGGACATTCTTTCGGTATTTTTTTCTGTAGAATCCAGTCACGTAGTCAGATTTTTAATTTTTCGTTTTAATTACGGAGTTATAATACTAAGTTTTAATTTTTTAAGTGAAACACCCTGTATTTCTTTACATCTTTTTTTGACATTTTGCATTTTCTTTAAGAATATATTATATTGTCAATATAAGTTGACAACAAGTAGGCTAAAAACACTATTTATAAACGTCTATTTTCGAAGGTATATTGATATAATATAAAATCATTTTTTTAATCGCAGTTTCTTAACCTATAGCATACAATATAATAAATATTTTAATTGATCTCGATTAACAAGAATATCTAAATACTTAAATCATTTCCATAGGTCACTACTAAAAACACTTTTTAAGTTCGATGAATATAACATATTGTATATTATGTTTTAAAATAATAAGCTGTGACGATGGATAAATAAAAGAATCACCCGTTAAAAGCCTCTCAGTTTCACATTTATTAGCTTGTAGACTTGCTGCTTGTCTGTTTAAAAACTCAAAATGGAAAAATTTCTAAAATTATAATATGGTAGAATGTTATATTCAATGTATTAAACACAAGCAGCATTTATATTTTGGACGGAATACGGAGCGCGAATAATCCAACCATGCAATTTTTAAGAGACTAGAAGAAAATTTACTTCTGGGTCTTTTAAAAAGCCACTGCCAAAGACCTATGAAAAAGAAGGTAAAGGGAATGAAATTATAAATATAATTGCATGTGTTACGACATATCCTTCAATGTCGAGCAGAACTATTGAAATGAATGTTGTCATAAAAAATCGTTAAAAATTTTAAAGGAAAATAAGCATAAGTCTTACAAGGCAAGAAAACTCAGCTTCTTTCTCCTGGCGACCCTAAATGTTACAAAATAATGATTTTTTCTTTAATAATATTATATGAATGGATGAGTCAAGAACAACTATAGATGATATATTATATCGCCATAATAATCATCTATGGATCGATTAAAACCCTCACCAAAAAATAAATAGGGTAACACAAGGACGATTTGGGGTTAATATGTGGGTTGATTTGTTGGGTAATAGAATAATGTCCTACGAGATATATGAAGTGATTTTAAATGCCCAATCCTACCTAGACATTTAAGTAAGACACAACCTCCCATTGATGGATAATTTGCCCTTAGCGGAAAGTAACAGACTGTATTTTCAACACGATGGAGGCCCGGCTCATAACGCAGGAATTGTTGTCGAATGTCTTAACGCGAATTTTGTACAGAAATAGATAGCAAACAATGGACCAGTCAGGTGGCCACCTAGGTCACTTGATCTTACCCCTACAGATTTCCTTTTTTGGAGGTATATGAAAAACAAAATCTATCTAAATAGAAATAGAAGTCTAGAAGAATTACAAAAAAATTTTGTGGCGGTTATGTGATTATATGAAGTATTACTAATATCTATATTCATAACGCTGTGAGCAGAGGAGTGCAAAGATGTTGCCAACTGTGTCTGGATAAGAATGAACAATAGTTTGAACATTTAATGCAGTTAATTTAGTTTTTTAATGGTATTTTACCTTTTTGAGTTTTGTTTAAGAGTGGTCATTCGTTTATTTTATCAACTTATTGGTCTTTTAAAATATGTTAACATAGACATGCACAACTTGATTCCTTTGAGTCGCCAGCTATTATGAGCTAGTCTATAAGCTTTAAAAAAATAAAAAATATGTTTTTAGCTTATTTGTTGTCAATTTATATTGACAATATAATATATTCTTTAAAAAAATGCAAATTACGAAAAAATTATGTAAAAAAAATCCATATAGCCTATAAAAACTTTCCAAACGATCCACCCTGTATGGTTTGTCTAACATTTGATACTTAACGTGGGGATCTCGGTTGTTATTGAAGTTAAAGATATGGTTAAATTAGAAAAGTATTATAAAACTTTCCGACTATTTCAATAAATTTTTCAGAATATGTTTTTGAAGTATTTGGAAAAAATTTAAAACTAAAGATTTTGATTTCCATCATTGACATTTGACAGCCGTCAAACTATGACATTATTGGGGCACTTTTTTAGGCTAAAGATTTTAATCATCGTAAAAATTGTCGTATTTTGTTTTAGTTGTGGTAATATTAACTTTTGTTGATCTTAAAGGCACACATCTTAAAATTTTATTAAATTTTGTAGCCCTTAAAATTTATTCTCAACGATAGATCATATGAGATAAAAAATTTAACTATATCTCTAACTTTAAGACCTCGTCGTTACATGAAAATTGAATAGCATTCGGGAAACAGGCTAACGAAATGAATTTGCGCAAAAATCGAGGCTCCTAAACATACATAACCTGGGCGCAGTGAGAAAGTTTCCAATGCAATAGACAGGTGAGAGACAAGAGTTTGTTCACAAACCCAGGCTCCTAAACTCACATAACCTGAGCCTAGCGAAATGTTTTTTACAAAAACACCTAATTTAAAATTTTCAACAGTAGATATCTCGGTAAGAAAAAAGATATTGGAACCATTGAAAAACGATTTTGAACGGGAAGAATTGTACTTTAAGATGTTATATTGAGTTTTGTGGAAGAAAGTCACCTAGCCTTAAAAAGTAACCTTAAATATGGCCTAAAATGCCGGTTTTTGTAGTTTTAAGTTAAATTGCCTCAAAAACCTGATAATCCAAGACATAAGTAAATATATTAACGTAAATTCCAAGATGGATGAGACCTACTCAGGGGCGTTGGGGACAACGTAAGAATAAACTCTATATAAAATATAAGAGCAAAAATAGGTTGGGGCCAAGACGTGAGGGATCAAAATTGGCCAAAACAGCTTTTTTTGAATTTACAACCCAAGAAACACATTTTGGAAAAAAAAAATTAAATAGAAGTTGTAGAGATTTTAAAACCAACAATTTGAGCTTTTTGTGCGATCATTTTTGTTAATTTTTTATTACAAAAAAAGCGAATAATCCTTCAAAATCGACCATTTTTTTCATATCAATTATTTATTGAAAATTTTTTTTTAATTTTTTTTTGCATTTAGAGGAAGCCCTCGTCTTTCTAAACAAAATGATATAAATAGTAAATCGGATAATTTGTTGCTGAGATATTGTTAATTGCTTAACACAAAAAGTAAAATGTTGATTGCTATAACTCTTTTTTTGAGTGAAGATTTTGACCTCTATAATCTCTTCTTGAAGGCCTAAGTTTTCATATCTTATTAAAGGCAAATAAAAAAATTGATTTCCAACCCCTTAAATATCGCTTTAAAAAAGAAGCTGATTTTTTTTAAGCAAAGAAATAGAGTTGAAGCCTCCCCTTTGGATGTTAGATATTTTTTTTAGAGATTGTTTTTTTATAAAAATGAAGAAACAAATCCAACTGCGTATGATACTTTCAAAATTCATGATCAGATTTTACAAAGTGCGGTTTTTTGTTATTAAAAATCATACGTAAAATAGAGCGTCAGAAAAGCGACTGGCTGACCGCTCGGGAAAACGCAGTAAAAATTATGAAAAAAACTAATTGGATCAATCCAATTAGTTTTTAAGAAAAAGCTATATTGATTGTGTTATTTGGAGTACTTATAAAATTTGAAATCTGTGGACAAGTTTAATTTCAATTTTAATCTACTACCTACCTAGTAAATAATTATTCAAACTTTTTCATATTCAATCATGAAAAATGCAAATTTTTAATTAATAAAATGTATATAATCTATTTATTTATTTATTTATCATATAGTTTTAAAATAATTATGTACTAAATCTCCAATAATGTAAGCTATTTATGTAGTTTTTCGTTACTTTATTTCCGGTAAACTTTCGTCTCCTTTATTGTTATCAAAAATGCTATTAAAAATATAATCATTTTTGAGGGTCATATAAGACAATTTGGTGGAATGCTGGGTCTTAAATATTGAGAGGAAGTTGATTTCATTAAGTTGATTGAATTATATTAACCAGTTGAGTATTGTATATGTAAAAAATGCTCGTAATAAAATTTCAAAAAGGTTGGTAAAAAATAAAAAAAAAACTGGAATTTTTATCCCAACCCCCTTTTTTACCCTTCGGAAGTGGCAAAAGAAAAAAATTAACAATTGCCATCGAATCAGATTAAAAACCACTCTTTTACAAAATTTGGAAACATTTGGTAAAAATTGAAATAAATGATAATTTCACCCCCTATTTTTCACCATTTGCAGATGTCATATCACTAAAATAACCTCTATCAGTTTTGACATGAACAGTGAATAAAACCGTACCACTCAGTCGGTTACAAATGAAATATTTTACTTACAATGTGCGAAAATCCGTGGTATACCGATCTTGTTCAAAATACGATTTTTTTTAAAGTCATATTAAAATTATTTTTATCTAAGAGTCACATCGTAACGTAAAAATACGTTTAATCATGTCACAGACTATGGCACTTGTCAAGGCCGAGCTTAGCGGTACGCCTTGGAATTCCAAGCCGCCCGCTATTCGTTTTTTCAATCTTTTTTTGCATGTCTCCCTCCATTCTCTACGCGTACTTTGTAAAATTTGATTATGCATTTTGAAAATATAATTCCGTAAGTATGAAATGTCGTTAAATTTGTTTCTTAATTGTTATAAACAAAGGGACTGCGATTTTTTGAAAAAAATTCTAACTGGACCCCAATTGGTCCAAAATTTTTTTTTTTTCAAAATCTTTGTCCTGAAGTAAGTTATTAAAATTTTCAAATTACAAATATCCGACATGTAAGGGGGAGGCTCCAGCTCTATTTTTTATGAAAATAAAAAAAATCTCCTTTAAAGCGATATTTAAAGGATTGAAAATTAATTTTTTCATTTGCCCCTAACAAGATATGAAAACGTAGACCTTCACGAAGAGATTGAGTCTCTGTGGAGATTAAAATGTTTCCCAAAAAAAAGTTATAGCAATCAACATTTTGCATCTTGGGATAAACAAACACTAATATCGCAGCAACAAATTATCCGGTTTACTATTATAAAATATTATTTTGTTCAGAATAATGAGGGCTTTCTTTTAAAAGCAAAAAAGTGCAAAAAAATGCCAATTTTGCAATAAAAAATTGTTTTCCAAAAAGGCCGACTTCGAAGGTTTTTTTGGCCTTTTTGCAATAACAAGTAAACAAAAATAGTCGAGCAGAAGCTCAAATTATAGGGTTTTAAAATCCCTACAACTTTTATTTGGAACTTTTTTTTCCAAAATTCGTTTCTTGGCTTGTAAATTAAAAAAAAAAGTTTTAGCCAAGTTTGACCTCTCCCCTCTTGGCCCCAACCCATTGGGTTTGTTCTCACATCGCCTTGAACACCGCTAGATAGGTCTCATCCATTTCGGAATTTACGTCAAAAACAACAATAATTTTTCCCTATGACTTAGACTATGACGTGTTAAAGCAATTTGGGTCTCGGATTCAGATTTAGCACGTGAAAAGCCTTCAGAAAAGTATAGTCCGAATTCTGGTTAAAAATTTTGTTAGCCTGTGTAATCTATATTTATGGTGTGAGACAGACACGCAGTAAAATATTTTTTTAACAATATTTAATTGAAGCGTTTATTTTTAAAAGACCATATATCCAAATGTAAATTGTTCAGGAAATGGAAAAAAACGCACTATCCGGTTTTCTAATAATTTTTAAAGAATATACGAGGTCTGTCCCAAAAGTATCGAGTCTACCTTCATATCCCCGCATAGTGCTTTGTTTTAACAAAGCACTATTGCTGCACAAGTTTCAATGAATGCGCTGGGGCATTGTCGTGGTGAAGCAGACAATCACGGCTTGTCTTTTCAATACTTCAATGTAGTATTCTTTAGTGATTGTGTGACATCTCGGAGCATATTCGTGGTACACAATACCTTCATAGTCAAAGAAAACAGTCAACATTTTGGCGATTCAGAATGCTTTCACTGTGAAGACTGTCGTTTTGTTTCTCTAAATGCCTGATTCATCATATTAATTGTTTCCGAGCAAGTTTTTCCAAGATTAAAGCAAAAGTTGATGCAAATTCGTTGATCTAATTTTTCCGTCATTTTTTACAATAACAAAATGCGACGAACGAAAAAAGACTGTAAACAAACGCACACCGTTCACGAACTAACACGTCCAGTCGGTAACTGGGCACACTAACGAGTTCGTGAAGACTTATTGGTGACGCCCATGCCCCACAGAGGTCGCTCGAAAGTTTTGACGCGGAGATATGAATGCAGGCTCGATACTTTTGGGACAAAGCTCGTATATTGTAGAGTGATGTATATGATTTCAACAAAGATTTTTAGATTGGTATATTTAAAAATAAAGCCTGTGATTTTAAAAAAAATAACTCGGACATACGTTGTGTTTAAAAAAATCCAAGATTTCCTAATTTAAACTAATTACTATAATTTTAGTTTTTATTATATTTTTAGTTATTTATAATATTTGTAATAAAACTAGTTTTCACAACCAATGCTGTTCTCGTCTTCACCAATTTCCAGTTGATAATTCCTCGGCAAATCTTATTGTAAATAAATTTCCTCATAAAAGCTTCGATTTTTTACATATCCTAAATACGGTAGAAGACCCCTTACATTTTGCTAATTTGGCAGATGATATTGGTACAACTTTCAGATAGACTGCGGTCAGTTCTATAAAGCCAGTTATTTTTTGTTTACTTCTGACATTAGACATGCGAACTCGTCTTATGGAAATCGGTGGTTTGGCTGCTTTTAGAAAATATTAACCGAAAGCCAACTTCATGCCATATACCTTTAATGGGTCCATTTTTATTAACGAAAAAATTCGTTTGGTAAAAACGAATGGCCCAAACAGGAAACAGGTAGGTAATCTTGTCAAAAATTTGAGTACATAGACAACAATAAACAAAAAGTGCAACATTACGTTCTGCCCAAGGCATCCATCACTAATCAGTAAAAGATTTCGTGCCATGAAGATGTTTCTATTAAAAATTGTAGCAACATGAAACACATATCGTTGGCGCCTTTTTCTGCTTGCCCTTCATTGTAGGTTTAAATAATGACTCATCTGGTCCAAGATTGAGAATACCAAAAACGTTGTGCCACGAGTGACGTGATTAAATAACTGGATTAGAAGGAATGTGAGGAAGAGGTAGAGTCTGTAAAAAATCAAAGTTTATGCCACTGATTTCTCCAGGTTTCGCCTGTATTTTGTACCGATTCTTCATTATAAAAAATGGTTTGGCCTTTCTCAAATGGATCTCCTTTTCCATCGCTATTCTGTTTTTCTCTGAATCGATGATTTCCTTGAAAGTAAATTTTTGTAGGAACGAGTTACATTGAGCATATGCGTCAGTTCGTGGAAAGCCAAATATTATGTTAAAGTATGTTTTGAATATTTTCTACTAGATTTTATAAGAAATATTGATGAAGTATTCAGATTGAAATATGGAATGAATGTCTTATTTTGCTAAAAGCTTCCGGCAGGTAAAAACGAAGAGAATTTTTGTGTAGCAAGTAATGAGACTGCCTTGGCTTGAAGATCCTATTGTAGTCTTTAGTTAAATGAACTAAGATGTCTGGATAATTAATGCGCTTAAATATTTTTACAATTATACCCTGAATGCCTAAACGCGCCTTTTACACACTTCTATTTTTAAATCCATATCTTGATGAATGTGATTTTGCAGCTTCCATATTTCTAACTCTCGGATGACGTCTAATTATTTCTTTCAGAGTTACTAATCCAGAAATTAGCATCTTGTTCGTCTTTATCGTTTATATTATGAAAGTGCTAGAATAAAAATACCCTGGCTTCCCTACTAATATTTTCATTACACTTGAACTGTATGCAATTGTAAAAACATTGTTAAATAAGCAAAAAGTAAAAAATTACCTAAAATCATTTACCTGCATTTCCTTCCACTAGTCCTATAAATTTCCTTTATGGTTAACATGTTCTTCGCCCTTTATTTTGGCCATTTTTATTGCACTGGCCTTTGGTGCTTTTTAATTTGCGCTCTGGTGCGCACTTAGTTTTATTACTACTTGCTACGCCCTCCGTAGTTACAATAAAATATTTTTATAATACAAACCACTAAATGCATACACAATGCGAGACTAAAACAAGATCTCGCTGTCGTAACTAAACCACAGCACTATTTACGATAATACATTTGACAAGTCCCAGCCCGTTTTGTTTCTTTTAAAACCAGTATCAGGCCATGGACTTGGACTGTTCTTAAAAGAAACAAATGGACATATGTCGTTTTTATAGAAGTAGTGATATTTTAATCGTAGATATCTTAGCACAGGGGATGTTTTTAAGCGAAATAGAATCTTGAAGCCATAGAGTTGAGGGTATGCGAGACGATGACGATAAAAGCACATTTTTAAAATTTTTGGACTTATATTGTTTTTAAAAAAAACGCCTCAATTACAAAAGGCAACCAGAAGTAAAAATTAATCTGTAATAATTTTTGATCATCTTAAGGTATCAGTTCCCAACGCAAAGTTGTTATAGTTGAAACTCATGGTTCTTGGGCTTAGACCGTGTCAAATTGCAATCATTATCCGACGATTCTCTTATGATTGCTCGAGGCGTCTTCGGGGATCTTTACTCCATAAAATTTGAATACTGAATGACCATCGAGGAGTAACAGCTCGGTATTTATACCCAACTAGTAATCAGCGAACCGTAACCGTAATCTAGCGCTATAATCGATTTCCATGTGTGATGTAGGCTGTAACTTGTATATCTCTTAATATTATTTGGATATTTACACATTTCGACTGATTCTGTAATTTTACGTTTAAAGAAACACTGATGTTAGCATCTTAGTTTCTTTTACATTAAATGTGTGACCTGTGCAATGCTAGTGTTTAGCTACTGCAGATTGTACAATTGGTTTATTTTTAATACATCATTCATGTTCCTTAAGTCTAGTGGATATAGATCTTCCTGTTCCAACCAAATATATTTTACCACAAAGCACGTTATCTTATAAACGCTTTCTGTTTGTAATAGTATTGCGTCTTTTAGTAACTTCAAACATTATTTAATCTTCTTACATGTATTAAAAATTGTCCGGATGTTTTGATTTTAGGAGCAATTTTTCAATCTCATCTGTGGTTCCATGTATGTAAGGCAAGTCAACATTGTTCATAGGTGGTACATTTGTGACATTGCGTTGAGCAGTTGGATTTTAATGTATATTAATAAAACGTCTAATATCTTCAGCTTAATATCCGTTGCCTCTCAGAGCATTAGTCAGTTTTTCTGTTTCTGATTTCAGTGATTGTTCGTCACAGATTGTACTTAAGAGTAAATGACGTATTGTTTTTGAGAAGGATGATGGTGTGACGTTGCATTGAGATATCGATTTGTATGTGTTCATTTTATGTACACAGAATGTCCAAATTTGCCATTATCTTTCTTCTGTACGCCGAGAAAGGGAAGGGCACCTCTTGATTTAGTTTCCATAGTGAATCTTATACTAGGGTGTTGTTGGTTTAGATGATCCAGGAAATTATGGAGGTTATCTGCGCTACTGGCCAAACTACCAATGTATTATCTACATACCGGCACCAAAATTTAGGTTTCAGAAGAGCACAAGACAAGGCGTTTTCTTCGAGAGCTTCCACGAAGATGATAGCTACCACGGGTGACAGGGAAAATCCCATGACCGCTCCCGAAGTCTGCTCGTAGAAAGTTCCTTGAAAAGTAAAATGAGTGGAAATCAGACATGCTTTAATTAACTGTAGTAGGCTGAAGTCTATGTTATTATTTCAAAATATGTCCGATATTATGGAAACTGAATCATTTATAGGAACATTTCTATACAGATAATCTATATTAAAACTGTAAACAGATGTAAAAGTTTTGCCAAATATTTACCTATTTTGTAAGTTGATGAGTCTATTGCGCTGACGATTGAACGCAGAGGTACATTTTCTTTATATATTTTAGGCATTCTGTAGAGGCGTGGATTCTTGGAGCTGCTTGGTTTAATGGTTCTTTTTCTTCTAGTGTGAGGTTCGAGGTATTGATTAGAGATGTGAGGTTTCTTTCAATTTTGTTTGTTGGATCCATCCGAATGGCTTTATAAATATTGTCGTCTAAGAGCTGGTTTATTTTTTCCGTATATTTGTCCTTATCTATAACAACAGTTGCATTTTATTTATCAGCTGGAAGAATTGAGAGGCAACACATATTAGACGTTGAATAGAACGTGGGTTTTTATGTTTATTAATAATAAACATAAAAACCCAACTACTCAACAAAATATCATAAATATACCACCTTTGGACAGTGTTGTCTTATCTTACATACACGGAACCAGCGACAAGACTGCCAAATTGCTCCGAAAATCAAACATTCGGACGATTTTCAATATATGTAAGAAAATTGGATAATGCTTGAAGTCACCAAAGGACGTAATACCATTATAAACAGAAGGTGTTTATAAGATACTTTGCTCTTGTTGTAAGGCGAACGTGGGTGAAGCAGGACGGTTTATATCCACTAGGTTTAAAGAATATCAAAGATGTATTAAAAATTAACAAATTGTGCAATCTGTAGTAGTTGAAAACCCGCATTGCACAGGTCACACCTTTATTGTAGAAGAAACTAAGGTGCTAGCAACAGTGCCTGGTTTCTTTAAACGTAGAATTAGAGAATCAAACGAAATTTGTAAGTATCCAAATAATATTAATAGAGATACAGGTTATAGTCTACATCACACGTAGAAATCGACTATAACGCTGGATCACGGTTCGCTGGGCGCCTGCTCCTCGATGGTCATTCCGTGTTCTAATCTCGTGAAATAAATATTCCTAAAGATGCTTCGTAGAATCGTAGACGAAACTTTGAATAATAATTTCGATGGAACACGGTCGAGACCCAAGAATCATGATAAGTTTCAACATGACCAAAACCGTGAAAGTTTTCATTCTTTATCAAAGTTGTTACAGTTAACAGGATAAGGTTTTGTAACACCCTAATTAATCTATTGGTCTGTGAATTTGTTTTTTTAATTATCATATTATTTTCTAGAATAAAGAAAAGAGAAAAATTAAATTCAAAATAAAATTTTTACAAAAAAAAAATTGAACCGACTTTTAAAAGTGCGCTAAAAAGTAAAAAATAACTATAAATTTTATATGAAATTGAAATTCGGCGCCAAACTAATACCTGACAAAATGGGATTCGTATAAACAGATTAAAAATACTTTATTTGTAATTTCTTTCTTACCATAAATTGTACATATTAGTAGTTAATTATTTCATTTAGAAATAATTTGGCGCTGACTTCAAAAATTTCAATTTCATATAAAAATTTATAGTTATTTTTCACTTTTTAGCGCATTTTTAGAAGTTGGTTCAATTTTTTTTATAAAAATTTGATTTTTCAATTTTCAGTTTTGAATTCATTATGATATCCATAAATTATTTGGACTAAGTACTAATCCAGATAAGTGTACCTCGCAATGACTTAAAGGTGGCAAAAAAGTACCCATTTTATACAAAGTTGTAAATCACCCTAAGTGAACCACTAAAAATTCTTTGATTCTTCGAGTTCTCGAAATTCCAGTGAAATTGTGCCAAACAAATATTTGGTCTGTCATAGTAAATCCACTATCTTAAATTTCAAATTAATGTTAGATTGGTAATATAGGCCCAAAAACCTTCCAATATCTAAAAAATTTGAGACCTAAATTTCTTAGCTCGATATTTTTCATACTCTATTTTGAGTTTGTGTACACCCCAAGAACCCTGCAATATCAATTTTAGGCTAAATCGAAAAATGTTAAATTTTCAGTCATATTGTATCTTAACAACCTAATAGTTGTAAAAAATTAACTTCATATTCGCACTATACTACTCCGAAAACCCCCTAATTCCAAATCTGAAAAAATGTCAATAAGGTAAAATTTTCAACCCACCATATTGGATCCGCCGTATTGAATTTCAATCGTCTTAGTCTAATCTAAATCGAAACCCTTCTAATCCCTCTAGTACCAATTTTGGATGAAATTCGGAAATTTAAAATTTCTAAACCGTCATATTGCATCTGACATATTAGATTTTCTTAAAATAATTTTATATTCGCTATTTACGTCCTCAAAAACGATTCAGTCTCACCTTTGAACAAAATCGGAAAATGTCAAATTTTTAATCCGCTATATTGGATTCGCCATGTTGAATCCTGAAAAAATACTTTTAAATTCATAATTTACACCCTCAAGCACCCCCTATATCAGTTTTGGAGAAAATCGAAAAATAATTTTTAGGACCCCATATTGAATCCGCGAAATTGAGTTTTTCAAAAAATATTTTAAATTCGTAATTAGCACTAACAAAAATTCCCCATACTGATAAAATCAATTTTTTATCCACCATATTGGATACGCCATATTGAATTTTTTAAAAATAATTTCAGGTTAGTTTTGTGCGACCCCGAAAACTTCCCCCATACCAATTTTGGAGAAAATTCGACAAAACTAATTTTTTTCGTCCGCCATATTGGATTCGTCATATTGAATTTGTTAATAATAATTTTAGATTCGTTATGTGCGACCCCGAAAACTCCCCGGTACCAATTTTGAAGAACATCGGACAAAATTAAATTTTTTTGCCCACCATATTGGATCTGCCATATTGAGTTTTTTAAAAATAATTTCAGATTCGGTGGGTATGACCTCGAAAATTCCTCCAATACTAATTTTGGAAAAAATCGGAAAAAATTTTTTTTTCCTGGATATAACGTAAAAGATTTTATTTAAATCGGTGCTGCCGTTCGGGAGTAATCGGTGAACATATATAAAAAAAAATACATAGTCGATGAATTAAGAACCTCCTTCTTTCAGAAGTCGGTTAAAAAGACATTTCTTTTACAACTTTTCGCATATTATATTTTCTTTCTGCTTTTTTCCAGGCTGCAAAAATTTTTTAATCATTATTAATAAAGATTAATTTTTCATTTTTAAATCCATCAAGTCACTAGAGAAATATACTTGGAACTTCTATAATTTCATTAAGAAGAAATTTGGGATTACCTACATTTATTTCTGGTTTAAAATATATTAATTATGTATATTAAAGAGTACAGTATATTGGTGAATGGAGATTTGGTCTATCAACATTTAAACGCTTTTGTGGGGAGCAAATTCTGAAACCTGAAAGATTACTTTAAGTTCCACAGAAAAAAAAACAATAATATATGAATCATTTTGTTTGGGATTATTAAATTTACAATTTATTTGAAAATTTCTAACATAATAAATTTTGTCCATCTTATTATTATGCAGTCTTTTACAATAACCATAAAACTTTTGATTAATCATTAAAGCTTTGAGATTTCAATGTATTACTATTTTTTCTTTTAGAAATTTGGAAAATGGAAAAATTTATGGTCCGTCTCTTGGTCGCTCTAACCATTAGCATCGCAGAAGCCAGGTTTCCAGATCTTTCTGAAAAGCCTTTTG
Source organism: Diaprepes abbreviatus (assembly GCA_034092305.1). Taxonomy (NCBI): domain Eukaryota; kingdom Metazoa; phylum Arthropoda; class Insecta; order Coleoptera; family Curculionidae; genus Diaprepes; species Diaprepes abbreviatus. The sequence goes on from JASJET010000026.1 coordinate 473,012, forward strand.
TACACAAGCCAGTTTCGGACCTAGACGATCCGTTAATATTAACCCCATATCTAGAAGATGGTAGAATTGAAGAAGCGAGAAATCTTTCTCAAGTCCATATGGAAATTTTCCAGGAAGTAACAAGTTACTCTGGTTTCTTCACTGTAGACAAAGAAGGTAACGGAAACCTGTTTTTCTGGTTCTTTCCTTCTGAAAATAATTACGAAGAAGATCCAGTAATTCTCTGGCTTCAAGGAGGACCAGGAGCTTCTAGCTTGTTTGGTGTATTTACAGAGAATGGTCCTTTTGTTATAAGCAATGATGGAAATCTTACATTACGAGATTTTTCCTGGCATAAAAGTCATTCTGTTTTATACATAGATCAACCTGTAGGTACAGGTTTTAGTTACACAGAAGGTGATTTGCTGAATAATCAAACTGAAGTAGCAAACCATCTTTATGAGGCTTTGATACAGTTCTTTACTCTATTTCCAGAACTTCAAAAGAACGATTTCTTTGTTTCTGGTGAATCCTATGCTGGAAAATATGTTCCTTCTATCAGTTACGCTATTCATCAAAAAAATCCCAGCGCATCTTTTAAGATAAACCTGCAAGGTCTTCTTATTGGAAATGGTTTGAGTGATCCTATTAACCAATTAAATTATGGCGATTTATTATATCAGCTTGGGTTAATTGATGTACCAATTCGTGATCTTGTCCACGAGCAGGAAGAATTAACAGTCAAATATATTAATGAAGAAGACTACTTTAAGGCCACAGATTCCCTAAATGGAATTCTTACTAACTATTTCGTTAAATATTGTGGTATAAATGATCCTTATAATTTTCTAAAAGACACTGATGATACTCCTACTGCTTGGCAAGAGTTTATTACATCAGACGATATAAGGCAAGGAATTCACGTTGGTGATGAGGACTTTTTCTCTGATAGTTATTTTGTTTATTATCTATTATATGATGATATTCCTAAAAGCGTGACCCCTTGGATTTCTGAGCTTTTGAATCACTACAGAATTCTACTTTTTAATGGACAACTAGACATCATTGTAGCTTACTCGCTTACAGTTAACTATCTTCAACATTTAAATTTTAGTGCTGCTGAGGAGTACAAAACAGCGCAAAGAAATATATGGCATGTCGGTGATAGAGTTGCTGGATATACCAAAACTGCTGGAAATCTAACTGAGGTTTTGGTTAGAGACGCTGGACATATGGTACCAGCAGATCAACCCGAATTTGCCTATAATTTAATCTACAATTTTATTAGAAATAAAACTTTTGGAAAAAATTGATTATTTTATTATTATTTTTTGTTCTATTATAACTTACTGTGTTTTTAAATTGACTGTAAGATAAACAAAACGATTTGAAGTTATTTGTTTTTTAGTTTTTCCTGTTTTATTTGCATTTAAGACAAAATGCCTTGCTTGTAAGTTGGAACGTCCTAGCTAACTTAATAACATCAATTCTATCTGCTAGAAACAATATATTTTTTAATAACTCCAATAATATAAAATTAGCTAGTATTGATGTTAGGTAAGTGGCATAATATGTTTTTTTATGCAAAGAATTTTAATTTTAGGAGGAAAATAGGTTCTTAAATATTATAAACTTTAATAACTCATTGATATTGGATTTCTTTTCTAGCTATAATATTTTACATTTTATTTTGTTTCAATAAATGCCTAGGATTTAAGAAAAATTAGTCTTTCGGTGAAATATGCATACAATTTATTTATAATGATTATAATAGTAATAAAATAATTATATACTAATTTTTTGATATGATACAAAATATGTTTTTAATAGAACAAATTAAAATCAACCAGAAGCACAGCCAAGCGGTATACCTATCCATAAGTCTACTTTTTATGAAAAAGGCTCTTCTTTCAAAGCGCTAAAAGCTTACAGAATGTTATAACTACATATTAGTAATATAGAAAACAAGCACAAATTTAGAACATAGGAGCCTTTCTTAAGAGAAAAATTTTTCTATTCTTTTGAATGTTAAATTGTATTTTTCATATATATATTTCTGGCTCTAATTTTTTTATTGTTTTAAAATATTTGGTAATTTAATTTTTCTACTTTTATATGCGGATTTTAATGTGTTTTACATGAAAATTTTAATGTGTTTAGTTGTTCTACTTTTACTCACCATTATTTGCTAGAACTAACTAGCTACTAGAACTGTCGTTTGTGACGTTGTGTGTTTCAGTTAATTGACAATGAGTTAATTAACAATAAAAGATATTATATATATATATATATATATATATATATATATATATATATATATATATATATATATATATATATATATATATATATATATACATATATATTGTTCCAGACGGCCGATCTTCGAACACACACTGTATTATTGAACACACTATTATTTCTGTTTATATATATATATATATATATAATTTTATCGGGAGTGCGGTCTGTCGATTAGTCAAACTCTTTTTACTTTAAATAATCTATATTCCCTAACTTCATCAAGAGTAAAACTACAAAATTAAAGAAAAAAAGGGATAATATCACAAGAGACTAAAATCACTAATAATACAAGGGTTGTTCGATAAGTAAGGTAAGTTAGTCATAGATGGCGTTACTATCATTTTTAAATGTATAGGATTATGTATCTCTAATCTTCGGAAGAACCTCTACAAAGTTTGAGTATGATCCCATGAAATAGTGAACAGCTGCTCAGATTAAAACTGAGTTGGATGCTATTCAGAGAAGTTCTGCAACGACTTGAAAAACTATTAATTTTTGGATAAACAAATATAAACGTGGTTGAAAATCAATCAAAGAGAAACACGCTCGCGACGCCCAGTTGAGGTCCTACGCCAGAAATGATTGAAAAATATATCGTATTGTTTAGAACGGTCGACGAAAAAAGTTTGTCGTATAGCTGAATATAAAGGGATATCAATTGGTACACTAACATTTTTGTATGAAAAGACAATGTACCAGATGGGTGCTGCTGAAACAAACTAACCCGAAAGATCAATTTTAAGCATTGTTTTTCGACAATTAAACGTAATTCAGCAGATTTTTGACGTAGATGCGTGACTGTGAACGAAACTTGGATCCATGACTATACGCCTGAGTCGAAGCAGCTGTCGAAACAGTGGAGGTTGACCGATGAAAATGTGCCAAAAAGGTGAAAGTTGTTTCCTCGGCTAGAAAGGTTATGGCCACTGTTTTTTGGGATGCTCAAGGCATAACATTTATTGACTAAAAAAGGTCAAACAAATACAGGGGATTACTATGCAACACTTCTTGGCTGTCTGGATGAAGAATTGAAAAAGAACGTCCAAGACTACAACGCCAAAAGTTATTTTTCATCAAGATAATGCTCGAGTTCACACTTGTGTAGTTGCAATGTCAAAATTAAATGAATTATAGTTTGAAATAATACTTCATTATCCACCTTATTTACCAGATTTGGTCCCTAGTAATTTTTTCTCTCTCCTAACGTAAGAAAGTGGCTCGAAGGACAGATATTTTCATTATATACAGCAGTTATTAAAGCTGTAGAAGATTTTCGGGATTTGCATACTTCCACCTTTCCAGAGCGCATAAAGAAGTTGGAATACCACTGAATCAACTGTACAGAGCTCTAAGGCGACTACGTTTAGAAATAAAATAACAAAATGAACAATGACGTCGTTTTTATTCCTTTTTTACCTTATTTATTGAACCACCCTGGTAAACAACTTACAGATTCAGAATTAATAGTAAAAATTTAACCTTAATACATTCAGCATAGTTGTGATTTAAAATAGAGCTACTTACAAATAAAATGTTTTAAAATTTCTTTATTAACATACTTCTTTATAAAATTATAATTATTTTTTTTATTAAAAAAAAAGAAATACTTTACGATAACAAACAATACACTGTTTAAGATTAGATTAGTAACCAAGAAAACAACACATTGAACCAAGTAAATTTCATCCACTAAGTGCTAAGTTTTAAAATTAGTTACAATTAAATAAAATTTTAAACATTGCAATAAATATTGCTGACCTGATTGATATCAGACTTTAATTCATTACGTTTTTATTTTTATTGATAAATTACATTTCGAGAAAAAATTTACTGTTGTAATTATTTTGGTCGTCTAAAATTTTTAGGTTTTCATAGTCAAAACCAGTTTTCAGATGGTGATCAACTACAGAGCATGTATTTTTTCTCAAACGACAGTTACTATTGTGCTGAGTAACAGTCCCAGTACTCCAAACAAGATAGCTCATATATGGCATTACTCTTGTATAACAAGGGTGTTTTATCCTTGACCCTTGAAAATAGGAAGTATTCTGTTCTTTGCGGTAGTATCCAAAATACGTTGGATGCTTTCAACTCTATACAACAACCGTTTTGTTAATAAGAGAAAAAGACAATAATATACACACATTTACATATTGATGGAAAAACTTTTGAAAAACTCCTCCAAAAAAGATTCACCGGTCTGACTATCTTCTTGTTATATACATGGTCTTATAATTTTAAGTTAAATAGTGGCAGAAGCAAACGGTAAGATGACACTATGATTAACAGTCAGTAATTTGTCTTGGTTTATAACTCGAATAAAATTATGACCTGAATAAAGTAAATAGGGGTACCAACACGTTTCATTCAAACAATTTAGTATCTGGTATAAATAATTCTTAACTAAATAATTCACCTTAGTATAAATAAAGAAGTATTTTCTTCGTAGAAATAAATGTTACTCAAAACAATTAAAATTAACTGCGACAATTTCTATATTCTGTATTAACTTTTGCCAGCAAAGTTAAAATCAATAATGAACAAAAAATAAAATATTTTCGTAATAAATTTATGATGGGTATTTTTGAATAGTAGGCGTTTATTATACACGAGTGAGTGGCGTAATCTCTGATAATACATAGAAGTCAATGGGTAACGTTATTCCAAAAATACATTAGACTACTCAAAGAACTCTAAGTAAACCTCGGAATCTGCTAAAAGTACATGAAGAGCAGTGAGAAAAACAATTAAAGGAAGCTAGAGTAACAACTGAATTCTTCAAGATGAAAATGAGCATAGTAATTCTCTATAACCAGAAACATGGTAAACTATGTCACGGTAAAAATTTCGATTTAAGTTTACCATGGCTAATTCAATTAATTTAACCTTTTTTTGTAATTGGTCATTTTATGGGCAAACAAAATGCATATCTTTCGTTGATTAGTTGAATTTTTGGTTTTACTACGAACCACCGTAATTCTACTGCGTTGTTAATTTCTTTCCCGACTCGGTGATTTTATATTCCTGAATTTTGGCTACACTCTTACACTACGGTTTTATGTCATATTTGTTTATCACTATTTGACCCCTATTTAGATTGTTTTGCCTGGCATTCACTAGAGCAGCGGATCCCAACCCTTTTTTTCTTGCGAACCCCTTCGGAGTCGGAACAAATTGGCGAACCTCCTGTGTAATCATTAGAAACACTAAATAAAAAAGTAAAGTTGGGTTATTAAAATTTATTTTTTATATTGAATAACAGTTCATAACGAAAAACTAAAACATGATCGTAAAATATGTACAGACAAACATTATTAAATTTAAAGTGATAGCTTAACCTACAAAACAGAATTAATACAAAATGAATACGATAATATAGAACTTGAAAAATACCCTCAAAGGGATATTTGCCCTGTTTGGTAGAACACAGAAATTTTATATTTGGTTTGATGTCTGAATTTGAGTCTTAGATCAGGTTCTGTATTTAACCAGTTTTGTACTTATCTTTCAGGTAAGTATATGTGAAAAATCCTTTCTCACAGATATGTCATACACTACAAAATGCCAATAAAGCTTTAATGGCTTTTTCGGCCAAAACAAGATACTCATGTCTTACATTGAGCTAAAAATCAATTATAGAGTGATCTTTAAAAACAGTTTTAGGGGAATTGTCAGAGAATAAGTTAAAAAGCTTTTCTTTTTCCAGGAACGTTAAAGAAGTATGCGAAGATAGATCTCCTTGAAAAGGATTACGTATCCAATTGTTCGATCCAGATAAAATAGATTTATTGGGAAAATAGTCCTTCAGCGTTAATTGAAGTTATTTGAGATGCTCAGTAATATACCTTTTAATGTTTTCGTAAGTTGAATTTCATTTTATAATAAAATGGTGTTGAGAGAACCAAAACATTCGTACTTCTTCACATGCAGATATTGAATCCAAAAGTTGAACTTCTTTAGCACGGCTGCTATTCTATTATGCCTATTGGAAATGGTGTAACCTGGGCCTGTAAGGACAATTTGAAATTATTTAATTTAGAAAAATGTTTGCAAGTTTGCAAAAAATGATTGAACTTCATAAGAAAGCCATCTAATTTCTATATGAAGTAATAAAACATATGGAGGCCTCCAAAATTCTCACAAAGCTCAGAGATAGACGAAAGTTTGTAGCACGTGATTTAATCAAATTTACAATTTTTACAGCGCTAACATGCCAGAGCTTGTCTATGAATACTGCAATGAGTTCATTCAATATTCTCGTTACCCGCATCACAAGACTAGAAAATGTTCCCGTCATTGATTTCGCACCTTCAGTACACGCAGCTAAACTGTTTATTGAGTTATTTTTACCGAAATAAACCTGGAGACGAGAATTTTAGCAGTTCTGCATGTATCAATGAAGGAATTCCTTTCACCCCAAATAAGAACTCAGGTGTTGTTTCTTACGGTTTTTTCTTTCTTTGTTACGTTTCCATTTCTAGTTTTTCTTTTACGTTTACCTTTTGGTAAAAACTTTCGGTTATGAGCACCGACGTTTAACTAGTAACTAGTCATATTGCAGTCTCATGATCGGAATAACAGGCAAACTTTGTATTATTCATATATTATAAGTATATATAAGTATATATGCCATATTTGGCAATTTTGTAAAATTCAGTTTACTCTGCCTTCAGTGTTGCTGGGTGGTGCTCAGTAGTACTGTTGCCGGTCCCAAGCCCGAAAAAAAGAGGAGGGTTGGAGGGTCAGGTTAGCAGCCTACCCTCTGTAAAACAGTAACCAGCTCAAAGCACCGATAAAAAGCCTCGGATATGGACTGACTCAACAATGACGACCCACGCGAGGAAAGCGACAAAGAGATGGAAAAACAAATACATACTAAGAGTAGCTCCCTGGATCATAACATCTTTCAACACAAAGGATCAGGAAGTAGTTGAAGAGCTAATCGAGAAAAAGATTTAAATTTGTGGTCTCCAAGAAACAAAAAGGAAAGGCAAAGGTCAAAAAGAATATGGAAACTATATACTAATATATAGTGGAGTAAATAAAGAACAACGAGCTAAGCCGGGAGTAGGCATACTAATCCACAAGAAATATAAAAATAACATAGAAAGTTGCCAATATATATCAGAAAGGATAGTCTCTATAAAACTACTAATGGAACATAAAAAACTAAACATCTTGTCCGTTTATAGCTCAGAAGACGGAAAACCAAAACACGGGTAGAAGCATTCTACGAGAACTTGCAAACCACCTTAGACTCAATACCTGGTGAGGAAGCTATTATTTTATTGGGAGACTTTAATGTCCGTATAGGAAACCAAATAATCCCCGGAATTAAACAACGCTTCAACGAACAGTATCACAACAGCAACGGAGAACTAATGGCAAATTTCTGTGCCTACAACGAATTAAGGATAAACAATACTTTCTTTCAACACAAAGATAAATATAAACACACTTTTGAAAATACAAGAGGACACAAATCTATGATTGACTTTATACTTAGTAACCGAGTTATACATCCCACCCAGATATTGGATATTAGAACATTGAACTCTGTTAATGCAGGAAACGATCATAAATTGGTTCTATCAAAGATTCGAATAAAGATTACACAGAAGAAAAAGCAGTTGGAAAAGGTTAGGATACAAAAAAAGAACATAGACTCTCTGTGGCATACGTCAACGAAAGAATTATATCAAAAAAGATTAATGGAAAAAATTGAAAGAAAACCAATAAATGAAGAGGAAGATATAAATCATAGCTGGGAAAAAATTAAGGGAAACATAGAAGATGCTTCAAATGAGTCATTGGGCACACATACAATTACAATCAACAACAAAAATCCTAATAAAACTCCATGGTTCCGTAAAGAAGTTAAAGATAAGTGTAGCGAAAAAAGAAAAGCATATTTAGCATATAGAACGTCAAAAACGCCGGAAGCATACAATAGGTACAAACTAATTCGTAACGAAACTAATCTACTAGTCAGGCAACTAAAAAGTGAACATTGGGAGCAGTTCTCTAAAAGAATGGAAGGAGACTTCTATAGTGTACAAAAACAAATGTGGCGACTGATAAGACAACAGCGCAAAGAAGTATCTGAACTCTCCGAAACAAACAAAATATCAGAGGAGAAATGGATAGACTACCTAACAAAATTATTTGAGGTAGATGCTAACATTGGAAAAAACAACATACCAGCAATAAGGAATAATGTGGAACTCACCATTCAAGAAGTAGAGAAAGCTATAAAATCCTTAAAAAATAGAAAGTCTCCCGGACAAGACGGAATTCATAACGAATTGTTGAAATACGGAGGACAGCGACTAACACAGGAACTCACAAGCTTCATTCGAAGAATCCTGACATAATGCAAAGTACCAGATAGGTGGAGAATCAGCACAATGATGCTTATGTTTAAGAAAGGTGACAAACAAGAACCAGGAAACTACAGGGGTATTAATCTACTGGACACAACTCTGAAACTCGTTACGAAAGTAATCAAAAATAAAATTAATTCGGTTACAACACTGGAAGATGAACAGCAGGGATCTAGATCAGGAAGGTCTTACGTGGATGCAGTATTTATTCTAAGACAGATAGTCGAAAAATCTATAGAATACAATAAACCAACATTTTTATGCTTCATAGATCTAACAAAAGCATTCGATCGCATAAAGCTAGATGACGTAATCCACCTGTTATATAAGAGAAATATTCCTATCAATATAATTCAGACCATCGAAAACATATACACAAACAATAAAGTTTAGATTCGCACTAACGGTAAATTATCAACACCCACACCAGTCAATAGCGGTATTAGACAGGGAGACTCGCTTAGTCCTTTGTTGTTTAACATGATAATGGACGAAATAATAAAGGAGGTGCGACTTGGTAGAGGATATAAAATGGGTGATTCAGAAATAAAAATTCTCTGTTACGCTGATGACGCTGTGATATGTGCCGAAAATGAAGACGACCTCCAGAGATTGTTAGATCTTACGGGAAGAAAATATAATATGATTATCTCAGCCAAAAAAACTAAATGTATGACAACCTCAAAAGAACCCCTCCGATGCAAACTAGAACTAGACGGTCAAATAATCCAACAAGAAATGAGTTTCAAATATCTAGGAATCGACATAACTAGTTATGGCAACATCGAAGATGAAGTAAGAAGGCAGGTGGCTAAAGCAAATAAAGTGGCGGGTTGTCTCAACGACGTGATCTGGCGAAACAAACACTTACAACAAGAAACAAAGGTTCGGATCTACAAAACCACAATTAGACCTATTATGACATACACCTCAGAAACACGGCCAGAGACGACAAAAACGAAACAATTATTGGAGACTACAGAAATGAGAATACTTCGACGAATAACAGGAAAAACGCTACTGGACAGAGAAAGAAGCGATAACATCAGACAATCATGCAACACAGACTGCATTAATGAGTGGGTCCTACAACGTAAGACACAATGGAACAAACACATAAGCCGAATGACAGAGGATAGACTGGTAAGGATCGCACGAGATAAATCGCCTAGTGATACAGGCAGTAGAGGTCGACCACGGAAAAGGTGGAGCAAAAATTTAAGTCCAGAATGAGGAAAATCGAAGAAGGAACAGGTCAGGGACCTATTAAAGAAGGTATAAGAAGAAGAAGAAGTTTACTCCATTTTTTTTTTGTAATGCGTTGCGCAATTTTTCGGCATTCTATCCCGTCATATATTAGGTCTACTTTATGTTTTGACGCCAGTAGGTAATAGAGTTTGTTACATGTTAAATTTTATTTGGTTCTTTTTTTTTCTTGTAGTGAAACATATTTTCATTAATATTTATTGAAATTATTTCATCTTACCTACTACATTTTATTTTCTTTTTTACTTTAAGTCATTTCATTTTCAATAATTATAAAGTACAGGGGGTTAACGAATGGGTGGATTGAGTAACCCAGGAGTCACTTCCGACATCATTACCTGTCTCAAGCCAGGATAAAGGAGGAGGGTTGAGCATGGGATTAACACTCCCATCTTTGAAAACAAATATTGTTATGAAAACTGACAATAAGCCTCGGAATTGGACTGATACAAGGATACAACGACTAATAAAAAAGGACATGACTATGGGTACGTGGAATGTTTTAAGCCGGTACCGACCTGGAGCAAATACACAAACAGTCAAAGCACTAGAAGCAGTTGACATGGATATCACGGCAATCCAAGAAATTAGATGGCCAGGAAATGGTAACATGAAAATCAGCAAATACACAGTCTTCTTTAACGGTAACGAACAAGGCAGACATGAGTTTGGAACCGGTTTTGCCGTCAGAGATACATTAATACACTCTGTAATAGAATTTCATCCCAGAAACAAAAGACTATGCTGGCTAAGGCTCAAAAGGCGATGCTACAACTACTCTATAATTTCTGCACATGCCCCTACTGAAGAAAAAACTGACGACAAAAAGGATCTGTTCTACGAACAACTTGAGCATCTGGCAGACTCCCTTCCTAAACATGACATGCAGGTGTTACTCGGAGATTTTAACGCCAAAATCAGGAAAGAAGAAATATACAGAGCGACCATCGGAATTCACAGCCTCCACGAAACAAGTAATGACAACGGAACTCGACTAATAGATTTCGCAACGACACACAACCTCCGCATAAAGTCAACCATGTTCGAACATAAGAACATCCACAAGCAATCATGGGTATCTAATGATGGTAAAACCAGAAATTAAATCGACCATGTACTTATCGATACAAGACATGCTAGCAACTGTCTAGATATGCGAAGCCTGAGGGGTACAGATGCAGACTCTGATCATTTTTTGGTAAGAGCCAAAATAAGACCTAGAATAGCAACACTCAACAATAAACGGAATCCCTCATCACAGATATGGAATGTAGAAAGGCTCAAAGACGAAGGAACCAGGGAAGAGTACGTACACAAATTAAGCACACGAATAGCATCGATACCAAATGAGGAAAAAGTGGAGGAAATGTGGAAACATCTTAAAGAAAGCATAAACGCTACAGCTGAGGAAACTCTGGGAAGGAAACCCAAACGAAATAGAAAACAATGGTTTGATGATAAATGCATTAGAGCAGCCGATGAAAGAAACAAGGCTAGAAGGAAAATGTTACAAAATCCAAATGACAATAACATAGAAGAGTATACGAAACTAAGAACAAAAACCAGGAAGATTATGAAACGTAAGAAAAAAGATCTACAGACTAAACAAATAGAAGAAATAGAGCAAAATGGACAAAGCAGCAATATAAAAGCATACTATGAGGGAATCTCAAATATAAAAAAGGATACCAACCAAAAGCAAGAAATTTTATAAGAACAGATAATGGACAGCTTATAACGGAATGTACAGAGGTCATGAACACATGGCGTGAACATTTCCATCAAATGCTTAACCCGGATAACAACGACAAAACTCTCACAAGCACAGTACAAACAGCTGAAATTCCAGATCATTTACCAACCTACGAAAAAGTCCAAAAAGCCATAACTAAACTTAAAAATAACAAGGCGCCTGGAAGTGACAATATTCCCGCCCAATGCCTAAAATATGGTGAAGAAGCCCTCTATCGAATCACTCACCATCTGATAGAAGCTATATGGCTTACAGAAGAAATATCAAATGAATGGAAAGAAGGAGTCATCGTCCCCATACATAAGAAGGGTGACAAGATGAAATGCGCCAACTATCGAGGCATTACTCTACTTAATACGGCCTATAAAGTACTCGCAATAGTACTTTTAGGAAAACTTAAATCCTATGCAGAGGAAACTATAGGTGACTATCAGTGTGGTTTAAGGGGAGGTCGCTCCACCGTAGATCAAATATTTACCATTGGACAGTTAATAGAAAAATGCTGGGAATTCAATCGACATCTACATCAAGTATTTGTGGATTTTAGACAGCTCCATAAGGTTAAATTGTGGCAAGCAATGGAGGAATTTGGCTTTCCAAAGAAATTAATCAGACTAACCCAGGTGTGTGTTGGTGGCTCAAAGAGCAAAGTGAGAATTGGAGAAGATCTTTCCGAGGTGTTCATTATAAATGACGGTCTCAAACAGGGTGACGCTATATCCCCGTTGCTTTTTAATGTAGCTCTAGAATACGTCAGCAGAAATGCGAAAATCCAACCGCCAACAGCGATGTTTTATCATAACGATCCCAACTTACTTTTGGCTTTTGCAGATGATATAGATATTGTGGGAAACAGCATGTTGGATATCAAGACTACCTTCAATAAGTTCTAAAAAAGTGTGAGTAGCATTGGGCTTAAAATTAACGAAGAGAAAACTAAATAACTGTATTCCACTAGAAACAACCAACACAGAGGCAGACTAGGCCAAAACATCACAATGGGGGACTATAACTTTGAACGCGTCAAAGCGTTCAAATATCTGGGAACGATGCTTATTGAAAACACTGACCGAACGACAGAAATTAACTGTAGAATCCAAGCAGGTAATAGATGCCTCTACGCAGTACAAGACCTCGTAAAATCCAAGTTAACAACAAGATGTACCAAGATAAACATATACAAAACAATAATAAGACCTGTAGTGATGTATGGGTGTGAAGCTTGGACATTAACGGTAACAAATGAAGAACAACCCCGAGTCTTCGAAAGAAGAATTCTTAGAAAAATATATGGCCCAACAGTGGATGCAACAACAGGACGATACAGAATCCGTACCAATAAAGAACTGGAGGATCTATATGGAGACACTAATATTGTACGAGAAATAAAATCTAAGCAACTGCAGTGGACGGGGCACGTAAGAAAACTACCAGATAGTCGCACAGACAAACTCGCGTGAGAGGAAGCACCGGTAGGGAAAAGCAACTGAGACGCCCTCGCCACCGATGGAAAGACAATATTGCCAAAGACCTAAAAGCATATTGATAATCCGCTAGATGTCATGGCAGGCAGGCGGCAGTGGAGGAGTATTGTGAAGTCAGCCAAGACCCACCCAGGGTTGTAAGCCATGGAGTAAGTAAGTAAGATGAAAAATTTGTAATCAATTGAAATTGAAAATTGTCTAACTATATAAGCCTGTTTGGCAATACATGAATATTTATTTATAGCATATCTAGTTTTATGCTAGCAGTTCAGCTAGAGATTCAACTAAACTTTTTTTTTCATTTTTGGCACGTTTTATTTAATCCATATTATGTATTTTTGTACCTGCATATCTATAGAAGTGAAGGTTTCTTAATTCAACAGATTCAGTGGCACCCTAAATAACCAATCCCTATTCACCGGCATCAGTGAACTTTGGTGATTTTGCTTTAGTATTTATTAATTTGGTAATAACTCTATTATTGAATTTTTTCTTACTTAACTCTGAGATTTTGGCGTAAAATAGCAGCTTAGCAACTAGAATGGGCTAAAAGTTGTGAAGCTATAACGTCAATCCGGCTTGAGAAATATCTAGCCACTATAAGTCAGATTTTTAAATTATTTGCGAATGACATTGAGCGGTTGGTTTCATTTATGAGACGTAATAAAAATTTTCATATACAAGTTTATCGCTTACAGGATGCTATATTCCAAATAGCAAAACTTTACAAATTGTTAATTTTAATATATAGTAATAGATCAGGTGAATATAAAAGAATAAATTTAGATGAAATTAATATTAATATCGAAGAAGTGATTCTGGAATATGGGTCATTCTACGACAAACTTCAATTCGTTGTTGAACTATTAAAACAGTATTTGTATATGTTAGCAACGTTAATACCCATTGTAGATCAGCACAGGAATGGGTTCATAATTTTTTTGAAGTTAGGCATGCTATGGTCCTTAATAAGGTATCTTACCACTTAAGACCTAGCATGTGAATTTCAAATATATTACGGAGAAAGTTATTAGAAGAAACAACTTTTAGATGTACCACACACAAAAACGTCTAAAAAACATTATGTTTTTCGGCATACTGAACAAGATGATCACACGTTTTGAAGTTACCATCATATTTTTGTATTTTTAGCCTGGTTAAATTAATGCAAAATCAAGTGAAAAAGCAAATTGGACAAATTTCCAAAATTTGATAAAATGTTTATAGAATTAATTCATTCGGAGATACCAAATATTAATTGCGAAGGTGGAATAAAAGGTAGAGACAATGATTAACTATGAAAATGAATATCGAAGTATTGCTCAGCTACAGAATACCAGTGAAAATAAATTGATCATAAATTCAGAAAATGGCAGTGACTTTAAGTTTCTAGACGTAATAAATGCGGACGATTCAGAAAGCTAAAATTATTAGTTTCATAAAATCGATAAGTAATATTTTATCGTATATTTATAACTAAATTGTTAACTGGCCGCCAACTTGCAGAAAAACTACAGATAACTGAATAGATATAAATGAAAACGAAAATTGACACCTCTGAATCCAGCATAACGTAGCGAAATAATTTAAATACACCTCTGTTTTAACCTCACAATTGTTTTCTGTATAATTTTTATTTTAAATAAAGTGCTCTATCTCTAACATATTTTACACTGTTAAAAATTGACAATACTATATTATTTTTTTAATAGAGCGCATAGCAGCAAAATTACAGTTGTAAGTAACTAACCTCATTTATTTTCTATCAATTTTATATCTCTAGGGGTATATTATATTTTGAATCATAAATTAGTTTGTACTTTCTCAAGTGTATTATTTTCCAAGAAAAATGACAAGTTAATTAAAATCACGTGTTTTATAAGGGGTTTTTATTAACGTGAATTGCTTTTTCAAGTACTCTGATTAATAATGTTTATTAAAAGTAAAATAGCTAGGTTTCTAACAAATGATAGATTGTATCTCGATAAATTAATTACCTTACCTCATTTATATTCTCTAAAACACAAAATAATTTAAAATTTCTGTATTTGTAGTCATTCATTTTAAGTTCATAAATTTTTGTACCTAAGGTTTTTAAACAGTGGGTTCTTAATTGAATAAATAGTACGGCACTGCTATAACTTATGTATATATGAGGATATATATTTAGAGCAGATGACGTTTCGGTGAAATTCCATTCACCATTTTCAAAGCTCACTGTAGGCGTCTGTGAGCGAACTGATGCTTGCGACTCGGGGGCGATCAGTTTTGTGTGTACGTGGGGCGTGTTGGTTGGCTGGAGGTTCTGGCCAATCATGTTGCGAGTTTTGCTGGGTGTCATTGGCCCTGTTGCTAGTATTTGGAGTCGTGTTACCGAGTTATGATCCGTTTCTTTACTACCTACTACTGGTTTATGTTTCGTTAGCAGGTTCTTGCAAGTATTAGGCAACCGCTGACTGACGTCTCTGCTATTTAAATTGTTGGGCATTTCTAGAGGATTTTTTTTAGGTGTTTGCAGGAGATCTTTTACATTACGCTATATGGTGAAAATTATCGTGTCTCTTGAGGATTTTTGTGATTTTGTCTGTAGTACCTCTGACATAAGGAACAAAAGCTTTGAAATAGTTCTCTTGGCTTTCACGATTTTCGAGGCCAAGCGTTTGTTTTTTCGAGCCTTGTCTATATGTTCTTTTGTAACCATTTCTTTTTTGTTATGGCATCTTGCAGTATGTTAATTTCTTTGTGGTAATTTTCTTGATCTGTAAGGGATTGAGATCGAAACTCAAGTGATTTCGCCACGGCAAATAATTGGGCGAGGTGATCATGTGAATTGGCTTTAAGATATCTGTTAGTGCGATTGGATTTTCTGTAGACAGTGTGTGAAAGCAAAACATCTTCTTTTCTTTTTAGTAGGATATTTAGAAAAGGTATGTTTCCTTTCCCGTTCTATTCTCATGAATTTAATTTTTGAATGTATACTCTTTATGTGATCTAGGATATTTTTGAGATTTCTTCTCCACGTTGCCAGATAACAAGTGTGTCGTTTACGTAATGGAGCCACAGTCGTAGTTTCGGTAAAGAAGTCTCTGATTCAAGATATTCCATAAATAAATTAGCTAGTGCAGGAGATAAAGGCGATCCCATAGGGGCTCCTTCGACTTGTTTTTATTGCTGGCTATCAAAGGTAAAATAGGTGTTATCAAGGCAGTGTTTAGCTCATTCGATGATATATTTTGGCAGACTGTATTTGTTTTCTATTATAGAAAGAGCCCTTTTGACTGCTATTTGTATGAAAAATTTCCTTACGTTGAAACCAATGAGAAAATATTTTTCTTGTAGACTTATATTTTCTATTATTTCGCAGAAATGTTGCGAGCTTTCGACGTAAGAAGCGTTTTTTCGACACAGGGTTAGAGAATGGTGGTTAGATGTTTGCTCGGGCCTGGGTTGGGGAGCCAACAGAGCTTACCATTGGTCTAAAAGATGCTCCGAACTTGTGTATTTTAGGTAAGCCATAAAGTTTAGGACATATGGATGAGTTTTCCCTTGGTGTGATTTTCGTCTTTATTTCTTCGTTGTGTTGAGATGATTTGATCAATGCTTTGATGTCTTTTTCTGGATAAGGGGTATGGTCTCGGTTTATTGGTTTATAGGCAGGATTGCTTAGGTTGGCAATCATCTTTTCATGGTAGTCTGTTTTGTTTAGGAACACAGCCGAAATTCCTTTATCAACTGGATATATTACAATAGAGGTATCTTTGGGCAGATCTTATAGGGCTTGATGTTCTTCTGCCGATAAATTATGTTTTAGAGGTTTTGGCTTGCGCAAAATGGCTATAACTTCTTGTTGAATAGTTCGGGAAAAATTCAGCAGACAAGAACAAGTCTAATTTCTATCTACCGGCAGTTATATAAATTACGTTTAAGCAACACTCTACACATGTCAGTATGGTCCACTATAGTCACTTTAGCAGGATTCAGGGCCAAAATAGATGTCTCAATAAGAGCAGACAGGCAGAAAAGAGAAATTGTCCGACTGAAGGATCATCAAAAGTTTTAATTTCGCCATAGTACCATCACGTATTCCAACCGATAACATAATATGTGGAGTTGAAATAATTCTAATCAACTTAAACAACGACAGAGCATAAACTATCCGCCAAGAAATTTCAGCCGTTTTGCGGAAAACAAAACCTACAAAAAGTAATTTATCTTCAAAAGAACACCTGCGCAAAAATACCTTTATCGTAATACTTCCAGCTGGCAAAGAAAATTCGACAATGGTCCTAAACAAGACAGATTATTATGAAAAGATGATCGCCATTCTAAACCATCTTGCCTATAAACAAAGAAACAGAGACCATAACACTTATCTACAAAATACCACCAAAGCATTGCTCGAATCATCTCCACTTAACGAAAAAATAAAGAATTAGATCACACTAAGGGAAAAGTCATCTATATATCCTAAACTTTGAGGCTTACCCAAAATGCGCAAGCCCGAAGCACCCTTGAGACCAATAGTAAACTCTGTTGGCTCCCCAAATCAGGCCTTAGTAAAACATTCAGCCACCATTCTCCAACCCTTAGTCGGAAAAATAGCCTGCTACGTTAAAAACTCGCAACATTTCTGCGAAATAGTAAAAAACATACGTCTACAAGGAAAAGATTTCTGATTGTTTTAGACATAACATCAATTTTAACGCAAATACCAGTCCAAAAACTCTTTCTATAATAGAAAATAAATATAATATGCTAAAATATATTATCGAATTAGCTAAACACTGCCTCCAAAAAATCTGTTTTACTTATGAAGGACATCGATATAAACAAGTAGAGGGAGTCCCTATGGGATCGCCGCTATCTCCTGCACTCGCTAGTTTATTTAAGGAAGACTTCGAATCAGATTTAGAGATTTCCTCACACAAACTGTAGTTGCGTTACGTAGAAGACACATTCGTTATTTGGCAACATGGAGAAGAAAATCTCAAAAATTGTCTGAACCACATAAACAGTATACACCAAAAAATTCACCATGGAACTAAAACAGGAAAAATAATTATCTTTTCTAGATATCCTATTTAAAAAAAGGAGATGGCTTGCTTTCACACATGGTCTACAGAAAACCCACTCACAGCAACATATATCTCAACGCCGATTCATATCACTACCCCGCCCAATAAAATCACTTGCGTTTCGATCTCACTCCCTTACAGATCAAGAAAATTACCACAAAGGAATAAACATACTACAAAACGCCTTAACAAAGAATAGTTACAGAATAGAGCATATAGATAAGGTATATTTTTTTATTATTTCGCAGAAATATTCCTAGTTTGCAACGTAGAATGTCGTTTTTTTGGACGAAGGGTTGTAGAATTGGTGTTTGACGACGGCCTGAGCTGGAAAGCTAACAGAGCTTACTATAGATCCAAAAGATACTCCGAGCTCGTGTATTTTGGGTAAGCCATAAAATTTGGGATACATGGATGACTTTATTTCTTCATAAAGTGGAGATGATTTGATCAATGCTTTGGTGATTTTTTCTAGATAAGTGGCACTGTCTCTATTTATTGGTTTATAGGCACAGTTATTTAAGATGGCGGTTATCTTTTTATGTTGTCTGTTTTGTTTAGGTCCACTGTCGAATTACCTTTGGCAATTGGAAATATTACAATAGAGATCTCTTTGCGCGGGTGTTATAGGGCTCAATGTTCTTCTGCAGATAGATTACTTTATGAGGAGCCAACCTTTTGTGCAGAGCAACGGGTCGATAACTATCAGGATACTTTCCAAGCACAAGTAGAGCGACGACTTTAGATTTCCTCCACTGCTTTGTGTAGTGAAATTGAGGGATGTATTTGTGACTGATTTTCAACTCTGCATTCGCAGAATATGTGTTGAAACTGTTAAACTTAAAATTTTGCCATTTTTAAAAAGATATAGTTGCACTATAATTTAAATTATAGTGCAGTGAAAAATTAGGGGTTTTTGAAGTCATGAACTGGACTATCCGAGAGTTCATACGGATAGATCCCAAAATTATGTGCGCGTGTGGCTGTGTAACTTGTCCAGAAGGGTTGGTTTAGCTCTAAATAATCATCTGACGTGAGATGAGTGAACAAATTGCCATAGCAGTAAAGCTATCAAAACGGCGATTGAAAAATAAGCTTAACATATAATTCTGCCACACAAGGAGGAATATATTTTAGAAAATGTAAATATAGAAGAGTTAGATTTAACTATCATAGCTCAGGTTCTCTGATTGGACTTGAAAAATTCTGTATAAGTTCTATTTCCCACAGAGAGACTGCTAAACAACATTAATAATTCCAACCTAATCAAAATTGGAGATGTTTACCGCATCAGGAAAATTTTGTAATAAAATGAAGTTTGGTGGTGACTTCAAATTTATAGTTATAATTTTCATCATAATGGTAGTTTTTGACCAAAATATCAGGAACTGATATATCTTTTTTCTGAGAGTATGGGTAGAAATGTAGCTAGTGCCGGGATATACACTTTTGTTTCAAATGTACTTCAGGACTTCATGCTGAAGTGTATGTTATGGTAGAGTTAAATTACTTTTGTTGATAACTTACTGATAACTTATTTTGTTAGAGTACCTACTAAGCTCTTAAAGTCTTCAACACTCGGGTCACTTAATTTTTTGTCAATACTTTTTTTCGTTTTTATTTCCGCACTTTGAGATTCCGTGTATTCTCCTAAATCGTTAGTAGCTCTCGAATACGCAGTGAGGAAGGTTGTACTCGAGTGTAAGTTAGAAGACACACTCGCAACGCGATGTTTTTCCACCCATTGTACTCTTAGTGGGCTACTGACTTGAATCGTAAGTGATAAACTTTTTTGTGTTTTTTAATATATATTTGCATATTATATTAGTTATTTATATGTCATTCTTATCTTAGTGTATGCATCGACTGAGTGATGCCGCGAGGCCGCACTTACATCGGACCAAGAGACATCAGAAGAAGTAGACTTCGTGGTAGTTGAGGTCCAGGAACACGATGCACAAGGTGTCGACAATGATATAGCAACCTCTTCCACATCTTCGATTCTCTTGTGGGAATGGAAGTTGATAGTTCGCATTTATCTCCACCTGTAACTTTGGCTCCTGCTGCACAAGATATAATATCAATATAATTAGGTAATACAGCTTTTACTTGTATTGGACAAATGTTGGTGCCCCAGAAAAAAAGTTTAAAAGGCAAGGAAAAACGAGGCTGATTTACCTACAAATGGAGTCCTACAGCAACTCCTCCACATCAAGTTGGAAATATATTCTCTTACTAATCAGGTCCTGTGGGTATTGTCAAAAAGTGACGACAGAATTCGAAGCATTTGAATTGTTTTTTTGATGAAAAATATATTGAAACAATACGTGTTCATACAAATTAGAAAATCACTAAACAAAAAAACAAACTATGTTCCTAATACTTCATATATCAAAAATGTTGATATATCAGAACTAAAAGCCTATTTTGTCCTTTTGTTTCTTGCCGCTGTAAACAAAGATAATAGAATGTCATCTCCATTTTTGTGTTGCATCAAATTTTTACCAAATTATTTACACTTTGGTGAAGATATGATCAAGGATACCAGAAAGGCTTGTGATAAATTCGCACATATAAGAGATATTTGGGATCAATTTATGAAAAACTGTTCAAATATGTATCGTCCATCCGTCAATTGTATCATTGATGAAGAACTTGTGATTTTCAGAGGACGATGCAAATTTAGAATTTATATTCCTAGCAAACCTGATACGTATGGTTAAAAATTGGTCTTCTTGTGTTATTCTTATAATCGGTGCATGATATCTAGAGTGTCATATCTCGGAAATGTGACGTTAAAAGGAAGCACGCCTCTTGCTGAATATTTTGTGGAAAACTCGATAAAACCGGTTTATGTTACGAATATAAACATAACTTTTGACAATTAGTTGACGTCGATCTCTTTGACAAACAATATACTGAAAAAATATGAACTTACAACGATTGGTACCATTCTAAAAAATAAAATGAAAATACTCCTATATACAGTACGAATGATAAACTTCAGCTAACTGCATATTGCCAAAAAAAAAAAGAAAGATACTTTTGTTTAACATGCATCATGAGTCATCAGTATCAGAGTCTAGTGGAGAACCTGAGGTAATAGAATATTACAAATTCAACTAAAGGGGGAGTGAATATTGCTGATCAAATGTGTTATAGTTGCAGATAGCCAAGTTGGACGAAAATATAGCAATTAGTTGTTTTTATAATATGCTAGACTTAGCTGAAATAAACGCATCTCCACACGAATAAGGTCACACACTAACAAAAATCAGGATTCACGAGCCGATTTCTTATATAATTTGTCACTAGATCTAATGTTACCTTTCACGAAAGAACGACTAAATATTCCTAACCTACGACATAACATACGAACTGAAACTGAAAGTGTGACCAGCAAAAAAAAGAAGATAAAAAGTTTACACCTAATTACTCAAATTATTAGAAGTATATTTAAAAAGAACACCTTAATTTAGTATGCATTGACTGTAGTTCGTAATAAATTTTTACCTCAACTCAGTTTACGAGCGTTGATTCTCATTATTTTATGTTCAAAAGAATTTTTCTTTTGTTTAGTTTTTTTATATGCATAAGAGAAAAGTTCTGGCTTGATCTCATTTCGATTTAAGAAACTCGATATGTTTTTTAGGTATTAAGTTTAAAAATGTCACAAATGATCTATATGTTTTCTAAAGAAAATAAAAACACTCATTATAAAATAAAACACCGATTTTTCTTTTTTCTTCCCTTTTCCATCAAATCAGTTATGATTTTCCCGACTTTATTTTCATAAACAATTATTATTTTTCTTTAATGAAATAAAAAATATTGATCTACATTACTAATAATAAAAGTCTAAATTATCAATTAATTTATCAAAGATTGCTTTAACACAAAAATTATATATATTTTTTTGTTATTAATTAAAATCCGGGTGTTACACACATTGTAGTTTTAGCAGTGGTGGCTGGTGTATTAAAAAAGTAGGGGTTGCAACTCGAATGATGCATTAAATACATAGATATGTATAAAACCTCTCATAGACACCGATGTTTTTAAAAATTTAGTTAGTATGAAACAAAGCCGTGTATTTTAAACAACTAAAGAAGGTAGTAAATGTTAAAAATATAGCAGTAAAAACAAAATGCACTTATAACTTAATGTGTGAATTATTTATAAAGAAAATCCATACGCCGATCCTTGCATTAGGAAATTTGTTAATCACCCGCTCATTGAAAGCAGACAGTCTTTCTTGGGTCATAGTATTCGGTAAAAACGTTTTTATCCGTTTGAGGGTAGAAAAGCACCGTTTTGTTTCAGCCGATGCCTTCGAAATAGTAATTAAAAGTTTAAAGGTTTTAGAATTTCAACAAATGTCTTACATAGCTCGATATTTTTCAAAAGATAGTCATAAAGTACAAGAAGTCTCGAAATGGATCTAAAATCCTCAGTTTCATATATGACGGTCAGTTCTATTCGATAAAAAACAGGTAAGTTTTAATCGTATTCTTAAATATTTGTTCGGGAAAACATGTACTACATTCGACATTCTGTTCAGAAAAAAAAGGCTGGCTGCTACCAAGTGACCTGTAAAGCTAAATCGTTCGTTTTCTTGACAAATAATTATATCACGAACTTGTTTTACTTCCCCCGAGGAAACTCCGTGAAATCATCGAGCTTATGTCGTTTTAAAAAAGACAGAGATAGCTCAATGTCGTTTGAGGTAGTATTACTTCTAATTTCCGATTTTGATTCAAATGATAATATATTTTTATTTGCGGTAACAGCATCAATTTGTCTTGGCTGAAACTTACCAAATAACAAATCAACTTAAGGCATTATTTTGTAAAATAAATTTAACTATGAAAGAAAACTCTTGCTTTTAAGAATTTTGAAATACCTTGATGATTTGTTCGTGGTACTAACGATTTTACTGTCATCTAAGAATATTTCCGTTGTCTCTAGAATGCTATCTTGGTATTCCAATACACAACAAACAACTCTAGAATTAAAATTGCATCTTGTTGAACCGAACGAGGTAAGCGTTTGTTAGCAATTTGATCTGCGGTTCTTTAAGGACTATTTACAAGAAAAAAACAAATCCTATGTAACTTGGAAAAAACTATGCGGACACTTTTATTTGCAGATGCAGCGTTTAAGATTACCCAATTTAATTGATGTACTTAACAATACACGTAAGAAGCATGTTTATAGGTTTTTTTTTTGCTTGCTTGCACCCTATTCGACGAACCACTCATGTTTTCTAGAAAATTAAAAAGCGCTCACTTGGTTTTGCTTGCAGATACAGGAAGATACAGAGCATGAACTGCATTATGTTTAACTGCTTTTCTAGAATCTCTAGATATTTTTAAAAATGTCTAATACATACACGATTGTTTTTATAAATTTCTCCATATCTCGGGATCCTTTGAATTCGGAAATTAAAATCGGTCACTGTATTTGTTTGCAACAGTTTGGGACACAGCACTTAATTTTGGATGTTTTTTTTTCTCGCCAAAAATTTTTAAATTTTCTGAAACGTAACAAAATATCTTGATCAAGTATCACGATCAGGACCAGATTTCCTGTATGTAAATGGTTTTGATAAGTCTGACCACAAATGATTTTATATCAACATAATTAAAATTCGAAACGTTTTATCATAGAAAGGGAGATATTGTCATTTAACATTCACTTAGGTATAAGATATTGTAAGGCAATATCTTGAAAATAGTCCTATGGACATCCAAATGGACACAAAATCATTTTATTGTTCTAACATGCTTGTTAATTTTATTGACATATATCAATATATATTTTAAGATCTTGTAGATTATGTTCGAAATCATACTTATACATTGAATTATCTTGATTTTCACGAGTGTTTATCTACTAGAATTAACTAAAAACAAAACTAATATATTTAAACAAAATGGTTTACCGTTAACGTGAACGTTAATCAATATATAACTGCAACGACGACGGTATTAGCAAGAAAATAAATGTTACTAGAACAACCTACTAGTCAACTCTAAAAGTATTTATTCTGCTATTCCTTAGAAAAATTTAATATAAAATAATAGGTTTACTTATTAGACATGCCAACCTTTCAATAACTTCGGGAAATGTTTAACAAGGAACTACTATGTTTTATACCACTAAATTTATTTAAAAAACAGTGACTGCAGTTTCAACTCACAGAGTCATTTTCAAACTGAATTACAAAAATAGACTAAGTATTCAATACAGAAATATGAGAAAATTTAACAATAAAAAAAACTACCTGAGAAATTACATTATTACAAAGGGGAGCTACTAAATTTTGGGAACTAATCATTATTTGGCAACAACAAATAACGGGGAAAACCCAAGTTCTGTCTGATCATTAAGTAAATTTACATTTTTATTTTTACTATGTTTATAGTATGATATGGTACCACAGTATAACAAAGATATATAAGATGAACTAACTTTATCATTTTTTATTTTGGGATATATTGAACTAAAGGCTAGTTGTTTTTGTTTTTTAATTATTAATTTCTTTATAGTTTATTGGGAGAAATTGTTTGATATTGCAATCCTTTCCATGATTTTTAGTTCCTCTTGAAGATCTTCTTCAGAGAGAGGCAAAGAGAATGCTCTATGTATCATTGAATTGTATGCAGCCATTTTGTGTTGTAAGGGGTAGAAAGAGTCATTAGATACAGGTAATACTATATCTAATGACTCTTTTCACCCCTTACAACACAAAATGGGTGCATACAATTCAATGACACAAAGAGCATTCTCTTTGCCTCTCTCTGAAGTAGATCTTCAAGAGGAACTAAACATCATTGAAAGGATTGCAATATCAAACAATTTCTCCCAACAAACCATAAAGAAATTAATAACTAAAAAACAAAAACAACTAGCCTTTAGTTCAATATATCCCAAAATAAAAAATGATAAAGATAGTTCATCTTATATATCTTTGTCATACTCTGGTACCCTATTAGAAAACATAGCTAATACTCTTTCTAAACATAATATAAAAGTAGCCTTTAAATCTTAACACAATCTGTCTACTATCCTTTACAATGCTAAAGATAAAATTAATAAATTTGATAAATCAGGAGTTTATAAGTTAAAATGTTCAGAGTGTGATAGCTTGTATATTAGACAAAGTAGTAGAAGCTTTAAAACTCGCTTTTCAGAACAGTACCGATCATATAGACTACAAAAAATAGACTCGAGCTTTGCCAACCATTGCTTAGAACATAACCACAGTTTTCCTAATTTAAGCAACACTGACATATTACATTATTCAACAAGGGGCCAAAAGTTAAATATTCTTGAATCTTTAGAAACATATAAACATAGTAAAAATAAAACTGTAAATTTGCTTAATGACCAGACAAAACTTGGTTTTCCCCGTTATTTGTTGTTGCCAAATTATAATTAGTTCCCAAAATTTAGTAGCTCCCCTTTGTAGTAATGTAATTACTCAGGTAGTTTTTATTTATTGTTAAATTTTCTCATGTTTCTGTATTGAATACTTAGTCTACTTTTGTAATTCAGTTTGAAAATGACTCTGTGAGTTGAAACTGCAGTCACTGTTTTCTAAATAAATTTAGTGGTATAAAACATAGTAGTTCCTTTTTAAACATTTCCCGAAAATGATTAACTACCACATAGTAACGGCTACCAGCATCAACTTTCAATAACTCTCAACCGAGACGTCGCAAGTTTGTAAAAAATTACAGCAATTTATGCTTTAACTCTGTATCCATACAAATCTTATCTGTCAAACAACATTATATATCCTAAGTAGGAAAAGCGTAAGGTAGTGATATGAAACCACATTATTTATCAAAAATACATCCTTTAAATTTTATAGGTTTCGGAGTGTAACAAAGTCACTGTCTTTATCTTGGAAACGACTTATTCTAGGTATCAGTTATATTAGTCCAGACATACCTAGAATCAATAGCAAAGTCTTAAATCTACAAAGATAAAATTAACGAACTATTTAAATTCAAATTAAAATCTATTCAATATGAGTAAACCTTTGTATCTTCTTTAAGATAAGACACAGTGTTACTTTAAATATGCCACTCTGTACGATTAAGGAGATTTATAAATCCATTTGTGAGTTTGACAGTATCTCTCTATTATTCCAAAATGGTATTTATATACGAATTTTCGACTTATCTTTTATTAAGTATTTTGTTTCCAAGCAAATTTTAATGGTTTATCCGATTGTTTCCTTTCAAGATTATTTTGAGGTACGTACGTATTAACCTACAAAATTCAAATATATTGTTTTATATTGTCGTATGATGAGTTTTCAACATAAGAAAAATTAAGGTCTTATATTAAATGTACTAGATTTTATAGCCTTTTAAAATCGTTAAGTATTTTGTATCGTGCTTACATATCACGGAATATATTATAAATATTATAGCTAGAGAGTTGGCTATTATAATCTTTGATATAAAAATGCGATTATGTAGAGAGAACCAAAGTGTAATATATAAGGAATAAACTGTCTACTTTTGCTTGACCGTCTTATGGAAAAAAATGAACTTTTAAATTACAATAACATGTAAAAATGTTTTTAAGCTATTTTAAATATTACAAAACTTCAACCTAAAATCGCCTTAATTTGTAAAATATTCTGTGAATACGCCTGATCACAGCAAGTGTATAAAATTATAAATTCATCATCCAAGAACACAAGAATGATTCTTGATCTACCAAAAAGGGATATTCGAGTATAGCGAATTTCTTCGCAGGAACAGCCCTTTAAGATACCATCTCAAAAATAGCAATCGGTCATTTCTGCAAAACACCTGCTATGCGAATGGCACTGTTTTGCATGAAACATAAATTTCTGGAAGATGTCAACTTAATGCCTGAAGAAATAAAACACTTAGCCCCCAGAAAAATAATAGACTCTGTAAAAAGTGTAGAGAGGGTGTCCGAGAAAATGCGGCAAATCTCCCAGATATGAAAAAAATACGTGAAATAAATACTACAAATTCTTATAAATTTTTTTCGTATAGGCCTCCTCTTCGGAGATATGGGCCCCCAAAGAGTTGCAGTGGAATCAAGTTATTTACACATAATTATTGAATCACCAGGTATAATTCAATTTCTTTAATATGATGTATACCAGGTAAGACTCTTCAAATTACTATCCAAGAAATTGTTGTGAATTACTCACAGCTACAGGGACGGACTAACTGTGACACACATGACTCCATTTTTTTACCACCAGGTATAATTCAATTTCTTTAATATGATGTATACCAGGTAAGACTCTTCAAATTACTATCCAAGAAATTGTTGTGAATTACTCACAGCTACAGGGACGGACTAACTGTGTGTGTCACATGACTCCATTTTTTTACGTCCTGTGTAATAAGAACTTTGAACAACGTTTCTTACATAATTTTCCTTATTAACTAAAAATTAAGTACTCCTCATTCATGTCGCTAATCCTAACCGTTTTCTAAAAAATGTCATATTATTTATATGACGTATTTAGCGTATTTCGATAAAAAAAATTCGATCCAAAATTAGAGTGTACTGCTTTAGTTAAAAAAAATTAATTCTGTGAATTTGCAATTCGTGTTGTGCGTTTTATTTTATCGGCACTAAAAGCAAAGTATTGTTGTTGCAAATGTTGTCAAGCACGAAAGAAATAAATATCCTGCATTTCAGAACTTGTCAACTTTTACAACGCTGTCACATTGATTTTGTACTTGTATATTAATTTATTGATTTTTGAATTTCGTGGTGAAATTAATTGTGAAATAATTCGAAATATGGAATACACACTTATTAAGTATGCAGATAGGCATCTGATATATTGTCTTACATCTTGTAATATTTTGGAAGCCAGGAGGTTATATCACGACAGATATCCTTATCGTACTCTTTTAGATCAGAAAACATTTCAACGAGTTGACCAACGTCTAAGGAAGAATGGTAGGCTATTCCATTTAATAAAGTGATATTATCAAATTTCTTCCTAATTTTAGGAAATTTTGGGAAAAGAATGACTGATGTTGGTGGGGGAAGAACAGTAAGTACGCCACAATTAGAGGAAAATATTTTAAATGATGACACTCTTTAAGGGTACATGAAGTTTTTTAAGAACAGCTGTAATGCTTATCATTTGAAAAAAGTTCCCACGAGTAAAAATTTAACAGCGTTAGGTTGGGAGATCGATGAGGCCAGGCAATAGGTTCTCCTCTACCTATCCAATGTTTTGAATAGACGTTATTCAGGTGCTCCTGCACTGCTACACTGAAATGAAGTGGTGCCCCATCATGCATGTAATATATGCTTCGGCAGGTTTCAAGTGGTTAGTGCTTTACTAAATCGTGGAAAGTGTTCTGGAGGAACTCCAAATATTCGGTTGTGTCCGCAACATGAATAGATCAATCAAAAAATTGCCAATGATTCCTACCCAGACATTAAATCATTGGAACTGATGTCGATGATGCGAAACAATAGTTGAGGATTTTCATCAGCCCATACATGTGAGTTGTGTAAATTTATGATAGCATTGTTGGTAAAACCTGCTTCATCCGTGAGGAGAATATTGCTAATGAACATTATTTCGTTGCTGATCCAATTACCAGTTTGTAAAATGCATTCTACGGAGAAAATCTTCGGGAATCAATTCATGAATTTTTTTCAAATGATATGGAATAACAGTTGTTCTTGAAGAACTCCATGTACTATTGTTTTTGACTTATTAAAGTGTGCTGATAATTTTCGAGTACTCGTTGAAGGAATGTCATCTACTGCATTTAAAATATTTTCCTCCAATTGCGGCGTATTCTTTCCCAACCAGCATTAATACTTCTTTTCCTAAAATTTACTATAATTAGGAAGAAATTTAATATTACCTAATTAAATGGGATCGCCTACCATTCTCTCTTAGACCTTGGTCAACTCGTTGAAATGTTTTCTGATCTGCAACAGTACGATTAGGATATCTATCGTGATATAATCTCCTGGCTTCCAAAGCATTACATGACGCAAACATCAGATGAATATCTGTATACTTCATAAACGTGACTTTCAAATTTCGAATTATTTCACAATTAATTTCAACACGCAATCCAAAAATCAGTAAATTAATATTCAAGTGAAGAATCAATGTGTCAGCGATGTGAAAGTTGACAAGTCCTAAAATGTAGGTTATTTATTTCTTTCATACCTAGCAACGTTTGCAACAACAATACTTTGTTTTGGTGCCGATAAAATAAAACGCATATTTTTTGCGAGCCTAGGTCAAACTGCAGCTCATAGAATTAGACGTTTTTAACTAAAGAAATAAACTGCAATTTTGGTTCGAATTCTTTTTATTATAAGATTGAAGGTGGAACATTGGATAGGAACAAAGATGTATCTTTTATCAAAACACGCAAAATACATGATGTAAATAAAATGACGAAAACGGTTAGGATTAGCGACATGAATGAAGAGTACTTAATTTTTAGTGAGTAGTTAAAGGTATGTAAAAAACGTTGTCGAAAATTCTTATCATATAGGGTGTAAAAAAATAGGGTCATAAGTATCACAGCTAGTGCGTCCCTGCAATTGTGAGTAATTCACAACATTTTCTTGGATAGTATTTTGAAGGGTATACATCATTTTAAAAAAAAAATTGAAATATACCTGGTGGTTCAATAATTATCTTTTAAAAAATTTGAATCCTTTGCAGCTTTTTGGGAGCTCATATCTCCGAAGAGAAGGCCTATACGAAAAGAGTTTATATAAACTTGTAATATGCCTTTCGTGTATTTGTTTCATATCTGGGAGTTTTCCCACACTTTTCTAGACACCTTGTTTATTCTAGGCCTATATTAGATACAGGTAACATTCGAAATTTCTTATAGATCGAAGGAAAGTCTGCAATGCACAAAATATTCAGTAAATGTTATAATAATTAAGGGGCAGAAAACGAGGGGAACCAATATGGGTCTGGGAGCTGATGGAAAGCGAAAAATAACAATACAAATTTTTATATGAAGTTAAAAATTCGGCACCAAATTATTCCTAAATTAAACAAATAACTACTAGCACGAGATATATAATAAATTTTTTATAAAAAAATTGAACCGACTTCTAAAAGTGCGTTAAAAAGTGAAAAATAACCATAAATTTTGATATGAAATTGAACTCTTTGAAGTCGGTGCCAAACTAATATTTGACAAAATGTGATTTGCATGAACAGATTAAAAATACTTTATTTGTAATTGCTTTCTTACCATAATTTGTATATATATTAGTAGTTATTTATTTCATTTACAAATAATTTGGCGCCGACTTCAAAAAGTTCAATTTCATATAAAAATTTATGGTTATTTTTCACTTTTTAGCGCACTTTCAGAAGTCGGTTCAATTTTTGTATAAAAATTTTATTTTTCTATTTTTAGTTTTAGAATTCATTATGATATTCATAAATTATTTGAACTAAGTACTAATCGAAATTAGTGTATTTCGCAATGACTCCAAAGTGGCAAAAAAGTACAAATTTTATCCAAAGTTGTAAATCACCCTAAAATGAACCACTAAAAATTCTTTAGTTCTTAGAGTTTTCCATATACCAATCAAATTGGGTCAAACGAATATTTAGTCTGTCATAGAAAAGCCACTATCTTAAATTTCAAATTAATTTTAGATTGGTAATATAGACCCCAAAACCTTCCAATATCGATATTTAAAGAAAATAAATTAATTTTTTATCCATCATATTAGATACGCCATATTGAATTTTTTAAAAATAATTTTAGATTCGTCATGTGTAACCCCGAAAACTCTCCCGTACCAATTTTGGTGAAAATCGGACAAAATTGATTTTTTTTGTTGGCCTTATTAAATCCGCCATATTGAATTTTTTAAAAATAATTTCAGATTCTTTATGTGAGGCCCCTAAAACTTCCCCATACGAATTTTGGAGAAAATCGGATAAAATTGATTTTTTCGTCCGCCATATTGTATCCGCCATATTGAATTTTATAAAAATTATTTTAGATTCGTCATATGCGACCCCGAAAACTCCCCCGTACCAATTTTGGAGAAAATCGGAAAAAATTAATTTTTTGTCGGCCATATTGGATCCTCCATATTGAATTTTTTAAAAATTATTTTAGATTCGTTATATGCGACCACGAAAACTCCCCCGTACTAATTTTGGAGAAAATCAGACAAAATTGATTTTTTCGTCCGCCATATTGGATTCACCATATTGAATTTTTTTAAAATTATTTTAGATTCGTCATATGCGACCCCGAAAATTCCCCCGTACCAATTTTGCTGAAAATCGGACAAAATTGATTTTTCGTCCGCCATATTGAATTTTTAAAAAATAATATCAGATTCGTTATGTGGCACCTCGAAAACTCCCCCATACGAAATTTGGAGAAAATCGGACTAAATTAAATTTTTTTGTCCGCCATATTGGATCCGCCATTTTGAATTTTTGAAAAATAATTTCAGATTTGTTGGGTACAATCCCGGGAATTCTTCCATAACAATTTTGGAGAAAATCGAACAAAATTAATTTTTTTGGTCGTCATATTGTAAGCGCCATCTTGAATTTTACTACACCAATTTCATCTAAAAAAATATGGGACCACCGCAGAAACTTCCTGAACATAACGTAAAAAATTTCATTCAAATCGGTGCAGCCGTTCCGGAGTAATCGGTGTACATACATAAAAAAAAAATACATAGTCGACGAATTGAGAACCTCCTTCTTTTAGAAGTCGGTTAAAAAAACTAAGGTGAGAAAGAAATTACAAATTAAGTATTTTTTAATCTTCTTGTGCGAATCACATTTTGTCAGGTCGATTTGTTTCAATTTAACAAAAAAAAATAAAGGCTCTTTTCGAGGACGATTTAAATTTTTTTATAAAATTTTTATTTCTCGATATTTAGGTTTGGACTTGTATTTAGCGAGATGTATAATAACCTTTCAATGCTCCCTCGGTTGCAAAAACTACCCATTTTAGCCGAAGTTACTGGAAATAACATTAAATTGAAGAACAAAAAATCTCTCCGAGCGGACTCCAAATACCAGTTTTAAATGAAATTGGATCAAGGATAAATTTAGTTCGTTATAGTAAATCCCTTATCTAGAATTTTCAGAACTAAATTTAGATTCGTAAACTGCACCTTCAATCCCGATACCGATTTTCAAAGAACTAAAGATATATAACATTTTAGTCCCATACACTTTATCCACCATATTGAATTTGAAAAAACTAATTTTAGATCCGTCATGTATTCCTACAAAAACTTCTAATTTCAATTTTAGAGGAATTCCGGAAAAACAATTTTAGAGTTATAATCAATGCCCTCGAGAACACCCAATATCAATTTTGAACAAAAATGTGAAAATGTAAAATTTTTATTACCCGATATTGTATGTGCTATATTTAATTTTAGTAAATAAATTCTAGATTCGTAATTTACGACTCTAAAAATCCACTGATATTAATTTTGAATATATTTTATTGAAACGTAAACAAATGAAATGTTAAAGCATCTAGAACGATAAACCTAAACGTCATTTGTCAAATACGAACCCCAGTTTCTCCTGACCTACCTTAAAAGATCAACGAAATGAGTTTGTATTTAACGTAAATGAGGGTTTTATTTAGTATTATAAAAGCTTCTACTTAGCATGTTTTCGCTTGAATAGGGGATTTTGAGGTCAATTGTAAAAATTCAAAGCAAATTAATTTTAATACAGAACGCGAGTTTTTATGTATGTATGTATTTTTATGTATGTATTTTTGTATTATATTACGCCTACAATTGAAAGAACAAATTAGAAGGAAAAATCTCTGGAAATGATTCACGCAATCGTATGCGACACCTTAATAAATATTTCTTAGATGGAATATTATAAACCCAAGAATTTATCATCGGGTCAGTTTTATTGGATATTTGACAATCTACTGCAATTTTCATTATAAATTTGATATGACCGCCATATATGTTAACACGTAATACGTTACTGAGGGGAGAATAGTATGTAGAATTAGAATATTCTTAATTAAATGTTCAAAATATTTATTATTATTTCTTAACCAGAGAAAAATAAAAATCATATGAGAATTTTTTTTTCTTTTGTGAAAAATGTTCTCTTCGTTTATAGAAAATAATTAAAAACGCATATGTACTATTCATTCAAATTTTATACAATGCAGTTTTTTATTAGTACAAAACAAATGGGAAGTTTGGGGAGAAAATTTTAACTTTGTCTCTTTTCAATTACTTTAAAAAACTATTAATTTTTTCCGTTTATTAAAAAATAAGGGATAAAACCGCCATAGTTTTACTTTTTTGAAATTATTTTTAAAAATTCAACATGGCGGATAAAATAGGACGTACAAAAATAAATATTTTTTTTTCAATTTACTTCAAAATTGGGATGGGGGTGTTTTCGGCGTCCCACATAACGAATCTAAAATTATTTTCAACAAATTTAATATGGTTAATTCAACTTTGCAGACAAAAAATTAATTTATTCCGATTTTCTCCAAAATTGATGTGGGGGAGTTTTCGGGGTCGCTCATAACGAATCTGAAATTATTTTTCAAAAATTCAATATGACGGATCCAATATGAAGTCCTAAAAGAATTTTATTTCTATCTAAAGGGTGTAAATTACAAATCTACAATTATTTTTAAAAGATTCAATATGACGAATACAATAACTAAAAATTTTACATTTTTCAAGTTTGGTCAAAATTGATGCTGAGTAGTTTTTGAGGGTGTAAATATCAAATTTATAATTATTTTACGAAAAGCTAATATGTCGTATACAATTTTGTCCTAAAGTTGATACTAAGGGGTTTTATAAGATATAAATTTAGATTAAATTAAGAGGTTAGAAGAATTTTTACGAAATTCGATATGTTGGATCCACTTTGATGGGTTGAAAATTTTACATTATTCATATTTTTTAAAATTTGTATCAGGGTGTTTTCGGAGTCGTAGGTTATGAAACTGAAGATAATTTTTTGTAACTGGCGATTATCATATGGGAAACTAAAAATTTTACATTTTTTCAATTTTGTCCAAAATTGATACTGGTGGTTCTTGGGGCGTATATTACGGAACTCAATATGCAGAATAAAATATGTCGTACTAAAAAATTTACACCTCAGATTTTGATAATATTGGTATTGGGAAGTTTTGAGAGCACATATTACTAATCCAAAATTAATTTGATATTCTAGATAACGGATTGACAGGCAGACTAAATATTGTTTGATACAATTTCAATCACAACTGGTATTTGAATAATTCTCAGGATTAAAGAATTTCTGATTGTTCATTTTAATGTGGTTGATAACTTTGGATAAAATGGATACTTTTTCGCTACCTCGCATCATTGCGAGGTACACCACAGATCTCGCTTAGTACAAATAATTTAAGGATATCGTATGCGACACCTCGGTAACAATCATATGAGAATGTTTCTTCATTGTTGTGAAATGTTCTCGTCGTTCACAAAAAATAACCAAAAAATGGTTAAAACGATATGTACTATTTACTCAAAACGTCATTTAGAAATTTTATACAATGCAGTTTTTATCAGTACAAATACTAGAAAACAGATGGGAAGTTTGGGGAGAAAATTTTAACTTAGTTTCTTTCCAATTAGTTCAAAAACAATAATTTTTTCTGTTGATTAAAAATCAGGGATATGCCTGGGGATAAAACCACCATAGTTTTATTTTTTTCAAAGTAATTTCCATTATATTTTGTAGATATATCTCAATGAGAACTTGAGTTATGAACAGAAGTATTTGTGGTTACCCACCCATTCAATTTTAGTAGTTTTACTTCGTTTTAAATTTCAACTTTGTTTTGTAAAGATATTTTAGTTAAAAATTGAGAGATTTAAAAGAAAACTCTTTTTAAGGATGAATTTTACGCGCAATTTTCACCCCCTTAAAATGAATCTCCGTCGATAAAAAAATACGTGTCCCTTATTTCCGGATCCTATATAACATAAACATAATGTAAACCATATTAAATTCGAAGCCGGATACCTCCAGTACTTTCTATGTCAATACAATATTAGGCAAAGACAAATTGACGAGACCAATGTTGATATCTAAGTAAACTATCTACAAATGCCGCCATACCATTAGAGAAAAATGGTAGATATGAAAAGATATACAGGTCGAGGACCATTTACTTAAGGAGGATTGTTTTCTGTAACTTTGTTTAACATTTCACCCATTTCTTTAAACACTTTGATATAGTTTTGGTTTTAGGTTGCTTTAATGAGATTAAATAAGATATTTCCCATCTAATGTCCAGAATTTTATTTCACTGTAACTCGTAATGTTTTGTTCAAAAGATCTCAGCAAAATTGCTGTATTATTTATAATATTTGAGATTTGAAGAAGAATCTAAACGTTTTAGATTATTCTTTTACAATATCAATTTTAACTTCTGCCATAATTTTTTTTAACTTTAAGTAACATTTTTGTTTTAGCATGCTTTTAATATTTAATAACTTTTAGGTCAATCAATAATGGAAAAATTGATAATTCTGATCCTGGTTGGAGCCGCGTTCCAAATGACCACTGCCAAATTGATAAATATCAAAGAAAAACCTTTTACTCATAAACCACTTTTCAACTTAAACAACAGGCTAATATTGACTCCATATTTGGAAAAAGGTAACTTTGAAGACGCCAAACGTGACGCTGAAGTTCACTTACCTGCTTTTCAGAATATAACCAGTTACTCTGGTTACTTTACCGTTGACAAAGAAAGTAACGCAAATTTGTTTTTCTGGTTTTTCCCATCCGAAAATAACTATGCGGATGATCCAGTAATTCTGTGGCTTCAAGGAGGTCCAGGAGCTTCAAGTTTATTCGGAATTTTTGTTGAACATGGTCCTTTTGTTATTGAAGAAAACGGAAACGTCACAATGCGTAATCTTTCCTGGCAGAAAACTCACTCCGTTTTATATATCGATCAACCTGTAGGGACTGGATATAGTTTTACAGATGGTAATTTAGTAACTAATCAAAATCAAATAGCAGATCATCTATACAGTGCTTTGATACAATTCTTTACATTGTTTCCTGAGTTAAAACAGAATGCTTTATATATTTCTGGAGAAGCTGATGCTGGAAAGTTTGTTCCTGCAATCGGCTATGCTATCCACCAAAGAAATCCAAGCGCATCTATTCAGATTAACTTGCAAGGCCTTATTATTGAAAGTGGTTTTAGTGATCCGATTAATCAGTTGAAGTATGGCGATCTTTTGTATCAACTTGGTCTAATTGATCTACCCACTCTAAAGATTTTTAACGATGCAGAAGCATCCATTGTTAAAGCAATTAATGAAGAAGAATACTCAAAAGCCACTGATACATGGAACAAAATCATTGTAACATATATTCCACAATATTGTGGTATACATAACCTATATAATTTCCTTAAAGATGCTTATGATTTCCCCACCGCTTGGCATGATTTTGTTATAAAAGATGTTGTTCGACAAGCAATTCATGTTGGGAACCAGAGTTTTTTGCCGGATAATCGTGCGATATATAATGCACTATATGAAGATTTCCCTAAAAGCGTAGCACCGTGGATCTCTGAATTATTGAATCACTACCGAGTTCTGATTTTTAATGGACAATTGGATATTATGGTTGGTTATTCACTTACTGTCAATTACCTCCAACATTTAAACTTTAGTGCTGCTGAAGAGTATAAAACAGCTAAGAGACATATATGGCATGTTGGTAACGAAGTTGCTGGATACCTTAAAACAGCTGGAAATCTGACTGAAGTTATGGTTAGAAATGCTGGGCATATGATACCTGAAGATCAGCCTGAATTTACATATGATCTTATATATAAATTTATTAGAAACAAATCTTTTAAAGGAAATTGAAACTGTACTGCTGTTAATATTCAATGATTTATGTATATTTACTAGGAAATAAAACTCTTTTATAAACATCCAGTTTTTCCATCCGCGATTTGTAATACCTTTGTCAGAACTTTACAGAATTTTTAAAAATCTTACATAATAAGGTTATTAAATATATGCAATGAAAATTATCACCGGCAAGTTTAAATAACTTTTTTTTTTCAATTTAAGCAAACACATCATCCGCTGCAACTTTTCGAAAAAATTACTGTTCAAAATGTCATATTTGTCATATATTATAAATTATTTTTAAATAGGACAAATGAATGTAAAAAAATCTAATATACTTATATTGACTGACATCCACTTTTAAGGGATTAAATTCACCCCCAAAGTCAACTATCAAAATTGTTTTTTCGACATACCTCAGCATCTAATGAATATTTTTGAATAAAATCAAGTGGAAAATACTCGACATAAAAAGTCAGAAATGTGAGGCTTATTTACAACCAAAGGGGTTGCAACCCCTATTTGTTTTTAAAAAAACTACATTTTTTATGAATATTGTTTTTTTAAATATCGGACAATGAACTCAAAAGAATTACAACAATCATTTTCGCTAACAATATCGATTATTAATATTGGCGTGTTTCGGAATTTTTCAAATAACCACCCCTAAATCCCGTTAACTACCCCCTTAGTGGAATTTTTTTTTTAAGTCATCCAAAGTGTAAAGCGAATGTAATTTATAACAAATACAAATATATTTAAAAAAATTTTTAATAATACTACCAAAAGGATGAGAAAAGGCACCACCAAAAGTAAATACCTAACGGAGCATGAGGTCTAATTAAAATTCTTTAATCAAACGAAAAATAAATCTTGTATGATTTAATAAGGAGAAAAAATTTTTAACACACTAATATTCACTTGTAAGGAGTACCTTTTCATATTGATAAGCATTTAATGGATATTTTTTTATAAAATTAAGTTGAAAAATATTTTTCGTAAGAATCCTGAAATATAAAGTGTATCTATGACCGAAGGGGTTGCATCCTTTATTTTATGTTGTAAAAAATTTATTATTTTCAAAAATGTTTTTCATGAAAATGAGAGTATAATCTCAAAAAAATTCCGGAAAGCATTTTCATTTTTAATACTGAATATTAAAGTGTACTTATTTTAGCTTTTTTTTTATGAACTACTCCCTAATATCAGCAGTTACCCCTTAAAGTGATGGACCACATGTGAGTGATAAAAAATAGATTTTTTTATTAAGATTTATTCCATGTGCAAACTATATAGGAATTATAACTAATGCAAATGCAAATATAAATTTAATTTACGGAAAAAAGTTTTATATGTTATTCCAGTGTATTATCAAAAAACACTTTGTTGTTAAAAATTATCATATAATTCTTTAAATTTGTGGGTTTGTAAATCAGTCAACTTTGTAATTTTCTGTGAATAATCATGGTTAAATCTCGATTTTTTCATGGTTTTTAAATAATATCTTAAAAATAGACCCCCATTACCCCTATTTCTGAGAGCAGAGTCGTATTCAGCCGAAAAAAATACATAAAAAGAGTATAGTCACACCTACAGCACAGACACCTTTTTTTTATTTTGTGGGCCTGTGTAATTAGATCTCATTAGGTATCTACTTTTGGGGGTGACTTTTTCCACCCTGTGGACACTACTATTGCAAAAGTTTGTAATATATTTGCACTTGTTATAAATCGGTTTACACTTGGAATGACTCTTAAGAAAAATTTTTTTTTCATCACTTACATGTGGTTCATCATTGAAAAAAGTAGTTAACAGTATTTAGGGGTTGTGATTTGAAAAATCTCGAAAAATGCCAACACTTATGGTCGCTATTGTTAACTAAAATGCTTTTTATAATGTTTTTAAATTCATTACCCGGTATTTATAAAAAAATATTTATAAAAAATGTAGTTTTTTTTTAAATATAAGGGTTGCAAGCCCTTGGGTCATAAATATGTCTCATATTTGTGACTTTTTATGACGAATATTTTTCACTTGATCTTATTTAAAAATATTAATTAGATACTAAGATATATTGAAAAAAAAAGAATTTTAAGGGTTGTCTTTGGGGGGTGAATTTTGCCCTTTAGAAGTGGATGTTAATCGATAAAAAATTACTTATCTATTATGCTTTCAAGTACTATAAGATATTCAAAAATGATCAAAATCGGTGAGGTTGGGTGGGGTGGTTCCCTTATGAGTTTAACTGTAAAACTTGATGTTATAGGAATCTTTTTAATATACAAATTATTGTTTAATTTTAACCTAAAAAATATTATTTATTAGGCTTGATTCCTGTAAATTTAATTCAAATATAACCATTTCTTCATTTTTATACTTTACCATCTGTTTTCAAAATATGGAAAAACTTTAAAAACTATTTTTTTAAATCCTATATGTATTTCTTTATTTATATACCAAGTTGACATTTGTTTAACATTGTTTCAGTCCAAAATAATCTTTATCCAGCTGTATATTTATAAGAAAGATAACGTACTGCCTAGAATGAAAACGTCTTAGTGAATTCAGGAAAGATAACCTAAATGGTTGTCCGAGATTTGAAAAATGAAACTTATAAGCATGCTAAATATCTTCCGAAATTTTTACTTTTTGCACACGTTTGTTGAAAAAAGTTTTAATAAAATTATATGTGTATCTTTATAAATAATTAATAACATTCTTAAACTTGGGGGATGGAACTGTAAAGTTATATATAAGAAGCCCATTCTGATGCTAAATGTAATTTTGTTTCCTCTAATTTTATAGAGAGTACAGCATTAAAGTGAATTTTTGCAAGGTGCTTTGATGCTTTATTTCACAAAACTTTATTATTTATGATTTGTGTGGTAAATTTAAAAATTACTGGGACAATTTTAAACAACAATGTAGTTCATATATCCCAAAATTTTTAAAGAGTGACTTTCTAATTTCACTCACATTGTATATCAAACGGTCGATATTATTTTTAAACTACTATTTAATTGAAACTTGTTACAGATATAAGATATACTGCATTCTCTATAATTATAAATTACGGGATTTTTCATTACAAATTGAATGGATACCGCTTTTTTTTTAAACCCGAAATGATTGTTTAAGTTCTTCGAATATCAAACAGTGATACACTTTTTTACATTTTAAATTGACAGATTATGAGTAAATTCACTAACACCCTGTTTTTTCGCAGCAGTTACAAAATTTTAGTATTAATGCATCTCTGTTCTTCCAGTGCTTCCATATTGATTTAACCAGGCATTTAACCTTTTTTTTAACCCATCAAATTCAGACTGTAAAATGTGTATTTCTCTAAAATCAATTTTGTTCGAATTCTGTATAAATTTTCTACACTCTTGTTCCATATTATATGATTTAGTTCCCATATTAGAGTCGACTAAGTCGTACAGGATTGCCTTACAAAATGTGTCAGCTTCAAGTTTTAACCTATAGAACCTATTATATAGTTCATCTTCTTCTCTTAGGAGTTGCTCTTCTTCAAAAGAGATTAATTGAGTAGAGTCACAAAGTGTTAAATTATGCATTTCAATAAGAAGTTGATTAGATGATCCTGTAGATTTTTCCTTAGCGTCAATATTTAACAGCCCATCTTCATCTAACAGAAAAGAAACTTCAAATTCTACATCTCCTGTTCGTTTTCTTGGTAGTTGGTTTATGGCAAATGAGCCTAGTTTTTTATTTTGTTTGCAGTTCATTCTCTCTCCTTCAAAAACTTCGAAAATAACAGATCGTTGATCATTTTCGGTTGTGTTCATAATTTGATTTGTTGAAATCGGAAGTACTGTTCCTTTTTTTATGAACGGCACCATAAGATCATATTTAGATTTAACACCTAATGAATAAGGTGCAATTTCAGTAAGTTTGTATTTATCTTTATTCTTAATTTGATCTTTGAGTAAAGCTGCATGAATACTTGCACCTAGTGCTACAGCCTCGTCAGGGTTTAAGTCCGTACTTAACTCTATCTCATTAAACATGGAGGAAAGAAGTCTTCTAAGTTTTGGTAATCTGGATGAACCTCCCACCAATACTACTTTGTTAATATCTTCTACTGATAAATTTGCTGAAAGTAGACACTGCTTGACCTACAATTGAAAAATTTTTTTTTATAGTATTTCAAAGAAAAAAAATGATGTCGTAACAAATAAACATCTGAAGGTTATCTTTGATCTCACCATTCTACATTCAAATCCTTCCTCAATATTTAACTGGTATTTTGTGTAATTTGACCTGACTTAGTTCAAGATTAAATTAGAAATAAGTACATTTCGGACCAATGTTGAGGTAGGGGGGGGGGGGATAGCATCATACAGTGGGAAGTTACTTTCTTTCTAATATGACAAGAAAAAAATTTTGTTGCAATATCTAATATTGGTCCTCTCATAACGGACTCTTACTTTTGAAATTCTTTCAATAAGAGATATATGAGACTTTTATTTATCTCGCTAAACTTACGCTTCTCATCAGTGAAGACTTTTTAATCTTTACTGATGTGCAGCACGTGCTTTTTAAATAAATTTAAAAGCTGTAAATATTAAAAATACATAATTATTACTCCAAAACATAATCTACTAAAAAATCTTTAAAAGATTTAAAGTGACTTGAATGTAGTGGTATTACTAACAAGACTATAAGAAGTCTTCACTAAATATTGTTGCGTTCATTGTAAAAGAGTGGCCTATTGGTGGAAATAATATACCAAATCAAAAAACATGGTGCTTGTAGCAAAATTTATTTTCATTATACCTCAAATCAGGCTTTATGAAGATTTTGGGTAAAGGGTTGATCCGACAAGAAAATGCATCTTTATATTTGAAGCAAAAATGTCCCTGTTTAAGTAAGGCCAAGAATCAGAGGAGAATCCAGTCTCTCTCTTGGGGGGGGGGGGCGGTGATATTACAAAAGTACAGTAAGGCAGCGAAGCAGCAAGTTGTCTATTTTCCTGAACTCAAAGGTCTTGGGAAGGGGAGGGGTGGTCGCCAGCATACACATTCCTATACTCTATTCAAGAACTAAGTAATAAAACTGTTACCGAAACCTCCAACGTACCTGCTCCAGTGCCGTAGGTAACTGAGGACTGCCGTAAATCTATTTATATTTAATTATATTTAAATATTATAAGCTTTTATAAATTTACTGTAACAATAAAATTTCTGTCAGTGAGCAAAGTATACCTTACAGTTTCTTCTTAGTGATTTATCTTGTTTGTGCTTGTGTTTATATATTATTTGAGATTAGTGAGAGACCCAAAAGATATGGCTTTCACATCTATATTTGTTCCAAAATCGTTAAACCAAGGCATTCTTGCCTCAACGAAAAACTTATTATGATGAATGTTTATGATGCCTTAAGATGTCAATATCTAGATAATAATGTTAAAAGCTCTATTGAGATATGTTCCAACATGACAGGAGTATGTACCGAATACTGAAGGAGAAAAAAACGACTGAAATTGTTAGTACTTCCAAGCCACATTCGATCACGGGTAGACGAAGAACCTCGTCGGAAGAAGAGATGTAAACTGTAATAAAAAGAGTTGTACATACATTTTATTATGAGAAGCAAATCCCAACCGTCGACAAAGTTCTAACTAAAACCAATGAAGATCGGGATTTACCTGAAACTAAAAGAACTGAGCTCTGGAAATTGCTCAGAGAACTTAATTTTTGCTGGTAAAAACCAGATAGGAAATCTGTTCTTATAGATCGTCCGGAAAATGTCGGTTAAAGACGGAAATATCTCTCTCAAGTATAAGGTAGAGTTGCTAGAAATAACACAACTTACAAAATTAGTAATTTAACTGAACTTTTGAAAGATTTTTTTGAATAAAGTTACTGCAGAAAATTGGGAAAGTCCATGTAATAAAAGAATACAAGAAAATGTGGAAACTTAATCTCATAATCGGTGAGATAGAGGAACCAATTATAATTAATTTGAGCGAAGATAGCTTCACTGACTTTAATTACGAATTAGATACGTAATGTTTACCAGCGTAAACACAATTTATTATTTAAATTTTCTGTAACATATAAAAATTAATTACATTAGAATCACTTTTTTGTGTTTAATTGTAATTCTGCAGATGGTTTAAGAAATAAATAAACTGAAACGTCAAATGTCCTAAAAATGTTTTTAATTAATAATAAAATGACCAATAGCCCCAAAAAATGTTAATATTATATGGACGAATTTATTTTTTTACATATGTTTAACTTTTTGTATTTTTGACAATGGGTATTTCGCAAGTATCTAAATTATTACTTAGAGTTTTTTGAGGAATAAGGCTACGTTTTAGTCTGAATGTGCCTTAAACGGTTTTCATACCAAATTAAAATACAGTTGTAATTTGTCTTAAATATGTCAAAATTATCTATATTTTCTAATGTATGTGGATTATTAAGAAATCATAAGAAATAAAATAATATTATAAAAAGTTTTTATTTTAAGTTTATTACCGAAATAATATTCTATGCCATAAATACTTAATGATAAATAGACCTCTTTCTGACGCTTATGACAAGGATTAAAATCCTTTTTAACACTTCACACTTTCAAATATCTATTGACATCCAACCCAAAAAGTCCATTATTATAGACCGGTATTTTTGATTATAAAATTTCTAACCCATTCCTATGAAAAATATATGTGTCTAACAGATTTTGCCAAAGATACCGGACTAAAGAAAACAGGTACTTTGTGAAGAAAAAAAAGTGTAAAAAAATGATTTATTACTCTCTCTAGTTCTTGAATAAACTATAGTATAAGAGGCAAAATTGGGTCTATTTTACTGAACTCAAAGCTCTTGGGGGGGGGGGGGCGATCTTATTAAACTAATTCTATGACCGCGAATATTTCTTTACATCTTAATAAAATTTTAATCAACATTGAACTATTCATGTGATATTTTTCCTATCAAATCCAAAAAATTGAGTTTGTTAATGGTATACACAAAATACTATTAACAACACAATACATCGACACAAAGTTACTATTTTATAATCCAAAACGGTTTAAATCCATAGATATTTTGACCCGAGTGTCATATGAATCAAATTCGGATGCAAAGCCCAGTAATAATAAACCCTACGGTGAGTGGGCTTTGTTTTAAATTTTATATATTTTCCTCCTTTTTTGACTTAGATTTTCTCATTTGTTTCAAAAATTAACTACAGACGATGAAAAATGTAAGAAGGATCAACAAGGAAAAAATCGAGTAAATTGATTAATACAGTAAAAACCTGTAAAATTGCCTTTTTAAAAATTTTCATGAATTATTTTCTCTAACACAAAGCGTCGTTGAGAAAATTACCACAAACCATTTTTTATTCAAAATGGTCCAAGTAATAAGATAAAAAGATACATTTTTACTTTTGCATCATAATTTGCCTTTAGCAATGTTAT
Organism: Diaprepes abbreviatus; assembly: GCA_034092305.1. NCBI lineage: Eukaryota > Metazoa > Arthropoda > Insecta > Coleoptera > Curculionidae > Diaprepes > Diaprepes abbreviatus. Next base: position 517,645 of record JASJET010000026.1, read on the forward strand.
TTGCCATTTAATGAAGATCTATTCAAAAAATTCACGTTGGAGGACCCAAAATACTAGTCCGCAAAAAAAAATTTGAGTGGATCAATAAAATACAAAGAAATCACGAGAACTCTTTTAGTCCAAGCCATGGGTAAATATAGTAAAGAAAATTCCTAGATGTTGTGGGCAATCTACGAACAAGCCCTACATAAAATGTATAGAAAAAAATAGGTTGGGGCAATGAGGGGAGGTTAAAGTTGGCTAAAACAGGTTTTGTAGCCAAGGAACGCATTTTGCAAAAAAATTTCAATTGTAGAAATTTTAAAAACCGACAATTTGAGCTTTTGTGTGATCGTGTTAATTTATTATGGCAAAAAGGCCAAAAAACCCTAAAAATCGGCCATTTCTTTGACATAAATTATTTATTGCAAAATTAATTTTTTCGCACTTTTTTGCTTTTATAGGAAAGCCCTCGTCTTTCTGGACAAAATGATATTTTATAATAGTTAATCAGATAATATGTTGCTGAAATGTTACTAATTGTTTATCCCAAGACGCAAAATGTTGATTGAAATAACTTTTTTTTGAGTGAACATTTTGGCCTCCACAAAGGCTCCGTCTCTTCGTGAAAGCCTAAACTCTCATATCTTGTTAGGGGCATATGAAAAAATTAATTTTCCACTCTTAAATATCGCTTTCAAAAAGGGTATGTTTTTTTTATGAAGAAATAGAGCTATGAACTCGCAGCTTCATATCAGCAGCGTTCGTTGAAATTGGTCGTATTTCAGCAACGAATGGACCAATTTCAATGTTTTTTTTTTTTTTTAATCTGGGGTAGGTTGAAAAATTATAAATATGGCACATCCCTTTTCCAGAGCGATATTTAAGGGGTTGAAAATTAATTTTTTTATTTGTCCCTAACAAAATATGAAAATTTAGATCTTCACGAAGAGATTGAGCCTTTGTGGAGGTCAAAATATTCACCCAAAACAAAGTTATAGCAATCAACATTTTGCGTCTTAGGAAAAACACATGACAATATCTCACCAACAAATTATCTGATTTACTATTACAAAATATCATTTTGTTCAAACTGACGAGCACTTTCCTTTAAAATAAAAGAAGTGCAAAAAAAGTTAATTTTGCAATAGATAATTGATATTAAAAATATGGCAGATTTTAAGGGTATTTTTGGCATTTTTGCAATAACAAATTGACGAAAAAGTTCAAATTAGGTTTTTAAAATTTCTACATCCTTTATTTGAAACATTTTTTCCAAAATGCGTTCCTTGACTTGTACATTCAAAAAATGTTTTAGCCAACTGACCCCATCCTCTTGACCTCAGCCTATTTTTGGCTATTACACTTTATGTAGTGTTTGTTCTTACATTGCTCCCAAAAACAGCACTAATTTTTACCTATGGCTTGGACTATTTGGCGCCTACACTAATTAATATAAACATAATCGCCATACATGCATGTTTCTCTATTATTGAATAAATAATTTAAAAAATATATATTTCTATATTTATAAAAATTTCAATTATTTATTCTTCGATCAAATTTGCATAAAACTATTAATTAGGCCATAAAAAATACATTTTTGTAAGCTTTATACTGCTACTATGCGTAAAGGCAAAATTTTGAAAATAACCAAAAAAGAACGCAAGAATAAATTTACATTACTATTATACGTAAAAATCGTGGTTATACCAAGCCACATTTTATTACTGATTTTTCAAAGTCAGAAACTTTACTAATTGAAGAATAATGTCCTAAATCCCCGAAATACATCTGTGTGAAACGCTTTAGTGAATTCTCGACGTTTATCTACCGAAATCGTTAGGTTGAAGATGGAAACACTGCAGCAGCAAGTAATGTTATCCAGTCTCTCAATTCACGCAATAACCATTTAATTATATCCTAACGTCGATTGCACACAATAATCCAGGCAAATGAAACATGTCAATAGATCAAGGTACTGAATGTTTACACTTAAGCCTATTTAATGCAGTTTAATTATTAATGTCATCTATGAACTTCAAGATGGATCCAAAACGCAGAATACGTTTAAGACTGTTAACATAGAAGGCCTTATTTTTATTATTAAATAACGATGAAGAAGTGATTGACAATGAAACGAACAAGAATTGAAAAATTTTGGTTCACCTATGGATGTTTAGGAGAGCAGAAATGAGTAATAATCGTTGATAAGATTGAGGAATGAAGATCTTTGTAAACATCGAATTTGTTTGAAAATTGCCAAAAAGAAGTTTCATGAATTACTAGTTGACTGCACCCCGAATTCAAAAGACGAATAAAGTGATGCGAGAGACAATTTCCGCCAAAGTAAAGCTGGAAGAAAAGTTTTGAAATAGCCAATATTGGCTTGTTATGAACTTTCACACGGAAACACCCAAAAGACCATCGTGAGCGATCAGCAGTGGGGGAAAGTTATCTTATGATATAATTAATCTGGCCATTCTATCTACTATCCGGTCTCAATTATGCTGTTTCAATATTACCGCGCACACGTAGACAATACTGACCTGGCTTATTGGACTGGCGCAGCTACTGGTTTCGTGTGCAACAGGCTTTGTAAATATCGATTGTGAAGTTAAGCGCTTGCCTGCTATGGCTTTATTTAACAGCTGATAGCGTAACGGTTCTTGGTTTGTTGAATCAACATTTTAAAATTGATATTCTTTGGTTTTTGTGTTTTTGCTTTTAATTTTTTAAATAGCTTGTGTTCTGTAAAAGGTGTTGTGTTGTTGGTAATATTTAATAGTTAATAGGTTTTTCTAATAAATGACTCTTTTAATGTAAGTAGTAGACAATCAAGTGAACTGAACTTTGTTTGTGCTAAACTTATAAGAAATAGCGAGTTGTGGAGAATGTAAGATGAATTTTTCTCAAACTTCCCACTTAAAGATTCACGTGAAAAGTAATTATCCGGGTAGGTGTTTTATGTTTTATTTTTGAGAACATAATATGGAGTGCTATATTCATTGCTTCATTTGTTTTTGCATGGACAATGGAAATAGAGGGAATATGTGTAAGCACATCACCTACTGTGTACATTTTTTTAGCAGAATCCTAGATTTGTTACTGAAGAAGTAGAAATTTTATCAGGATCTGTAAAAAATTATATTATTTTCTTATATTTATTAAGTTTTTAATATTATATTTAATTCGTTATTTATTGTTATTTGTTATTTATTCTGTTTTCAAAATAGAGCAATTAAATTTTTACCAGAGCTACACAATTTATTTTTTTCATTAGTGGAAGTTATTCTCATTTTAGTTCAGGTTATATATATATTCTTTTTTTCTATTCGTAAAGAGAAAGACCCGAAAAAATATTTTTTCAGTTCTTGCTTTTGGTATTACGTACTTTCTCTCCAAATAATAATTACTTTAAGAACCATATTTGCACATGTTTGTTCTTCTCGTTTCCAAATATTGGTTTGCGGGTATGTTTTTTGGTGGACCGGTTAATGGGGCAAATACCTTGTTTTAATTAACAGGATTTATTCTTAAATGGTGACAGTGTAATTGTACTGATTCAGCTATTATGACAGGAATCCAACATTTTAGGTAGTTACAAGGCACAAATGGTTAAAAATATCAAGAACTAAATTGAAAAAAATAGCTTAGTTGAAAACACTTGTCGTATAAATATTTGTTGATATTTTTTTAAATGCAAAACGTGTACTGAAGTAGAATTTTAAAAATAAAAATATTTATACCCCTTTTAAGCTCTATAAACATAACATTTCTTTAATATTCTAAAATGTCACTTTTTTCTTTTACTTCAATATTTGATCTTTTTGTCATATTGATGGAGACGCACCATAACGTACCATAATGTTTAATTACCAGATGGGAAAGTATTGTATTAGAGAAAAAAAATCAAAAAACTGTTATTGTGTAGAACCACTTATCAAGATAGTTAGAAGCAAAGTTTAAGAAATTAAAATTGCCTTTGTGTGTATATCTTTATTTATTTTTGATTTTTTAATTATTGGTGTTGAGGTACTAATTTAAATTGGATATTTTTCCTTATTAAATAACTTGATTATTACAAGAATGCAAAAATTATGTATCTACAATCAGTGCCACAGATTGACATCTTACCAACAAGACAAAATTTCCGAAAAGAGGCAAAAGATTATCCAGATATCACAGCATGAGATTTTAGGCACAGATTCGATAGAACGAACTTAAATAAAAAATAATAGCCTTGTTTCTATTTTCAGCTTCTCCAATTACGTATAGTTAAGAAATTCACGCCTTTTTAATACTAAAAATCTTTTAACATTTTAAATCTTAGAAACGAGGATGTACGGACCCATCATGATAAAAAGCATTTTTTATTTTTAGGTAGTGTACATTTGAAAGCAAGGTTTGTAAGGGAACACATTTTTTAATATAAATACCAACCTTATCAATAATCCGGGTAAATAGTTCTGCAGATAATATTTCCAATACATTTTTGGTTATAGCGACTTCACATTCAGTCTCGCCATCTATTTCAATTGTCATGGAATACTCATCTAAAGTTGTTAGCATATGTTTGTACCTATTGGCGTATTTTCTCAGCCTATGTAAAAATCTTTGCCCTTTTTTAGTGTCTGATTTAATAAATTGGCTGCCGTATCTAAAAACAAACTAATAACTTAGCAACACACAAATCAAAGAGTGATCGCATATACAGGGCGTTTTCAAATAAGTGCGAAAAATTTTAACAAGTCATTCTTGAGCTAATTGTAAGAATAAAAGTTCATATAAACATATGTCTGATAATGCTTGGTTTTTAAGACATGTTAAAATTTTTTAATTTTTTACAATTCTCACAAAAAAATTATTATTATGTGAGATAATTTAGAGAGTGGTATTTTTTTCCTGGACTGTAAAATTTTACCCTTTGGAACTTTTTTTTCCGGAGCCATTGACTCGATTTGATTACTCAGTTAACTTTCTCACCTTATTGTGAAACTTTCTTGTTTCTTAAGTTTTCCTAAAAAAGTCAATAGTTTTTTCACAAAAAAAAAAGAAAATGCATAAGTAAAAAATCATAATGCATTTGTTTTAATCAATTTTCAATCATATTTGTTTTAACCAACAGGGACTAAGGAAAAAATACAACATAATAATAACAGAATTTTAACAACAGTAACAAAATATTAATAATAGAAATTACAAGAAATGTTGAAAATGACAACCCTCCGCCATAATGCAAAAATCCGACCTTCATCTCATTGAAGAACGTATTCATTGTGTTTTTTATCTTTCGAAAGACGCAATAATGCGATTTCTCAAATCTTCAACAGGAGATGCAAAAAACTAACACTTAAGAAAACCCCCGATGCAAAAGGATTTAGATCCGGAGATCGGGCAGGCTAGTCCTGAGTGCCTCCTCCACCTACCCAAGGATTTGGATACACTGCCTCTAAATGACAGCGAACACTGATACTGAAATGTGCTGGGGCGTCCTCATGCATAAACCATAATTCTTGTCTTACTTGAAGAAGAACCTCTTCAAGAAGGGGATGTAAATATTCCTCGAGAAAGTAACAGTATTTATCGCTATTTAATCTTAATGGAAGGAAACATGGGCAAATTGGATAATTGTCTATGACACCCATAAATGCATGCGGATTTTCATCAGCCCAAATGAGATTGTTGTAAAAATTTCTTATGGATCCCCTTCAAAAGTTTGCTTCATCAGTAAACAAAATACAGGATAAAAAAAAGTCTCGAAGTAAAAGTGCCTGCACTCGCTGAATTTGGTAGGGATACAATTGGTGTTCTTCTAAAATTCGGAGCACTGTGGAATTGCTTATATTTAATATACTAGCCATTTTTCTTGTATTTAATTTAGGAGATTATTTTATTAAATTAAGATCAGCTTCCTCTAGCGCTATAGTTCTTATCTCCCGAGGACGTCCACAATCAAAAGTTCGTTTTAGAAATGTACCATTTTCTCGTAAACGCTGATGAAGTCGAGCAAATGTGTTATGATGAGGCAACCTACATTGTGGATATAACTCAACATAAATCCGTTGAGCTTCTAATGCATTTCTATTAGCACGACCATAAACAAAATGTATATCTGACATTTCAACATTTGTAAACTCTGCCATTTTTACTATTTTTTTTACTTACATTACATTAAGAGTACATAAAACCAATCACACGTATCCACAGAAATTATAACACATTACAACAATAAAACAATATGACATATAAGGCGTGAACTTCTATGAAAATTGCCTACTATATCTTTTCGACACTTAATAAACCACCCATATTAGAACTTAATTGGAGATGCATCTGAATACGTTTAATTTTTTGTGGAAAAACTATTGGCTTTTAGGGTAAAACTTGAGAGACAAAAAGTTTCATAATAAGATAGGAAAGCTTAAGTTCGAGAGGGTAAAATTTTACATATCCGGAGAAAAGTACCGCTTTCATATAATAATAATTTTTTTATAACAACTATAAAAAGTGTTATGTATTCCAAGTTTCACTTAATTATCTTTAAAAAGAAATGATATAAATTTAAAAAACTGAAAATAATAATAAAATTTAACACCCTGTATCTCAAAAACTAAGCATTATCGGACATATGTTTATATGAACTAACCTTAACTAGTCTGAACTAAGATTTTCGAAAAATGCATAGAATTAAACAATTTAAGCAAGTTTTATGTTTAAAGGTTTTCGTGGTCCAATCTGAAGTCAAATTTGTAGATATCAAAATAGCGTATCTAATATGGTGAACGAGGTTTTTCTAAAAATCAATATAATAATTCCAAATTTGATATACAGATGTCTTTCGAGTCGCAGATCACAAGTCCGAAGTCAGATCTATAAAATTCAAAATGATAAATCCAATATGGCGGTCACATATCGCAAATTCGATTGAATTTAGACTCTAAATAAGTTATTGGAATATCGATTATTGAGGATTCCTTGCATTAGCTAGTTTTGGTTCGCTCCGAGGGAGCATGTCGTTTTTTGGAGGAGTGCCCCTACTCACCAACTGGGGAGGCGCTCAGTGCGGGACAAGTAAACTCGGCACGGGTTTCTCTGTGTCAATGTCTACGTATGTCCGTCTATGTCTATTTCACGTCTGATTCTGATTCTTTAATCTGTTTCTATTTGTGGCTTAAACCTGTAATGTATATAATTTATTTCTTATTTTTTTATAATAATTACCAGAAAATCACTTTTTTTTCATTAGAGTATCTTTTAATTAAAACATTTTTAAAATTTTTTATTAGGAAACTATATTACAAAAAGTGAAAAGAATTTATTGTGTCATTGATGGTGCTAAGCACAATTTTAAAAATAAGTATCAAATAGCCCATGCAATTCGTCATACAGAGGATTTTCATATCGAAGCAGAATCGCATTTCACAGCAACTCGTGTAAGATGGAATAGAAACTACGTTCAAAAGATTGACACAGCAAAATACAGTGAAGCAATTTTAACACCATAAGCACTATGCGAATGGACAACTAAACATTTGCATACTATACCTTTTTTCTATTTTGATAAAGTATATCATCACAAAATAAGGTGAAAATTGCAGAACAAATCTGAAAATTGTGAGAACGTTTCTGAATTTTCGAAAAATCACAGTTTCATAATAAAAAATTACAAAACTGTTGTCATTAAAAGATACTCTAATACCATACCATTTCAAAAAAGTAAGAAATAAGTTATATACATTACAGGTTTAAACCATAAATAGAAACAGACTAAAGAATCACAGAAAAATGTGAAATAGACCCAGACAAACACACGCAAATATTGACACAGACAGATTCGAAAAATTATAGTTTCGTAACAAAAAATGTTAAAAATGTTTTAATTAAAAGATACTCTAATGACAAAAATGTGATTTCCTCGCCATCACTTTAAAAAGTTAGAAATAAATTATATAAATAGCAAGTTTAAGCCATACGAAATAGGAACAGAGTCAAGAATCACAGACAGACGTGAAATGGACACAGACAGACGTACGTAGACACTGACACAGACAGACTCGTGCTGAGTTTGCTTCTCTCGTATTGATCGCCTACCCAGGTGGTGGATAGATCATGCTTTCATCAAAGGAAGTACTGAGGAATTGAACCCCTGGGGAGAACTAAAACTAGCTAATGCAAGGAATCTTCAATAACCGATATTTCAATAACTTACCTCGGAGTCGAAATTCAGTCGAATTTACGATTTGTGAACGTGATGTTGAAACCGTCATTTTGAATTTCATAAATATGACTTCGAAATCATTATCAGCGACAGGAAAAACCTTTCTAACAAATTTGGCATTAATATAATGATTTTTCAAAGATTCCGTCCGCCATATTGGATCCGCCATTTTGAATTCTGTAAATTTTGCTTCAGATTCGACCTTGAAAATCTCCATATACAAAACTTACTTTAACTGCTTAATTCTATGCATTTTTTGAAAACTCCTACATCTAAGGTTTTTTTAAAGTTTGGAAAATATGAGACTCGTTACTCCTGACGAGATTTGGATACCATAGAATATGATGTTTTGGTAAAAGGAGTGTTTTTTCTTTTTCTTAAAGTACTTTTTGAGAAAATAATGTATTTTTTTGTGGAGTGCCTTGATGGAACCGTCATTTTAAGGTTATGTTTGATAATTTTTGCGAAACACCAGAAGGCATCAAAACCTAAAGTTCAAAATGAAAATTTTGATGACCGGCAAAGTTTTTTTCGTAAATATATATATATATATATATATATATATATATATATATATATATATATATATATATATATATATATATAAGCGGAAGACTAGTTCGAAAGGAAATTTCTAAAGTCTTGGGAGAGCGTATACAAGAGTGATTATAGATTGCAAAAGAAGACATGCACCTTGTCGGAGCATGTAATCGATGAGGATGGCATGTTTGATTTTGTCAGTGTTGAAGTGATTAACAAAGAACAAAACTACAGTAAAAACATTTTCTTGAGATGGTAGAAATTTGTTTGGATGATAACTGTATTAACAAGAAAAAAGATATTCAAAATCTTAATGTAAGTGCATCTTTGTCACTTTCCCATAATAATTACATCGCACATAGAGATTCACTAATCTTTTCACAAATATCATAATTTCTAAATAGAACAAAGCTCATAAGAACCCAATTAGTCATTAAAAAATATAAACCTTGTCAATATAACGACAAAGAAAAAGTAAATACAATTAAAAAAGTAACTAAATTGCCGCTAAAATAAAATTTGACGTTATTGACCGATCCCATCGACCACAAAAAATGTGTTTCAAGGATTTTCCTATCAGATAAACCTACATTCAGTACAACCAAAATGACCCACTCGGGAATATTATATATTAGTGTTTAAAAAAAAACATTTTAATAATAAAATGTAAAATTTTGAGAAAATCAATAATGCCTGCATGGATTTTCCCTTTTATTGTCTCAAAGCCTTAAATATACTCATTTTGCACGTAAGTTTTTGAATTTAGAATCATTTTTGTTAAATATCTTACATAATAAAATTAAAATAATAATCCACGTATTTGTTCTGTATTGTAGCCCTGAAAAAGGAAATAATAAACTTCCGAAAGCTCGGCGTTTTTAAAAAACATAATTTTCCTATATGTATATATATATATATATATATATATATATATATATATATATATATATATATATATATATATATATATATATATTAAGGAACGCTTACTAACGGATTTGGCTATACTAATAAAAGTAAAACACAAAATCCGAATATTTAATTATTTGAAACTTGAGAACCTTCTAAAACAATCCCTGCCAAAACACTAATTTATAAAGCCGGTAAACCAAAAATAAAACCGGAAAACCATTTTCTATATTCTAGTATAGGCTTAATTCCTACTTATTATATTATTCAGGCAGGCATAAACTGATTTTATTTAATATAGTTTGCTATCTAATTCATTAATAAACATTAAAAAAGAACTAAAGAACTTATCACTTGATTAGTTTTACTGCAATGTGGATCTAGTCTGAGACAACGTGATAATTTTTCTCTTATATTATTGCAGTACGATTTAAAGAAGAATGATAATTTTTAAATTTGGTCACTCCAAAGGAACTAATAGGAGTTTACTGAAATTCCTTGCTTTACGACAACGTCTTTTATTCCATAGTCCAGCTTTATTAAATTTAAAGGAAATAAATGATAAATGTATTTCCATAAGAGTCTCTTCTTCTTCTTTAGGTGATGTAACAGATTCGAGTGTTGATGACGGATAAAGGTTTTTTTGTTTACGACCTATCGCTTATGAGACGCGTATGATCTACATCAACCCCTAGTCTGTCATACTAAGAAATTGTGTTCTACATAGTGGCTTTCCTTTGTTTTGAGTATCAGATCTTGCCATTATTCTTAGTCGATTTCAACTCCCTGGGCAGAACAATTATTTTAATAACCCAACGACTAAGGGCATAAGCAGAAGAGATATTTCAGAAAAATATTTTAGATGACTGCCAACTTCAAACCAATAACCTTTGAGATGATTCGACTCGGAAGCTGGCATTATTACTACTGCGCCATGGTCTTAGTATGCGTACTTCCCATTTTCACTCAATAACAAATTATTTGTGTCATATTTGCAGCACATTTTAATTTTTTATCCATTGTTTCTTATTTCCTTTTAACAAAATGATAAAAATAATAATAAATTGTATTCACATTATGCCACTAACCTTTTTCCAACTTCGATCCGCAAATAATTATACAATATATCATCGAAATCTCTTCCTCCCAGGAACATGTCACCTTCAATAGCTTTGACAGTAAAATTATCCTGAGACACTTGTATAATGGAAACATCTAAAGTCCCTCCTCCTAAATCAAACATAAGAATATTTGTTTCATTTTTAACTTTACCAAAGGTGTAATTGATAGCAGCTGCTACAGGTTCCGTTATAAGTTTTAAGACTTTTAGTCCCACCATTTCTGCAGCTCGCTTTGTAGCTGCTTTTTGAGCGTAGCTGAAATAGGCTGGAACTGAAATTACTGCTTCGCATACATCAACACCTGAAACATTTAAAGGTAACACATAATGATTATAAGAAAGTATTTAAAGAGCTAGAATGAATACTTTTTGATGACAAAATCGCGCACAATAGTTTTTATTATTGGACCAAAAAAGAAAACTTTTGCCTTGATATAACGGGTATACTGAAAAAGAACTTTCAGGCAAAATCCTACCCTGCGTTTTTAGCAATTGCTATATGAAATTCCTTAATTTTAAAAATTTTTAACTTCATATAACTATAGAGCATATATATTTTATATTTAGTATATTATAAAACACCTAATAATGAATTAATCCTACCTAAATGTTCCTTTGCTGATTTTTTGATATATCCAAGCACTTCTGAACTAATCTCTTCGGGCGATTTCATATTTTCTAGAGTATTATCATTAGTTTCAAGCTGTATGATAGGTTCGTCGTAATCTCCTTTAAGGATTTTAAACGGAAATTGTTTTGATTCCTCCATTTTTACAAAGTTCTGTACGTACTCATCATTGTAATTTCTTCCAATTATCCTTTTTATATCTATAATAGAATACATTTTGTACTTATGAATTTACGAAATTAGACAATAGATAAATCTAGAGAACCAGCAGAATGCATATTCCTAGATATGAAATAATTAAATTTAACTTGCTACTATTTCTTTATTTTGACTCCTGTCTTATCCCGATATGCTGATAGCTCGAACTTTGGTAATTTTTTTTAACCGACTTCTAAAAGAAGGAGGTTCTCAATTCGACCGCTATGTTTTTTTTTATGTATGTACACCGATTACTCAGAACGGCAGCACCGATTTGAATGATTTTTTTACATTATGTTCAGGAGGTTGCTGCGGTTGTCCCATATTATTTTGAATGAAATTGGTGCAGTAAAATCTGGCCAACAAAAAAAATGTGTTTTTTCCGATGTTCTCCAAAATTGGTATGAGGTAATTTTCGGGGTCGTATACAACGAAATTGAAATTATTTAAAAAAAAAATTCAATATGAATGATTCAATATAGCGGACAAAAAAATTAGTTTTGTTTGATTTTTTCCAAAATTGGTATGGGGGAGTTTCCGGGATCGCACATGACGAATCTTCTAGTCTTAAACTAGCCAATATTGACTTAACGAATGTAATTTTTTTTTAAATTCAATATGGCGGATTCAATATGGCGGATAAATGAAATTATTTTGTCCGATTTTTTCCAAAATTGATATTAGGAAGTTATTGGAATCGCGCGTTACGAATCTGCAATTATTGTATATGTATTGTAGGTGGTGAATTAAAAATTTTGCCCAAAATCAGTATTGGGAGATTTTTGTTAATGTTAATTACGAATTTAATATTACTTTTGAAACACTCAATCTGGCGGATCCAATATGACGTCCTAAAAATTTTCTCCAAAACTGATATAGGAGGTTCTTTAGGGTGTAAGTTATGAATTTTAAATTATTTTTTCAAGATTCAATATGGCGAATCCAATATTGCGGAATAAAAATTTTACGTTTTTCGATTTTGTTCAAAAATGAGACTGGATCGTTATTTAGGATATAGCTCGTTTTAAGAAAATCTAATATATTAGATTCAACATGACGATCTAAAAATTTTAAATTACTAGAGGGCTTTCAAAGGTTTAGATTTACATTAGATAAGAACGTTAAAATTATTTTTTTGAAATTCAATATATCGGATCCAATATGGTGGGTGGAAAAGTTTACCTTATTAGCTTTTATAAAAAAATTGGATCGACTTCTAAAAATACACTAAAAAAAGAAAAATAATAATATAAATTTTTATATGATATTGAAATATTTGATGTCGGCGCAATTATTTTTAAATGAAACAAATAACTACTAATACCAGATATACACAAACTATGGTAAGAAAGCATTTATAAAAAAGATATTTTTCAATGTACTTATGCGAATTACATCTTGTCAGTTATTAGTTTGGCGCCAACTTCAAAAATTTCAATTTCGTATAAATATTTATATTATTATTTTCACTTTTTAATGCATTCTTAGAAGTCGTTTTAATTTTATTTACAAAAATTCTATAATGATGTAAATTGCCATATAAAAAATTTGACTGTATAGGTTTCTTGGTTGATTATTGACAAACGATGAAACTCTCGTTTATTCACTTGTAACTAAACAATACTATTTAAACAACAAGCAACAAATTTATATAAACAAAATCACCACCTATAAAGACGGAGGCATTATGGTTGGTATTACCTAAAAAGTTATACAAAAATAGAAACAGATTTACGATTTACTCAAAAACTTGTGTATATATGTTTTAGAGTCTGTCGAAACCTAGTTAGAAATTGAAAATTTTAAGATGTATTTTGCAAAACTATGTAGAAATTGCATGCGTGAAACGAAAACTATGTTCATATATTTTCGAGGAGTAAAATTTTTAAAATTGGAAAAATTTTGTAAAACTATTTAAAAAACTGCTTGACTAAAACAAAAATGTGGTCTTATAGATCTTTGTGGCGGTTTGAACTGAATCTTGAAAAAACAGGAAAATAAAATTTGATAAAAAAAAATAATTAAACTATATAACAGAAAAATATTGAAGCATAAGATCCTTATGATTAAAATTTATAATAGCACACCTGCTATACCCATTCTCATGCTCACAAGTTTTCTTTATAAAAATGGAAGTGCATCATATAGAAAACTAGATATGTTTTTGAGCAAATTATAATCCCTTCCTTACAGTGATATGATAAAACAACCAACATTATGCAAGAGAAATAGAGTTTTTACTAAAAATGTCTAATGAATCTATACATATTCTTCGGACGCTTCATTAGATTAATTCGACTTTTATTTACTAACGCTGCGTCTCTAATCCCATTATTGGTTCAGTATAAAGCTTATTCAAAAACATATTTGCTATTCTGCATGGCTCCCTGTAAATTCTAAAGAGCACATATGTATACGTTTGATCTTGTACCCACTACACGTTGATTTTTTTGCCATATAATTTGCTTGAAGTCAGGATATTTACACGAGTCGATAATAATGTCTACCATATCTAGGATTTTGTACCTTTTCTATTAAATTCAACAATATTTTATAAAATATAGGGCCGATTTTTTGTCAAGAAACAATAGCACGCATTGATTATGTTATAGCGTGAATTAAATTTCTAAATCCAAATAATTAAAGTGTTTTCTTTCTTAAGGTGAATCCATTTTACAAAATTAAAATCTGCAACGTGCATCCATTCGCGGGTCGATGCTCACTTTCGGAATAAATAGTATGCACGTGGACGCATTAATACACACCTGTGTTGCATTGTCTTGCGCGTTCTACCGGTTTATCAACTTTCGCAATTTCATATTTGGAATTTTGCGCGACTGTCCAGACAATATCGACTACTGTGCAACGTCTTAATCTAATGCATCTGCTTGCGGCACAATTGCCTCATACACGCATATACAAAGGTGATCGTTTATATTTCATTACTAATAAACAAAAACAAATGTATATTATTTAAAAGATTTTATTTTTTTTCAAAATATCCTCCGCTGTGATCAATACACTTTGGAATACGTTTTAATTAATCTAAAAAACATTTTTGTCACTGTGAAGATGGTAATGCTATTCCCGAAGCATGATTTTTGAACCACCTCTCCTAGCGTTGTATCGAGAATGACCCGTCAGTTCTAAATATTAAGTACTCAAAAAGTCACTTGTTTGAGCCCATTTATAAGAGCTTTCCTTGTTATGGTGGAGTATGGAGAATGATGGGTCGCACATTCAAAGAATCCCGGGGTTAAAATTGTAAACTGAAGTTGAAAAAACTACTTGCTGTAACTAATTAAGAAACAAAACAAACAAATTATAAAATAATATTTATTGCAGTTACTGGGCATCTTAAGTTATTTACGAATCTCTAGACTGAAGCCGAGCACTAAATTTATTGTTTTTATAAATTTATAAATCCTAGAGTTACGTTATGCACAAACCCTGAATCGCAAACTCCTAATCTATAGACTCTTATAACTTCAAAATATAACCCCTAACTAAATTTACCCTATATCTATAAACCGAATACTAGAATCTAAAATCCCTTAACGTCCTTTTTTTCTGAAGCTACAAACCCTAATTGCATAAAACCCACAACCCTAAAACTCAGATTTGCAATCCCTTAAAAGGAAAAGTTATTGATCCAAAAATTAAACCAAAAACCCTAAACTTTTATTCTTCTACACCAATAAACCTTAAGTACCCATACCCTAAACCTAAAAACATGTCCTCTTATCTTATCTACCTCAACTCAATAATTTTGTCCCTAACCCTTTGTACCTATGAACTATAAAAATGTAAATTTGAAACCACATTAATATACAAATAAAATGTTATGGTGCAATCAATTATCAAACAGTATAATCGTCAGCAGCATTAAGAGTGTTTTGGTACCTCTAGAGTATGCTTCCAATGAGATTTTCAACTTGAGTGAAGAACACCCCAAATCTTTCTAATTAGTCTTAAAATCTGCTTCAAACTGTGAACAGAGCTTCCTGTTGGTGGGCCCCGCATAATAGCCTATATGTTTTCTATGGAGTTTGCGTCGGGAGATTAAGAGGGTCAATCCATGGTGACAATACAATTTTCCTCCTTCCAGGCGCGCCAGTAGCGGCTCCGATGCTTCGCGTCATTGTCCTCTAGTAAGACCCAATTTTCGTTACCAGGTCTAATCATCTTCTTGGCCGACTTCAAAAGAACACATTTATAAATTTGAAGCATAGAGTGCGGTGACTGCACAATCACTTTATTGTGTTTGCTGGACGCCGCTCTCGTTGGTCCGAATCTGGAAGATCATCAACGTTCTTTGACTGTTTGTACCGTTTCACCCACCTCTCAACGAACTTCTTTAGTTTTTTAATCATTTTGGAAGCAGCAGCGTATGACAATTTAGGTCGTGTTGTATGCGTGTACAGGAAGACAATCTCATAGCGCTTCACGTAGGCAAAACTGACTTTGACAAACGACCGCTCTCTTGAACGTTTCGAGTCACACCACAATCAATTAGTAGTTACGTCGTGGCCCACTGCTGGTACAATCGCGCCAAAAAAGAAAGATAAGGATACCTTTCATTTTACTATGAAAACCTGGCGTCCTTTCTTGTGGAACAGCCTGAATTATTGAATCTATTTTTATTATTAATGCATGTTTGTGGTTTATTTTTAAAGTTTTTTATATTCCTCGGCTTGCAATTGGTGTAAAATATTAAGATGCAATAAGGGATTAATTTCGGGACAATATGCTATTATGTATGGTAATAAATCTTCTGATGCCTTATTGTACTCCCATAAATAGTTACATAATACTGTTTGAGTAATTTTTAACGATTCCATAGTAATTTTCAATATAACTATTAAAAATAGTTGGAGATATCTCAACGACATTTAAAATGGGTGATGGACGGGTGAAAATGCACTACTCAGCAAAAAATAATTTTGATGTATTTATACAACAATATGTATTATACATTGCCCAACATAACAATATAGAAATTTAATTGTAATTGCTGTTGGAAAACCCTAAATCAAGGCTATGATGTACTTGTAAATATTAATGAGGTTTTTTGTAACAAGTTCCTAAGGAAAACTATATGTAATACTCAAATTACTAAAATATTGACACCATATACCCTTCGAATTCCATGGGACAAAACTTAACTCATATTGCGATTTCAAGCTCACGCCGAAGACTTGTCAACTCATTTACTTAAAGCACGTTGTAGCCTATCTGGCTGTTCTTTTCTTCCGACTGGACTGCTGTAGTCATCTGACGGAATATACTTATGTCTCTATATAGTTTTCTGCAAGTTATATATGTTTATTTTTAGAATGTTTACATGTTTCGTATAGTTTACTGTAAATATTAGCAAATAAGCTTGTAATGTAATATGTTCTTGTAAAATTGGCGATAATAAAGAGTTTTTAAAACAAAAAAAGAAAGATGCCTTAGAAGGACTGACAAAATTTATTTGTAAAGATAGGATCAGACCATAAATGTTCATAGTAATATTTTTAATTCCAAGCGGTTGGAATAGCAAATTTAGTGTTCGGTTTTAGTCTAGAAATGTGTAAAACGATTTAAAACACACAGTAACTGTAAAAACTATAAATATGTATTGTTATTTGTTGTGCTTATTATTTAGTTACAATAAATTGATAAGAATTGTTTAAATATTTATTTACACATCTTTTTAACTTTAGTTCACAATTGTCACCCAGGGATCTTTTAAATAAATTAAGGCACATAATTACTGCAAAACCTATGGTTTAGTATTTTGTTCAATTTTTTGATTAACGATTTATATCAAATTGTTTATAATAATTGTTTAATCGTTTATATAATTTCTCTTTTGCAAATTTTGAATTCGCTTCTACTCTGAAGATGAGTAAAATAAGTCATGAGACACAGCAAGTGCAAAAGTTATCATTTTGATTTTATTTCTTTTGTTTTTCGAATAGTAAGAATACATTATTTAAATAGCTGTTATTACATTTTCTTAAACTACTTTTAAATCATAGTATACGATTTTAATCTAGGGATCCTCCAACATATTGTATTTTCTAGAATTATTCGAAGAAATGTTTTCTTGTTAGAAGATTTTTTGTTTCTGTGTGATATTTGTTATAAAATTTGGACAGTGCTTTTTTATATTCATTACTGGAGATATAAAAAAAGTATATCAAAAGGATTAAAATTGTCCTCTGTTGCAATTTTTGAAACCTGAATTTTTGGGGTTTGTTTTCTTCAATTTACTGAACACTCCCGGCAAACAAATGATTTCGTATCATTCAGCATTGACTGTTCTACAATTCTCTAATGGCTTGGTTGCCAAATGTCCAGTTTTTCCGAAAAAACACGCGACTATTTGCTTCAAAATGCTTCGTGCGTAAGCAACCTTTATTGTTTTGGCTCATCATGACCCATCAATGAGTAACCTTTTCTATCACGATTCTATAAATCAGTTTTGAAGCACCGCGGTCATATTTTTTACACTTCTCTGCAGCCTCTTTTTGAACGATTTTTAAACGATATGGCATGGCAACGCGATCATAATCTCACCAATCCCTAATTGTTATGCATTATTTTATGTACGCTGGTTTTACCCAGGAACGCCTCAATCTTACGGTGTCACATGACAATCTTTGATTATCAGTTCATGTATAGTTTCGATATTTTTTTGCACCAGAACCTATTATGAACGACTTTCACGCGACTCGTCCTTGACCGAACGACGGCCATAAATAAATTAACTAAGCCAACAATATACATTGATTTTTGTAAGCGTTTCATCGCTATATAAAAAACTCAATTTATCGATGCACTCTTATTGATATAAACCATGTTGACAGTTGTGAAAAACAAATAAATTCCATTTTTTGATCATGTGCTAATTCCATTTTTTGGCTGAGATGAAATTTTGAAGTTACAGAAAACAACACAAATATCCTCTGCATGTCAAAATGTTTTAAGTATGTAGACCGTTCAAAATGTCAAATTTTACCATGGATATGTGAGATGGCACTTAACAATGCCAGTGTTGTCAATTCACAAAAAATAAACGGCTACCCTCGTATATATACCACAAATCATAAAATTATTTCGCATTTGTAAAAAAATTCGGCTCTTTTCACATATACATTTAGATTCTGCATTTTAAAAGCTTTCATTTCACCTCACACGAACAAAAAAATGTCCCAAATCACCCCCGAGATTGAAAATTAATTATGTCAAACTCGAATTATGTCAAATATCAAGTAACAGGTATTTCTTATAAAATGTATCCTATGTTTAAATGCTTCTTCGATTAAAAGGCTTCGCATATTTTTGGATCAGTTTTTCATATTGTGCTCGAACACCAACTTCCGGTATATTCAAAACAAATCAGAACATCCCCATTTTGTAAAAAAAAATAATTTCGGTAATATCGAGAGTTTATACAGGGTGTCGGGTTAATGTCTCCTAATTTCTCGAGAGCATGCAGGGGAGGTGAAAATAATCCTTCTTTGTTATGGAAGAAAAATCCTAAAGTGCCCCTTAACGGAGATACAAAGCCCTATATGGGTACCCTACGATTTACTTTATCTGTTCTAAGTTTTGAACTAAATTGTATACTTTAATGAAATTTTAATGTTTTACAGATGTCATAAAAACTCATTAAACCATACTACAGTAGATGTTTTAGATCATTAGAGAAGTCAGAAACGGACTTGCAGTCACACTCGTTGGGCCTAATTTTTGACAGGTATCATCTTACAGAGCTGAAAACTGATTTTTTTAAATACTTTGGTCATTCCTCTTCAAAAAAGGCACTCTTAACTTATTTTAATAAAACTGGCGGTTTTCGAAATAAATTGATTTTTATGCGAAAAACTCAAATATTACTAATGTTAAACACAAACAGGTAAAAATCAGGTTGTTATTATTAATACATACATAATGAATTACTATGGACGGAACTTGTCAAAACCACCTTCAACTAAAAATAATTTAAAAAATGGAAGTATAATCTTACGCCGAGTATGCCGATATGCATTTAATTTATGGTGAAGCGCTGTAAAATTCTTCGAAGACAAGAAGACCTTATGCTAAAAGATTTCCAGCTCGAACTTTGCCAATTACAAAAAGGTTTCAAAGGGTTAATCGGAACCTAAGGTAAACAGATAACAGATGATTAGAAAATATCTATTAGAGTTAACGAATTAATTTTTTACATGTTTTATTCGGGGTCATTTTTGCCACGACGTGGCGGTGAGGGCCCTCCTAGGAGAGCATGACAGCCTCACGCAAAGGAATACATCTGGCAAGGCTGACCACCCTTCAAACAACATAATAAAACTCTAACAGAACAGTTACTTCATCCATACCATGTTGGAAAATTACGCGCTGTATCTCCGGATGATTATCTCACAAGACTTCAATACTCTGGTTTATACAGTAACAAAACCTAAAACTAAATTTTTCTCACCTTATTTTGTTTACCGATAAGTGCTGATGAAAACTAGCACGCTATAATTCAAAACAAACACTAACAAAGGATTATTGTAAATTTGTGGGCTTATAGGTCCATTTGTTTTATAAGGAAGACTGCATGCTGAGATTTATTTATAATTTCTTCAGTAAAATTGAAATAATTCGTTGAAAAACGTACCTCTTGATAGAAGAATGCGAACGTGGTACGTGCATCATGGTGCTTCACCTCATTTTAATCGTGTAGTACGTCAAAACTTAACTGAGGCTTTTGATCCTCGATGGATAGGTCGAGGTGGGCCTGTTTTATGGCTACCAAGGTCTCCAGACCTAAATCCCTTTTACTTTTGGGAACATCTAAAAGACTAGTTTATTTAACACCAGGAAATACTAGAGAAGAACTATTAGCAAAAATAACACAGCATTCTAACGAAGCCCGAAAGAATGCCGGGATATTATTTCCAGTGCAGCGGGAAAATATTCGAATAATAAGAAAATTTATTGAAGTACGTGGAGTCCATATTGAACATTTGCCAAAATGACATTTAAACATTTTTACTATTTTTGTATTTTAATACCGTTGTAAATTAATTGAGCCCCGATCAACCCTTTGAAAGATTTCTGACTTTGACAATGTGTGAGCTGGAAATATTTCAGCATAACATCTTTCTGCCTTCGGAGAGTGAGACAGCGCTTTCACAGAAATTAAAGCACATCAGAATACGCTGAGTATTTTATATTTACCTCTTTGTGTCTATATAAAGACCGAAATTTTCTAAAGTGAATTTTAAATTATGTAACTAAACTATACTGGAATTAAATTTCTAACTTGAAACATGACACATCTTGCAAAGCTCTATATAATTGTAATTTAAACTTACCGAACATAAAGTTTCTAGGGCATTTCAGTGATTGATTTTCAGCAACCTTCCCGACTGACGGTTTCAAATTATTAGGGTTATAAAATATTAGAGACGGTGTTAAACGATCTCCTTCTGTGTTTGGAATAATCTCTGCTAATCCATCCCTATAAACAGCAGCGACAGTGTAGGTTGTTCCAAGATCTATACCGATAGCCACCGATGACATAGCTTATAGTACTATAATCTAAAAAAAAATCATAAATTAAGTATACAGAATTTCTCCCAAAAGATCTGTGCAAAATTCTGGTGCAAATTTCAGAAACTAAAATTTGGAAATCTGGCTTAATTTACCTTGATTTAAAAGCTGAGAGTTTCCGGAAGATAGAGTGTCAGAGATATAGTTTTGTTAAATTTTCCGTAAATACAGCGTGTTCGGTAAGTACTTCCTAATTTCTCGGGAGCATACATGGGAGGTCAAAATAACCCTACTTTGTCACAGAAAAAAAATTCTTAAAGTGTCTCTTAATGGAGATACAGAGCCATGAAGGGGTGCCCAGCGATTTACTTTATAGGCTCTTGTAAAATTTAATGAAATTTTGATATTTTATAGAGACCATATAGACTCATTAAACCATACTACAGCAGATGTTTTAGATCATTAGAGAAGTCAGGAACGGACTTGCAGCTACATTCGCTGGACCTAATTTTTGACAGGTGACATTTTACAAAGCTGAAAACTGATTTTTTTAAATACTTTGGCCATTCCTCTTCAAAAAAGGCACTCTTAGTTTATTTCGGTAAAAATGGCGGTTTTTCAGATAAATCAATTTTTAAGCGAAAAACTCAAAAGTTACTAATGCTAGTTTATGGAGAAGTCCAGAAACTTTTCAAAGGGTAGATCGGGGTTCAATTAATTTACAATGTTATTAAAATGCAAAAATAGTGAAAACGTTTAAATGTTATTTTGGCAAATGTTTAATATGGGCTCCACGTACTTCAATTTATTTTCTTATTCTTCGAATATTTTTCCGCTGCACTGCAAATAATATTCTGGCATTATTACGAACTTCATTAGAATGATGTGCTATTCTAGCTAGTATTTCTTCTCTAGTGTTTATTGGTGTTGAATAAACTAGTTCTTTCAGATGACCCTAGAAGTAAAAGTCTAAGGGATTTAGGTCTGGTGACCTCGGTGGCCCTAAAACAGGCCCATCTCGACCAATCCATCGAGGGTCAGAAACGTTAGTTAAGTGTTGACGTAGTATACGGTTAAAATGAGGTGGAGCACTATACATGTAATACAGTTGCATTCTTCTGCCAATAGATCGTCTTCCAATAAGTTATTGCCAGCCCATATATTTACAATAAACCTTTGTTGGTGTTTGTTTCAAATTATAACGTGCATCTGCCCAAAAATGCAAAATGTGTGAGTTTATTATGCCATCTCTTGTAAAACCGGCATCATCGGTAAACAAAATAAAGTTAGAAAAATTTAGATTCAGGTTATTTTGCTGTATAAACCAGTTGGAGTATTGAAGTCTTGCGGGATAATCCATCCAGAGACATAGCGTGTACTTTTTCAACATAGTACAGGTGAAGTAACTGTTTTGTTGGAGTTTCATGTAAAATCCATTTTGTAAAATTGTTATGTGTCGCGAGCTCTCTTAAGCTGTTTCAAGGGTTGCCAGCAATATCTTGCCAAATTTGTTCCCCTACGTGAGGGTCTCGTGCTCTCCTGGGAGGGCCGTCTCCGCCACGTCGTGGCAAAAATGATAAAACATGTGAAAAATTAGTACTTTTTGAGTTTTTCTCATAAAAACCGATTTATCTCGAAAACCGCCAGTTTCATCGAAATAAATTAAGAGGACCTCTTTTGAAGAGGAATGACTAGAGTATTTGAAAAAATTAGTTTTTAGCTCTGTAAAATGACACCAGTTAAAAATTAGGCACAACGAGTGTGACTGCAAGTAGATTCCTGCCTTCGTTGATGATGTAAAACATCTATTGTAGTATGGTTTAATGAGTCTTTATGGCCTCTACAAAATATCAAAATTTCATTAAATTATACAAGTCGGTTCAAATCTTAGAACCGATAAGGTAAATTGCTGTGCACCTCTATAGGGCTCTGTATCTCCATTAAGGGGCACTTTAGGATTTTTTTTTACTACGACAAAGTAAGGTTATGTATGCTCCCGAGAAATTATAAGGTACTTACCAGTCCCCCTGGATTTATCTTAATAATAGCTTGATTTGTACTCAATTTTATATTTTGGGGTTCCCTAAGATGAGAAACTAAAATCTGATTACAGTTTCGATGTAAATTGCAGAGGGCGCCACCATCAGCACTCCTCCTACATTTAAAATTTCATAACTTTTTTGTGCCTAGGTATATTAATTTTCAAATTAAAAATGTTTATTCCATGACATCTTTTATCTAAAAAAATTATACTTAGGAGGTGTTGCTTCGTACAGCCGTCTCTAATATAAGCGAATCTAAACGCTTTATTGCGTACTGAGACTTTTCAACTCCCCTTCACAGTTTTCCTTGGGACTGGTCCAAGAAATTTCGAGCTTATTTAAGGATCAACATGCCAACAGCAATAAAAATTTACGTAACAACGAGCTAACAATAATAAGTATCGTCATTGGTTACAAAGAGTATTGTCAAACGATGTTGTCTGACAAATCTGTATCTTTTAATTTTATAATAATACTTGGTTTTACCCGCGAGTTCGTCCACGAGAAACTTGCAAAATAAATAATAAATAAAATTATTATAAGCAAAAGCAACCTTTATTACTTTCGACAGCCTCCTCTTCATGTTTTTAAAATTTCATCAAAATAGGTTCAGTCGTTTCCAAGATTAGCCCGTGCAGACAGACAGATAGATAAACAGAAAAAAACAGCCTCTATTACTCATGACCACCTCATGTCTGTATAGTTTCATCGACATCGGTTTAACCCAGACAAACAGACAAACATACAGAAAAAAAGCAACCTATATCACTCTTGACAACTTGTTCTGTAGACATAAAATCAGCCTATATTGCTCCTGATGATCTCTTCATTTCTTTAAAGTCTCATTGAAATTAGTTCAGCCGTTTTGAAGACTAACCCATTCAGATCGACTTCTGACAACCTCTTCTTTATGTATGTAAAGTGTCATCGAAGTGGCTTCAGCTATTTTGAAGATTAGCCCATGCAGAGAGACCAACAGAGAAAAGCAGCCTGTATCACTCCTGGCAATCTCCTTTTTATGCCTGTAAAGTCTTATCGTTCAGCCGTTTCAAAGGTAAACCTGTGCAAGCAGAAGACAGACAGAAAAAAAGTACCCTGCTGTATCTTTCACGATAATCTCCTCTTCATGTCTGTAAAATTTCATCGACATCGGTTTCGCCGTTTCGAAGATTAGCCCGGACATACAGAGAGGCACTTCAATTTTATTTATTTATATATAAATATATATATATATATATATATATATATATATATATATATATATATATTATTTATTTTGTCTTGGTCAGGTAGATATCTAAACTTTTTCTCTAATCACTCAAAAATTCAAAAAATTGTTTTATACTCGGTCTGTCTGATCGTGCTATCTCCTTAACGTCTCCAGAATTCCGACCAAGAATACTGCAAAAAATGAAAAAAAAAACACTAATAAATAATAATTTCAATGAAAAAACTATCACCGAAATAATTAATAAACAAACATATAAATTTTATAATAACCTAACACAAGAAACATAAACAGCAAAAATATGTAGCATTATATTAGAAAAAATGAAACATATTTTAAAAAATCATGATACTAGCGTATGCCATCGGTCTCATAATAAATTAAATGCATTGTTCACTAATTTAAAAAGTAAACTCCTCTCATGAATAAATCAAATGTAGTATATTCGATCCCTTGGATAAATTGTCCCAAAAAATATATAGCCAATTACTAAAGAACAGATCGAGTGGCCATAAATATGCGAAAAACGCCTCAACAGTGTTAAACAAACACCAAAAATTGCAGATACAGGAAACGATAGAAATTAAAAAAAGATAAAAATACTATTAACGACAGAACGGATATAGCAAATTTAAGCCACATTTAAACAAAAAAATTAAGTATTGGATCCTGTTAATATATATCAAAAATTGAATATCCTCTTAAACTTAAAATTAACTGTATGCGTTTTTTTGTTTTTTTTTTGCTGCATTATAAAATATAAAAAATAAAAACATTCACATTCCATGTATCCTCAATACCTAAATAGACGCCGTAAAAGTTGCATTTCATTATTATTAATAAAAAAACAAAATGTCCAGGTATGTACTGGTAAAATTAAATACTTTTTTAAAAAATTTGAATAGTGTTTTAAAGTGTTTGTTTGTTTTTTAAAATTGTAAGATATGTTGTTGTATGAATCTTTTCAATTATATGAAAAATAATTTTAGGAAGGTTAATAAATTAAAAAACAAAAAATTTTGAAAATGCGTTAAATAAAGGGCGAAACGTCAATTGTATGGATTTTTTATTAAATAATGACCTTAAATCCAAGAAAAGACGAAATAAAAAAAGGATGTAATCTATGGTTCTGGAAAATATAATGCTGACAATATGTTATGGTGATATTATTTATTTTTAAAGTTATGTTAATAATGGAAATGCGGAACTTCGAATACACGTGATTTGATTTCTGCATACGGTAAATTTGTGGCCATACTTATGGTTTGAAAAACAGTGAAAAATATGGAACTAGCGTACAACTGCTGGAAATACTGCTACTGCTTGTGGACTATTTTAGAAGTAATAATCTTTTCCAGTCTCATTAAAAATTGAGGTCCCTCTCTCTCCTAGCGAAGTGAGACGAGTCTTAACTTATCTCTTTCGGAGTATCACAGACTCCAAATTTTCACTTTAATACCTGTGTACGAGTTATAATTAGAAATATCTGGTTGCATATCGAATTTTAACTAACTTGTTGCAACTGAAGCTAGATCTAACTGGTCAAAATCTATCTTATTACCAGACAAGTGTAATAATTACAGAATAATTCAAACGCTTAGAGAAATATAAAAATCTTTGAACATAAGAATAGCTAGAATGGTAGGTCGACAACCTCTTTTCGGCAAGAATTGGAAAATTAACGCAACTAAGATGATGTCACAACATATCGTTCGAATTCTTCCTTTGTAAAATACAACAGTCTTTATTACAAAATTTATAACAAAATTTCGTTTTAAGAGTACAGGGTGAGTCAACGATTGGATGAAGTAGGTTTGTGCCTTTTCGGTGAAATTAACAAAGAAACTATATTTATTGTTTGATACAGTTTATTTTTACGCAGATTTTAAAAATATTTAGGACTCTAGAGGGTGAGCCAAAAAACTAGGACAGCATAAAGTTGTATTTTTTTAAATAGAACACCCTATATACGAATCATATTTACGATTTAGCTTATAATTTTAAATCTTTTTTATTAAGAGTTTACTATAACAAAACTTTATAGTTTCTGAGATAATTAAGTTTAAAGAAAAAAAGTCACATTTTCAAGCATCAATTCAATCCTAAATAACGTTTTCAATTTTGTGACAAATATATTCAAATTTGGAATTTAGCAAGGCCAAGGACAAGTTAACATAATTTTTACCTAATATTTGCAATAAAAGCTACAGGGTGTTGAACACATCGGCTCAAATTTGAACAAGTTTAAATTAATAAACACCTTTTTTTTTTTAAATGGTACACCCTGTATATTTTCATGTTATTTAATAGAGTAATAAAAACCCTAAAAGTTTTGTTCAATATATCCTATATCTATTTATAATAGTTTTTTAGATATTTCAGTTTTTCTTATTTTCCATACTTTTTTACAGAAATAGTCTTCATTATCATAGTAGCCATGTAAAATAATAAAAAGAAACTACAGAAACAAACAGAATGTGGTTAAATATGATGAAATATATTATTCGTTATATTACAACGGCAATAGTTTAATTAAACATAATGTGAAAAAATTAACACAACAATAACGACAAGGCAAATACATATTTACTTTTCTACTAAATTGAAACAAAAAAAATTACCTATTAAATACTGAGATTAAGTAGTGAACATAACCCGATTCTCTCAATCCCCCCACTCCTCGACCTTGACCTTGACCTTGCTTCACCCCTCTTTGGCCCCGCCCACATGTCCTTGTCATTGACCTTGAAAGTGCACGTGTGCTTTGGCCTTGGCCTTGTGTTCAAGGTTGTGTGTGTGACCTTGACCTTGACCTTGGTCGAGACGACCTTGACTTTGTTGAAGGTCATCTTGGGTGTGTGACCTTGAAGTAGTTATTTGTGCATTGTAATAGTGTGGGATGATCTTGAAATGATTTTGACCTTGCAAATTGTTCTATAAATTGTGTGAGTCTACTTGCATTCATTCAGTGTGAAATGTCAGATACGGAACTATCTAAAGAAAAAATTATAGAGCAAGTCGGCAGAGTAATTTGTTTATATCAGAGTAATTTAAAAAGTTTGTGTGATTTTGAAGAGAAGGATCTAGCATTTTTTCCTCTCGAATATTTAAAAACTTGCGTTGATACGCTGAGTTTACGGCAAATTTGGGATAAGCTGCCAGCGTCATATCGGTGTAACAAGGAACTACAGTTAAGCTTACCCTGTTACATTCACTATGAACAAATATATCGTCATCATATAGATGGGCCACCACCAGCAATAAAAAAGTGTCGTGAATGTAAAAATGAGTGAATAATATGAATAGTGCTTTGCAAGAGACAGTAAAAAAATTGGGCGATGAGTTCACTGAAACGGCTAATAATTATTTCAATGATGCAATGAAAAGTCGAGCAGAATGGGCGTCGCGCTATTGTGATTTGGCTTATGAATATGAAAAGGCTGCGAATGCATGTCGTAAATATTGCAGCAAAACAATAAATTTACAAGACTTTGTTCGTGAGATAAAAAAGTTGGGGTTTAGTGACTGTTTGGAAAAACTGATTAGGTTCATTGCAGATCCGGTTGTGTTAGATGAAATTAGAGTGTAGGACTTAAGTTTAACGTAGTAGTAGTTAATATGGAAAGTTTAGTGCGAGAAATGTACGAGGAATTTCTAATTTCTGCAGCCGGTTCGGAATTTTACGCATATGAAATGCAAGATTCGGAGGCTCAGGACTTTAGTGTATTTTTTAAGTATATGGACCATGCCGAAGTGTGTCTTTTAGCTAGTATAGTTTGTAAGAATTTTCTTAGAAATAAAAACAAACACTTATTATTGAACAAATTAAGGAAATTAGGTTTAGGTGATAATGTTAAACGCATAGAAGAATGGCAGAAAAAAATCAATGAATAAAGTACATAAAATGTAGTTATTTGTTTCATTATATTTTGTCCTTGAAGTTATCCTTATACCAATTTAAATGTGTGACGTCATTTGACCTTGAATACTCCTCCCACTATTTCTATCGTTAAGCTACCCCCACCATTGTTACAATTCGACCTTGAAACCTCGCTATAAAGGTTCGTGGGAGAAGAAGTGACTTCAAACAGTCGCAGATATCAGTGGCATAAACATCAAATATTGTGTTCGTGTAGTGTTCTGAAAGTGCTTTTATATTCACGGTAATTTTTGGATTTATATACCATTTTTTCAATAATGAGTATTGCAAAAGAAACTCTAGATGAAATTAATGAAATGTTTAGCAAAGATTTCGAGGTTTTAGAGAAAAAAAAGGTTACCGAAATGATTGTAGGCAAAGTGTATAAAATTGTAAAGATGGTTTCAATGACTACACGATTTGGTAAAACTCTTTTAGTGGCTTTACACGATGACGGTGATAATAGCACATTTGAGACTTTTTTACCAAAACGTGTGGCCGAAACACTACCTGACGATATTGTAGATATTATGAGTAAAACTAAAGATAAATACACTCTAACTTATTTGGGACAGGGCACTAGAGTTTTTGGAAACAATACTCGAACATTATTACGTTTTGGCTCATTGGAGTAAATTGTATGTAAATTGTTTGAAAAAGAGGATGTAATTAAATTTAAAATATAGTTGCACATGTCAGAATACTTACACGTGTTCATTATTTCTGTTAAAGATGTCTGCTGATGCGACGACGACGACGACGACCGCCAACGAATGTGTAGATAGATACATATTTTGGTTGGGGAGAGAATTAAGAAATAGGGCTCACGATATGTTAGATAGCGTAAATGATTGGTCGCATATTGATGTAACCAAAGATCAATATAAGAACGAGATCAGGGATACAATCAATTTTATGGCTGGGGCACACTTGTGCGACAAATTTTTATATGGTTCCATAGACATGGATACATTTTGTGCTGAAATGGTTGAAGAAGAATTAAAAGAATACCTCGTCAATATTCCACATTTACCAGGTGAGCTTGCTGCAAAATATGAATTGGTTTCTGCAACAGCAACAGCCCAAGACGTTGACGATCGAAATAGTGTCGGATGGGATAGAATTTTGAGCAACGAAAACGAAGACATGGAAAATTAATTTTTTATAATTTTTGTATTTGTGCAATTAAATAACTGTAAATAAATATCTATTACAATCACAGTTTTATTTTATTTCTTTTATAAACATACCAACCCAGTAGATCATAGTCAGTGTTTCTTTTTCTCAGCTGAAATATTTAATATAAGTAGGGCAAATAAAAATAAAATAGTTTAGTAAAGATTGAAAATGAGTCGAGGAAACAACACAATTGATAAATTTGGTCGTCAGAAATATAATGAAAAATATCATATATTATCTGGGCCACAAGGGATTGGTTTTAAACTTACAGCGGATGGGCAGTATGATATGGGTGGAAAAATCATAACCAACTTAGGCGAACCTAAAGATGATGACGATGCTGTGACAAAACACTTTGTTAATAGAAAGTTTTACAATTTTGCAGCTGTAATATGTGACATATTTAACAAGGATGTCCTCCCCATGATATACAAAAATAATAGTGAGCTTAAAACAAAAATTGAAGTTATGCAGAAAATACTCTATCATCAGCCTTTAAATGACTCATTAAGCGCACTGTCGTACGACTCGACTTCAAAAAAAATCTAAAAAAAGGGAAAGCAGGTTAAAGAATAGGAGAACGCACTCCGAGTGGCATAGCCTTGAAGATAACGTCGTAGTCGTCGGTGAATTGGACCTTCCCTCCAAGAATATTGAAATGTTATTTATGTGTATGATGTTTTATTGTCATTGTTTTTAATAATGAAGATTGAAATAAAAAACTTTATTTTACAATATATTGTTTATTTATTTTACATTTTAAATAAAAAATATAGTCATACAATATGTTATTTAAACAATATTAGCTTTATCTATCCAAGAGTTGAAGTGGTTGGGAAATCCTAGCCATTTGACAAATAATTGTTCGATGTGATTTTTCTTGCGTTGTCTAAGGACCTTTTCTACTAGATAAACGTCAGGACTGCTTGTTTTTTGTAGTTCTGATTCGTAAAAACACCCTCTTATAGGCTGACCTTCTAACGATTCCAACAAGTAAGTAGGTGGATTTGTAACGTTAACTTTTACAACTTTAAACAATTCGGTTGACCAAGAGGGCGTATATCCTTTCTCGAATAAGCTTTTGTACTTGCTAATACGCACAATGTCACCCATGGAAAACTTAAATTTTTTAGGTACAATTTTTAAATAATCATATGCTTTAATATGTGTTTTTTCTTGCACGTCTGCAGGCTTCATTCCAATGGTGCGATGTTTCGAATGGTTATAGGTTTTTGTTACTGCCGATAATATATGTATCCATTTGTAAGATCCTCTTGTCGAGAATTGTTTATATAAATTATTTTTTAAAGTCCTTATGACTCGCTCAACAATTGCAGCTTTCTTTGTGCTGTAAGTGGAATAATGATTTATATTATATTTTTTCATCAGGGCTTGAAAGTTTGTATTATAGAACTCCTTTCCTTGATCACTTTGCAGATTTGTTGGTGTATATGATGCCTCTTCAATGATGCTTTTCATCGCATTAGTAACTTCTATACCAGTCTTGTTTTTTATGGCTTTGGTATAGACAAATTTCGAGTAACAATTTATACAGACCAAAATATAACGATAACCATCGTTTTCATCAGCATACTGTTGCATTTCAGCCAAATCAATTTGCCACAAATCTCTGTATCCTTTTATTATCGTGCGCCGTCTTACAAAATTTTTTCTAGCCGTTCTATGTAGTTCATTAACAATCTTGATTTTTTCTAGACTGGGCTCCATATTATTAGTAATACTAAAGGTTTCAGATCGAAGGAAGAACTGAATAATATCATTAAATATTGAGCTTAATATATTATATCTTCTTCTCGTAATTCCTCTATGATTGACATAATTTCATTTTCGTGTCCAGTGTGACCGGCCATTTTGGAACTCCACAACAAACGTAAACGATCCACCAACTCTTTAGCTTTGTTCCAGTAGACATATTGAAATTTTTTCGAAGATAATTTCTTTTTTGTGGGTAACTGTAGTTTTTCCGAGAGATTTTTTCTTGTAATAGTACCACCTAATTTTGTGCCCATTATCAGAGGTTTAATAATTCGTAAATATTTGTTCCATCTGGTCTCCCGTAAACCATCACTTTTTTTAAAATTGTTGTAGACAGCACTCGTTGATTCCAAAATTTCCTTGTACGTTGAAAGTACATTATCACTTAATTGTTGTTGTTCCTTGCCTACACTTGGGGGTGTTTTAAGAAATAACAAATCATAAAGTGCCGGTGATCCACCATATTCTGCAATATTTTTCCCTTTTTTGTATAAGACAATATTTCCATTTCGAAAACGCACCTCTAAATTACCAATAAAATTTTTGTTATCTGTTTTTGAACCAAAACGTACACCATATACAGTATCGTATAGAGATGGTTTCGAACGTAATCCTTTCAGGTGTGCGTTTAAAGTATCGGAAGTTGTGGTGTCAGCGGATGCGAGAGATGTATTAGTTGAAGTTGAGGGTGTATCAAACACCGATTGGCTAATATCTTCTTTTGAAATGCGATGCTGCTGCTGCTGCTGCTGAATAGGTGTGGAGGTTTGAAAGGAATGTGTAGGTTGGGGAAAACCTGATATTTGAGTCGACTGCACTGATGTACTGAGACTATGTGACTTTGTAGCTGGATAATGTTGTTGCTGTTGTTGTTGCTGCTGCTGCTGCTGCTGCTGCTGACGTTGCTTAACCACATCAGATATAGTTGTCAACGGCTTAGAAATGGGTTCGTAAAACTTTTCCAATTCCACAACATTAAACTCTTTAGCCGCTTTAATTTGTTTAAATTTTTTTCTGACGGCATTGGTAGCTTCCACTAGTTTACGTTTTAAGTCGATCGCGTTATTCATGATGTTAACAAAGGACGTTTCAACAATCAAATGAGCATTTTCCCTTATTATTACAGTAATATATAGCTATCAAATCCTTTGCGGTATCTTCCCGATTTCACATCACTGTCTTTATCAATTACTAAAAATCCATACTTATTATCCCAACATTTTGAGCACATTTCTTGAAATTGAGTAAAAGTTAGATCCGGTGAAACGTGGTCGGAAAATATGTGTTTCATATTCAACTCATCTTGTTTAAACATAATAATAAAATTGGCGTTGTCTCGCACAAGCTGTTTAGGCACTCGCGAATATGTTTGCGCTAGGTAAAAGGAGTCGATATTTTTATGACGTCCCATGCTAAAGTACGATCTTATAACATCTTGTTTTTCACATATAACATCATCAAAGATAAATATAGAGTTTGGTTTTGCATCGGACGGTACCACAATATTACTGGAATCACTAAAGGCATAGTAGCCTAAACCTTTGATGGGCGCTAAAATTTTCCTTAAATACTCATATTTCGGTTGATACAGAGATTTCGAGTAAATATAGACATTTTCGAAACGTAGCCCAAGGGGGTGTGTAAGCAGCGAAATCATGACATTAGTTTTTCCACAATTGGATGGACCAATTAACAGGCCGCGAATAGAGGAAGGAAGTAGAGGACCGTGTCTCTTCATTATCTTCTTTTCAAATCCAAGTCCGACTTTTTCATCGAGATTGTCAATAGGAAGTTTTTGTTTAAGATCGATAACGCGCATCTTAGGAAAATTTGATATTTTATAGGCAATTTTTCACAAAAACTGTCATTCAGATGCCGAGCGTCAAACGAAGTGGACGGTCTCACGTTTCCAACAAAACTGGATACGGTATTGTGAATTCGTTAATAAATAAATTACCATTCGAGGTACACATTCCTGGTTATCAATATTGCGGACCCGGAACAAAAGTAATAAAACGTGTAACAAGAGGTGATCCAGGCATTAATCCTTTGGATGCCGCATGCAAAAAACACGATTTAGCCTATTTACATAATAAAGACAACATAAGTGCGAGACATCGAGCGGATTACGAGCTCGAACAAAGTGCTTGGAATAGAGTAAAATCGAAAGATTCCAGTTTAGGTGAAAAAACAGCAGCTTGGTTAGTTACAAACATTATGAAAGGAAAACAACGTTTTGGTATGGGTGTACCATCATCATCATTATCAACAAAAAAAACATCTAGTAAAGGCACGCGTCATACAAAAAGGAAAGGTGTTAATAAAAATCGACATGTTCGGAAAGCCAGTTTCGGAACAGCTATTCGACAAGCAGTTCGAAGGGAATTATTAAAAGCCGGAAGTAAAAATGTGTTGGAAAAAAATGTCATGAATGCATCTAAAATAGCTCTGTCGGCAGCACGTAGATCGGTAAAAGCGGCAGGTGGCAAAAGGAAGGTTCGTACACCGAGAATAATACCGATTCCTAAAACTGGTGGAATATTACCATTAATACCAATTTTTGCCGGGTTATCAGCTTTGGGTTCATTAGCCGGTGGGGCAGCGGGAATTGTGCGCGCCATAAAAGCAGTAAAAAAAAGCAGCGAAGATAAAACCGGTGCCGGCCTGTATTTAAAATCGAAAGGAAATGGTTTGTTTCTAAAGCCATATCGTAAAGGTATGGGATTATTTTTAAATCGTAGATCAAAAAACTAATTGAATCCCTACCTCGAAGACCACTATCTAACATCGATATAGAAAAATATGCCAAAAAGAAAAGAATAGGACACTTTCGAGGCGTTTATATGAGGGATTTATTAC
This sequence comes from Diaprepes abbreviatus, assembly GCA_034092305.1. Taxonomy (NCBI): domain Eukaryota; kingdom Metazoa; phylum Arthropoda; class Insecta; order Coleoptera; family Curculionidae; genus Diaprepes; species Diaprepes abbreviatus. The sequence goes on from JASJET010000026.1 coordinate 551,777, forward strand.
CTAGACAAGGTCCTCGACGTTACGAAGCAGCAATAGTGAATTTGGATAGTACGCGTGGTGCAGGGACTCATTGGGTAGCTTATAGAAAAAATAATTCTAAAGTAACATATTATGACAGCTTCGGCGATTTACCCCCACCGATCGAATTGGTACGATATCTACAAACGGGATCGGAACCATCAAAAATTATTTACTATACATACGATCATCAGCAGGATTTTGGAACAGTCTGGTGTGGACATTTGTGCTTAAAGTTTCTTGTCGAATCATCAGCGTAAAAGATGTCATCATCATCATCGTCACCATTAACACCGCAAATGGATCGCAATAACTATACTAAAATGTTGCAATCACTGAAAGCATTTCATCTAGCCGGTGGATTAAGGAAAATGACCGTGAAACAGTTAGAAAACATGCCCAAGGAAGTAATGATTGCATTAGCCCCAAATGAAATTCCATTCGTTTGGGAAAAGTTGCCGGAGCACCTTAAAAGCGATATCGATATATTAAAATATCAGTGCGGTTGCAAACATTATTTCAGCAGCAGCAGCAGCAATTTAAACGAGGTTATGACTGATGAGGATCTTACGGCTAGAAAAATATTTTGTTGTTATTGCAAAATCAGCGATGTGCGCATAAAAGCAGAAAATAGCATAAAAACATCACTATCTAATGCAGTGAGAAAAGGTGTGACGATGAATCTTTTTAAATGTTGCCGCTAAGAATAAAACCGAGATGTGTGATGTTTTAATGGTTAGTCATGTCTTATACGTTCACACTAACAGGACACTCGAGCGTCTTAAGCGCCGATTTTTATCCACCAGTCGAATTAAATAGAGAAAACAAATATGGTCTGGCATTGCTGGGATTTTACACATACAATTCAATTTTTAATGTGGACGAAAGCAACAATAAGTTTGCCTACATGAAGGAGGGTTACACCACCGAGCCGATACAATTGCAGATTCCACCTGGGGCCTATGAAATAGATGAGATAGGTAAAGCTATGTTGGAGGCTTTGAGGATTTCAACTGAAGAAAAGAACGATGGAATCTTTTACTTGGTTGCTAATAATAATACGCTGAAATGTGAACTGAAATCCCAATATACTATAGATTTCCGGGGAGAGGCGAGTATCGGTAAAATGTTAGGATTTAATCATACAGTGTTAAAAAGAGACAAAAAGCACGAATCAACCGAGATGGTGGAAATAATGAAAGTACGCATCATACGCGTAGATTGTAATATAATTTCCGGAGCATATATGAATTCGGTGGAAGGTCATACCTTGTTCGAATTCGATATCGACGTGGAGCCCGGTTACAAAATCAGTAAAGAACCACAAAATAATATTTATATGCCGTTAATGCCGGCAGGACGTCAGTTTATCGACAACATTACTCTTCGCATCTTGGACGATAGCGGTGATCTAATCAATTTTCAAGGCGAGAAAATAATCGTGAAATTGGAACTGAAGAAACTTTCATAGAAATGGGTTTTTGCTTCAATCGTCAATTGTGTGTGCTGTCGACTAAGATGGGGGAACCGCCGAAACATAATAAAAGTAAAAGAAGAGTTAACGTCAAGGTTAGTCGTCGTCCAGACGTTAGATCACAAACATCTCAACAGTTATCTGCCGAAGACTATAAATTTTTAAAATCAATCGGTCTTAAAGTGCGAAAATGATTTCCACCACCAGCGATAAAATAGAGGTTTTCTCCGAGCCCATCTTGGACAATTCCATTATTAGTCTAGAAGAGCATACGTATAAACCATACGGATCTCCATCATTCAACAATTCGGATGAAGTCCGTATCCCCATTAATTTTCAAGATATTATACTGGATATCGCCGAAAGTTACATATATATCGAAGGAAAATTTAAACCCATAGACGCAACGAAAAGATGTTTTTTATCAAATAATGCCCTCGCATTTTTGTTCGATGAAATTCGCTACGAGATGGGAGGTGAACAGGTCGCCGTGGTTCGTAAACCTGGAGTTACCACGACATTAAAAACCATGGTTTCATTCGGAAGTTTGCAACAAAGATCTCTCATGACGTGCGGATGGGGTCTCGACGAAGCAAACCAAGATATCGTAGACACGGCAAGTAACGTATTCTCCGGGAAATTACCCTTAAAATATCTTATGGGATTCGCCGAAGATTACGCAAAAGGTGTTTTCAACGTAAAACAAGAGCTTATTATGATTATAGCTCGCACTTTTACCAATTGTTACGTCGGCGAAGTAGAGGCAGAAATTAGTATCGACAAAATCGAATGGAAAATTCGTCACATCATTCCAGACGACAAGCAAAAATTGAAAATACTGTCTCGCATTAATAAAGGAGGAAACAATGCCAGTATTCAAATGGCATATCGTAAATGGGATCTGTACGAATTACCAGCTTTAAGGCAAACATCTTCCGACGTGTGGGCCTTGAGAACGAGTACAAGTCTGGAAAGACCGCGCTATATAATCGTCGGGTTTCAAGACAGCAATAATTGCGACAAGAAAGAAAAAAACGCAACCCAGTTTACCCACGCCGACGTATGCGACATTAGACTGTATCTGAATTCAACCGTTTATCCCTACGAAAGATGGAATTTAGATTTCGCCAAGAAACTGTACGCAGCAGCCTATTACAATTACGAAAACTTCCAAAGCAGCTACTACGGGCGCGAGATAAACGATCCGATGATAACGTTCGCGGAATATATGAAAAACCCCGTTTTTATTATCAATTGCAGTCATCAACCAGAGGCGATTAACTCATCGACAGTGGATGTAAAATTGGAGTTCCAAACGAGAAAGAATAAATTCCCCAAAGACACTAAAGTGTACGCATTAGTTATTCACGACTCATTTTTTAGTTATAATGTATTAAACGGTTCGGTGACCAATAAATCTATATTTTAATGTATCTATTATATGTAACACAAAATAATGTTCTTGAATCAATAAATTTGTAATGAGTGAAGTAGTAGTTTTATATTTATTTGAAACCCAACCAAAAAAAAAAGCTGGCGGAAAAGCCCGCTCTTTAAGAAAAGAGTACGGGAATTTAGAAAATGGTGGTTTATTAAGTGGAAAAAAGAGCTTAAATAACACAAGAAAAAATTTTTAAGGCAAAATATGAAAACAACGATTTAGAAAATTTGTAGGAAAGTAACGGTTAGGAATAGGGAAAAAAGTTATAAGAAAAAATTATAGAGGAAATCGAGTACTATAAGCAAGCATTTTTCTCGATAGTAAAAACGTAAAAAAAATTTTTTTCAAAAAAAAATTGAAAAATGGTGAATGCGCGCCAAAGTTGAAGTTTTGGAGCAAAATGATATTAGGAAATTAGAAAGAGAATTTTTTTCTACATATGGTAGTACTTTTCAAAATTCGGAAAGATGAAATTTTAAGAAAAGGGTTATAGTAAGTTAGTAATTTGGATTTTTTAAAGCGCTGTAGCTCGGGAACCGTTCAAGATAGAAAAAAAATAAAAGCACTTTGATAGCCCAAAATTTTGAGGAGAATGCGATGGTGTAAAAAAAATTATAATTTTTTTTTTTTTTGAAAATGCTGAATACGCGCTAAAGTTGAAGATTTAGAGAAAAACGGTATTGGGAAATTAAAGAGAGAACTTTTTTCTACATATTGTAGTATTTTTGAAAATTCGAAAAAATGAAATTTGAAAAAAAGGGTTATAGAAAGTTAGTAATTTGAATTCTTTAAAGCGCTGTAGCTCGGGAACCGTTCAAGATAGAGAAAAAATAAAAGCACTTTAATTACCTAGAATTTTGAGTAGAATACAATGGTGAAAAAAAAATTTGGAAAATCTTAAAAATGACAAAAAATTTAGATGAAAAAATTGAAATTCTCGAGTTATGAGGCTAGGGCCGCCGAACGGGAGTATGTGGAAGTTGTAGGGGGAGGTTTTTTTTTTTTTTTTTTCTAAGTCCACCACCGCCTCCCCCACCCTCCCACCCGCGGAGGGAAAAAAAATCATATTATTCTCAAACTTATATAATGCATATATGCACTCCACCTTACCCCCTCCAACTTTTTGAATGTATATAGAGGCCGGTATTAGAATTATTTCATCATTACACATTCGATCGGCAAGATGGAAGATATACCAAAAAGGATCATTGGCATTGTCAGGCCATTCGTGCCCGGCAAAATATGCAAGTGTGAGGAGTGCGGGGGTACCGCACCAGGAGCGGCACCTTCGGCACCGCCTGCAACGCCGACACCACCAGCGACGACGACGGTGCCGCCAATGAGAAGACCAAGGGCTGCACCTAGGTCGGTGTTAATATCGTTGGGTATTACTCCACGGTAGGCACCCCACCCTCCCCCCAGGCCCTTTTAGGGCCACAAAAACGGTCCTTTTCAGGACCACATTATATTTTGATCGTAGTTTAGTAATCGTCACTTATGGGGCGAGATATTCGTTTAACGACGATTTGTCTCGTAGCTTAAGTGCCAAGTTATATGCTTGAGAACCTATGAAAATGTTAACAGTTCAAACAAGGTTTCTATTATTTTTTTTTTGTAATGTATTCTTCACAAAATATTAAGAATAAGTCTTATTGTCTAAACAAATCTAATTCCTTATTTAAAGTTTTTGAAAAAAATCAATAATTCTATAAGCTCTCACCAATACATAACATTTAGAATCCGTTGGTGGGGTGGGGGTAGTTCTATATATATGAGACTGGGTCAGTTACACAGTCATATATTCATCAACCCTCATACGATAAACATGGAGGAAGAAAGACCCGCCAGCCGAGGCTCATCCATCTTTAGTGATGACACCGTAGCCGACAACGTTGGAGACCTGCAAGTCTTCGACGACGACGACGAGGTGGATTTTGAAATTGACGTCCTACGTTGGGACGACTTGGATGAGCCGATTCCGCTAGTATATGACCATGATCCGGGTCTAGTGGAATTAGACGACGCGGGTGATTGGGTCTTACAAAGACTCGAAACTCCGTCGCCGCAGCCAGAGCCGGACTCGACGGAAGATGCGGTGCTGGAAATTCCAGCATCACCAACACCCGACGACCCACAAGGCCCCTGCGATTCGTCAAGCTGGTGGTCGACCAGCGAGGATGGGGCACCATAAGCCCCACACTCTCCCTGGCCCTTTTTAAGGGCACACAACAACGGTCCTTTTCAGGACCACAAAATACTTTGATCGTAGTTTTAGTACATATTAGTACTTTGTTACTAATATTGTATGTATAGAATATACAATATTAGATACAAAGTATTAAAACTTTAAGTGCTGGTGGAACCCAGCTAAATCGTTCGTTCGTATTTGAGACCACAAACAACTTTTGGTCTCAATACGTAATATGACATTTGTTTTCACCCCCCACCATTAATTTGTCTCTATATATACGACCATCAATACTTATTACAATCATTTTAGTTCAACATGTCAGGGACTCAACAACAACAACAACAACAACAACAACAACCCATCCAATGCCCTGTGGTAGATTCTACCACAGACAATTGTTTGGAGTGGGAGCCGAACGATCCTAGATGGGATGAACTTTGGCGGTTCATCATCGAATACACAGAGGACAGCACCGCCACCCCCGCTGATGATGATGACGGGCCGTGCGACTCCACAACTCAATAAAAGAGTCGCATGTTTTAAAACCAAACGGTCCTTTTCAGGACCACAAAATAATTTGATCGTAGTTTTAGTTGGTTATAATACTTTGTAACCAATATTTTATGTTTTTTTCATAAAAACATACAATATTGAGATACAAAGTATTAGAAGTTCTGGCGACAGAACCTTAACTTCATAAACCGAACCATGTTTTAGCATACTTGTAAATATTATCAGAAAATATTTACAACTATTGCTATTGCGTAGTTTTAGTGGATTATTCACTTTTTTTTTTTTTTTTTTTATTACCTAATATTATGTGGGACAGGGCCTATATGAAATAACACACAAAAATAAATTTTCAAGTCATTTTTATTCTCATTATAAAATATAAAAAATTTGATCAAACACTTTTTTATTAACTACAATATATATATATATATATATATATATATATTTACAAACTTAATACTATAAATTAAAAGCTAATATCTACAACTACCTAACACCTACTACATAATTTATTAAAGTCCTCTAATTGTCTTTTTAACCGCGCAGATTTCACCTTTTTTATCTCTAATTGTTTTTCAAGTTCTATAATGTCACTGGCACACTCGTTCACTTCATTCACTAAGCGTTTTTTCATGGCATAAATGTCAGTCAATTTGGTCTTCTGAGAGTTGGTGAAGTCTTCGACCCACTCCGGTTGTGATGGCTCGGAAGAAGACGCGGTTTTATTTGGTGAAGACGATGACGACGACGACGACGAAGCAGCGGAAACTTCATCGCCTTCAAAACACCGCTTAAACCGCTTCTTCATGGGTTTCCGGCACCCCAATATCGGCGACAGTGGTGCTGGCGCTGGGGAAGACTTCACCTCCGACACTATTACATTCTCGACGCTGGCCGGTGTTGGTGGCGTTGGTGGTGTTGGTCCATCGGGGCCTTCTATGACTTCCACTTCTACTGACAGTGGCTCTTTTGGTGCTGTTTTTAGGAAGTCGGGTAATGGAACAGGGGTGGAGGAACGCTTAAAGTTAAACTTTTTCTTCTTCCCTTGTCCCACACCTTTAATCGCCGAATAAAATGTTTTTTTATCGGCGATTTCCGACTTCCGCATAGTCAAGAGCTTTTGCAGTTTCGACGCTTTCGGAGAAGATTCCCTAGGCCGCGATGCTTTTCGCACAACCACATCACTAATCACATTAATTTTTGGCTCTTTCTCCTCCGTCCAGCATTCGAGGAATTGCGCTGCCGACTGAACTAACTCCTCGTCGCGACCATCGTTGAGGGCTCGGTCTTCGGCATCTTCATGCTCCACGCCATTCCAGTTCTCGAACACCCCCGGACTTAGCACCTCTAAACCACTCATGTTATCCAGCATGCCTTGCTGTGAACCGCAGCTCACGTCAAGAGCATCTAAAAGAGACCGTACACTAGACATTTTCGATATTCAAACTCACACAATTAACTTTTTCTTAGCACTGTACTGTTTGCTGTTCTGACGAACTGTGAAGAGCTCGAGCCAGCAAGTCTGCTTTTATGCCCATTTCCCCCACTACACCGCCTTTATTCCTTTTGTTCGATGCATTAAGTATAATATTTAAACTTGTCAGATGCAAGGCCAAGGCCAAGGCCGACGTAACCGGCAATACCAGGGTCGTTTTCAGGGCTGTAATTTTCATGGATTTTTTTTTTGTCCCTGTCAAGGTTATTTTAAAGAAGCATATAAATATAGTACTAAACTTGTTAGATGCGAGGCCAAGGCCAAGGTCAAAGTACCCGTCAATGTCAGGGTCGTTTTCGAGGTTGTAATTTTCAAGGATTTTTTTTGGTCCTGTCAAGGTTATTTTAAAAACAAGGACATTAATGAACGTGCCATCCAGAGAAGAAATTGGGTCATAGAAGAAGCTTACCTGTACAGAAGAAATTAACATGTATTTTATTTCTTAATTTTTAATTTTTTTGTTTGTTATTTTTTTTTATTTTTTTTTTTAATAATAAAAAGTAAACTCAATCTTTTGTTATATTTTAATTTTTTTTCAATAAAACAATAGTAAAATGAATCTGTATGTGTATTTATTAAACATCACCTAAAATACGTTTTGCAATCCATATTTTTCTGCAGAGTCCGTTTATTAATGAAATAGAACCATATATTAGGGTGAAATCTAATGGTTTCAAATCAGTCTCACATAACAATGTCAGAAGTAAACACTATTGATAAGTTCGGTCGCAAAAGAAAATTTAAGGATTTTAACTTTATGCGAGGTCCTTCAGGAATAGGTTTTAAACTTACACCTAATGGAGATTACGACATGGGAAGCAAAAGATTGTGCTATTTAGCAGAACCTCTTGAAGGAGACGATGCGACCACACGAAATTATGTTGATAATAACCTTGCTCAGTGTGTGCAAGATACGCAGAAAGCTTTACATGACTCAACAATTGTTATTAAAGATATATTCAGAAACCAACTTGAAGGTTACGTACGCAAGAAATTAATTGAAACCGGTCAAGAACTTAGAGGATACATTGATGATACTGTTATTGCAATATATGAACTTAGGCAAGACGAACTGCGTGATGAACTTAACTCTAGAATGTTGAAAATTGAAAAGACTATGGAGGATCTTGTCAGCAAACCTGTTTCACATTAAACATTTACTCGTAGACCTGTGCGTTTAATTTACTATTAGACAAATTTTTCAACAATAACTTTTACAGTTTGTTATTTGTCGACACTTCATTATATTTATAATTTTAAAATAAAGGTTCAATAAAAAAGCAATCAATCAATGAATACATGTTTTTTATTAAAAAAAAAAAAAAAAAAAAAAAAAATTACAATACTATCGTTACATATTAATGTTGTATGTTTAATAGAAATAATAAAAACAATACAAATAATGAAATATGGATTTTCCAGATTACGTGCTGTCCTGACTTAGAAATGATTCCAACACGGTGACTAAATTTGCTAAGTTTTCTTCCGGGTCTGTTTTGTAAAAATCTATGTCTGCATGCCCCCAAGGTAGAGTTTTGGTTGAACTGGGAATTACATAACGTTTATCATCGCTATGTGACAATGCTACTTTATTTATTATGTTGGTATAAATGTTATGTAATTCACTTCTAAATGTCTTCATCTTTCTTAATATCAAACCACCCCGTTCAACAATTCTTTGGTAGTCTTCCTGATGAAGGTCTTTCTCGATAACACATTTTTTGATACCTTTGGCTTTTTTTAATTCATTATTAATGGACTTTACATAATAAGCCTTCGCGCCGGTACCATAAAAACTTATTATCGGATCACCAGGAAACTCATCTTTCATTCTACCAACTACAGAATTACTTTTAATTATGTTGAAATTATTAATTTCGGGGTAATTTGATGTATCGAATTTTTCGGGGTTTTCTGATATAGTTTGATAAAAGTTTTCCGTATACACTTTTAATATAAGCGAGTCAGTATCGGTGTAAAGTAACGAAGCATCATCGCCAAACTTGGATTTAATAAAATTATAATAAAAATCGTATATTACAGTCTTTGATATATCTAATATGGAAAAACCGATATAAATTGGTTTATTGTACAATATTTTAACTTTATTCATATGTATAGCAACAAAGTTCTCGGTAAATATCGAGCTACTATTGAAATTGGGGCGGAATATTAGTGCTCTAGCTCCATTTCTGCCTACACTGTTCTCCCAATGTGTTACTAATTTTATATCCTTTCGATTTTCCACATTTTCCATAGTTTTACCAAATATCGCGTTATTTTTTAATTTAAAAGTGTCCTTCGCAAATTTTGTGGTGGCCTTGTTACGTAAATTGGTATTAAAATCAATATACGATTTTAGCCATTTTGATTGCTCAAACTGTAATACTCGATGGGTTTGCATTACCACTAAGCCGTTGGCGATGGCTTGTTTTAAAGTTCTATAGTGTACAATGTATTTTTTTTTATCTTGTAAATTGGGAATTAATTTCGGTAATTTAGCGTTTTCTGTTGGCGGTATGATATTTTCTACTAGAAATGGAAGATCAGAATGTGCATCATGCAACTCAGTCGGATAATGCACATCCACTTCCAAAACGTAGCCATGTAAACTATCATCACCAACAGCCATAATATTTAAATCCAGAATTTCGCGCTCGCTTAACCATCGAAAACCACCATATGGTAATGCTTGTGACATACTATGACCATATAGATTTGTAGCATCAAGGTATGTTATAAATGAAGAAGGTTTTGTTGGGTCATAGTCTGGTAAAAAAATATTATTAGCGATGTGCTTCCTTTCTGTACACTGGCTTATGCCGCCGCGTATACCTTTCTTAAAAAAATGTATCATGTCTATATCAGTTAAGAGCTCTAACTCTACCTTAGTCATACGTAGCATACAATCAAATGATAAACTTGGAAGGGTATAGTAATGTGCTGGATCAAGTTTATCGAATTTTAAGCAATTATTCCGAAATTGCTCAAAAACATCACACAATAGCAACACATCTGATTTTAAATACACGTCCGAATAGTCCCCCAAAGTTTTACACCCAAACAAGCGCCATACTTCTTTTGCTCTTCTATAGCTTTCATCGCTAATATGTTCTTCCCGTAAATTATCATAAAATTCATCTTTACTTGGAAGACATGTATTTTCCATTTTTTCTATAGAGTCAATAAAGCTATAGGGAAAAACACCCTTTTGACGCATCAAATTAAATTGGTTGATATTTGAAAAATGTTTCCGCGTTTCAATAAAATCGTCGTCGTTTAAACCGCTGCCTAAATTTTCCAAAGACGTTGACAGAAATTTAAAACTATCAATAAATCGCAACTTTAAATATTTCCTCTTGACTTTTCCACATTTACTATCAAAATAATCGTGCACATAAATGCTTTTGGTAAATGATATGTACTTTTCCTTACTTTGAGCCAAAACACCAATTTTATCCCCATATTTACATAACTCTTTTATAAATAAATGGCTGTCGTAGCCGCTTAAGTTATGAAATATGATAGGGATAAAAGAGGGTAATTTATAATTTAAATTACAAACGGAATGTGCAGCACCAAATCTTTTTGCACCAGTTATGTGACAGTGGTCTCGTACTTTAATCTCACCCTCTTCAAAAGGGCCTTCACATATACCACATATTTTAGCATCATTAAACTCCCTTTTTTCTTCAGGCGTTAACGGTTTCATAGGCTTAATGTCTTTTAAATATGTGTTGTATAGAGCCCTTAAATCACACTCGATACGATCCACAAAGACTTGAGCTGCATTATTCCCCCGAAATAGCTCAAATTTCGAAAGTGAGTCGTCAAAAGAGCATTTAATTAAATAAGCAAAAGAATATGGTTCATGTTTAAAACTTTTTACAGTGTAAGAATTTTGTGGGTTTGGTTGTACCGTTTCAATGGGTTTTAAAACAGATTCGAAATCTGCATAAACCACGAATAGAACGCGCATTTGCTTTTCTATACCCTCGAATTTTAAAATATTTTCCGGCACACTCTTTCCAAATTTATCGATTTTTAAATCCACTGAGGGTGTTTGCGTGAAAATGTGGTTACAATCGTAGCTTTGATGTAAAGTTAAAGCTGACGGTGTACTAAAATAAATGAGGCAACCATCACAGAAATATATTTTATGTTGTTGACAACTAATTTGACTTGAAACTAAACGTGATAAATCCCGAATCCAACAATAATGACTCTTTGAACAAGTCGTATCACAAAAATGTTCACCGCCATCTTTACTACTACAGTCTTTTGTAATTAACAATAAATTTACATGCCTATCCAACTTTTTTGACGCATACCTCAGTGGACCAATAACTTCATGTATTATTTCATTATTTTCATATTTAGATTCCAGACCGTATACGTTAATTGATATGTTGTTCATTTCCTCAAATTTTTTAATGTCACGTAATTTTACTGGAAAATCCATACCTGTTACATTTAGCACTCTAGAAAAATGGGGGTAGGATGTCTTCTGTGAAGGCTCTGCTGTTGGAGGAAACAATGCTGATGTTACAGCCCACGCAAAGCAAAATTCGTCCTGGTTAATCACATTGACGACAGCTCCTTTCTTTTCAATAGAACACGGCAACTTGATGTATGATGAGCCACCCATAGGCATATACTTGTTGATACCAACTTCCAAGTATAAAATTCGCACAAGAGCCCATCCTATAACAAGAAAAATAATATATAAAAATCAGTTTAATATATCGGGTTTTGATTTTTCCATACCTGAATCTTTCTCCTGGAACTCTGTCGCCTGCGTTTTTATTAATTCGGTGAAAGAATGGTAAACGGCATCCAAATCACTTTCTACACTAATTATTTGATTAGCAGTGTTGAAGGATTTTTCACTGAATATTTCTTGTGATGGAAGCATGTACTCGCCAACAGCTGTCATGTTAACTTTTAAAGCATGATGCACACGCAATAAATTATTAACAAGTTCCACCACCTTGGATTTAATGTCTGCAAAGAACATTACGTAATCGGAATGCTCCATATCACTGCTAACCCGATAGGTTGCAATTCTCCTTTTGAAGGCACATTCAACGAGTTGCACACCATGACATACCGGCAAACATGAATTATTTTTATGTTGTTGTGTTCGTTTATGCGCTGACATATGATTTATTGGAACATCTACATTACATGTAGCGCAATTAATTACCGGAATCGTCGATGTATACTCTTCAATTCGGAGCCGTTTTCCTCCAGGCACTTCATTAAATCTCGCCGCACACGATTCTCTTTTATGACGTCTCATATTATAACTCTTAGTAAACTTAGAACCGCAATTTTCACAAACATATGCCATGATTTGTCAAATATTAACACATGTACTACCTATACAAGTCAGAGCCAACTGATGAATGAAACTGCCCCATACTCTATATAAAACCATTCAAGGTCACCCCCAACCACGTAACATATCTTCAAGGTCACACACCCAAGATGACCTTCAACAAAGTCAAGGTCGTCTCGACCAAGGTCAAGGTCAAGGTCACACACACAACCTTGAACACAAGGCCAAGGCCAAAGCACACGTGCACTTTCAAGGTCAATGACAAGGACATGTGGGCGGGGCCAAAGAGGGGTGAAGCAAGGTCAAGGTCAAGGTCGAGGAGTGGGGGGATTGAGAGAATCGGGTTATGTTCACTACTAGATTAATTACTTCTTTTTAATAAATGTTCGAATAAACGACCCTCTTGTGCAATGCACAAATTTAGTCTTTTTTGCAGATTTTGTCGGACCCTGGACAAAATTAGTGGCGTTATTGTTCTACAGGTATCCCTAATCCTGTTTCGCATATCTTCCACTGTTGTTGGTGGATTAACATACACCTTATTTTTAATATAACCCCATAGGAAGAAATCTAATGGGGTGATGTCGCAAGACCTTGGTGGCCACTTAATGAAACCCTCACGTCCAATCCATTTTTGCGGATATCGTTGGTCCAAAAACGCACGAACTTCACGATGGTAATGCGGAGGCGCACCATCGTGCTGGAACCACATACTGTCGAGCTCATCCCTATCGAGACCTTGAAGCAGTTGGGGTAGTTCTTCTTGTAGAAAGTTCAGGTAACTATGGCCATTTAGTGGTTCATTAAAAAAGTGGGGTCCAATAATTCGATTTTGATGAATACCACACCAAACATTTAATGACCAGTGGTTTTGATGTTGCACCTCTCTAATCCAAAATGGGTTTTCTGTGGCATAATAATGCATGTTGCATCTATTTACGGCACCGTTACTTCTAAAAGTAGCTTCATCACTAAACAATACCTTGAATAATAAATTTGGATTTAATTGAATCTCCGCATTTATTGTACGACAAAAGTTTGCACGACTTTCAAAATCCTGTCCATGCAATTCTTGGTGTAATTCCATGTGATATGGATGATACCTATATTTCTTGGTAGTACGATTAGCGGTGGATTGTGATGTTTCACATAATGCTGCTAACTGACGGCTACCAATATAAGGATTTTCCTGAACATTTAACAATACTTGTAGTTCTTTTTCTTCATTAGTTACTGGTTTGTTGACCACTTTACGTTTTGGATAATCAACAGTACCAGAAGAATCAAATCTTTGCATTAAGTTTTGAAAAGTATGGGTATTAGGCTGGCGTCGATCAGGATACTTCATTTTGTAAATTCTTTGAGAAAGAAGGCAATTTTTTTGAGCCTCTCCTATTGTATAAATCATATCTATTAACTCATTCTTTGGAAAATTCATTTTACAATATAAGATGAATGCAAAAAAAAAACCAAACTACACTACATAAAAACCAAAAGAAGCGATTGCGGTTATAAATTTGACACACAGAAAAATGTTCTTTTACATTGTTTTTGCCATGGCTACTATGATAATGAAGACTATTTCTGTAAAAAAGTATGGAAAAATAAGAAAAACTGAAATATCTCAAAAACTATTATAAATAGGTATAGGATATATTGAACAAAACTGTTAGGGTTTTTATTACTCTATTAAATAAAATGAAAATATACAGGGTGTACCATTTTAAAAAAAGATATTTATTCATTTAAACTTGTTCAAATTTGAGCCGATGTGTTCAACATCCTGTAGCTTTTATTGCAAATATTAGGTAAAAATTATGTTAACTTGTCCTTGGCCTTGCTAAATTCCAAATTTGAATATATTTGTCACAAAATTGAAAACGTTATTTAGGATTGAATTGATGCTTGAAAATGTGACTTTTTTTCTTTAAACTTAATTATCTCAGAAACTATAAAGTTTTTTATAGTAAACCCTTGATAAAAAAGATTTAAAATTATAAGCTAAATCGAAAATACGCTTCGTATATAGGGTGTTCTATTTAAAAAAATACAACTTTATGCTGTCCTAGTTTTTTGGCTCACCCTGTAGAGTCCTAAATATTTTTAAAATCTGCGTAAAAATAAACTGTATCAAACAATAAATATAGTTTCTTTGTTAATTTCACCGAAAAGGCACAAACCTACTTCATCCAATCGTTGACTCACCCTGTACACCTGCCAACGGAGCCGCGGTAGACTGACAATTTGTTTTATTTTAATCTCAACAATTACTTTGTATAAATCAGTATATTTCGAGGAGATAAATATTCCTTTTTTTTATTTAAACACCTTTTATTAAAGTCATTACTCGAAATAAAAGGTACAAGTATAATTTTAGAGGAAGAAACGATATTACGGTTATAAATGGCTTTCAAGCTAGTGTGGTTATCTTTGATCTCTTTCCGTTAATCCCATAAGGAGTCCTTTATTAAATCATCTTTTAATATATTAACGACTGACAAAAATCACGTTTGGTGGAGTTTCATATCACCACCTCTATCTCGTTTGATGAATATTTTAATAATTTGCACTATTTTAATACATTTTTTTGTCCAAAGTATAATAACACTGGATCAATAATTAACCCCTGACAGATCTAAATAAAAAATATTTACATGTTTCTAAGGTAATAACCTATTTAAGGGCTATGAACAAAGAAAACAGCAGGAAAGATGATACAAAAGTTTACACTAAGTGGAAACAATTAATTAATAAACATTTAAAATAAGGGAATTCACACAATTCTTATCTAACAATTCAAGGATTTCATTTTTATTTTTATACACATTGTGTTCTCATGACAAAATAATATTTATCAAATCTTTTACATAGGACGTTTAATGATAATTAAAATTATGAATTTAGTTATTTTTTTATCAATAAATATAATTTGCTTCGTATAGTGAATGTACTTTTAGTATTTTGGATTCTAGAATAACTTAATTAATTATGACTGTAATGCGAAAAAGTTTCGTACAATGCCAAATTTTTTTTCTTTAACGATTTTCAATAATACATTTTTCTTTCTTGAGTATAAGTTTTTATTATAAAATAATTTTCTTTTTATGTTTGATGACGTTTAGCTCATTGTGTGCAGCATTCTCAAGTCCATTCTATTTCTAAAATGCAATTAATTTTTAAAAAGTCAACAAAAAGTCAATAAATAATATAGTAAAACACTAAATAAATTTCAGATACTAACCTTGGAACAGTATATTTGCTTTTATGAAGAAGTGTTATTTTTAATATTTATATTTGATATGGAATTGTGGAGTGTTTAAATATCAGTCGTTCTACATTTCATGCTAACATTTTTTCTCCCTTTTTTTGATACCTATAATTTACAGTGGCAGTTTCAAAGATTTTTATAACATTTCACATACAGAGTGATGAGAATTATATAAATTATTTGATTTTTATTTAATAAAAATACTTTTTTCAACATATTAAGTTACTATAGATTTACTTAAGTCAGATATATCTAGTTTATCGTTTACCGCTTGCTTCCCCTTCTTTTATTTCTTTGATTGTCAATTTCTGGTGACATGAATCAGTAGTTAAAATTTTTGTTTGGTAGAAATGTCTGGTGTCCTTTTGATGCTTATGGAGAGCCGTTGACGCGGTTTTTATGTATTTGTGGCCATTTAATCTGTTATCTAGATATAAAGTTGTCATTTTAATATGTTTTTCAAGGCAATTTAGACATGTGATACCTTCACAAAACAAAGTGGAAATTACTGTGGTGATTTCACTTTAACATAGAGATGATCCCTTATTTTTTTAAAAAGGTTAACCTGCACTTCTTTCAACTATTTTAATTCTATGATCATGAAATTAAACTGAATTTTGTGAAAAAAAAAATTTATGAACGCCTTAAGCGACAAAAGTTGACGTATTTCAGGGTTCTTGAAAAAAAACTAATAAAAGTGGGTGAGCTGAATCAAATATTCCTTTTTATCTCTCAAATTCTAATTGAGATATTTTCTCAACAGAAAATAGATATTACTTATTATTTAAAACAAAATGAAATAGTGATTTCTGATCTCTAATAAGGGTAAAGACGGTTTTCATTATTATACAGTTTACAATCCCTACAACGCAATATATTCTGTGAAATATTGTATTGTGTAAATTACATATAATCTTCGTTTTTCAATAACACATAAGTTTATAAATTATTATAATTAACATCAAATAGTGACTTTCAACTATCTTATTAATTTAAACAAGAATAGTGGTGTAGCATTCTATAAATTGACGTCGATATTTAAAAAAAAAAAAAAATATGGATTTCTTAATTTGTAAGGTAATTTGTTAATTTTCATAATTAAAAATATAAATCAAATGGATGTTAACCGTAAAATAATTTTACTTCAATTCAGATCAAAAATAATTTGCAACTTGTTTTTGTGAAGTATTCTTCATCAGATCTTTAGGCAGTATTTGTTTATTACAATTTTTTCGAAAACTCGGGTCAGGTTGAGTTTACAATGTTCACAAAAATTATTTATAGATTTCGATGTTCATTTTCTTCAAAATATGTAATTTTTAGAATAAAGATTCAGCGGCCTTTACCCTTGAACAAAATATAGCATAATTTTACTTAAATTCAAATGTCATTTATATTATGTTTTGTAAAGATACCTAAATTAGAAATTGAGATACTAATGAGAATTATTTTGGGTGATTCACTCTCTTTTATCAATTTTTTTGTAAACTCTGGATCACGTCCACTCTAGTACCTTATGTTATTTATAAATAAATATTTTCAAACAATTTGGAGAGAAGTAAAATGAGTGAAACAAGTACAACTTTAACTTCTAGAAAAAATAATGGATTATATTTTTGGGGACGACCGTGTTGTTTTCTAGAGATACCTCTATTAGCATTTGAGATATGAAGAATTGTATTTGGGATTACTTATCTTCTTTTATTAGTTCCTTTCCCGAAATATGTCAATTTTGGTAACTTTTATTATCCTTGAAGTGAATATTTTCAAAGAATTCCGTTTAATTTCAAAATTTTTAAAATTATTGTACATCAATAAAATGTAGGCTTACCCTTTTTAGAGATAACGTGGAGGTGAAACACCATAGTTATATTTCGTTTCAAATAACAAGTAATTTCCACTTTGTGTTGCAAAGATGTCTTAGTTAGACTGACTAGAAAAAAACTAATGCCATTTTTATCTTTTTAAAATGAATATACGCCAATAAAAAAATATGTCCCTCGTATTTTCGTGTCCTCTACAATATATTTAAGTTTTATCATAATCAGAATCGAGCAATTCGGATATCTTCCTTGTTAAGTAGGGTATCAGTGTGTTCTTGAGGAAGTGAGTTCTATTAATATTATGCTCTCTTATTGTACCTGGAACTGGATTTCTTCGATGTGTGCAACATTTTAGGTGATTTTACATGTACTCTACTGGGCTATATGGTGGTCAATCTATTTTATTTTTCAATTTGGATCGCGTTAAAGTGCCATGCCAACTGCATGTAGTCAAACGGGATCATGAATTAATAGGAATATTTCGTAGTTAATATGACGACATGCGGTTGTAAGTCACCAGTCATTTCCGACTAATAGCACCCCATACAGAATTAACGTTCAGTATGAGATTGCAGCTTGGCTAATTCGTCAATAGAGCGATTTCGTCCATCTGGTTTACATGCCTGAATTTTAGTCTCATACGGGAACAGAATATTTTTCCATTGAATATGTATTCTGGCAAATCGATGAGTTTTGTGATATTGAAGACGACGCTAAAACCGTTTTTTTACCTTCGCCGACTATTTTCGAATTTACATTAATTTTTCAGAATTAAGTACTAAAAATGGTCACTTATAGCTTTAATATGCCTTTTACTCCGGGTATTCTTGCGAAATTTCCAATTTCTTGATATCTGTTTAAAATATTAAATACTATTGTCCTCCCCTGGGGCATCGTGTGCTATCTTTTCAGCTTTAGTACAGTGTCTAAGTGATGGAATACTCTTGATTTGAATAGAGGAAAAAACAAACATGAATTACTTTAACCCTTAAATTAGTTAAGGAATTCTATAATTAACAGGTGAATATCTGCTCCTACAAGATAAATAGCGATACGTTTGGCACCACTGTGAGGGGTATTTCAAAAATAAAATGTTTGTGACAAAATCTTTAGGTCTAAAAGCGATCAAAGAACATGTGCGATCTAAAATGCGTCAAATTCTAGAAATGGTAAATAATAATAAAAAAATTAAATCCTGTAATATTTGCAATTCTGTAAATTGGAATAATTAATTAAATCTTTATAAACTGTAAACATCTCTAAGGATTTTTATGCTGTACAGATATTTTTTATACTTTTTTAATACTTTTAATAACTTAATTTTTTTAAGCTTCATCCAGCCAAATTCATGGAAGAAATTCACAATCTAACTTAGAACAGAACTATTTTAAAAAATATTTAATTTAGATCTAGGTTTTGATTCACAAATCCACATTTAACAACCAAATTTGACTTTTATCTGGGTTTTGATGCTTCCGGTATAACATATAAATAGACAAAAAATGTTAAAACATGTACTAAAATTGAAGTGTGCGATTAAACGCTTCCTTTTAGTAAGGCATTTCAAATTTTTTCCCATACCGTATATCCATGTATTTTATAACGATAACCTTTCACGATAAATGTCATAAAAAAAGGTAAAAATTGGGATAAAATTAATTAGGTAGTTTTCCAGATGAGCTCTGGACAGATTTGGCAGATGGGATTTTTTTTACACTTTCTACTTTCGGCTTAGAATGTTTACATTCAAGTAATGAAAAATAATGTATTTATTTAAATATTTAGTTCCTATAAAACTATATACATCTACAACTTTTATTATCACATCTAGCTTTGTTCTATATCTAAAATATTTTACCTGTTTGCAATGTTCCAAAGAAATATTTTGTAGCAATATGGGACACCAGTTATGTCAACTTAATCTTATAAAAAATACACGCTTACTAACACATTAGTGAATATGTTTTGAACAAAGAAAAGTGACATGAGTAATATAGATAAGATATGGTATCAAAAATATTGCAACTTTTAAAACTGTTTTCATCTATCTTCATCGTAAATAAAACATATATTTAGAACTATTACATAGTAGAACGCCAAAACTCTAACAATGGTCTAACTGACCATTCGACACAATAAAGAGGTGGCGTTAGTATGTTTGTTTGTTGGCTTTGAAACTAATGAACTGATTTTAAGGTTCTTTGATGGTTGGAAAGGCATATTCTAAGCTTAAATATATCAGTACTATATTTTATCTGACTGTGTAAAAAAGGGTGTTGTGCAAAAGGAGTTGAAAATGTGAAAAGTTTGAAAAAGTTTCGAAATTGAAATTTAACATAGTCAAAAAGGTAAAATACAGAATTATTATTCCACAATCTTGATGCAATTTTGAAAGTTTAATGAAACGCTTTTTTTTGTTTACATGGAGTATCAATTCAAATTGTTGGATAATTTCGAAATAATATTATGATATACATGCGAGGCGATGCTGCTCTGGGAGAAGGTAATAAACAGAGACAGACATGACCGCAAGTAACGGTAACAAATAGAAACCGAGAGTGCACACCGTTGGTATTAGTAGTCGGTGAATTTATTTGCATTTTTTAAATTATCGGTTTATAAATAAAAAGATTTATAGGATTTTGTATAAAAACATATATTGTAACAAATAAATGATTACTATGTAACAGCGAAAGCAGCAGTCAGTAGATTGCATATTGTAGATTGCGAGTGAGTCCTTAAAGCTTTCTTTATCTCTCTACAGGACTTCAACCTATAAAATATTTTGTACGTTACCCTGATGAATATAAGCCTTGATTACTTCATGAAGTCTGTTGATGCCTTCTAGGAATTTAAGTCTTTTGGAGAACAGTACTATGCATTCATATAGCAGGTGCTTTGCTGTTTCAGCTGCCGGTTGCAAAAACGGCAAATATCACTCTCAGCTTTGGCCATATTTTTGGGATGATATTTCAGATGGCAGTGTCCTTTAAAGCAGTTTGTTATTACTCGAATATCCCTTTTTGAGGGGTTATCTTACTCAACTTTAATTTTATCTGATTTTGTTTCCAACTCCGGAAAGCATCTTTCATGTTGTTTTTGATAATTCAAGAAATGAGTTTTTATTCCTTCTTTTGCGACACTGTCCGCTTCCTCGTTTCCCTTGACTCCTTTGTACCCTGTCACCCACATCTAGATTACCCTTTTATTCCTTGCCAATCGCTTTAAGGTTTGCCTGCAGTTCCAAGTCAACTTTATCTCGTAAGTGTTTGACCTGAAAACTTTTGTATTCGACGAGTGTTTTTATTGAGAAACTCGTCAGGGCGGATTTAGATTGTATGCTCGGAAGATCGTGGGAATATCTCTTAGGGATGTGGCAAGACCAAAACTTGGAGCTAATACTCCCAATCCGAAACCATTCTTTCATCTTAGATTCGTCAATCAACCATCCCATCCTTCTCTAGTCAAGGTAATCCCTCTCCGTTCGCTTGGCAACAATCAGTTGCTTCTTAATTATTCATGTCAAAATTGCACTTAATAGACGTGATTGATTTCGAAATGGATTCTGTTGGAATTGTATCCCGAATCTTCATAATTCCAAAGAAATTTCAAGGTTTAAGGCTTTCAGTTTGGAACATTCTGACGCCATCTGTCGCTGCTGGTCTCACCACAACTATATGCAATGAAGGATGGTTCAGCATTGCCTCTATTGCTGAGGTGGGCATAATGATATGGTTCCGCTGACTTCTAAACAAACTAAACTGTGTATTTTTTCAGCTGCTACTTGTTGTTCCTTAGGACACCATACTAAAGAGGCATAAGTGGCTACAGGTTCGATAATCGTTTCATATGACCATATGACCATAAACATATCCAGCTTACCGTTATTACTTTTTGTAGAATATTTTCAATATTTATTTATTTATTTATTTATTTACTTATTTATTTATTTATCGACGGACAACACTGTCCATATGACCAACAGCCAATAATATAATGTCCTTATAAGATTCAATTCAACTTATTTAAAATGGAAAGTGTTTTCAAAAAATAATTTTATATAATTTAGTTGATAGGAACAAAAGTTGATTTGTCAATTAAATATTATATAAAATTTTTCTTCTTTCAATTTATACCACGGTAGCAACATACAAACATCCAATTGTTATTGTAATAGTACTTTTTTTCTTGTTTTTACTATAATCTCTTTTTCAGATACAAATTTTATAAATTTCATAAAACTCTTATAACGGGATTTTAAGGACAAAAGTAGGCCAGCAATAGCGCAGTTTTCTAACAAAATTCACTATGTTCAACTCATCTATATTCACTATTAAAGCTAGAAAAAAATCAAAATGCATAATTCGATTGATTTTTGACTGTTTTTTTTTCTGATGGTGTCGTTAATTTTCTTCTTAAATTTTTTTCTTCTATCTTTTCTTTCAAAAGAATTTACACCAATCGTAGGCTCAACTCTTCGGCATCATAAGTTACAGCATTGTCAATTTCAATAATGACAAATATATTAAAATTGAGTTGTGTGATAGTAACGTGTAGACACGTTTTTTCTATTACGCTAAGTATCGCATGATATGACAACATCTTTCTGCAAGTAATCTGGTTTAATTTTATTACAAAGAAAGCAAAAATGTCAGTAGAGTATTTTCTGTTCGGATATCATATGTTTGTTTTTATTCATCATAATAGGCATATATGACTGCTCAAGAATCGGTAAAAGCAAAGATTTGAGTACACAAAAATCATCCCTGGCACACAATCGTTTCACTGTGTGAAATTAGTAGGTGAATTTTAGTCCCTCGAGTTAAAAAGATTTGCGTAATCTAAATTATCTTTGTTAAGTCTCCCAATTGTACTGCAGAGAGATCAGTAACACCATCTTATTCTCAAAAACAGCATCCTAAATAATTCAGTTTAGCAAAATTAAATTTATGTTTTTAAAATTATTGCATTATTAATACTAAAGACTCTTTTCACATGACAGAAAGCGCACAACAATTGTGAGCCCTGACAGCTGGAGCGCATGCGACCTTGTCTACCCGCTACGTCCAAGCACCGCGGTCTTAATTTATTTATCATTATTGAACCCGTCAATTCCCCAACTGGAAATTTTGCAGAAACAATGTTGAGCAGTAGTAATCTATAAATTATTTTGAAAGAAAAATTATATATTTTGCCTTAAAATTATCATATTCTTCCTTTTATCAAAGAAAATAAGCGGGTTACTTGAGTATATAAAGGGGACAATGATATCAAGCATTCAGTTGGTACTGTATAAAATTTGTTTAAAGAAAATAAACTTGTTAACATGTAGTCCTGAACTAAAACCTATATAAAACTTTTGGGGTGACCTCAAAGGTGGAATAAGGGTGGATAAAATTGTCAATTTAAACTATATAAAGTTACCCAGCACAAATAGAACTTTATTTTCTTGGAGGGAAGTTAACATTTAGTTAGTTAGGACTGTTATTTGGAATAGAGAATTTTCATCGAAATATCACACTTTCTTTTACATATTTGCTTATCTATTTAAAATTTGTTCTTTATAGATTTTTTTTGTCAAAATTAATGTTTTTAATTGGTTGCCCAATAAACTATAGCTTTATTTAGAAAAATTCATTGGCATGAAATGGGTAACAGTAAAAAAAAAATATGATAAATAAGAATGAATATACTTTAGTTATTTATAAATATTTTCAATTTTGTTAATTCTTCCATATTGTGTCCAATTAATTTGTACGCACACACTCAATGCCATACTTTAGAAACCTTGCGTAGAAAGATTTTGATAAAATCACAGGAAACAAATTAATACCCTGTTTCTCGAGAATGAAGAAAAAGCTAACCCATGTTTATCGAAATTATTTATTTTATTTTCGATTGAGCAATTTCATCTCATAAATTTAAAAATTCATAGTCGTAATATTTTAACCCATTCAAGACATATTTTTTAATAAACCTTATTCCCATACAGTATTAGAAATTAATAATCAATAAAATTAAAGTCTCCATGTCATCCTCACAATCTTTTAAACATAAAATAAAGCCTTTGCTGTTTCCTTAGCAACATGCATATTTGTCGGTTGATTATATCTGTCATTTCGCAATCGGTCTGAGCTCTTCTGTATTTCTTTCTTTTGCCTCCCTCTATGTTAGGTATAAATTTGTTTTCTTTCCCCTTCTTCAAGGTTTCTTTTCTTTTCATATCTGTTTAGAATTAATCATTAATAGCACCATAAACTTTTCTATATTATAAGGTAATAACCTCTTTAAAAAATATTAATACATAAACTGCCTCTAAGATTTTTTCCAACCTCAGCAGTTCCGTCAATTTCGACGGGAGCTGCAAATATGACCTTTATTCCCTATAGTTATTTTTACACATATACACGTATTTATTTGATGAGAATAAATGGAAACTGTATATTATTATTATTCCTCGATGCTATTTCACTTAGCTCAACAGACTATGTTTACGTCTTTCTCGGATGTATACCATCAAAAAAATAGGTGAGTCAAGGTTAGAATACTAAGCTAATAACTTAAGCTAACGTGTTTGATGTAAACAGTTTTTGACCAAGTAGCACCTATTCAAAATGACTGCCTTCTGCATATCAATAAAGGTGTTTTGGTGCAGACCCAGCTGATTAAGGCTGTTCTCTAGACTACTTAATATTAGGACTGTCGATGATAGGATGATCGGTATGACAGAGTCAACCTGATATATTTTTTGAATCTGAATTCACTATTTAATATACTTAGACTTTTGTTCTTAATATTTTTTCATCATGTTATGGTTGGGCACAACGAGATCTATCAGATATAAAGACTTGATTTCTTTATCCATCAATACAGTAGCTAATTATTCGTCATCCGCCTGTCGGTAATAATAGCCTGATAATAGTTTTAAAGAGTCCTTCTTTAGCATAGGCTTTGTTGATTAGTTCATACTTTTTGCCAGCTTCTAATATTGCACCCTTAATTGAGTATATGCAAGTACTCAATTTTATTTACGTATGTGCACCCAGATGTTACGTGCTGAATTGCTTCTAACTTCTGATGACATTTTGTACACTAGGCTGATTGGATATTCACTTTAAATTCTCTATAATTGAGTGGTATTAATAACTTGCTCCTAGATAGCAATCATAAATTCCTCAGTATCTAGGAAGAGCAACCCGTTCTTCCACCATCTGTAAGATGCTTTCAGATTTATTTGGTGCCAATGTGGGTTATTAAAATGTCGACCATGCAAAGATTTTTGTGACCATTAACCTTGCTTGTTAGCATTTAGTAATGATGATATTTGTACATTTTCGCTAGGGAGATTTAATGGGGTGTAATTATTGCCTCTCATCTTGATGACTTGGTGAAGCTTAGAATTTCGGGCTTTGCGGGAGAAGGAGTCTCTTAACTTATTCAAGTAACTAGAATATATGTTGGTGATAGCTGTCATTGCTCTTCCTCTTTTAATTTTAGGAAGCGTAGTTCTCAAAATAGAAGCATTAAGATGTAAGCATTATATTTAGTCATCATGGTGCAGGTCCCTCATTGCTTTAAAGTTCGGTGTTTATATTTATTCATTCTGAACTTATATGGATATATTTGGAAAAGTGTGTGCTGTTTTTCACAGAACTTTCAATATTTTTGGCATCCTTTGTAGTGTGTCAAAAGATGAGGAACCGCACTCTGTTAAACTTCAATATCTGTGATTTTTTGAGGAAAAGTCATTCTTGATAAAATTTTACTTGCCTTATAGTGAAGCCTTAACAAATTTGAAATAAAAACATAATTGTTCCACATATTGACTTCTTACTAGTACACATTTTTCTAATCTTATTCTAAATTCTTCATACCCAGATGCAACTAATTTACACACAGTTTTTTGACTTATGTAAATATTTGGGTTCCTTTAATTCGATACTTTAATTGCATATCGATAAGATACATTTCCAATCTCATAACATTTTTCTAGATAAATCCGCTGTTCTAAGGTTAACATGTTCAACTTGTTATTTACTAACTATTTTGTGGCAAAACATAAATAATGTCTGTTACACTGACATTAACAGAAAAGTAACAATTGGCAGTTGAATTCATCTGTTTAGTCAAAAATAGAAATGTACGTTAAAATGCCTTACATTAAAAATTTTCTTTTTTGGTTAAAATTAATTACAACTTTTTTACTCAACTACATATTTAGGCTTTGTTTCCATTTCGGAGCAACCGAGTTAAATAAAATTTGTAAAAAATAAAGAGTATTTCATTTAAGATTAATTCTACAATATTTAATATTTCAAACACCATGTATATGTTATTATTACTTTGATCACTGAAATCCGGAGACAAGCAAAAGTTTTTATCAGGAATGACATTTTCTCGAAAAAACAAAAATATTAAAGTTTACTAGAGTGCAGTATCCCATCCGTGGACACAAGAGATGGATAATGATATGGGAGATATCTCTGTACCTATTTATCACAAAGTCATTAATCCCACGATTCAATATTCTGGAAGATGAGTTCATTGCCAAGCAAAACAAGAGCAAACTCACAGAATCACCCTTGAAAATTCCTCTTCTCATATAAATCTCTTCAATTCAGAGACTGATTGATATAGGCTAATACGCCACTGATGCCTAATAGTATCAAGAAATTTGAGTATTATGGTATATAGAATTATATATCGGCACTACTTCAAGTAACCAAGAGTGCGGCAATTACCTTTAGATAGTCTATGAATGCTGTTTAGACATTACGTTTAGAGATGCATCGATACGTACTTCTGCCGATACGATATCGATATTTATAGAAAAGTAACGACGACACCGATACTGATACCCTTGCAAGCTTCAAAAGGTGTAAAAAATAAAAAGCTTTTTGGTGGTTTTGGATAGAAAATATAGAAATAGACGACATTACTTACATATATAATATTTATTTAGAATGTTAACTAACGAAATTCGGAAATTGTAATTTAACAAAATATGAATTATGCTTTGAAAATTGCAATTTAACAAAATATTAGTTATTTCTTGAAAATAGGAATTAAACAAAATATCAATTTAATAATAGAGTTCCGATTACAAATTAATAATTAAAATTCACATATATGAGATTTTTATTCAGAAAACACAACATACTTAAATTATTAAGTGAAAGCTCATTTCGCAAGTCTGTTTGTACTAAACCTGTCGTTGAGTACAGCTTTTCAGATGCATTTGGAAACTGAAATATTTTTGTGCCATTTTTTTCAAATTTGGAAATAAAACATCACTGCTCTAGAAAAGGAAATCTTCTTCTCTTGATGCGGGGGATCTCAAATATCTCCTTAACTCTTCTTTGAGAGAATTAGTGCTCAAAAGCGAGAGAGGCTCATCTTCTTCAGCCTCTTTAAAAAAAAATTAACAAACGCTCCATATCCCACATCTCGTAGATGTCTCAAAACTTATCTTTGGTTGTTTCATTGTCGATTCTGAAATAGTTTGTGAATTCATAAACTTTTCAAGCCGCCTTTTTGCCATACTAATAGTAGATTGTTTATGAAATGTTCGAAGTTTATAACGCGGATTTATTACGGTGGCTAAATAATACGATTCTTTATTTTTTAAATAATCAAATCTTTCATTAAAAGCCAATATCGTATCAGCCGTCATAAGTTTTGATACATTTCCACTTTTTTATCTTGAATCACTCTTCGGAGGCTGTTAATTAACGAAATAGCGTCGGATAATACAGCTGTGGCTTTGCTAATTAATTTTGTAACCTCTTCAAAATAAACTAAAATGTTGACCACCTTATCCATCATTATCCATTCTTCCGTTGTGAGTTCTACGTTGCACTTTACACTTGGGAAACAAGCTTGTACTGCAACTCGTTGCTCCAGCAATCACTTTAACACTTGCAGCGTCGAGTCTTATCACGTAGATACGTCTTGTATGATTCGGAAAGTTACGAGCGTCTTGCATTTCCTTTAAAATCCTGCTGCTGCTCGTAGAATGATTGAAATGACCAATGATAGACCGTGCTTTAGTAATCATGACCTGATTCTGTTTAAGAAGGCTAGCTTTAATTATCAATTGTAGTGAATGAGCCAAACATTTGATGGACACTAATTTATACGTCTGTTGAATCTCTCTGATAGCGACACCCATATTTGCAGCGTTGTCGATAACTATGGCTCGAACTCTGTCCTGATTATTCCAATAGAGAAATGCCTTCTTTAGATTACATGCTATGTTGGATCCTGAGTGCTGAAGGCCCTCGAATGGCATTACTTCGAAGCAATAAAGCTTGTACACGAGGTTAGCATTTATGACATGAGCTAATAAAATCATTAGATTGCGAAGAAGAGTCACTTGTTCATATATCGGTGGTTGTCACAATATGCAACAACTTTTTTGACAGATCTATTACTCTAGTTCTCACTCGTTCATATATTTCTGAAATAACTTTTTCCGTAATGTGGAAATCTGATACCATTTTGTAATTTGGGCATAGCTTTTTTAACAATCGTTGATAGCCTACCTTGTTGATTAAGTCAAATGACTCCATATCGACGCATATTTGCTCAGCAATGGTACGAGTGCCCTAGTATCATCATCTCTATAAAATGATTTTTTATCGATTATCTCTGTTAGAGTTGCTTATCTCTTAGGGAGTGGGTCACTGTCATCACTCATTGACTTCGGCACTGAAGCGGGGTCCAATTCACTCTTTTCGTGTGGATCCACAAGTTAGATGTGTTATAATTTTTTGAATTGGTACTACCAGATACGTTTTCTTACAATACATACACTCCCACGCACATGTTTTTGCCATACCTAGATGAGAATCTGAAAACTCAAAAAGTTTTATAACTTCCAAATGGTATCTTAAAATATAGGTAACAATCGTCAAAAAACCGTTACATTTGTCTTTAAAACCAATAAGCATATTTTATAAATAGTATCATAAAAAAGTAAAAAATTGAAAAAATTTTAATGGTTTTTATAATGTTATAATTTTAAGTGCCAATATTGCAGAATAAAAAAACTAAAACAGTTTAGAAGAGTATTGATTCACCTTTAAAATGAGCGATGAAACGTCAAATTTGGTATATTTGGACCAAAGTTGGATCAATTTTTCTAAGAAAAACAAGATAGAAGAAAAGTGTAAATAGAAAAAAGACGTGTTCTTATATAAAGAACAGAAGTATATAGTTTAAAAAAAAATCTGAGAAAAAAAATTTTTCCAATTTTTTTTAATGACACAATATTTTTGAAGTTAAAGAAAAATAAATTGCAGAAAAGTTGAATATATATATATATATATATATATATATATATATATATATATATATATACGTACTGTTGAATACAACGTTAGAAAATATAAGGAAACTAGCTCTATTTATCGTAGACGTAATAGAGAATATCTGAACGAAACAACTCTTAAAGAAGACAAGACAGATATATTGTTCACATTGCTTTACGTAATAGACGTTTAAGTGTTCCTGATATAACTGTGCAAATTAATAAAAATTTGAAAATTATAATTTGAACGTATAAGTACGTCGGAGACTTGATGAAAATTGAATTTTTGGACGACTTGCTACTAAAAAACCGTTGCTAAAACTCGTAAATATAAAGAAAAAAAAGATTAAAATGGGCAAAACAACAAAAAAATTGGAGCATTGTTCAGTAGAAAAATGTGCTTTTAGCGACGAATCGAAGTTTGTAGTTTTTGGATCGAAAAGTGTATGTGCTTTGTTTGGTTCCTAGTATCCAACATGAAGTGGCTCAGTAATGGCTTGAGCTGGCTTAACCTGATCCCGTGTTGGTGACCCTGTAAAAGTCGAACGAATCTTGAAAAAGGAAGGCTATAAAAACTTCTATACAAGAACGTATTGCCCTCTGGTACTCGTCTAGTAGGGACTCCTTTTACTTTCCAACATGATAACGACTCCAAACACATTGTAAATATCTGCAAAAGTTAGTTGAAAAAAAAAGAAGACATTAAAAGTCATGAAGTGGCCACTATAGAGCCCAGATTTAAACTCGATAGGATGAATTAAATAGTTGTTCAAAAGCAACGTCCGACATCGGTTGCTTATTTATGGGAAATCTTACAAGACGAGTTGAAAAAAATCAAGGTAGATACACTCAACAAATTAATCTTGCACATGCCAAGAATCTGCCGGGCTCATTAAAACCAAAGGCTACCACTTTGATGAGAAAAATGTTGAAACATAAGTATCATACTATCTAACAAATTGATATTTACTTTCTTCGCTATAATTGTTTGTTAAAATTCGTTCTTTGTATTATATATTTGTTTAAATTTTGAATTCTATGCATATTGATATTTAAGAACTGACCGCTAATTAGTTAGTAATAACTAATATTTATTTTTGTCTTCCTTTAAACGCTTAATCCTAATAAATGTAAATATGAATTAAAATTGTTCCTTTGTTAAATAAAAGTGTTTTTCTTTAACTTCAACAAAATATCGTCTGGCTTTTTTTCATTAATTTTACAATTTTGAAATTTTTTATGTCATAATAAATAGGAATTTTTTTTTCTCTGATTTTTTTAAAACTATATATCTGTGTTCTCAGGATAAATGTAACGGTTTTTTGAAGATTTATACCTAAAATTAAGATGCCGTTGGAATTTTTACGCTGCGACCATTTCTTTTGAAGTTATAAAACTTTTTGTGTTTTTGTGTTTTCAGATCTTCATTTAGGTATGGCAAAAACAGGCAGGGGAGTGTACATGTTGCTTTAGAATTTTCGGATGCGGATAGTTCAACTTCAAGGTGATTCCATATAGAACTTTTTTGTTTCGAGGTTGACATACTTATTGATTAACTTTTGTTTTTTACCAGGCTTATGATTACGTTGTTACTGTATACGTATTTATTTAAAAAAATACCACAATCACAAGTTAATGCCACAAAGAAATTAATTATTTATTTTATTACGCGTCGAAAGTAACAATTGACAACAAGCAACTAGCGGAATGAAATTATAAAACGCAGGGATTTCCCGAGCGTATATAAATTGTGCAGCGTTTAAATGAATGAACTAAGTGCGGGGATGGCGCGTTTACACGATGGATAATTATAGCGCGGAATTCAAAATGTATTGGTGTATCGGCAAACTAATATCGCCGATTCCGATATATCGGAAAACCAACGGCATCGCCGATATATCGGTATCGGATGCATCCCTAATTAGGTTGTCTCTTTTGAGGTTATCTTAGTATTATAGACTCAATGGTCAGTTCTCCCTTGCATCCCTAATACTATTTTATACACTCCTGTTCTTCCGAGAGTATGTTGTGCTATCGATATTTTTTAAATTTTGTTATTAATGTAGGCTGTCATTATTTTGTGTAAAGTTGGCAACGTGTTATTGACCTATATCTGAAAGGATCGTCTGGTTGCACACTCATGTAAGTTAAACCTAGCATAGGAGATTCAGGAGTGGCTTCAGGGAGATTAAGGATATGTTTGAACTATAGGGCAAGAAGTTCTTACAATGAATGAAATTTTTTGTATCACAAATTTTAGATGTTATTAACTCCTGGGGACTTTCTGTTGTCTTACTTTTGTAATTTATTCTTTGCTGATATTATCAAATTTCATATCTGGAGTATTACTGTATTTTCTTTAAGGGTTTATCCAATGCTCTTTGGTTTCAGTCCAAAGTCATGACCTATGCTCCGTTCATTGTTATGTTTGTGGCAGGTTGTTTTCGATTTATATAAACTCTTGGTGTTAAAGGGCTGATTCTGTTTTTTTTTTGTATCTTCTATTAAGTTATTATTAATCCATTGTTTTTAAAATATCCTGTACTTAGAAAATAGTTAGCAAATCTGTATCTTAAAAACAAAGGCTACACTATTCTGCATTTCGAAATTTTTTGTCAGTTCCTGATATTTTATTGAGTTTTGTTGTATCTACTGTGATGTGCTGAATTAAAATATGGGCTCGGCTTTTAACTATCATCTATAAGTTTGTAGAAAACGAAAGAAGAATATAAAATATGAAAACACAAACCATAAGCAATCAAGTGAGTTTTCAAACAATTAAAAAAAAGGTCATTTTTTTATAAAATATTTAAAAAAGTATAATACAATCAAATAAATTATTTTGTTGTCTATTTTGCTTGTATTTGCCGGGATTGGTTTCACGTTTGAGGGTCCAAAAGTAGTCCGCTAACATGTTTGGGGTCCATTTTCCACTATACCACATCTCCATTTGAACAATTTGCTGGTGAAATCGTTCACCATGTTCATCTGAAACTGCATCTAAATTTTCAGAGTAGAATTCCAAACGGGAGTGAAGAAAATGCAGCTTAAGTGACATGTTACAACCTAACGTCTTGTAAGATTGGATAAGTTCTTCAACTAGATCTTTGTAATTCTCTGATTTCTTGTTACCTACATACATTTTTGAAAACAATCCGCTTCCTATTTTCTTTTCTCGAAAGTGTAGTTTCAAAATTTTCGTCTTTAAAATTTCTCGTATTTGAGGTTCAACGAAGGTCCTTTTTTTAAGTTATACCTCACTTATACCCGCGAATTTCGGTCTGAAATAAAGAAAAGCATGTCTTTTTCTATTTAAAACTGATTTTTTCATAAGGTCTAATTTTCTGTGCAGAGGATGTAAATAATTTTTTTGCTACTCTACTAAGGGCTCATTAAGGATGTTTTTTAGAGCCGACATAATGTTTTCACGTCAACAATATTTGGTGTAGCTACTCAGAAGTCTTACAAGTAGTACAATAATTTTGAGATCGGAACAGATAT
Organism: Diaprepes abbreviatus; assembly: GCA_034092305.1. NCBI lineage: Eukaryota > Metazoa > Arthropoda > Insecta > Coleoptera > Curculionidae > Diaprepes > Diaprepes abbreviatus. Next base: position 584,153 of record JASJET010000026.1, read on the forward strand.
TCCATTTATGATCTTCGCATTTTATGCTTTGAAGTAATATACGTATATTCTCGTACATCTTTTTCATATTTACAGCATGACTTACGGGAACCGATGGTTGTTCAGTTTCATTAAACAATAAAACTGCCTTTAGACTTCTCTTCGAAGAGTCAATAAACAGTCACCACTTGGTAGATTGATTAAACCCGAAATATCATGACAGTAAACTAAGCCATTTGCCATTGGGAAAAAGACTGCCAGCATAGACTTACCTTTTTCTAAACGTGTAAATTTTCGCCCCTTTTTGTGATAGATTCCACTGCTGTAAACGATATCCAAGCAGCTGTGACTTTGTTTTGGGAAGATCCAAATCCAATTCATATTGGCTTTTCTCTTGAAAACTTGGATCGGCTTTTGGTTCTAAATAATCTAGTTCATCCGATTCCGACTCGATTTGATATTTTTCTGAAACCTTAAGTACAGGTACGCTAGAAGCGTCATGAGGTACAGGTCTTACGTTTGAAGATATTAGGATATTCAGTTTTATCTTAGCTTTTATTAGAAAACCCCAGGATTTTTATTAAGCAAAAGTAGCAATCATCAACATGATTCTGAAGTTCTCGCCTAATTATTGCCATTCCAAATTTCATAAACTTGTGAGTACCCAGTAGCCGTTCTCTTAAGGTTCTTGAGCTAGTGTGGCAGCAAATTTTGGAAGCCCAATTTTGTGTTGTGGTCACCAACTTTGCACCCAACATTTAACTCGTAGGCTCTTCTCACAAGTGGGCTGAAAGCCTTTCCTTGAGCTTGCAGAGTCACTTCACCACATATATAATAGAAACTGTTCGGTTTGTTCACACAGGATCGCGACGATAACTATTCGCTAGTTCTTTACACTTCGCTCGTATATCCAATACTGATTCTTCGATGACCGGCTGGCTGATTATACACTCGTTTCATATGTCTGGTGTTTTCTAGAAACATCGAGTATCGAGAGTACTAGAAGCGACGATATAATTTCTGTATACAGGGGTCCTTCGATGAATACGGGGTATGTTGAAATTGGGAATTACATGGATTTTAATGGGTATCTCCGTTATTTTAAGTTTTAAGGAGTTAAGACTTTGTAGATGAGGGGTCATCTCCAGACTCACCCCATGCAGTGTTGCTAGATTGTGCGCAATTTACCTAAACTTAGAGAAACCGTAGATCTGGAAACATTACACCAGCTATGACAATTTATATATCGCATAGAAATCCTCAAACCTGCTTTACAATCAATCAAAACATGTTGTTGACGTTCCCTAGATTTTGCTATGTGACGCGACAATTTACACGTCAGTGTAAAGGTTACATAGGTAAAAATTATCAAAATAACATATTAGTTTGGCGGGGAGGAATTGCTTGCAGAACAATGATGAACATTTTATAGGGTTTTAAGATATTTCAATTTTGCATTCGATACAACCTCAAAAATGAGCTCCTAACCATGCAAAAGTTTATATTTTACGTCTCTCCAGAATCGGTCGTCTTTCTTAAATTAATATAATTAGTCCGTCATAAATTAAATGCATTAGATCCACGTTAACTATTCTCAGGCAACCAGTATAAATTTTTGGAAGTTAGTTTTGCGTCAAATAGTCATATAATTATTTTTATACGGCTCATTTTATATTTTGACTGAAAAGAAAACAAATTAGATATACAATGTTGAGTAATCTTATTTTTATTTTTATCTTGAACTAGCCAAATCATTACAGTAAGTCTTCTTATTTTAGCTTGGAATAGCATAAATGACACGATATTTTTTTTTAATATGTTCTGGTAAGTTTAGTAAATATGAATACTTAAAATGTAGATTCCTAATTATTTAATAACTGTCCCATTCTTTGTTTCAAAATTTCGAATTCTGATCTTAAGTTGACAATATTTAAAAAATTTAAATTATTGACAATATTGGAAAATGTGTCAATTTCCTTAACAATCATATCTTTTTTTGATCTCAATATAGGTCTTTCAACATCGTATAAAATACTATTGCAATATGTGTCCGTCGCAAGTCTTAGTCTATAAAACTCATCATATTGTTCGTCATCTTCACGTAGTTTCTTCTCAAATTCCAAAGAAATAAATATGCTACTATCGCAAAGAGTTAAATTCTCCATTTTGATTTCAAGCTGGTCTGCTTTACCTGTTAATTTTTCCTCAGCAGTAACGCTAAGTAAGCCATTTTCATCAAGAGAAAATTTAACCTCAAATTTTACAGTTCCAGCTTTGCCCGGTGGTAAATTATAAATTATAAATTCACCAAGTTTTCTATTGTGTTTGCAGTTTTTCCTCTCACCTTCGTATATTTTGAAAACGACAGATTTTTGGTCGTTCTCGCTAGTTTCCATTACTTGCTTAATGCTTACTGGCAGTGTAGTTCCTTTTTCAATAAACATTATCATTAAATCGTACTTTGCTAATAATCCTAAAGAAAATGGTGCTACCTCTTTTAATCGATAAGTTTCTAGAGTTTTTATATTAGATTTTAATAGAGCTGCATGTATACCAGCACCTAAGGCTACAGCTTCATCTGGATTAAGGTCAGTATTTAATTCCATACCATTGAACATGTTTGAAAGGAGCTCTTTCAGTTTTGGAATTCTTGTAGAACCTCCTGCTAGTACCACCTTGTCAATATCGGATTCTGATAAATTTGCCGACAACAAACATTGTTTCACCTAAAAAAGCGATACCATTGATTAAATTAATACAAACTTCACCAAAAAATAGAGAGATGATTCTAAAACCACGTAGGGAACTTGAATTAGATTGTGTGGACCAGACACCAGACACTTCGACAACATGGAAAAATCACTGAAGATTCTCCAGACATCATGTCGAATAACTAAGAAGCCATCAGTGCGCTAAAATCTCAAGCAATCAGCTTCAAAATAGTTTGGAAATGCTTAGAGGAATTAAATGTACTAGGTAACAACAACACGATTACCCTTCTATGTGTGCCGGGATAAAGTGGCTTAGAAGGAAATAAAAAGTAGACAAACTCGCAAAAAGGGGAGGCTGAAAAATTATTTTTGGAGCCTGATCTTTTTATGCATTAGCAACAGAGTAATACTGGAGTAAGATTCAATTATTGAACTAATATACAAGAAATTTTTACAAGCTATAATACCTCTGAGGAATTATAATCAAAATAAATTCATGTAATGCATTAGCATAAGTATAAACCAACTTGAAAGAAATCCAAACAGAATACTACCATTTGGGAGCAAAGAAAAATGAAACCTTTATTCATATTTTTTCAGAATGGGTGGCCTTAAAAAATCCTAGGATGCAACATAAAAGTTTATCGAATAGAAGAGATCTACACAATCTTAAGCCGTCTCACATTTAGAGTTTTCTTAAAGAACCTGTTTTATTTGGCAGACTTAGTAGCAGAGGGGGAGTTCAATAGAATTTTAAGGTCGCAGTACATACATTCCCACATTCCCACCTAGATATACATACATGCATACATACTACGTAAAAAATTAATGATCAACCTTATTGTATGATCAAGAACACCAATTAAATCGAACTCAAGGGAATTTTAGGGACCTGGTGTCGTAAACCATTATCATTTCAGAAGATACTAATAAATAAATAAACTATTGGGCACAAAAATTAAATCATATCTGTTTTTCGACGCTTTGAAGCTTTTTCTGAATATTTGATTGCTATTGTTTCATGTGCCCCCTTAGCCAGCTAGAAGAGTTTTCAACTTATTTACAATTTTTCGCAAAATTCTCCTAATATCAAGCAGATTTAGTGATTTTTGACAAGAAGTCTATGATAAAGAAAATAATACTATGTTTGTATAGTGTTCGTTCGCAAAAAATATTACTGAAAAATGGAAAATAACACAAACGCTAACATACTAAATTTATTTTTTATTCTTGGCAAGTGCAAAAGAATTATAAATCGAACGTGTTGAGTTTTCAACGAAAGATATCCTAATTGACAATGACACGCCTTAACAGAGAAACATAGTATTTATTTGTTTGTCATGGCATTCTTGCCAAATATCCGTAAAACTAAAAATCCAGTGGACGTTCACCGTGAGACAGCCTGTATATTTAATAAAAAAAAAACAAAATTTACCATGACTATGGTACATTAAGGGTAAAATTGAATTTATATTTTTTTTATCTTTTGCCAGTACAGTGTTTTTGTGGAAAATTGTTTCATTTTTGACTCCTACAAATTTAGAAGATGAAACCGAATATGAAGCAATGCGAGTATCAGCTGTATTAGAGAAGGCTATTAGCATAGTTCTATTGCCATTTTATTGAGAAAACATCGTCCCACAAAAATTTGTAGGTTATTTAATGAAACATAAACTTGTAGAAGACAAGAACAAGAATGTAAGCAATAAGCTAGTTTGTCCCTATCTTTATAAGTTCTTTTTATCCTCTTGAGGCATATATTTTATTATTTCTGCAATACAATTTTCGACCTTACATGACTATGGAAGTATTTAGTTTTCCTAATGATTCTAATGATTTAATCCATTCAAAATCATGCAGTGAAAATAGTCAAAAAAATAAAATTCTTTCTCCGTGAAATAAACAGGGTGTCCGATACGTACCTCCCAATTTCTCAGGAGCCCACTTTTTTATAGAGAAAAATCCTAAAATGTCCATTAATGGAGATACAACGCCCTAATGGGGAATCATTAAACCATACTAAAGTAGATGTTTTAGATCCTCGGAAAATCAAGAACGGATTTGCAGCCACACTCATTGGGCCTAATTTTCGACAGGTGTCATTTTACAGAGCTAAAAACTGATTTTTTAAATATTTTGGTCATTCCTCTTCAAAAAAGGCAGTCTTATTTATTTCGAAACTCTCGGTTTACGAGATAAATCGGTTTTTATGCAAAAAACTCATAAGTTTCTAACGCTAAACACAAACAGGTAAAAGTAATATACGCAGGGTATGCTGATGGGCTTTAATTTACGGGGAAGCGCTGTCTTACTCTTCGAAGGCAAGAAGATGTTATGCTGAAAGTTTTCCAGCTTAGACATTGTCAAGTACAGAAACCTTTTCAAGGGGTTGATCGGGGCTCAATTGATTTACAATGTCATTAAAATGCAAAAATAGTGAAAATGTTTAAGTGCTATTTTGGTAAATGTTCAACATAGGCTCCACATGCTTCAATATATTTTCTTGTTCTTCGAATGTTTTACCGCTGTACTACAAATAAATTCCGTCATCATTACGGACTTCATTAGAATGTTAGTTATTATTTAGTGGTGTTGAACAAACTAATTCTTTAGATGTCCTCAGAAGTAAAGGCCCATTTCGATCAAAAACGTTTAAGTGTTGACGTACGTTAAAATGAAATGGAACACCATAACGCATGTACTACATTTGCATAAAAATTAATTCGTTAACTCTAATAATTATTTTCTAATCATCTTTTACCTATTTCGCTTAGGCTTCGGCCAATCCTTTGTAAGGTTTTTGGACTTGGCAATTTTCGAGCTGGAAATCTTTCAATATCAGAATATCAGCATATTCTGCGTAAAAATAGTCCTCCAATTTTTAAAATTATTTTTACTTGAAGGAGGTTTTCACAAGTTCCATCAATACTAATTCATTATGTAGGTATTCACAATAACAATCTGATTTTTACCTGTTTGAGTTTAGTATTAGTACTGCCAAACTAAGAGTACATTTTTTTGAAGAGGAATCACCAAAGTATTTAAAAAATCAGTTTTCAGCTCTGTAGAATGACACCTGTCCAAAATTAGGCCCAACGAGAGTGGCTGCAAGTTCGTTCTTGACTTTTCTGAAGATCTGAAAAATTTACTGTAGTATGCTTTAGTGAATCTGTTTGGGCTCTATAAAATATTAAAATTTCATTTTAAAATTTAGAGTCGATAAGGTAAATCGCCGGATACCCATTTAGGGCTCTGTATCTCCGTTAAGGGCACCTTACGAATTTTTTTCACTGACAAAGAAAGGTTCTCTTGACCTCCACTGTATGCTTATGGAATCCAAAAAAGTGTACACGTATTTTGCCGTTTTGCGAAAAAATTATTTTCAAGGAAATTATCGGGATTTTAAAATTGAGCTTGGAGCTTTTGCAGTGAACAAAAATGAGAATTATTTTTTTTTCAAAATTGTATATCATTATGACTAATCGACGTAATTCAGTTTTCCCTTTAATTAGGATTACATGAGAAAGCATTTTTTTTTTTTGGAAAAAATGTCATTGCATGAGTTGAAATACAATTGGTCATTGAGAAAAGAAAAAAAAATTAATAATGTCTACCCCTGCATTTTAGCACCCATGAAAACAATTGTAATTAAAGAAGCCTACAACAAGGCACCCTCGAAAAAAAATTCGTCAAAGAAAAGTAATTTTTGAGAAAATCGCGTTTTTCTTTTTTTTTCGAAAAACCCCCATTTTGTTAATTTTGAAAAATTTTTCGGTTTTCAATTTTTTTTTTTAAATTTTATGATTCATGTGATCTTAATCAAAAGCGAAAACTGAATTACGCCAATTAGTCATAAAAATATACCATTTTGAATAAAAAATGACTTTAATTTTTCTTCACTGCAAAAGCTCTAAACCCAAGTGAAAATTTCGATAACTTCCTTAAAAATGATTTTTTCTCAAAACGACAATATATGTGTATACTTTTTTGAGTTCTTGAATAATATATTTCACCGGGAAAGCCTTTAATTTTTTTAATTTTTTGCGTGCTTTGAATGGAATGGGTATAATTTACCATAAGTGCAATGTCTACCAAAGGTCGGTAGTCAGTTCATACACCTGCATGTAAGAATCTAGGGTCTTTTTAGGAAATAATTATTACGGAATGGAAAAACATACAAAATTATATTTCAGAAATGTTTAGACATATAAACGCTGTCCGAAATTTGTATGTTCCAATGGCAGTAATATATACAGGCTGGATAGTTTTGGAAGTTTTTATACGCTATCTGAGAAACTTCTTTTTTTTTATTTATTGGCATTGGCTGATCAGCCATGCAGCCAGTCACGAAGTGTTATTTTATTCAAAAATATATTAATAATAAAAAACAGATTCTTCACTAGGTTTTGAGATATTGAAAAAATGATTTAACATAGGTCTTAAACAGGGATACACACTTCATGCCGCTAGGAATCTGAGAAACTGTAAAATATTTTAAAAACCAGATAAAGTAGTTCCGCCATCGGTTTCGGATTTACATGGCGATTTTCAAATTTTTCCATTTCCTAAAATGTCCTATATTTTATTTATCAAAGCAACTACGATAAAACTAATATAATAATAAAGCTCACAGATTAGCTCACTAGAGCCAAGTTGTGCATGTTTATGTTAACACACTTTAAAAGACCAATAAGTTGTTAAAATACACAAGTAAAAAACACACTTAAACAATATTCAAAAAGTCAAAAATATCAATAAGAAACCAAATTAACTACATTAAGTGTTCAAACTGTTGTCCATTGTTATCTCCAGACACAGTTGGCAACGTTTTCGCACTGCTCTACTCACCGCGTTATGAATATGAATATTAGTAATACTTTGCATAGCCGCCAACAATTTTTCTTGTAATTCTTCTAAAGTTCTATTTGTATTTAGATAGATTTGGTTTTTTATATAGCCCCAAAAAAAGAAATCTAAGGGGGTAACATCAGACGACCTAGATGGCCAGCTGACTAGTCCATTGTTTGCTATCCTTTTCTATGCAAAATTAGCGTTAAGGCATTCGACAACAATTTCGGCGTTATGAGCCGGGACTCCGTCGGGTTGAAAATACAATCTGTTACCTTCTAAAGGTAAATTATACATAATGAGACGATGTGTCTAGGTAGGTTTGTGAATTTAAATTCCCTTCATATATCTCGTAGGCCATTATTCTATTACCCAATAAAACAAACCAACCCATTAAACCAAAATAGTCCTTGAGTTACCCAATTTATTTGTTGTTGGGGGTTCTGATCTGCTCACATATGGTTAATATGGTGATTAAATATACCATCACTTGTTATTCGTGACTCATCCTTCCATATAATATTCTTAAAGAAAAAATCACTATTTCGCCACATACCCATGTACCAATTACAGAAGTTAAATCTTCGTTCAGGGTCGTCAGGAAGAAGAAGCTGAGTTTTTCTTGCCTTGTAACATTTAAACTTATTTTTCTTTAAAATTTTTAATGATTTTTCATGAGACACCCCAATGTCTATTTCAATAGTTCTGCTTGATGTTGAAGGATTCATTTTCTTTACCTTCTTTTTTATACGCTTTTAACCGTGGCTATTTAGAGTATCTAAAATTGATTAGGTTTTCCGTAGTCTCTTAAAAATTGTGGGGTTGGATTGTTTGCGCTCCGGATACCGTTCAATATGATATATTTGTCGAACTTAAAAAAATTTCTTAGCAGTGACCTATGGAAATGATTTAAGCATTCAGATATTCTTTTTAATCAAGATCAGTTAGAATATTTATTATACTATATTACTGTAGGTTAAGACGCTGTAATTAAAAAATGAAATAAATGATTTCATATTATATCAATATAGCTTCGTTAGTAGACACTTCTTATTTTAAAAAGTTTACATATTTAATAAAAACTGTTTTTAGCCTATTTGTGGTTAATTTATATTAACAATATTAAATATTTCTAAAAAAAATGCAAAATGTAAAAAATACCATTCCATTTAAAAAATTAAAACTTGGTATTATATCTCGGTAATTAAAACAAAAATTAAAAATTTAACTACGTCACTGGATTTATAGAAAAAAATACTTTAAGATTGCTTTATTAGTTTTATCGCAGTTGCTTTGATAAATAAAATACAGGAAATGGAAAAATTTGAAAATCGTCCTGTAAATCCGAAATCGATCGCGATAGCCGTAATTTGTTTTCGCCATTATAATTTTCTCAAAAATAGAGCTCAAAACTACTTTACCAGATTTTTAAAATCTTTTACAGTTTCCCAGATAGCCTAAAAAGATCTTTCCGCTACGTATAAAAAATTGATTTTCAAAATATTGGTTGTCCATTTTTTTTATTGGAAAGGTATGTGAAAACTCATAAAAAATGTCGCATTGTAATTTATTAAGGGCGAATGGGGGAAAAAAGATCATTTTCTTCTTTTCTTGGCTATCAAGTATTAGAATCACAAGCACAATATGTGAATTTCTTCAAGTCTTATTTCATCGAAAATATCGTAAAGAATCTAGACCCATCTGATTTTTATGGTAGGAACCCCTACATGAATTCAAGGCTACAAACCAAAATGAAAACCTGTTTTCTAATTTTTAGGATACACAATCAAATCTAAACTCTATTATCTATTTTTTAAACTGCGAATTTACTTCTTATTATGATGAAAATTTTTATATAGTTCTTACTTAACCTTATGCATAATCCGTTCAAACAGTTGCTCCGATAATGTTTCAAATATTTTCCTAGTTATTAGTATGTCGTATTCCTCATCATTGTCATAGTCGATCGGCATCTTATACTCCTGTTTATTTGATAAAATATGTTTATATTTAATGGCATAGGATTTTAACCTATTCAGAAACCTGAAGCCTCTTTTAGTACCAGGATCAATAAAGGAACTACCAAACCTAAAAAGAAAAACTAGATGAGGTAATATTTTCCCCAATTTAAAATAAATATTCTTGTAAATCTGTCTCATCAGTTAATTTCATTATTGTATTTTAAATTATAATGAATATTTTAAATAAATTACGTGTACAAATTTGATTTAAATTGAGCGATATTTATTCCGAATCAAAGAGACCATTGACCTAAAAACTAGAACGAAATTATCACTTGTCACATCGTTCGTTTGTAAATGAAAACTTAGATAAAAGATAGGAAAATTACTATTTTTTGAAAAAAATTATTTGTAGTGAAGTCTATGTTGGATATCATAAATTTTTGCGTTGGTTGAAGTAAAAGTCATACATTAATTTTATTATTGCATAGTATTCAAAATTATTTTGAGAAAAGTCACAGCAAAAACATGTGTAATAATAATCCTATATTGGCGAATTTTAAAATCAGTTTACATGTGGATATTTTTGATTATTGTTCAAATGTTTTGAATTATGTAATTTCTGAAATTGTTGATGATAAACTATAAAATGTTTGCTCATAATTTTAGTAAGAAAACTGGATGGAAAATCCAGAAGAAAAGGTCTTCAGAACAAGGAAGTTTGACTGAGAATGGACGTAGATGGGTCATTAACAACTGACATTAATCGAAGACAACTAATTTTGTATGATCAAGTTCAATGCATGGAAAAGACAAAGTTATTTAAGAAAATACTAGAAATGATACAACCACAATACAGAGAACGAGCAAGGGCTAGGAAAACCGGGAGGGAGAGAATTCCTAAAGTACTGAGCTTCAAGGATTCGAGAAAAGGAAAATAATACGACAGAAATTCATGGATGTTGAGCATCTACAAACTGCAGTAGTAACACTAAGTAATCTTCTAAATCGGTGGGGTTTGTTATTGCCTTATGAAATATTATTATTAACAGACTCTTAAAAGAAGGAGGTTCTCGATTCGTCGAGTATGTTTTTTTTATGTATGTATACCGATTACTCCGGAATGGCGTCACCGATTTGAATGAAAGTTTTTACGTTATGTTCAGGAAGTTGCTGCGGTGGTCCCATTTTTTCTTTGGATGAAATTGGTGCGGTAATATCCAAGATGGCGCTGACAATATGGCGGCCAAAAAAATTAATTTTGTTTGAGTTTCTCCAAAATTGGTATTGGGGAATTTTTAGGGTTGTATACAACGAATCTGAAATTATTTTTAAAAAATTCAATATGGCGGATCCAATATAGCGGACAAAAAAATTAATTTTGTCTTATTTCCTCCAAAGTTGGTGTGGGGGGTGTTCGGGGTCGCACATAACTAATCTAAAATTATTTTAAAGACATTCAATATGGCGGATGAAAAAATCAATTTTGTCCGATTTTCTTTAAAATCCGCAGTCGCACATAACGAATCTGAAATTATTTTTACAAAATTCAATATGACGGATCCAAGATGGCGGATTAAAGATTCTACATCTCCCGATTTTGTCCAAAAACAGCATTGGGATATTTTTGTTAGTGCTAGTTATGAATTTAAAATATTTTTTGAAAAACTTAATCTGGCAGATTTAATATGGTGTCTTAAAAATGTAACATTTTTCGATTTTCTCCCAAACTCATTGAGGGTGTAAATTATGAATTTAAAAGTATTTTTTCAGGATTCAATATGGCAAATCCAAGATAGCGGACTAAAAATTTTACATTTTTCGTTTTTGTTCAAAGGTGGGACTGAATCGTTTTTGAGGATGTAAATAACGAATATAAGTCTAGAAATTTTAAATTTCTGAATTTCATCCAAAATTGGTACTAGGCTTCTTTGAAGGGTTTAGATTTAGATTAGATTAAGACTTAAAATAATTTTTTTGAAATTCAATATGGCAGATCCCCCTAATACCAAATCTGAAAAATGTGAAGAAGATAAAATTTTTAACCCACCATATTAGATCCGCCATATTAAAAAAAAAAATAATTTTAACGTCTTAGTCTAATCTAAATCTAAACCCTTCAAAGCCTCCTAGTACCAATTTGGATGAAATTTAAAATTTCTAGACTGTCATATTGCATCTGATATATTAGATTTTCTTAAAATAATTTTATATTCGCTATTTATATCCGCAAAAACGATTCAGTCCCACCCTTAAACAAAATAGAAAAATGCAAAGTAACAAAAATTCCCCACTACTGATTTTAAATACAATCGAGAGATGTAGAATCTTTAATCCGCCATGTTGGTTTTTTTCCCGCCATACTGGATACGCCATATTTAATTTTTTTTAAATAGTTTCAGATTCGTAATATGCGATCCCCAAATGAATTTTGAAAAAAAAAATGGAAAAAATTATTTTTATTCACATTATTGGGTACGTCATAATGAATTTTTTAAAAAATAAATTCAGATTCGTTATGTGCAACCCCGAAAACTCCTTCATACCAATTTTAGAGAAAATCTGACAAAATTTATTTTCCGTCCGCCATATTGGATCCGCCATATTGAATTTTTTTAAAATAATTTTAGATTCGTTGTGTACGACTTCTGAAACTCCCCCTTACTAATTTCGGAGAAAATTGGACAAAACTGATTTTTTCGTCGGCCATACTGGGTCCGCCATATTGAATTTTACTGCACCAATTTCGTCCAAAAAAATATGGGACCACCGCAGCAACTTCCTGAACATAACGTAAAAAATTTCATTGAAATCGGCGTCGCCGTTCCAGAGTAATCGGTGTACATACATAAAAAAAATACATAGTCGACGCATTGAGCACCTCCTTCTTTTAGAAGTCGGTTAAAAATACATAGTGGACGAATTGAGAATCTCCTTCTTTTAGAAGTCAGTTAAAAAGTAGGGAATGTGTCGTACGAAGGAACAATGAGTCGTACTTGATACTGTTGGCTACAATAACATTGGATGAACTAACTACCTTTACGGTGACTTAAAACGGGATAATCAGAAATATTTACAACATGAGCTATGAAAATTAAATGTGATTGCTTCATTCGTTTGTATATAAGACACTGTCAAATTTTCCAACCATGTTTCTAGTAAAATTTAATAGCTGAAAGTTCCTTTTTGTGACACATGGGTAAAATGGCAGAAAAAAATAGGAATTTTTAGTTTTAAACAAATTTTAACTAAAAGAAAGCTAATTGATATGATTCTGTAATAGTACTGGATCATATTTGAGATGGATATAATTAGGCCCTTGCCTATGGATTTCTGCAGAATTACTGAATCTTAAATGAATGTAAACTTATAATTTTAAGAATTTTTTATAAGAGAAGCCAAGGTTAAGCGCCGAATCGGCCAATCAGGGATGTAGAAAAAACGATTTTGTCACATGGCAGTGAAGCCGTGTATTGCTCTAATTAATATGATGATTTTTTAAATGGAAGATTGGAAGTCTTCGCAGTTTGGATCAAGATGCATTATTGTGCTTCTAACATACAATGGTGCGTTGACTCTAAGTCTTCCAATATGTCGTAATCTGGAATTGGATAGGGAAATCTTTGTTAGAGAACCAAAAGAGAAAACACACTGGAAGAATGCTTTGTATAGTGACATTTTAACTCTTGGAATGATTTTGCTATTTTTGTGCATCAGAGTATACAGTACACAAAATGCATTACTTGCTTTCTTGAAAGGATAGTTTGAGTTACTAATCCATAAAAGCCTTTTATCAAAGATTACTCTTAAATATTTTGCCTCTTTTTCCCATGCAATAGGAACGCTACAGTGAATATAAATTTTCTCATGTTTCAACTTTATTTTCCAATCAGACATTCGTCTTTGTAATTTATTGCTGTGACCGCAATTCTATATTTATCTGATGTATAAGCTATTGTTGTATCATCAACGGACAAGTATAATGTGAAACTATTTCTTGGAATATCATTAGTGAAAAGACTAAACAAAACAAGAGATAGTAGGACAGCAGCTCTCACTAACTGGAATTGAGATACGTGTCCATCTGCTGACACAGCAAAGCTTCTATTAGACAAAAGTCCAGTAGTAATATTGTTAAATAATTAGCTACACCTAGTCTAATTAGCTTAACAAACAGTCCATTATGCCATACTTTATCGTATGCTGTTGAAATCGGTCACGAAATTTTTTTTATAGTGCTTTAATTGTACTTCTTTATCATAGGGTTCTGGATTTAAAAAATATTTGCTTTATAACAACAGTCCACTGACCTTTTACCAATTTCAATTCTCAAATAATTAAACAAAACTTCATCAAAATCTCGTCCACCAAGGAACATGTCACCTTCTATAGATTTAACCCTGAATTTTTCTTTTGTATATTTTATTATTGATACGTCTAATGTCCCACCTCCTAGATCAAACATGAGCAGGTTCGAATCATGTTTTACTTTTCCAAAGGTATAATAAATAGCAGCTGCTACAGGTTCTGTTATAAGTTTTAGAACTTTAAATCCTACTTTTTCAGCAGCGCGTTTAGTTGCTTCTCTCTGCGCATAGCTGAAATATGCTGGCACTGAAATCACTGCTTCAGAGACATCGAAACCTAAAAATTAGATAGGTAGTTTAACACAGTGTGTGTATAGATTTGAAAACAAAAGATTACTATTGCCATCTTGCGAATATCAGTATTAAAGTCGGGAAGTAAAATCTACGTCATCGAACTGCGTTTTCTTTGATCTTTAAATAGGATGAACACTTTAAAATATTTCTGTTGCATTGTATATTATACATATCAATCAATATGAACGGGCGATACTAGAAGTGGTTAATTACATTATTTTTTTAAATGAGTATGCAGGTTCTTCAGTGAGTATATGTCAGTGAACAGAAAGCGTCAAAATAATTCTATAATTTTCTCTAAGGTGCCTCATACTGAAGATATGAGGCCCAAAAAGGGTACTCCGGGATTTATCTCGTGGGCTGTAGCTGTTAAGTAGGCTTGCATATTATAATGGAATTCGGGATATTTTATAAACAATAAAGACTCGCGAATCCAGGATATAAACAATTTTTCACATTGCCAAGGAAATGAAGAAATAATTCGCTACTTTGTCCAAGAAAAGCATGAAATCTAAAGTTACAAGAACACGTTCCTGAGCAGGTTTCAAAGAAGAACGAAGTAGGATGAATTGTTTGAAGCGCTTTGTGATTGTTGTGGATTGATATTGTGTACGGCTTGTGCTGATATCTACACAACAGAAGCTCATCTTATTGTTTTAGAACAAAGACGTTGACTTTTTTCCAATTTGGATCGCAATTGAATGATTTGCCTAAAATCAATGAAATTATTGAAAAACTAGAAGAGGCTAGAGCTTATTGCAGGGAGAAGAAAAAATATGTTGGCAGTATCGGGAATGAGTACGGAAGCAAGTTTGGGAACTGCAAACTGAATTGATAGATTAGTTGGAGACAAAAATTCTCAAATAATTAGGTTGGGGACATATGTGGGTTTGGAGGAAAAGAACGTGAAACTATCCTCTGATTTAAAAGATTTGACTTCTATAAAACATAATATGCTTATTAGCATAGAGGAACCCACGAAAGACAATGAAGATACTTAAATTACATGATAGTGTCGACCTTGCGGGGAAATGGATGGTTGTCGAGTAGTGGTGGTCGGGGATTACATGAAACAATACCCATCTCGAAAGCACAAAAGCTCCAACTTTTTATAATTGGTAAAGAGTTATGCATAATAGAGACTGCTATATGATTTAATCTTCGAGTGATTTCCTAATATAAAGATAATTAAGCTTACTCAATCGGTGACACTGGGTTCCCTAGAGTAACTCTTATCAATGATCAGGGAATCTTATTCGATAGTAAGTTCTGTTTTACTGCACTCATCCTGATCGCAAAATCTTTTAAGATGTCTGGATTTGTCATAAGGCGGTGTCTCCATTTTGATGACATCGAAATTCTTAAGGTCGTATATTTTGGCTTGGTTAGAAGTAACTTGGAGTACTATCGCATGATCTGGTCACCTCTATACAAGGTCCACATTGCATGAATTGAACGAGTCCAATCCAATGTAAATTTCTAGCTTTTATATCGATCATAGCTGCAGTATCACCAACGGTTAAGAGTGCTCAGCTTGGATTCCTTGGAGGTGCAAAAAATTCATCTCACTATGATGTTTGGTTATAGAGTGTCCTTCCGCGACCGCAAGATAGATTCTTGTTATATCCTGACCGTGCCGATATTGGCAAAAATAGCTTCGTCAATAGGTTTATGAATCGCTACAATTCATTTCTGCCTTGTGACTTTATTTTTTATGATTCTTCTGTATCTTTTAAGATAACGGTGAATTTCGCCTTAAATAGCGTACCTGGCTATCGACTATGAATTCTTGTATATCTTAAGTACCTTGATTATTTGATCTTCTAATTTACTATCGTAATTATATAAGTTTATTATTGTTACTGTCTACATGATAATTATTAATATTTTTTTGATCGCTGTATTATTTACGTTAATTTTATATTATACAATTGTTGTAAATAAATAATCCTTCTAACAGCGTAAGAAAGCTCACAGCTTCAATGGGCACAGCAAAATGGAATTGTCTATGAAAATTTCCGGGCAAAATTGATTCATCATTTCCATGTTCATGAACGAAGCTAGTTTAACAAGGAACCGTGTTATAAATTCTCATAATTTACACATTTGGTATAAAGAAAATTCCTTTGTACTAATACCAACTAGGCGCCAAAAGAGATTTATGGTTAATGTTTGGGCGGGCATCATTGCAAATGATTTTATCAGGCGTATTGTTTTGGAAAAAGACTAACTACTCTTGTAAGTAGTTGGTAAACTGGTTTACCCAAAACTACTTAATACCAGGGAAGAGTTGCTTAAGAGAATAATCCGTCACTGCAATTCTTTTGAATTGATGGAATTGGAAGAAATTGGAAAGTATAGTTTGTATAAGGTGCACAATTTGAATATCTGCTGAATTAAACACAAAAAAATACATTTTACATAATTTTCTGACAATTTGGTAATTTTCAAGATTTTACCAAAAATAAAATTTTATTTTTTGTTAAAGTTTTAGTTACGCTTAATCTTTTTTTTTTATGACTTTTAAGTTATCATGAACGCTTCCAAATATTTTTCGACCTTGTAAATTTCTATTTGGAAATTTCTGGACATAAATTTTTCTTGCCTGTAGAAAATTGGGTTGTGCTAGTTCATAAATTAAATACGTGTTATAAGTTAGCACTACTTTAAACAGTTAAATCCATTGGTTTCTAATGATAACTAATATGAAGTACTTGTGTAGTAGTAGATTATTATTAGATTCCGTTTAGTTGTATCAATTTAATGAGTTAAGAACAAAGCCTAATTAATTTCTTATAATATTCAATTATTGGTGTTACCAGCGTATTCTGATTCAAGCCTGGGCTTACACGTTTAGTAGTAAGCCTATTCCTGACTTTCTTGCTAAAGTCAAAGATTGTTTATAGCCTATATTCTTGAGTATCGGCTATAAAATATACAAAAATTTCAATAAATTATACAAGTCTCTTCAAAAGCTAAAACTTAAAAGCGAGAGATATGGGTATCCCCTTTACAGGGCAATTTATGAAAAAAGTATGAAAAAGTAAGGTTATTTTGATAACTTCTGTATACTATCAGGAGTTTGATAGGACACGTATATAGCTATAACCTGACAAAATATAATGAATAATTGAACACATCACTATATAGATTTTTTAACTGAAATATAATATACATAAAAATACTCACCCAAATATGCTTTTGCAGATTCCTTCATATATTTTAAAATTTCTGAACTAACATCTTCGGGAGTAACAGTGCTATTTAGAGTCTCATCAGTAGTTTCAAGCTTCACACATGGCGTATCGTTGGAGGCTTTAACAATTTGTAAAGAAAAGCTTTTGTTTTTTTCCATCAATATAAAGTTTTGGACGTAGGCATCATAATAACTTCTACCGATAATTCTTTTCATATCTAAAAATATATTATCCGATATACAAGTAATCAAATTCCCCCCTTTCCCCTCCTGGCTTCGCGAACATGAGACAGCTACTATCATAACAGTAACAAAATAAAAATGACCACGTGTGTCATGTTGAAGTTAAAGTAGTAGTACCACTCTAGTGTTTGTTTGTGAATTATTGTTCAAGGTAAATACACAATATGTAAAAAATTTGATTTTTATATCGACAAAATACTCTATTGTTTTCAGTCACACACAGTATATTCTAACGAAAGTAAAATAAATTAGCGAAACGTAAAATATGTAAATATATAAAAATAACACCACTAATTACATTTTGATTCCATTTTTAACGGACCATAATCCTAAGAAAAACTAAGCAAGTAAAAAATATTTTCTGGAAGGTTCAAGAAATAAATAATATACACTTCACACATATACATATATATTTGTGTATATATGTATGTGTGTAGAGTTGGGGGTCTGTACACTTCGATCTTGTAGATCTATTGTACCCCCCTACTGCTGCCCAGTCGTAAAAAATACTTTATCGGCTAGAGCACGTCCTCCAGTCCTGTTTCCCTCAGAAACCTCAGGATGTTGGACGGCTTCAAAGTGGGTAACTCCACTCTTCGGTGTGCTCCCAAGAACCGCATACAAGGTTTTTCTAGAGCGTTGCACCCTGCAAGGATATAAATAGAGGTTTCGTCCTCCTCCTCACAGAATCTGCACTCTTCTCTTTCTACCAGTCCAAGTATCCTGAGGTATCCCTTCAGGTGGCAGTGCCCCGTCAGGACCCCTGTCAGAACTCTGAGTTGGTTTTTACTCAAGTTTATGCATTCTTTGAATCTCTTCTGGTCGTAGTTCCCCAGAAATATCTTCGCTTGTCTCAATTCCTGCAGTTCTGTCTAATAATTGGATCACCTGCTTTCCTCTTCTATTTTTAGTTCTTCCAGCATTACGCTGCTACTAATTCCCCAGATATATATATATATATATATATATATATATATATATATATATATATATATATATATATATATATTTAATTAATCAAAGGATCCCCATTCATATACTACACTTCTTTATTCCGATACAAAAACACCAGCAAGTAAAGTGTGTTTCAAGATTTATCGTTTAGCTCTTGACTTCAATAATGAGGATCGCTACCTGGAGCATTAAAACCCACTTGTGGCACCGAGTGTAATACCAAATTTAAAGGCCAAGAGTGTTTTTTTAAAATCAGATTTAAGAAATTTTTATAAAATAGTCGTTCTTTAAACGAATTTTTAAACAGATTATTAAAACATTAATATAATAAGAAAACAATATTTATATTTAGACAATAAATTAAATATAATAACTAATATTAATTGTATAATACGCACATAAATATAATAATACGCTTTATTATAAAATAGAAATTTATAATAGAGAAAGAAAACAAATTACTTCACAACTATAAATCCAACTCAGTTTCACTGTCGCTGTCTCCACACAACTTAATGACAAGGGGGTTTATGATGTCATATAGAAATAAATAAGAATTTTCAATCTTAATAACGTGTTCTATTGAATTTTTCAGTTCTCTGCGTCTGCGTGATCTATGATATTTACTCCTAATCAACTCTACGATGCTAGAGCTTAGTGCAAGAGTGGTGTTTGTGAAGCCACATATGGTCTATGAGATTGAAAATGCAATAATATGAGAGAAGACTGTATGTCCATGTTTCTATCTATAGTGTCACACACATGATGAGGGGATCTAAATATCATATAAAGATAAAAAAGCAATTTCAATTTTAATAACTTGTTCTACTGAATTTTTCCAGCTCCCTCCGTCTGCTAGATCTATAATATCTCTCCTAATCAACTCTACGACGCTAGAGCTTAGTGCAGGAGTGATGTTGGTGGAGCGTACCCTCGATTTTAATTGAAGCCATATATGTTCTATGAGATTAAAAATGCAATAGTATTGAGAAAGACGTCGAATGGTATGTCCATTTCACACACGTAATTTCTTTTTAAGGTTAAATGCTTTCAGCACGTCTAAGATATCTCTTTTTTAATAACAATATTCAAAAAATATGTCATGTTCAAGCATGTATTTTTGAATATCCGATTTGCAGTCACTTGAACTAGGTATTTTCTTTAGTTGGCGTCTGTGGTAATTAGCGTTGTCCTTAATTATGACACTATTAAGAACGATATTTTGTATCAAGCAAGTCTTGAACCAATCATCAAAAAGGCTAACAGTTGTATCTTCATGGTAATCTAAACAAAATCTTTAATGTTTTTTGCGGAATGTCACGAAGTATTTAGAACCCAACCAGCCTCTGATCCCGCATATAGTAAGGTAAATCTTTTCCCTTTATTGGATGGAGCTTTTATTTGACATCTGCCAGACGAATTGGACTATCCTTTCGATGGCGTATCGTGTATATCATACCATGTTTCGTCGAGGATATTATGGATCGATGCTCTTTTAAAGCTTTAACGTATTCATCGCATCACCATTGTCGCACTCGCTACGATTCCCTTAACACTTGTCTTTTATCGATTTTGTGGTATTTAAAATCTACCTTTAATACAATTCTTCAAAGACTTGCTATTGAACAGGAAATATTTGTGTCATCTGCAATAAGTAATGATTTTAGATACCTTATAGTGGGTACTAGATTTTCGTCGTACATGGAGTAAATGTTCCTTCGAATAAAATATCTGTCACCCTCGTCAAATTTTTGGGAAATCCCCTTGTCATGACGTTCTTTTCTCACACTAAAGGTTTCAAAACAATATCCCTTACTATGGAGAAAAGTGTTTTGGTCAAATAACATGTTTCACTTAAAGCAGCACTGGTAAGCCAGCATCAGTTGAGTAGAATATGATATACATTTTTGACTGTTTCCTTCGCATCAACAGTTAAACAGTTTTTTTCAGACGTTTTACTACCGGACATAGTGGACGCACCATAATTAAAATCTTCCCATGGACGAAACGTATTTCGAAAAAGTAAAGAACTCAAATGTACTCTTCACCAAAGCAAAACAAATTGAATGACCTAAATTTAATCACTTCGCTTTATAGTTTGTTGTTCAGGTATTTTAGGTCGGATGATATAAGGATTATTCTAAATTATTTAGATCCTCGAACGAACCCCAGGTATAAAACTCTTAACTGGCTTCAAAAAGTAAAATGTTAGAAGTTGAAACACACTTTAACTGTGAATATCGAACCACCACCACGCCGCGCACCTTAAGTTATTGGCGTAAAATCTAGAAAATACTCTTTAAAACTATTATCCCTTAATGTATGATGTTTTAAACATTTCTACCAAAAATTATTTATTTTACAAATAGCAAATCATCTTACCAAACATATAATTTCTAGGAAATTTTAATTCGAAATTTTTTGCTATTTCTCCTACAGAGACTTCCGAGGGATCATCTGGATGATAAAATACGGTAGATGGAGTAAGACGATGTCCATCTCTGTTTGGAATAATTTCTGTCTGTCCGTTCCTGTAAATAGCCGCAACAGTGTATGTCGTTCCCAGATCTATACCGAGAGCCACATTAGATTGATCTTCCTAAAAACATAATAATTATGCTATAGTAAATCTTTAAAATAATGAAACATACAGGGTGTTTAAAAAAGACGTCACTATATGAACTGTATATTTTTTGTGTCAAAAAAATAGGACTTGATGAATGATTTTTTAAATAAAGTATATTGCACAATTAGAAAAGTAGGTGTGTCTTGTACCTTCTAATCCCTCAATTTTTCTGAAGCTGCTTGACACTTTTTTTTTTAATTTTGTCCTCTAAAAAATTTTAGTTAATCATACTTTTTGAGATATTTTAATATTTTCAATATTGTATGTAATTTGCTTTTGAGCAAAGTTAAATGTAATAATTCAGACAGTAAATTAAATATTTTTTCCAGAAATACTACTAAATTAAAATAACTTTCTTTTAAAAACGCGGTTATAAAAAAATATAACAAAGTGAAGAAAATTAATATAACGATTAAAGACAAATATTTATAAAGATTATCAATTTAGAAGTATCATAATATTCATGTAATTTAATTTTTTAAAGGTTTGTTTTAAAAAATTGTTAATGTTATTTAATTATATGATATTATTAAAAATAACAATAATTTAGCATAATTTTGTAATAGTAAAAAAATGCAGTAGATTTTGAAAAGTGCTGTTATTTTCATGAAATAAATCACAGACTTCAATCTAAACTGCTCGCCAGCTTTAGAAATTTTTGCCCTTAAATAATTTTTGTTTAATTTCGGAACTAAATATACAAATTCTTTCATACATCCCCAGACTGAGTAGTTCATAGAAGTAAGGTCTGCGAAATGAAATTCCCATTGAATAGGTGAATATTAATTAAGCTCAATTGAGCGACTGGAAAAAGTTAGGTGTAAATTATTTATAGTATTTATAGCGAAATGTGGAGGTGCAGCATCCATTAAAAAAAAAGATATTTTGTCATATCTGTAGAAGCACATTACCTAATGTGGGTATTTTCAAGAAATTTCAAAGGCGAATTACCATTACCGTTACGCGAAAATGTTGCTTCATCAGTAAATAACCATTTTTTTCTTTTTCTAATAAAACGAAACCACTGTTATTTAGTTTATGAATGATTATTTATTGTAAAAAAGTGTTGTTTTAATTAATGGTATTTAACTAAATTTTCACTAAAAATGTGCGTAATAAAAAATATTCTGTTCTAATTAATATCAGTATCTTAAGGAACGCCAAAATTATCAGCAAAAACATTTTCTTTAATTTTTGTTACCCTGTATTTTAAATAAGAAGCGTCAAAAGGAAAAATGACCTAACGAAAGTCCCTCTTTTTTCTCAAAGTATGAGTTGTCTGAACGCGTTCTATATTTTTAAAAAACACCCCAATAAATCCAAACATATGTTTGTTCTCTATTATAAAAAACGGTTTCTAAAAAATATCTGCAGCCAATAAGTTATACTCGAAGAACTCTGTTAAACAATATTTATAGGCAACAAAGATGTAACGGGTATCCGAAAAATAAATATTTTCAAAAACACCCTCTATCCGAAAAACTAAAAACCTATGTCTAAAATCTATTTATAGTATTTTACTTTTCGTAAATAGTAGCACAGTGTTGTAAAAACCGTAACTTTCGATCATTAGAGATAACTGAGATAGCTCTCAAATCTATTGAAAGTTGGACACCCTGTACTTTGAGTATCTCGAAATTCTGTTGTGACGAAGCTCTTTTGAAGCCAGCTTCATATTCGGTGTCGAAAATTACGTACAGAATGAATGCTTTTTCTATGACTTCTAATCTCGCAGGTTTGTGTTATCACTTTTTAATTTCTTTTATACATACTTTTTAAGGCACTAACTGTAAGGTCAAAATTATTCTAGTCAAAATGGCCCTTTTCATGAGATGTCTAAATTAATAAGTAAATAAATATTACCATCAACACATTTTGAAGTGTAGAAAACAACCCGAAACTACTTAAAAAAAATCATTTTCAATACCTCATTTGATTTGACATGCATATTTATATACACCTTGGTAATTTCCCTTTTAAACACAACACAAATTTATACCATACTCTCATAACATATTTATTAAATCGTGAAATAAAAATAAACAAAGTAAATTTATTTCATATTTAGGTTGGATTAGATAAAGTCGATAATACTTTTGCGATAAGATAAAACTAAAAAAAAAATATAACAATGTAATTAACATGTTTCTGATTCGGGACGACTACTAAAGAGAATTAATTTTCTGAGACTTACTTGTATGAAGAAATATACAGGGTGCCCGGAAAATACGTGTACAATGTTTGATAACAAACATCAAAATAGGTCGATTTAAGCCAACTTAGTTATATTTGAACGTTGTAGACAATGTTGAAGATTGACTAAAATGTGGTTGTCGGACTTGCATTGCCTTTATTTATTTATTTTTCGTTTATTTATTTTTTATTTATTTTTACGACGTTTCGATTAGGTTGTATCTTTAATCGTTATCAAGTATAAACTGAATGTTTTGTCTTAAGACTACGAGCTTATATAGGGTCTGAGTCCATTGAACCGCAAAGTTTCGCTTCACTGTACACACCTCAATGATGTGATGTTACAAAGTAGTGGTTGCCAAAGAATAGATATCTTAACACTCGGTTTGCTGAAAATTCCATTACTGTTTTTAATGTAAGCTGCTTCTATAAATTTTCCTTTTTTCATGTTGGGTTCCATATATATTGCCGCAGCCTCAGACCATTTTATATGGTATTGTTTATCCCAAGCGTGTTCTGCAAAACCTGATCTGAACGTTTCCCCTTTTTGTGTATGTGTTTTACCTTCTTCAATTCTAACTTTTAGTAGTCGTTTCGTTTCTCCAATATACATCTCACCACACTCACATGGAACTTTGTAAATATATTCTTTCTTACCGGTAGTTTTTTTTTGTTAAATGAGCTCTAAGTGTATTTGCTGATTTAAAGATTGTTTTTATATTATAACCACAGACATTTCATCTTATTTTCTCCGAAGTTCCCCTAATATATGAAATTGTGAAGAAGGAATGTGTTTCTTGCTGTTCAGTGTTCATTGTTCTAAAGTTATTTATAATATCGTCAATTAGTTTTAAAGGATAACCATTGTGTTGTAAATCGGATTTAATATTTGCTACCTCTTTTTCCCATGAATCAGCTTTATTGCATATAGATATAGCGCGATTATAGAGATTGCGTATAATTCCCTGTTTTGTTACAACAGAATGATTAGAACTATGACTAAGATATTGTCCAGTATGTAATGGCTTTCTGTATACTGAAGTTTTAATATTTTCGTTTGAACGGTTCAGCATGACATCTAGGAAGGACAATTTACCTTTTTTTCCGTGGTAAACTTAAATGTAGGTCGAATGGTATTTAGACGTTGCAAGAAACAATTAAGTTTTTGATCATTGCCCTTCTGTACGATGAAGGTATCATCGACATATCTCAACCAAACTTTTGGTTTTACTGTTGCCGTTTCCATTCCATATATATATATATATATATATATATATATATATATATATATATATATATATATATATATATATATATATATATATATATATATATATATTAGCGACGACTGGAGAGAGTGAAGAACCCATCGGAAGTCCGTTGTCCTGAGCGTAGAACTTGTCCTTTACTTGAAAGTAAGTACTACGCAGGCAACACCCCAAAGGATCCAGCACCCCATTCAGTGATAACATGGTTCGATCTCATAAAGTAGTATCATTTGAAAGTATAGTTTTGATTATGTCTAGTGATTCCCCTAATGGTACATTAGTATACAAACTTTCCACATCAAAGCCTATTAGTCTGTCGTCTGGATCTAGATTAATGCTACCAATAATATTCACGAAATGTGTAGAATTTTAAAAACTAGAGGTTCAAATACTACTTTATCAGATCGAACCACAATACCACTGGACTGGGCTGTTGCCTGCGTAGTGCTCACTTTCAAATAAAGGACAAGTTCTACGCTCAGGACTTTCAGTTGGTTCTTCACTCTCTGCAATCGTCGACTATATATATGTATATATATATATATATATATATATATATATATATATATATATATATATATATATATATATAGAATGGTTCAAAACTCATGCCATAAAAACGACAACAGTAAAAAACTTAATGATTTCTTGAAACATCTAAATACCATTCGACCTAGAATTAAGTACCATGGAAGAAGAGGTAAATGATCAATTGCCCTTTTTAGATGTCATGGTGGATCGTTCAAACTATTGAAACTTCAGTATACAGAAAGCCAACACATACTGGACAATATCATTCTGTTGTAAAATAGTTCTAATCATTCTGTTGTAACAAAACTGGGAATTATACGCAACCTCAATAATCGCGCCATATCTATGTGCAATACTGCTGATTCATTTACAACAGAATGGTTACCCTCTAAAACTAATTGACGATGTTCTTATTAACTTTAAAACAATGAACACTGGACAGCAAGAAACACATTCTTTCTTCACAATTCCGTACATTAAGGAAACTTCGGAGAAAATAAGACGAGCTGCCTGTAGTTATAATATAAAAACAGTCTTTAAATCAGGAAATACACTTATAACTCATTTAACAAAAACAAAACCAAAAACTACTGAGAAGAAAGAATGTGTTTACAAAGTTCCACGTGAGTGTGGTGAAAAGTATATTGGAGAAACCAAACGACCACTAGAAGTTAGAACTAAGGAACCTAAAACTCATACACAAGAAGGTGCAACGTCGGGATGAAGTATTGCAGAACATGCCCGGAATAAACAACATCATATAAAATGGTCTGAGGCTGCGGCAAAATATATAGACCCCAACACGAAAAAAAGAAAATTTATAGAAGCAGCTTACATTAAAATCAGTAATGGAATTTTCAGAAAACCGAGTGTTGAAATACCTATCCTTTGGAAACCACCACTTTGTAACACCACATCATTGAGGTGTGTACAGTGAAGCGAAACTTTGCGCTTTAATGGACACAGTCCCTATATAAGCTCGTAGTCTTAAGACAAAACATTCAGTTTATACTTGATAACGATTAGAGATACAATCTAATCGAAACGTTGTAAAAATAAATAAAAATAAAAAAAATAAAGACAATGCAAATCCTACAACAACAATTTAGTCAACTTAGTTATATCCGATACCGCTTTGTTTAAGCGAAAGGAGTCGTCAAAGTTTTAGGAAAATATAGATTTTTCCAAATTTCTTGAAAACTTGGTGAAAGAATTTAATATTTTTTGAGTGTGATCTAACACTATAATATGACGTTTTCTAGTGGTATGGCAGCTGATTATAAAGTCGTGTATGTGTTATATAAGAACCTCACTTGTAAACATCACTTCTATTTTTTATGTCATCCACGTTATGACAACCTAGATTTCCATCGGATAATCGTATGTATATGAAAGCTTTTTTACCCCTTGAAAAATTTTCGTTGGATGAGCGGTTTCGCCCGGAAAAAAATATTTTCAATAATTAACTGTAATAGTAAAAAGTCCCTGTAAAAATAATTTTTCGAGTAACTTTATTGCTATAACATTTTGATAAATTACCATCACTGTATAGAAGTCGACTAAAGAAAGATCAACATTCTAAATTTCTAAACTTATTTTACTATTAAATGTGGACAACTACAAGCACTCCGAGAAGGTTTATATGCTTTTGGTGTATGGCCATCGAAGTGTTAGGGTTTACTTGGAGAGATTTCCTAACCACCTAATACCAAACCATCAAACTTTTGCTAGTAATGAGCGTAATCTAGACTCGCAGAGAGCCAAGATTGAAATTTGCAAACTACATCGACACGTTTTGCAACACAATTATTATAAAATAGTTCATATTTTTCTTTAGCTTGAATTTCGTATATCAAACCATATCTGGTGGAAGCCCAATTAATTTTTTAAGGTATAAAATATATGATACCAGACTGTCGATGTTTGCTTGAGCGTACTTATAAATTCAAGGTTCATCAATGAAAATTAGAAGATTATTAACGGATTCAACACAGTCTTCTCTCTAAATTAATTTCTACTTGAATTAATAACGAATATTTGTTTTTTTTTCAAAACCTGTTTTTATGGAGAATCTGTAACCAATTCGGAAATTTGCACCTCTTGACACCAGGCGCGGATCCAAGGGGGGGCGGTGGGGGCGATCGCCCCCCCCCCTCCCCAAGAGCTTTGAGTTCAGGAAAATAGACCCGATTTTGCCACTTATGCTATAGTTTATTCAAGAACTAGAGAGAGTAATAAATCATTTTTTACCCTTTTTTTTCTTCGCAAACTACCCTTGTTCTTTAGTCCAATTTCTTTGACAAAATCTGTTAGACACATATATTATTCATAGAAATGAGTTAGAAATTTTAGAATCAAAAATACCGGTCTATAATAATGGACTATTTGGTTGGATAACAATAGATATTTGGATGTGTGAAGTGTTAAAAAGGATTTTAATCCTTGTCATAGGCGTCGGAAGGAGGTTTATTTTATCACTAAGTATTTATGGCATAGAATATTATTTCGGTAATAAACCTGGAATTAAAAGTTTTTATAATTTTATTTCATTTCTTATGATTTCTTAATAATTCACATATATTAGAAAATATAGAAAATTTTGACATATTTCACACAAATCACAATTGTATTTTTGTTATTTTTAATTGTGGCACAGAAATCGTTTTATGCACATTCCGACTAAAATGTAGCCTTTTTGTCTCAAAAAATTCTAAGTTATAATTAAAATACTTACAAAATATCCATTGTGAAAAATACAAGAAGTTAAATATATATAAAAAAATAAATTCGTTCATATAATATTAAAATTTTTTTGGGGTAATCGGTCATTTTATTATTAATTAAAAACATTTTTAGGATATTTGACGGTTCAGTTTATTTATTTCTGAAACCATCTGCAGAACTAAAATTAAACATTAAAAAGGGATTGAAATGTAATTTATTTTTATAAATTACAGAAAATTTAAATAATAAATTGTGTTTACGCTGGTAAACATTACGTATCTAATTCGTAATCAAAGTCAGTGAACCTATCTTCGCTCAAATTAATTATAATTGGATCTTCTATCTCACCGATCATGAGATCGAGTTTTCACATTTTCTTTTATGCTTTTATTATATGGATTGTTCCCAATTTTTTGCACAAACTTTATTCAAAAAATTTTTCAAAAGTTTAGTTAAATTACTAATTTTGTAAGTTGTAATATTTCTAGCAACTCTACCTTTTACTTGAGAGAGATATTTCCTTCTCCAACGGACATATTCCAGACGATCTATAAGAACAGATTTCCTATCTGCTTTTTTCCATAAAAAATTAAGTTCTCTTAGCAATTTCCAGAGCTCCGTTCTTTTAATTTCAGGTAAATCCCGATCTTCATTGACTTTACTTAGAATTTTGTCGACGGTTGGGATCTGATTCTCATAATAAAATGTGTGTACAACTTCTTTTATTGCAGTTACATCTCTTCTTCCAACGAGGTTTTTCGTCTGCCCCTGATCGAATCTAGCTTGGGAGTATTAACAATTCCAGCGTTTTTTTCCTTCAGTATTGGGCACATAGTAGATTTTCCAACTCCTGTTATGTTGGAACACAACTCAACAGAGTTTTTAACATTATTATTTAAATATTGATATCTTAAGGCATCATAAACATTCGTCGTAATAAGTTTTTCGTTGAGAAGAAAATACCCTGGTTTTAACGATTTTGGAAGCCATATCTTTTGGGTATCTCACTAATCTCAAATAATATGTAAAAACAAGCACAGGCAAGATAAATTACTAAGGACACACTGTAAGATGTACTTTGCTCACTGACAGAAATTAAATTGAACTACCAGAAATTTTATTGTAGCAGTAAATTTATAAAAGTTTAAAATGTTTAAATATAATTAAATATAATTAGATTTACGGCAGTCCTCAGATACCTGCGGCACTGGAGCAGGTACGTTGGAGGTTTCGATAACAGTTTTATTACTCTCTCTAGTTCTTGAATACAGTATAGGAATGTGTATGCTTGCGATCGCCCCTCCCCTTCCCAAAAGCTTTGAGTTCAGGAAAATACAACCGATTCTGCATTTTATATTAGGAATGTGTATGCTGCTGGCAATTCCGCTGACAACTTGTTTTTCTTGCGATAGCCCCCCCCCCCCCAAGAGCTTTGAATTCAGGAAAATAGACCCGATTCTGCCTCTTATACTAGAAATGTGTATGCTGCTCGCATCCTTCCTCGCTGTCGGCAACTTGTTTTTTCTTGCAATCGCCCCCCCCCCCCTCTCCAACAGCTTCAAATTCCTGAAAAATAGACCCGACCCTGCCTTTTACACTAGAAATGGGAATGTTGCCGATGTCTACCCCCCCCCCCCCCCCTTCGACAACTTGCTTTCGTTTGCCATACTGCACTTTTGTGATATCACCGCCCCCCTCCCCCCAAGGAGAGAGGCTGGATCCGCCCCTGCTTGACACTCATGTAATTTTACATATTTATGAGGTAACATTTTTTCGAAATATTTTCCCCCTAAATATTTATTTTTGGCAAATTGTCGTGCACTCGGTTTTTTTTACTGTTACTCCGTACTTGTTTTTGATGCACTATCTTCATTGTTAATACAGAAAATCAATACAGCAATGTGTTTGCACTTTTTACTTCGGTTGTAAATGCAATTACAGTGAACATCAGTAAAACATCGTTTCCCATTTATCTGAAACTAGCGACCCGCCCCGGCTTCGCACGGGTGCAATGCTGATACTAAATACACTACAGAAAAACTGTGAATATTTATTTTATTTTTACAACAATTATTACATCGGCCTCCGACGCGCTATTTATAAGCACGCTGCCGCCGCCCCGGTCGGCCAGTACCGCCGCAAGCGCTACTTCCCGCAATTTTAAATCTGTAATATCTTCGAAAATATTCATTTAAATCTTGTGCTGTAAAGGACCATATAGATCTATATTAAATCAACAATGTATTTAAGCTATTTAATTGGATAAGGATTAATGCTGTATTGGTTAAAATCGCTTCAAAATTTGCCATTATTTGTCGTAAAAAGTAAATGACAAAAAAATGTTATTGTGGGATATCCATGAGAGATAGACATATACAATCGCGGAGTTTTCTGTAGACCTTTTCAATGTGTACAAATAATTAGTACATTATTTTGATAAATCTCGTAGGGTTCAGCCTGCGTTTGCAATGTGAGCGGAAGAAAATATGATAATTAACGACATCACATTAGAAACCTCAAAAATAACAGTATTTCTCCACTATTTAATGGATGTTATTATACATATAAACCTTCCTCTTGAATCACTCTATCTATTGAAAAAAACCGCATCAAAATCCGGTGCGTAGTTTTAAAGATTTAAGCATACAAAGGGACATAGGGACAGAGAAAGCGACTTTGTTTTATACTATGTAGTGATAGTGATAGTGATAGTGATACAGATAATCAAATATGTGGAATAAATTTTCTTCTTAT
Organism: Diaprepes abbreviatus; assembly: GCA_034092305.1. Taxonomy (NCBI): domain Eukaryota; kingdom Metazoa; phylum Arthropoda; class Insecta; order Coleoptera; family Curculionidae; genus Diaprepes; species Diaprepes abbreviatus. The sequence goes on from JASJET010000026.1 coordinate 614,802, forward strand.
TACTATTTAAGTGATATGAAATACACTTTCAACTACGATGGATTAGTTCGGCGACATAATTTTTAATTCATGAGCAAACGTCCTGGGTTCCTGGGCTTCTTTTTTTTAGTATATTTTTTAAAGATTAATTTCTATGCTTAATTTTTTGTAGTATCCTATAGCCGTTAATTATTTATGAAATCTTTTTTTATAAAGTGCTAATTAGTTTAAAGGAATAATTTTTTTTTCAATTTATTATTATAAATACATATCCACAGATGAAAAGTATTAAGGAAAATGTGCATCACTAAATGTTTTAAAAACAAAATAATAAAAAAAGATATCTTACTCGTGGAGAACCGAACCCGGGACGCTCGCTTACGAACCTAAAACTCTATCGCCGAGCTAATTCATCAGAACTTATAAAATATGTTTCTGTTACATATAAAGTACGTAAGGAAGAGAGTATCACGTGTTAAAAATTTTAATATAAAGTGATATTTTAAATAATAAAATACATAATTCAATAGTTCTTTTTGTTCCAATGGCCATTCAGGGTAAGTACACGGTATTATATGGGAATTTTTATTCCACGTTAATATTTAATGATTGGTTTTTGATTTTGATATTACCTAACCTAATTTTCACTTAGTTTTAATTATTTTTTTATCGATTATACTTATTTTTTTAGCTGAAGTAATACAAAGATATAATAATAATAAATTAATCTTGTCACTTGTTTTATAACACTATATACTTATTTAAAGCAAAAAATATATTTTTAATTACGAATTTCCATTATAGGTACAGGGGGTCCCATGTCGAACTGTTGCGATCGATTTCTCAAAAAATAAACACAGAATTTTTAAAATTTTGCTGTTTACTAAAGTTAATGGGTATAATTTGGCTAAAATATTTTCAAGATTCATTTCCGGTTATACCTGAAGTATACGCTTTTTGTTTATTTTAAATTGAACACCCTATACGTCATTTTATTTTTAGATTCTACGTAAGGTTATAGACATATTTCATGTATAATGCCCTATACCTAAGTCTAACTGTTTTTGACATGTTTTAAATTTTATGTCAAAAATGTAGTTTGCATGCGTAAACATAACTATCAATTTGTCCTATATGAAAGCCCTTATTATTTAATTAAGGTTGGATTCCTTCTAAAAGGGGATCTACTTTAGTTAACTGTGTTGTTGTGTTGATAATAAATAAATACAGGGTGATCAGAAACAAAAATTAAATATTAACTTGAAAAATCTTTTTTGTTAATGTAAACCCCCTCTTTTATAATGTTATCTTATTTGGCACTAAAAATAAGGGTGTCTATACCAAAAAATTTGCATTTTTTGAAATATTCAAAATTTTATATTTTTGTATTTTAAAAGTGCCAAACGGCTTACCTGTACAGGATAACAATTTATTTTAATAAATATTTAAAGTTTCTACCCTGAATTTTCTAACATTTTTCTGATTTCCGAGTTAGTTCGTCATGGGTGGCCTTTCTAATTGAATCTGGAGATAAACTTTCGAACGTGTCCCTTACCCTTACCATACAGTCCTCCATCCTTGTCACTGGATTACAATAAACGATGTTTTTTATCGTTCCTCATATAAAATGATCTAAGACAGTCAGATGAGGAGGCCACAGAAATGGTCCATTGTTGGCAATCCACTTGGTATAAGAAGAAGTTGCTAACTGGGACGGTTTTGTTTGATGGGGGCTATCGTGTTTGTAAAAAACTTGCCTGTGTTCCGCCAGGGGTAAATTGCTTAAGTGTCAATTGCCTAAACCTTTTAGAATATTTAAATATCTTTCTCCTATAAAACCTAATACATAATTTAAAATGGAGACATAATTTGCTTTGTATTATTAATTAATTCTTCATAAAAATGTAGTTTTACTACTCTATCATTTCTTACAGCACAAAATATGTTAAATTACCAGATTTCTTAAAAATTCCGCAATCTTACTGCATAAGGATTTGAATCACTTCACAAATGGGAACTGTGTCTATTAAAAAAGAAATTTTTTGTAATATTTGCTTCATTAGTTCAAATTATGTTGTCCAAAAATTGAGAGTTGTCTTTTATCATCGTTAATATAAATTGGCAAAATTGCACTCTAGTCGGCACATCAGTATCTCTTAGGCATTGAATCAAAGATATTAAATAAGGGTGGAAGTTGTATTTCAATAGAATTCTATGTATTGAGCTGTTCGAGATTCCTGTTTGTAGAGTCACTTGTCTTAACGAGAATAGGTTTCCATTTTCCATAATCTGTTTTAAGAGATATTGATCCCAGTAGTTCATTGTGGGACACACTGTATTATACTATCAATATACACAAATGACGGTCTTTAGTTCAGGCATTAGTTGGCGCTGCTCTCACACACGAAGCCAATATGTAAAACTGTTTTCCATTTATTATTATTATATCATGATTTGCAAGCCAAACGGCTTCGCACTCCCTCCAGGGATCATTCACTCATACCAGGCATACAAAGGCACCAAAAGTATGAAGCTCTGTGGGAACCCTTTCCATGTTATCGGGTCCTAGGTGACGTTGTCTGCTGCATTGCCCATGAATTTTCGGACGGTTCGGGCGGTTGCTAGGAGAATTGCTTTCTGCATCGGCTTATACAGATGCTCACCGAGGCCCAGTCCCTTGATGTTCTGTAGGAGGTTCTTCGGTATCACTCCAGTTGTTGACAGTATTATGGGAATCGTTTGGACGCTGTTCATTGCCCATTATCTTCGGATTTGGACCTCCAGATCTCTGTATTTGGCGATCTTCTCGTTGTATTTTGGCCTTAGGTTGTTGTTGTTAGGCACAGCAATGTCAATTAGTGTAGTTGGCCTAGAAATTTTATGTATTAGTATAATGTCTGGTCTATTATGAGCTACTGTTTGATCCGTCAGAACTGTTCGGTCCCAATATAACTTGAACTGGATGTTTTCAAGAATAGGCTCCGGATTGTACTTGTAGTAAGGCACTTTTCCTACCTGTAATAGGTTTAACTTTTCTGCTAACTCTTGGTGAAGTATCTTAGCGGCTGAGTCGTGTCTTTCCTTATACTCGGTTGCGGCAAACGCTTGGCATCCTCCAGTTATGTGCTGAATTGTCTCCGATGTTCGACAGCCATATCGGCATTGGTCATTTTCTATTGAGGGATCTCTAATGATGAACTTCCGATAGTTCTTCGTTGGAATAACCTGGTCTTGGATAGCTAACAAGAAGCCCTCCGTTTCTGGAAACATCTGTCCTGAAATCAACCAGTAGTTCGACGCTGAGTTGTCGACATTGTCCTGATTGACCTCATTTGGATGCCGTCCATCAAGTGGCTTCCGTAGCCAGGTTTGTAGCTTCTTTTGATCTGTTTGGTGATGAGAAGTAATATCTTGTTCCCTCAACTGTAGCGGCGTTGAATCGTCTGCCTCGCATATTGCTCGATGTAGTGTGGAAGAGTCCGCCAATCTGTGGAAATATGAACGTAAGTTTATTATTTGTTGGTCGAGCTGCTTACCAATATCCAACAATCCTCTTCCTCCTTGGTGTCTTGGAAGCATTGTACGTTCAATAGCACTCCGAGGGTGATGTTTTTGTGCTTTTGTTAGGAGTGTCCTTATTTTTCTTTGCAGGTTTTGGATGTCCGTCCTGCTCCACTTTACAATTCCAAAAGAGTAGCTCAGCGCAGAGCAAGCATACGTATTGAGCGCCTTAAACAAATTTCTACTATTTAAATTAGTTCTTAATACCCACCTTACCCTCCTGACAAATTCGGCTGTCAATTCGGCCTTCATAGTGCCATGATCAATTCTTTTAGCCTGTTTCATACCTAGATATTTGTATGTTTGGTCTGCTTCCATTGCAGCTATAGTTTCACCGATCTGCATTTCAAAAGCCCCCGATTGTATCTTTCTTTTAACGATGTTCAAAATACGACACTTGTCAAGTCCAAATTGCATTCCGATATCCCCGGAGAACTCCTCTACAATTTTAAGCATTTGTTCCAGCTGGCTTCTGGTAGCAGCCATCAGTTTAAGATCATCCATGTATAAAAGATGTTCCTAACACTAAAGCCGTGTCTGGTGGAGTTCAAACGGCGTGATAGTGGGTTTATTGTAAGGCAGAACCACAATGGGCTAAGTGAATCGCCTTGAAATATTATATCATTATATTATCATTTTATTAAATGTTGAAGATGCGTCGCATTAGTTAGACAGTAACCTAACCGATTTATAAATTCATTCTTAACATTTATGACTACTTCTGTAGTAATTAACCCTATATCTTGAATAATTCCATTCTTTAAGTCTCACATGTCAATTGGCTTAGTTTAGAAAACTTTACCTTTAAAATAACCTCCACAAAAGAAATTAAGTTGGTTTAAGTTTGGACACCTTAACAGCAACTCACTAGGTTCCCTTCTGTCAATCCACTTGTTTGTAAAAACATAATTGAGACAAGCGCGAACTTCTGCTGCATAGTGTGTCGGAGCCAGTTTTGCTTAAACCATGGGGTAAATCTGGATTCTCTTTTTCGGGAACAAGCGTCGAAAGACTGTAAATATCTCTCATTAGTTGAATTTTTATCAAAAAAGTTCGGCTCTATAACGATATTACCCACGATTCCAGTCCACACATTTACTTTTCGTCTATATTGAGTATGTCCCTCTCTCATCTAATTTGGGTTTATACCCTACCAGTACCAATAATTTTGTGTGTTGACATTACTATTTAAGCAAAATGTGGATTCGTCAGAAACAAACAATGTTTTTAATAAAATGGAATGTCGAAAACACATTTCTTGTAACAGTTCGCAAAATTGAAGACCTTGTCATAATTATCTTCATAAAGTTTTTGAATGACAAGTTTCCAAGGCATCTCGAACATGACCAAGCTAATGAAATTTCGGATCAATCTTACTCACTTCCGATTGTGAAATTGGCGAAAGATTAGAATATTTTCCTTGAAATAACTGACACACTCCTTTTTAGTTCTTATCTAATCGCCATAGCCTATCATAATAAAAATTTCTATCCTCTGTGCCTCAGTAAGTTTTATCTTCAGTTAAAATTAACTCAAAGTGACAATTTGACAAAATGTGGCAAAGGAACAGGTCACTGAATCAATTATACTTCTAAATAATTATTGTGATTGATTTCTAGTTTTAATTGTCGATAAATTGACAACAGTTACATTTGTGTATAGAATTAGCAATAGAAAAAATGTTCAGAATTTTACAGGAAGTCTAAAACTGTACAAAGAAATTGAGGGTCACTATTTAACAAATCAAAGTTGATAAGAGCATAGCTTCTTTTGAGTCACCCTGTATGACTTGAAATATTAGACAAAATTCGTACCAAAGAAGTAAAGTCGACGTGTTTGAAAGATTTTTGAAAAAACCCAGCCGTTTTCAAATAATGAACTTATTTCAGACTGTTCGTCCTCATTGAATAGATGCGTACATACATAAATATGTATATATTGACATACAGTGCCCGCTACGTACTTTTGCCCACCTCACGCCAAAACCAGTAGAGTTGCAAAGTTTTATAGTTCGATAAGGAATATTCGTACGACATTCTCCAAAAAGCCATTTTAAAGCTCTTTTCAAGTACATCCTGGGAAAGTCGAATTTAAATTTCTCATTTTTTTGTAGGTTTTATTTGAGAATAAAAAGATGACAAAAAAAGTTTCTTCGTGATTTTGCTAATATCAATAAAGTCTCGCGGGAAATATTCGTCGAAAAATTCTGATCAGAGTTTTTTTGGGGGTTTTTCCATGAACTTTAAAATGTTTTGTTAAATTTTTCAAAAACATAATAATACGATTATGTATGTACCTAAAAACAGAATTGGAACAACTCAGGGTCATAGTGCGACACTTTTTTATAGAGTCATGTTATTTTTTATGAGAGGAAAAAGCATTTTTTTAATAGCTCATAAAAAAGACCATAACAAAATGTCACATTATGACTCTGAATTGTTTCAATTATGTTTTTAGATACATGCATAACCATGTTATTATGTTTTTGGAAAATTTTTAAAACTCAAAAAAATAAAAAGCGCGAAAAAGATTCTACATATAAAAACAAATAATTTTTTAATTTAAAGTTTTTTTTCTAGCTTTCGTAATTACAGATATATAGAGCATTGAAAAAAACTCATTTTTTTTCGTTAGAAAGGCCGTATTTTGGTCAAAAAAGTATTTTAAACCAAATTTAAAAAAGCATTTTAAAGCTCTCGAAAAAAAAACAAAAAAATGAGTATTTCCCGCATTGATATTAGCAAAACCAAGGAAAAACTTTTTTTCTTCATCTTTTTATTTTGAAATAAAACCTTTAAAAAATGAAAAATGTAACTTTCACTTTACATGTTTTTTTGAAAATTGTGGTACATATATTCTTTACTGAAATATAAGACTTTGAAATTCTACTAGTTTTTGCATGGGGTGGACAAAAGTATGTGGCGGACACTGTATATGCAGCCATATAGTACTTTACGCTGCAGAACGCATAAAAGCCCCCACTCGTGTAGCACAGTAGCGATCTTCACTTCAACTTTGAGAGTCGCTTTTAAAATCATTTCAAAATTATAGCCAATCCTAAAGGAAAGATTTTCAACAAAAAAAATCAACTCGACCCTGAAATGATCTTCGATATGACCATCAAGATCAAACCTACGGTCGGCGTTAAGTTCGTTACTTTTTCGACAAAATACGCAGAACGCACGAACAGCTTAACTTCCAAGGTCAATTTTTTAAAACACGAGTTTTTAGAACTTAACGCCCATAGAGAGTTTTGATCCATTCATCAAGGACTACCAAAATTCTAAATTTCAGAGAATTTGATCGAGAACCATTTCCTATAAAGTGGTGGGTCCCTTGCCTTCTCACAAAATGATTAAATATCGTTGACATTCTTTGAGTCACAAATTTTTAAATTACATGAGCTATTACACGCTTTGACAATAATTGTAAGAAAAAAAAAAGATACATAGAATTAGAAGTAAAATTCTTCTTTAGGAATAGCCCTTAAATTAAAGCTTACGCTCTGCAACTTATTATTAATTATATTCCGGCCCTGTTGGGCATTTTTTAACATTTTATAATTAAACAATTTGCACTATACTTACAAAATTTTATTTTTTAAGTTTTTAGTGACCACGACGTTTCTCTTAAACTGTTAGACTAGTAATGGCGGTGTTTTCTAATTACGGAAAGCCAAATGAAGACAAGTCCTCGAAAACGGCTGTAATTTATTAAAAATAATTGGCAGAATTTTCAAGTGTTTACTTTTCATCGAAAAACGTAAATTTGTCCTGAACTTCTGGATATAAAAAAGAAAATTGCACGGGTAGATTTTTCTTAATGTAAAGAGACGAAGGTAATTTTAACAGAATTAGGTAATTAACTACGAGACCGTTTAAAAGTCACATTTAAACAAAGAACTGCAAAACTCGGAGGTTGTTTTCCACTAATTTTAGAATTTTTACTATTACAGACAGATAAATAGTATTATAATTTCAAATGTACGTGTTGGGGAGACTGGTGGGTTTTCGTAGCTCATAAAGTTTTGTTTTATTATATATATATATATATATATATATATATATATATATATATATATATATATATATATATATATATATATATATATATAATTTGGCAATGTACTAAATTCGATGAAGGCAATTCAGCTAAAATATATTCAAGATGGTGGCACGTTGATGCCGTTTTGCTTATTTTAAATGGAACACCTTATATGTTATTTTATTTTTAGATTCTACACAAAATTATAGATATATTTTATGTATAATTATCCTATGCCTAAATCTAACTGTTTTTGGCATATTTCAAATTTAATGTCAAAAATGGCGTTTGCAGGCCTAAACATAACTATCAATTTCTCCTATATAAAAGACTTTATTATTTAATTAGAGTTGTTTTCCTTCTAGAAAAGGATCTTCTTTGGTGAACTGTTTTGATATTTTGATAATAAATAAATATAGAGTAATCAAAAATTAGACTAAAATATCAACTTGTAAAATATCGTTAAACTTCAATTTTTTTAATGTAAAGCCCCTATTTGTGTAATGTAATCTTATTTAGCATTACAATTATTAATAAAAATCCTGCAGGGGCATATGCACGAAGAAACGATTTTTGACATAAAACTGAGGCCCTCTCTCTCTATACGCGTTGACCACCTAATGGTCTCATCAGTGGAGGTGTAATAAACCAAGAGCAAAATTCGCAGGAAATAAGTATCTATGTGAAATATATATTCTGAACATGTCGGCAGGATATTATACCTGAAGGCGTTATCGAGGTAAGGCTGAAAAATATCCATTGTCATACGACATCCATACAAACGCTGGAGTAGTGCAAAGCCTAAATATTAAAATTTTAGTAGCAAATAAAGAAATCGTTACTGCCATGCAATTAATTTAACAAGTTGCCGCCATTCTCCTTCAGACAGAAGGAAAATATACAAACATTACAGAAACTATAATTTTTAAGCTTCGCACTGCTCCGGTGTATGTATAGATGTCGTTTTACTGTAGATATATTTCGGTTTGAGATCGAAAATGTTTGCAGGTCCAATAACCTGTCAACATGTCCCATAATTTATATTTTATATAGACGAGCGCTCTTGGTTCATTACAGCTCCTCTGATGTGACCATTAGGTGATCGAAACGTATATGGAAAGAGGCCCAGAGTTGTGTTTGCAGGAAACAAACTGTCTATATATTTTGCTTCAACTGTATGAATATTTGTGAGGATATAATGAAATAGTTTCAACCCAACAAGAAAAATACAAAAGTTGTGGTATCAAATTACTTTTTTTTTTGCTGCATAATCTCCTTTGTCAGCACTTTTGTCTAAGACCCGAAAAATAGGCCATATGTAGCTGGGACTATTTCTCTGATGAAAAATAACTTTCCTGTTCTCCACATCTGAAGTTTATCTTTTGATTTTTTTGTGTTAACTAACTCAGGAGAACAGTAAAATCTTCAGCTGTAATTCTCCTGCCGTTCCAGATAATCTACCAACAAGATTTCTTTGGCATTTAAAAAAAAAACAGGCGCCATTGTCTGCAGATAGGACTTTCTTTGCCTTTTTCGGTGATAGCTCTTCCTTGCCTGTCTACTGTTTAAATTATTTATTTGGTCTCGGGCGGATAGTTATGGATCCAGGACTCCGCCATAGCAAGAACTACTGCAAAAATATATTGGGTTGGAATTGTAAAGAGCCAATCTCGGTATATAGATGCTGGTACGTTGCAATTTTTGATCCGGAGTCAGCAAATGTGACACCCACCTTGTTGATAATTTTATTTCTTATCTTTACGATATCAGTTTGGATATGCTTTGAAGGTTTTTTATGCGACTTCTTCGTTTGTAGCGGAATTTAGTTACTAGAATGCGTAGCATCTTACATGCTCATACGATCAAATTTTAAGATTGAAACTCACTTTCTTATAGTTGTAAATGAAGAAGTAGACGGTCCTAAGATAGCACTAGGTTCGCTTTTACCTCTCTAGAAAATAAACTTTTGACGAAAAGATATTTTAACACGGATTTTATTTAGATATTTTCGATACATGAGAAATTTATACAATTTAAGAATAAAACAACACGACAACAGATATTACTAAACAAATATACAGGCACCATAACGCTACCAGTGCCGCTTCTAGAGGAGAATTTCTCATATTCGTATGTTCTACCTATACTGACATTTTTTATTAGTATCGCCGTTTTTTGTATTACAATATTGTATAAGTTAGGTTTCTCTGAATGATGTTGCCGAATAGAGTGGAGAAGCCCTTATCTTGCAGCATAGTGACTTAGTGTGTCTCTTTTTATGATTATTCTATGAAAACAGGTTGGTTGCCTACTCAAGTTAAGGAGCCTGTCCACTATTTTGTCCTCTAGAAGTAAACCTTTAGGACTGATCGATCCTATCATCACTAGGTCAATGCTTCGCGTTCAAAGATAATGCATGAGAGAGACTATTCGTCCCCTTCATTATAAATGCGTTCTTTATAAAAATTTTGTATAGATGTTTCCTTAAGCTGCAGTAGCCCGTTATCAGTCCTGTCACCAGCCTAATCTGTTGTGTACTTAAAGGCAGCACAGATCAGTTTAGTTTGCTGGATAGATTGTTTAGCAATAAATAGTTTGTTATGCTTATAGCCGGCAATATGATTGCAGTGTATCAGGTAATGATAGTTTGATCCAGTAAAATATCCAGCAATCTTAATGATACCCAATACCGGATCTCTCGCCAAAATTTCTTGACAACATATAACAATTGCATGTATTCCTTCCATGAATACAGTGCTGCCCCATTGCTGCTGCACTTATATTGTCTTGGGGTGGCTCCATTTGTTCTATCTCCTGTATGATGAATTCGATTTATAAATCAGATGAGCTTTCCTGGCTCATTTTGTGATGTCTCCTAGCCAATCTGAATGGTGTAGGGTCTGGTGAAATTCTAAGCTATTGGCATGACATGGGGACATATTATTTAAAGTCTAAATTTATATAATCTGTAACAAGACTTTTATCCATCTACGTTACTGTATTTTTGTATTAAAGAAATAAAGTTTGCTTTTATTTTACTGTAATTCTCCAAACTAAGAGTAATTTTTCATAACGAACGATGACATTAAATTAAATGAGGCAGTGTTCTTCTAAAACGTTATAACTTTGTAAAAGCAACAAAATTAAATTTCTCCGAGTTTTATCTTTCGTCGGAAAAATGGAAATTTTTCTTAGCTACCTACATAATTTCGGTGAGCTAAATGGAAATGCTAAGATGGCGAGTTTCTAAATTCTAATTTTACCAAACAAACGTAAAGAGAAAGAAAACTTTTTAAAATTTCAGTTTCTATTTGTGCATTTAAATAATATAAATTCTGTTTAACAGGAGCGGTATCTAAAAAGAATGAGTCAACGTTTTATGGATAAAATGCCCTTTTTTGATAAAATTAAAACAGAAGAAAATACAGCAGGTAAAATTGTTTTATTATTTTAGGAATTTACTCTGGTGTTCCCGTTTAAACTACTTTACAATCATCCTTGGTAGAATGATATTACATAAAGCAATAATATGACAGTTCTGTCTTCTTAAAAATACGAGGAATAGTAGAATAAATATTTACCAAGCAGCATCCAAGTGTCAAATTTGACTTCAATTGGTTCATTATTTTGTGTTTTAAGAAGTATTTTGTAATAAAAAATGTGTTTGGTGAAATGAAAATATCAAAGTTTCATAAACTCAATATTTGTTCATAATGGAGTATATTCAAGGTAAGGAATATTAAATTGGAAAACAAAATTATCAAAAAGATCTATTGTTTCATAGTCAGAGAGAAAATCTTTCAAGTGCTTCTCATATGGACCTTAGTGATAACTTAATATTGTATCAGACTCGTTTTTTGCAATATATAAGTTTAAGTTAAATACATACTAGATATTTCAAAGGATTTGGAACGGTTTTTTTTTGTTGTTTTGAAAAAATAAAATTGCTGTTTTATTTTGTGAAAATTCCAAAAGACCTTTAGAATTTTCGAAAATTAATTACAAAATTTCATTTCAAGTTATCTAACATATGTTTAAGGGTGCTAATGAAATAAAATTTTGGATATACAGAAATTAATAAGCTAGATTTCTGGGTGGACTTTTAACCTCAAATGTCTCCAACCCTCCATAACAATTTTTATAAGGATTGAAAGGGATAAAATTCAATTTTCTATAATTATCGGGGGAAACCATCAATGTTATTTTATTTTTTTAACATAAATAACCGTTGTGGAGTACAACATGAGGCAAAATTTCAATGTCTGTAGTTTATCCGGAAAAAGCTTTGTTTTCGCACTACAGCAGGGTAAATGCGTTGTTTTTTTTTTATGTGGTATTCCAAGAACATCCTCGTGGTACAGTCGTAAGAACCTTCGAGTCTAATCGGTTCGAAAAATGTTAGACTGGTAAAAACATTTTCTGAAATATTTCATCTTATGGCTAGCAAACTATCGACTGATGATGTCCTTAGTCGTTGGGATTATAGAACAACAACTCTGTTCGGAGAGTTGGGATCGACTGCGAAGAGTACCAAGATCTCTTGCCAACATACATACTACACGACACAACGACGCATATGGTATCGTGAAACTACTACGTAGGACACAAGTACCTAATATGAGATAGGTTTTAGGCACAAAAACTGTTATCCGTCGCCAACGTCGGAATGTAGCACCTGAAGGAAAGGAAGATCTAAACTATATTGAATAATATATTCGTGTTATTATTGTTAATGTCGATATGATTTATCAATATCATTGAAAATCATGGTTCTTGGGTTTAGACTGTGTCAAGTTGGAATTTTTATCCGACGTTTCGCCTACGATTGCACGAGGCATCTTCAGGGATCTTTACTCCACGAGATTAGAACACTAAATGACTATCGAGGAGCAACAGCCCGATTGGTGCTCAGCGAACCGTGATCCAGTATTACAATCGATTTATAGGTGTGATGTAGACTGTAACTCGCATCTCTGATTATTTACAAATTTCGATTGATTCTCTAATTTTACGTTTAAACAAACCAGGCACTGATGTTTCTTTCTGAGCAATGCAGTTCAGCTACTGCAGATTGCACAATTTGTTCCTTTTTTATACATCTTTCATGTTCCTTAAACCCAGTGGATATAGACCATCCTGTTTCACCTAACAAACACTTTACCACAAGAGCAAGGTTTTTATAAACGCCTTTTGTTTGAAATGGAATTGTGTCCCTTGGAGACTTCAAACATTGTCCAACTTTCTTACATGTGTTAAAAATTGTTCAAATGTTTGATTTTCGAAGCAATCTGGCAATCTTGCTGGTGGTTCCGTGTAAGTAAGATAAGACAACACTGTCCATAGGAGGTTCGTTTATGACATTTTGTTGAGGGGTTGGGTTTTTATATTTATTAATAGAACGTCTTATATCTTCAGCACAATATCCGTTGCTTGTCAGAGCATTAGTTAGATTTTCTGTTTCTGATTTTGGTGATTGTTCGTCACATATTGAAAGATCATTATGTACCAAAGAGTTTATGACGGATTGTTTTTGAGAAGGATGATAGTGTGACGTTGCATTCAGATATCGATTGGTATGTGTTGGTTTTCTGTACACAGAATGTCCTAATTTGCTATTCTGCCTTTGTACTAGTACATCAAGAAAGGGAAGGACACCATTTCATTCAGTTTCCATAGTGAATTTTATTCTAAGGTGTTATTGATTTAGATGATACAAGAAATTATGGAGGTTATCTGCGCCATGCGGCCAAACTACGAACGTATCATCTACATACCTGCACCAAAATTTAAAGGAGTAGAAGACAAGGCGTTTTCTTCGAAAGCTTCCATGAAGATGTTAGCTACCACAGGTGATAGCGGAGATCTCATGGCCGCTCCCGAACTCTGCTTGTAGAAAGTTTCTCGAAAAGTAAAATAAGTGGAAAACAGACATGCTTTAATTAATTCTGGTATAGCGGAGTCCATCTTGTTGTTTCGTAAGGTGTCAGATATGGAAACTGAATCATCTATAGGAATATTTTTGTACAGGGATTCTACATAAAAACTGACCAATATCTCTCCGGGCTCTAATTCAATATCATTCTTGAATTAGAGAAGTATTTTGAAAAAAATTAGTTTATCGCTGCTTCAACTTACAAGGCTCTTTACTTTTTAATTCAAAGAGATGTAATTAAAGAATAAATTTTAATATCAAGTAAGAACAACGTCTTGAAGTTCTATCAAGCTAATATTAAAACAATAGTCATTGGTGGACATGCTGGTTTATTGGTACATCTTGGTATGAAAATTCCAGTACATAATAAAATTAATTTCTTAAAATAAGCAGAATGAAATGTGGTAACTAAAGCATACTCATACAGAAATTTAAACAATTTTACAATTTTGAAAATAGTTAAAACTACATTTTATTCCTACATCCGATTAGCGAGTGTAATACAATAATACAACATCCGTCTTTTTTCAAAATAGAAATAATAGTTGTTAGGTTGCTATAGATTGCAAGGATTTACAGGATTGTCATGACGTTGTTTGTAGAGTGCCACAAAGTTCAGAAGAAACAATTACTAAAAATGAAATTCGGTTTCTTCTGGTCATGTAGAACAGGTGCTATTTATTTTTGAAAGTGGAGAAATTGCATGAAGCAGTGAAATTATTAACTTTAAAGCCCAAATTTTATGTATCACAACGGCAGTTTATTTGCAAGTCCAGACATGGCTAGATAATGACATCTCTCCAAAAAATTTATTGGATAATCATCAAAAACAATTTGGAGTTCATTCAAACTGTTTTGTGACTTATATCTGATTTAATAATTAATTATTCGCAATTGCGCAAGAAGTTGTGATGTGAGGTGTAGTTACCGAGGGATAGATTTTCGTAAAAACTGCTATGGATAATGTTATCCAAACGAAAAATCTGAAGTGGCGCATAGCATTATGAATGCCGTTTTTCCATTTATTGACAAAAATGATCAAAGGCGGAGACTTAATAATTCACAATAACAGTCGTTAAAGTCGAATGCTTTTATTGCGTATCGATCGAGAATATTCGGTTAAAATCAAAATTTTTGAAAAAAAGATCAATGTAAAATTTATGGGGTAATAATCGAAGCTGCAGTGTTATATATTAAGATTATTTACGAATTATATTTATTTATATTATCTTGAGTATAATTATATAATATTTGTAGATAAAAGTCACCTAAAATTGTAAAAAAGTTTTAATTTTTCTTTCAATATTAATTGACCTAAAGCATGACACATTTAAAAGTGTCGACGAGTGTCTTGTTTAACGCAATTGAATTTTTAGCCCCTCACGGCTTTAATTAAAAAAAAACAGTGTCAGTTTTTTGAGTTTCTGCTAGTATTTGCTTAATAATTATTTTAATATTTAACGTCGTAAAAACTATCTAAGTTTTGAAATGTACTTAGAATTTATATTTTGAATACTTAAAAGATTTTGAATACCTATGTCATACGATAATAATATAGTGCTATTATATGATAACGTGAACAAAAGCTAGTGAGAATTTAATTGCAATTAAAAAAACACTATGATTTTTTATCAGTATAATAGTGCTTCGTCGATTTTTAACAAATTCATGAATGTTATTTGTTTAGAGGGAATCAAATGGCAAATAGATCAATAATCCTAACTTAATACAAAAGTCTTTTAGTATACTCAAGAAAATGATCCAAATTGTTGTTAAAAATATTTAATCGGAAACTGGATTTCTATTAGAATATTCAAAAAACATTAGGAAATTTTTAAATCTCACTCAATAGTTTGCAAGAACATATTGTCCATCACAGAAGAGCTTTTATTACAGCTTTTATGTTCCCAATTTATCAACGCTTTCAAATTTATTTATGTATCTCTTAAAATGTCGAAACAATCGTAATTCCTATTAGACAATTAATTTAGCTTGAACACAAAACGATAAATTTTCCTACTAGAATTACTGACCTTTAATAGTAATTCCAAAGAAAATAGTGCTTCACTAAATGTGTTATGTTATAAATTTTATTCGTAATCAAAAAATACCATATTTTCAAACGAAAGCTTATTTGGTTTTTGTTACAGGAAATCCTCGGAATAAGGTTGCGCTGCAGCCTGGGCATTCTCTTATGGACTGGATCCGACTGGGTACTTCTGGAAAGGATCTTACAAGATTAGGAGCTAGAGCAGGAACTTTAGCGGTAAGTATATATAAAATAAATATATCGTAGGTTTCCATGGATGGTGAAATGAATGGTTTGATTATTTCGGGTTTCAATCAGTTCTCAGCGAGTAACAAGGCGAACCGCATTTGAAAATGACAAATGAGATTTTGGCGAAACGTCGTGAAAACGATTTTTTGAACGAACGGATTGAAACCCGGAATAATCAAACTATATATATATATATATATATATATATATATATATATATATATATATATATACATATACGTTATGTTGGATATCCGGGTGTGTAATCGACGGTTTTCGGGTATCCTGTTATGTGCTGAGTCCCTCTCAGGATTGTAAGGTAGCTGATGTTTCGGTGAAATGTCATTCACAATTTTCAAAGCTCACTGTACGGCGTCTGCGGGCAAACTGACGCTTGCAACTCGGGTGCTGTCAGTCCCCTGTGTACGTCGGGCGCGTTCGTTAGCTGAATGGTTCTGGCCAATCAGATTGCGAGACCTGCTGCTTGTCATCGGTCCTGTTGCCAACGTTTGGGGTGATGTTGCCGAGTTGTAATCTGTTTTTTATTACCTACTGCTTGATGTTTCGTAAGTATGAAATGAACCTACTACAAGACGCCCTAACAAAAAACGGTTATGAAAAAGAACATATGGACAAGACTCTAAAAGACAAACGCCTGGCCACGAAAAATTGCGAAAACTAAGAGAATAATTTTAAAATTTTTTGTTCCCTATATCAGAGGCACCACAGACAAAATCACAAAAATTCTCAAGAGATCTCTTACGTAGCCAAATCAACCGTAAATATATATATATATATATATATATATATATATATATATATATATATATATATATATATATATTGGGCTGATCGGACCAGGATACTGGAGAGGTTCTGGGTCCGAAAAACGATGAGAGCGCTGTTTCTTTCTAGTATGGAACTCATCAGGCCATTGCATTCGGTACAAACCATCATCTCGCATTTATGTTCTATAAGTTGATTTTAAAATTAAAAAACATCAAACAAGACACAACCGCGAGATCTTGATGATTCACTCAATAACACAAGAGCAATACAAATCAACAATGTTATATAAGACCGCCATCTTATGGTGCGACGGTGAATTAAAAAAGATAAATATCAAAACTCAATACACAACTTAAAAAACACGTACAGCGGTGCTCTCATATCGGGATTGTTGGTGTAACACCTGGCTTTGACTGCGGAATGCGTAGTAAGCTTGGCCGATACCGAATAGTGTGACCTCTATCCCTTGGAAAGTTCGTTTCGTGTATGGAGTTTTGATATATATCTTTTTTAATTTAGCGTCGCGCCATCACATGGCGGTTTTATACAACACTATTGATTTGTGTTGCTCTTGTGTTATTGAGGAACCATCGAGATGTCGCCGTTGTATCTTGTTTGTTGCTTTTTAATTTTCAAATCAGCTTATAGGACATATAATGGTTTGTAGCGAATGCAATGACCTGATGAGTCTTATATTAGGACGAAACAGAGCTGTCATTATTTTTCGGACCCGGAGCCTTTCCATTGTCATATATATATATATATATATATATATATATATATATATATATATATATATATATATATATATATATATATATATATATATATATATATTTTGATAGTGTAACAGTAAATCAAGTACCCTTTGAACCTTAAAAATACAAGAACCAAAAAATTATTTTCTTTTGTTACTAAATGGGCAAAAATATTTTTTTTTTTGGATACAACTGTCTCTCTTATCGATTTTAAGGTTTTGTCTCTCAGTTTTTATTCTTAATATTCCAATATAAGCGTTTATTTGTTGACATATGGAAAATAAATTATAACAATATCATAAAAGAACAAAACATCTAAAAGATTTAACTTTCATGGCAACTAGATCGGGTCTAAGTTTTAAACCTTTCTAGTGAATCTGACTGTTAAATTTTTGGTTATTTGTCTAAATGAAGTATCCTCATTTTGTAATCACCACTTTTTATATATATATATATATATATATATATATATATACATATATATATATATATATATATATATATATACATATATATATATATATATATATATATATATATATATATATATATATATACATACATATATAAAATGGAAACAATATTAAAAACCTGACTAGTATGATTTAAAAAAGGATTTTTTTTGACAAAATGGTGAAAGTCACCTTAAATCGACATTTTTTTCTAGTTGGTTCATTTGCCGATTTCAAAAGTATAAATTTCATTTAAAAATTTATATTATTTTTCGCTTTTTAGTGCACTTTTAGAAATAGGTCCAATTTTTTAAAAAAAATTATATTTTTAGAATTTCGTTATGGTAACCATAAAATATTTGTACCAAGTAGAAGCGAGATTAGGGTTCCTCGCAAAAAAGTATCTATTTTATCCAAAGTTGCAAATGAACAACTAAAAATTCTTTGATTATGAGAATTATCTAAATACCAATTTTGAATGGAATCGTATCAAGAAAATATTTAGTCTATTATAGCAAATCCGCTATCTTGAATTTTAAATTAATTTTGGCTTAGTAATATAGGCCCCAAAACCTTCCAATACCAATATTTAGAGAACTTGAGACCTAAGTCTGATATATGAAATTTTCTAAAATAATTTTAAATTTGTTATATTGTCATATTAAATATTTCCCAAATAATTTTAAATCCGTAATTTACGCCCTCAAAACCTTCTCTATACCATTTGTGGAGAAAATCAAGAGATGTAAAGTTTTTAGGACGCCATATTGGAACTATCACATTGAATTTTCCAAAATTATTTTAAATTCGTAATTAACGTTCTCAGAAATTCCCCAGTATCGATTTTGAACAATATCGAGAGATGTAAGATTTTTAATCCGCCATATTTAATTTTTTTTTAAATAATGCCAGATACCTTATGTGCGACCTTGAAGAGTCCCCAGGATTAATTTTGGAAAAAATCGGACGAAACGAACGAAAGAAAATTTTGTTTGTTTGTCATATCAAATTTTTTAAAAATAATTTAGGAGTCGTTATGTGCGATCTCGAACATTCTCTCAAACCAATTATGCAGAAAATCCGAAAAATTATTTTTTTTTGTCTGCCATATCGAATTTTTAATAAATAAATAAAAAGACTCGTTATGTGCGATCCAGAAAATTTTGGACAAAATTCTAAAAGTTCGCTTAAAAGTGAAAAATAACTATACATTTTTATATGAAATTGAAATTTTTGATGTCGGCGCCAAATTATTTCTAAATGAAATAAATAACTGCTAATATTTACAAATTATGGTAAGAAGGCAACTAAAAATAAAGTATTTTTAATCTGTTTAAGCGAACAACATTTTGTCAGGTATTAATTTGGCGCCGACTTCAAAAATTTTAATTTCATATAAAAATTTATAGTTATTTTTCATTTTTTAGCGCAATTTTGGAAGCTTGTTCAATTTCTTTTTATAAAAGTTTTATTTTTCGATTTTTAGTTTTGAATTCATTATATAATTGGTAATTATTTGAACTAAGTAGTAATCGAGATAAGTGTACCTCTCAATGCCAGAGTGTCAAAAAAGTACCCATTTTAACCAAAGTTGTAAATTACCCTAGAATGAACCACTAAAAATTCTTTGATTCTTTGAGTTCTCCAAATACCAATGAAATTGTGTCAAACAAATATTTAGTCTGCCATAGTCATATCCACTATCGTAACCTTTAAATTAATTTTAGATTAGAAGTGGGTTAAAAATACATAGCGGTCAAATTGAGAACCTCCTTTTTTAGAAGTCGATTAAAAATACATAGAGGCCGTTATTGAGAACCTCCTTCTTTTAGAAATTGGTTAGAAGGAATTTCTTACTCTATTTTTGCAATGAAAATAAATAGCGTCAGTATCTATTGAATACGTGTCATGACTGACTAGTATAAAGCAAGTTAAAGAGCAGTTTTTAATATGTAAATTGAATACTTATTTTTTGATACTCAAAAGGAATGTTGTTCATTATAATAGCTATTTGGTAAGAAAAAGATTGTTTAAAATATAGATTTCAATGACTAGTGACAGTCAAAGTTCCTTTAAATTTGATATTTAATTTATGGACATCTGTCCAACATATGGTTTCATGTGTAAATGTTGAAGACTGAGTTTGTCATAGGTAACAAAACAGGAGTTAATTTACTAGTGGATGATGCAAAAGGAAGTGAAAGATTCCCCCATATATTTGTCGGAACATTTTAAATAAAGGGCATTACTTATTTCTAGAAATCTAAAACACAACGTCACTATGTGCTTGCTGTCCCATTCACTGTAAGTACGCTCTACTTTATGAATGATTTTTCGTATCAAGGCTCAGTTTTTTTACAAAAAGAACAAATGTCTACGAAAAATTTAACCATTTCATCATCCATTGCTATTGGATTGGTTTATTAGTTATTATAAACAGGTGGATGCGATTTTTTAAAAAAATCCTCACTAGGTTTCTAATGGTCGTAGGGAACTGTTGTTTTTCATCTTTGTTATGAAATTAGTTTTTGATAGCTCAGGATCCGTAGAATCGACAAGAGATGCTGTAGCTCTATCAGTTTATAAAAAGAGTATAACAGTTTCTAAAATATAAATTGGTTTATTGAATTGAAAAACGGTTTTCAGCTTTTTTGGCATGAACTAATAGATGAAATGTAATCCATGTATCTATCGCTTAGTACTAATTTTTTTTTTTGTAAAATTATTATTTTGACTTCTCTGTTTTTAAAACTGTATTTTGGCTCATTTTTTGTATCTAAATTGCTCTGGTAAACATAAGGGAGAATTTTTTTTCATCGCTCTTTACATCACACAGTAAGTTTCTATTTTTTTTAAATACATACTTCATATCTTAGGATACATATGGCAAAGTAAAAATTACCTGAAAATTTTTAAACTTTACGGTAGTCCTGCTTGCTCCACAGCTATACAATGTAGAGGCCAGAGGGTTCGCAGTCGCCCCTTTAATTTACGTGGACCCACCCAAGATATTTTTATGTATTTTGAATCTCTGAACAATAACTTTTAGGGTGGAATTTCGTCCGGATAGAGAAAAGATTATTATAAACAAATAATTGTTTAAACCTTTAAAAATATATTTTTGCAAAATGGGCTTTATTTTTTGAGTCATTTTAAGCTAAAAAAGTCTATACTAACTTTTACGTATGATGCTTAATTTCCGGGATAATTGTTGTTAAACAATTAAAAAATGTGATTTTTGCGATTTTTGAATGCTATTAACTTTTAACTAATGAACTTTTTTCAATTTCCTTGACAGCAGTCGAAAGTTTGAATCAGCATCTATAGGCTGCAATCAAATTCCTTACGAAAAAGTTACGTCTTAATTATTTATTTTAGCTGTAAGCAAATGGCTTTCGGCCGCTTACATATATGCGCCATCTCGTGTGGCGTGCGGAGGGAAGCCTACTTGCAGGCGCCTCGCGCGACTAAGCACGGGTACTTAATACATCATAACCGAAATAAACCTGCAATATAAGTTTTCTGCATTGCGTTAAATTCTTCTGTTATTTACGCGCGCTTTTTGGCAAACTATCTTTTGTTTGTTTTGATTTTTCACATGTTTCGACCTGCATCAATGTATAGTGTTTCAGAACGTTATGAACAGTCGTTAATTTTTTATGTATAATATTTATTAAGATTTTTATGATAAGTGATTTAATTAATTTAAAGCTTTGTAATGTTTGTGAAAAGAATGAGAAAATAAAGGTTACTAGAACAGAAAAAGGTCGAAATAAAATAAGGCAAGCAGCAAGTGCACGTTTTGACGAAATGTATTATTAATTGCAGGTCTTGAAAGACCAATATTTTCGACAGTAACAGTTTATTTGAAGGTATATATGTATCTCCTGGCAGGTGTAGTTTTTATATATTTCGGTTGTAAATGTAATTTTATTCTGTGCATTGTAGTTGAAATATTTTATGAAGCTGAATAAATTCAATAATTATTTCTTTCAGATACGTTTTATTATCATCTGGACAATTGCTATAACAATTATACACATGAGGAAACATTATAGAACATCAAAAATCGAGACCAACCTTTTATATTTGAGGAAGGAGAATAAAGCAATAGTAATTCTATTTTCTCGCAACGTCGATCAAAAAGAATGAAATTGGCATCGCCCAGAGAAGCCCTTGTTTGTTTATTTGGAGCTTTTACTCTATGTAGTGCCTCCTACACCATTGTTTACTAGAATTCCTTAAACATTATTTATTAATTAGCATCGACATGTATACAAATTTAAAACGATATTCATTCAATTAATGCATATAGAATATGACAACCGTGTTAGTAGTACTACTTAAAAAATTGATATTTTTTTGTTTAACAACAATAAAATTATCGAATAAGATATGTTTTTTAGGTTTCAATGAGGAAAACATATTGCAGACTTATTTAAGTTATGATATATTAAGTATCCGCGCTTGGTCACTCGAGGCGCCTGCGAGTAGGCTACCCTCCACGCACCACACAGGACGGCTCATGCATGTAAGCGACTAAAAGCCGTTTGTTTATAGCCAAAATAAACAATTAAGATGTAACTTTTAGATTGTTATCAGGAAAATTGAAAAAAAAATCATTTAAACATAAGCTATTAGCATTCAAAAATCGAAAAATCACAATTTTTAATTGTTTAACATCAATTATCTAGGAAACTAAGCGTCGATTGTAAAATTTAATTAGGACCTTTTTTTGATTAAAATCACTCAAAGAATACAACACAAAAGTTGGTTTTGCGAGAATTGAATTTTTAAAGGTTTAAACAATTATTTGTTTATAACAATCTTATACCCACTCGGACGAACTTCCACCCTAAAAATTATTGTTCAGCGACTCAAAATACATAAAAATAAATTAGGTGTGTCCATATAAATTAAAGGGGACACTGCGGACCCCCTGGTCCATACACTAATAAGTTTTAGCAACATTGGTTGTATGCTAGGTATTTTTTAAGCAGATTTAGCAAAATGCTTATAATGTTAAGAATCATGCCCAGATTTCTTAAAAACTGACAACTAAATTAAAATATCCCTCTTTTTCTATATAAATGTTTAAAATGAGTAAAACAATTTTTCTTAAATTTTAGGTTACCAAGCAAGAATTAGCAAAACACAACAAACGTGATGATGCTTGGTTGGCCATTCGAGGAAAAGTTTATAACGTTACAGAATATTTTTCTTTTCACCCTGGAGGCCAGGAAGAATTATTGCGAGGTGCAGGAATCGACGCCACTCAGCTTTTTGATCAGGTAAGTTTAACTTTTTTAAAGATTTACAAACGGTTACGGACAACATTTAATAATAAATTTAGTTAAAACTTTGGGACAGCATATCAAATATATTATATCTATTTTTAACATAACTAAATTGTAAATAATTGAAAATGGACTATATTTAGTTGTTAATTTCCATTTAAATAGATGTCTACAGTGCTACAGTTAGCTCTGTTGTCAGGAAAGTTTTAACGGGTGTTATTGGGATACTGCTGTTGCTAGGCGCCGTCTGTAGTTCATAATATATAAACAGCGGCTGAAGAAGGTTTAATTTCCACAGATAAACCACTAAATGCAAATTGTCTAAATAAAACAACTTGTTAAGGTTTGGTGTAATAATATAATAATCATATGCTTTCAAATATTTCGTATATAGGCATATATTACAGATAAAATGATTTAATTTTACTACAAAAATCTGGAGTACTTACTTTACTATTGTTGAGTTGGTTTCTCTAGGTAGGCTGCTAAAAATAGAGATACAGAGCAGCTAACAAAGTAGAAAAAAACTTGGTATTATATAAAGAAATTTTTAGAGCCATAGAGTTAGTTTCATAAGCTACCTATCTTCTTTTTTAGACCATTAAAGTAAAAGATATACAGTTTATTTCTTGCAAATCTTACTCTGCTTCTTTCGTCGTACGCGTTTCGACCACCTAATGGCCTGCTAAAGGAGCTGTAATGAACCAAAAGCAAATTTGCAGGAAATAAACTGTCTTTTCCTTTAACGGTCTAAAGGAGAAAAACAGTAACTTATTAAACTAAAGGTTGAATATTGGACATTCTAGATTGGAGTTTAAAAATTGGGCCTTAAAATAGAAATGGAAAACAACATATGTAGCATGCAATTTTGAGGTCGCGATGCCAAAAGGACGAAATAATAAAAAAAATTACATTTATTTTTCAAAGCAACTAGTCAAAGTAAAAAATATGAATTAGTTGCCTCCAAATTTATTGTTGAGCCATTAAAAACATTAAAATAGAACCCAGGTGTTTCTTGATTTTTTTAATTTCAATTAGATTCCAACACCTTTGAAGAATTTTTCTTTCAACTCCACAATTTTAATATTACTTTGCAAAAACTACACCAACAACTATGTCTAAGTATACATAGTGTGTCCCATAAGTTTTAAGATTGGTTATAAAAGATGCAAAAAAATTACAAATTTTTTTTTAACAAATGTATTCAAAATAGTCTCCATTAAAAGCAATACATATGTTGACACGATCTTTGAGCCTTTCCATGCCTTTCCATGCCTTTCAAAAACTCCTCTTTTGAAATTCTGTTTAACTTTGTTTTCACGGCTTTTTGTATCTCGTCTATAGACGCAAGATGGTTCCCTTTCAAGTCTATCTTTAATTTGGGGAACAGAAAGTAGTCAGGGGAACTCAAATCAGGCGAGTGCGGTGGATGGCTGAGTGCAGTTATTGTACAAGAGAAAAAAAGAACGCAAATTCGATACAGCACTTATTGGTAGAAAGAAGTATTCACAGTAGTACCTTGAGGAACAAATTCTTTGTAGACGATGCCTTTGGAGTCAAAAAAATTCCATAATGGTCGTCGGCTCCTTTCATCGTCATCAACCGACTCTCTATCCTTCGCAAACAGGTTATACCATCGAAAAACAGTAGCACGAGACATAACAGATCCACCAAAAGTCAATTTTAACATTTCGAATGTTTTCATCGAACTTTACCAGCTTTAAAGCAAAATTTAATCGCATCAGGTTGTTTGTTATTTTCATTCATCGTGAAATGATGACCGCGACCACCTTGATATTATCACGCAAACTGCTACTGAACAGCTGCATATGATCCGATAACTAGTTGCCAAAATTTCATGAAGATGGTGCTGGTAGTACCGATTTTATAGCCACAGTCTTAAAACTTATATGACAACACTGTGTATGAAATCTAAATTATATTAATAAAATAGACACTGTTACAACATAGTCCTAAAAACTAACTCTCTAATTCACTAACATATTCTAACTTTAAAGCTGATCTAATTTAACAGCAGAGGGCATAAAGTGACAAGTGAAACAATAAGTCAATCAAGTTTTGAACCTTAAAAATACAAGAAGAAAAAAATCATTTTCTTTTAATATTATACCAACAGAAATGGAACATTTTATTTATTTTCTGGACAAAATTATTCCTCTTATCGATTTAAAACTTTACTGCTAGGTTTTTGTATATGATGTCCTTAGACAAGGGATTATTTAATGACATATGTAATATAAATTATAGCAATATTATAAACAAGCCAAAACTGGTCGAGTAAAATACCTAACTTCCACGGCAACTTCTTCTTCTTCATCCAGCTCTTTGCGTCCACTGCTGGACATAGACCTCCCTCATTCTTATCCACTGTGCTCTATATTGAGCGATTTGCATCCAATTTGCTGCAATTCCCTTGAGTCAGTCCAACGAGTAGGAGGTCTTCCTCTACTTCTTTTGTCTAATCTCGGCCTCCACTCGAGTAATCTCTTCGTCCACCTTCCATCACTGATTCGGGCGACATGTCCGGCCCAGTTCCATTTGAGTGTGGCAGCTCGAAAAATTACGTCAGTAACTCCTGTCTTTCGTCTCAGGTCTTCATTTCTAACTCGGTCACGCAGCGATATACCTAGCATTAACCTTTCCATCTCTCTGAGCAATTTGCAGCGTTTTAGAAGTTGCTGTTGTCAATGTCAAAGTATCAGCACCGTAGGTCATAATCGGTAACACACATTGGTCAAATGTTTTACGTTTTAAAGAAATTGGTATATCGCTTTTAAAGATGTCTTTAAGTTTTTCATAGGTTGCCCATGCGAGATTTACTCTTCTCCGTAGCTCGCATGTTTGATTATCTCTTGTGATCTTTATTTAGTGTCCCAGGTATATGTATTTTTCCACAAGCTCCACTTCGTTGTCTCCAATATTGATATTTTCACTAGGTGCCAGACTGGTCATAAATTTTGTTTTTGATATATTTATTTTAAGACCCACATTGGCACATACTAGCTGAAGTTCATGTAACATTGTACTATATATCTCCTTGAGATTGTCGGAAAACAAAACTATGTCGTCCGCGAACCTCAAATTTGTTAATCTTTGGCCGTCTACATTCAGGCCTCTTTTTTCCCAGTTAAGTTTTCTACAGGCGTATTCTAGTACTGCAGTAAACAGTTTAGGCGATAAGGTATCACCCTGTCGGACTCCTCTGCCAATTAGGATATGATCCGTGTTTCTGCGTAGTTTCACCGACACAGTTGCATTCCTGTATATATTGTAAATTAACTTTGTATATCGATAGTCAATGCGGCATGCTTGTAATGCTTCCATAATTTTGTCAAGTTCTACCGTATCAAAAACCTTATGGAAATCCACAAAAGCCGGAACGAGTGGTCGATTGTATTCGATAGTTTTTTCTATTACCGTTTTGATGCTCTGTAGGTGATCGTTTGTTCCAAACCCAGTACGAAACCCCGCTTGCACTATTTGTTGGTAGAAATCAAGTTTTTTCTCAAGTCGATTCGTTACTATTCTTGTTAGGAGTTTATATAGGTGACTAAGAAGGCTTTTTGGTATGTAGTTTTCCATGGCAACTAAGTCAGGTTTAAATTTTAAATCTTCTGAGTGAATCTGATTCAAATTACATTGATAATAAATAATTATTCCAATTGTTTTAACTAGTCGCCTAGTGAAATTTGTTGATATTCATTGCAGTAATAACAAAGTGCCAATATTTTATTACCACCATACCGACAACAACGGAAGAAATACTGTTTCTTGAGCAATTTGAACCTGAGTTAAATTTTAATTCAGGGCTCTTACCAACCAGATAAATTTTATTATTATAAAGAAACCTACTCCTCAGACCAATCATAAGTTAAGAAGATTCTTTTTATAACCCAAATATTGCTTTTAATATTTTGCTATGAAAAATGATGTGTATATTTGCTATAGTTGTCATTTATAAATGTACTGCGTGAAAAAAAATTGATGAATAAAAATGGCAAGAGATCATAAAAAACATTTTTATTTTTTCCTAATTTCCTCAAAAAAATGGGCCGAACCAAATAAATCTATTTTTTTTTGGGCATTTTAACGAGCTGAGCTGATAACTCATTGAGCTTTGGTTCGGAATTTATATAAAATTGATAAAAAGTACCTCCTAAAAATCAACTAGGGTAATAACTTTTTCATAGTTAAGAGCCTACTGTTCAAACTAATCTCAGTATAACATTAGTGTTATTATTTTTCTGCCTATTGTCTCTGCTATTTTAACATTTAAAAAATATTAGAAAAAGTAGGTTCTGTAATGGTTTCAAGACAGAGTATTTAAGTGGGGTAGTAATTTCATAGACTCCGTACCACAAATTTTGACTTGCATTGCTGCTGATCGACGATTTTTTTATTTTTGTATTTTTATCATTCAAACTTGTTTGCATATCAGTTTAAACACTTTATTGTCAACTTGGGCCAATTTGAAACTTAGAACATGTTACTGAATTGAAAGTTACTGTTCACTGCCGCTAATTTGATCCAATACAAAATTTATGTCTCTAGACCATTATAACCTTAGACTATAATGATTGATCAAAAATATGTGAAACAAAAGTCAATAGTTAAGAATATGAATTTGTTCTAAACCTTACGCATAATTTTTAAATTAACACTAATATATCTTATATATGCTATAACGGATTGCATTCAGAGAATCATCATACAAAATTACTTCTCGAAAAATCTAAAGATCCTTTGCTGAAAAATTGCGTAAAAAATAAAGGGGTATTGCAACTATAAAAAAATATCTTTTTTAGTAGTTACCAAAAAAGTTAGCTTATAAGAAATTCGAACTTATGTCCTTCAAGTTGACAAAATTTCAGATTTCCTTTGTATATTTCACTAATAAATCGTAAATTATTAAATCTTGACTCGCTGTTTAAAAATATTCTACAAAAAAAGTATTGAAATGAAGCAAGTTAAATCAAAACTAAATTTTTTCTCAAAAAATGGACCCATGAAGGATTCGAACCTATGACCTCCGATCTTTCAAATTTAGTTCGGCACTCTAATCAACTGAACTAACAATCCTCGATATTCAATATTAATTTTATATAAAAGTACTTAAAACTCTTGTTTCAATTGATAATATTTTTAATAGAATTATAATTAAAGAACAGTTGCATTATCATTAAGAGCACATACAGAAATAAATTTTAGTTTAACGAATGGAAAATAATTACAAAAACAAACGAGTAAAATATTGTGTATAATATCGAGATGTGGCTACTAACACTTTTATCAATAAACTAATTTCCAACAAGAATCAAAGCATTGCCACTAAGATAGAATACTTATCTATTTTCTAAAATATGCTGAAAAATGTTTATTTTTTAATTGAGTAGACTTAAATACACATTGTGAGAAAAATATATTAAATACTCCAAATTGCAAACTGGAAATTGTCCAGCTTAACTTTAAGGTTTTAAAAGATATATAGTGATCAGAAGGCTAACCCATTTCATTAATGGTAATTTGTTCATTGATGCGAATGAGATGCTTAACCAACTGGAGACACCTTCGGAGATAGATCAATCCGGAAAGCTTATAATCAGAGGATAAACTAGTGAACAGGCTGCTAAACCTAAACAAGGAAACCAACTTGTTCACCTAGACATAGTAAATCTTAAGACTGCAGTAAGGACTCCTTAACCCTGGCCTGCTACATCATATACCTTACCAATTATTGATGCAAGAGTTCTATCTGGGTTCTTTCAAAAGTGTCATTGCTAGAGGACGAACTAGGACATTTTCAATAAATAATCTCAGTAGGCCTGTTTTTAACATTATGCAATAAAACACATATTTTCTGGATAACGAAGCTCCTATTAAAACTTTTTATATGAAGTTTTTCTTATTTTACCAATTAAAAAAATCATTAGCTCTTGACATATTTTGCAACAATATAATTTTATAATTTTGTTCCATTTTTTCAACAACAAACAAGATTTATTTATGTAGTAGGATTCTTAATGATGACGCAATTGTTCCGGGAAACTTGAATACAAACCTTATCACAGTAAACAAGAGTTTTAAGTGCTTTTTTTTTTATAAAACTGATACAAAGCATCTATGTTCAGTAAATTAGAGCGCCGAAATTTTGGTCAGGTTGTGGATATTGCGACAAGGGCACAGAATATCCAGGTTGTCGGCATAGACCTGTATATATATACCAGCCTTTCTTAATTCACTCAGTAACCTTGTCCACTACAAGGTTCCATAACAAGGGTGATAGAAGCTCGCCTTGTGTACAGTCCTAGCTTGACAGTGATTTATCAGTTATAATATTAACCTCAGCATATATAATAGTCTCCAAGTTAACATGATTCATGCGACTGCTGTCGTTCCAGAGCTTCGCCGTTGTAAACCATCGCATATCGAATCATAAGATATATCTCCAAACACCTCCATCGAAGAGATACTTAAGGCAGATTGACCATTCAACAACGCGTTTTCGATTCACAAAAAATCGATATAATGCCATATCTGTGGACTTTCTTATATGATAGGGAAATCGTAAAGGATGAAAGGGACACGGTACAATTACTCCCTCCTTGATATGTCGGTCCATTAACTATTCTTGTGTTTTTAATAAGAAAATTGGCAGACTGATAGGAACAAACAACTTGGTCTACTCTTCCTAACTTGGGAATACAGGCTACTTTGGTCTCCCTCTATGCTATCGCCCCCATCCTGACTGTCGTTTAGCTATCTTGTTATTGTTGTTGAAAATAATGTTTCCAAATATATGTCCAAGACATAAGCAAAAAAGGCAGATAAGAGAGGAATGTCTATAGCCAAAAATATAAACACGTGATAATATCCAATACCTTAACAAATATATAAAATAAACAGCACAAATTATTGTTTAATACGAAGTATGCTGAAGAAATATGCACAATAAAAATATTTCCAAACTTTTTTCTATATATATATACAGGGTGTCCAAGATAAGAATCCTAAGCATGGGGATCTCGGAAACAGTTGGAGATACGAGGTCGGTTAAATTAGAGAAAAGTTGCGCAATTTAGTGCTAAATTAAACGCAGTTAAAAAAATTTAAAAATTTCAAACACTTCCGGAGATTTCCGGAAAAAAACGAAATTTGGCAAAATCGTTTTTAATTTTTGCAGGCTTTATTTAAAGAGATATCAGAAAATAAAAGGTAGATTCTCATTGCCACTTTTTATTTTTTATAATATGGTCTAAACAAAATTTAAATCCGACGTTTTGTTTCTGAGATACCATCATGAACTTTCATTTTTTATATGGAACAAAAAAAAGTATCCCATGTATTTGATAGCATTTTTTATTACAAATTCAACGATGTATCACCCTTGCATATCGAATACGTAGTTCCATTAGAGCTCCATGAGAGCGAGAGAG
This sequence comes from Diaprepes abbreviatus, assembly GCA_034092305.1. Lineage (NCBI taxonomy): Eukaryota > Metazoa > Arthropoda > Insecta > Coleoptera > Curculionidae > Diaprepes > Diaprepes abbreviatus. The sequence goes on from JASJET010000026.1 coordinate 645,346, forward strand.
AAAGGTATATCAGTTTTATAAAAGCCAAAGAACTACACACTTGATATGCAAGTGTGATACACCGTTGAATTTGTAATAAAAAATGCTATCAAATACATGGGATACTTTTTTTTGTTCCATATAAAAAATGAAAGTTCATGATGGTATCTCAGAAACGAAACGTCGGATTTAAATTTTGTTTAGACCAAATTATAAAAAATAAAAAGTGGCAACAAGAATCTACCTTTTATTTTTTGATATCTCTTTAAATAAAGCCTACAAAAATTAAAAACGATTTTGAAAAATTCGGTTTTTTCCGGAAATCTCCGGAAGTATTTTGAATTTTTAAAATTTTTAAATTGCGTTTAATTTAGCACTAAATTGTGCAACTTTTCTCTAATTTAACCGACCTCGTATCTCCAACTGTTTCCGAGATCCCCATGGTTAGGATCCTTATCTTGGACACCCTGTATATATATATATATATATGTATATATATATATATATATATATATATATATATATATATATATATATATGTATATATATATAAATATATATATATATATATATATATATATATATATATATATATATATATATATGTGTATATATATATATATATATATATATATATATATATATATATATATGTGTATATATATATATATAAATATATATATATATATATATATATATATATATATATATATATATATATATAATAGTTAGGTTAACCCGTACTATCTAAATATAAGTTATTATGTATTTCATGCTTGGTACTTCTAATCTTCTTCCATTCTTTAAATTAAGATTTATTTGTGTAGTAGACTCTTAATGATGATGCGATTGTTCCAAGAAATTCGATTAATAACCTTATCCACATTAACAAATGTGTTAAGTATTTTTACTGGCAACCAATATAAAATATCGATGGCCCGTTAGCTTAGTTGGTTAAAGCGCCGAACTAAAGTCTCAAACTCGGAGATCGTAGGTTCGAATCCTACATGGGCCCTATTTTTCTTAGATAAAGAATATTTTTTAACGCGGCACATTTTATATGCTTATAAAATATATATGTATATATATATATATATATATATATATATATATATATATATATATATATATATATATATCAGAAATTTGAGAAACTTCCGTGCAAGAAAAGAGGAAGATTACTTCTGAAATCCTTGTGATTTTTTAACAAATGTTCAAAAATATATGGGTTGAGATCAGCGATTATACATGCATTACTACTATGATGGCCCAAGTTATTGCACAGAAAAATTCTGCTAAGCTAAAGGGCAAATAGTTGCTTCCTTGAGCACCGCGGGGTTTACAAAATCGACCCAACCTTCAACTATGAAATATATTTTAGACCGGTTTCCATTACATATAATAGTCCATAGAAAAAAAAGATAAGAATAAAGCTCTATCTGCCATTGGCGCAATTGCGAATAAATCGTTATGAAACATTGTGAAACAAATTTAGGGGCCCAGAGTTTGAAATGGAAATAGACCATATGACTTTAGGTTACGATAACAACATACATACTATTCAAGATCACTATAGAGAATCAGAGGTAGGTAAACAAAATAAACCAGCTCCATTCGGAGCTGGAATATGAGATACGACTAAGAAGAGACCTGACTCTCCTCTTATGCAAATTTTTAATCGTATAGCGGGGGGAAATATATGAAATTATTCCATACACAGCAATAAGGAGAGCTCACACTAGAAAGCAGATCTTTATATATTAACACTATCAAGTAGTTCTGAAGGCTCTCAAATGGTAAGGGAATATCAGAGTGACCTCATAACTCTGGCAAAAGATAACAAAGTCATGCTACAAAAATTTTTTTTGAAGATAGGAATTTGAGATACCTAACTTGTACTGAACTTTAAATGAGTAGTATTTTTTAGCTTCTTGGCTCACAATACCTCAAATATAAATATACTTAACATTGTGCATTTATATATTAACACTATCAAGTAGCTCTGAAGGCCCTCAAATGGTAAGGGAATATCAAAGTGACCTCATAACTCTGACAAAAGATAACAAAGTCATGCTACAGAAAATTTTTTTGAAGATAGGAATTTGAGATACCTAACTTGTACTGAACTTTAAATGAGTAGTATTTTTTAGCTTCTTGGCTCACAATACCTCAAATATAAATATACTTAACATTGTGCATTTCAAAATCATTAAAAACTGTTTCTTTTTTAAACAAAAAAAAGGAAAAACTAATATTAGGAAACTTTCCAAATTAATTTAAACTTGCCTTAAACTAATAAGTTTTTTAATTTCGTCAATTCCGAATATTTGATAATAATGATTAGAGAAAATTCAACTCTTGGCATTGTGTATATACCCAACCTATAAATTGTATTTTTTTTTACTTTCCATGTTGTCAATAACAATATATTTAACAAAATATAATAGTATTGTAAAAATGCATTTTCTATATTGCGGCACAAGTTTCCGATATTATTAGTCCTAAATATTGGGAGGAAATAGACACATATGATTTTAGGACTTCTTAACTTCATACAATTGCTACAAATCGCAACAGTATTCAAAATAGTTTTCCTTAAGTGGGTATTTTTCCATATTATTAAGTCAATGTCTTCAATAGTTTTAAAAAAGTATTTTTACCCATTCTTTAGTAGATGAACCCATAAACGCCAGGGGAGGGTGCACTGATACCTCCTTAGGAAAAAAGATTATAACATTTTATGGGTTTTGGACCAAGAGGTTACCTATGAACCCACTGTTTTCTGCGTATATGGCTTTATTAGCTTGGGTGTTGCACCCTCCTGCGGACGCTCCTGGTTGAACAAATACATTGGCTGAAGTTTTAACTCATCGAACCAATTAACATAAGAAAATGTTTTTCATTCGCATAGCCTGCCCAGATTGGATAACTAATTCTACTCTTAATTTCTTTCGACCTTTCTTCTATCAAAATTTTGTTTTTATATATTATGTAATATTTATAGGAGAAGTAAGACTCTTAATAACGTTAAAATTGGTATGGGAAAATCTATATTTCCATTACACTTACAGATTTAGAATTGACTAAATAATGAAAATTATAAGTTTGTAGTGAAAACTAAATGCGTTTAGAAAATTTATTATGTTTTAATTTGCATTTTAAAGAATAGAAAATTTTGCAGAAAAGTTTAATGTTAATTACGTTAGTAAAACACAAATATCATATTAAAGAAAAGAAAACTATTTATTTTGGGTGTCAACTTATTTTGCCCCTGTTAAATTGGGCAGCTTCTGACCGAGTCAAAATATAAGATGGAAAATTTAAATTGCCAATTGCTCAAAGTACTGGGCCTTTAAAGATTACAAAATTGTTTTTGGAAAATCGAACTTAAAGGTTGTGGATTTGATTCTTATATGCGCCTGTTTTTTTTTGTTATTATGAAAATAATACATTTATGTTTTGATTTTGTGCGGTTTATTTTGTCGAATCTTTTTAGGCGGGATATTTTTAGATGATATAGCCAAGATTTAATAAAATACAATTTATAGGTGGGGTATATATACAATGCCAAGAGTTGAATTTTTTCTAATCATTATTATCAAATATTCGGAATTGACGAAATTAAAAAAGTTATTAGTTTAAGGCCAGTTTAAATTCATTTGAAAAGTTTCCTAATATTGGTTTTTCCCTTTTTTCTGTTTAAAAAAGAAATAGTTTTTAATTATTCTGAAATGCATACATTAAGTATATTTATATTTGAGGCACTGTGGGCAAAGAAGCTAAAAAATACTACTCATTTAAAGTTCAATACAAGTTAGGTATCTCAAATTCCTATCTTCAAAAAAATTCTCTGTAGCATGACTTTGTTATCTTTTGCCAGCGTTATGAGGTCACTCTGACATTCCCTTACCATTTGAGGGCCTTCAGAAATACTTGATAATGATAATTTATAAAGATCTGCTTTTTAGTGTGAGTACTCCTTATTGCTGTGTATGGAATAATTTCATATATTTCCCCCGCTATACGATTAAAAATCTGCACAAGAAGAGAGTCAGGTCTCTCCTTAGTCGTATCCCATTTTCCAGCTCTGGATGGAGCTGGTTTATTTTGTTTACCTACCTCTGATTCTCTATAATGATCTCGAATGGTATGTATGTTGTTATCGTAACCTAAAGTCATATAGTCTGTTTCCATTTCAAACTCTGGGCCCCTAAATTTGTTTCACAATGTTTCATAACCATTTATTCGCAATTGCGCGAATGGCAGATAGAGCTTCATTCTTATCTTTTTTTTTCTTTGGAGAATTATATGTAATGGAAACCGGTCTAAAATATACTCCATAGTTGAAGGTTGGGTCGATTTTGTAAACCCTGCGGTGCTCAAGGAAGCAACAATTTGCCCTTTAGTTTAGCATAATTTTTCTGTGCAATAACTTGGGTCATCATAGTAATAATGCATGTATAATCGCTGATCTCAACCCATATTTTTTTGAACTAAAGGATCACAAGGATTTCATAAGTAATCTTCCCCTTTTCTTGCACGGAAGTATCTCAAATTTCTGATATTCTTATTAACTCTTTTCTATTAATTTGCTAGTCAGGATATATATATATATATATATATATATATATATATATATATATATATATATATATATATAAGCATATAAAATGTCCCGCGTTAAACTATTAATTTGCTAGTCGGAATATATATATATATATATATATATATATATATATATATATATATATATATATATATTTATATATGCATATAAAATGTGCATAATATATATATATATATATATATATATATATATATATATATATATATATATATATATATATATGCATAAAAAATGTTTTAATGAACAAAAAACAAATTAAAGCATCACAAAAAAATTTTCTTTACCTCAAGAAAAGGGCCCATGTACGATTCCAACCTACGATCTCCGAGTTTGCGAATTTAGTTCGGCGCTTGAACCAACTAAGCTAACGGGCCATCGATGCTTTGTGTTAGTTTCAAGTAAAAATACTTAAAACATTTGTTAACGTGGATAAGGTGATTAATCGAATTTCTTGGAACACTCGCATCATCATTAAGAGTCCTACTACACAAATAAATTTTAATTTAAGGAATGGAAGAAGATTAGAAGTACCAAGCATGAAACATATATATATATATATATATATATATATATATATATATATATATATATATATATATATGGATAAAATAATGGAAATATTTTTATTATGCACATTTCTTCAGCATACTTCGTATTAAACAATAATTTGTGCTGTTTATTTTATATATTTGTTAAGGTACTGAATATTATCACGTGTTTACATTTTTGGCTATAAAGATTCCTCTCTTATCTGCCTTTTTTGTTTATGTCTTGGACATATGTTTGGAAATATTATTTCTTCTGTTTATTTTTAAAACCCGTATTAAAAACGGGCCAAAATAAGTATTTGTCGAAAGAGTTGCGACTTAGAGTTGTTAAGTTAAAAAGACCAGGTGTAAAGCGATGCATTAAAGAAAAAATTTAGGTTTAAGTAAGGGTGTTATTTCGAAAATTCTAAAGAAGTTTCGGTTACTGGGAATATTAATGATCTGCCAAAGTCAGTTCGTCCTATAAAAATTACCCCCTATGTTGAAAAGTGCATTAAAAGAATTTCGATAACTGATCAGCACAAGTCATCTGTCTAAATTAGTGTGAAAATTCGCGAACATTTTAACACAGGCATAATAAGTCGAACCATGAGAAGAGGTCTTTGTGAAGTTGGCTTGTTTGCAAGCGTTTCTGTCAAAAAACCTTTAATCTCCAAAAAAATCGAAAGCCAGACTTCAGTTTGCCCTGAGGCATTTAAGTTGGACACCTTAAAACTGGTGTACGGTGCTTTCGAGTAATGAACGTAAATTTAAAGTATTTGATTTAGACGGAAGCTCGTTTGTTCGGAGGCCTCTAGAAAAAAAAAATAATATTAAGTAGTGTGCACATAATTCATATATATATATATATATATATATTATTTGTTTGTTTTTCCTGGGATTATGGTCCGTTTAAAAAAGGAATTAAAATGTAATGGTAGTGTTGTATTTTCTGTATATTACATTTTTTTAAATACATTAACGTTTCGGTAATTTTTTTTTTACCTTCGTCAGAATGTGTGTGTAGCTAAAAAAACAAATTATTTGATTGATTTTACTATTAAATTATTTACCTGTTATGTATTTACCTTGAACAATGATTCAGGAACAACACTGCACTTACATGTATACATTTATTTAAAAATTTTGTTCAATTGAAAATCCAATTTTCGCGAAATTCACAGAGTTCAAGATGACCACGTGTGTCATCTTGAAGTTAAGATGGTACTGAGAGAACAGATGGTATTTTTTTGTAGGTGATGACGGTTGTTTTTGCTATTGTTGGTTAAAAGGGTCTAGTTCGAAAATCCCATGAGCTTTTGGTCTTAGAATTTTAATTTTTTTTGGTTCTTATTTTATAATGTTCTTATATATTTTGCTAAGTTGGTTGGTATCTGCCTTAGCATTTACTGCATGTTTGTTTCTTTGTATTTCTATCATTTCTAGGATTTCTCGTTTTTTTGTATGGTTTTCCGTTTTCAAGATTTTTACTTTTTCAAAGTTAAAGGAGTGGCGATTTTCCGTGCTGTGTGTTGTTAAAGCCGTTTTATTTTTTTTTGTCGTATTTGTGCCCATTTAATCGATTTTTTAGATGTTGGCTTGTTTGGCCTATATATTCGCCTTCGCAGTCTTTGCATGGGATACTGTAGACGACATGTGTTTTTTTATCTTTTGGTATTTCCGATTTAATTTACTGTAGCAATTTTTTAGAAGGTTAGGACCTTTATGGCTGACCGTTACGTCGTATTTCTTGAACGTATTTTGGAGTTTTTCAGATAGTGTCGAAATATATGGGAGTGATACGTATTTTCCGTGATTCTGTTTTGATTTAGTATTTTGTTGGTATTCCGGATCTGATAACTTATGCTGCGATCTGCGAGGCCTATAACCACAGTTTTTTTGTGAGAGAGAGGGTGTTGGGATTTAAAATGTAAATATCTGGATGACCATGTTTTTTTAGTATACCATTCAGTTTTTATGGTATTGTTAATGTGGTGTAAGGTTATGTCGAGGAAATTTATTTTATTTTGTTTTTCTGTTTCTATTGTAAACTGTAGTTTAGGGTGGTAGGAGTTCAATTTTTCTAATACAGAGGTACATAGGTTTTTGGGGTACTGCTGTGATGCAGTCGTCAACGTATCTATAGAAGAAGGGCAATTTGAATTCAAGCTTTTTTATTACAGTTTCCTCAAGGTTTTCTAATACTGCATATTTTATTTTTAAGAATTTTTTTATATACCGTTATGTATTTTTATTGTTACATTTCCTATGCTATGGCTTTTTTATTTTGTTGCAATTTATTAAAGATTAAACAATACTTGGACGTAGCCTTTAGAGCGGAAGAAGCAGTAATATGCATTTAATGCATAGGATGCATTGGCGACCCAAAATCGCTGCTGTTTTGTTCGTCGCTGTCAAAATGACATTTCCATTGCTATATTTGTCGATTCTGTAGTCTTCTTGCTAAGATACTGCATTTAAGCCATTTAATATGTGTTAAAATTGTTACTTTACCTAATGAGGGTTGCAGACAAGATGATACTGCGGGGAGAGTGTGTATCCATCAATCGAATGTTTCTCGTATAATAAAGCGATACAGGGAAACTAGAGAATACAAAAGGTGTCCTCGTAAAGAACGAAAAAGATATACAACGCCAAGAGATGACCAATATTTGAGAATTCAATCATTACGAAATCGCACCCTTACAGCTCTGCACCTCAAAAATGAATTACTAATCACAAGACAAGTTAATATAAGTGGCAAAACAGTAATAAGAAGAATTAAAGAGGTCAGTTTAAATTCAAAACGTCCCGCCAGAGTTCCTAGGCTTCTCCCATATCACAAAATTGAACGGTTACAATTTACAAGAGCTCATGTTAACTGAAGAACGCAGAAAACAATTGCTATATAAAATATAAATTCCAAATTATGTCGGTAGGATATTAAATGTTGCTCTTGGTTTGATACAGCTCCACTGACGAGAACATAAAGTGGTCAAAACGCGTATGGAGGGTTGTATTTACAAGAAATAAACTGTTTGTATATATTTTTTCTTTTTTTCCCTGCTTGAGAGGATAATACATAGTTCAATTAACCATTTAAATACAGCAGATAGATTTCTATATTTCTTACTGAAATCTTGATTTTTAAAAATTTCGCGCTACTCCGGTGATTGTATAGAAGTCGTGTGACTGTAGATATCTTTTAGTCTGGTATCGAGGTCGGCATATCCTACCGACATACTTTGGAATTTATATGGCAGTTGTTTATTACGAATGTTGCTCTCGGTTCGATACAGCCCCACTGACGAGACCATGAATGAGGTGGCCGAAATGCGTATGGAGAGAGGACCAGGGTTATATTTGCAGAAAATAAACTGTTTGTATATATTTTTTCCTTTCTCTGCTTGAAAGCATAATACATATAAACAATTATTTAAATACGGCAGATAGGTTTCTTTGTTTCTTACCGAGATTTTGATTTTTAAAAATATCACTAGGTTTCTTAAATGTAGTAATAAAATAGTTAAGTTAACCCGTATTATCTAAATATAGGTTATTGTATATTTCATGCTTGGAATTGCAGCCAAAAATAATTCTCTTGATACATGAAGTTTAATTTTATGACGTAAATTGAAATCAAAACTTAAAATTAGCTCTCTATATTTAAAAATGAAACCTTTTTTGTTACGTATTGCTTAGAAAATGCCAGAATCTCGCGATTTAGAAGAAATAATCCCAAGTAAATAATATTTACACAGAGTAATCTCATTCAAAATTATTTGCTCTATAAGAATAATTTATCTATACAATTTACCAATAAGAAATTAAATGAATTTTAAATAACTGCCTGTCAAGCAGATAATGGAAAGAATGTATACAAACAGTTTATTTCTTGCAAATACAACTCCGGTCCTCTTTCCGTACGCGTTTCAAACACCTCATGGTGGAGCTGTATCGAACCGAGAGTAACATTCGCATTAAACAACTGCTATATAAAATATAAATTTCGAAGCATATCGGTAAGTTACTAAAAACCTGCTGACTTCGATGTCAGACTGAAAAATGTCGCCAGTCAACGTCTATATGGATGCCGTTTGACTGGCGATATTGTTCAGTCTTTCTGAATATTTGCAGAAAATAAACTACTGTATATATTCATTCTTTCATCTGCTTTAAAGGAGAATACATACATTCAATTATTTAACTATACAACAAGTAAGAGTTATCAAAAGTACTTTTTTTGTTTTCCCTTCCATTAATGCAAATATTTAAGGATTTATCTATCCTGACTAACAAATTAATAGAAAAGAGTAAATAAGAATATCAGAAATTTGAGATTTTATACGCAAGAAAAGAGGAAGATTAGTTTTGAAAGCTTTTTAAAACGAATGCTAACTAACTCTATATCCCTAATAATAACCGGGACCTCAAAAGAGTGCATCCAGATCACACGCCTTGTATAAACCTCGTCAATAATTATTTATGTATTCAATTATTTCTAAAGCATATAAAATATCCTGGGTTAAAAAGCTTTAATTAATAATAAGCAAAATAAAGCCTCACAAAAAATTTTCTTTACCTCAAAAAAGTGCCCATGAAGGTTTCGAACACGCCCTCCGAGTTGACAATTTTTTTTCCATTTCAAAAGTTCTTTATTATATGCCAGAATATATTTACATCATTCCTTATAATAAATATACATTTAACCTATCTCTAACTGATGATTCGCATTACAGCCCTATCAAACTATACTCTTAATTTTACTATATACACTATTTACTTCAATACAATTCATAACAATTTAATATAATATATTGAAAATACAGTATCTACAAAGTTTACGGTCATATTTGAGCGCAATCAACGGCTGCCGACCGTTGTTATAGTCTAGAAGGAATGCATCTTGTTTAAATTATCCGAATATATCAACACTAGAAGCGACCTTTAGATGAGTTTAGTATAAACGTAACTGACCTTTACAAATATATTCTAGCTTTAAACTATTTTTATGAGCGAAAAACCTTGTGAAAAGACTTTCTTTACTTTTAAGGTACTTAATAAAAATTTTATTAAAAAAAATTGAACCGACTTCTAAAAGTGCGCTAAAATGTGAAAAATAACTATAAATTTCTATATGAAATTGAAATTTTTGAAGTCGGCGCCAAACTAATACCTAACAAAATGGGATTTGAATAAACAGATTAACAATACTTTATTTGTAATTGCTTTCTTACCATAATTTGTATATATTAGTAATTATTTGTTTCATTTAGAAATAACTTTGCGCCAACTTCAAAAATTTCAATTTCGTATAGAAATTTATAGTTATTTTTCACATTTAACGCACTTTTAGAAGTCGGTTCAATTTTTTATATCAAAATTTTATTTTTCGATTTTTAGTTTTGAGTTCATTATGATATCCATAAATTAAGTGAACTAAGTACTAATCAATATTCGTGTACATCGCAATGACTCCAAGGTGGCCAAAAAGTACCTATTTTATCCAAAGTTGTAATCACCCTAAAATGAACCACTAAAAATTCTTTGATTCTTAGAGTTCTACAAATACCAGTGAAATTGTATCAAACAAATATTTAGTCTGCCATAGTAAATCCACTATCTTAAATTTTTATTTTAGATTGGTAATATAGGCCCCAAAAGCTTCCAATATCGATATTTAAGAAACTTGAGACGTAAATTTCTTAGCTTGATATATTTTATACTGCATATTGAGATTGTATACACTCCAAAAATCTCTCTCTCATATTGTATCTTGTCAACCTACAATTGTAAAAAATTAACTTCATGTTCATAATACGATAAAATTTTCATGTCACTATATTGGATCTGTCATATTGAATTTGAAAAAAAAAATAATTTTAACGTCTTAATGTAATCTAAACCCTTCAAAGCCCCCTAGTACCAATTTTAGATGAAATCAAGAAATTCAAAATTTCTAGACGTCATATTGCCTCTAACATAATAGATTTTCTTAAAATAATTTTATATTCGCTATTTACATCCTTAAAAACGATTCAGTCCCATATTTGAACAAAATCGAAAAATGAAAATTTTTAGTCCGCCATATTGAATCCTGAAAAAACACTATTAAATTCGTAATCTACATCCTCAAGAATTCCCTATATCAGTTTTGAAGAAAATCGAAAAATGTAAAATTTTTATGATACCATGTTGAGTCCGCCAGATTGAGTTCTTCAAAAAATATTTTAAATTCGTAATTAACACTAACAAAAATCTCCCAATACTCCGCCATCTTGGATCCGTCATATTTTTTTTTTTTTTAAATAATGTCAGATTTATAATATGCTATCCCAAAAACTCCCCCATATCAATTGAACAAAATTTATTTTTTATCCCCCATATTGGACACGCCATATTGAATTTTTTTAAAATAATTTCAGATTCGTTATATGCGACCCCGAAAACTCCCCTATACCAATTTTGGAGAAATTCGAACAAAATTGATGTTTTCGTCCACCATATTGGATCCGCCATTTTAAAAATGATTTTAGATTCGTCATGTGCGACCCCGAAAACTCCTCCGTACCAATTTTGAAGAAAATCGGACAAAATAGTAACAGAAAGAGAGAACCGACACTGCTAGAAACTTAAAAAATGGACAGAATATATCAAAGACCTGTTTAAAGACAATAGAGTAGAGCAGGTGGAGATTGAAGTAGAAGATAACGAGGCATTACCGATTCTGAAAGATGAAATAAAAGCAGTTATAAGAAACAGCAAAAATGGAAAAGCACTAGGTCCAGATCAAATCCCAGTAGAAATCTTAAAATGCATGAATGATGATACCATGGATGTATTGTTAGATCTGTTCAACACAGTATATAAAACGGGGAATATACCCAGAGAATGGTTACTCTCCACCTTTGGCGCTATTCCAAAAAACAAAAATTTAAAATACTGCAGCGAATATAGAACAATATCTTTGATAAACCATGTACTCAAGGTGTTTTTAAAAGTAATACACGGACGCATTTATAAAGAATTTGAAAGGGGATAGATAATAGTCAGTTTGGATTTAGAAATGGTATAGGCACCAGAGACGCGTTGTTTGCATGTAATGTGCTTTCACAGAGGTGTATGGATATGAACATCGGATATACACATTTGTTATGTTGACTTCGAGAAGGCTTTTGATAAAATTAGACATGAAAAACTAGTCGAGATTCTAAGAAGAAAAAACACAGACAACAAAGATTTAAGAATAATAACTAACCTATATTGAAATCAACACACACAAATAATAGTAGATAACGAAACAAGTCCGGAAATTGAAATATTGAATTGATAAATGAAACAAATAACGTTTGCGAGCAACAAGGATTAAAACTGATCACCAAAAAGACTAAATATATGGTAATAACTAAACACACAAAACATGCAAATAAGCATAAAGTTGCGAGGTGTGAATTTAGAAAGAGTGCAAAAATACAAATACTTGGGCACATGGATAACAGCAAATAATGAACAAACAACAGAAATAAGAACGAGAATAGAAATGGCAAGAAGTGCGTTTGTAAAACTGAAAACCATTCTGTGCAGCAGAGTCATCACTCTAGAAGTAAGAATGAGAATTTTAAGATGTTGTGTATTTTCAGTGCTGCAGTGTGGGTTGGAAGGCTAGACACTAAAACAAGAACACATAAATAAACTGCAAGCATTTGAAATGTGGTGTTACAGAAGGATATTGAGAATATCTTGGACGGAGAGAAAAACAAACGTAGAAGTGTTGCTAGCGATGGACAAAAACTATGAAATAATTAACAACATAAAAATAAGGAAACTGCAATATCTTGAACATGTAATGAGAGGCCAGCGATACGAACTGCTTAGATTTATCATTGTAGCTCAGTAGAACTTTTTCGAGTGGAGGCAAATAAAGTGAGAGTGGCAATGATGATATCCAACCTCCGATAGGAGATGGCACCTGAAGAAGAAGAAGAAGAAGACCCCGAAAACTTCCACACACCAATTTTGAACAAAATCGAACAAAATTAAATTTTTTGTCCGCCATATTGAATTTTTTAAAAATAATTCTAGAATCGTTGGGTACAACCCCGAAAATTTCTCGATACCAATTTTGGAGAAAATCCAACGAAATTAATTTTTTTGGCCGCCATATTGTCAGCGCCATCTTGGATTTTACTGCACCAATTTCATCCAAAAAATATGGGACCACCGCAGCAACTTTCTGAACATAACGTAAGAAATTTAATTCAAATCGTTGCCGCCGTTCCGGAGTAATCGGTGTACATTCATAAAAAAAAACATACATAGTCGACGAATTGAGAACTTCCTTCTTTTAGAAGTCGGTTAAAAAGTAGCGCCTTATAATCTATTTTAAATTATTTTGCCTTTAGTTATATTTCCAGCATTTATTTTAGTTTGAGTAGTGTATTCAGTTCGCACCATTTTGCTTTTCTTTAGATTAAGAATAATGATCATCCTATATATGTATTGTTCGGTGTATAGTGATTATATTGACATTAGAAACGTGAAACGTTATTGTTTTCTTTCCCTATTCTGTACCCTGTAAGGGTAATTTATTTTTGTTATTCTGTTATTTATACTTCTTTATATTTCCTCAAAGTAGATAGGAAGATTTTTATGAATGGAAGATTTTTATGAAAAATTTTTGGTTAATGTCAAAAAGATACTTCTGGAACATCTACATTTATGTCATTCTGTGCAGATCTATAATTTTACTGTTTCTGTCCGAACTCGTTGCATTTCTCAGAAATTTGTTCTGTATTCTCTGCATTCCTTGCATCTGTTATTTTGACGTGCTGCACCATACAGGCGCTCCATAAATCATAACTAGCCTAATAGTTTGTTTATATATCGGTGGTTTGTTTTATGGTCATATTAGTGATCGAGCAGCCAGTAATGAATAGTATTCTATGGGTTATATGGTAATTGACCCAAATAGCACACTTCAGTCCACTGGATATCCATCGTTTATCCAAAGCTGGACATACTGGGTATCCATGGGATGTCCAGAATTTGTTCACCAACATCCTATGGATATCCACTGGACTATACGATTGTCCCACTTTGGATGTCCATATATTGTACATTCTTGACCCGATTGTGGACATATTATCCGAAGGTATTCTGCTTTTTGGATAAATAGGTCATAGTCTATTGTTCCCTCTTCTTGACGTTCCGCTAACGTGAATGGTAGATATTTTCAGAAATTGCTTAGGGTCCGAGATCCTACAGTACCTAATTAATCTGCACTTCTGAAGACACAGACCACTCATGTCATTAAAACGTCGATAACAAGTTACCATAGATGGCCCTATTAGTCCCAAAAATTAAACAGATATAAATTACATTAGCGAACCAGGTAACAGGAACTGGATCCACATATTACATTTATTGATTACAATTATCAAGTTTTTAATACAATACTATATAAGAATATAAAATTTTATAATTGTTCGAATTGCAAGTGCTACGAAATATAGCTTCATTTGATTTAAATTGTTCAAGCTGTAGAAGGATCGCTATGAATAACTTATCTGGTTCCATAGTAATAGGTACAATTTCAATTGGGTAATAGAAAATATACCAATTATTTAAATAAAGACTTTTTATTGTTGCAATGATTATTTTTTTCTACATTTATTTCTGTCGTTTATTCTCTTCAGCCATTGTCTAATCTCGTCTTCGGCTGTTTTTTATCGGCCCCCCATTCTTCTACCGCAGCTGAAAATTAATAAGGTTTAACGTTAAATGATGCAGTATTTTATGGATTTGTAGGAATTTAAATGTCTCAAAATTTTAACGTGTTTTTTCTGACACCCAATTTGTTCTTATTATTTACTAGTATGACAAATAAGACAGAGAGATTTTTTTCATCAAATTTTTATATTTAAGTGGTAACTTACCTACAAATAGTGAACATAAGTTCTTTAAAGGGCACTTTACTGTTCCATCATATGTATAATTCTTGGAAAGGCTATCTGTCATTGTTACAATAAAATATCTTTTAATAAGTTAATAGGTATAATTTCCTCCAATTTTCGCTAATTGTAAAACGTTAAGTTATATTACTTTATTGAGATAATTAAACGTTAATTCCACATATGCTAACCTAAGAATATTTTTGACTTTAAGAATCAAAGTAAAAAAATATATATAAAATAATCCTGTAAATTAAGTTTTTTTTTATCAATAGATTCATACATATAAAGAAGCATTACTCGAATAAGTTTCAGCTTTTATTTCAGGAGAAGTGTAATAAACTTACTGCATCTTTAAAGTTTAAATTGTCCTGAAGATCTTATGTGACTTGAGGCAGCTGATTATTTTCTTAAGTAAAAGGATAGTTGAACTCCTGCAGAAAATTCTTTGTAGATACTTGTTGTTTTTTCCCTATTTAAGATTACCTGAATATCCTCTCTAATTTGGTACAAATTGGCTTTCACATAGGAATTTTATTTGGACCAATCTGTGGAAAATTCATCAAAAAAATAATTAAAATAAATTAAATTATAAGTCTAAACCTAGAGTCGAACTGTCAAACCTTTATTATATATTTTTTAACAATTATACTGCACAAAAATACACATCAATGTAAACTGTTACTAGCGTTTAATCCAAAATAGTCATAAAAAAATTAATATAATTATTCAAATTTGCTATAGCTTTTATTCCATTATAAATTTTGATAACATTTATTAATGCCAGCAATCTTATTAGACTGATTACTTAATAATGACTTTGTCAGAGAGAATTTTCTCTAAAATTTACAATTTTATTATTACACAAATTTACAACTCTATCTGTGCTTCATTTTAACCAACAAGATACAAAATTCATTGGCCTATCAAAATATTTGCACTTATTTGTAATAATTTCCATTTAAATAAGTGATTGTATGAAAAAGTATAGCTACAAAAGCTATATTTAAACGTGTTTTGATACTGCATATTTTGTTCATTTTCAAATTTGTGCGAGTTTGATACTAAATTATCAGCTTTTCGTCGGGCATGTCTGTAGTTTTGTTCGGTAATTTTTGGTATAATTAAAAAAAATTAAATTAAAAATAACTATACTTACTTTTAACGGTGGCATCTTCTTCAAATAAAAAGCACACTTGATTTTAGCTCAACTAAAACTCCAAAGGTCTTTTTTAGCTCGACGTCAATACAATAATGAGCACAAAATATCTGAAGGGATATTTTGTGATCATGGCGGGCCGGCGGGTTAAGAAATGACAATTCTACAGGCCGATATTACAGTATCCGATTTTACCGACAACCCGAAATTTAATTAATGGACATCTGATGGACTTACACTGGACATCCAGATATGGACGTCCATATAGATTACAGGTCATCACATCTACTGGACATCCATAAAAGTTCCATGGACATACAGGACATTATATGTACCTATTCTGGATATCCAATGGAAATCTTGTGCTATCTGGGGAATGACCACCTTTCATCCAGTATTATTCCAATATATTTTTTTTTTGTTTTTTAATTGGCACGTTTGTGTGATTTATTTTGATTGGTAGTATGATCTTATTTAACCTACATTTTTTAGCTAGTACAATGGATTCTGACTTACTCGGATTTACTATTAATATCCATCTTACTGAAGTTGCTTAACGCCTGTATTTGATGTGTCTATTTTGCGGATTCTGCGTATACAAAAGTGTTTCATCTGCATATACAACAAGAGCTTCTAGACATATATGCAACATACATACTGTATAAATGCAGTGACAGTACAGTTCCCTGTGGAAATTCCATTTTTACTTCTTTACTTTCTGACATTTCATTTTCTACTCTGACTTAAAAAGATCCATTTCGCAAGTACGAATCTATCAGTGTCACTCAATATAATGGGAAATTATGTTTTTTATGCAGTTTGTACAGAAGTGCTGCGTCCCATATCGAATCAAAAGCCTTAAACATGCCCAAAGCAAGCCACACGAAGCCCTGGTTTATCGTTTATGTGGTCTAGAGGGCCTAAAAACGTTACAAAACGGATATTAACTAACTCTGAGTTTCTAATAATTACAGAGATCTCAATAGAGGGCTTCCAAACCACACGTCATGTACATACCTCGTCAATAAATATTAGTATATCCAATTATTACTAAAGCATGTAAAATATTCTGCTTTAAAAATTTATAATGAATAATAAACAAAATAAAGCCTCACAAAAATATTTTCTTTACTTCAAAAAAAGGGCCCATGTAGGATTCGAACCTACGATCTCCGAGTTTTGAAATTTAGTTCGGCGCTTTAACCAACTAAGCTAACGGGCCGTCGATGTTTTATATTGGTTTCAAGTAAAAATACTTAAAACACTTGTTAACGTAGATAAGATTATTAATCGAATTTCCCGGAACAATCGCATCATCATTAAGAGTCTTACTACACAAACGAATCTTAATTTAAGAAATGGAACAAAATTAAAATTATTGTTGCAAAATATTGTCTTTTATGCGATGAGATGTACATTAATGCTTATTTTATTTAAAACATTTCCAGTCATTAATAATATATAATACTTTTAAAATTGATTCGTTTTCTAAAAATAACTGGCAATATTTTATTTACTGAATAAAAATGTACACATACATAATAAAGAAAAAATATTACACTAAAGACCTTTTTTAATACAGAGTATCATGAAATGAAATTAAAACAAAAATTGGATGATACGTGTTGGCAAAATTAGAATTTTAAAGGCAGCTTCGTTATCCATGAACGTTTAGTAATGTAATATTAAATAAAATTTTTATAAAAAAATTGAACCAACTTCTGAAAGTGCATTAAAAAGGGAAAAAAACTACAAATTTTTATATGAAATTGAACTTTTTAAAGTCGGCGCCAAACTAATACCTGACAAAATGTGATTTGCATAAATAGATTAAAAATACTTTATTTGTAATTGCTTTCTTACCATAATTTGTAGTCATTTGTTTCATTTACAAATAATTTGGCGCCGACTTCAAAAAGTTCAATTTCATATAAAAATTTATAGTTATTTTTCACTTTTTAGCGCAGTTTTAGAAGTGGGTTCAATTTTTTTTTTTTTAATTTGATTTTTCTATTTTTAGTTTTAGAATTCGTTATGATATCCATAAATAATTTGAACTAAGTACTAATCGAGATTAGTGTAATTCGCAATGACTCTAAGGTGGCAAAAAAGGATCCATTTTATTCAAAGTTGTAAATCACCCTAAAATGAACCACTAAAAATTCTTTGGTTCTTAAAGTTTTCCAAATACAAGTAAAATTGTGTCAAACAAATATTTAGTCTGTCATAGTAAATCCACAATTTTAAATTTCAAATTAATTTTAGATTGGTAATATAGGCCCCAAAATCTTCCAATATCGATGTTTAAAGAACCTGAGATGTAAATTTCTTAGCTCGATATATTTTAGGCTGCATATTGAGTTTGTTTACGCCTCAAGAATCCCACAATATCAATTTTCAATATTTAAAGATCTGAAATGTAAATTTCTTAGCTCGATATATTTTATACTGCTAATTGAATTTGTATACGCCTTAAGAACTCCATAATATCGATTTTAGACAAAATCGGAATATGTAAAATTTTCCGTCCCTCATATTGTATCTTATCAACCTAATAGTTGTAAAAAATTAACTTCATATTCGTAATACACGACCCCGAAAACCCACTAATACCCAACCCTTCAAAGCCCCCTAGCACCAATTTTGAAACAAATCCGGAAATTTAAAATTTCTAGACTTATATTCGCTATTTATATCCTCAAAAAGGATTCAGTATCACCTTTGAACAGAATCGAAAAAGATAAAATTTTTAGTCCACTATCTTGGATTTGCTATATTGAATCCTGAAAAAATACTTTCAAATTCATAATTTACACCTTCAAGAACCTCTTATATCAGTTTGGGAGAAAATTGAAAAATGTAAAATTTTTAGGACACCGTATTGAATCTGCCAGATTGAGTTTTGCAAAAAATATTTTAAATTCATAATTAACACTAACAAAAATACCCCAATACTGATTTTAGACAAAATCAGGACATGTAGAATCTTTAATCCACCATCTTGGATCCGCCATATTGAATTTTTTAAAAATAATTTCAGATTCATTATGTGCTTCCTCGGAAACTCCCCCGTACCAATTTTGAAGAAAATGGGAGAAATTGATTTTTTCGTTAGCCATATTGGATTCGCCATGTTGAATTTTTTTAAAATAATTTTAGATTAGTTATGTACGACCCTAAAAACTCCCTCGTACCAATTTTGGAGAAAATCAGACAAAATTGATTTTTTTGTCCGCTATATTGGAACCGCGATATTGACTTTTTTAAAAATATTTTGGATCCATTATGTGCGACCCCAAAAACTCCCCTATACCAATTTTGGAGAAAACCAGACAAGATTAAATTTTTTTGTCCGCCATATTGTGTTTTTAAAAAATAATTTCAGATTCGTTGTGTACGACACCAAAAATTCCCCCGTACCAATTTTGGAGAAAATCAGACAAAATTAATTTTTTGGCCTTGGATATTACTGCACCAATTTCATGTAAAAAAATATGGGAACATAACGCAAAAAATTTCAATCAAATCGGTGCCGCCGTTCCGGAGTAATCGGTGTACATACATAAAAAAAAACATACATACTCGACGAATTGAGAACCTCCTTCTTTTAGAAGTCGGTTAAAAAACACCTATGGAGATTATTTCTTGAAAATGTTCTATTTCCATATCTAACAAATTTGCTAAAGGAATTAGATCAGTTAGGTGCAAAAAAAAAAAAAGAAAATACACACAACCGTTGAATTAGTGAACAAATTTAACTAATTATTTTTAATGAAATGGATAAGTCTGTCACAGCAGTTTCTTTTAAATCTTAAATTTCAATTCATAACTAGCTATTTATCACAATCACCAACAGAAATCCTATTACGCAAAAATAAGAAGTAGTAAATGGAATTAAAATCCGATGAGCTGTACTACTAATTGTTAGAAATAAATACCCATATTTTATTATATTTTAAGCTAAATCTTAAATTAGGTATAATAAGATTTTAGATTAAAATAGAGACCATTAAACCTATTTCAAACCATATAATTGTTGACAATCTAAATGACTATGAATACTTTAAGAAAAATTGTACCGTTTTATTTTAATAAGTTACCGCTTTTCCTTTGAGAAGGAAAAGATAAATATACAGTATATTTCCTGTTTCCTGCAAATTCAGCTCTGGTTCCTCCCCCCCCCCCCACGCGCTTTGGTCACCTAAATTTTGTTAAAATTAACACACGCGACCAAAGTAAATTTAAATGTCGTCTGACTGTTAATATTTAAGAGTCTGATATTGAAATCTCTGTAAGGTTCACATCTTGCTGTTATGTTTCGGAATTTAGATTTTAAATGGACGGCTGTTTATTGTTAGTTTTTCTCTTGGTTTATTACAGCTGATGGGATTATCAGGTGATCGAAACCCATATGGAGAGAGAACCAGAGCTGAATTCACAAATAATAAACTGTCTATCTACATTTTTTTTCTTTGAATGACCTTTTATCTATTTATTCTTGAATATTACACATTATTTTGACACTATTTACAATTTAATTTAGTTTGCTTCATAAGGATGAGCCAATATTTATAAAATAGTCCTTAAATATAAAATGAAATCACGAGTAACGATTTTCACATGTAGCACAATAACTAATGATCAGCAACAATGGCGCTTTCCGGAGTTAATCTGAAGAAGCTATAATGTTACGATTCTAGCTATTTGTTGGACAAACATTTTAAGTAAATGCCAAGGACTTTTAGGTAAAAGCAATTATTTATAGGTGGAAAGATCCTATACCTTCCAGATATTATCTTATTTAAAATTCTATGATATTTAAATATTTAAAAAATTTTAACATGAAATGAAATTTCTTTAAATCTTAAGAGCTTTATATTTTCTTACGAACATAGCGCGGACAGGACAACAAGGCAGATCATTTCCCACTGAATAACATTGCTACACGAGCATTCGTAATGCCGGTTGCGCACGGTGCCAGAACAGTAAGCTAATACAGTGCGACAGACCAGTAGATTAAGCCAGTGACTGTATTAAAGCCAGTTTAATTATTAATGTCAACGAGATGAATTGGTAACATAGAATGTGTTTAAGCCTATTAATGAAAAAGGTCTTATTATTATTATTATTATTAAATGATGTTGCAGAAGTGACTGACTGAGATGAATGACTTGTTAATTTCTGTATTTCTCCAAATTTGCACGCCATAGACACTTTTGTTGTCTACAATATTTATTAAACTTAATGATTTCATCCAAATTTAATTTTTGCGATGCCATTTTAAACACTAAAACTATACTCAACTGTAAACAAAGCAACAAGTCTTAAACTTGCCAAAATGAACTTGCCATGCATGTTCACACGGGGACAGCTAAAAGGCAGTTGTGAACGATCAGCGGTGGGAGAACGTTACTGTCTTGAAAAGTTAGACTGACATTCTATCTACTGTCATGTCTTGAATACTAGCTTGAGATAGTTGCGCTTTTCTCATATCCTCACATTACTGTGCATACGAAGACAATATTGACTTGGCATAAGCAGCGCGCCCACTGGTTCGGTTCGGTTCAGACCGCTCACTGGTTCCGACCGGCCAGAACGCTTCCGCGTCTGAAAACGTTCGACTATTTTAAGAATAGAAAGAGGTACTATAATCTGTGGTATAGACGTAGTGTTTGTATTGTTACTATGTCGGACGAAGAATTGATAAAAAAACGTGAGAGCATACAGAATATATAATAATAATAATATTCATAGTTGTTGCCTAATAAACTTGAAGTAAATTGTCTAGGCGTTCACGTCACAGTCAAAAAACATTAGTTATGTCACAAAAATCTGTGATGTAAACGTCAAATTTAATTAATTCGACTATATAATACACTTACTTTCGTTAGAGGGCGGTTTTTATAGGTATCTCTTACTCAAACTAACATTCTTTTCAATTCCAATGGATTCGCAAATCAATCTTGTTTCGTAATATTGATCTATGGTTTACTCTATGTATGCATTACCACAGGTGCCGCATGCGATCTTTCAGGTTGATTTTGTCCATTGCGTGTGGGTTTCTGTTGCAGATTTATTTCATTATTTATATTTAGTGTTTTTTTTTTGAGAACTTTTTTTATATATTGTAATTCTTTTTCTTTTATTAAGTTGTCAATGAGGCCAATAAATCTTGAAATTAAGATGTTGATTACACCCTGTATGTGTGAGCCGTATTAGTGTGAATTCGAATTGAGTTATTTGCGTAGTTTAGTTATAGATATACTATATGTCGCTGTTACCCATCCATTGTCTTTATTGCTAGAACGTCTAGGTATATCTAAGAACTGAGTGTTTTCTTTAAGTATCGCGTACGTATATGGCCATTGTCCCTGGACAAACGATTGATGTATCTAATATATTTTCCTCATAATGTATATAAAAAACTACTCAATTAAAAGATAATAATTTTCCAAAATATTATAGAAAACAGGCGGGTTTAAAAATTACCCTATTTCCGATCTGACCAAAAGCTCTGGTTTTCGAGATACACAGAGCCGCTTTACACACACAAGAATTATTCCGAAAATCATAACAAAAATTTTCAGCAAATTTTGCGGAAAATTCTTTGGAGATAATTTTTAAAATAAAATTCCACTCTGTTTGATACATACAAGAAATTTGAATATAATTTTGGTGATAATTTTGTCGGTGCTCATGCGCATTTGCATAACATGTGACGTTCCAGCAGTTAAAAAGGAATATATAATCTGGGCATAACCTTAAAATGTCACAAATATGAAAGTTTTTAAACATATATAATCAAGAAACCACAAAATAAGGGATATTTTGTGCACGAAACAATGAGTAAATATTGAGATTAAGTTGATTACCAAACGCGCACTTTCTGCATTTTAGTCATAAAAATATAGAACACGTTCTATATTTTTATGCCGAAAATTTTCACTAAAATTTTGACAATAATTCTTTGATGTGTAAAACAGCAAATTAGTTTTATGAAAATTTTCAACATAATTATGAGATAAATTTTGGTCATAACTCTTGTGTGTTTAAAACGGCTCTTACTTTAAAGTAACTGCTAAAAGTTCCTCTGGTGGAATCGATTTTCGAAGGTTAGTGTTTTGTTTCCTGAGCGGCAACATATTTAAAATTTCATAAAATTTTATACTAGACATTCTAAAATATTTGAAAAAGTTTTCATTGTCGGTCATCAACTATGGAAATAAATGATAAAATTCCCCGTGAACTTTTCTTTTAGGTAAATATCATGAACCCAATATCTTCTTCTCCGCTTTTCCTCCACTACCGCTTCAACACAGGCTAGACCAGCCACAACAATATTCTCCTCAAAGTCGGAAGAACTACTCATTTTATTCACTTTTCATCAAAAATAACAGCTCTAGAAACTCTAATGGTTAAAGCAGTTTTAATCACTGTTTAGTCTGAATTGTGCGGGGCCAGTGAGCGGGGGCCATCGGCGTTTTGACTGAAGCGGACGGAACGGACGGAACCGAGCCGATTCAGTGGGCTGGCTCGGCTACTAGCTTTGTGTGCAAGCGGCTTAAAAGACTAAATATTTACAGAGGCCGGAAATTTTCGACAGGGTTTTTTTTTGTCTATGTGTGCCTCTGTTTTAAATTAAAATCTCTTTGGTTTTAACCAATATTATTTCTTCTTTTGAACAAAAATGTCGAACAAAGAGAATATTTACTATTTAGTTTGAGTACTAGGGTATACGCAGAGTGACAATTTTTTAATAGTTATAATAGAAAAGAAACCTACGTAAATTCTAAAGAAGAATACACCAAATTTGAAAGTGTATAATATGTATATCTTAATCTAGTTGCCGATGGAATTCACAGCCGCACTTAAAATAATTTTATAGTTGTTATGCAACAGATTCTTACTGACGTTGCCTTTGGTTTAATTTTTTTGGAAACTGGCAAACGTTTTGCCAAAATCACATTTAGCATCTTATGTGCTTGTTGACTAAATACGAATTAAGGGAGTTTAAGGTACAGCTTTTTCCAATACGCGATCGTAAAGCATATTTCTTTGTTAGCGTTGGCTCCGTTTTTTGAGAGACTCGTTGGCGGTGTCAGTTTAGACTCAGAGTCCGTGTTGCAACAGTGGTTTCGTTAGAGGACGGTTTTATAGGTATCTCTTACTCAAACTAACATTCTTTTCAATTCCAATGGATTCGCAAATCAATCTTGTTTCGTAATATTGATCTATGGTTTACTCTATGTGTGCATTACCGCAGGTGCCGCATGCGATCTTTCAGGTTGATTTTGTCCATTGCGTATGGGTTTCTGTTGCAGATTTATTTCATTATTTATATTTAGTGTTTTTTTTTGAGAACTTTTTTTATATATTGTAATTCTTTTTCTTTTATTAAGTTGTCAATGAGGCCAATAAATCTTGAAATTAAGATGTTGGTTACACCCTGTATTTATGAGTCGTATTAGTGTGAATTCGAATTGAGTTATTTGAGTAGTTTAGTTATAGATATACTATATGTCGCTGTTACCCATCCATTGTCTTTATTGCTAGAACGTCTAGGTATATCTAAGAACTGAGCGTTTTCTTTAAGTATCGCGTACGTATATGGCTATTGTTCCTGGAAAAACGATTGATGTATCTAATATATTTTCCTCATAATGTATATAAACAACTACTCAATTAAAAGATAATAATTTTCCAAAATATTATAGAAAACAGGCGGGTTTAAAAATTACCCTATTTTTGTGGCAACACTTTGATTATACAGGCCGACGAATTTGATTTCCGATCTGACCAAAAGCTCTGGTTTTCGAATACCCTAACCAAAATATATAAAAACCCTGTATAGTTTTAAAACGTTCCTAATGATAATCGAGATCTCAATAGTGAGAATCCAAATCTCATATCATTATGTCAATAAATTATATATTCAATTATTGCTAAAGCTTTATATCTATCCTGCAATAACAAAGTAAAGCCACAAAAAATAGTTTCCTTAGTTCAAAAAAGGGCCCATGTAGGATTCGAACCTACGACCTCCGAGATAACATATTTAGTTCGGCGCTCTAACCAACTGAGCTAACGGGCCATTAAAATTATATATCAATTTTACGTAAAAATACTTAAAATTCCTATTAACATCGATAAGATTGGTAATCGAATTTCCCAAAATAATAGAATCATCATTAAGAGCCTTAATACACAAATAAATTTTAGTTTAAAGAATAAACTAAACAGAGATTTCTGAGCTATCCTAACATAAAAAGGCAAAAAAACACCTTTTTCCACATATTTGAGGCAATGTAATATCATTTGGTATTTTTTTTCCACAAAATTAGTAAAAGTTTCTGAAAGTGTGACTCCTGCCATTTCAAATAGATTTTGAATCGTGAATGTAGGTATTCTATTCTTGTGACCACGCTTTGATTATTGGTGGAAATCATTTAACTGATAAATATATTAGTGGACACCCCTTGCAAATATAATGGTTCTTATACATTTTTTCATTCTTTAAACAAAATTTGTTTATGTATAAGGGCTTTTAATAACGATACAGTTATCCTAGGAAATGCGATTAGTAACCTTATCGATGTAAACAATAGTTATAAGTATTTTTATTTAAAATATAAACCGATTATCAAGGCTCGTTAGCTCAGTTGGTTAGAGCGCCGAACTAAATTTCTTATGTCGGAGGTCGTAGGTTCGAATCCTACATGGGCCATGGGCCCTTTTTTGAAGCAAGACAGTATTTTGTGTGGCTCTACTTCCTGTATTATCTACTAGAAATTTTTAATCCAGGACAGTTTTAACACTTTAGAAACAGTGGAATATATAATATAATGATAAATTATAAATTGGGTGTGAATTTCGATTCTCTCTATTGAAATCTCGGTTGTCATTAGGGACATAGAAATGGTTAACATCCGCTTTAAAAACGGCTTGAATTTTATTTTCCTCTTCTTTTTATGGAGATATTCATATTTGCTTTTTTTTGTTAATTAGAATGTTACTACATTATAAATAAATCATTAATAGCCAGATTCACTAAGAAGGTTTAAGACCCAACCTAGTTGCCGTGGGAGCTAGATCTTCTATTTGGCTAGTATATATATATATATATATATATATATATATATATATATATATATATATATATATATGACGGTTTTGTTTCAGACTAGCATAAAACTTTTCGACCTGAGACGACAGGGCATTTGAAAGTATCCCATGTTGCCTTCAAAACCCATTTTGAAACGCCTCAAAATCCTTTTTTTTTCTTTTCGAGATATCGCTTGCGAAGATTAGTGGTGTTGTCGATCATTTGCACGAGGAAAAGTTTTCTGAGATGACCCAGGGAAATCAGGAGTTTTTAGGATTGCTAATCAAAAATCTGAGGTCAGAATTTGATAACTTTAATATATAGGAAGGCAGATTTAATATAGCTCATGTAAAAATCTTAAAAACTAAAAAAAATCGATGATTGCGGCCCAATCTTGTTACTTGGGTTTTAAGTAACAAGATTTGGCTGAAATCATATATTGTTTTTGTTCCTCAATGGATTTGGATATGATGCGTCAAAACCCTTAGGAAAAAAAGAGTTTCGTTTCTGGATTTGATGTTAGAGGAAATTTTGTCGGCCACCCGAGTTATGGGTGGAAATTATTTAAATAGGAAATATGTTAGTGGATACCCCTTAACATTAAACACAATATTTGGCAGAAATATAGGTTCTTGTAATATTTTTCCAATCATTAAGCTAAATTTTGTTTGTGTATTAGGGCTGTTAATAATGGTGCAATTATTCCGGGAAGTTTGATTAGTTGCCTTATTAATATAAACAACAGTTTTAAGAATTTTTATGTAAAATTGATACAGAATGCCAAGAACCCGTTGGTTAAAGTGCTCAACTAAATATGTTACCTCGGAGGTCGTAGGTTCGAATTCTACATAGATTCACTTTTTGAACTTAGGACAATTTTTTGTGTGTGTTTTTTTTTTGTTTATTATTTACTTAGACTTTTCAATGCTTTAAAAAAAATTGAATATATAATTTTTTGAGAAGGTTGACAAGGTGTGTGATCTGGATTTTCTCCAATGAGATCTCGATTAGTATTAGGAACATAGAGCAGATTAACATCAATCCTGATAATTTTTTGAATTTTATTTTCTTCCTTTTTGACGAGGAAAATTTCAAGTTTCTCATTCGCTTTATTTTTTTTTCACCACTTGGAGGAGTCCTCAATTACTATTAGGAACACAAAGTAGGTTAACATCAATCCTAACATTTTTGGAATCTTATTTTCTTCCTTTTTGATGAAGAAAATTTCAAGTTTCATATTCCCTCTTTTTTTTCTACTACTCGGCGTTCTGGAATAGATGAACTTTAAATATCTAAATTAATGAAATGGAAAATAATATAATGGCTGTTGGTTACTATGTTGTACGATTAAATGGTTCTTGCATTATATTGTTCTCTATAAACCCTTTTATGTTTAGAAATATTTCTTTTAAATTACGACGACTTAGCCTTTTTTAAACATTATTAGAGAAAAAAAAATCTAATCGTTAAATGTAAAAAGCTAATTTTACGTTTTAATTTCTATCGAAGAAATATTAAAATTATCTTAATTTTCATTTATTCATATTATTCTCTAATTTCTGCTGCAATCCCATGAATTAAACAATAATATATATTTACGGTTAACTCAGACATTGTAATATAACATTTAAAAGGTTCAATACCAGTTTGCTTCAACATAGAAAAAGTCGAAAGAATAGTTATAAATCTACATTAAACACTATAAAAATTTAAGCGAATGTTTTGTCAAAAAATGAAGCAAAAATTTTTTTAAATTAACAATATGTCTAAGGCAAATGCTTCAAAAACTGATAACATCATCATATTTTGGAATTACGTTATGTATGAATAATTCTTAAACACTTAGTAACGTATCCATTACATATAGCAACCATGACTGCAGCATTGTTAAATTAAATATTTATGTAATATATTTCCGCAAATCAGACCAAAATTGCTCTTTCGGGAGAAAAAAATATTACATGTGATTAATTTTAAACAAATACCTGCGATTGTGTAACTTATTTTACTGAAAAAAAAAAGAGAGAAACGCTAATATGAAAAATCTTGTTTATTGAAAACTAACTTTCATTAGATGTGTTTATATGAAGTTTTTTCTTTTTCAGCCAACAGTATTTACCTTCTTTCTACTTTTATAAAAATTAACAATTAAAATCCTGATGTTGGTTTAAAGGTCATAGACAACGATATTTCTGTCTTAATTTGGTGGTTGAATATCATGACGTTTCTGTTGATAATTTCTAGTCATTATCAAGTGAATTTAAGGAAATTCCTACGTTACACAACTATTTATCCTAAAAGTAAATACAATGGAGTGTGGCCGAGATGAGTGCAATCATACAGTGCATTTTATGCTGCATTTAGTTTTAATTTACAATTACTAGGAAGTGCTTTTCACACTTTTTTTATATCTAAAGACGGTTTACAAAAGCAGTGCGGGTTCTGATGTATAACGCTGCTTCTTTGAATTTCTGTTTTCTAACAATGTTGTTCTCGGTGCAGGATTATGGCTTCATACCATTTTAGATGATGTCAATGAGTCCAGGTATGGTTGCCTGAATCAAATTTTTCTTTCTCCATGAGATGTGTTCTTCTTCTGATGCTCTTTGTTTCTTACTTCAGGGGACTTTTTGTATCACCAACACAGGAGTTGCCACATTCACATGGTATTTGATACTCACAGTTCTGCATGTCGCTTTGAGTTGCCGGGCTAGTGAGCTGATTTCTCAGAGAGTTATTTGAATTGAAAACAACGTTGATATTATATCGTTTTCCTATTCTAGTAATTTTCTCCGAAATGCCTTTAACATATGTGATGTTTATCACTGATTTTCATTCCTCGTCTGTTGCTGATCTTGTTCTATTTCTGCGCTGTTTCAAAATCTTGTTTATCAGATTTACTGGATATCCATTGACTGTCAATTTAATGTGAATTGTTTCTTTCATCAGGTTATCGTTGCAGTTGCAAAGAGTCAATGTTCTATCTACAAAGTTCGTTACAATTCAGTGTTTGGTGTTGTTGAAGTAGTCGGATGAATAGTTTAGGTATCATCTTGAATGTGTGAGTTTTCTATAAACTAAAAGCCTGTACCCCAACGCTTCAGTTAAGATTTCATTGAATATCATAAGGAAGAAACTTGAAGAAGGTTTAACTTGAACAGAAAGAACATCTTTACCACCACACGCCATCATGGACTTGTTGGAATGTTACTTAACCAATTCCTATTTTCAAGAAAAGGAAATGTTCTTCATCCAGGGTAATGGACTACCAATGGGATCTTCGCCCTCACAAGTAGTCGCAAACATTTTCATTGAATGCTTCATGACTTTTGCAATTAAATTCAAAAATAGGAAATCAAAATGATGGCTTAAATTCGTAGACGACACTTTCATTATCTGGAATAATGATGAATAATTTCAAAACTTTCTTTTTCACCTTAACAATATTAGCTCAACCATTAAACTCACTATGGAGAAAGAAGTACAAAATAAATAACCATTCTTGAATATCTTGATTGGAAGAAATGGCAGGCAAATTACAGAAAATCCACATACAGGGCAATACCTAAACTATTCAACAATGCCAAACATGAAATTGTAAGGAGTCTTGTAGATAGAACATTGACTCTTTGCAACTGCTACGATTATCTGATGAAAGAAATAGATCACATTTAAAGTGACCTGACAGCCAATGCATATCTAGTAAATCTGAAGGATAAGATTCTGGAACAACGCAGAAATAGGGCAAAATCGGCAACGCACAAAGAACAAAAACCAGTAATAAACATCCTATATGTTAAAGGCATTCTGGAGAAAGTTAGGAAAATGGGAAAAAGATATAACATCAACATTGTTTTCAATTCAAATAACTCTCTGAAAAGTCAGCTCACAGGGTCAAATCAACATGGGGGCATGGAGAACTGTGCGTATCACATACCAAGTGAATGTGGTAACGTATACGTTGGTGAAACAAAAGGATTCCTTAAAGTGAGAATCAAAAAGCATCACAAGACCACATCTCGTGAAAAACAGAGACATCTGTTTCCGCATACCCCGCCTGGACTTACCTTAAATGATCTGAAGCTAGAATCCTGCACTGCGAACAACACTGGTGAAAACGGAAATTCAAAGAAGCCACGGTTATACATCAGAACTGAAATTGCTTTAGAAAATCGTCTTTAGATATAAGAGGAGTGTGGAAATCTCTTCTTAGTAATTGTAAATTAAAACTAAATGCATCATAAAATGGGACTTTAAGATAGCAGGCATTATTATACTCATCTCCGTCACACCACATTGCATTTACTTTTAGTATAAATAGTTGTGTAGCTTAGAAATGTGTGCCCATTTACTTGAATACTTCGAGAGATAACTACTAGCTGAAGCGTCGTGATATTCAACAACAAAATTAAGACAATGGAAGTCCCACAGATATTTACTACTTCACAAGTAATATCCTGTATTAAATGTAATTGATGTGTATTTCTCAGACTATCAATTAAGTTTCCTTCACCCTTATGCAATTCTAAAAAAATTTCCCGTTCTTTTCTTTATCTCTATAAAACTGATTTGTTTAAAAAAATATTATCGCATTATATTTCTATTTTATGTATTTATAGTCGGCAAAAATTAAATAAAAATGAAACATTGGTCTAGTTTTAAAATGTCACAGATAATGGGAACACGCGAGCGCGTATATGAGCGACACAATTTTGCGTAAGATGAACGCAAACACCAGGCTCTGTTCTCAGTTTGGCTTTGAATGAGTTTGGCAAATCTAGCATCCGCGAACTCGAGCAGTTCTTTTCTTGATTCACCATACATAGCAAAATTTGATAAAACCGGACTCTTAGACTTTGACCTAAAAAAGTGTACTGTATAAGTAAAATTTAACCATATAAAAGAAGAGACAACAATTTTCAAATATTATTATGTTTATTTTTCATTTCAATAATGTGGATATATAAAGATTTATATATCGCTAGCAAAAAAAGCGAATATGAATATCTCCGTTAAAAGAGGAAGAAATAAAATCTAAGCAGTTTTTAAAACGTTCCTAATTGTAACCGAGATCTCAACAGAGAGAATCCAGATCTCATACCATTGTGTCAATAAATTATATATTCGATAATTGTTAAAGCTTTTATATTTGTCCTGCAAAGTACAAAAAATATTTTCCTTAGTTCAAAAAAGGGCCCATGTAGGATTCGAACCTACGACCTCCGAGAAAATTGTGTAAGTTCGGCGCTCTAACCAACTGAGCTAACGGACCATTAAATTTCTATATCGGTTTTATGTAAAAAAAAACTTAAAACTCTTGTTTACATAGATAAGGTTAGTAATCGAGCTTCCCGAAATAATTAAATCATCATTAAGAGCCTTAATACACAAATAAATTTTAGTGTAAAGAATAAACTAAACACAAGTTTCTGAGATATCCTAACATTAAAAAGCAAAAAAAAACACTTTTTTTCACATATTTGAGGTAATTTTTCTCCACAAAATTAGTAAAAGTATCTGAAAGTGTGACTCCTCCCCTTTCAACTAGACTTTGAATCGTTCAGATATATGTACGTATCCTATTTTTGTGACCACGCTTTGATTATTAGTGGAAATAATTTAATTGGTAAAAATATTCCTAGACAGCCCTTGCAAACATAATGGTTCTTGTACATTTTTCCACTCCTTTAAACAAAATTTATTTGTGTATAAGGGCTCTTAATAATGACGCAGTTGTTCCAGGAAATACGATTAGTAACCTTATCGATGTAAACAATAGTCAAAAATATTTTTATTTAAAATATAAACTAATTATTAAGGCTCGTTAGCTCAGTTGGTTAGAGCGCCGAACTAAAAAACTTTTCTCGGAGGTCGTAGGTTCGAATCCTACATGGGCCCTTTTTTGAAATAAGAAAATGTTTTGTGTGGCTCTACTTTGTTTATTATTTACTAAAATTTTTAATCTAGGGCATTTTAACACTCTAGTAACAATTGAATATATAATATAATGATAAAGTATGTACTGGGTGTGAATTTGGTTTCTCTCTATTGAAATCTCGGTTGCCATTATAGGCCGGCGGAGTTAGCCTCATACGAGGTGATTTTGAAATTTATTGTTAGTAGACTTTTGACTACGTAGAAACCTTCAGAAAGATAATCGTAATTATGTACTACCTTATGTATCATTTTCTTTTTTAGGAATTTTTTTTATTTAACAATTAAGATGTGAAAAAACAGTTTTTTCGAGTTCTAGGAAAAGCTATTGATTTTCAGTAAAAAAGTTTCAAATAATAATTGTGCGCTTTGAAAATACCTACAAAATGGGCTGAAGCTCATCCAAATCGAATAATTTGTTTACTAGATATTGCAAAAAAACCTGATAATATGGCTGTTTAACAGTAGAAAAATATATTGCATTAACTTTATATTACACCGAAAGGATCCTCTTGAATACAATAAGTGTGCAAAATTTCAAGTAAAAATATTCAACATTTTTTTTGCATAGTGAATTTGTTTATAACTTTTTATGTTTTTTTTTATTGTTTATTCTCAGCGATCTAGAGGTCGTACTGCGGTCTGCGGGCGCTCAATCGAAAGTTCGAGACTTATACTAACAATTACAAAAAAGAACCAAATGAATTATTGATCTTAAATTGTTGAAACAGATAAGGAAAATTGGGGTTCGTTTTTTCGTTATTAACAAATAGAAAACTCTTCGACAATTGTTGATATTGAAATGCCGATAAGTGGATGGGATAGCTGAGACTTTGACACACATTCTGAAAAAAAAATATTGTGTACGACCACTAAAAGCTGCGATGGTTTTTTTTTTTCAAGAAACTGCTGCGGAGTTGTTTATTAACATTGAGGGATCACTTAAGTAGTAACTCATAGGAAGATGGTTAAACTATCGTATGCAGCAGTTTTCAACTCAATTATTTCAAGATTATTGATGTAGCAATAGTTTAAACTTGCACCTACTCCGAGAGTCAGAAAGTGAGCGGTGGAGGGGGGACGTTCTTTCAGCCTAGGGCGCGCGGAAAAAACGCTTTAAATTCAAGCAATGTATGATCTGTTTTTGTAGTCAAATTATTGTTAAACATAGCAATAAACAAATTGTTGCACTTTTATACATTTTATGTATAATTATAATTTTACCGTACTTACGTGTTTTTAAATTGCAAAAAAATTGTTACAGTGGTCAACACTACACTAAATAAGGAATATTAAAAATTAGATTAATTTTTAATGTACCATTAATATTTATCGAGATATAGCATGAAACAAATAACAACATTTGTTGAAAGCGTTATTATTTTTCGAGATGCAAAATAAACTACATTTGACTATTATATTGTAAGCGATTATCCAATCGAGAATTATTGTTTAAGATAGTGAAAGTAATAGGGGAGAAAATAATTATGATTACAATGATGATGTTGATGATGATTATAATTATGTCAATGATGAGATTGATGATGATCATGAGAGTAATAATGATGATGATAATTGTAATGATAATAATGAAACCGATAAGGGTTTTGAAAATTAGTGTCAATCGATATCTAAGAAATGGAGAATGGAATAAATATTTTGTACAGATTTAAGCATAAAATATGTACGTTGGTAAAAAATTTTGTAAGTGAAAAATGTTCGTCAAATAAAATTAACAAAAAAAGTTGACATGTGTTTTCCTTAGACAACCAATAATTTGGCGCAATTTGTTTCATGCTACATCTCGGTAATTATTAATTGTACATTAAAAATCAGTTTGATTTTTAATATTCATAATTAGTAGTATACTGTTGACTACTATAACATTTTTTTCGCAATTTGAAAAGCACGTGCAATGTGTGTTTATTGTTATGTTTAATAATAATTTGATTACAAAAAGATATCATCGATTCAATAAATTAAAAAAAAAAAGATTCTACGACCAATATTCGTCGATATAATCCAAATTTTTTCGGCGAAATGAATGTGAAGCGTCCGCGTCAGGTGCTACTTTAAGCTGTTGCAACATCAACAATTTTGAAATTATTCAGTTGAAAACTGCTGCATACAATAGTTTAATCATTTCCCTATGAGTTCCTACTTAAATAATCCCTTAATAATAAACAACAGCAGCGATTTTTTGAAATAGAAATTCTATCTCAGCTTCTAGTGGTAATGTAGAATATGTTTTCTTTTTCAAAATATGCTCCAAAATCTCAACTATCACTTTCACTTATCGGCATTTCGAAATCAACAATTGTCGTTATTCTCTTTGTTTGTAACGAAAAAACGAACCACAATTTTGTTTATCTGTTTCAACAATTTAAATTCAACAAT
The DNA here is from genome assembly GCA_034092305.1 of Diaprepes abbreviatus. Classification (NCBI taxonomy): domain Eukaryota; kingdom Metazoa; phylum Arthropoda; class Insecta; order Coleoptera; family Curculionidae; genus Diaprepes; species Diaprepes abbreviatus. The sequence continues at coordinate 680,021 of JASJET010000026.1, forward strand.
TAATTTGGTTCTTTTTTGTTTTTATTAGTATAAGTCTCGAGCTTTCATGTGCGTACCCGCAGATTACTGTACGATCTCTAGATCGCTGAGAATAAACAATCAAAAAAAAAACATAAAATGTTATAAACAAATTCACTATGCAAAAAACTATTGAATATTTTTACTTGAAATTTTGCACACTTATTGTATGCAACAAGAGGCTCCTATCCGTTTAGTATAAAGTGAATGCAATATATTTTTTTATTGTTTATTAACAATTGAAAAAACAGCCATTTAAGTAGGTTTTTTTTTGCAATAACTGACAAACAAATTATCCGACTTGGATGAGCTTTAGCTCATTTTGTAGGTATTTTCAAAGCGCACAACTATTGTTTGAAACTTTTTTACTGAAAAACAATAACTTTTCCTAGAACTCGAAAAAACTGTTATTTTTCAGATTTTAATTGTTAAATAAAAAAAAATCCCCAAAAAAGAAAACTACTACATAATTACTATTACCATTCTCAGGCGCGGATCCAAGGGGGGGGGGGCGATCGCCCCCCCCCCCCCCCCCCCCCAAGAGCCTTGAGTTTAGGAAAATGGACCCGATGTTTCCTCTTATACTACAGTTTATTTAAGAACTAGAGAGAGTAATAAATCATTTTTTATCCTTTTTCTCTTCGCAAACTACCTGTGTTCTTTAGTCCGGTGTCTTTAGCAAAATCAGTTAGACACATATATTTTTCATAGGAATGGGTTAGAAATTTTATAATCAAAAATACCAATCTATAATAATGGATTAAACGTAGCCTTATTCCCTCAAAAAATTCGAAGTTATCATTTAAATACTTACAAAATATCCATTGTCAAAAATACAAAAAGGTAAACATATATAAAAAAATAAATTCGTCCTTATAATATTAAAATATTTTTGGGGCTATCGGTCATTTTATTATTAATTAAAAACATTTTTAGGGTATTTGACGTTTCAGTTTATTTATTTCTTAAACCATCTGCACAATTACAATTAAACACTAAAGATGGATTCAAATGTAATTACTTTTTTTATGTTGTAATTAAAATTAGACTTACTTATTTTTATTTCTATTGTACTGATATCTTAATTTAATTTACTTTATTATATGGAAAAATAAGATACACATGATAATTCTACACGCTTAAGAAAAAGATACAAATACAATAATAAAATAATAATAAACCTACGGCTAATTGGAATTACATATATATAAAATTAAAGAGTTGGACATACTAAAATAAAAATATATAAATAAACATATAAACAACATTAAACAATAAAATACAACAAAAACAAAAATTTAAATAATAAATTGAGTTTACACTAATTAACATTACGTATATAATTCCTAATCAAAGTCAGTGAAACTATATTCGCTCAAATTAATTATAATTGGTTCCTCTATCTCACCGATCATGAGATCGAGGTCTCACATTTCGTTTTATTCTTTTATTATATGGATTTTTTCCAATTTTCCGCCGTAACTTTATTCAAAAAAATCTTTCAAAAGTTTAGTTAAATTACTAATTTTGTTAATTGTGTTATTTCTAGCAATTCAACCTTTTAATTGAGAGAGGTATTTACTTCTCCAACGGACAGTTTCCGGACTATCTATAGGAACAGATTTTCTATCTGGTTTTTCTCAGCAAAAATTAAGTTCTCTGAGCAATTTCCAGAGATCAGTTCTTTTAATTTCAGGTAAATCGCGATCTTCATTGATTTTAGTTAGAATTTTGTCGACCGTTGGGATCTGCTTCTCATAATAAAATGTATATACAATCCCTTTAATTGCAGTTTTCATTTCTTCTTCCAACGAGGTTTTTCATCTGCTTGTGATTGATTGTAGCTTGGGAGTACTAACAATTCCAGTCGTTTTTTCTCCATCAGTATTCGGTACATAGTAGATTTTCCAGCTCCTGTCATGTTGGAGCACATCTCAATAGAGCTTTTAACATTATTATCTAGATATATAATATATAAAAGCAAACGCAAATAAGATAAATCACTAAGAACAAACTGTAAGGTGTACTTTGCTCACTGACAGAAATTAAATTAAACTATCAGAATTTTTATGTTGCAGTAATATAATGAAATATAAATAGATTTACGGCAGTTCTCAGTTACCAGCGGCACTGGAGCAGGTACGTTGGAGGTTTCGGTAACAGTTTTATTACTCTCTCTAGTTCTTGAATAGAGTATAGGAATGTGTGTACTTGCGATCGCCCCCCCCCTCCCAAGAGCTTTGAGTTCAGGAAAATAGAACCCATTCTGCCTTTTATATTAAGAATGAGTATGCTGCTTGCACTCCCCCCCCCCCCCCGTTGATAACTTGCCTTTCTTGACATATTGTACTTTTGTGATATCACTGCCCCCCCAAATAGAGGGGCTGGATCCGCCCCTGACCATTCTAAAAGTTTCTATCTAGTCAGAAGTCAACTAACAATAAATTTTTCCAGATGCTAAATCCACTGGCCTATTAGGGACATAAAGATGGTTAACATCCGCTTTGAAAATGGCTAGAATTTTCTTTTCCTTTTCTTTTTATGGGGATATTCATATTTGCTTTTTTTGTTAATTAAATTATTACTATATTACATATAAATCATTAATAGCCAGATTCACTAAGAAGGTTTAAGACATAGACCCGACTTAGCTACCGTGGAAGCTAGATCTTCTAGTTAGCTAGTTTGTTTTACTTATGATATTTTTATAATTTGTAATATATATGTCAACTAGGCATGAAAATCCTAATATAAGGCTATGATATCGAAAAAAAAAATCCATTTTTACCGGTTGAAAAACAAAAGACAATGATTTTTCTAACCTTGTTTTTTTGAGGGTTCAAACTTGTGACTCATTGTTATAGTTGTCGACCCTCTTAAATCGGTTTTAATGTTAGACCACGTTAGTGAATTAAGGGGTAAATGTCCATATTCGTGAAATATAAAATAATAAGGGAAAATTTTCATAATTGTTGGCTATTATTTCGTATCATTAAATTTCTCCTCTAGATCAAATTTTTTCGATTTTTTGGGTCTTTTGATATAATTTGGTGAATCCAGAAATGCAGAACCGAGCCCGATAGAAGTTCGCGGAACAATTTTATAATTATTAATATTCCTACTACACTGCTCAATATTTTACAAAAGAAAAAAATTCTAAAATAACATGAATTAAGGGGTATTATGCTGCAAAATATGCGTTTCCCCAAGTTAAGAAAATTTTGTACAATTTGGCAACACCGCATGGGATCTTCAGGGATAACTCCCCATATACGAAGTCCGAACCCCCCAGGGCTTCAAATAAGGGAGATAGCTATTTAAACCCATGTAAATCGACTTTTATGTCTGCTTTGTACTGAACAGCCCCTGTATACAAATAAATGACAAACATCACTATTACGAATATCATGGAATTGAATAGAAAATTCTAGAATGTTCTCTAAAATTGTAGAAGCCGTATTTGTATATATGTAAACAGCTACAAAGCGAAGTCGAAGCTTTAGTGAATCGAACCGAATAGTTGAGATTGTAAGATGTCTCGAAGTGTGTAAATAATCCAGATTACTTCTATTATGTTTGTGGTGAGGTGATTTTTGCGTCTCAGATAAAAAAGGAATATCAGCTTTATTTGGGTTGGAATTTGGGTATCAAGACAAAAAGTGGGTGCCACATATCTGCTGTAATGCATGGGCTTCAAGTCTGAGATAAGTTATTAACAGGTTGTACACCGAAGAAATCAAGAAATAGACGGGTTTTGTATTTCAGTGTATGTTTTTATTAAAATCGGCCAAGCGCTTTCGGTCTAACAGACCATCCTCAGGGCTCAGACCCTAAAAACAAGAGAATATGGTCAGCAAATAAGCTTAGTACTTACCAACCATACTCACTCGTCAAAGGGCACACCTTAACCCTGCCAGTATGAGAGCAGTCGCCAGCCGTAGCCTCCACACAGAACAAATTGTACACAATTAAAAAACTTTTAAAAAACTTTGTCACAAATTAACATTAAAACAAAACATTCAACATACTAGTACATCAACACTGTTAAACAATAAACCTCTTTAATAAAAATCCAAAAGAGTGAGGTTATGCCACCCAGTCATAGTATAGCACAGCAACAAAACTGTCCAAAAATTAAAACTATATACAAGTATGTGTAAGCCTGAATAGAGATTTTCTGTATTAGTTCTATTTCAATTTATTGTCAATTGTATTTCAAATCACTAATTCATTGACAATGAGCGAAAAGAGAAAAAAGGGCAGAAAGAAAGGGCAGTAAAAGTTTATTAATCTATAACGTTGCTGTTATCGGTCATTCTGTGATATATTTCGAACACTTGGGTTCAGTGGCGTGAAATGATTTCCATTTTTGTAATAAAGTAACAAATTACACGAACATAGGCGTAGTTGAAATTAATAATTTAAGAAAAAAGTTTGAAAATGGGGTTGCGGTCATTTACGTTGTTCATTCTTATATTGAGGCAATGGTTGGGGTTTCTCTTTATCTCCCTGCATATTTCAAGATCCTCTCTGTAATCCAAGGTTTTTGAGTTATTACCCTTGGAGTGGTATAAGATTTTACTATTATGTGTTGGAGAGAAACTGTGTTTGGTAAAACTAATATGGTGACCAAACACAGAGGCCTGAGGTTTGTTAATATGTTCTCTAATTCGGACTGCTAATGGTCTAATAGTTTTTCCTATATATGTCGAAGGGCAGTCTGGGCAAGAAAGTTGATAGACCCCACTTTTTTGTATATGAGATATCAATTGTTTGTTATTGACCAGATGGGAACTGAGTTGATTTACACTCTTAAATGAAATCTTCACATTTTGAGTGTGATTTGTTAGAGTCCGTGCTATTTTATTAGAGAAGTGACCTAAGTACGAGAGTGAGAAAAATTTTCCTTGCTGACTTTCATTGTAAGAAGTCGAGCTGTAAGCCTCTTGGGATTCTTTCTTGTTTTTAATTTTCTCTATATATTTGTCGATGATTGTATGCTCATACCCATTGTTTACGGCAATTTGCTTGAGAATATTGACCTCGTTGTTGTAATCCTCCGCTGACATGGGAATGTTGAGTAATCTATTAACATAGCAGTTTATTGAGGCCATTTTATGTTGTAAAGGGTGGTTAGAATTAGAAGGAATTATGTGGTCTGTTTGGGTGGGTTTTCGAAAGATTTTGAAACTGAGAGAATTATTGGTTTTTCTGATAGTTAAATCTAAAAAATTAAGTTTGTTTTCGGTTTCTATTTCTAAGGTAAATTTTAGAGCAGGATGTAGAGAATTAAGACTATTTAGAACATCAATAGCCTGCTGTTCATTGCCCAGAATAATTGTAAAACAGTCATCCACATAACGAAGCCAGTTAATTATCTTGCTCTCAGAAATCAATCTCGGAATTAATGCATTTTCCAAGTTATCCAGGAAGATGTCTGCTAAAAGAGGAGATAGAGGATTTCCCATTGCCAACCCCGAGGGTTGTTCGTAGTATTTGTTATTGAAAGCAAAAAAGTCCTGAGATAAACAGAACTTAAGAAGGGTCATTATACTAAGTTGGTCGTCACTAGAGATGTTGCTCGCTGTCAACAGATTTGATATAATCGGAAGAGTTTCCATCCTCGGAATCGACGTAAAAAGATTGCATACATCGAAGGAAACAAGCAAAGAGTCGTCTGGCATAGTTACAGAGTTCAGTTTTTTGACCAAATCTGTGGAGTTCTTGACGCAAAACTTAGTCTTATCTTTGATAAGTTTAATCAGGATTGCGTTCAAAAAAGAAGACAGTCTCGAAACGGGAGTATTGGTAAAACTTACAACAGGTCGAATTGGTACTCCTTGCTTATGAATTTTTGGTAACCCATATAAACGGGGTAAACACGGGTTAGAAATTAGAAGATATTTATTTCCATTATATTTTTTTATAAAATCTGAGCATAAGTTGAAATAGGTTTTTGTTTTTATAACGAAACTAGAAAGTGGATTGTTCGGAATTTCCTTAAAATTGTTTTCGTCTAAGAAGCTTTCGACTTTCAACAGATAATCATCTTCATTCATAATGACCAAACAATTACCTTTATCTGCCTTCGACAGTATCAGCTTATCAGACCGAATCTTAGTCTTAATGTTTTCCACAATACTAGTAAGAGTCTTGTGTTCAATGCATTTATTTGCCTTACTATCTCTTAGGGTTCTCCTCAAGATTTGATAGACTTGTAGTTTAAGGGATGTTCTAGAATCAATGTTGTCTGTCAAGAAATCTATCAACGCATCAATTTCGGTAGAGTAGTTTTCCAGTCGTGTTCTGCTTAACGAGCTCTTCAAAGAGAAACCCAAACCCAAGCGCAATAGGTTCAGCTCATCCTCAGAGAACTGACAATCAGACAAATTAGCAACCCTGTCATGAAATTTGTAATCCGAGAAAAAGTGTCGATCTGAATTTTGTTCTCTCTGCCCCTTGAGATTTTCAAGTTTTTTATGAAGTTTATTAAATTTAAGGTCTTTTTGATAAAACACGAAATCGTATATAGAATTCAACAAATTAGAAAGGATAGAGTGTGGCATTACCTCGGACATGTGGTCATAGCAAATTTTCATTTCGATATTAATTCTATTTTTCTTGGAATAATGTTTGCAGATTTCATTCTTTATCATTTTCCTTTCAAGGCTTGATCTAAATTGTATTGGAATATTCTTTGAGGTTTTGCATCTTGCGAAAATTGGACAACACCTTCATCCAAACACCTGTGTAGAAACCATATGTCGACGTCGGACAATCCTCTCTTTAGGCAGAGATTTCGGTATTTGTCCACCTGGTTCACCATAACGTGAAATGAATAAGTTATTAACAGGTTGTACACCGAAAAAAATCAAGAAATAGACGGGTTTTGTATTTCAGTGTATGTTTTTATAAAATCGGCCAAGCGCTTTCGGTCTAACAGACCATCCTCAGGGCTCAGACCCTAAAAACAAGAGAATATGGTCAGCAAATAAGCTTAGTACTTACCAACCATACTCACTCGTCAAGGGCACACCTTAACCCTGCAGTATGAGAGCAGTCGCCAGCCGTAGCCTCCACACAGAACAAATTGTACACAATTAAAAAACTTTAAAAAACTTTGTCACAAATTAACATTAAAACAAAACATTCAACATACTAGTACATCAACACTGTTAAACAATAAACCTCTTTAATAAAAATCCAAAAGAGTGAGGTTATGCCACCCAGTCATAGTATAGCACAGCAACAAAACTGTCCAAAAATTAAAACTATATACAAGTATGTGTAAGCCTGAATAGAGATTTTCTGTATTAGTTCTATTTCAATTTATTGTCAATTGTATTTCAAATCACTAATTCATTGACAATGAGCGAAAAGAGAAAAAAGGGCAGAAAGAAAGGCAGTAAAAGTTTATTAATCTATAACGTTGCTGTTATCGGTCATTCTGTGATATATTTCGAACACTTGGGTTCAGTGGCGTGAAATGATTTCCATTTTTGTAATAAAGTAACAAATTACACGAACATAGGCTTAGTTGAAATTAATAATTTAAGAAAAAAGTTTGAAAATGGGGTTGCGGTCATTTACGTTGTTCATTCTTATATTGAGAGAACAAAATTCAGATCGACACTTTTTCTCGGATTACAAATTTCATGACAGGGTTGCTAATTTGTCTGATTGTCAGTTCTCTGAGGATGAGCTGAGGGCTTGGGTTTGGGTTTCTCTTTGAAGAGCTCGTTAAGCAGAACACGACTGGAAAACTACTCTACCGAAATTGATGCGTTGATAGATTTCTTGACAGACAACATTGATTCTAGAACATCCTTAAACTACAAGTCTATCAAATCTTGAGGAGAACCCTAAGAGATAGTAAGGCAAATAAATGCATTGAACACAAGACTCTTACTAGAATTGTGGAAAACATTAAGACTAAGATTCGGTCTGATAAGCTGATACTGTCGAAGGCAGATAAAGGTAATTGTTTGGTCATTATGAATGAAGATGATTATCTGTTGAAAGTCGAAAGCTTCTTAGACGAAAACAATTTTAAGGAAATTCCGAACAATCCACTTTCTAGTTTCGTTATAAAAACAAAAACCTATTTCAACTTATGCTCAGATTTTATAAAAAAATATAATGGAAATAAATATCTTCTAATTTCTAACCCGTGTTTACCCCGTTTATATGGGTTACCAAAAATTCATAAGCAAGGAGTACCAATTCGACCTGTTGTAAGTTTTACCAATACTCCCGTTTCGAGACTGTCTTCTTTTTTGAACGCAATCCTGATTAAACTTATCAAAGATAAGACTAAATTTTGCGTCAAGAACTCCACAGATTTGGTCAAAAAACTGAACTCTGTAACTATGCCAGACGACTCTTTGCTTGTTTCCTTCGATGTATGCAATCTTTTTACGTCGATTCCGAGGATGGAAACTCTTCCGATTATATCAAATCTGTTGACAGCGAGCAACATCTCTAGTGACGACCAACTTAGTATAATGACCCTTCTTAAGTTCTGTTTATCTCAGGACTTTTTTGCTTTCAATAACAAATACTACGAACAACCCTCGGGGTTGGCAATGGGAAATCCTCTATCTCCTCTTTTAGCAGACATCTTCCTGGATAACTTGGAAAATGCATTAATTCCGAGATTGATTTCTGAGAGCAAGATAATTAACTGGCTTCGTTATGTGGATGACTGTTTTACAATTATTCTGGGCAATGAACAGCAGGCTATTGATGTTCTAAATAGTCTTAATTCTCTACATCCTGCTCTAAAATTTACCTTAGAAATAGAAACCGAAAACAAACTTAATTTTTTAGATTTAACTATCAGAAAAACCAATAATTCTCTCAGTTTCAAAATCTTTCGAAAACCCACCCAAACAGACCACATAATTCCTTCTAATTCTAACCACCCTTTACAACATAAAATGGCCTCAATAAACTGCTATGTTAATAGATTACTCAACATTCCCATGTCAGCGGAGGATTACAACAACGAGGTCAATATTCTCAAGCAAATTGCCGTAAACAATGGGTATGAGCATACAATCATCGACAAATATATAGAGAAAATTAAAAACAAGAAAGAATCCCAAGAGGCTTACAGCTCGACTTCTTACAATGAAAGTCAGCAAGGAAAATTTTTCTCACTCTCGTACTTAGGTCACTTCTCTAATAAAATAGCACGGACTCTAACAAATCACACTCAAAATGTGAAGATTTCATTTAAGAGTGTAAATCAACTCAGTTCCCATCTGGTCAATAACAAACAATTGATATCTCATATACAAAAAAGTGGGGTCTATCAACTTTCTTGCCCAGACTACCCTTCGACATATATAGGAAAAACTATTAGACCATTAGCAGTCCGAATTAGAGAACATATTAACAAACCTCAGGCCTCTGTGTTTGGTCACCATATTAGTTTTACCAAACACAGTTTCTCTCCAACACATAATAGTAAAATCTTATACCACTCCAGGGGTAATAACTCAAAAACCTTGGATTACAGAGAGGATCTTGAAATATGCAGGGAGATAAAGAGAAACCCCAACCATTGCCTCAATATAAGAATGAACAACGTAAATGACCGCAACCCCATTTTCAAACTTTTTTCTTAAATTATTAATTTCAACTACGCCTATGTTCGTGTAATTTGTTACTTTATTACAAAAATGGAAATCATTTCACGCCACTGAACCCAAGTGTTCGAAATATATCACAGAATGACCGATAACAGCAACGTTATAGATTAATAAACTTTTACTGCCCTTTCTTTCTGCCCTTTTTTCTCTTTTCGCTCATTGTCAATGAATTAGTGATTTGAAATACAATTGACAATAAATTGAAATAGAACTAATACAGAAAATCTCTATTCAGGCTTACACATACTTGTATATAGTTTTAATTTTTGGACAGTTTTGTTGCTGTGCTATACTATGACTGGGTGGCATAACCTCACTCTTTTGGATTTTTATTAAAGAGGTTTATTGTTTAACAGTGTTGATGTACTAGTATGTTGAATGTTTTGTTTTAATGTTAATTTGTGACAAAGTTTTTTAAAAGTTTTTTAATTGTGTACAATTTGTTCTGTGTGGAGGCTACGGCTGGCGACTGCTCTCATACTGGCAGGGTTAAGGTGTGCCCTTTGACGAGTGAGTATGGTTGGTAAGTACTAAGCTTATTTGCTGACCATATTCTCTTGTTTTTAGGGTCTGAGCCCTGAGGATGGTCTGTTAGACCGAAAGCGCTTGGCCGATTTTAATAAAAACATACACTGAAATACAAAACCCGTCTATTTCTTCAAGTCTGAGAAACTGGTTATATATTGAAAAATGATATATGCCGTTTGCAGTCCCAATGATCTGAAGACAGCCTTCAAATTATATTAATGATTGCTATTTCTGCATCATACATCTTGTTTGGCAACGCACAGCTATATCCAAGAAAAAGTTGGTTATCAGTTATCCAAATATACCATCTACTATAAGACCTATGCCTCATAGCGACAAACTTCCTATTTCAGAACCCCCAGAAATATTCATTCAGAATATTGATGGGCTAGCTTGTCAGTACCTGCGCCAGAAATTCACAGGGCTAAGTGAAGCAAAAATTAATATTTTTGTTAGGCCACAAATTCGAAATTTGCTGAAAGTAAAACATTTTGACAGCACTCTATAAGATATTGGAAAAAATCCTTGGAATGACTTTCGTCTTGTGGTTATTAACTTCTTCGGAAATAAAAAATGTGACAATAACGTTACTCTTGTTGAAAATATGCTCTCATCGTAGCAAAAAATGAATTGCGATATGTCTCTAAAGATCCATTTCCTACACTCACATCTGGATTTTTTCCTGATAATTGCGGAGCTGTAAGTGATGAGCACTTTGAACGCTTTCATCAGGATATATCAACCATATCTTGAAAATTACAAGTAAGCTTTTAATTTCATTTTCAGTTTTGTGTTCAGCACCCCAAAATTAACAAAAAAAATTTACTTTTCATACAGAATACGACAAAAGAAATCATTGTTGATAAAAATAAAAATAAAAACTTCGCATATACAGATTCAAAATAGGTTTTATTTCTATAAATACGATGTTCAAAATTTCATTATGTACGTTGAAATGCTTCCTATATTTATATACCGATACTAAGATTTAATTATTTCATTTAAAATGAACAGAAACATATATTTTAGAGTATGTATCGGTTTGTTCATTACAGAACACAAGTTTACGATATGTCGCGAAAGCGAGTTATCGACCGAGGAAGGAATGTCGGCCACAGTCGTGTTCCTAATGGAAAAGGCAGACACGAATATATTTTGCTGAATTCAAAGCTCTAGAGGTTAGGGGGGAGGCGATCTCATAGCACGGTAAGCGAAAATAAGCTGTCGACTAGGGGGGTGCATCTATTTTTCTAAATGACAAACTCATAAGGGGGAGGCGATCGCATAGTCTGGCTAGCGAAAGCGAACTATCGACGGGAGGCGGTGCATCTCTTTTTCTAAATTCGAAGTTCTTGGGTGGGGCGATTACTCCCATCACCCTCCCTCCCCTGGATCTGCGCCTGATTAAGAATTAGTAAGTCATGTGAAGTTTTCGAAATATTCTTACCTAAAATTACCAAAAACACGTTTTTCGCATATTTAAGGTTATATAACATCATGAGATAATTTTTCTTCATAAAGTTAGTAAAAGCCTTTAAAAGCACAACTCTTTGCCTTTCGAATGTATTTTAAATCTTCTCGATTTTTCTGTCACCGAAATATCATTAGTTATAATTTTCGTCTCCTATATACTTATTGTTAAATACAGCCCAAAGAACAAACTACCCGATAACCTATTGAGGCGTATTTTTTAAAATATTGTTCTTCATGAAAATTAGTAGCAAAATTTTCGGGATTGCTGATTACGAATCCATTTTTAGAATTTAAAAATTCAAAATGGCGGATTCAAAATGGCGGACAAAAATTTTAAAATGCTTTAAATTTGTAAAGGGTGTTTTTTATAGAGGTATAGAACTTTTAAATGGAATAAAACAAAGATGAATTTTTTAAATTGACATGAAATTTACTTTATTCGAAAGATAACCTTCTGGCATTAGAATTTAAATATGACTTCTGGCATATGACCGCTACGGCTGGCTCAGACGTAGTCTAATCTGGAGGTCCAATTTTCGATGACTTTTTCCAACATTTGTGGCCGTATATCGGCAATAACGCGGCGAATGTTGTCCTCCAAGTGATCAATCGTTTCGGGCTTATCGGCGTAGACTAGCGACTTCACATATCCCCACAGAAAATAGTCTAGCGGCGTTAAGTCGCATGATCTTGGAGGCCAATTCACGGGTCCGAAACGTGAAACTATGCGGTTACCAAACGTTTCCTTCAATAAATCAATTGTGGCACGAGCTGTGTGACATGTTGCTCCGTCTTGTTGAAACCACAGCTCCTGCACATCATGGTTGTTCAATTGATGAACGAAAAAGTCAGTAATCATGGCTCTATAGCGGTCATCATTGACTGTAACGTTCTAACCAGCATCGTTTTTAAAGAAGTACAGACCAATGATTCTACCAGCCCATAAAGCACACCAAACAGTCAGGTTTTCTGGATGTAACCATGTCTCAACATACACTTGTGGATTATCATCACTCCAAATACGGCAGTTTTATTTATTGACGTATCCATTCAAACAAAAGTGAGCTTCATCGCTAAACAAAATTCGCTTATGAAAATCGGGATCAACGGCAATCTTGTTTTGGGTCGATTCACCGAATCTATGCCTTGCTGATCGTGTGACTTCAAGTCTTGCACGAGTTGGATTTTGTAAGCACGCAAACCAAAATCTTTTCGCAAAATCTTCCATAAAGTGAATGGACACATATCCAATTTCTGTGCACGATGGCGGATAGACTGATTCGGGCCTTCCTCTGCGCTACGCTCTACAGCAGCAATGACTTCTTCTGTACGCACTGTACAACGTCTCTGTGGATGCGTATTATCATTTAGAGTAAACGTGGTGCGAAAACGTTCCATAGTTAATCGAGTTAATTGCTCTGATGGACGATTATGTTGACCGTAAAATGGACGTAGTGCGCGATACGTATTTCGAACAGAACCATGATTTTCAAAATAAATTTGCACAATTTGGAAGCATTGTTCAGGCGTCAGTCTATTCATGTTGAAATGCCAAACTAAACTAACCATAAATCACTTGACAGCTGACAAAATGGCCGCCAGTTAAAAAAGTGTTGCCAACTTAAAGTTCTATACCTCTATAAAAAACACCCTTTATGAAGATTTTTATATAAGTGCTTCTGAGATTGCTGATTACGAATCTTCTGTCATATTTTGAAAGTTTCGGATAAAGGAAAATTTTGTCCGTCAATCGGATCTGCCATTTTGAGTTTTCAAAATTTGACAGAGCCTTCGTATTATCATTTATCTCTAAAACTACTTCTTTATCACCCTTTTCTCCTTTAGTATTTGTTTCTTGAACTTCACATTCTTGAAGTGGTTAAGAAAACGGAAAATCAGGTCCATTTAATATCAGTTTCCTAACGGATGTAACATCAGGTTAAGTCGTATTTTTTATTTTTAGATTATAACCAAAAACATTCACTTATTAATTTATTTTATATCGACGGATAACACTGTCCATTTTACAATAACTAATTACAGCTATAGAGTAAAACATAATAATATGAAATCAATAATAGAGCGTTTACAAAAAGTGTACACCTTCCAATCTGTAACAGCAAAAACACAAAACTCAATCGACAGTCAATTCCAACAGGCTCCGTTTAAAATGATTCAAGAACGTATCAGAGAAATTCAAGTCACCCAGCCCATTAGCATATCCAGCCAGGCGCGGGTCCAAGGGGGGGGGGGCGGAGGGGGGCGATCGCCCCCCCAAGAGCTTTGAGTTTAGGAAAATGGACCCGATTTTTCCTCTTATACTTCAGTTTATTTAAGAACTAGAGAGAGTAATAAATCATTTTTTACCCTATTTCTCTTCGCAAACTACTTGTATTCTTAAGTCCGGTGTCTTTAGCAAAATCTGTTAGACACATATATTTTTCATAGGAATGGGTTAGAAATTTTATAATCAAAATTACCGGTCTATAATAATGGACTAAAACGTAGCCTTATTCTCACAAAAAATTCGAAGTTATAATTTAAATACTTACAAAATATCCATTGTCAAAAATACAAAAAGGTAAACAAATATAAAAAAATAAATTTATCCATATATTATTAAATTATTTTTTGGGGCTATCGGTCATTTTATTATTAATTAAAAACATTTTTAGGGTATTTGACGTTTCGGTTTATTTATTTCTTAAATCATCTGCAGAATTACAGTTAAACACTAAAAAGGGATTCAAATGTAATTACTTTTTTTGTGTTGTAATTAATATTAGACCTACTTATTTTTATTTCTATTGTACTGATATCTTAATTTAATTTACTTTATTATTTGGAAATACGATAGCCCCAAAAAAATAAGATAAACATGTTAATTCTACACGCTTAAAAAAAAGACACGTATACAATAATAAAATAATAAAAAAATTACAGCTAATTAAAATTAAATATATATAAAATTAAAGAGTGGGACACACTAAAATAAAAATATATAAAAAAAACGTATAAACAACATTAAACAATAAAATACAACAAAAACAAAAATTTAAGTAATAAATTGTGTTTACACTAGTAAACATTACGTATCTAATTCCTAATCAAAGTCAGTGAAACTATCTCCGCTCAATTTAATTATAATTGGTTCCTCTATCTCACCGATCATGAGATCGAGTTCTCACACTTTGTTTTGTTCTTTTATTATATGGATTTTTCCCAGTTTTTCGCAGTAACTTTATTCAAAAAATCTTTCAAAAGTTTAATTAAATTACTAATTTTGTTAATTGTGTTATTTCTAGCAACTCTTCCTTTTACTTGAGAGAGTTTCCGAATGATCTATAGGAACAGATTTTCTATCTGGTTTTTTCCAGCAAAAATTAAGTTCTCTGAGTAATTTCCAGAGATCAGTTCCTTAATTTCAGATAAATCGCGATCTTCGTTGATTTTAGTTAGAATTTTGTAGACGGTTGAGATCTGCTTCTTATAATAAAATGTATATACAACCCTTTTAATTGCAGTTTTCATTTCTTCTTCTAACGAGGTTTTTCATCTGCCTGTGATCGAAAGTGGCTTGGGAGTACTAACAATTCCAGTCGTTTTTTCTCCTTCAGTATTCGGTACATAGTAGATTTTCCAACTCCTGTCATGTTGGAACACATCTCAACAGAGCTTTTAACATTATTATCTAGATATTGAAGTCTCAAGGCATCATAAACATTCATCTTAATAAGTTTTTCGTTGAGGAAAATGTCCTGGTTTAACGATTTTAGAATAAATATAGAGGTGAAAGCCATATCTTTTGGGTATCTCACTAATCTAAAGTAATACATAAAAACATGCGCAAACAAGATAAATCACTAAGAACAAACTGTAAGGTGTACTTTGCTCACTGACAGAAATTAAATTAAACTATCAGAATTTTTATGTTGCAGTTATAAAATATATTTAAATATAATGAAATATAATTAGATTTACGGCAGTTCTCAGTTACCAGCGGCACTGGAGCAGGTACGTTGGAGGTTTCGGTAACAGTTTTATTACTCTCTCTAGTTCTTGAATAGAGTATAGGAATGTGTATACTTGCGATCGCTCCCCCCTCTCAAGAGCTTTGAGTTCAGGAAAATAGAACCCATTCTGCCTTTTATATTAGGAATGTGTATGCAGCTTGCACTCACCCCCCCCCCCCCCCGTTGACAACTTGTTTTTCTTGCATACTGTACTTTTGCGATATCACCGCCCCCCCCCCCATATAGAGAGGCTGGATCCGCCCCTGTATCCAGCTACCCTTAGTATAAAAGAATGACTTGCATAATTTGTTCTGTGAAAGGTAGGTCAAATATATAGGAAGTACGAGTACTGCTGGGAGGGACTCTCAGACCAACGCTCGACAGCACGCGCGAGCAATCGGTGATATTGTTTTTACAGAGAAGTTGTATGTCTCTACCCTTTTTGCTATTAGCAAGCGGGAGAAAATTTAACTCTTAGCAAAAAGCAGCATAATCATGATCAGCAAGTTAATATATCTGAGAAACCTTCTCTTTACCTGGTGTTTGTTTGAAGATCATAGACAACGATGTTTCTTGCGAAGTAGTAGATATCTGTTGGACTTCCATTGTCTTTATTTTTGTTGAATATCGCAATTGTTAATATATCTGCCAAGGAATTAACCTTAGTGGAAAACTCACTACTTGCCACGATTGCTCCAATAGAGGTTCCCATTCTCGATATAATTAACGCCTCAGACTCAGCGAACATCAAAGACCCTTTTGCAGATGAGTTCAGGTGGAAAATAACAGAAACTCTACAAAAATCTAGAAAAACCGAACCAAACATCAACAAAAACGAGAAAACTGCCCTAGCTAATCTAGAGAAGGACTCCAATATTAAAATTCTACCAGCGGATAAAGGAAATGCTACAATCGTAATGAATGCTGAGACATACAATCATAAAATTAACAAAGTTTTAAGGAAAGGAAATTATACATCTCTTGCTAAAGATCCCACATCTGCGATTAAAGGAAGAATTTATCGCGTTCTTAAGAAACATGAACGGTATATTCCTGAGAGGATCCGGACTCAGTTGACGCCACACCATAGCAAAACTCCCCATCTTTATGGACTCCTGAAAATACATAAGCAAAACATGCCCTTACGACCTATCATCAATTCCCAGAACTCTCCGACTTCTGAACTTGCCAAATTCCGTCTTCCAATCCTGAGACCATTACAAGGAAATACATCGTCCTGGGTTAAGAACATTTCGTACAAATTATACGTGAAATAGAAGTACAACCGGAAGACCATTTTATTAGCTTTGACGAGGAAAGCCTATACACCAACGTTCCGGTTAAGGAGTGACTAAAAATCATAAGAAAGAAACTTGAAGAAGACCAGACCTTAGCAGAAAGAACATCTTTACCACCGCACGCCATTATGGACTTGTTGGAAAGTTGTTTGACTAAATCCTATTTTCAAGAAAAAGAAAATTTCTGCATCCAGGATGATGGACTACCGATGGGATTTTCACTCTCACCGGTGATGGCAAATATTATCATGGAATGGTTCGAGACATTTGCAATTGAATCCACAACTAAGAAACCAAAGTTATGGCTCAGATAAGTAGACGATACTTTTATTATTTGGAGTGGAAACGATGAAGAACTTCGAAACTTCCTTTTTCATCTCAACAATATCAGCCCAACTATTAAACTCACCATGGAGAAAGAAGTAGAAAATAAAATACCATTCTTAAATGTCTTGGTTGAAAGAAATTGCAGACAAATTCAAACTTCGGTTTACAGAAAAGCCACGCACACAGGACAATACCTTAATTATTCATCTTATCACTCCAACAACACCAAACAAGGAATTATAAAAAATCTCGTTGATAGAGCTTTAACTCTCTGCAACTCTAACGAGAGCTTGATGAAAGAGATAGAATATATCTAGTCGGTAAATTTCTGGAACAACGCAGAAATAAGACAATGTCGACAACGAATGAAGAACGAAAACCAGTTTTGAACATCCCCTATGTTAAAGGCATTTCAAAAAAAGTTCAAAGGATAGGAAAACGATATAAAATCAACGTTGTTTTCAATTCCAATAACTCTCTGAGAAGTCGGCTCACTAGGGTCAAACCAACAACTCAAAGGGACATGAAGAACTGTGTATATCAGATACCATGTGAATGTGGCAATTCCTACGTTGGCGAAACAAAGAGACCTCTTGACGTAAGGATCAAAAAACACCAAAAATGCACATCTCGAGGAGAAACAGAAAAATCTGGTGCCGCTAACCATGCCTGGACACCACATAAAATGGTCTGAAGCTAAAATACTACACCGAATACAACATTGGAGAAAACGGAAATTCAGAGAAGCCGCGGTTATATATCAGAACCCAAGTTGTTTTAGTAAACCATCTTTAGATATAAGAGAAGTGTGGAAACCACTTCTTGATAATTGCGAACTAAAACTAAATGCAGCATAAAAAAAATGGGATTTTGCCCTAGCAGGCATGACTGCAGATATCTCAGTCACACTCCACTGCATTTACTTTTATTATAAATAGTCATGTAGCTAAGGGATTTATTTAGTTCCACTTGTAAAAGGCTAGAGATAACTACTAGCCGAAACGTCGTGATATTCAATAAAAATAAAGACAATGGAAGTCCAACATATATTTACTACTTCACAAGTAATATCCTGTATTAAATGTAAATGATATGTATTTCTCAGACTATCAATTGTTGGCGCCGATACACATGTGATTCATAGTGGAGGTTTCAAACACAAGAAACGTATTCAAGGTATGTTCGAACCAGCGAGAAATAAAGTATTTTAAGGGACTTCACAGTGGAAAGCTCCATAGTACGACGTTCATTAAAACAAAAATAACAATCATCATAACTTTATGGTTCTCGCCACATCATAGGCACTGCAAATGGTATTGACTTGGATTTTTTAGCACTAGAATGAGCGTCAATGAACATGTTAGACAACATGAATGTCTTGATAGTTAATTTTAATCCCAAAATAGTTGTAATAGTTCCTTTTAACACCGTTCGTTATCTGTCTTTTTTCTTCATCAATAATATATTTTCCGCAAATAAAGCAAAAATCATCAAGAGAATTTACATAAGGTCGACTTGACATTTTGGTTATTGATATAATAAAGGTGTAGTGGATTTATAAAAAAATTTTATTTAATGGACATGAATTTCATCAAAATAGCATTAAATAAAAATAGAATTAAAAAATAAACGGTGGCAGGTTATTACTGCGAAAGAAAGACGAACTAAACCAAGAAGTATAAGTAAGATATTAAAATAATTTATTTTAATAGCCAGAAAAAGAACATTAAAAAAATATGTTATGATATTATGAATTTGAATATATTTTTCGCAAATTTTTCAAAACTTTAGCGAATGAAGTACATCGAACATAAAATTACTTCTTATCCTACTCTACAAATTTATAATATCATTAGCATCTTATAATTACCTCTTTCTGACTATTAATATAAACTATTTTAACATAATACTTATACTACTTGGTTTAGCTTGTTTTTTCTTCGAAGGAATAACCTGCTATTGTTTATTTTTAACCGACTTCTAAAAGAAGGAGGTTCTCAATTTGTCGAGTATGTATTTTTTTTTTATGTATGTACACCGATTACTCCGGAACGGCGGCACCGATTTGAATGAAATTTTTTATGTGTTCAGGAAGTTGCTGCGGTGATACCATATTTTTTGGACGAAATTGGTGCAGTAAAATCCAAGATGGCGCTAACAATATGGAGGCCAAAAAAATTAATTTTGACGGATTTTCTCCAAAACTGGTAAGGGGAAATATTCGGGGTTGCACCCAACGAATCTAAAATTATTTTTAAAAAATTCAATATGGCGGACAAAAAAAATTTTTTTTCCGATTTTATCCAAAATTGGTACTGGGGAGTTTTCGGGGTCGCACATGACGAATCTAAAATCATTTTTTTAAAATTCAATATGGCGGACAAATAAAAATAATTTTGTCCGATTTTCTCCAAAATTGGTACTGGGGAGTTTTCGGGGTCGCACATGACGAATCTAAAATTATTTTAAAAAAATTCCATATGCCGATCCAATATAGCGGACAAAAACATCAATTTTGTTCGATTATCTCCAAAATTGGTATGGGGGAGTTTTCGGGGTTGTACATAAAGAATCTGAAATTATTTTTAAAAAATTCAATATGGCGGATCCAATATGGGGGATCTCTCGATTTTGTCAAAAATTAGTTTTGGGGATTTTTGTTCGTGTTAATTACTAATTTAAAATATTTTTTGAAGAACTCAATCTGGCGGATTCAACACGATATCCTAAAAATTTTACATTTTTCGATTTTCTCCAAAACTGATATAGGGGATTTTTGAGGGTGTAAGTTAGGAATTTAGTAGTATTTTTTTCAGGATTCAATATGGTGGACTAAAAATTTTAGTCCTCTAGAACTCTTAAGAATCAAAGAATTTTTAATGATTCATTTTAGGGTGATTACAACTTCGGATAAAATGGGTACTTTTTTGCCACCTTGGAGCCATTGCGAGGTACACTACTCTCGACTAGTACTTAGTTCAAATAATTTATGGATATCATAATGAATTCAAAACTAAAAATCGAAAAATAAAATTTTTATATAAAAAAATTGAACCGACTTCTAAAAGTGCGCTAAAAAGTGGAGGGGGAAAGGGTGGAGAGAGGGGGAGAGGAAGGGGAGGAGAGGAGAGGGGGACTGAGGGGGAGAGGAAGAGGGAAAGGATGGGGAAGGGGGGAGGTGAGGGGAAGGGAGATGAGGGGGATGGGAAGGGGAGGTGAGTTGAGGAGAGGGAGAGGGAGAGGGAGAGGGAGAGGGAGAGGGAGAGGGAGAGGGAGAGGGAGAGGGAGAGGGAGAGGAGAGGGAGAGGGAGAGGGAGAGGGAGAGGGAGAGGGAGAGGGAGAGGGAGAGGGAGAGGGAGAGGGAGAGGGAGAGGGAGAGGGAGAGGGAGAGGGAGAGGGAGAGGGAGAGGGAGAGGGAGAGGGAGAGGGAGAGGGAGAGGGAGAGGGAGAGGGAGAGGGAGAGGGAGAGGGAGAGGGAGAGGGAGAGGGAGAGGGAGAGGGAGAGGGAGAGGGAGAGGGAGAGGGAGAGGGAGAGGGAGAGGGAGAGGGAGAGGGAGAGGGAGAGGGAGAGGGAGAGGGAGAGGGAGAGGGAGAGGGAGAGGGAGAGGGAGAGGGAGAGGGAGAGGGAGAGGGAGAGGGAGAGGGAGAGGGAGAGGGAGAGGGAGAGGGGAGAGGGAGAGGGAGAGGGAGAGGGAGAGGGAGGGGGAGGGGGAGGGGGAGGGGGAGGGGGAGAGGGAGAGGGAGAGGGAGAGGGAGAGGGAGAGGGAGAGGGAGAGGGAGAGGGAGAGGGAGAGGGAGAGGGAGAGGGAGAGGGAGAGGGAGAGGGAGAGGGAGAGGGAGAGGGAGAGGGAGAGGGAGAGGGAGAGGGAGAGGGAGAGGGAGAGGGAGAGGGAGAGGGAGAGGGAGAGGGAGAGGGAGAGGGAGAGGGAGAGGGAGAGGGAGAGGGAGAGGGAGAGGGAGAGGGAGAGGGAGAGGGAGAGGGAGAGGGAGAGGGAGAGGGAGAGGGAGAGGGAGAGGGAGAGGGAGAGGGAGAGGGAAATTAATATATTTTATGGACAAAGATAGAGATTCAAAAAATTAATAATAGAAATGTAGTGGAGATCTAGTTATCTCAGGAATATGAAAATTAACCCTCGCGAGCAAACTGGTGGCCAAAATCTTGTTATTAACCAGTTTATTATGTCATTAGTATGATTGACAAAAGTGGGTCTGCAGTCAAACTTGACTCATAGATTCTTAATGCCGTAAACTCGCCTTAGAAAAGCATCGTTGATCCCATAATTAGGCTGCAGAGGCATTTTACTTCTTGAGAATGACATAACATTGCACTTGTCTACGTTCAGAGGCAGTTTGTTTTTTAGATACCAAGCATTTAATTTCATGAGATCCAGTCATGACTTAAGCAATCGCCATGTTCCGAAATATCTTTAAACCGCCTGCATAAAATATACAGCTGTTATTCAACCCACATGTGATATTGTTAATAAAAACGTTAAAAAATAAGGGACTCAGAACAGTCCCTTGGGGAACACCCGGTATTACTACAAAATTACTAGGTCTATGACCATGGTATTCAACATAGTGAGAGCGGTTTAGCAGTTAGCTATCCGACAATTTTGCAAGTAAAACACCGTGGTCAAGTCGATCAAACGCTTTGGAAAAATCTGTGTAAATGGCATCGATCTGAGTGCCAGAATCAATACGCTCTGAGACATACTGCACAATAGTACAAAGATTGGTCACGGTTGACTTTCCAGTAGCAAAACCATCCTGCTGATCGATCGTAAGAGGCGCTATGTAAAAGGATATTTGTTCTTGAAGAACCCGCTCAAATTCCTTTGCAGAATTGCACATTATCGCTATGAGGTGATAATTTTCAACCCTGGTTCTATCATGCTTTTTAAAAACTGGACAGATTTTTAATTCCTTCCATAGGTCAGGAAATATACATTTCTGAATGCACAATACTCTTTATTTTTTAATAAGCGAATAACCTCCTTAGTGAACCAAGGTGAGTATTTAATATGCCTAAACAAAGTCTTTGGTACCGTATCACTAAGAATTACATCTAAAATGCCGCCAGAGTTTCTTCAACAGTAAGACCCTAGACATCTTAGGAAAATTAGCCTCTCTAAAATTATGTATGTACCGTTCTTTTAATTTAAATTTGTTTTATTTGTATGTTCGATAAGGGCAGGTTATCAACAATGGAGGGTGATGCACATCAACAGGTAATATTGCTAAATCAAATTCAACAACTCTGAAGAGTTCAGTGGGCCAAACACCAAATCGAGACGTCGATTGTTGTGACTTTTTACATTATTAAACTGACATAAGTTATAGAAGTTAACAAAATTATTGATGGCATGTAGTTTTGAACTATCCGTTGCACAACTGATATCCGCGGACATATATTCGGGAATATTAAAGTCACCCAAAAATAACATACTCCAGACACTACTCAAATCCAGCAAGGGATTAAGATTTACGAATAAATCGTCGTAAGCCGTGAAACTGGGTGGTATATAAATAACAATTAAAGGAAAAATGCAAAAATTATCATTAATAGATAATTCTAAAATATCAGTGTCGGGGAGGTTATCTCAAATTAAATTAGTATCGATTATTGTGGCTGAGAAAATTTTATTTAGTGTAAGGAGTACACCTCCTCCTCTCTTAACGTTTAGCAGAGCTGTTCTACGATCACAAGGACCTGTGACGACAGTCATATTCCCGAGAATCCAATGGGATCATAATTGTAATAATAAGACACATTCAATAGTGTATGGGTTTTATTATTTACTCCGCGGACCTTTTGATAATAGATCTTGAAATTTTTCCGGCATTCATTAGATTCAGAATTCCGTTTGGACAATCTGTTCGGATCGATTAAACCAACAACACTAATGCTACTTATACCCCCGCGAAGGACACTATTCGTGGAAGTACGCTCAAGATCGTCATGGCACGATAATTGCTACTATCTACCAAGTTTTTGAGCTGTGAACCCAGATAATTTACGCTTGTAGAATGGACAGTTCTTATCCCACAGCATGATCAGCATCAACAGTGCCACCGAAGAATTTAGATAGATCGTGTGCCTCAGAACATCGAGAATATGCCATCTCCGAAGGGAAATTTTCAGAAGTATGATTATAACCTGCTCAGTTAAAGCATCTAAGAGGTTCCGATGCATCAAATACAACACACGCATCATACCCTACCAGTAAACATTTATTACGTTGAGTCGATACTTTCTCCATAATACGAGTGTAAGTTACAATATCAAGCTCAATGGTCACCTGAAAGATTTTATTATTGTCTTTAGTATGCCAACATGTAACCAGTTTACATTCAGAGTTAGCACAAACAACAGGTTCATTTTGAATTTGTAAACACTGAATAAGTTTTTCGTGGGAAAGGACCGCTGTGATACCCACAATCTTAATTCTAGGCTGTGGCATGCTAAACTTCTTCACATCAAAGTCATGTTTTTACATGTAAATCGCTGAGTCGAATGGATTAATTCATTTTGGAAGACATCTTAGATATGGCACTAGGTCCAACCCGCAGTGGTTCTTTAGGTGCGATAACTGCTGATTTATCATTAATTACTTGAGCAATTGGCTGGGAAGCACCAGCGGAATCGTGTGACTCATCCAGTTTACGAGTGATATCATTTTTTTAGTTGTCGAAAAATTGCTTAAGAACTAACATTTTAAACAGCAATTCTGAGATCAGCCTCTTTTTGTTTGACCGCCAAGCAAGTATTACAAAACCAGAAGAAACCAGGGATTGAGTGGATCTTGGCTGCTTCAGAAGGCAGACTGAAACAATAAAGACTATCACAAAAAAATAACAATTTTTCTCTTCGACACATTCGATCGACACATAGAACAACTCATTTTCAGGAAATTAAAGAAAGTAACTTCATTTACGTTTGTCTCTTGTGGACCAACTTCATGCTTGTTGACTATCCAACGCACGTAATGATGGAATAAATATAAATCGCGTGGGAACTGCACTTTATTTAAATGAATCAAGGGCACCAGACAGGCACATTCGCACGCAAGCGACCACAAAAAGGTTTATGTCATTTCTAAGAAGTATCAGGCCCATGCTGCATGATTATGCTACTAACGGTGTTTTTTAAGGCAGATTAACTACATTAAAGATCTAGGAGTCACGTTTGACTGCAGATCTACCTTTGTCCATCATATTAATGATATAATATCGAGATCTTGCCAAACGCTGGGTTTTCTAGTGCGATCTAGCCAAGAATTTGGATCGATCCAGGTCATAAGCACATCATATTATTCTTTTGTACGAGGCAAATTGGATATGCTTCAGTTATCTGGTATCCATATTGCCACGTATATTCTGAAAAATTAGAGAAAATTCAAGATTCTTACACTTTAAATCGGATTGATTTTATCCACAGGCTACTACACCTCGTGAAAGCCTATTGGTAAGATTAGATTTACGATGCTGGAGAAACGTAGTAACGGGATTCGTGTGCTCTTTTTGTATAAACTGGATAATAACCAAATTTTGGGATCTAGTTTGCTCGCGAGAGTTTATTTTCATTTTCCTGGGATAACTAGATCTCCAGTATTTTTCTATTTGCCCAAACCAAAAACTAATGTATTACAATTCTCCCTATTTTACTCTATGAGTTCTCATTATGATCACTTAATAGACAAATTTGTTATATTTCACTGTAATAATTCTGTTATTAAATCGATTTATTACAATTATTTGTGATTGATTTATAGACTATGTTATACTTATGGTTGTGTCTGAATTACGTATGTGATATTAGGATTTAAGTAACACTGTTCTTTTTCCTGCCTAAAAATATGGACTCTGATCCTGTAGGGCAGTGTAAATAAATAAATTAAATACTATTTATATTCCGTTTTAGTAAACAATTATTTCGAGTTTTCCTGTCTTTGTGGAAGTTGGTGCTAAACCTTTTAAATATAATATTTAAACGAATTTGATAAGCACTGGTACATTTACATAAAATACCTAAATATAGATTATTGTTTAATTTATGCTCAGAATAAATCCCACTGGAAAAATTAAAATAATTTTAGGACATTTTTCAGAGAAATTAAAATTCATAATTTTCTCTCTATACTTAGAAATAGAATTAACACACATTTTTAAATAATTTCAAAAAAAAAGAGTAGAAATTTCAGAATTTTCTTCAAGTTTTTAAGGACTATATTTCTCACCATAAAATAGTAAGAAATGTTACGAATGCTAAAAAATTTGGCTTAGAAATACAATTTTACGAAATAGGACAATCATCAAGAGCTATCAAAAATTCCTTTTTTATTCTCCATTTTATTCATTTGAATGGTTTATGAAATTGTCAGTGAGAGGCCGATATAAAAATTGGAAATAAGGTTTTTAAAGCTGATGTAAACCAGTTCTGTTGATGAAATAATAATTACGATCTCAATAGAGAAAATTCGAATCAACCACTGCCTTTACACACCTGGTTTATAAATTATATATTAATTTATTGTTGCGCCATTTACAAAGCAACTTCACGCAAATAAACTTATCAATACAAAAAATATGGGCCCATGTAGGATTCGAACCTACGACCTCCGATTCAACAAAGTTAGTTCGGCGCTCTAACCAACTGAGCTAACGGGCCTTTGGTATTTTATTCCAATTTTCTTTAAAAAACTCTTGTTTACGCTGTCAAGGTCATAATTATTGAATTTTCCTTGAATAATGTGATCATCATTAAGAGTCCTGCTACTTTTAGTTTAAAGAATAAAACAGAATATGTTTTAAATTTTTATCTTAAGACAACGTGTGATATTAAGAAACTAGTCAAGTGCGTGTCGGACATGCATTATGTTACGGTTCAGTAGCAGTTATTGATGTTAGCTTTTTCCATAATTATGTTGCACATCTGACTTTGAATTAGTTGAAAACATGTATAAGCTAAATTTTATTACAAAGGGTGGACTTTTAGTCGATGTTCATAATGAAACCATTATGAACTTAATCCAATCGAATTAGAATAGGAGCAAATAAAGGGTAAGTAGCACGGAAAAACAAAAAATTCAAATTAGCAGATGTCAAAATATTATTGGATGAGACAATGACTAATGTGACGGCCAGTAACTGGAAAAGTGTGTTGATTATTTTAAAAAAGAAGAATTAATAATATGGGACTTGGATATTGACGTTAAGGCAACGGCTAAACCATTAATAATCACCCCTGACGCTGATAGTTCCTCAGATTCAGATATGTCTTTCGACAGCAATTCTGACAATGTATCAACGTGAGCTTAGTGACATGGATTATTGATATCTCCCTCCTGAAGATGACACTAGACGTACCCTAGTTGGCCCGAAATGGACAAATCAGAAGGAAAATGCACTGGACACCATTCAGAGGAACAGGTTAGCGACAAACTTTCGATTAATATGCATTAAAGACCTTAAGAGCACCTAAAGTGCATATAAAATATCTTAAAATGACAAGTCTATATTCTAAGCAAAATGTTGGAAGAGTTCGAAACAAGGGGTGCAGCTGGCACCTGGAAAAGCTACACTGAGTGAAGACCAAAAGCTTGTTTAGGCTTAATCGCAAAATGGAAGCCTCGCTGAATAACCTGGGACTGCGAGCAGGCACGGCTAACAACAGACAACGGAAAGTCAGTAGGATCTTCAGCCCGAGGCAGGGTTTCAATAATCCGACAGTCACTGACAGAAATTATGGACTTATAGATATAATTTATTAACCAGATGTCGTTCATTATTTTTGCGTTTTTGCAATAATCTCAAAAATATAATAATGTATAATGACGTGAATATTTGAAAAATGAATTAATTAGTGACTATAATAACTCTTAAATGACGCCAATTAGATTATTTTTGCGTAATTTCTTATTTCTTGCTTATCCTTTACTATTCTCTAAACATACTAAATGGAAACCAATGAAATTTTTCTCCTCAAGGCTTCGGTACAGCAGCGCACTTCAGCATCGGAAAAGTAAATCCTTTAAGCAACTTATATTAGATAAAATATGAAAGCTAATACAAGTGGCGCCATCTCCCAGCATTCCACGCAATCTTAATATATAATCTCGTAGAGATCTGTATATATACCAAAAGTAGATAACATACTTGCAGTTGGGTGTATAAAATACAATTATATAAGAGAAACTTAGTTCTCAGCTAACTGAAAAACCTTATACTATAAGGACAAACGTACTCTGTTCTAACACAGTTAGAAGTTATATTATAACTGCTGGTAATTCATCTTCTTTTCTCCGAAATTCCCATAATGTACGGAATTGTGAAGAAGGAATGTGTTTCTTGTTATCCAGTGATCGTTGTTCTAAAGTTATTTATAACATCATTAATCAATTAAAGTCGTCGCCAATATATATATATATATATATATATATATATATATATATATATATATATATATATATATATATATATATATATATATATACATTCCTTCTTCACAATTCCGTACATTAAGGGAATCTCGGAGAAAAGAAGATGAATTGCCTGCAGTTATAATATAACTTCTAACTGGGTTAGAACAGAGTACGTTTTCCCTATAGTCTAAGGTTTTTTCAGTTAGTTGAGAACTAAGTTTCTCTTATATAATCGTATTTTATACACCCAACTGCAAGTATGTTATCTACTTTTGGTATATATACAGATCTCTACGAGATTATATATTCAGATTGCGTGGAATGCTGGGAGATGGCGCCACTTGTATTAGCTTTCATATTTTATCTAATATAAGTTGCTTAAAGGATTTACTTTTCCGATGCTGAAGTGCGCTGCTATTCTGTACTGACAAGAACTAACAAGTTCGAAACCGTTCTACAGATAGCGGTGTACTACCAGAGGAAAGGCTTCCACCCTTTCCTGGTATTCTTGCAATCTGAGATAGTGCTTTGTCTCTAACTGTGTTAGAACAGAGTACGTTTGTCCTTATAGTATAAGGTTTTTTCAGTTAGTTGAGAACTAAGTTTCTCTTATATAATTGTTTTTTATACACCCAACTGCAAGTATGTTATCTACTTTTGGTATATATACAGATCTCTACGAGATTATATATTCAGATTGAGTGGAATGCTGGGAGATGGCGCCACTTGTATTAGCTTTCATATTTTATCTAATATAAGTTGCTTAAAGGATTTACTTTTCCGATGCTGAAGTGCTCTGCTATTCTGTATTGACGAGAACTAACAAGTTCGAAACCGGTCTACAGATAGCGGTGTAGTACCAGAGGAAAGGCTTCCACCCTTTCCTGGTATTCTTGCAATCTGAGATAGTGCTTTGTCTCTAACTGTGTTAGAACAGAGTACGTTTGTCCTTATAGTATAAGGTTTTTTCAGTTGGTTGAGAACTAAGTTTCTTCTCATATTATTGTATATAAAAATAGCCCTTAAATCAGAAAATACACTTAAAGCTCATTTAACAGAAAAAGATCCAAAAACTACCAATTACTCATTTAACTAAAATAAAACCAAACACTGCCGATAAGAAATAATGTGTTTACAAAGTTCCATGTGAGTGTGGTGAAATGTATATTGGACAAACCAAAAGATCACTAGGAGTCAGAATTAAGGAGCATTGAACTCATACACAAAACAGGGAAACGTCGAGATCAGATATTGCAGAACCAGTCTTGGATAAACAACACCGTATAAAATGGTCTGAAGCTTACATTAAAAATGATAATGAAATTTTCAGTAAACCTAGTGTTGAGATACCTAATTGTTGGCAACCACTACTTTGTAACATTAAGTCTTTGAAATGTGTACAGTAAAGCGAAAATATGCACTTCAATGGACACAGACCCTATATAAATTCGTAGCCTTGAGACAAAACATTCAGTTTATTCTTGATAACGATTAGAGATACAACCTAATCAAAACGTCGTAAGAAATAAATAAAAATAAAGACAATGCAAGTCCGACAATCACATTTTAGTCAATCTTCAGCATTGTCTACAACCTTCAAACAAACTATGTAGTGGTGTGTAAGTACTAGTAAATATCGGTGTTCATTAACTGATAACTAAAAGTTTTTTCAAAAGGGTAAGCGAAAAACACAAAAAAAGAAAAACGTGAATATGAAACCAGTAGAAAGAACCTTGAAATATTTTTTTTTGGATGATTCAGTGACACGAACAGAACTGCTAAAATTTCCGTCTCCAGGTTTTTGACCCACACAAGCGCAACATGGGATCCGCCATTGTAACATATGATAATATAACACTAGAGTATTGACGTATGATGGATTTACTGTATATTCTAACGATTTTTAATCCTTATAGGTGCCGCGCTCGATCCGTCTTTTCATTAATTTGTCTTCAGAATAATAATGAATTGGTTTGGATTTTTAAGTAAGCCATATTGAGCGAAATTTCTTAGTTGTGTAATCAAAGGTATGAATTTCGTAATTTTTGAGTCTTATGGGTGTCATACTCGATTTGCCACTTTCAATTTTGCAAATAAGTTATAGTAGTTCCAACAGAATGTCAAACAAAAATATTTTGAGCCCATATTCGATGGAATCCATCGCAAATATATTTCGGAAAATTCAAAATGGTTTCAAATATATGCTTTATGGAAACAATTTAACCAAACATATTAACTAATTCCTGTCTAAAGTTTCTTTTTTAATTTTCCATTTTATATAAGTAGATACCAAATTTTATTTATCAAAATGTTAAATCGTTAGAGGGAGGCTGATATAAATATTAGAAATTAGAAATAGGAAAAACTTCAACTATAGACGTTGTCAAGTATCTGAAGTAAGAAAATTTCAACAGAGAAAATTCCAATCAACCCCCCGTTTTATACCTGGTAAATAAATTTTATACTAATTTAGAAATATTCAACAAACAGAAACATTTAATTAATTGATAAACAATGCTACGTCATGCAAAAAAAACTCCAATACCAAAAATATGGGCCCATGTAGGAGTCGAACCTACGACCTCCGAGTTATCAAATTTAGTTCGGCGCTCTAACCAACTGAGCTAACGGGCCAATAATATTTTACTCCAATTTAGTATAAAAATATTTACACCTCTTGTCAATAAGGTTAGAATTAATCGATTTTCCCAGAATACTCGTAATGCAATCATTTTTAAGAGTCTTACTACGTTCAGGTTAAAATAGAACAAAATTACAAGGAATTATATTTCAAATATTTTGTTAAATTTTTTCTCTTAAGTCATGACGCGCCCACTTATACTTTTTTGAATTAAAATATTGTCAAACAATAAACCAAAGGTATACGGAATGGTTCGAAACTCATGCCGTTGAAACAGCAACAGTAAAACCCAATGTCTGGTTGAGATATATCGATGATTCCTTCATCGTATGGAAGGGCAGTGCTCAAGAACTTAATGATTTCTTGAAACATGTAAACACCATTTAACCTACAATTAATTTTACCATGAACAAAGAATTAAGTGATCAATTGCCCTTCCCAGATGTCATTGTGAACCGTTCAAATGAAAGTATTAAAACTTCAGTATACAGGAAGCCAACGCATACTGGACAATATCTTAACTATAGTTCTAAATATTCTGTTGTAACAAAACGAGGCATTATACGCAACCTCTATAATCGCGCTACATCTATATTCAATAATGCCGATTCATTAGAAAAAGAGGTAGCAAACATTAAATCCGATTTACAACAGAATAGTTATCCTTTAAAATTAATTGATGAAGTTATAAATAACTTTAGAACAACGACCACTGAACAGCAAGAAAAATATTCCTTCGAGGGGGAAGCTCGTAGAAAATAAGATGAAGTGCCAGCCGTTATGACAGAAAAACAGCCTTTAAATCAGGAAATACACTTAGAGCTCATTTAACTAAAATAAAACCAAACACTACCGATAAGAAATAATGTGTTTGCAAAGTTCCATGTGAGTGTGGTGAAATGTATATTGGAGAAACCAAACGACTACTAAAAGTTAGAATTAAGGAACATAAAACTCATACACAAAAAGGGGAAACGTCGAGATCAGGTTTTGCAGAACACGCCTGGGATAAAATGGTGTGAAGCTGCGGCAATATATATGGAACCCAATACGAAAAAAAGTTTACATTAAAAATGATAATAAAATTTTCAGTAAACCTAGTGTTGAGATACCTAATCTTTGGCAACCACTACTTTGTAAGATCAAGTCTTTGAAATGTAAAGCGAAAATATGCGCTTCAATGAACACAGTCCCCATATAAACTCGTAGCCTTAAGACAAAACATTCAGTTTATACTTGATAACGATTAGAAATACAACCTAATCGAAACGTCGTAAAAAAAAATAAAAATAAAGACAATGCAAGTCCGACAATCACATTTTAGTCAATCTTCAACATTGTCTACAACCTTCAAACAAACTATGTAGTGGTGTGTAGGTACTAGTAAATATCGGTGTTCATTAACTGATAACTAAAAGTTTTTACAAAAGGGTAAGCGAAAAACACAAAAAAAGAAAAACGTGAATATGAAACCAGTAGAAAGAACCTTGAAATATTTTTTTTTGGATGATTCAGTGACACGAACAGAACTGCTAAAATTTCCGTCTCCAGGTTTTTGACCCACACAAGCGCAACATGGGATCCGCCATTGTAACATATGATAATATAACACTAGAGTATTGACGTATGATGGATTTACTGTATATTCTAACGATTTTTAATCCTTATAGGTGCCGCGCTCGATCCGTCTTTTCATTAATTTTTCTTCAGAATAATAATGAATTGGTTTGGATTTTTAAGTGAGCCATATTGA
The DNA here is from genome assembly GCA_034092305.1 of Diaprepes abbreviatus. Taxonomy (NCBI): domain Eukaryota; kingdom Metazoa; phylum Arthropoda; class Insecta; order Coleoptera; family Curculionidae; genus Diaprepes; species Diaprepes abbreviatus. Next base: position 712,152 of record JASJET010000026.1, read on the forward strand.
GCGAAATTTCTTAGTTGTGTAATCAAAGGTATGAATTTCGTAATTTTTGAGTCTTATGGGTGTCATACTCGATTTGCCACTTTCAATTTTGCAAATAAGTTATAGTAGTTCCAACAGAATGTCACACAAAAATATTTTGAGCCCATATTCGATGGAATCCATCGCAAATATATTTCGGAAAATTCAAAATGGTTTCAAATATATGCTTTATGGAAACAATTTAACCAAACATATTAACTAATTCCTGTCTAAAGTTTCTTTTTTAATTTTCCATTTTATATAAGTAGATACCAAATTTTATTTATCAAAATGTTAAATCGTTAGAGGGAGGCTGATATAAATATTAGAAATTAGAAATAGGAAAAACTTCAACTATAGACGTTGTCAAGTATCTGAAGTAAGAAAATTTCAACAGAGAAAATTCCAATCAACCCCCCGTTTTATACCTGGTAAATAAATTTTATACTAATTTAGAAATATTCAACAAACAGAAACATTTAATTAATTGATAAACAATGCTACGTCATGCAAAAAAAACTCCAATACCAAAAATATGGGCCCATGTAGGAGTCGAACTTACGACCTCCGAGTTATCAAATTTAGTTCGGCGCTCTAACCAACTGAGCTAACGGGCCAATAATATTTTACTCCAATTTAGTATAAAAATATTTACACCTCTTGTCAATAAGGTTAGAATTAATCGATTTTCCCAGAATACTCGTAATGCAATCATTTTTAAGAGTCCTACTACGTTCGGGTTAAAATAGAACAAAATTACAAGGAATTATATTTCAAATATTTTGTTAAATTTTTTCTCTTAAGTCATGACGCGCCCACTTATACTTTTTTGAATTAAAATATTGTCAAACAATAAACCAAAGGTATACGGAATGGTTCGAAACTCATGCCCTTGAAACAGCAACAGTAAAACCCAATGTCTGGTTGAGATATATCGATGATTCCTTCATCGTATGGAAGGGCAGTGCTCAAGAACTTAATGATTTCTTGAAACATGTAAACACCATTTAACCTACAATTAATTTTACCATGAACAAAGAATTAAGTGATCAATTGCCCTTCCCAGATGTCATTGTGAACCGTTCAAATGAAAGTATTAAAACTTCAGTATACAGGAAGCCAACGCATACTGGACAATATCTTAACTATAGTTCTAAATATTCTGTTGTAACAAAACGAGGCATTATACGCAACCTCTATAATCGCGCTACATCTATATTCAATAATGCCGATTCATTAGAAAAAGAGGTAGCAAACATTAAATCCGATTTACAACAGAATAGTTATCCTTTAAAATTAATTGATGAAGTTATAAATAACTTTAGAACAACGACCACTGAACAGCAAGAAAAATATTCCTTCGAGGGGGAAGCTCGTAGAAAATAAGATGAAGTGCCAGCCGTTATGACAGAAAAACAGCCTTTAAATCAGGAAATACACTTAGAGCTCATTTAACTAAAATAAAACCAAACACTACCGATAAGAAATAATGTGTTTGCAAAGTTCCATGTGAGTGTGGTGAAATGTATATTGGAGAAACCAAACGACTACTAAAAGTTAGAATTAAGGAACATAAAACTCATACACATAAAGGGGAAACGTCGAGATCAGGTTTTGCAGAACACGCCTGGGATAAAATGGTGTGAAGCTGCGGCAATATATATGGAACCCAATACGAAAAAAAGAAAATTTATAGAAGCAGCTTACATAAAAAATAATAATGGAATTTTCATTAAACCCAGTGTTGAGATACCTAATCCTTGGCAACCACTACTTTGTAACATCAAATCAGTGAAGTGTCTACAGTAAAGCGAAACTTTGCGCTTTAATGGACACAGTCCTTATAAAAACTCGTAGCATTAAGACAAAACAATCAGTTTATACTTGATAACGATTAGAGATACAACCTAATCGAAACGTCGTAAAAAAATAAATAAAAATAAAGACAATGCAAGTCCGACAACCGCATTTGAAGAGACAAGTAGTGTTGCACCGTGTTATATGAGACAGTCTCATCATAGGCTTATCAAGCAAACTTATTATTATTTAATTTTTCTTTTTGTATTTTAAATAATAACAAGTCTATTAATTTTGTAAATTAAAGTTTATTCTTTTATTTGTAAGGAATTGCGCAATTTTCCGGTGTTCTACTCTATGGTCAGGGAATATACAGAGTCTGCGTTATGTTTTGGCGCAAGCAGGTACTAAAGTTTGTAAAGTATTGAATTTTATTTGGACGTTTTTCTTATGGTATAACATGTCTTCATTAATACTTATTAAAATTATTTCATTTTGGCCTACTTCAATTTATTTTTTTGTTTTTTTTTGCTTCAAGTCACTTCACGGTTTGAAAATTATAAAGTATTAAATTTCATAGTTCTAAACAAATTTGTATTTTTTTAAGATGAAAGTTTTGTAATCATTTGAAGTTGAAAATTGTTTTCCACAGGCGCACAAAAAAATAAAACTTTTATATACTTTCGATGCGATATATGTTGTCCGGAGTTTTATTACCTCCTGATCTCGAATCTGGTGTCATGTCACCGTTATTTCTTAACCTCAAAAAAACAAGCAAAAAATAGAGGAAGGAACGAAAATGCCTAAGAAAAAATCAGAAAATTTTTTGGCTCATATCCAACTATGTATCTATAAGTAGATGGAACCGCTAAATCCAAATCCATCTGCAGAAATAAGATAGCATGTCTCACGTTGAAAATCATGCTTTTTGGGTTTATACCGTGCCGACGTTTTGTTCACGATTGCACGAGGCATCTACAGGGATCTTAACTCGAGATTAAAATACTGAATGTGTTCTAATTTCGTGGAGTAAAGATCCTTGAAGATATCTCGTGCAATCGTAGGCGAAATGTCGGATAATAATTTTATTAGGACAAGGTCTACTAAACCCAAGAATTATGATTTTCAACTTGATCAAGACCGTGAAAGCTTTCGTTCTTTCGAACACGTCTCATATTTTTACTAGCATCAAAAATCCAGCCAAAATTCGTGATATTCGAAAAATTGCCTGATTTATGCAACATTTGGTATAGGGTTCATTTTTGGGCCACTTATTACGAATCGGAAATAAGATCTGCAAATTCAAAATGGCGGATCGAATATGGTGGAGGAGATTTTTGAGAATCGACGGCTTCTTGCCAAATTTGATACGGGAGAGGTTTTAGGTCACTAATTACAAATCGGATCTTGATTTATTTTTGCAATATATATTTTGGGGTAATATCGAAGGTGAGTTGAGAAAAACTCAAACTCTTATTAGGCTCCTGCAATTTTTACAAACATTGTCAAGAGAGCTGGTTAATAAATCCTGGTTTTCAATGCAGTTAGCCTAAAATCCAACAGTACTAAACTGCATGCTGCACCACAAATCACTAGGAAGTAATATTACAGGGTCAAAATTCACTTAATCCTTTTTTTCAGGTAGATTAAAATTTCTAAAAAGTGTCTAGATAGCTCACACGCCGTTGAAAACTATATGCAACTTTTATTTTTGGGGCGCCTGTGTAAAAGACAATTTTCAATTACACATGATTACAAAATTTTCATCATTAAAAAAATATACAAATTTGTTTAGGGCTGTGATACTTAATACTTTGTGATTATCAAACCGTGAAATGACTTGAAGCTAAAAAAAAGAAAATAAGTTGAAGTAGAAGAAGATAATTAGTAAGTATTAATGAAGACATGTTATACTATAAAAAAAGGATCAAATAAAATTTAATTCATTACAAATATACGACAAAATATAACGCAAACTCTATATGTTCCGTGATCATGGGATACATCTATAAAATTAATCGACTGTATCGTATAACAAGCTTCAACACTATTTATCTGTGTAGTGGTGTGTAGATACTAGTAAATATCGGCGCCCATTTACTGATAACTAAAGATTTTTTACAAAAGGTTAACCAAAAAAAAACAAGAAAAAAAAACGTGAAGGTGAAACCAGTGGAAAAAAACCTTTTTTCTTATTAGCGGTTAATTACTGAAATGAACATAACTGCTAAAATCCCTATCGCCAAGTTTTTGACCCGCACAAGAGCCACATGGGATCCGCCATTGTGACATACGATAATTTGATACTAGAATATTGACGTATGATACATTTCCTGTAAATTTTAGCGATTTTTACCTTACAGGTACCACGTAAGATCCGTTTTTTCATTAATTCGTCTTCAGAATAATAATAATTGCTTTGGATTATGTAAGCCCAGTTGAGCGAAATTCAATACTTGTGTGACCAAATGTATGAATTTCCTAATTTTTTAGTTACATGGGTGTCATATTTGATTTGCTATCATCAATTTTGCAAATACGTTGTGTATATATATATATATATATATATATATATATATATATATATATATATATATATATATATATCTTTATGCGGCTTTCACGGATTTCTCCGTGTGAGTTGCAATAGCAGTGGATATATCCACATTATGCCGTTCTATTGCTGAAATCACATTCAGCAAACGTACAACTATATTCAGCTCCGTATATGAATGAAGTAAAATGCGAACAGTAAATGCAAACTTCGTTCCAACCATATCCTTTCCGTGTTAGAGGTTGCACAGTTGGAACAAATTGCTAAAGAATACAATTTATCCTATTCCACCACCATCGAGATGATGGCCTACCTGTATCACCATACCGAGAAGAAAGTCAAAACTTACCCTCCCCGCCACAGTGATACGGCAGAGGTACATGTTTTGTCTTTACTAGACTCATCAGGGTACCGATACGCACCTGGCTGTGCAAAAAACAGATCGGAAGGTAGCATGCAAATACTGAACGCGGCTTCGCCGACCTCCCGCCGGATGGCGTATACATGTTTATGCGGCTTTCACGGATTCCTCCGTGTGAGATGCAATAGCAGTGGATATATCCACATTATGCCGTTGTAGTGCTGAAATCACATTCAGCAAACGTACAACTATATGCAGCTCCGTGTAGGAATGAAGTAAAATTCGAACAGTAAATGCAAACTTCGTTGCAACCATATCCTTTCCGTCTTAGAGGTTGCACAGTTGGAACAAATTGCTAAAGAATAGAATTTATCCTATTCCACCACCATCAAGATGATGGCCTACCTGTACCATCATACCGAGAAGAAAGTCAAAACTTACCCTCCCTGCCACAGTGATACGGCAGAGGTACATGTTTCGTCTCTACTAGACTCATCAGGGTACTGACATGTGCAAAGGACAGATTAGAAGGAAGCATGCAAATGTATATATATCCACTGCTATTGCATCCCACACGGAGGAATCCGTGAAAGCCGCATAAACATGTATATGCCATCCGGCGGGAGGTCGGCGAAGCCGCGTTCAGTATTTGCATGCTTCCTTCCGATCTGTCCTTTGCACAGCCAGGTGCATGTCGGTACCCTGATGAGTCTAGTAGAAACGAAACATGTACCTCTACCGTATCACTGTGGCGGGGAGGGTAAGTTTTGACTTTCTTCTCGGTATGGTGGTACAGGTAGGCCATCATCTCGATGGTGGTGGAATAAGATAAATTGTATTATTTAGCAATTTGTTCCAACTGTGCAACCTCTAACACGGAAAGGATATGGTTGGAAAGAAGTTTGCATTTTCTGTTCGCAATTTACTTCATATATATATATATATATATATATATATATATATATATATATATATATATATATATATATATATATATATATATATATATATTTATGAAGTAAAATGCGAAACAGTAAATGCAAACCTCTCTCCAATATATCCTTTCTATGTTAGAGGTTGCACAGTCAGAATAAATTTTTATAAAACACAATTTATCCTATTCCACCACCATCGAGATGATGGCCTACCTGTACCACCATACCGAGAAGAAAGTCAAAGCTTACTCTCCCCACCACAGTGATATAATAGAGGTACATGTTTCGTCTCTCACTAGACTCGTCCGGGTACGACATGCACCTGGTTGTGCAAAGGACAGGTCGAAAAGTATGCGTCATTGAACGCGGCTTCGCTGATCTCTCGCCGGATGGTGTATATATGTTTATACGGCTTTCACGGATTCCTCTGTGTGAGATGCAATAACAGAGGTTATATCCACATTATGCTGTTGTAGTGCTGAAATCACATTCAGCAAACGTACAACTATATTCAACTTCGTATGTAAATGAAGTAAAATACGAAACAGTAAATGCAAACCTCTCTCCAATATATCCTTTCTGTGTTAGAGGTTCCATTTTACTTCATTTACATACGGAGTTGCATATAGTTGTACGTTTGCTGAATGTGATTTCAGCACTACAACAGCATAATATGGATATAACAACTGCTATTGCATCTCACACGGAGGAATTCGTGAAAGCTGTATAAACATATATATAAATACGTTATATTTCCGAAAAATATGGCTAAAATTTCTTTTTAATTTCCATTTTAGGTAAGTGAATACTCAATATTATTTATCAAAATGTTAAATCGTTAGAGGGAGGCTGATATAAATATTAGAATTTTTTTCATAGACAAAATGGAAAAACTTTAATTTAGACGTTTTTAAAGCAGATATAAACCAATTATGTATGTGAGGTAATAAAATTTCAATAGATAAAATTCCAATCAACCACCCTATATATACCTGATTAATAAATTTATATTAAATTATTACTATATCATTTACAAATATTCAACAAACAGAGACATTTAATTAATTAATAAACAAAGCAACATCATTCAAAAAAGTTCCGATACCAAAAGTATGGGCCCATGTAGGAGTCGAACCTACGACCTCCGAATTATCAGATAAAGTAAGGCGCTCTAACCAACTGAGCTAACGGGCCAATATGGACCCATGTAGGATTCGAACCTACGACCTCCTGGACATTTCATTTAGTTCGGCGCTCTAACCAACTGAGCTAACGGGCCAATGATATTTTATGTCAGTTTTGTATAAAAATAGTTACAGCTCATATTTAAATCAGTAAAGTAAAAATTTATCACTTTTCCCAGAATATTCGTAATGCAATCATTTTTAAGAGTCCTACTACCTTTAGTTCGGGTGAGAATAGAACATCATTACAAGAATTAATGTTTCAAATATTTTGTTAAATTTTGTCTCTTAAGTTACGACACGCCCACTTATGCTTTTTTAATCAAAATGATGCCAAATACTAAACAAAAGGTATGCAGAAAAGCATAATCCTCATAAAAAAATAGAAAAAATTCAATATAGTTGCACCGGGTAAATATTTCCAATGAAAATATCATTAAGATGAGTTTACTAAATAATATGAATGACAAGTGATTTAATTGATTAAATGAAAATTATTTTTCTGATAAATACTTTTTATATCGGCTCGGCGCATTATATATTGTATTGTATATTTATACTGAAGCGTTGAGGAGTCTCAGAAGAATTTCATTGCTTCCCACTTAGTATGTTTAGAGAATAGTAAAGAATAAGCAATGAATAAGCAATTAAGTAAAAATAATCTAATTAGCTTCATTTGAAAGTCATTTTAGTCGTTAATTAATTTACTTTTCAAATACTCCCTTCCTTATACGTTATTATATTTTTCCGATTATTGAAAAATCGCAAAAATAACGAACCATATCTGGTCAATAAATGTAATTATAACTAAAGTCCATAATTTCTGTCAATGACTCATCGCTCGCACGTAAAATGCACCGGGGTGTGCGCCGTCGGGAGTATCAATGCCAGTGGCGCGTGCATTTCAGAAAACAATAAAACAAGAAAATATTTTGTTTTTAAGAAAAATTAATTTCCTCATATTTTAATCAACCCTTAACAATTTTTTCTCTTGGAGGGGAAACCCTGTATTGGCATCTTCACAAAATATGAAAGTTGCTGTTGGATCCTTACCGATTAAACCAGCCGCCCCATCCCCTGACTGAAGGTCTTACCGATTATCGTTGGTCTGCTTTTAGCCATGGCTGCTCGCAGTCCAAAAATATTCAGTGAGGCTTCCAGTTTTCAATTAAGCCTTAACAAACCTTTGGTCTTCATTCAGTGTAGCTGCTCCACGTGCCAGTTGCACTCATTGTTTTGCACTGTTTTTTTTGCTTACAATATAGGGTTGTCATTTTAAGATTTTTTTATATGCACTTTAGGTACTTTTAAGGCATTTAATGCATATTAACCGAAAACTTTGTCGCTTATGTGCTCTTGTGAGTGGCGTCCAGTGTATTTGTCTTCCGATTTGTTCATTTCGGACCAACCAGGGGTCTAGGGTCATTCTCAGGAGTGGGGTATAGGTAATGTATGTATACACGCCGACGGTATGCAACCAATCGTACAACGAACCCTGAATCAACAACTAAATAATTTATGCACTCTTGAACCGATAAATAATGCAAAACAATAAATAGCGGAAAATGACGGATATGCCCCTATTTACTTCTTTGCTACATTCCTTCATCTTACAGAAAGTCTCCAGTAAAGCACTAATCAACCCATGACGTCAAATGCTACGTCAGACGGCGTGACAACAAAATAACCCTCAAATCAATGATTGACAATATGAGCATGCCAGTTTTAATGTCACGAAAATGTTAGAACTAAACCGGGAAATTATTCTCATTTTCTTTAAAGAAAGAATAAATATTGACTTAAGAACTAAATATTCCAAAGTTCAAATAAAAACAGGCACCAGGAGAGTATGGAAAGAAGGTATAGTGTTAAAGTTTGAAATTTAAGCTATCTTCTTTGACAGCTGTTTGTTTACATGTTTATATTTTATATATTTTTTAAGAATTTAAGGGGAGCAAACATGTAGAACAGAGTCTTGAATAATGGAAATATACATTACAGAAAACCCATACTGCGATCACGCTTCTCTGATACCCAGGAAAAAGGTTCAGTGCTATAAAATTCCTCGAGAGTGGTCTCATGTAAAAACAGTATTTATAGGATATAACAAAACTGTATAACTTTTATAAAATATTACTAGTTATTAGTTGCTGAACGATAAGTAAGCATCAAATATTTAAAATATTAATAGCGACCGTTTAGGTTACATATTTTGAAATGAAATCTAAATGAAACAAGGCGGCAAAAATGCTACGAACAACATATACCGCACGAAAAGTATACACTTTTTTTTTTTGGTACGCTTGTATTGGAACTGGATAATTTTGTATACAACATATCTAGCAGTTTTCTAGAGCAACAGTGTTAGATATTTAATTAAAGATTTTAGTTATTATTTGTAGGCGAGCTTCATTTGACCCATATATATATATATATATATATATATATATATATATATATATATATATATATATATATATATATTTGGTACTTGCGTAGTATATCTAGGACTGAAGTTGAAAGCTAGTTCTAAAGACATTATGGAAGGTTTCTTCATTCAACTTAGCTACAGATGCGGTGGCGCCCTGAATAATCGACACTTACTCATCGGCATAAGTATTGGTTCGGCATATTTGCTCCTGTTAGAGGTTGCACAGTTGGAACAAATTGCTATAGAATAGAATTTATCCTATTCCACCACCATCGAGATGATGGCAGGTAGGCCAAAACTTACCCTCCCCGCCACAATGATACGGCAGAGGTACATGTTTCGTCTCTACTAGACTCATCAAGGTACCGACATGCACCTGGCTGTGCAAAGGACAGATCGGAAGGAAGCATGCAAATGTGGATATATCCATTGCTATTGCATCTCACACGCAGGAATCCGTGAAAGCCGCATAAACATGTATACGCCATCCGGCGGGAGGTCGACGAAGCCGCGTTCAGTATTTGCATGCTTTCTTCCAATCTGTCCTTTGCACAGCCAGGTGCATGTCGGTACCCTGATGAGTGTAAGCTTTGACTTTCTTCTCGGTATGGTGGTACAGGTAGGCCACCATCTCGATGGTGGTGGAATGGGATGAATTGTGTTTTATTACAATTTATTCTAACTGTGCAACCTCTAACACAGAAGGGATTTGATGGAGAGAAGTTTGCATTTACTGTTTTGCCTTTACTTTCATGTATATATATATATATATATATATATATATATATATATATATATATATATATATATATATATATATATATATATATATATATATATATATATATATATATATGATACTTGCGTATATCTAGGACTGAAGTTGAAAGCTAGTTTCTAACGATATTATGGAAGGTTTCTTCATTCAACTTAGCGACAGATGCGATGGCGCCCTGAATAATCCACCCTTACTCTTCGGCATAAGTATTGGTTCGGCATATTTGCTCGTTTGCGCGGCTACAAACTTTCAACTAAACTATTTTAATTCTATCTTAAAATTTATTTTGACAATAGTCTACTATCGAAATTTTTCTCACTTAAATGTGAGGTTTTCGCGAAAATACAACCGTAGCAGTCAAATAAGGCTAACACTATTGCATAGATTTTGTTCAAACTTCATTAGTATGTAGCGGCAATTTGAAAAAAGCTATAAAATTTATTTCACATTTATATCATAAATAGTAGGAGAATATTAGCGAAAAAAAGTAAATTTCTTATTGTCGCATACTGTATTCGCCTCTCAAATTCGTTACTCACTACCCCCTCTCCTCTCTTTTTCTCTTTCCTTAAATCGCTCGGCACAAAAATGTGTGCTGTTTCGAATATTTAGTGTAAACTGCGTAAAGGCACTTACATGTGTCCCTGGGGGGTTAAGTACTAATTAATTTATTAACCAGAGGTAGTTAATTATTTTTCAGATTTTCCAATAATTTGAAAAAATATAATAATGAGTAATGAAATGAATACTTGAAAACTAAATTAGTTAACGACTTTAATGACATTGGAACGATGTTAATTAGATTAATTTTGTGTAATTGCCTATTCATTGCCTATTCTTCACTATCCTCTAAACAGGCTAAATGGGTTCCAATGAAATTTTTCTGGGACTCCTGATGGCTTCAGTACAAATATACAATACTTAATAAAATATGTCAAGCAATTATAAAAAAGATATTTGTCAAAATAATATTTTTCTTCGTCCAGTTTTCTTTCATTATAATTAGTAAACCTATCTGAATGATATTTTTGTTGAAAATATTTACTCAGTGCTCTTTTGTGGATTTTTTTTAAGTTTTTTTTCTAAGAGAATTAGGCTTTTGTATATACATTTTGTTTATTGATGATTGGCAAAATTTTGATTTAAAAAGGCATAAATGGGGGCGTCATGAGTTAAAAAACAAAATTTTACAAAATTTCTTGTAATTCTGTTTTACTCTCACCTGAACTAAACGTAGTAGGACTCTTAAAAATGATTGTATTACAAATATTTTGGGGAAATCCATTAATTCTAACCTTGTTGACGTAAACAAGAATTGTAAATATTTTTATATAAAATTGGTATAAAAAATCAATGGCCTGTTAGCTCAGTTGGTTAGAGCGTCGAACTAAAGTTCTTTACTCGGAGGTCGTAGGTTCGACTCCTACATGGGTCCATATTTTTGGTATTGGGAATTCATTTTTTTGCATGACGTTGCTTTCTTTATTGTTTAATTAAATTTTTCGGTGTTTTGAACATTTCTAAATGGTGTATTAAGGAATTAATATAAAATTTATTAACGTGGTATATTGTTGATTTGAATTTTCTCTGTCGAGATTTTTATTACTTGAGATACATAATCAGTTTATATCCGCTTTGAAAACGTCTATAGTTAAAGTTTTTCCTTTTTGTATTTGAAAAAAATTTCTAATTTTATATCAGTCTCCCTCTAACGATTCCACATTTCGATAAATAAAGTTGGGTATGGATGTAATTCTGCATTGAAATATCGGTCAGTATGTGTGGGTTTCCGATATATGCTGGAACCCAAGGAGTTCCTGGGTTTCCTAGTTAATAACAGGTCAAAAAACGAAGTTTCTTATCTTGCTCGATTTCTAGCGTGAATTGGATTCAATGGTGGATATTGTTTAGATATACGAGGAAATCATCTAGGTGTTCTTTTCCATGTGGCCATACTATAAAAATATCATCCACATAGCCTTCCCAAAATTTCGGTTTTAAAGGTGCCTTTTGCAGAGCCTCTAGTTCGAAATATTTTATAAAAAGGTTAGCTGGTCAAAGTGAGAACCCCATAAGTGCTCCATCTGCTTATTTGTATATTTGATTATTGAACATGAAATATGTGTTTTTTAGACAGTGTTCTGCAAGTTCAATTGTATATATATATATATATATATATATATATATATATATATATATATATATATATATATATATATATATATATATATATATTGTTCCGGGCGGCCAATATTTCAACGCACTGTAATATTTAATAATCTTTTATTATTACAGTTCTGATAACTTGTCAAACAATTGAAGTTACTTCAACGACATCTCAAATAAATCTGCCCACGAAAGTAGATCTGCACCTTTTCAATGCCCTTTTCGCAGATATCAGAAGATTCCGCACTTTTCTAGAAGGATTTTCATATTACATGACGTAATAAAAATAAGAAAAAAAAATCTGGCGATTCCTAAACTTTCTGTCATAGGCCTTCCATGTTCAAAATAAGGAAATAACATTTTCTAAAAAGTTCCAGACTTTCTTTCATAGACGTCTCATGAGGAAATTAGCAAAGGTAAAATTAGTTAAATAAATTATGAACTCGTAGAAAATAAATCTAAAACCCTAGAAACTACAAACACAAACTAATGTTATGAAATATATAACACTATAAAGTCCTCTACTTTGCCCCTTCCAAGTCTTAATTCTCCCGATCAACCTTATTGATCTTGATAATGGGCAATCTGTCAAGATGCACAACTTTCGTTTTCGCATGACGGCTTTTCTGAATTCGGTACAACAGATCATTTAGTCGGGTCACTACGTTGTATGGACCTTCCCATCACTTTTGACGCTTTGGTAAACGTCCTTTGGTTCTTTTCGGATTGTGCAACCAAACTTTTTCACCAACCATGAATCCACCATTATTGGCTTTGAGGCCATAGCGGGTCTTCATTCATTTTGACGAACTTCTACGTATAAGAGCTGAAGCTGCTTACTAGGTTGGTTAGTGTAGTCTTCCCAAGTTGCTTCAGTATCGGGTGGACGTCCAGTAAGCAAATCGACTGGAAGACGTATTTTTTTTTTCAACAATTATGCTAGCAGGTGTTTTTCCAGTGGTCTCGTGAACGGCTGAACGATAAGCTAGTAAAAATGGCTGAATGAATTTATCCTAGTTATTTTGTTGTTCATTTACTTATATGCTGATGTAAATTTTCAGCGTTTTATTAAATTCCTCAACCATTCCATCTGACTGTGTATGTAGGATTGTTCTAGTTTTATGAATTTTCAGAAACTTGTAAAGGCTCGTAAAAACTTCAGATTCAAAGTTTCTGCCTTGATCAGAACGTATTTCTCTTGGTACCGCATATCTATAAATCCACTGTTCAAATAATATTTCAGCAACGGAGGTGGCTTCTTGAATTGGTATCGTATAGGCAACTACCCAAATATAGCCTTTCTCGGATTTATTAAAAGGAAATGGTCCTGCTATGTCTACTGCAATTCTTTCAAAAGGTACTACATTGTACTGTTCCATTTTACCATGGCTCTTGGATCCTTTACTTGCCGCATAGTCAGTACAGGTTCTGCACCAATATTTTCCATCTGAGCGGCTCCCAGCCAGTAGAACCTCTCCCAAACTTTTTCAAGAGTTTTCATAATCCTTAAGTGTCCGCCATCTACACTATTATGTAAAGCTTGCAGTACGTCTGGAATTTTTTTGTAGGTAATATAGTTTGGTATTTGTAGTCTTTGCTATCAGAGCTCTCCCAAACTCCTTTTCATCGATCATCGTACATAATCAAGGAATCCCATGAGGCACAGTAACCATTTACTTTTTGAGATTTTGATGAGATTTTTTGAGAAATGCATCGATTTGACTTATTTTTGTGTAATTTGATGATGCTGTTAAAATCTGGATTTTCTTGTTGTTCTTTAGAGATGATTTTGGACTCCCAATGCAAAGAGCATTGTAATTGTGTCTTTCGGCCATAGAAATCGTCAGGATTCTCTCACTCTTCGTGCCTGTACTTGCATTCTTCTGGACATGGTCTTCTCGACAAAGCGTCTGCATTTTTGTGATTCAATCCTTTTCTACGTTCATTTTTAGAATCGTACTGTTGCGAGAGTTGTAACCATCGTGCTATTTGACCTTCAGGATTTTTAAATTGTAAAAGTTACTTTAGTGATGCGTGGTAAATTCACAGGAGAAATTTTTCCACATAGATATTTATGAAAGTGTTCCAATGTCTTTATAATGGCAAGTAGTTCTTTTCTTAATACACAATAATTTGCTTGCTTTATTTCTTCTGGATATGTTGGGTAAGTCTCATTATATCCTCCTCATATTCTTGAAGACTTTCGTTGTATTTTTGTCTTCTTCCTTGGAGTTGGGCCTTATAAACTTCTTGGAGGTGGAGTTCTCCATAGCGCATCTCAAGAAAAGTAACAATAAACTCGTAATCATCCTGTATTTTTCCGGGAATGTTACGTAGAACTTCCATAGTTTCACCTCGGTGGAACAAGAGCACGTGCCTCCTCCGGTGTACTTCAATTATTGCCGGCGGAGGCGGCTTCGAATTGACTGACATAGGTATGCTAAGAAATTTTGCCGTCGAAGGTAGATGGCTTCATCACACTAACTGCAGGGCCACCATCTAGCTTTATTATACCTGTACTGGCCACCTTTTGGATTTGCAAATGTAATTATTGTATCTGTTTCTGGATTACCGTCACTTCATGTTGTACTTTGCCATGTAGGTCTTCCCTAATTTTGTTAATCTTCTGTTACATTTCTTGTTCTATGCGCTTCATATCTTTTCTTTTTTTAAGTTCCTTTCTCATGTCCTTCAGGCTTGTTTTTAGTTTTTGCTTTATATTTTCTTTATTTTTCCTAATGTCTTGTTTCAATTCTTGGTTCATGTTTTCTTGGATTGTTTTCAGTGTCGTCAATCCTTGTTTCATATAATTTTGGCTTGTATTTAATTCTTGTTTCGTATAACCTTGACTTGTCTTTAGTATTATCAATTCTTATTTAATATCATCTTGGCTTGTCTTTAATTCTTGTTTCATATCATCTTGATTTGTCTTTAATTCTCGTTTCATATTGTCTTAATTTTTCGTCTTATCGTTTTTCAATTCTTGTTTCATCTCTTCTTGGCTCTTTTTCATATCTTCTTGACTTATTTTCATGTCTTGTATCATCACCAATACCTTATCTAAACTAGTTTGAAGTTGCTCTTCCTTTTTTGCTGTCTGTTTTCTAGTTTCTACTGGCATACAATTTCAGTACACTTTTTTTCTTTAACGTCTCCTGGATTTAACCCACTTCTGACACTAAATTGTTCCGAACGGCCGGTCTTTAGACAATCTTTATTACTTTATAAGCTTTTACTTTCAAAAATCTGACAACTTGTCTAATAATTCAAACTACATTAACGACTTGTCAAAACTAAATGTCTAAGAAAGCCGACCTGGACCCTTTATATACCCTTTTTGCTGATACCAGAGGATAACCGAATTTCCTAGAAGGATTTTCATGCTATATGGTATAATAAAATCAAGAAAAAGGGATCATTTCGCAATTTCTAGATCTTCTGTCATAGGTGTACAATGTCAGAAATAAAGAAATAGAACTTTCTAAAAAGTTCTAGATCTTCTTTCATAGACGTCTCATCGGGAAATTAAAAAGGTAAAATTAATTAAATAAATTATAAACTCGTAGAAAATAAACATAAAACCCTACAAACTACAAACACAAACTAATACGTTGAAATGTATAATGCTATTAAATCCGTTACAATATATACAGGGTGTCCGGTAAGTACCTCCTAATTTCTCAGGAGCATACAGAGGAGATCAAATAACCCTACTTTCTCATAGAAGAAAAATTCCTAGAGCGCCCCTTAACAACTTCCTAAAGGGGTTCCCAGCGATTTAGCTTCTCGGCTCTAAGTTTTGAACCGCATTGTATAATTTAATGAAGTTTTAATATTTTATAGAGGCCATAAAAACTCATTAAACTATACTACAATAGATGTTTTAGATAATCAGAGAACTCAGGAACAGGACAGGTGTCATTTTACAGGGCTGAAAACTGATATTTGAATACCCTGGTCACTCCTCTTCAATATAGGTACTCTTAAATTTATTTCGATAAAACTGGCAGTTTTCGAGATAAATCGGTTTTTATGCGGAAACACTAAAAGGTTACTAATGCTAAACACACACAGGTAAAAATCAGGTTGTTATTATTAATACCTACATAATGAACTGCCTTCAAGTTAAACTAATTTTAAAAAATGGAAGAATATTCTTACGCGGAGTATGCTGATATGCATTTAATTTATGGTGAAGCGCTGTCAAATTCTTCGAAGATACTAAAACTTTATGCTGAAAGATTTCCAGCTCGTTATCGGCCAAGTCCAAAAATCTTAAAAGGATCGATCGAAGCCTAAGGGAAACTGGTAAAAGATGATCAGAAAATAATTATTAGAGTTAATGAATTAATTTTTTACATGTTTCATTGTCATGTCATTTTTGGCGCGACATGGCCGTGAGGGACCTCCCAAGAGAGCACGAGACCCTCACGTAGAAGAACACATTTTGCAAGATATTGCTGACGACCCTTCAAACAGCATAAGAAAGCTTACGACACAAAACAATAATACAAAATGGATTATACATAAAATTCTAACAGTACAGTTACTTTACCCGTACCAAGTTGAAAAAGTACACTGCAGATGATTATCCCACAAGACTTCAATACTCCAACTGGTTTATTCAGCAACATAACCTAAATTTAAATTTTTCTAACCTTATTTTGTTTACTGATGAAGACGTTTTACAAGAGATGACACAATAAACTCACACAATTTACATATTTGTGCTGATAAAAACTCGCACGCTATAATTCAAGATAAACAACAACAAAGGTTTATTGTAAATGTGTAGGCTGGCATCATCGAAAATAAACTTATAGGTCCACGTGTTTTGGAAGGAAAACTGAATGGTGAAATGTATTTGCAATTTTGCAGCAAAATTTAAATAATTTATTGGAAGACGTACCTCCTGATAGAAGAATGCAAATGTGATACAGGTATGATAGTGCTCCACCTTATTTTAACCGTATAGTATGTCAACACTTAACAAACGTTTTTAGCCCTCGATGGATAGGTCATGGTGGGACTGTTTTAGGACCACCAAGGCATCAAACTTAAATCCCTTAGACTTTCACCTCTGAGGACATCTAAAAAAACTAGATTATTCAACACCAGTAAATGCTAGAGATGCTAGCAGCGAAAATAGCACAGCATTCTAACAAGTTTGTAATAATGCCGGAATATTATTTGCAGGGCAGCGGGAAAATATTCGAAGAATATGTATTGAAGTACGTGGAGGCCATATTGAGCATTTGCTAGAACAACATTTAAACGTTTTCACTATTTTTGCATTTTAATAACATAGTAAATTAATTAAGCCCCGATCAACCCTTTCAAAACTTTCTGGACTTGATCATGTCAAGTGGAAATCTTTCAGCAAAATATCTTCTTGGCTTCGAAGCCACCCTGCGTATTTTATTTTTACCTGTTTGTGTTTTGCATTTGTACCTTTTGAGTTTCTTGCATAAATCCGATTTATCTTGTAAACATCCAATTTTATCGAAATATAATAAGAGTATCTTTTTTGAAGAGGAGTGACCAAAGTATTCAAAAAAATCAGCTTTTAGCTCTGTAAAATGACATCTGTCAAAAATTAGGCCCAACGAGTGTAGCTACAAATCCGTTCCTGACTTTTCTAAGGATCTAAAATATCTACAATAGTATGGTTTAATGAGCCTTTTTGGCCACTAAAAAATATTAAAATTTCATTAAATTATACAAGGCGGTTCGAAACCTAGAGCCGATAAGGTAAATCGCTTTGTAACCCTCCGTTAAGGGACACTTTAGGAATGTTTTTTTCTATAACAAAGTAGTATTATTTTGACCTCCCCTGTATGCTCCCGAAAAATTAGGAGATACTTACTAGACACAAGCAAACCTTGGGGAACGAATAGTAAAAAAAAACAAATGTAAGACCAATTCCATAGGATGTAGACTTAAAATATTTCGGTTTGATGTTCTATTGAAACTACTATAGCTTATTCGCAAAATTCAGAATTATAAATCAAACATGCTTAAAAGTCGGGAAATTCATGGCTCTGATCGCACAAGTATTGAATTTCGCTCAACATGGCTTACTTCGAAATCCAAAGCAATTCATTATTATTCTATGGGCAAATTATTAAAATGGTGGATCAAATATGGTGACTGTAAGGATTAAAAATCGCTAAAATTTACAGAAAATCCATTGACTGGTGTCTCGGGACATGTGTCAATACTCTAGGGTCAAATTATCGAATTTCGCCATGGCGGATCCCATACGGCTCTTTTGAGGATTAAAAATCGATAAAAGTGAGATAAAATCCGTACTATCGATCACATAATAACCCATTTTTTGCTGAGTTGTTCTGTTACTGAAAAAAAAAATTATATTTTAAGATTTCTTATTCCAACGAGAAGTTTTGATATTTTTGTTTTTATGATCTATCAAAATCTTCAGTCTGTAAATATTTTATTCCAACTCTGTAGGCACAGGCATGTATTAGTGCTCTCAGATTGTATTGGTGGTTTTTTAGAAAACTTCTGTATAGTTGTTTCCTCTTGGTAATTTAATAGAATAATTGTCAAAAATGTGAGAAATTATTCCTCGAAGTTCCATTGGATCCGTCATAATTTAAGAGACATTTTTTATTAAAATATTAGATCCATCAATTCTGTTTTATTCTGACCTGAACTAGCCTTAGTAGATCTCTTAAAAATTTTTACATTATTTTGGGAAAATTTTAGAAATTCTAGCCTTGTCGACGCAAACAAGAGTTGTAAATATTTTTACGCAAAATTGGTATGCAACATCAATGGCTCGTTAGCTCAGTTGGTTAGAGCGCCGAACTAAATTACATAACTCGGAGGTCGTAGGTTCGACTCTTACATGGGCTCATATTTTTGGTATTGGGAATTTTATTTGCATGGCTTTGCTTTGTTTATTATTCACTTTCATTTTACTGTTTGTTAAATACTTCTAAATAGTGTAATAAGAAATTAACATGAAATTTATTAACCAGGTATATAAAGGGCAGTTGAATTTTCTCTGATGAAATTTTTATTACTTTAGATATATAATTGGTATATATCCGCTTTGAAAACATGTATATTTAAGGTTTTTCCGTTTTCTATTAGAAAATTTCAAAATGGCCTGAAATATATACCTTGTGAGAACAATTTATTCAAACATATCTTTAACCAACACCTGTCCAAAATTTCGTTTTTACATTTCCATTTTATATTCGTGAATACTCAATTTTATGTATCAAAAAGTAAAATCGTTAGCGGGAAGCTGATATAAACATTAGAAATTTTTTTTCATGTAGAAAAGGAAAAAATCTTAAATCTAGACGTTTTCAAAGCAGATTTAAACCAATTATATATCTGAAGTAATAAAAATCTCAAGAGAGAAAATTCAAATCAACAGCGCTTTATACACCTGGTTAATGAATTTTATATTAATTTCTTACGACACCATTTAGAAATACTCAACAAAGAGAAAAAATCAATTAAACCACACACAAAGTAACTTCGCACAAAAAAAAGTCCCAATACCAAAAATATGGGTCCATATAGGAGTCGAACCTACGACCTCCGATTTATCAGATTTAGTTCGGCGCTCTAACCAACTAAGGTAACGAGCCATCGATGTTTTGTGCCAATTTTGTATAAAAATATTTACAATTTATGTGAATAATGCAATAATTTTAAGAGTCCCAAAAAATCAGCTTTTAGCTCTGTAAAATGACATCTGTCAAAAATTAGGCCCAACGAGTGTAGCTACAAGTCCGTTCCTGACTTTTCTAACGATCTAAAATATCTACTATAGTATGGTTTAATGAGCCTTTTTGGACAAAATAAAATATTAAAATCTCATTAAATTATACAAGGCGGTTCAAAACCTAGAGCCGATAAGGTAACCCTCCGTTAAGGGACACTTCAGGAATGTTTTTTTCTATAACAAAGTAGTATTATTTTGACCTCCCCTGCATGCTCCCGAAAAATTAGGAGATACTTACTAGACACAAGCAAACATTGGGGAACGAATAGTAAAAAAAAACAAATTTAAGACCAATTCCATAGGATGTAGACTTAAAATATTTCGGTTTGATGTTCTATTGAAACTACTATAGCTTATTCGCAAAATTTAGAATTATAAATCGAACACGCTTAAAGGTCAGGAAATTCATAACTCTGATCGCACAAGTATTGAATTTCGCTCAACATGGCTTACTTAGAAATCCAAAGCAATTCATTATTATTCTATAGGCAAATTATTAAAATGGTGGATCAAATATGGTGACTGCAAGGATTAAAAATCGCTAAAATTTACAGAAAATCCATTGACTGGTGTCTCGGGACATGTGTCAATACTCTAGGGTCAAATTATCGAATTTCGCCATGGCGGATCCCATACGGCTCTTTTGAGGATCAAAAATCGATAAAAGTGAGATAAAATCCGTACTATCGATCACATAATAACCAATTTTTTGCTGAGTTGTTCTGTTACTGAAAAAAAATTATATTTTAAGATTTCATATTTAAACGAGAAGTTTTGATATTTTTGTTCTTATGGTCTATCAAAATCTTCTGTCTGTAAATATTTTATTCCAACTCTGTAGGCACAGGCATGTATTAGTGCTCTCGGATTGTATTGGTGGTTTTTTAGAAAACTTCTGTATAGTTGTTTCCTCTTGGTAATTCAATAGAATAATTGTCAAAAATTTGAGAAATTATTCCTCGAAGTTCCATTGGATCTGTCATAATTTAAGAGACATGATTTGTTAAAATATTAAAACCATCAATTCTGTTCTATTCGGATCTGAACTAGCCTTAGTAGATCTCTTAAAAATTCTTACATTGTTCTGGGAAAATTGAGAAATTCTAGCCTTGTCGACGTAAAGAAGAGTTGTAAATATTTTTACGCAAAATTGGTATGCAACATCAATGGCTCGTTAGCTCAGTTGGTTAGAGCGGCGAACTAAATTATATAACTCGGAGGTCGTAGGTTCGACTCCTACATGGGCCCGTATTTTTGATATTATGAATTTTTTTTGCATTGCATTGCATTGCACTTTCATTTTACTGTTTGTTAAATACTTCTAAATAGTGTAGAAAGAAATTAATTTAAAATCTATTAACCAGGTATATAAAGGGTGATTGAATTTTTTCTGATGAAATTTTTATTAGTTTAGATATATAATTGGTTTATATCCTCTTTGAAAACATGCATATTTAAGGTTTTTCCGTTTTCTATTAGAAAATTTCAAAATGGCCTGAAATATATACCTTGTGAGAACAATTTACCCAAACATATCTTTAACCAACACTTGTCCAAAATTTCGTTTTTAAATTTCCATCTTATATTAGTGAATACTCATTTTTATTTATGAAAAAGTTAAATCGTTAGCGGGAAGCTGATATAAACTTTAGAATTTTTTTTTCAAATAGAAAAGGAAAAAATCTTAAATCTAGACATTTTCAAAGCGGATATAAACCAATTATATATCTGAAGTAATAAAAATCTCAAGAGAGAAAATTCAAATCAACAGCGCTTTATACACCTGGTTAATGAATTTTATACTAATTTCTTACTACACCATTTAAAAAAACTCAAAGAAAAAATTAATTAAACAACAAACGTAACGTCGCACAAGAAAAAATTCCCAATACCAAAAATATGGGCCCATGTAGGAGTCGAACCTACGACCTCCGATTGACAAGATTTAGTTCGGCGCTCTAACCAACTGAGCTAACGAGCCATTGATATTTTGTGTCAATTTTGTATAAAAATATTTACAATTTATGTCAATAATGTAATAATTTTTAAGAGTCCCACTGAGTTTATTTCAGGACAGAATAGAACAGAATTGCAAAAAATAATGTTTCAAATATTTTGTTAAATATTGTCTCTTAAGTCATAACGGATCCAAAAGAACTTAGAGAGATAAATTCTCAAATTTTTAATAATTATTCGATTGAATTGCTATGAGGAAACAGCTACTAGTCCACTCCGAGGGCATTAAGACATGCCTATATCTATAGAACAAAATAATTCCAACGTGGAGAATTTCATTGATTGCTGAACACGAATTTCCGGTTAGATTTTAGAAATACAAGAAAGCGAAATGAATTTAATTTACGTCCAAGCCACAAATAAAAAATTTGTGTCTGAAATATTTTTCATGTGGTTTTCAACTATTGCTGAATAAAAATTGTGTTGTACGGTTTTTCACTGAACCACTAAGTTTTTGAGAAATAATATCAAAGTTTCTCGTTGAAAAATATATACTTAAAACAGAATTTTTTTCTCAGAAACTGAACAACTCAGTAAAAATCAGTTATTATGCGAGCAATAGTACGGATTTTCTGTTAGTTTTAGCGATTTCGCAAGAGCCATATGGGATCCGCTATTGTGAAATTCGATGATTTGATTCCAGAGTTTTGACACGGGCCTTAAAGATCTGGTTTTCCTGTAAATTTTAGCAATTTTTAATCTTTACAGGTACCACATTTTATCCTCCATTTCAATAATTTGTCTATACAGGGTGTAGCATAAAGGTTGGAAATAAATTAAATAGTGGAATCCTGAGTAAAAATTTTTCTTTTCATATGTAGTTTTGCTCTAATGAATATTCGTTTCCAAGTGTTAAAAAATTTGTTGTAGTGTAATATTTTTGGAAAGCTAGAAGATAAAGGAACAGAATTTTAGAAAGAGCTTAATTTGATACTGTCCTAGTAGCAGCAAAATTGACTTCGTAGTTTACTCAGTAGCGTGTGTACGAATATAATTGTAGGGTTTAAAAAAATTGTTTTTTTGCATCTTTTCCTCAAATTTAATTTTTTGTTTGAAACAAAATTTTCCTCTTGCGTTTTCTTTCTATCTCTCGTGATTCTTTCGTAATTAAGCCTTTTGTAAATACCATTTTTTCCATTGCACTACACAGAAAAATGTAGAAAACACATTATCAGTATGCTATGATCATGATGTTTATTTTTTTCCCATAAAACGTCATTGTCAGTTCAGATAAGGTTTCATTACGCATTTTTAATTTAGTTAATTTATAAAAATGGACTTCTTATTTGAAGAATTAGCGGATATTATTTGTGGCCTTGCAAACGGGAATACAGTGTTAGTTGTACCTCTGTATGCTGAACTTCTTCCGGTTCGATACATTCCGAAAAGGAAGTCTTTTTCAAGAATTCGCGCTCCTTTACATTAAATCGGTTCCTTAAACCCTTGTACCTCCAGCGGAAGGCCTCAAAATGTAAAGACAGTGCAGTTCGAGGAACAAATACTTCAGACGGTCGAGGCAAATCCTGATTCTAGTACAAGAACAATTGAGAGAATAGAGAAAGTAAGCCTTATGATTATCTATCAATTGTTATGCCCATACAATCTGCAAAGGATACAGGCACTTTTTGCTGAGGATTATGCTCCACGTCTCAGATTTTGTAAGTGGTTTTGAAATAAAATCATCAGAATTTTACTGACGAAGCTGGATTTACAAGGAATGATATAATTAATTTCCATAATAGCAATCTATGGGCCGATGAAAATCGGCATGAAATAATACAATCCCGCGACCAGCAACGATTGTCTATAAACGTTTGGGCAGGAATAATTGTCAATTTTTTATTGATCCCATCATACTACCGAATCGACTAGACAGCTCAACAATCTGGATTTCCTTCAAAATTGATTGCAACCTTTATTAACAGAAATCCCACTTCAATCACGCCTGCGGATGTGGTATATGCATGACAGCGTTTCAGTTCACTTTAGACGAAAGGTTAGGGAATAGCTTAATGAAACGTTCCGAAATAAATGGATAGGTCATGGAGGGCTAAGAAGATGGCTTCCTTGTTCCCCTGGCCTTAATCCTTTGGATTATTACTTGGAAGGGCACTTAAAAAATATAGTTTATTCCACTGAAATTCCTGACGGGCAGACCCTGGGATATCGGCAAATTCGAGAGATGCCTGGTATTTTCGCACGAGTAAGAAAAACGATAGGGAACGCACTGGAAAATATTTTGTAGTTGGAGACAACATTTTTAGCATCTTTTATGAGTGTTTTGTTTGAATAATTTTTGTTAATTAGTAATTAATTTAAGTTTGTAAGTTACATTTTCGTTCATGTTTCTACATTTTTCTATGTATGCAATGAACAAATGGTATTTACAAAAGGCTTCATTAAAGAAAAATGACGAGAGATACAAAAAAAATACGAGAAGAAAATTTAGTTTGAAACAAAAAATCAAATTTTGAGGAAATGATAAAAAAATTATTATCAGATCCGTACCATATTTTTTGAAAAATACGGTAATATCGGTACGCATGCCGCTGAGTAAACAACGAAGTCAATTTCTTTACTGTTATTAGGGTTGTATCAAATTAAGCTCTGGCTAAAATTTCGTTCCATTATCTTCTAGCGTTCGAAAGTTATTACACTAAAACAATATTTTTTTTTTAAATTCCTTAACAACCTGTAATTTAGAATATTCGTAGAGCATAACTACATCTGAAAAAAAAAATATTTTTTACTAAGAAATCCACTCTTTAGTTTATTCCCAATATTTATGTTACACCCCGTAGAATAATAGTGGATTGCTATTGATTGTTAAGTAAACCATGTTGAGTGACATTCAATATTTCTGCGATCAAAGGTATGAATTTCCAGATTTTTTGCTGACTTGTTCAATTTCTAAGAAAAAATTTCTATTTTAAGATTATATGTTTCAACGAGAAGCTCTGATATTTTTTCTCGTAAACTTAGCGATTCAGTGAAAAATCGCATAACATAATTTATATCCAACTATTCTTGCAAAAACACGTAAAAAATGTTTCAGAACCGAATTTTTTATTTGTGGCTTAGACGTCCATTATATTCGATTCGCTTTCTTGTATTCCAAAATCTAACCTGAGATTTATGTTCAGCAACAAAAAAAAATCTTTCACGGTGGAATTATTTTGTTCTTAAGATCACTTCAAATCTTTAGTTTATAAATATATTATTCCACCTCTGTTGATATGGACATTCTGTAGGGCTGTTTCCTCTTGGTAATTCAATTGAAAATTGCCAAACATTTATCAAACTACCCTCGAAGTGCTTCTGGATCCGACACGATTCAAAATATTAAAAATATTTGAAACATTATTTCTTGTAATTCTGTTCTATTCTGACCCGAACCAAAGATTATTATAAGCTGTAATAACCTTTGCCCGAACTAATTCAAAATGGCAATAGAATAAGGAAATTCATACTTTGAATCGCACAAGTATTGAATTTGGCTCAATTTGGCTTACTTCAAAACCCAATCCATTTCATTGTTATTTCAAAGAATTAAAAATTGCTAAAATTTCCAAGAAATCTATCCTATTAATCGCACTAGGATTGAATTTCACTCAACATCAAATTATCGAATGTCACAATAGTGGATCCCGTAGGACTCTTGTAAGGATGAAAAATCGCTAAGTCTAACAAGAAATCCTTACTATCGATCGCACAATAACTGATTTTTTACTGAATTGTTGAGTTTCTAAGAAAATTTTTTAAATTTTTTACATGTTCAAGCAGAAAACTTTTTTCTCATAAACTAAGTATTTCAGTGGAAAATCGCAGAGGATAATTTTTATCTACGTATTCTTGCAAAAGATGCAAAAATATTTAACACTCGAAATTTTTAATTGTGGTTTAGACATCTATCATATTGAATGCGCAATTTTGTATTCCTAAAATCAAACCTAAGATTTTTGTTCAGCAACTAATAAAATCCTCCACGGTGAATTTTTTTTATGGATGCTTAAAATTCCTAGTCTAAAACGATCTTATTCCACTTTTTCACTTATACATACGAAAATCTAATTCGTATGTTCTTTCAGAGTGGATTAGTAGTTTTTTTGATAACTTACGAATGGCCACTTCTTCATGGTAACTCAGCTGAATAATTGTCGAAAATTCGAGAAACTATTCAAAGTTCTATTGTTGACTTAGAAAATTGTCCACCGTTTTATCTCATGTGCAATTGTGTTATCAATGTAAAGGGATCCAACTTAAAATAACGATCTTAAAATTTGGCCTAAGTATTGGCATCTTCATTCTATTTCAGTAATTTTAGATATATTCAATTTGAACAACGACTAAAGATATCTAATTTTCTATACCTTATATTAAAATATACATCAATGTGGTAATTTAAAGATTGAACTGAGTAGTTTTTCATCAAAAGAATATCTTTTGAAATTTTTCAATTTGTAATGTTTGAAATATTGTTTTCCTATATTTAATTCATACTACTGAATATTTTTTCTTGGAAACTAAACCTTTTGATAGGATGGATTTCCCGAAATTTTCAGCGATTTTTGATCCTATCGCCATATTGAATCCAATATTTTGACATTATTTCATGTTTTTTTACGCTTTTCTAGCCGTTATATTGGGTCGCCATTTTGAGTTTTTCGAAGGAACTACTAAGCATAACTTGGCAACCTGAAGATGCAGAGTAAAGTACATAACAATGGACTTAGGTTACCATCTTATAGTATTCATTAAGTGGCTACGAATTTCTTGAAACATCTCCTATTAACATTAACCACGTGCATTCAATTTGGGAGATATGATTTTGTGAATGTATAGGCTCCTTCTATGACACTATAGTCAGCCAACCTGGCTAGTAAACCATCGTAGTCTTCTCAAACTTAGGACAAGCGTAAAGACTTATGACAGTAGATCTGTTATTCCCAAAGCCATACTGCCATTTTGAAATTTTCACAAGAAAAAAGTCTCTACGTAAAAAATCTACCAAGATTTTTGCCAAATCATCATGCAAACTTACCTATATTTTGAAAAACCATCCTCACCAGGTCTACTATTTTAAAGACATATATATATATATATATATATATATATATATATATATATATATATACATATATATATATATATATATATATATATATATATATATATATATATATATATATATATATATAGTCCATAAATATTAAATGTTTTAAACTTTAGTTTCGTTGCTTATAAGCTTTTTTACTCTTGATAAAGAAATAATTTAGTCTAACCTTTTTTATCCAGTTTTCACGAAAAATTCGATGATTTGATAGATACATTATCCCTCTAGAAAATTTGGTTTTTATTAACACAAAATTACACTCTTCTTATTCCAAGGGTTATTTAAGAATAGAAAAGACTAATAGTATTTCGTAATATTTGTTCAATAACCAGCTTTCAACTTTTTGTCGTAAGTAAATGGCAAAACACTTACGTAGAGTGCTTCCGCATAGGAAGTAGACGAGATATATTTGCTTTCAAAGTACATACTGCGAAGAGGAAAATAAATATTTATACCCAGGGGTTTACAAGTGATAGATACAATTTATTTGCACTACCATTCTTTTGGTGACAATGCAAATTTCCGTTAATGAAAAAATAGAAGTTGCCTGTTTTGAATAATTATTTGATGTTTGTCATAAAAATTTTTTTATATATAATATTTTTATTTTTCTAGGTTTTCACCATTAAGTTCAGGGAACTTTATTTAACTGTTCTGTAAAGCGTTCACATCATTTAAAATTACGCCCTTAAAATATACAGAGTGTCCGGTAACTACCTTCTAATTTCTCGGAAGCATCCAAAAGTGGTCAAAATAACACTATTTTGACATAGAAAAAAAAATTTTCAAGTGTTCCTTAACGGAGATATAGAGCCCCGAAGGGGTAACCAGCGATTTACTTTATCGGCTCTAAGTTTTGAACCGACTTGTATAATTTAATGGAATTTTAATATTTTGATAGAGGTCATAAAGACTCACTAAATCATACGGCTCTTCTAGGTCACGATCAATATCAATAATAATAATAATAATGCCAATATTAACAACTGTAGCATATATATGCTTTTTAATATATATTAGATCTATTGTAAATACTCTATGTTTACTAAAGATTGAAACAAGGTGCATTCGTTTCACGAATTACAGACATTTCAACTTTGCCGCGTGTTTTCCTCGATTAATAGTAAATAGCCAGAGGATCTGTTTTATAGCAAGTTTGTCGAATGACTATTTTAGTGGTAATTTTCTCTATAAGTGTAAAACACTGAATTTGATCCCTTTTAACCTCTTACAAAAATTGTGCATGAGCGTAAAAATATAGTGCTAGTAAGTTTCCTTAGTCAATATCTCATTTTATTGGCGTAATGATATTAAAATAGAATTTGGTTAATTGGAAATGAGAAAAATTGAGAAATCATATTTCAGTAACTGATTCCAGTGACAGACTCTATCGGAAGAGAATTATTGGCAATAAAGCCTTATGGAAAATTTTATTTTTGAAACATTTAGGTAAATGCATATCTTTGTCTACTATTTCGTTTTGAGGCAATTCAGAGCAATAATGGGCATAGAGAGAAAATATCTATATCTATAAAAAGTTAAACATGACTTTTTTAGGAAACAAATTTAAAATTTTACAGTCTAGTATGTAGGCTAGCTCTGTACTTTAATCAATTGAAGCTGCCAAACCTGCCAAAAAATAATTTTTTTTATTAATTTCACAAGTGGTAGTTTCGAGGGGTTGAAATTTCACAATAAATAAATAATTTTTTTATATTCAGTAAAAACGATTTTAATATATAAATGCACAATTTAAACGATAAAAGCTCCTAAAAAATAATTTTTTTGAGGATAAGGGATAGTTTTTAAGGGTTGAAAATTCACAGTGTATCAATAAATTATATCATAAGTAGTAAGCAAATGTTTTATGCATTGTTAATGTGCGATTTTACTTAATATTTTAAATAATTTTTTTCATGATTTTCGACTTAGAGGATGGTTTCTAAGGGTTGAAAAATTGATGGAAATCATAAATTATGCTTCAACATGGTAAAGAATATTTATTCTACTTAGCTAAATAAGATTTACATCCATAGAATGCTTAAATTTACATTTTTTTCAATTTCTTGCAGAATTGGTGGGTTTCACACCTAAAATGCAAAAAGCGCAAGTCGAGCACATATCACTTTTGAAGTTAAGGATAGAATAAGCTTGATCCTAAATTTTCATGAAAATCGATGGAGGTTCAAAGAATTCTGAGGTACTAGCCTATTTTTACCCTCAGTGACTGTACTAATAACACACTATAAAATTTTATATAGTTTAATGTATCAAGGTGGAATAACTATTCTCGTAGTTTAATCTCATTTTCACCCTATTCCAAGGGTGTTTTTGGCTCTAGCTAGTGCTTTTGGGGGTATACGATTTTTTTTTTGATTCGGTTTCAGCGACCAAAAATACATAAGAATACATATCTGGCTCGGTGGTCTAAGCATTTTTTTCATAGGGCTGCGTTAATCGTGGCCAATAAAATATATATTTTATTAATGACAGGCCTATACATTTAATTAATGACAGGCCTTTAAAAATATCCTGTATAAAAAAGTTCTGAAAAATAATGCATATTTTTCCTAATTTTTAAAACATTTTATTATATATAACCTGTTATTTATAATATGTCTCAATATACAGTTTCCCAACAATTTCATGGCGACAAGATTGCTATTTATTAAGAGGTAAAAGATAGAAAGGTGCATTATTTAGACCTCTTCAATATGGTGTTTTAGAAACTGAGAAAAGGTTATTTGGTCCTGAAATATTTTGAAAATACTGAAAATTTCCAATATAAATTTTATTTATTCTCGCAGATAATATTTGAGCGAAAAATTTAAAATTTTGCTTTTTAGGATTGTTTAAATCCATCTTGTCATACGAAGCTCTATTTGTCTTGCTTCTAGGGTTTTCACTATATATTCATGTCAGGCGATATTAAAAGGTCCCTCTACATCAATGAAAGTACTCGAAGAGATTGTTAATGCAATAAGTGTTTTTTTTTAATTACCTACGAGACAGTGTAGGACATTTATTGTGGATTTGTGAGCCTAAGATGCAAACTGTATTTTCTGATTCAGTTTCTGTTTGGATCATTCTCTTCTTAGAAGCGAAAAGAGAGGTAAGAGTGATTGAGCGGTACGATTTTGGTTCATCCGATGGAGCCCTTCCCGTTTTCGGTATGAATATCTCCCTGACCTCTCTCCATACTTGAGGTATATAACCTAAGGAATAGCTGGACTTAAACAGTTCCTTCAGCAGGAGGTCTATAATTTCTAGACCCTTCTGCAATAAGACAGACCAAATTTCGTCTTTCGCAGGTGATTTGAAATGTTTAAAGCTTTTAGTCGTCCTTCTTCTGTTTCAATTGAAGGTTGCTAGGCATTTGCTAGAAATGTTGGAGCTTTAAATAACTTCTTCCTGTTGAGCCGTTTTTAGCTGGTTAGGTTACTAAGCAACGCACCGTTGCTTATTTCTTTCATGGCTAGGTAGATAATTAGTATCCTTCATAGTAAATGTAATAAAATATATCTGACTACTTTGACTGGAACATGGATGTTAAATAAAAAGTAAAGAAAATTTCAAGGATAATTTATTTTGTTAGTGCATGTAAGAAATGGCTGCAGGTAAAGTAGATTTAGAAAGTGTATGTTTAAAGTGAACTAAAGGTCGAGAGCAATTGACGATAATTATTTTATCTAATAAAGACTATATGAAGTTAGTTATTATTCTTTTCAGTTAGCAAAACATTATCCTAATAAAATTTTTTGTTCTTTCAGTGAAAATCTTCAGCATTTTAAAACATTTGGTTAACACCCTTTAGATTATAGGATAGCCCGGAGATATGAAGTTCAAGTAATAATAAGTTAACTCTGATTTAATTTGGACTTGGTTTCTTTTTTTCATATTTATTTTATACATTTAAATTTTCTGAGAAAATGTTCATATGAGTACGTAGAAAATTTAGTTCCATCCCTTAAAAGATGACAAAAGCCCTTTAAAACAAAACCTGTAGTTTTCAGATTTTATTTCCCAAAAAATCGCTGTAAATATTCTGGAATGCATTCAAAGTCTTTGTTTAGTATTACTTAGGGTTGCTTCAAAATTCACATCTTTAAAAGTTCTCTTATTTGAGCTCCAATCAAAAATCTTTTTTTTACTCACTTAAATATAAATAACTTAAGTTACTGGTGGTATTCGTGAAAAAAATATTTTCATATAATTCCATTAAATTTCTCAAGGAAGGTACCTGAAGTGTACGGCATCGATATCATTCCTTATTTTTTATAAGAGAATCATCCCTTATTTTTTGTAAGGGTAAACCATCTATTCAGGCACGTATTCAATTCTAAAAATTACGAAAATTAATGGAATTGTGTGAAAATATTTTTTTCACGAATACCATGAGTAACTGAAGTTGACGGATTTCGGGGTTTCTAAAAATAAACTAATAAAAGGGGGTGACATACCTCTAAATATATTTTTAATAACTTAAGTTTTAATTAAGATATCTCTAGAAAACAAAATTAAAATTACTTTTTATTCCAAATAATGTTAAACTATGGTAGTTTAGCCCCCAAGGATATCATCCCTGATTTTTTATAAGGCTAAACCATCTATTCACAGTAATTTAACTCCAAAAATTACGAAATTTAATAGAATTGTTTGAAAAGTTTTTTTTATTAATACCAAAAGTAATTAAAGTTTGCGTGTTTCGGGGTTTCAAAAAAATAAATTTTTTAATATCCCAAGTTCTAATTAAGATATCTCTATAAAACAAAATGAAAATTACTTGTTATTCGAAATGATGTTAAACTATGACATTTTTACCCCGAAGGATGATATCATCATTTATTTTTAATTTGGGTATACCATATATTTGCACCTGTAATTTAATTCTAAAAATTACGAAATTTAATGAAATAGTTTGAAAATATTTTTTTCACGAATACCATAAGTAACCTAAGTTGATGTGTTTCGGGACTTCTAAAAGTAAACTAGTAAAAGGGGGTGAGCCACCCCAAAATAATTTCTTTTTAAATCTCAAGTTCTTATTGAGATATGTTTACAAAACAAAATGAAAATTACTTGTTATTCGAAATGATGTTGAAACATGGTATTTTTACCCCCCAGGATATCATCGCTTATCTTTTATTAGGGTAAACCATCTATTCGCGCAAGTAATTTAATTCTCAAAATTTCGAAATTTTATGAAATTGCTCGAAAAAATTTTTTTTTTCACGAAAACTTTTAACGATTAACTAAAATTGGCAATTTTCGAGGTTTCAAAAAATGAAGTAGTAAAAGAGGCTGAGTCCCCTCAAAATACATTTTTTTCAAATCTCAAATTCTAAATGAGATTTATTTACAAACAAAATGGACATTACTTGTTAGTTGAAGTGAGGTTATACTATATTGCTTTAGCCCCATAGATGCCATTCCTTATTTTTTATGAGATTCAATCTTGTAATTAACATAATCTAATTCTAGACTTGACGAAATAAAACCAGATTTTTTGATAATATTTATTACGAATACAATAAGTAACTTAAGTTGACGTGTTTCGGGGTTTCCGAAAAGAAACTAGTAAAAGAGCCACCCCGAATGCTTTTTTTTAATATCTCCAGATCTAGTTAAGATATCTCTACAAATCTCAGTCAGAACTTGAGATCATTTTGAGACATCTTAAAATAAATAGTTCGAAAAAATAAGGAATCAAAGGAAAAACTTAATTTGTAATTAGCAAAAAGTGGGCCCATGTAGGATTCGAACCTACGACCTCCGAGTTATCAAATTTAGTTCGGCGCTCTAACCAACTGAGCTAACGAGCCATGAAGTTTCTATATTAGTTTTATATAAAAATACTTTTATTCATCGATTT
The DNA here is from genome assembly GCA_034092305.1 of Diaprepes abbreviatus. NCBI lineage: Eukaryota > Metazoa > Arthropoda > Insecta > Coleoptera > Curculionidae > Diaprepes > Diaprepes abbreviatus. Next base: position 745,142 of record JASJET010000026.1, read on the forward strand.
TCCCAGAATAATTTGTCATTATTAAGAGTTCCACTCAGCAAACAAATCTTAATTTAATAAATAAGAAATTGTTTCACGTCAGGATATGCTTACTAATATTAAAGCCAAAAATAATTCATATACAAAAAGAACATTTCAAAAACAATTTTCAAATAAACATACACAACTAGCTAGGATTCACTAACAAGGAAGGTACAGATCCGGCTCTAATTTTAATAAAACTTCAATATGTTGTAGAGGGTACAAAAATAAGAGACTCGTGTTTTTTTTTATCTGCGGAGAATCATTGTAATGGGGTGAAAACGGCCCCTAAAGTTCACCCCAAAAAACAGTATTTTTGAAATATCTCAGGTTCCAAGTTAGATATCTTTACGAAACAAAATAGAAATTAACTGTTACTCAAAATTATGTCATCCCTTATTTTTTATAAGGGGAAACTATCTTTTCGCGTACGTAATTTAATTCTAAAAATTACAAAATTGATTGAAAATATTTTTTACGAATACAAAAGTAACTTAAATTGACTTGTTCCGGGGTTTCCGAAATTAAACTACTAAAAGAGGGTGAGCCACCCCTAAATACTTTTTTTAATATCTCCAGATCTAATAAATATATCTCTACAAATCTCAATTAAAACTTGAGATTAAAAAAATATTTGCGGGTGACTCGCCCTCTTTCACTAGTTTATTTTTAGAAACCCCGAAACACATCAACTTAAGTTACTTATTGTATTCGCGAAAAAAGTATTTTCAAATAATTTCATAAAATTTAATCTTTTTAGAATTAAGTACATGCACAGATTGATGGTTTACCCTTATAAAAAATATGGTAATATATGGATGAAAATCTTCATTTTTAATTTAGAGTTGGTAACAATGATGTAACATTTCATGAAATGTGGGGCATGTGTCATCTAAAATTGGTCCTCGTAAGGGGCTTTGAAGGGTTTAGATTTAGATTACATTAAGACGTTAAAATTATTTTTTTTTGAAATTCACTATGACGGATTCAATATAGTGAGTTGAAAATTTTACCTTATCCGCATTTTATCAGATTTGGTATTAGGGTATTTTCGGGGTAGTGTATTTCGAATATGAAGTTAGTTTTTTGCAATATTAGGTTGACAAGAGAGTGAGGGGGTGAAAATCTGAAGTTATCCAATTTTGCCTAAAATTGATATTGCGGGGTTCTTGGAGCGTATACAAACTCAATATGCACTTATTTTATAGTGCTCGAGCTAAGAAATTTACGTCTCAAGTTCTTTAAATATCCACATTGGAAGGTTTTGGGGCCTATATTACCAATCTAAAATTAATTTAGAATTTAAGATAGTGGATTTACTATGACAGACTAAATATTTGTTTGATACAATTTCACCGGTTTTTCTTGAATCAACGAATTTTTAGTGGTCCATTTTAGGGTGATTACAACTTTGAATAAAATGGGTACTTTTTTGCCACCTTGGAGTCATTGCGAGGTACACTAATCTCGATTAGTACTTAGCTCAAATAATCTATGGATATCATAATGAACTCAAAATTAAAAATCGAAAAATAAAATTTTTATAAAAAAAAATTGAACCGACTTCTAAAAGTGCGCTAAAAAGTGAATAATAACCATAAATTTCTATATGAAATTGAAATTTTTGAAGTCGGCGCCAAGTTATTTCTAAGTGAAACAAATAACTACTAATATATACAAATTATGGTAAGAAAGCAATTACAAACAAAGTATTGTTAATCTGTTTATGCGAATCCCATCTTGTCAGGTATTAGTTTGGCGCCGACTTCAAAAAATTCAATTTCATATAGAAATTTATGGCTATTTTTTACTTTTTGGCGCACTTTTAGAAGTAGGTTCAATTTTTTTTTATAAAAATTTTATTTTAAGTTCCATTTATTATAGCTATAGGAGTCGTCTCTAAAAATTTAATCAAATATATATTTGTATTAAAATGTGTTTGCAAAGACATATGGAATCATTAATTTTAGAGTCGAAAGGGTTATTACAATACTGTATATTCATGATTCTTAACTAAAATGTAGGAGTGGGAACAATTTAGATGGATCCAATTACATTATCTTGAATCAGGTCCCTAAATCTGGGGAATAATGAATTTCGTGCACGCCAAAACTTTGATATTTGGTGGCGAATAAAACTTAAAGCAAAAACAAAAAGGAAGTGGTGGGCGAACAGCACCGTGTAAACATCTTATCAAATATTTATATTAAAATAATTTTATAATTTCATTCTATATCTTTAACATATTTATAAATACCGAGAACATTTATATAACTTCCTTTTTTTTACTTTCCATATTGGCGCGGTACCAGCCCACTTGGTCAGCCTGCGTCACTTGCTGCATGTTGATTAAATATCTTAAAGTAACTGGATCACACTAAATCATTTCCCAAGTGAGTAAAGATCAGCATTGCTCAACCATCCTAAATAGATTTTTAAATGTCCAAAATACTATTGTATATCAGGATAATTAAGGGATATCTATAGACTGCGTGCATTCATATCATAAAGATTCAGATTTTAGAATATTTTTTAAATAAAATGGAGACCATAGTTTAACTGTCATTAATTTGTACAGCATTTATAATATATTTAATAATATTTCTTACGAAAATTTTGCTCGAAAACAACATGTGTTTTTTTTCTCTAGTATTCCGAGCTATGTGTTTATGGAAGCCAGTACTAGACCTCTTAAAAATAAAATTTAAATAGATGAGGTCATCCAGTCAATTTATATTTAAATAATATGCCTAAATATAGGTTATTGTTTAATTCTTATTTGTAATCACAGCGATAATAAAATAATAGCTAGATAATTTTCTGACATTCTCCAAACAAATTAAAATTTAAAATTAGTTAACAAAACCTAAACCAAAAAAAAAAAAACCTTAACTCTAGCAGGATTCTAATTTTCATGATATCATGATTGGCTGAAATTGCGTAGTACTTTCAAATAGATCTAGAATTTTACATACCATCAATGCAATGTACCCTCAAAAGGGGGAAAAACCACCTCCATTTAAGATTTAATAGAGAAAAAGCTGCAGGGACCTCTAAAACGGGTCGGAACTCCAGGAGTTTTTAAGGTGAAGAGAGTCTGCATTAGTTTTGGATTAATTAAGGCATATATGACGGGTAGTTATCACTCTTTCTTGGGGGTGTTTTGCAAATTCAGTATATGGGCGCTTCTGTTTAACATATATAGTACAGTCACTGAAGGCTTGCCCCTCAGAAAAATTTGAACCTTCATCGATTTGCGTGAAAATTTGGCAGTGGCTAGAGGGGCCTCAAGTAAGTGACATAGTGCCGACTTGAGATTTTACCCTAGGGGTGGATGCCACCCTTTCTCGAGGGTGAAAATTATTTTATCAAAAATAACTCCAGAAATCGATAAAAGAACAAATTGTAAGCAAAATAAATTCTATAAAGTTTTTTTAATAAGTCAATATTTTTTGGGTTATTAATGGTTAAAAATGTTGATTGAAGCTGCCAAACCTGCTAAAAAATATATTTTTTTATTAATTTCACGACAAGGGGTAGTTTCTAAGGGTTAAAATTTCACAATAAATAGATAATTTTTGTATATTCAGTAAATACGATTTTGATTTATAAATGCCCAATTTAAACGATTAAATCTACTAAAAAATAATATTTTCATTGATTTCAGCATAAAGGGTGGTTTTTAAGGGTTAAAAATTCACAGTATATCAATAAATTATATCATAAGCAGCAAACAAATATTTTGTGGACTGTTAATATGCGATTTTGTTTAGTATTTTAAAAACAATTTTTCCATGATTTTCGACTTAAGGGATGGTTTCTAAAGGTTAAAAAATTGATAGAAATCATAAATTATGCTTCAAAATGTTAAGAAATATTTATTCTACTCAACTAAATAAGATTTTCACCTATATAATGCTCAAATTTGCATTTTTTTCAATTGAACTTTTTCACTTTTGAAGTTAAGGGCAAAATAAGCTTGATCATAAATTTTCATGAAAATCGATGGAGGTTCAAAGAATTCTAAGGTAAGAGGCTATTTTTACCTTCAGTGACTGTACTAATAATATACTTTAAAATTTTATTTCGTTTGATTTATTAAGATGGAACAACTATTCTCGTTTCTTAACCTTATTATATTCATCCCACTCCAAGGGTGTTTTTGGTTCTAGCTAGTGATTTTGAGGATATACAGTTTTTTTTAATCAGATTCAGCGACCAAAAATACATAAGAATACATGAGTCTGGCTCGCTGGTCTTAACATTTTTTTTCGTGGGGCTGTGTTATTCGTGGCCAATAAAATATATATTTAATTAATGACAGACCTTTAAAAATCCTGTATAAAAAGGTCCGAAAAACAATTCATATTTTTCCTCATTTTTAAAACATTTTATTATATACAACCTGTTATTTACAATATGTCTCAATATATAGTTTCCCAACTATTTCATGGGAACAGTATTGCTATTTATTAAATGGTAAGAGATAGAAAGTTGCATTATTGAGATCTTTTTAATATGATGTTTTAGAAACGGAGAAAAGTTCATTTGGTTCTGAAATATTTTGAAAATACTGAAAATTGCTCATATAAATTTTATTTATTCTCGCAGATAATATTTGAAGGAAAAATTTAAATTTTTGCTTTTTAGAATTCATTGAATCCACATTGTCAAAGGAAGCTCTCAAGAAATAGACGGGTTTTGTATTTCAGTGTATGTTTTATTAATATCGGCCAAGCGCTTTCAGCAGAGCAGTCGCCAGCCGTAGCCTCCACACAGAACAAATTTTATACAATTAAAAAATTTTTAAAAAACTTTGTCACAAACTAAAATTAAAGCCAAAACATTCAACATACTAGTACATTAACATTGTTAAAACAATAAACATCTTTAATAAAAACCCAAAAGAGTGAGGTTATGCCACCCAGTCATAGCATAGTATATCAATAAAACTGTCCAAAAATTAAAATTATATACACGTATGTGTAAGCCTTAGTAGAGATTTCCTGTATTAGTTCTATTTTAATTTCTTGTCAATTGTATTTCAAATCAATAATTCATTGACAATGAGCGAAAAGAGAAAAAAGGGCAGAAAGAAAGGGCAGTAAAAGTTTATTAATCTACAGCGTTACTGTTATCGGTCATTCTGTGATATATTTCGAACACTTGGGTTCAGTGGCGTGAAATGATTTCCATTTTTGTAAAAAAGTAACAAATTACACGAACATAGGCGTAGTTGAAATTTGTTGAAATGTGTTAACTATTAATATATTTTTTAATATATTTTAGAATGAAGTGTCTGAAACTGAAAAAGATGATCAAAATTATTATAAGATTGCCCCCACACAATCACAGCTCCCAGACATTTAAAATTGTTTAATAATTTAAGAAAAAAGTTTGAAAATGGGATTGCGGTCATTTACGTTGTTCATTCTTATATTGAGGCAATGGTCGGGGTTTCTCTTTATCTCCCTGCATATTTCAAGATCCTCTCTGTAATCCAAGGTTTTAGAGTTATTACCCCTGGAGTGGTATAAGATTTTACTATTATGAGTTGGAGAGAAACTGTGTTTGGTAAAACTAATATGGTGACCAAACACAAAGGCCTGAGGTTTGTTAATATGTTCTCTAATTCGGACTGCTAATGGTCTAATAGTTTTTCCTAAATACGTCGAAGGGCAGTCTGGGCAAGAAAGTTGATAGACCCCACTTTTTTGTATATGAGATATCAATTGTTTGTTATTGACCAGATGGGAACTGAGTTGATTTACACTCTTAAATGAAATCTTCACATTTTGAGTGTGGTTTGTTAGAGTCCGTGCTATTTTATTAGAGAAGTGACCTAAGTACGAGAGTGAGAAAAATTTATTATAGGAAGCTCTATTTGTCTAGCCCCTAGGGCTTTCACTATATATTCATATCAGGCGATATTAAATGCTCCCTCTACATCAATGAAAGTACTCGAAGAGATTTCTATTGCAATAAGTGTTTTTTAAAATTACTCACAAGACAGTGTAGGACATTGATTGTTGATTTCTCAGCCCAAGATGCAAACTGTTTTTTCTGATTCAGTTTCTGTTTGGATCATTCTCTTCTTAGAGGCGAAAAGAGAGGTGAGAGTGTACGATTTTGGTTCATCCGATTGACGTCTTCCCGTTTTCGGTATGAATATCATCCTGACCTCTCTCCATGCTTGACGTATATAGCCTAAGGAATAGTTGGACTTTAACGGCCCCTTTAGCAAAAGCTCTATAATTTCTAGACCCCTCTGTAATAGGGCGGGCAAAATTTCTATTTCGCAGGTGATTTGAAATATTTAAAACTTTTAATCGTCCATTTTATTCTATCTGAATTGAAGATTGTTAGGCCTTTGCTAGAGATGTTGGAGCTTTAAATAACTTCTTCCCGTTGAGCCGTTTTTAGCTAGTTAGGTTACTAAGTAACGCACAGTTACCTAGTTCTGCCATCGTTAATTAGTATCCTTCATAGTAAATGTAATATAATATATCTAACTACTTTAACTGGAACATAGATGTTAAATAAAAAGTTCAGAAGGCTTAAAGTGAAATAAAAGTCGAGAACAATTGACGATAATAATTTTATCTAATAAAGACTATATGAAGTTAGGCCCTATTCTCTTTAGTTAGCAAAACATTATTCTGGTAAGATTGTAGGATATTCCAGAGAAATGAAATTTAAATAATAATAAGTTAACTTTGATTTAATTTGGACTATGGTTTCATTTTTTCATATTTATTTTATACATCACTTAAATTTTCTGAGAAAATGTTCATACGAATACGTAGAAAATTTAGTTCCGTCCCTTATAGGATGACAAAGGCCCTTTAAAATAAAACCTGTAGTTTTCAGATTTTATTTCCCAAAAAATCGTTGTAAATATTCTTTAATGTGTTTCAATTCTTTGTTTAGTATTGTTTAGGGTTGCTTTAAAATTCACATCTTTAAAAGTTCTCTTCTTTGAGCTCCAACCAAAGATATTTTCTTTTACTCACTTAAAGATAAACAACTTAAGTTACTGATGGTATTCGTGGAAAAATATTTTTAAATAATTCCATTAAGTTTCTCAAGGAAGGTACCTGAAATGTACGGCACCGATATCATTCCTTATTTTATATAAGGGTTTCATCTCTTATTTTTTATAAAGGTAAACCATATATTCACGCACGTATTTAATTCTAAAAATTACGAAAATTAATGGAATTGTATGAAAATATTTTTTTTCATGAATACCACTAGTAATTTAAGTTGATGGATTTCGGGGTTTCCAAAAATAAACTAATAAAAGGGGGTGAGATACCCCAAACATATTTTTTAAATATCTCAAGTTTTAATTAAGATGTCTCCAGAAAATACAACAAAAATTACTTGGTATTCGAAATAATGTTAAAATATGGTATTTTAACCTTCAGAGATATCATCCCTGATTTTTTATAAGGGTAAACCATCTATTCACATAAAATTACGAAATTTAATGGAATTGTTTCAAAACATTTTTTTCATTGATACCAAAAGTAACTAAAGTTGGCGTGTTTCGTGGTTTCAAAAAAAAAGTAGGTGAGTCATCCCCAAATATATTTTTTTACTGTCTCAAGTTCTAATTAAGATATTTCTAAAAAACAAAATAAAAATTATTTGTTATTCGAAATGATGTTAAACCATGACATTTTTACCCCCAAGGATATCATCCTATATTTTTTATTTGGGTAAACCATATATTTGCACACGTAATTTAATTTTAAAATTACGAAATTTAATGGAATATATTGAAAATATTTTTTCACGAATACCATAAGTAACCTAAATTGATGTATTTCAGGATTTCTAATAAATAAAATAAACTAGTAAAAGGGGGTGAGCCACCCCCAAATACTTTCTTTTTAAATCTCAAGTTCTAATTGAGATATCTTTACAAAACAAAATGGAAATTACTTGTTATTTGAAATGATGTTGAAACATGGTATTTTCAGCTCCCAGGATATCATCTCTTATTTTTTATTGGGGTAAACTGTCTATTCGCGCATGTAATTCGATTCTAAAAATTACGAGATTTAATGAAATTGCTCGAAAAAAAAATTTTTTTCACGAAAACTTTAAACGATTAACTGAAATTGACAATTTTCAAGGTTTCAAAAAATGAAGTAGTAAAAGAGTCCCCTCAAAATATGTTTTTTTCAAATCTTGAATTCTAAATGAGATTTATTTACAAACAAAATGGACATTACTTGTTAGTTGAAGTGAGGTTATACTATATTTCTTTATCCCCATAGATGCCATTCCTTATTGTTTGAGAGAGTCAATCTTGTAACTAACATAATTTAATCCTGGACTTTACGAATTACAACCAAATTTTTTGACAATATTTTTTACGAATACAGTAAGTAATTTAAGTTAACGCGTTTCGGGGTTTCCGAAAATATACTAGTAAAAGAGGACAAACCACCCCCAAATACTTTTTTTTAATATCTCCAAATCTAATAAAGATATCTCTACAAATCTCAATTAGAACTTGAGATCATTATGAGACATCTTAAAATAAATAGTTCGAGAAAATAAGGAATCAAAGGTATAACTTAATTTGTAATTAGCAAAAAATTGGGCCCATGTAGGATTCGAACCTACGACCTCCGAGTTATCAAGTTTAGTTCGGCGCTCTAACCAACTGAGCTAACGAGCCATGAAGTTTCCATACTAATTTTATATAGAAATACTTTTAATTTATCGATTTTCCCATAATTATTTGTAATTATTAAGAGTTCCACTCAGCAAACCAATTTTAATTTAATAAATAAAAAATCGTTTCACGTCATGATATGCCTACTAATGCTAAAAACAATTTATATACAAGGAGAATATTTCCATAATACTTTTCAAATAAACATACACAGCTGGCTATGATTCAGCAACAAGGAAGGTACCTGAAGTGTCCGGCTCTAATTTTAATGAAACTTCAATATATTGTAGAGGGTACAAAACTAAGGGGCACGTGTTTTTATTTTATCTGCGGTAATTCATTATAATGGGGTAAAAACGGCCCCTAAAGTTCACACATAAAAACAGTATTTTTGAAATATCTCAGATTCTAAGTGAGATATTTTTACAAAACATATGTTGAAGCATGGTATTTTCATCCCGCAGGAAATATTTTGCTATTTCTTATTAGGGTAAACCATCTATTCGCGCACGTAATTTAGTTCTAAAAACTACGAATTTAATGGAATTGCTGGAAGATATTTTTTTTTACGAATACCATAAATAATTGAAATTGGCAAGTCTCGGGACTTCAAAAAATCAAGTAGTATAAAATTTTTATAAAAAAAAAAATTGAACCGACTTTTAAAAGTGCGCTAGAATGAAGAATAACTATAAATTTTTATATGAAATTGAAATTTTTGAAGTAGGCGTCAAACTAATACCTTACAAAGTGTGATTCGCCTTAACAGATTAAAAATACTTTATTTGTAATTGCTTTCTTACCATAATTTGTATATATTTGTATTTGTTTTATTTAGGAATAATTTGGCGCCGACTTCAAAAATTTCAATTTCATGTAAAAATTTATAGCTATTTTTCACCTTTTAGCGCACTTTTAAAAGTCGGTCCAATTTTTTTTTATAAAAATTTTATTTTTCGATTTTTAGTTTCGAATTCATTATGATATCTATAAATTATTTAAACTAAGTACTAATCGAGATTAGTGTACCTCGCAATGGCTCGAAAGTGACAAAAAAGTACCCATTTTATCCAAAATTGTAAATCACCCTAAAATGAACTAAAAAAATTCTTTGATCCTTAAGAGTTTTCCAAATACGAGTGAAATTGTATGAAAGAAATATTTAGGGTGTCATACTAAATCTACTATCTTAAATTTCAAATTGATTTTGGATTGGTAGTACAGGCCCTAAAACCTTCCGATATTGATATTTAAAGAATTTGACACGTAAATTTCTTAGCCCGATATATTTTTATATGCCCCAAGAACCCCGCAATATCAATTTTAATCAAAATTGGAAAATGCAAAATTTTCAGTCCCTCATATTATATCTTATCAACCTAACAGTTGTAAAAAATTAACTTTAAATTCGTAATATACGACCCCGAAAATACCCTAATACCAAATTTGAAAAAATGCGAATAAGGTAAAATTTACAACTCACCACATTTGATCCGCCATAAATGAATTTGAAAAAAAAAATTTTTATCGTCTTAATCTAATCTACAATACATGAATTCTTTCTTCAAAAAACCTTTAAATAGGAGATGGACCTGGAAAAGCCCGAATGGTATCACAAAAAACGAAATCGACTATATTATAACTAACCAAAAAAACATTTGCGAAGATATCACTGTCCTTAACCAATTCGACACCAATAGCGATCACCGCTTGATCAGAGCTGCGATTACCATTAACACCCGATGGGAAAGAAATAAATTGATAAGAAGAAAACCCATTCCAACAAACGAAATACTAAAACAAAACCAGGAAAAATTCGAACACGTAACAAAGAATAAACTTAAAAGTAAAGAAGACCAGGAAGAAATGGATATTAATGAATTAACACAACACATTAATAATAGAATACGAGCAGCAACAAAAGAGATATGCTTTAAAAATAAAGAAAAAAATAGTAAAATCAGCCCATATACCAAGAACCTCATGGAAAAACAAAGAAATGTGGACCGAAACTGTGAAGAATATAGGGACATAAATAAAGAAATTAACAAAAACATAAGGAGGGAAAAAGAAACCATAATACAAAAGTGATTAAAGACACGATAGAAGCTAACAAATCAATGAAAGTTCTCAGATCTCAATTGGGTACGGGCCGGACAAAAATTTCCGGACTTAAAACTAAACAAGGCCAATTAGTTAGTACCCGGGAGGAAATCACGATGGCTATCCAGGACTTGTATACAGAGTTATACAGTCCAAAAACTTAAGGTCCTTACTACGAAAGAAAGGAAGTAAGAAATGTCGGTTCAGAAGAGATGCCCGACATAAATACCGCAGAGTTAATGAAAGCGCTTAGTCAAATAAAAAATAATAAAAGCCCTGGCGAGGATGGTATAACCGCCGAAATGTTAAAAATAGGGGGAGAACAACTAAGAGAAAGCGTGAGAATTTTGTTGAACAAGTGCTTAATATATGGAAAAATACCCGAGGCATGGGAAAACGCAGAAGTCATCATATTATTCAAAATAGGCGATAGAAATAACATAGAAAATTATCGGCCAATTAGCTTACTGTCCCACTTGTACAAACTTCTTACAAAAATAATAACTAACAGACTGACGTAAAAGTTGGACGCATACCAACCTTCAGAACAAGCCGGATTTCGCAGGAACTTCAGTACAATAGACCATCTACAGACAGTACACACGCTTATCGAAAAAACCACGGAATATAATATACCTCTGCATTTGGCTTTCGTTGATTACCAGAAGGCGTTCGATTCTATCGAATCATGGGCAGTTCTCAAAGCACTGGACAATGCTCGGATTGATTCAAGATACTCTGCTCTGATTCAGCATATATATGAAAACGCTTACATGCAAGTTACAATAGACGAGGATATAAAAACCTCGAGGATACCTATAAAAAGAGGCGTACGTCAGGGAGACACAATCTCTCCAAAATTGTTCACGTTGGCACTTGAAGATGTATTTAGGGGCTTGGACTGGCATGACAAGGGAATTAACATAGACGGAACACGACTAAACCACTTAAGATTTGCTGATGATATTGCTATAATCAGTGATTCACCAGAACAACTCCAATGTATGATACAAGAACTTCATCAAGCATCAGCTAGGATAGGACTCAAAATGAACTTGTCAAAAATAAAAATAATGAGTCTAGAAAGTTGAAGATAAAATAATAGAAAACGTAAGAGAATACATATATCTAGGTCATAAAATACAAATAGGGAAGGAAAACCAACCGGCTGAAATTCCTAGAAGAATAAGTCTCAGCTGGGCAGCTTTTGACAAACTCGGATTCATTCTTAAATCCAGTAACACCCCCTAAGTCTGAAAAGAAAAGTCTATGAGTCGTGCATCCTGCCAGTTCTTACTTATGGTATTGAAACAACCTCCCTAACATGTAAAACCATTAATAAGCTTTGGGTTACACAACGAGCAATGGAAAGGGCTATGCTGGGAATTAGTTTACGAGATAGAGTTCTAAATGAAGAAATCAGAAGAAGAACGAAAATAACAGATGTGAGCAAACGAGTAGCGCAGCTAAAATGGAGATGGGCTGGACATATCGCAAGACATGACATAGACAGATGGACATACAAGATAACAGCATGGCGGCCAAGAGAGAACAAGAGAAGTGTTGGCAGGCCCCAAAAGAGATGGCGTGACGACATCCAGAAAATTACCGGAAAAAACTGGATGGGAATCGCTACGGACCGACAGAAATTGAAAAATATGGAAGAGGCTTACATTCAGGAGTGGATGAAAACGGGCTGATATGAATGAATGAATGAATCTAATCTAAATGGAAGCCTTTCAAAGCCCCCTAGTACCAATTTTGGATCAAATCCAGAAATTGAAAATTTCTAGACCGCCATATTGCATCTGACATATTAGATTTTCTTAAAATAATTTTATATTCGCCATTTACATCCTCAAAAAGATTTATTCCCACATTTGAACAAAATCGAAAAATGTTAAATTTTCAGTTTGCCATATTGAATCCTGAAAAAATACTATTAAATTCATAATTTACACCCTCAAAAACCCCCTATATAAGTTATGGAGAAAATCAAAAAATATAAAATTTTTAAGACGCCATATTGATTCCGCCAGATTGAGTTTTTCAAAAAATATTTTAAATTCGGAATTAACAGTAACAAAAATCCCCCAGTACTTATTTTAGACAAAATCGAGAGATATGGAATCTTTAATCCGTAATCTTGGATCCGCCATATTTATTTTTTTTAATGATGTCATATTCGTTATGTGCGACCCCGAAAACTCCCCCATACCAATTTTGGAGAAAATCGGACAAAATTGATTTTTTGTCCACCATATTGGATCCGCCATATTGAATTTTTTAAAAATACTTTGGATTCGTTATGTGCGGCCCCAAAAACTTCCCCACCTCAATTTTGGAGAAAATCGGACAATATTAAGTTAATTGGATCCGCCATATTGAATTTTTAAAAAATAATTTCAGATTCGTTGCGTACAACCCCGAAAATACCAATTTTGGAAAAAATTAGACAAAATTAATTTTTTTGGCGGCCATATTGTCAGCGTCATCTTGGATTTTACTGCTCCAATTTCGTCCAAAAAAGTATGGGACCACTGCAGCAAAGCAACTTCTTGAACATAACGTAAAAAATTTCATTCAAATCGGTGCCTCCGTTCCAGAGTTATAGGTGTACATTCATAAAAAAAATACATAATCGACTGAGAACCTCCTTCTTTTAAAAGTCGGTTAAAAATACGCTGAGTCACCTTCAACTACATTTTTTCAAATCTCAAATGGAAATTACTTGTTAGTTGAAGTGAGGTTACACCATGTTGTTTTAGCCCCATAGATCCCATTCCTTTTTAACCGACTTCTAAAAGAAGGAGGTTCTCAATTCGTCGACTATGTATTTTTTTTTTTATGTATGTACACCGATTATTCCGGAACGGCTGCACCGATTTGAATGAAATTTTTTACGTTATGTAAGGGAAGTTGCTGCGGTGGTCCCATATTTTTTTAGATGAAATTGGTGCAGTAAAATCCAAGATGGCGCTTACAATATGGCGGCCAAAAAAATTAATTTTGTCCGATTTTCTCCAAAATTGATATGGAGGAATTTTCGGGATTGTACCCAACGAATCTGAAATTATTTTTAAAAAATTCAAAATGCCGGATCCAATATGGCGGACAAAAAAATTTAATTTAGTCCGATGTGCTCCGAAATTGGTATGGGAGAGTTTTCGAGACTGCACATAACGAATCTGATATTATTTTTAAAAAATTCAATGTGGCGGATCCAATATGGCGGACGAAAAAATCAGTTTTGTCCGATTTTCACCAAAATTGGTAAGAGGGAGTTTACGGGGTCGCATATGACGAATCTAAAATAATTTTTGAAAAATTCAATATGGCGGATCCAATATGGCGGACGAAAAAATCAATTTTGTCCGATTTTCTCCAAAATTGGTACGGGGGAATTTTCGGACTCGCATATGACGAATCTAAAATAATTTAAAAAAAATTCAATATGGTGGATCCAATATGGCCGACAAAAAAATTAATTTTGTCCGATTTTCTCCAAAATTGGTACGGGGAAGTTTCCGGAGCCGCATATGATGAATCTAAAATAATTTTTAAAAATTCAATTGGTGGTTCCAATATGGCCGACAAAAAAATCGTTTTTGTCCGATTTTTTCCAAAATTGATACGAAGGAGTTTTCGGAGTCGCATATGACGAATCTAAAATAATTTTTAAAAAATTCAATATGGCGCATCTAATATGGCGGACGAAAAAATGAATTTTGTCCTATTTTCTCCAAAATTGGTATGGGGAAGTTTTCGGGGCCTCACATAAAGAATCTGAAATTATTTTTAAAAAACTCAATATGGCGGATTCAATATGGCGGACAAAAAAAATTTTGGTAGATTTTCACCAAAATTGGTACGGGAGAGTTTTCAGGGTCACACATGACGAATCTAAAATTATTTTTAAAAAATTCAATATGGCGTATCTAATATGGTGGATAAAAAATTAATTTATTTTCTTTAAATATCGATATTGTAAGGTTTTGGGGTCTATATTACCAATCTAAAATTAATTTGAAATTTAAGATAGTGGATTTTCTATGACAGACTAAATATTCGTTTGACCCAATTTGATTGGTATTTGGAAAAATCTAAGAACTAAAGAATTTTTAGTGGTTCATTTTAGGGTGATTTATAACTTTGGATAAAATGGGTACTTTTTTGCCAGTTTGGAGTCATTGCGAGATACATTAATCTCGATTAGTACTTAGTTCAAATAATTTATGAATATCATAATGAATTCTAAAACTAAAAATAGAAAAATAAAATTTTTATAAAAAATGGAACCGACTTCTAAAAGTGCCCTAAAAAGTGAAAAATAGCATAAATTTTTATATGAAATTGAACTTTTTGAAGTCGGCGCCAAATTATTTGTACACGAAATAAATAACTACTAATATATACAAATTATGTTAAGAACGCAATTACAAATAAAGTATTTTTACTCTGTTTATGCAAATCACATTTTGTCAAGTATTAGTTTGGCGCCGACTTCAAAAAGTTCAATTTCATATAAAAATTTGCAGTTATTTTTCACTTTTTAGCGCACTTTTAGAAGTCGGTTCCATTTTTTTATAAAAAATTTATTTTTATGAAGTTCGATCTTGTACTTCACATAATTTAATTCTAGACTTTACGAAGTAAAACCAAATTTTTTGAGAATATTTTTTGTAAATACAATAAGTAACTTAAGTTGACGTGTTTCGGAGTTTCCGAAAATAAACTAGGAAAAGAGGGCGAGCCACCCCAAAAAATATATTTTTTTCATATCTTAGATCTAATTAAGATATCTCTATAAATCTCAATTAGAACTTGAGATCATTTTGAGACATCTTAAAACAAATAGTTCGGGAAAATAAGGAATCAAAGGAATGAATTAACTTGTAATTAGCAAAAAATTGGGCCCATGTAGGATTCGAACCCACGACCTCCGAGTTATCAAGTTTAGTTCGGCGCTCTAACCAACTGAGCTAACGAGCCATGACGTTTCCATATTAATTTTATATAAAATTACTTTTAACTCATCGATTTTCCCAGAATAATTTGTCATTATTAAGAGATCCACTCAGCAAACATAATGCTAAAGCCAAAAACAATTTATATACAAAAAGAACATTTCCATAATATTTTCTAAATAAACATACACAGCTGGCTATGATTCACCAACAAGGAAGGTACCTGAAGTGTCCGGCTCTAATTTTAATGAAACTGTAATATGTTGTAGATGCACATAGAGGGTAAGGTGAAAACGGCCCTTAAAGTCCTCCTCTAAAACATTGTTTTGAAATATCTCAAATTCTAAGTGAATATATTTACAAAACAAAATAGAAATTATTAATAATAAAAACTGTGGTAATTTCAACCTCAAGGATATCATCCCTTATTTTTTATAAGGGTAAACCGTCTTTTAGCGCACATAATTTAATTCTAAAAATTACAAAATTTAATGGAATTGCTTGAAATAATTTTTTACGAATACAAAAGAAACTTAAGTTGACATGTTTCGGGGTTTCCGAAAATAAACTAGTAAAAGAGGGTGAGCCACCCCCAAATACTTTTTTTTAAATATATCCAGATCTAATTAAGATATCTCTACAAATCTCCATTAGAACTTGAGATTAAAAAAAATTATTTGTTGGTGACTCACCCTCTTTTACTAGTTTATTTTTAAAAACCCCGAAACACGTGAACTTAACAATTCTATAGAATTTCGTATTTTTAGAATTAAATTACGTGCACGAATTGATGGCTTACCCTCATAAAAAATAAGAGATGATATCCTGGGGGTTAAAGTACCATAGTTTAACATAATTTCGAATAATAAGTCATTTTCATTTTGTTTTCTAAAAATATTTCAATTAGAACTTGAGATTTAAAAAAGTATTTGGGGGTGGCTCACCCACTTTTATTAATTTATTTTTAGAGACCCCAGAACAACCTGAGTTATTTATGGTATTCGTGAAAAAATATTTGCAAACAATTCCATTAAATTTCGTAATTTTTAGAATTAAATTACGTGCGTGAATAGATGGTTTACCCTTACAAAAAATAAAGGATAATATGGTTGGGGAATAAAATACCATAGTTTAACATCATTTCGAATAATAAATCATTTTCGTTTTGCTTTTTAGAGATATTTTAATTAGAACTTGAGATATTAAAAAATATATTTGGGGGGTGACATATCCTCTTTTACAAATTTATTTTTAGGAATCCCGAAACCTGCCAACTTAAGTGACTTACGGAATTCATGAAAAAATATTTTCAAACAATTCTATTAAATTTTATAATTTTTAGAATTAAATTATGTACGTTAATAGATGGCTTACATTATATAAAATAAGGGATGTATGTTATCCTTGGTAGTGAAGATACCATAGTTTAACAGCATTTCGAACAAAAATTAATTTCTATTTTGTTTTGTAAAGATATCTCCCTAAGAATCGGAGATAATTCAAAAATACTCTTTTTAGGGGCGGTTTTCACCTCATTATAGTCACTGCTGATAAAAAACATGTGCCTTTTATTTTTGTATCCTCACAACATATTGAAGTTTCAATAAAATTGGAGCAGGACAGTTAATCCTAGCTAGCTGTGCATGTTTATTTGAAAATTATAATGGAAATGTTCGTTTTGTATATAAGTTGTTTTTGGCTTTAGCATTAATAGGCACATCATGACCTGAAAAAATTTCTTATTTTATATATATATATATATATATATATATATATATATATATATATATATATATATATATATATATATATATATATATATATATAATCAGGATTTGTTTGCTGAATGGGACTCTTAATAATGACAACTTATTCTGGGAAAATTGATAAATTAAAAGGATTTATATATAAAATTAATATGAAACCTTCATGGCTCGTTAGCTCAGTTGGTTAGAGCGCCGAACTAAATTTGATAACTCGGAGGTCGTAGGTTCGAATCCTACATGGGCCCACTTTTTTTGCTAATTACAAATTAAATTATATGCTTAATTCATTCTCGAACTATTTGTTTTAAGATGTCCCAACATGATATGATAAAATCATCTGTGCAGCAGAAGTGAACCAACTGCGAATTTACTAACTAAAGAGAAGAATTAATTCTTATCCGTAGTAACTAAACGGAACTGTGTATGGCGTTATGTGCTAGTAGCGTTTGTAGTGTTTTTTGAATCTGTTCTGTTATCTTTCAAGGATCCTTTGTACTGTGTTATTTAGCTATGAGTTTTTAATATAGGCTTCTACCTCTCACTTCCAGAAAAGTATTAGGAGAACTCTAGTTAAAATGGATTTCTCTGTGACTTAGGTAGCATTGCGAGGTACACTGCATATCTCATGTATTATTTAGTTTAAATAATTTTTAAATATCGTGACGAGTATAAAAACAGAAATCAAAAATTAAAACTTTTATAAGAAAAACTGAACACCCTCCTAGAAAGCTCTAAAAAATGAAAATAAAAATATTACTTTTTAATTGAAAAAAATTACTATTAATACGAGATATGAACAAGCTATAGTAAGAAAGCAATCATAAATAAAGTTAGTTATGAAATCATTCTTACTCTCTTTTTTTTGGTAAGCACATCTTTTTGAAGTAATATTTAATTGCATTTTTAAAGACTTGTCCACTGATACTTCAATAAATGGGGTAAATGAAAAAGGAAACACCTTTCCTCATCGCATACGGGAAGTGCCCTAATTTCTTTCATTATTCCGTAATTAAAAGTGAAGAAAAGAAACAAAATTATAAATAAGGCTATGACACACACCCGGACGGACTTGAGATCCTGTAATAGTTATCGAACCATAAAATTAAGGGTGTCATCTTTTATTCCAACTTCGACTACTCTCGATGAACTGAGATCAAAAGATTTAATACCACTCCTAACCAGATTCTGATGAAGAAAACTCACTTTAAAATAACATGTTGTAACTAAGGACTAGGTAATTCAGCAGCATCCTTATAGTAATATTTTACCGACGAAGCATCGTTAGTACAATGTAATGAAAGAAATATCAAATCGTGATGAGTCATCATCATAATTTGTTATGTTTCTGGTAGAATTCTGGACTGTATTGGTATCAGAAGTGAGAATTATTACCGAATTTCCCGAAAATTCTATTTATAAAATAAAAGAGATATGTATAGAGAAAAACGGATTTCTCTGTTTGATTTGTTATGAAGTAGCAAGATTAATTTTCGATAAAGTTCTAAAACCTGATGATGTTTTTGAAGCAAAAGATAGTAATACCGGTGGGATGAACATAATCCAGCATAAAATGAATACTGGCAGTACACAACAAAAACACCCTAGAAGACTTCCCGCGGCCAAGAAGTGGAGTTACTTGTAGACAAAATGCGGGAGTTATAGAAGAATAGTCGAGTCCTTGGTCATCTCCCGTTGTATTGGGAGTCAAGAAGGATGAAACTATTAGAATTTGTGTTGACTATAGGAAGCTTAATGATGCTACTAAGAAATACAGTTATTTACTTCCTAGAAGTGACAAAAATTTTACCATTTTGGTTAGATTACCATGTTTCTCCACATTCGATTTAAAAAGTCGATATTGGCAAGTAGGCACGCAAGATAAAGATAAGGAAAAGACTGCTTTTTCCCCTGGCACTGATCTGTATCATTTTAACGCGATGTAGTTCGGACTCTGTAATGCCTCTAAAACTTTCTGATTTGAAAAGATAGCGAAAAACAAACTACACGATTGGATTTGTCATTAACAAAGAAGCCCAGGAACGAATCCTATTTGTAAACTAAAAGAAATAACAAAAAAATGACTTCATCATTGAACTTGTCATCAATAAAAAAGTTTAGAACCATATTTTTAATAACATTCTAGACGTTTCTATCATATATCTAAGACAGCAAGCAGCTAAAATAGCTGATTTTATAGATTATATACAACAACTTCGCTTTAACGACAAACAAGAAGAGGACGAACGGCGCCAAAAAGAAAAAGAACGTCGCAGTAAAGATAAAGATAAACTTTGCTAATGGATACAAAAGGTCAGCAAAAATGCAATCAAACTATGCAATTGTTTAAAAAGCGGATGGGCGAAATATGACAAGACATATAGACCACGGTTTATCTGTAAAATGTTGGGGTTTCGTGGATGTAAACTGGAACATGGAAATTTTTGCATGAGAGCCTTCAGAATAACCTGAATAACGATAAATTTGATATGCGTCAATTCAAAAAGTTGGGCAACATTGTTTTTATTAATAAAAATATAAAATTAACGAAAAAAAAGCGTTTTTTTTTAAACTTTCTCTCGTGTAACTTTGAACCTATTCATTTTAGAGGAAAGTTAAAAAGGAAAAAAAGTTTCTTAATTAAATTTTCCATAAGATAATGTTGATCGGAAATCTCAAAATATATTTCCCTTATTGCAAAATAGCAATAATTAAAAAAAAAAGGTAAAAAAGCAGTTTTTTAATCAATTTTTTTCGACATTTAAATTTTTCTGAGGACCTTTATATTAGAGCAAAGAAAACTTTATGCCATGATTAAATAACACGCTAAAATTCGTTAGGATCGAATAGATAGTTTTTGCACAATAATTTTGCAATCCGATTTCGTTTATAAAAATTGACAATTCTAAAATATCACGTTAACGTATCTAAATTTATTTTCGACATATAGTAGGGAACTCAAGTTTTCCAACGCTTTTTTCAGAATCAAAATCGGATGATTTGGACGCTCTCAGGAATTGTTTAAAGACATTGTTGATATTTTTGTTTATAAACAAATAGATTATCTTGGCGGATTTCTATTGGATTTTTTTTGCAATACATGTCTTGAAAGTACTTGAAAAGATGCTTCTTTTCGTGAAAAAAAAAATTAATCCGTCAATTAGTTTCCGAGATACAAACTGTCAAAGTTGACAGGCTGTTACGGCAAATCTATAAACAATACAGACCTGATTCTTGAACCAAACACATTGACTTGCCGAGTTCTTTTTTGATACAAATATTTACATGTTTATGTTATCGGAAACTTCAATAAAAAATGAAAAAAAAGGTGGGGAGCTCTCATTTTAAACTTGAATTCGAAGATTCAAAATACATATTTGAAAAAAAAATTCATTTTCTTGGCTTCTAATGGAGCGGTTTTGATCACTTTTTTTTAACCAATTTACCACGACTAATGGAGCTCAAATATCATAATGCCATGTACCCATCATGCATTCATTTTATTATAAACAAATGACGTTATTTATGTATCATACTTACAGCATGCTGCACCCTATAGTATTGGACTTTCCAAGCGAACCTTTGTTTATTAATATAATTAAGCAAACTATAACGATATATATTTACTTTAATTATCAAAATTGTTTAAACAATCATTGTTTAAACAAATTGAAAAATTTAATGTAAAAAAACGTTTATCTGAACTCTGTAAAGTTTCTAATATAATATTTAGTGTTAAGAGAGCTTTGTTGAACTTTTTGAACCTAATTTATAAAAAATAACTATTTCATTTTTATCTGTATTTTACGAATAAAATAATTTGAAACCAAAATTTTTTACACTTTGTTTAAAAGATGATTATTTAAACAATTTTGATAATTAAAGTAAATATATATCGTAATAATATGCTTAATGATATTAATACACAAAGATTCGATTGGAAAGTCCAATATTATAGGCTGCAGTACGCTGTAAGTATGATGCATAAATAACGTCATTTGTTTATAACAAAATGAATGCATGATGGGCACATGACGTTATGACATTTGAGCTCCATTATTCGCGGTACATCGGTTTAAAAAAAATGATTAAAATCGCTCCGTTAGAAGCCGAGAAAATAAAAATTTTTTTCAAATACGTATTTTGTATTTTCGAATTCAATTTTAAAATGAAAGCTCCCCACCCCTTTTCTATTTTTTTATTAAAGTTTCCGATAACATAAACTTTTAAATATTTGTATCAAAAAAAAGCTCTGCAAGACAAATTTTTTGGTTTAAGGATTAGGTCTATATTGTTTATAGATTCACCGTAACAGGCTGTCAACTTTGACAGTTTGTATCTCGGAAACCAATTGATGGATTTGAAATTTTTTTCACAAAAAGAAGCATCTCTCCAAGTACTTTTAAACCATGTATTGCAAAAAAAAAATCCAAACAAAATCCGCCGAGATAATCTATTTGTTTATAAGCAAAAATATCAACAATGCCTTTAAACAATTCCCGAGGGCGTCCAAATCATCCGATTTTGATTCTGAAAAAAAGCGTTTGAAAACTTGAGTTCCCTACTATATGTCGAAAATGAATTTAAATACGTTAAGGTGATATTTTGGACTCGGACAAACTTCAGAAATGGTCAATTTTTGTAAACGAAATCAGATTGCACAATTATTGTGCAAAAACTATCTATTTGATCCTAACGAAATTTAGCGTGTTATTTTATCATGGCATAAGGTTTTCTTTGCTCTAATATGAAGGTCTTCAGAGAAATTAATTAATTATTGCTATTTTGCAATAAGGGAAATATATTTTGAGATTTCCGACCAACCTTGTCTTATGGAAAATTAATTATGAAACTTTTTTTCATCTTCAACTTTCCTCTAAAATAAATAGGTTCAAAGTTACACGAGAGAAAGTTTGAAAAAAAACGTTTTTTTTTCGTTAATTTTATATTTTTATTAATAAAAACAATGTTGCCCAACCTTTTGAATTGACGCATATCAAATTTATCATTATTCAGGTTATTCTAAAAGCTCTCATGCAAAAATTTCCATGTTCCATTTCACATCCACCTAAAAACAAATAAGCCCTGGTCTAATAGGAGATGTACGCCAAGAAATAAATAGCATTGGATCAAATATGCGACAATTCATAGAAGAAATATGACAAGTGAAAGAAAGAGTAAACGAGATAGAATCTAAAATGAAGAGCCTTCAGGTAGAGATCGATAAAATAAGGAAGCAAGTCCCTTCTGATAAAATAATAAGAACCAGATAAAACATCAAACCCAAACTTATGATGGTCAAACATCTTGGATAACGTACAAACACTAGTTTGAAGCTGCCACTGATGCAAATAATTGTAACTTCAATGAAATAACTACTGCATTAGTAATTGCACTCCGTGGACCAGCACTAGAGCCATTGCAAATCATTTCTATAACACAACAAGAAGACTATAAAATTCTTAGTGCTGCACTGGAAAGAAAATTTGAAGATCATTACCGGCGCTATTTATACAAGTCACAACTTAAGTCTACACATCAGAAAAAGGGCAAAAGTCTGTAAGAATATGAAGCAGATGTAAGACGTCTTGCTCATCTAGCTTATCCAAGAAATACGGGAGAATTTCAAAAAGAGCGTATGTAGCTTATAAGCAACTTCAGTTTTTGTAGTGAAGCGTTGGACAGGACCTTGGAAATAGAAGCAGTTGTAATGTGGCAAGGTTAAAAATAAGAGCCATTACTATAAAGGAAAACAATGATTCACCGAACCAAACAATAGAGACAATGTTACCTGAAATACTTAAAAAAATAAACACAACTACAAACTACACATAACACACGTTATATTATAAACCAGATAGAATATTACAAATGTACACGAACTGGATACGTAAGAAGGGACTGTCGGATACCATTAGGATCTCGTTCATCATCTAGAGACTGTACAGAAAAGCACTAGGGAATACTACAAATAGTCAACATTAACGAGCGGTTGTTAACCAATATCGAGAAGGACCCCAGAATTATTTCTATTTGTAGCCTAGGGAGGACTGCATCCCGAAAAATAAATTTAGGGTCCTACCATTGTCAAGAAAAGCAACGTTAGGAACTGTAACTGGAGAGATAGCTGATGTGATTGGAGAAGTGCAAGGGGAGCTTCAATTTGGAAGGCTAAAATTGAACCACTTGGTGTTAGTTGCATATATACAAGATAAGTTTATTCTGGGGATGGACCTGATTCGGCAACACACCGAAGAATTTATTCCGTTGAATAACCATAATACCGAACCAGAATAAAGGGAAGCATAGAGAAAATCATTTACGGAAGACTGGATAAGACTTTTGGAAGTTAAGTTGGATTAGTTTAACAGCTCAATAAACCCTGATAGCGAAGGCTTTAGTTAATTTAATTGAAATAATGCCAAATCGAGTAGCCAATATTCTCCTTATGTCAAAATTAATAAGGCAGACGAAGTAGTATTACACGAGTCAGTAAAATGGGTGGTAAAATAATGAGAAACCGTCAGAAGTACACCAAAATGCACTAATTAGACAGTTCCAGACACACCGGAAACATCTTTCGTCGCAAGAATTTGAGAAAGCCAAAAAGTTTATAGGGAAGCTTTATGATGTTTTTCAAGCAAAAGATAGTAATATCGGTAGGATAAACATAATTAGCATAAAATGAACACTGGCAGTGCACAAGTACACCCTAGAAGAGTTCCCGTAGCCGAGAAGTGGAATTACTTGTAGACAAAATGATAAATGCGGGAGTTATAGAAGAATAGTCGAGTCCTTGGTCATCTCCCGTTGTATTGGGAGTCAAGAAGGATGGAACTATTAGATTTTGTGTTAACTATAAGAAGCTTAATGATGCCACTAAGAAAGAAAGTTATTTACTTCCTAGAGGTGACAACAATTTGAAAATTTTGGTTAGATTACCATATTTCTCCACACTCGATTTAAAAAGTGGATATTGGCAGGTAGACATCCAAGATTAAAATAAGGAAAATATTGTTTTTTCCCCTGTCATTGATCTATATCATTTTAATGTGATGCCATTCGCACTCTGTAATGCCCTTGCCATTTTTGAGTGACTAATGGAAACATTACTACAATGTCTTACATGGAAAACAAGTATAGCCTACGTTGATGATGTTGTGGTTATGAAAAAAATATTTGATGAACACTTACAGAATTTACAGCAAGTTTTTGCAAGAATTAAAAACGCTAACCTTCGACTTAAACCCAAGAAATGCTTACTGTTCCAACAAGAAGTTGAATTTTTTGGACATGTAATATTACCAGAAATTTGTTATATTTCTGGTAGAAGTTTGGACTTGTAATCTAATATATTGTATTTGATTCTATAGGTATATAAACAGCGATTGGATAAGGATAGCTCATTAATTGTATATGAACAGTGAAGGTATTAAGAAGTAGTAATTAAAGAGTTGTATTTTTAAAGAGATAAGATTGTAACAATATATAGAACAATAAATAAAATAATGACGTATCCTTGACTTTAGGAAAGCGTCATTGGCTTTCATAAGAATAAAATCTCGAGTACCCATTTCTCTAAAAGTTTTGTAAATATATTTAATCTATTTACAAATAAAAAATAAAACCAATGGTAATATTTCAAAAGCTACTTAAAGCTTCCTAGAAACCGATATCGATGTAAACAATAGCCCAAATATATAGTCTTAGTCATAATTAAGAGTTCCAATTTTAAATTGTTGTAAAAATGATTTTAACAAATTTTTATGTTTTTTTTTATAAAGAATCGGCTAAACTTCTAATAAAAGAGTAGTTTTTAAATTGAAGTACGTCAAATATTGAAAATTCTCATAAAATCACTTCTCGTGCGAAACTCTGTATGACGCAGAACAGACCTTTACCTAAATTTCTTACCTAGTAAATTTCGGAACAGCTTGTAAGTTTTTATTATGCCCAAAATGAATTTATTTGTCAATGCTTCTAAAAGCTTTAATTAAATTGTCTAGTATGTTTAGCTCTACTAAGTCCAGAATATATATATATATATATATATATATATATATATATATATATATATATATATATATATATATATATATATATATATTCTTTAATTAGTATTCAGTTTACAAAAATGCCAGACACCCGAACCGGCTTTGCACGAGTACGAGTGGGGTTATAAATAAGAACTGTGTGATAGTAATGTATTGCCATACGTGACGTATGTAATATGATATCTAGGTATATCTTAACTTCTGTTTTTAACCAATTCATAAACGAAAATCATAGTTATCGTCAGAAAATATAGTCACGAAGTAAGGTAAACTCCATGCATATCTGAGGAATAAAAATATTATTTGTTAGGACATAATTAATATCTGGCAATCCTCAAGTACTCCAATTTTAGTCTCGGGATGAAAACTATTCTTTTCTGAGTGCATTATCTAAATAAGGAAAACATATACCAAAAAATAAGGAATATACGAGGTAGTGAGTTTTCAATTTCATTATTTTTTCTGCCTTCAATATCAAGAATAGATAATAAATAAATAAATATATATATATATATATATATATATATATATATATATATATATATATATATATATATATATATATATATATATACAGGGTGATTCAAAAATCGATCACGAAACTTAAGGGGGTGATTCTACTTGACAAAATAAGGGTAGAGCTTCATATAATTTTTTTTCAAAATGTCATTCGTTTTCGAGTTACAAGCCGTCCAAGTTCAAGTTTTTATTTTTTGTTTTTTGAATTACTCGCTTACAGGAAAACCGATTTGACTAATATTTGAAAGATAGGCTAAGTCTTCTGCGCTTCATCATTTTAGTAACAATTCACATTGATTGTTTGCCGCTAGAGGGCACTTTACCTACATTGAAAATTGTTTTTTTGTCATAATTTTTTAGTGTTGACAGCTACAGTAGTTTTTGGCATAATTTCTGAAAGACTGATGCCAGGCCTTTAAAAAAGGTGCTCTTTATTTACATCGCTAAACCCAACGGTTTAGACGTAAATCACCCTTAAAAATTAAGTGGTAAATTTATTTTTCTCATTTCATTACCACCAGCTACCAGGTAAATAGCTATCAAAGTATACTAGAGCTGTCAGTTTAACATCAAATAAATTCGCTTTTTAAACTATTTAATTTATAATCTTAAAATAACTAATAATGGCTAATCACCAATATTCAAATATTGAATATTGTGATATCCATTTTTGTTATGGAAAAGCAAATGGTAATGCAGAGTTGGCAAGAAGATATTATATGGAGAGTTATCCGGAAAGAAATATCCCTCATGCTCAAACATTTTCCAGTGTGCACAGGAGGCTTGGGGAATGTGGTTCCTTTAAAAGTTATAATGGAAATAGGGGAAGACCTAGAACTGCTAGAAACGTGCAACAAGAAGAAAGAGTGCTTGAAATTATTGAAGA
The DNA here is from genome assembly GCA_034092305.1 of Diaprepes abbreviatus. Taxonomy (NCBI): domain Eukaryota; kingdom Metazoa; phylum Arthropoda; class Insecta; order Coleoptera; family Curculionidae; genus Diaprepes; species Diaprepes abbreviatus. The sequence goes on from JASJET010000026.1 coordinate 772,147, forward strand.
TAATCCAGGTATTAGTACTAGAAAAATTGGGAATGAAGTGCGGCTCTGTCAGGCTAGTTCATGGAGGATACTAAGAGAAGAACAACTCTACCCGTTTCATTCAAAAAAGGTGCAGGCTCTTTATGACGATGATCGGCCGAGACGGTTGGAAATGTGCAATCAGATCCTAGCTAAGTATGAACACGATAATCGATTAATTGGCGTCATATTATTCACTGACGAAGCTGGTTTCACTCGTGATGGCATAACAAATCTACACAACATACACACATATGCTTACGAGAACCCAAACAATGTGGTAGAAACGAAACATCAGCGTAGATTTTCACTAAATATGTGGGCAGGGATAATAGGAGATTACCTTATTGGTCCTCATTTCTTTGATGGCCCATTAACTGGTGACGTATACTTAGATTTTATCCAAAATCGTCTCCCATTGTATCTGGAAGATGTGCCATTGGAAGTAAGGGCCAACATGTGGATCTTCCAAGACGGAGCTCCGCCCCACTTTAGTATACGTGTCCGACAGTATTTGAATGCAACGTATCCTGAGCGATGGATAGGACGAAGTGGACCATTGGCATGGGCAGCGAGGTCAACAGACCTTAATCCTATGGATTTTTTCTTTTGGGGTCATTTGAAACAATTGGTGTACGATATTCCAGTAATCAACGTCGAGGATCTTCGCTTCAGGATAATCGAAAAGTGCCAAATTATTAAAGAAACACCAGGAATTTTTCATCGAGTTAGGCGACATTTTTTGAAGAGTGTTAGGAAATGTATGGAAGAAAATGGGGGACATTTTGAGAATCTTTTTTAGTTTGTTTAGTACTGTTTCGTTAATTTTTATCAATTAAATGTATATCGCAATAATCCATAATATGAATATTTACTGATTAGCCATTATTAGTTATTTTAAGATTATAAATTAAATAGTTTAAAAAGCGAATTTATTTGATGTTAAACTGACAGCTCTAGTATACTTTGATAGCTATTACCTGGTAGCTGGTGGTAATGAAATGAGAAAAGTAAATTTACCTCTTAATTTTTAAGGGTGATTTACGTCTAAACCGTTGGGTTTAGCGATGTAAATAAAGAGCACCTTTTTTAAAGGCCTGGCATCAGTCTTTCAGAAATTATGCCAAAAACTACTGTAGCTGTCAACACTAAAAAATTATGACAAAAAAAACAATTTTCAATGTAGGTAAAGTGCCCTCTAGCGGCAAACAATCAATGTGAATTGTTACTAAAATGATGAAGCGCAGAAGACTTAGCCTATCTTTCAAATATTAGTCAAATCGGTTTTCCTGTAAGCGAGTAATTCAAAAAACAAAAAATAAAAACTTGAACTTGGACGGCTTGTAACTCGAAAACGAATGACATTTTGAAAAAAAATTATATGAAGCTCTACCCTTATTTTGTCAAGTAGAATCACCCCCTTAAGTTTCGTGATCGATTTTTGAATCACCCTGTATATATATATATATATATATATATATATATATATATATATATATATATATATATATATATATATATATATATATATATATATATATATATTTTTCTGAAATTTCTTGGGTATGAGGTTTTTTGTTTTTAAAACAATCTAATCAAAATTTGACGTTTCGCCCATTTTTTTGGGCTTTATCAAAAATATATTGTCAGTCAGTCTATGGATAAAATCTACAGAGAAAAACAGAACAATCAGCCATCATTGAAACAATTAAATACACTTAAAATAGACATACATATTTTATAACTAACACACTGTACAATATTAAAAATGTAAATTTAAAATTCTTTGCTAGATACGCACCCGTTGTAGTTGTGCCGTATATAATTCAACTAAGAGTATACATTGTCAGTATGAAGGAATTTGGTATTATCAGTAAAAGTTTTTTTTTAATATATTTTTATTAATTATTTGTGGAGCAATTATTATATTATTAAAGAATCAGATATTTTTTTTGGTATTTTAGTGTTGTATTTGTTATAATTTTTAATGCAGTTTTTAATTAATTAGGTTATAATAAATTTGGCTAAGATTTTTTATATCTTGTTTGTCATTTACGACATGCTTTTCTTTTTTAATATGAATCATCTCCTTAATAAGCAGCTTGCGGTAGCTTTGGTCCTGGGCTAATATCTGTGTGTTTGAGAAATAAAATTCGTGTTTTTGAGAAGATTCGTGCTTATGTAACGCAGTTGAAGCATTTTTGGTGTACTTGTGACCATTCAGTCTACTATCCAAATATTGCGTTGTCATGCCTATGTATTTTTTTGGGCAGTTTAGACAAGGTACAGCGTATATTAAATTTGACTTCTTTTTGGTTGCTACTTTGCTTTTTAACGGAGTGAAAAGTGAAGACAAAAGATTTTGAGATTTGTGGCATACAACAATGTCGTGTTTTTTTAAGGTGTATTTTATTTTTTCTGAAAGTCCTTGAGTGTACGGCATAGCTATGTATTTTTTGTTACCATCTGGGTTCGCTGATTTGTCTATATTATTAGTATTATAAAATTTATGAATTCGTTGTTTAATAATTTTATTAATTTGGTATTCTAAAAAGTTATTTTCAATCAGAATCTTTTTGACTTTCTTAAGTGTTTCGGCTCGATATTCAGGAGACGTTAAAGTTAGTGCTCTGTCAGTTAGACCGATGATAACGCTGTTCTTTTGAGATAGGGGATGGTGTGAATTGTAGTTCAAATATCGGCCAGACCATGTTTCTTTTGTATACCACTTCGTCTTAAGGCATTCATCAACATTGTTTCTTATTATTGTTATGTCCAAAAAGTTAATCCTACTGTTTTGTTCGATTTCTGATGTAAATTGTAATTTGGGGTGAAAGTTATTGAAGCAATCTAAAATGTCTTGTACATGGATTTCTGGAACGGCAGTAAGGCAATCATCAACATACCTTTTGAAAAAGGTCATAGGGATATTAGTATTATTTAAGACGGTTTCTTCCAAATACTCCATTACAAGTTGTGCAACTGTGGAAGAGATGGGTGATCCCATGGCACAGCCATCTAATTGTTGGTAAAAAGTATTTTGGTATTGGAAGTAATTATTAGTTAACGTTAGATTTATAGATTCTATAAAAAGATCTTGATTAAGGCTGGTATGTTCCTTTAAAATTTCCCACTTTTCTTTTATTATTTGATTTAAAAGTTCGTTAGGTATATTGGTATATAATGATACTACGTCAAGAGAAAGTAAACTATAATTATTTGGAATTTTTGTTCTGTTGATGAATTCCTTAAAACTAAAAGAGTCCTTTATATAATACTCATTTTTACAAGTAATTTTTGATAAACAATTACTAAGATATTTAGATAATTTGTAGAACGGTGATTGTATGCACGAGACTATGGGTCTAAGTGGAATGCCTGGTTTATGTAATTTAGGCAGTCCGTAGATCTTCGGTGCAACTGCGTTATGTATTAATAATTTTTTGCCTTCCGTTTCAGACATGAGTTTTTTGGATATCATTTTCTTGATCAAGGTATTATTTTTTAATTGAAAAGTGTTAGTAGGATCACTGCGAAGTTTCTTGTATGTTAGGTTGTCAGATAGTAAATTATTTAATTTTAAGTTGTAGTCCTTTGTGTTCATGACTACAGTTTTATTTGTTTTGTCTGGTTTTAAAATGGTTATATCGGGATTATCTTTAATAAATTGTTTTGCTTTATTTAGTTGCTTGGAAATTTTTTTCTGGAAGGTATTTGGTTTTTGATTTTTATGTTTTAATTTCATTTTATGATTTGTAATTATATTTACAATATCAGCGCGTATGGTATCTTTAATTTCAGTGGACTTGTCATGTATGGCAGATTCTAAACATGCTATATATTCAGTTGTTGGGAGTTGTTTTTCAGTTACCACTGGTAATGCGAATTTATCACCCAAAGCCAAAACCTCCGCAACATCCTGTGGAATTTGCTTATCAGAGATATTTTCTAACCAATCAGAAGTTTTACATTTGTCATTATTATTATTATTAGTATTTGAATCAAGCTTAGATATTTTATTTTGATTTTTAAGTTTTATATAATTAAAAATTTTTTCATATTTTAAGGTTTCATATTCTAAAAATTTCGTAAAAATCTCTAAAGGTATTTCATTTTTTATTTTTTGTGTAAGCTATAGCTATGCCGTACACTCAAGGACTCTCAGAAAAAATAAAATACACCTTAAAAAAACACGACATTGTTGTATGCCACAAATCTCAAAATCTTTTGTCTTCACTTTTCACTCCGTTAAAAAGCAAAGTAGCAACCAAAAAGAAGTCAAATTTAATATACGCTGTACCTTGTCTAAACTGCCCAAAAAAATACATAGGCATGACAACGCAATATTTGGATAGTAGACTGAATGGTCACAAGTACACCAAAAATGCTTCAACTGCGTTACATAAGCACGAATCTTCTCAAAAACACGAATTTTATTTCTCAAACACACAGATATTAGCCCAGGACCAAAGCTACCGCAAGCTGCTTATTAAGGAGATGATTCATATTAAAAAAGAAAAGCATGTCGTAAATGACAAACAAGATATAAAAAATCTTAGCCAAATTTATTATAACCTAATTAATTAAAAACTGCATTAAAAATTATAACAAATACAACACTAAAATACCAAAAAAAATATCTGATTCTTTAATAATATAATAATTGCTCCACAAATAATTAATAAAAATATATTAAAAAAAAACTTTTTCTGATAATATCAAATTCCTTCATACTGACAATGTATACTCTTAGTTGAATTATATACGGCACAACTACAACGGGTGCGTATCTAGCAAAGAATTTTAAATTTACATTTTTAATATTGTACAGTGTGTTAGTTATAAAATATGTATGTCTATTTTAAGTGTATTTAATTGTTTCAATGATGGCTGATTGTTCTGTTTTTCTCTGTAGATTTTATCCATAGACTGACTGACAATATATTTTTGATAAAGCCCAAAAAAATGGGCGAAACGTCAAATTTTGATTAGATTGTTTTAAAAACAAAAAACCTCATACCCAAGAAATTTCAGAAAAATAAATATAGATGGTTTAAGAAAACAAAGATATTATATATATATATATATATATATATATATATATATATATATATATATATATATATATATATATATATATATATATATATATAATTAAGATTTGTTTGCTGAGTGGGACTCTTAATAATGACAACTTATTCTGGGAAAATTGATAAATTAAAAGGATTCTTATATTAAATTAATATGAAACCTTTATGGCTCGTTAGCTCAGTTGGTTAGAGCGCCGAACTAAATTTGATAACTCGGAGGTCGTAGGTTCGAATCCTACATGGGCCCACTTTTTTGCTAATTACAAATTATATTATAAATCTTAATTGATTCTCGAATTATTTGTTTTAAGATGTACCAACATGATATGTTAAAATCATCTGTGCAGCAAAAGTGAACCAACTGCGAATTTACTAACTATAAAGACGAATTAACTCTTATCCGTATTAACTAAATGGAACTTAATGTGGTGTTATCTAGTGTTAGTAGCGTTTGTAGTGTTTCTTGAAGCTCTTCTGTTATTTTTCCAGGATCCTTTGTATTGTGTCATTTCACTGTGAGTTTGCAATATAGGGTTCTACCTCTCTCTTTCAGAAAAGCATTAGGAGAACTGTAGTTAAAATGGATAGTTTTCTATGACTGACTGAAGGTATCATTGCGAGGTACACTGCACATCTCGCTTATTATTTAGTTTAAATAATTTTTCAAAATCGTGACGAGAATAAAAATAAAAATCAAAAAATAAAACTATTATAAGAAAAACTGGACACCCTTCTAGAAAGCTCTAAAAAATGAAAATAAAAATATAACTTTTTAAATGAAAAAAATTACTATTAACACGATATATGAACAAGCTATAGTAAGAAAGCAATCATAAAAAAAGTTAGTTATAAAATCATTTCCACTCTCTTTTTTTTTGTTAAGCAGATTTTTTCGAAGTAATATTTTGGCGCCGACATATTTAATTGCATTTTTAAAGACTTATCCAGTGATACTTCAATAAATGGGGTACGTGAAAAAGGAAACACCCTTCCTCATCGCATACGGGAAGTGCCCTAATTTCTTTCATAATGGCGTAACTGAAACTGAAGAAAAAAGACAAAATTATAAGTAAGGCACACAGACGGACGGACTTGAGACGCTATAATGGTTATCGAGTCGTAAAAATTAAGGTTGTGATCGTTTATTCCAAATTGGACTACTCTCCGTGAACTGAGATCAAAAGATTAAATACCACTCCTAACCAGATTCTGATGAAGAAAACGTACTTTAAAATAACATAGTGTAACGAAAGACTTGGGGAATTCAGCAGCGTTCTTATAGTAATATTTTACCGACAAAGCATCGTTAGTACAATGTAATGGAAGAAATATCAAATCGTGATGAATCATTATCATAATTTGTTATGTTTCTGGTAGAATTCTGGACTGTATTGGTATCAGAAGTTAAAATTATCACCGAATTTCCCGAAAATTCTATTCATGAAATAAAAGAGAAATGTGTAGAGAAAAACGGATTTCTTTGTTTAATTTGTTATGAAGTAGCAATATAACATAAATTTTCGATGAAATTCTAAAACTTTTTTGAAAACTGATTTGAAACTCAAAAAGATAGCGAAAAACAAACTGCATGATTTGATTTGTCATTAACAAAGAAGTCAGGAACGAATCCTATTTGAAGCTGCCGCTAATGCAAATAACTGAAACTTCAAAGAAATAGCTATTGCATTAGTAAATGCACTCCGTGAACCAGCACTAGAGTCATTGCAAACCATTCTTATAACACAACAAGAAGACTATAAAATTCTTAGTGCTGCATTGGAAAGGAGATTTGAAGATCATTACCGGCGCTATTTATACAAGTCACAAGACATCATAGAAAGGGCAAGAATATGAAGCAGATGTCCCACGCCTTGCTCATCTAGCTTATCCAGGAAATACGGAAGAATTTCAAGAAGAGCCTAACATCCAGTATTTTATTGATGGGATCAGAGATCAAGAAATGGAGCGTATGTTGCTTATAAGCAACTTCAGTTATTGCAGTGAAGCACTGGACAGGGCCTCGGAAATAGAAGCAGTTATAATGTGGCAAAGCCAAACAATATGAGCCATTAGTATAAAGAAAAACAATGATTTACCGAACCAAACAATAGAGACAATGTTACCTGAAATACTTAAAAAAACTAAACACAAGAGGTGATATTTCACGGTGTATAAGAAACCAGATAGAATGTTACAGATGTACACGACCTGTACACATGAGAAGGGACTGTCGGATGCTATTAGGATCTCGTTCATCATCCAGAGACCGTATAGAAAAGCACTAGGGAAACTACAAATAGTCAACATTAAAGGGCGGATGTTAATCAATATCGAGAAGGACCCCAGAATTCTTTCTATTTGTAGCCTAGGGAAGACTGCAGCTCTGAAAAATAAATTTAAAGTCCTACCATTGTCGAGAAGGCAACGTTAGGCATTGCAACTGAAGAGATAGCTGATATGATTGGGGAAGTGCACGGGGAGCTTAAATTTGGAAGGCTAAAATTAAACCACTTGGTGTTAGTTGCCGATATACAATATAAGTTTTTTCTGGGAATGGACCTGATTCGGCGACATGGATTTGCCTTTGACAACAAGTTTGACACCTTAGAATTTATTCCCTTAAAGAACTATAATACCGAACCAATTAGAGTTATTGCCGAACAAACAAACAGAACAAAGGGAAGTATAGAGAAAATCATTTACGGAAGACTGGACGAGAGTTTTGGAAGTTTAGCTGGATTAGTTCAGCATCTCAATAATCCCTGGAAATACCTGATAGCGAAGGTTTTAGTCAATTTAATGGAAATCATACCAATAGGAATAGTTAATATTATTCCTATGTCAAAATTATATATATATATATATATATATATATATATATATATATATATATATATATATATATATATATATATATATATATATAAGGCAGACGAAGTTGTATTACACAAGTCAGTTAAAGGGGTGGCAAAGTATTGAGAAATCGGCAGAACTACATCAAAAAACTAATTGAGCAGCTCCAGATACATTGGAAACATCTTTTGCCGCCAGAATTTGAGAAAGTCAAGAACTTTATAGGGAAGCACGATCACTTTTTTTGAAGCAAAACATAGTAATACCGGTAGAATTACCATAATCCAGCATAAAATGAATACCGGCAATGCACAACAAATATACCCTAGAAAACATTCCGTAGCCAAGACGTGGAGTTACTTGTAGACAAAATTATGAATGCGGGAGTTATAGAAGAATAGTCGAGTCCTTGATCATCTCCCGTTGTATTGGTAGTCAAGAAGCATGGAACTACTAGATTTTGTGTTGACTATAGAAAGCTTGATGATGCCACTAAGACAGTTATTTACCTCCTAGAACTGACGACAATTTGACACGTTTGGTTGGATTATCATGTTTTTCCACACTCGATTTAAAAAGTGGGTATTGGCAGGTAGGCATTCAAGATAAAGATAAGGAAAAGACTGCTTTTTCCCCTGTCACTGGTCTGTATCATTTTAGTGTGGTGCCATTCGGACTCTGTAATGCCCCTGCCATTTTTGAGTGACTAATGATGTTGTGGTTATGAAAAAAACATTTGATGAACACTTACAGAATTTACAGCAAGTTTTTGCAAGAATTAAAAATGCTAACCTTTGACTTAATCCCAAAAAATGCTAACTGTTCCAACAAGAAGTTGAATTTTTTGGACATGAAGTATCACCCGAAATTTCTGGTAGAAGTTTGGACTTGTAATCTGATATATTGTATTAAATTCTATAGGTATATAATCAGGGATTGGATAAGGGTAGCTGATTAATTCTATATGAACATCGAAGGTACTAAGAAGTAGTAATTAAAGAGTTGTTATTTATTAGTGAAAAGTGTTGTGTTTTAATATGCGGACCCAGTGAATGACTTTAAAGAGATAAAATTGTAACAATATATCGAACAATAAATAAAATAATGACGTATCCTTGACTTTAGGAAAGCGTCATTGGCTTTCATATTCATAAGAATAAAATCTCGAGTATACATTTCTCTAGAAGTTTTTAAAATATATTTAATCTATTCACAAATAAAAAATAAATTTATTGATGATATTTTAAAAGCTACTTAAAACCTTCCTAGAAACCAATATCGATGTAAACAATAGCCCAAATATATAGTCTTAGTCATAATTAAGAGTCCCAATTTTAAATTGTTGTAAAAATGATTTTAACAAGTTTTTATGTTTTTTTTTTTTATAAAGAATCGGCTAAACTTCTAATAAAGAGTAGTTTTTGAATTGAAGTACGTCAAATATTGAAAATTCTCATAAAGTCACTTCTCGTGCGAAACTCTGTATGACGCAGAACAGACCTTTACCTAAATTTCTTACCTAGTAAATTTCGGAATAGCTTATAAGTTTTTATTATGCCCAAAATGAATTTATTTGTCAATTCTTTTAAAAGCTTTAATTAAATTTTGTCTAGTATGTTTAGCTCTACTAAGTCCAAACATTTGATCAAGCATGTATCAATTACTTCACTGACTTTCAACCTTTAAGTATTTGCGACTCGTTTTTTGGTTTAGACCAGTCTCGAATTTACAAGATATGTATTTGTAAGTATAAATGGAAACTGCGTTGCGTTGATGCGTTTTCTCCCCTTCCGTTACCCGACACTAGGGGAGGGGAACTGATTATATAAAAAGCTTTGTGAAACATAGGTATTGAGTCTCTTAACTATCAAAATGAATTTTGTTCAGATCACCTTTAGGTGAATTTAGATAAATATAATAATAGAAATAACTGTCTTTCTGAGTGGCATCATTAAGCTTCCTACAGTTAACACAAAATCTAATAGTTCCATCCTTTTTAACTCCCAATACAACGAGAGATGACCAAGGACTCCACTATTCTTCTATAACTCCCGTATTTATCATTTTGTCTACAAGTAATTACACTTCTCGGCTACGGGAAGTCTTCTAGGGTGTACTTGTTGTGCACTGCCAGTATTCATTTTATGCCAATTATGTTCATTCTACCGGTATTACTATATTTTGCTTCAAAAACATCATCAAGCTTCCCTATAAACTTTTTGGCTTTCTCAAATTCTTGCGGCGAAAGGTGTTTCCAGTGTGTCTGAAACTGTTTAATTAGTGCATTTTGGTGTACGTCTGCCGATTTCTCATTATTTTACCACCCATTTTACTGACTCGTGTAATACTACTTCGTCTGCCTTATTAATTTTGACATAAGGAGAATAGTGGCTACTCGTATTGGCATTATTTCAATTAAATTAACTAAAGCCTTGGCTATCAGGGTTTATTGAGCTGTTGAACTAATCCAACTTAACTTCCAAAAGTCTTGTCCAGTCTTCCGTAAATGATTTTCTCTATGCTTCCCTTTATTCTGGTTGTTTGTTTGGCAATAACTCTGATTGGTTCGATATTATGGTTATTCAACGGAATAAATTCTTCGGTGTGTTGCCGAATCAGGTCCATCCCCAGAATAAACTTATCTTGTATATATGCAACTAACACCAAGTGGTTCAATTTTAGCCTTCCAAATTGAAGCTCCCCTTGCACTTCCCCAATCACATCAGCTATCTCTCCAGTTACAGTTCTTAACGTTGCTTTTCTCGACAATGGTAGGACCGTAAATTTATTTTTCAGAGATGCAGTCCTCCCTAGGCTACAAATAGAAATAATTCTGGGGGCCTTCTCGATATTGGTTAACAACCGCTCTTTAATGTTGACTATTTGTAGTCTTCCCTAGTGCTTTTCTCTACAGTCTCTAGATAATGAACGAGATCCTAATGGTATCCGATAGTCCCTTCTTAAGTGTCCAGTTCGTGTACATTTGTAATATTCTATCTGGTTTATAATATAACGTGTGCTATGTGTAGTTTGTAGTTGTGTTTAGTTTTTTAAGTATTTCAGGTAACATTGTCTCTATTGTTTGGTTCGGTGAATCATTGTTTTCCTTTATAGTAATGGCTCTTATTTTTAACCTTGCCACATTACAACTGCTTCTATTTCCAAGGTCCTGTCCAACGCTTCACTACAATAACTGAAGTTGCTTATAAGCTACATATGCTCTTCTTGAAATTTTTCCGTATTTCCTGGATAAGCTAGATGAGCAAGACATCGAACATCTGCTTCATATTCTTGCAGACTTTTGCCCTTTTTCTGATGTCTAGACTTAAGTTGTGACTTGTATAAATAGCACCGTTAATTATCTTCAAATTTTCTTTCCAATGCAGTACTAAGAATTTTATAGTCTTCTTGTTGTGTTATAGAAATGATTTGCAATGACTTTAGTGCTGGTCCACGGAGTGCAATTACTAATGCAGTAGCTATTTCATTGAAGTTACAATTATTTGCATTAGCGGCAGCTTCCAACTGGTGTTTGTACGTTATCCAAGATGTTTGACCATCGTAAGTTAGGGTTTGATGTTTTATCTGGTACTTATTACTTTATCAGAAGGGACTTGCTTCCTTATTTTATGAATCTCTACCTGAAGGCTTTTCATTTTAGATTCTATCTCGTTTACTCTTTCTTTCACTTGTCATATTTCTGTCGCATATTTGATCCAATGCTATTTATTTCCTAGCGTACATCTCCTATTAGACCAGGGCTTATTTGTTTTTAGGTGAATGTGAAATGGAATATGGAGATTTTTGCATGAGAGCTTTCAGAATAACCTGAATAATGATAAATTTGATATGCGTCAATTCAAAAGGTTGGGCAACAAATTAACGAAAAAAAAAAACGTTTTTTTTTTCAAACTTTCTCTCATGTAACTTTGAACCTATTCATTTTAGAGGAAAGTTGAAGAGGAAAAAAAGTTTTATAATTAATTTTCCATAAGACAAGGTTGGTCGGAAATCTCAAAATATATTTCCCTTATTGCAAAATAGCAATAATTAATTAATTTCTCTGAAGACCTTTATATTAGAGCAAAGAAAACCTTATGCTATGATAAAATAACACGCTAAATTTCGTTAGGATCAAATAGAGAGTTTTTGCACAATAATTTTCCAATCCGATTTCGTTTACAAAAATTGACCATTTTTGAAGTAATTCGGTGATAATCCTCACTTCTGATATCAATACAGTCCAGAATTCTACCAGAAACATAACAAATTATGATGATGACTCATCACGATTTGATATTTCTTTCATTACATTGTACTAACGATGCTTCGTCGGTAAAATGTTACTATAAGGATGCTGCTGAATTACCTAGTCCTTAGTTACATGTTATTTTAAAGTGGGTTTTCTTCATCAGAATCTGGTTAGGAGTGGTATTAAATCTTTTGATCTCAGTTCATGGAGAGTAGTCGAAGTTGGAATAAAGGATGACACCCTTAATTTTTATGGTTCGATAACTATTACAGGATCTCAAGTCCGTCCGTGTGTGTGTGTCATAGCCTTACTTATAATTTTGTTTCTTTTCTTCTTTTTCAGTTACGCAATTATAAAAGAAATAAGGGCACTTCCCGTATGCGATGAGGAAGGGTGTTTCCTTTTTCATTTACCCCATTTATTGAAGTATCAGTGGACAAGTTTTTAAAAATGCAACTAAATATGTCGGCGCCAAAATATTACTTCAAAAAAATGTGCCTACCAAAAAAAAAAGGGAGTAAGAATGATTTTAAAACTAATTTTATTTATGATTGCTTTCTTACTATAGCTTGTTCATATCTCGTATTAATACTAATTTTTTTCATTTAAAAAGTTATATTTTTATTTTCATTTTTTAGAGCTTTCTAGAAGGGTGTTCAGTTTTTCTTATAAAAGTTTTAATTTTTGATTTTTATTTTTATACTCGTCACGATATTTAAAAATTATTTAAACTAAATAATACACGAGATATGCAGTGTACCTCGCAATGCTACCTAAGTCATAGAGAAATCCATTTTAACTAGAGTTATCCTAACACTTTTCTGGAAGTGAGAGGTAGAATCCTATATTGCAAACTCGTAGCTAAATAACACAGTACAAAGGATCCTTGAAAGATAACAGAACAGATTCAAAAAACACTATAAACGCTACTAGCACATAACGCCATACACAGTTCCGTTTAGTTACTATGGATAAGAATGAATTCTTCTCTTTAGTTAGTAAATTCGCAGTTGGTTCACTTTTGCTGCACAGATGATTTTATCATATCATGTTGGGACATCTTAAAACAAATAGTTCGAGAATGAATTAAGCATATAATTTAATTTGTAATTAGCAAAAAAGTGGGCCCATGTAGGATTCGAACCTACGACCTCCGAGTTATCAAATTTAGTTCGGCGCTCTAACCAACTGAGCTAACGAGCCATGAAGGTTTCATATTAATTTTATATACAAATCCTTTTAATTTATCAATTTTCCCAGAATAAGTTGTCATTATTAAGAGTCCCATTCAGCAAACAAATCTTAATTATATATATATATATATATATATATATATATATATATATATATATATATAAATAAGAAATTTTTTTAGGTCATGATGTGCCCATTAATGCTAAAGCCAAAAACAACTTATATACAAAACGAACATTTCCATTATAATTTTCAAATAAACATGCACAGCTAGCTAGGATTAACTGTCCTGCTCCAATTTTATTGAAACTTCAATATGTTGTAGAGGATACAAAAATAAAAGGCACATATTGTTTTTTATCAGCGGTGATTATAATGGGGTGAAAACTGCCCCCAAAAAGAGTATTTTTGAATTATCTCCGACTTTTAGGGAGATATCTTTACAAAAGAAAATAGAAATTAATTTTTGTTCGAAACACTGTTAAACTATGATATCTTCACTACCAAGGATAACATACCACCCTTATTTTATATAAGGGTAAGCCATCTATTAACGTACATAATTTAATTCTAAAAATTATAAAATTTAATCGAATTGTTTGAAAATATTTTTTCATGAATTGCGTAAGTCACTTAAGTTGGCAGGTTTCGAGGTTCCTAAAAATAAATTTGTAAAAGAGGATATGTCACCCCCCAAATATATTTTTTAATATCTAAAGTTCTAATTAAAATATCTCTAAAAAGCAAAACGAAAATGATTTATTATTCGAAATGATGTTAAACTATGGTATTTTATTCCCCAACCATATTATCCTTTATTTTTTTAAGGGTAAACCATCTATTCACGCACGTAATTTAATTCTAAAAATTACGAAATTTAATGGAATTGTTTGCAAATATTTTTTCACGAATACCATAAATAACTCAGGTTGTTCTGGGATCTCTAAAAATAAATTAATAAAAGAGGGTGAGCCACCCCCAAATACTTTTTTAAATCTCAAGTTCTAATTGAGATATTTTTAGAAAACAAAATGAAAATGACTTATTATTCGAAATTATGTTAAACTGTGGTACTTTAACCCCCAGGATATCATATCTTATTTTTTATGAGGGTAAGCCATCAATTCGTGCACGTAATTTAATTCTAAAAATACGAAATTCTATAGAATTGTTAAGTTCACGTGTTTCGGGGTTTCTTAAAATAAACTAGTAAAAGAGGGTGAGTCACCAACAAATAATTTTTTTTTAATCTCAAGTTCTAATGGAGATTTGTAGAGATATCTTAATTAGATCTGGATATATTAAAAAAAAAGTATTTGGGGGTGGCTCACCCTCTTTTACTAGTTTATTTTCGGAAACCCCGAAACATGTCAACTTAAGTTTCTTTTGTATTCGTAAAAAATATTTTCAAGCAATTCCATTAAATTTTGTAATTTTTAGAATTAAATTACGTGCGCTAAAAGACGGTTTACCCTTATAAAAAAATAAGGGATGATATCCTTGAGGTTGAAATTACCACAGTTTAACAACAATTGGAATAATAATTAATTTCTATTTTGTTTTGTAAATATATTCACTTAGAATTTGAGATATTTCAAAACAATGTTTTAGAGGAGGACTTTAAGGGCCGTTTTCACCCCATAATAATGAATCTCCCCAGATAAAAAAAAAACACATATCTCTTATTTTTGTACCCTCTACAACATATTGAAGTTTCATTAAAATTAGAGCCGGACACTTCAGGTACCTTCCTTGTTGGTGAATCACAGCCAGCTGTGTATGTTTATTTGGAAAATTTTATGGAAATGTTTTTTTTAACCGACTTCTAAAAGAAGAAGGTTCTCAATTCGTCGACTATGTATTTTTTTTTTTATGTATGTACACCGATTACTCCGGAACGGCTGCACCGATTTCAATGAAATTTTTTACGTTGTGTAAAGGAAGTTGCTGCGGTGGTCCCATATTTTTTTAGATGAAATTGGTGCAGTCCAAGATGGCGCTTACAATATGGCGGCCAAAAAAATTAATTTTGTCCGATTTTCTCCAAAATTGGTATGGAGAAATCTTCGGGGTTGTACCCAACGAATCTGAAAATTCAAAATGGCGGATCCAATATGGCGGACAATTTTTTTTAATTTAGTCCGATTTTCTCCGAAATTGGAATGGGGGAGTTTTCGAGGTTGCACATAACGAATCTGATATTATTTTTATAAAATTCAATATGGCGGATCCAATATGGCGGACAAAAAAATCAATTTTGTCAGATTTTTACCAAAATTGGTAAGGGGGAGTTTACGGGGTCGCATATGACGAATTTATAATAATTTTTAAAAAATTCAATATGACGGATCCAATATGGCCGACGAAAAAATCAATTTTGTCCGATTTTCTCCAAAATTGGTACGGGGGAGTTTTCGTAGTCGCATATGACGAATCTAAAATAATATTTTAAAATTTCAATATGGCGGATCCAATATGGCCGACAAAATATTAATTTTGTCCGATTTTCTCCAAAATTGGTACGGGGGAGTTTTCGGAGTCGCATATAACGAATCTAAAATAATTTTTAAAAAATTCAATATGGCGGATCCAATATGGCCGACAAAAAAATTAATTTTGTCCGATTTTCTTCAAAATTGGTACGGTGGAGTTTTTGGGGTCGCATATGACGAATCTAAAATAATTTTAGAAAAATTCAATTTGGCGGATTTAATATGACCATCAAAAAAATCGTTTTTGTCCGATTTTCTCCAAAATTGGTACGGGGGAGTTTTCAGAGTCGCATATGACAAATCTAAACTATTTTTTAAAAAATTCAATATGGCGGATCCAATATGGCGGACAAAAAATCAATTTTGTCCTATTTTCTCCAAAATTGGTATGGGGAAGTTTTCGGGGCCTCACATAAAGAATTTGAAATTATTTTTAAAATCTCAATATGACGGATTCAATATGGCGGACAAAAAAAATCAGTTTTGTCCGATTTTCACCAAAATTGATACGGGAGAGTTTTCGGGGTCACACATAACGAATCTAAAATTATTTTTAAAAAATTCAATATGGCGTATCCAATATGGTGGATAAAATATTAATTTATTTTCTTTAGATATCGATATTGCAAGATTTTGAGGCCTATATTACCAATCTAAAATTAATTTGAAATTTAAGATAGTCGATTTTCTATGACCGACTAAATATTCGTTTGACCTAATTTGATTGGTATTTGGAAAACCTTAAGAACTAAAGAATTTTTAGTGGTTCATTTTAGGGTGATGGATAAATGGATACTTTTTTGCCAGTTTGGAGTCACTGCGAGGTACACTAATCTCGATTAGTACTTAGTTCAAATAATTTATGGATATCATAATGAATTTTAAAACTAAAAATAGAAAAATAAAATTTTTATAAAAAAATTGAACCGACTTCTAAAAGTGAGCTAAAAAGTGAAAAATAACCATAAATTTTTATATGAAATTGAACTTTTTGAAGTCGGCGCCAAATTATTTGTACAGGAAATAAATAACTACTAATATATACAAATTCTGGTAAGAAAGCAATTACAAATAAAGTATTTCTAATCTGTTTATGCACATCACATTTTGTCAGGTATTAGTTTGGCGCCGACTTCAAAAAGTTCAATTTCATATAAAAATTTATGGTTATTTTTCACTTTTTAGCGCACTTTTAGAAGTCGGTTCAATTTTTTTATAAAAATTTTATTGTATATAAATTGTTTTTGGCTTGAGCATTAGTAGGCATATCATGACGTGAAACGATTTTTTATTTCTCAAATTAAGACTTGTTTGCTGAGTGGAACTCTTAATAATGACAAATTATTCGGGGAAAATCGATGAGTTAAAAGTAATTTTATATAAAATTAATATGGAAACGTCATGGCTCGTTAGCTCAGTTGGTTAGAGCGCCGAACTAAACTTGATAACTCGGAGGTCGTAGGTTCGAATCCTACATTGGCCCAATTTTTTGCTAATTACAAATTAAGTCATTCCTTTGATTCCTTATTTTCTCGAACTATTTATTTTAAGATGTCTCAAAATGATCTCAAGTTCTAATTGAGATTTGTAGAGATATCTTTATTAGATTTGGAAATATTAAAAAAAAGTATTTGGGGGTGGTTTGTCCTCTATTACTAGTATATTTTCGGAAACCCCGAAACACGTCAACTTAAATTACTTACTGTATACGTAAAAAACATTGTCAAAAAATTCGGTTGTAATTCGTAAAGTCTAGGATTAAATTATGTTAGTTACAAGATTGACTCTCTTAAAAAATAAGAAATGGCATCTATGGGGATAAAGAAATATAGTATAACCTCACTTCAACTAACAAGTAATGTCCATTTTGTTTGTAAATAAATCTCATTTAAAATTCAAGATTTGAAAAAAACGTATTTTGAGAGGACTCGCCCTCTTTTACTACTTCATGTTTTGAAATCTCGAAAATTGTCAATTTCAGTTAATCGTTTAAAGTTTTCGTAAAAAAAATTTTTTTTTCTAGCAATTTCATAAAATCTCGTAATTTTTAGAATCAAATTATGTGCTCGAATAGACGGTTTATCCCAATAAAAGATAAGGGATGATATCCTGGGAGCTGAAAATACCATGTTTCAACATCATTTCAAATAACAAGTAATTTCCATTTTGTTTTGTAAAGATATCTCAATTAGAACTTGAGATTTCAAAAGAAAGTATTTGGGGGTGGCTCACCCCCTTTTACTAGTTCCATTAAATTTCGTTATTTTAAAATTAAATTACGTGTGCAAATATATGGTTTACCCAAATAAAAAATATAGGATGATATCCTTGGGGTAAAAATGTCATGGTTTAACATCATTTCGAATAACAAATAATTTTAATTTTGTTTTTTAGAGATATCTTAATTAGAACTTGAGACAGTAAAAAAATATATTTGGGGATGACTCACCTACTTTTTTTTTTGAAACCACGAAACACGCCAACTTTAGTTACTTTTGGTATCAATGCAAAAAATGTTTTGAAACAATTCCATTAAATTTCGTAATTTTGTGTGAATAGAGGGTTTACCCTTATAAAAAATCAGGGATGATATCTCTGAAGGTTAAAATACCATATTTTAACATTATTTCGAATAACAAGTAATTTTTGTTTTATTTTCTGGAGACATCTTAATTAAAACTTGAGATATTTAAAAAATATATTTGGGGGTATCTCACCCCCTTTTATTAGTTTATTTTTGGAAACCCCGAAATCCATCAACTTAAATTACTATAGGTATTCATGAAAAAAAATATTCACCTTTAGGTGAATTTGGATAAATATAAATATTTATATTATTATTTATTTATTTATTTATTTATTTATTTATTTATTTATTTATTTATTTATTTATTTATTTATATATATATACTCCCGAACCGGCTTTGCACGAGTACGAGTGGGGTTATAAATAAGAGCTGTGTGATAGTAATGTATTGGCATACGTGACGTATGTAATATGGTATCTAGGTATATCTTAACTTCTATTTTTAACCAATTCATAAACGAAAATCATAGTTATCGTCAGAAAATATAGTCAGGAAGTAAGGTAAACTCCATGCATATCTGAAGAATAAAAATATTATTTGTTAGGACATAATTAATATCTGGCAATCTTCAAGTACTCCAATTTTAGTCTCGAGATGAAAACTATTCTTTTCTAAGTGCATTATCTAAATAAGGAAAACATATACCAAAAAATAGGGAATATACGAGGTAGTGAGTTTTCAATTTCATTATTTTTTCTGCCTTCAATATCAAGAATAAATAATAAAACCCACAAATGTGTTAAAAACTACGTAACAGATTTCCAAGGTATATATAGTACTGTAACCCTTAAATATCAACAAACCGTCTCACAAACGTTACCTCATGGCTCTGCATACGATATCTTCCCACTTCCGCGTTTCTCTGCGTCAGCCGATTAAATAATTTCTATATGTATCGTTACAGATTAGAGGTCGGTAGGGCGATCTGCGAAAAGGCGTAGTTTCTTAATTTATACGGTCGGTGGCGCCCGTCAGATGGAGTGTTAGTTTTTTTTTGGAGCAGCACACTTCAGGTATCTTCCTTGTTAGTTAATCCTAACTAGCTGTGCATGTTTATTTGAAAATTATAATGGAAATATTCGTTTTCTATATAAGTTGTTTTTGGCTTTAGCATTAGTAGGCATATCAAGACCTGAAAAAATCTTATTATATATATATATATATATATATATATATATATATATATATATATATATATATATATATATATATATATATATAATTAAGATTTGTTTGCTGAGTGGGACTCTTAATAATGACAACTTATTCTGGGAAAATTGATAAATTAAAAGGATTCTTATATTAAATTAATATGAAACCTTTATGGCTCGTTAGCTCAGTTGGTTAGAGCGCCGAACTAAAAAACTTTTCTCGGAGGTCGTAGGTTCGAATCCTACATGGGCCCACTTTTTTGCTAATTACAAATTATATTATAAATCTTAATTGATTCTCGAATTATTTGTTTTAAGATGTACCAACATGATATGATAAAATCATCTGTGCAGCAAAAGTGAACCAACTGCGAATTTACTAACTATAAAGACGAATTAACTCTTATCCGTATTAACTAAATGGAACTTAATGTGGTGTTATCTAGTGTTAGTAGCGTTTGTAGTGTTTCTTGAATCTCTTCTGTTATTTTTCCAGGATCCTTTGTATTGTGTTATTTCACTGTGAGTTTGCAATATAGGGTTCTACCTCTCTCTTTCAGAAAAGCATTAGGAGAACTGTAGTTAAAATAGATAGTTTTCTATGACTGACTGAAGGTAGCATTGCGAGGTACACTGCACATCTCGCTTATTATTTAGTTGAAATAATTTTTCAAAATCGTGACAAGTTTAAAAATAAAAATCAAAAAATGAAACTATTATAAGAAGAACTGAACATCCTTCTAGAAAGGTCTAAAAAATGAAAATAAAAATATAACTTTTTAAATGAAAAAAATTACTATTAACACGATATATGAACAAGCTATAGTAAGAAAGCAATCATAAAAAAAGTTAGTTATAAAATCATTCCCACTCTCTTTTTTTTTGTTAAGCAGATTTTCTTGAAGTTATATTTTGGCGCCGACATATTTATTTGCATTTTTAAAGACTTATCCAGTGATACTTCAATAAATGGGGTAAGTGAAAAAGGAAACACCCTTCCTCATTGCATACGGGAATTGCCCTAATTTCTTTCATAATTGCGTAACTGAAACTGAAGAAAAAAGACAAAATTATAAGTAAGGCTATGGCACACAGACGGACGAACTTGAGACGCTATAATGGTTATCGAATCGTAAAAATTAAGACTGTGATCGTTTATTCCAAATTGGACTACTCTCCATGAACTTAGACCAAAAGATTAAATACCACTCCTAACTAGATTCTGACGAAGAAAACGTACTTTAAAATAACATAGTGTAACGAAAGACTTGGGGAATTCAGCAGCGTTCTTATAGTAATATTTTACCGACAAAGCATCGTTAGTACAATGTAATGGAAGAAATATCAAATCGTGACGAGTCATTATCATAATTTGTTATGTTTCTGGTAGAATTCTGGACTGTATTGGTATCAGAAGTTAAAATTATCACCGAATTTCCCGAAAATTCTATTCATGAAATAAAAGAGATATGTGTAGAGAAAAACGGATTTCTTTGTTTAATTTGTTATGAAGTAGCAATATAACATAAATTTTCGATGAAATTCTAAAACTTTTTTGAAAACTGATTTGAAACTCAAAAAGATAGCGAAAAACAAACTACATGATTGGATTTGTCATTAACAAAGAAGTCAGGAACGAATCCTATTTGAAGCTGCCGCTAATGCAAATAACTGAAACTTCAAAGAAATAGCTATTGCATTAGTAAATGCACTCCGTGAACCAGCACTAGAGTCATTGCAAACCATTCCTATAACACAACAAGAAGACTATAAAATTCTTAGTGCTGCATTGGAAAGGAGATTTGAAGATCATTACGGCGCTATTTATACAAGTCACAAGACATCAGAGAAAGGGCAAAAATATGAAGCAGATGTCCCACGCCTTGCTCATCTAGCTTATCCAGGAAATACGGAAGAATTTCAAGAAGAGCCTAACATCGAGTATTTTATTGATGGGATCAGAGATCAAGAAATGGAGCGTATGTAGCTTATAAGCAACTTAAGTTTTTGTAGTGAAGCGTTGGACAGGACCTTGGAAAT
This sequence comes from Diaprepes abbreviatus, assembly GCA_034092305.1. Lineage (NCBI taxonomy): Eukaryota > Metazoa > Arthropoda > Insecta > Coleoptera > Curculionidae > Diaprepes > Diaprepes abbreviatus. Next base: position 793,825 of record JASJET010000026.1, read on the forward strand.
AGAAGCAGTTGTAATGTGGCAAAGCCAAAAAATATGAGCCATTACTATAAAGAGAAACAATGATTCACCGAACCAAACAATAGAGACAATGTTACCTGAAAAACTTAAAAAAACTAAACACAAGAGGTGATATTTCACGGTGTATAAGAAACCAGATAGAATGTTACAGATGTACACGACCTGTACACATGAGAAGGGACTGTCGGATGCTATTAGGATCTCGTTCACCATCCAGAGACCGTATAGAAAAGCACTAGGGAAACTACAAATAGTCAACATTAAAGGGCGGATGTTAATCAATATCGAGAAGGACCCCAGAATTCTTTCTATTTGTAGCCTAGGGAAGACTGCAGCTCTGAAAAATAAATTTAAAGTCCTACCATTGTCGAGAAGGCAACGTTAGACATTGCAACTGAAGAGATAGCTGATATGATTGGGGAAGTGCACGGGGAGCTTTAATTTGGAAGGCTAAAATTAAACCACTTGATGTTAGTTGCCGATATACAATATAAGTTTTTTCTGGGAATGGACCTGATTCGGCGAAATGGATTTGCCTTTGACAACAAGTTTGACACCTTAGAATTTATTCCCTTAAGGAACCATAATACCGAACCAATTAGAGTTATTGCCGAACAAACAAACAGAACAAAGGGAAGTATAGAGAAAATCATTTACGGAAGACTGGACGAGAGTTTTGGAAGTTAAGTTGGATTAGTTCAACATCTCAATAATCCCTGTAAATACCTGATAGCGAAGGTTTTAGTCAATTTAATGGAAATCATACCAATAGGAATAGCTAATATTCTTCCTATGTCCAAATTATATATATATATATATATATATATATATATATATATATATATATATATATATATATATATATATCCCAAAAAATTCTAACTGTTCCAACAAGAAGTTGAATTTTTTGGACATGAAGTATCACCAGAAATTTGTTATATTTCTGGTAGAAGTTTGGACTTGTAATCTGATATATTGTATTAAATTCTATAGGTATATAATCAGGGATTGGATAAGGGTAGCTGATTAATTGTATATGTACATCGAAGGTACTTAGAAGTAGTAATTAAAGAGTTGTTATTTATTAGTGAAAAGTGCTGTGTTTTTAATATGCGGACCCAGTGAATGACTTTAAAGAGATAAAATTGTAACAATATATCGAACAATAAATAAAATAATGACGTATCCTTGACTTTAGGAAAGCGTCATTGGCTTTCATATTCATAAGAATAAAATCTCGAGTATACATTTCTCTAGAAGTTTTTAAAATATATTTAATCTATTCACAAATAAAAAATAAATTTATTGATGATATTTTAAAAGCTACTTAAAGCCTTCCTAGAAACTGATTTCGATGTAAACAACCCAAATATATAGTCTTAGTCATAATTAAGAGTCCCAATTTTAAATTGTTGTAAAAATGATTTTAACAAGTTTTTATGTTTTTTTTTTATAAAGAATCGGCTAAACTTCTAATAAGAGAGTAATTTTTGAATTGAAGTACGTCAAATATTGAAAATTCTCATAAAATCACTTCTCGTGCGAAACTCTGTGTGACGCAGAACAGACCTTTACATACATTTCTTACCTAGTAAATTTCGGAATAGCTTGTAAGTTTTCATTATGCCCAAAATGAATTTATTTGTCAATTCGTTTAAAAGCTTTAATTAAATTTTGTCTAGTATGTTTAGCTCTTCTAAGTCCAAACTTTTGATCAAGCATGTATCAATTACTTCACTGACTTTCAACCTCTCAGTATTTGCGACTCTTTTTTTGGTTTAGACCAGTCTCGAATTTACAAGATATGTATTTGTAAGTATAAATGGAAACTGCGTTGCGTTGATGCGTTTTCCCCGCTTCCGTTACCCGACACTAGGGGAGGGGGACTGATTATATAAAAAGCTTTGTAAAATATAGGTATTGAGTCTCTTAACTATCAAAATGAATTTTGTTGAGATCACCTTTAGGTGAATTTGGATAAATATAATTATTTCTATTATTATTTATATATATATATATATATATATATATATATATATATATATATATATATATATATAGCATAGGAATTAATTTTTTTTGAAGTTTCAATATAAAATGAACCATATTCCCAAGAAAATTACCAACTAAATATATATATATATATATATATATATATATATATATAAATATATATATATATATATATATATATATATATATATATATATATATATATATATATATATTCTTTAATTAGTATTCAGTTTACAAAAATGCCAGACTCCCGAACCGGCTTTGCAGGAGTACGAGTGGAGTTATAAATAAGAGCTGTGTGATAGTAATGTATTGGCATACGTGACGTATGTAATATGGTATCTAGGTATATCTTAACTTCTATTTTTAACCAATTCATAAACGAAAATCATAGTTATCGTCAGAAAATATAGTCAGGAAGTAAGGTAAACTCCATGCATATCTGAAGAATAAAAATATTATTTGTTAGGACATAATTAATATCTGGCAATCTTCAAGTACTCCAATTTTAGTCTCGGGATGAAAACTATTCTTTTCTAAGTGCATTATCTAAATAAGGAAAACATATACCAAAAAATAGGGAATATACGAGGTAGTGAGTTTTCAATTTCATTATTTTTTCTGCCTTCAATATCAAGAATAGATAATAAAACCCACAAATGTGTTAAAAACTACGTAACAGATTTCCAAGGTATATATACTACTGTAACCCTTAAATGTCAACAAACCGTCTCACAAACGTTACCTCATGGCTCTGCCTACGATATCTTCCCACTTCCGCGTTTCTCTGCGTCAGCCGATTAAATAATTTCAATATGTATCGTTACAGATTAGAGGTCGGTAGGGCGATCTGCGGAAAAGCGTAGTTTCTTAATTTATACGGTCGGTGGCGCCCGTCAGACGGAGTGTTAGTTTTTTTTTATTGGTGAATAATGGATCGTAAACCCAATGAATTAAAATGAGTTGAGATGTGGCTATCCAAATTATGAATATCTAAAATGAGTTCAAGAGACTGTCCACGATAATAGTGACATAGCATCGTAATATGTGGAGAAAAGAGCAATCATGAATAAGAATGCGAAATTCGAAGTAACCATTATTTTCAAATAACATTAATTGTATGTAGCTGTGTATGTTTTGTTATAGGTCATGAGAATGGTGAAAAGACTGAGAGTGAAGGAAGTAACGGATAAAGAAAAGAGAATGGAAGTGCAAAGTGTGAATGAAAGTCAAATTACTGCTATGGAAAAAACTGTTGACAATTTTAAAAAACCTGCTACCTCAAATAAAGAGCTACGACCACAGGTCATCATAGTTTTGCAGTCACGTGATTTACGAGAAACTATTGAGCCTTTTTTAGTTTGGAAGCACTTGTTCAGTGATGATATTTGTGAAATGGTTCTAAAATGGACAAAAGTTAGAATAAAAAGAAAGAGGATTAAGTATAAAAAACACAATTCACCAATACTTGGAGATCTCATCATAACTGAACTTTACGCTTTTATGAGATTCTTAACATTTACATCAGTGTTCAAATTTTATAATGAAAACTTAGATATAATATTTACCAAGGAAACTATTATAGGAATTATAAGATGCATTATGGCTAAACAAATATTTACTGTTCCCATAATATATTTGAAGTGTGCCGATTCAAAAGCCATGAATGAGAGAAAAGCAGTAAATCCAACCACTTTAGCGTCAGAAATATTCGATATTTTCATCAAAATGATATGCTTGTAAAATTTAGAAGTGAGTACCTTTCAAAAATGTATTTTTTCGTTCCTGTAAGAACTATAGGATACCGGAAATTATCTTTCGAATGCTTATATTTATACTGGAAAAATTCTGATGAAAATGGACTTTTAGACGAAGAATAGATATTAAACAAACCTACATAGGCCGTATTAAGACTTAAAGAGATATTTTTTATTTAGCTAGTGCAAACCATGAAACAAAGAGAATTAACTTAAATTGTTAACCTGAAGAAGAATAAAAAAGAAATACCAGCTGTTTTTTTACCTGCAAAAAACGTAAAGCAGGAGAGCCCTATATGGTATCACTTTGGTTTCGTACACAATAAAAATCAATAAGACTATCTATCCTTACGTTATCATCTTCCCGTCGCCATGCCAATATACATTCACGAATCAACAAGTCTGATATTATTGCTGATTACAACCGAAGTACAGATGCAGTCGATACGTTAAATGAAAAATATAGCAAGTTTAGTTGTCTTTGAATTCGCCGCTGGTCGAGGACAATTTTTTATATTCATCCACATCAGCAAAGTGGATGCATATGTAATTGACTACTCTTACAAAAATGATAATCTTCTAGGAGGCTCAAAATTCATTCGAAAATTGACAAGTCAGTTAGTCGAACGTCAGTCAAAAAGAAGACGGGACGATACATTTCTGTCCAGGAAAAGAAAACTATGGATATGTGAAATTTTAAGCTTTGAAGACGTAAGCTAATCCATGGAATGCGAGCTGAAAAGTTAGAAGAAAGAAAAGACTGCTCACTACAAGAAAAAAGAAAATGACATACATTTAATATCATTGCCAATTACCTATCTGTTTGGTGTGTGCAAAAAATGTGTACTGGAAGTGCACCGAGCTTGTCTAACTTCAGGTTTTTCAAATTTTTATTCGTCTATTTGTTCTTCGTTTTTCTTATTTGCTGCATGTAGAGTGTATCTGAAACGGGCCATGACAGCATTGCAATCTCTATAACTGTAGAAGATAGAAAGGCAGTTAAATAGAGAAAGTTTTAGGCATTTACAGTAGAGCTATTGGTGCTCGTGAATCGGTTTGTTGGGCTTATGAGATATTAAAAAAAGCAAAATCTTGCATTTACTTAGGTCGTCTATAACTTTTTTATTTCCCAATATTTTTTAAATCTGTAAACACTTTTGTCAGAGTACTCCTATTTAATCAAATTTAGTTGCAACGTTTCGGTTTTCTGGAACCCTCATCAACTTTGTTTTTCCTGATGACCGCGAATTGGATTTTTTGCGGATCAAAAATTACTTAGTTTTTTTTATATAACGCTATGCGAAACACTAAATGCAAAAAAATAACGTTATAACCTAAATATAACTAAAAATATTTTTTAATGAAAATCTAAATATTTGAAATACCGAAATTTTAAATAATTGTTTTAATTAAGAATAAAATTAAATTAATAATAATATTTATTTATTCCGAGTTCACTTTAGGTGATTATTTCCCAAAAGTAATAAAAAATCCTAATAAGATACTTGAAAATTAGGTCGAGCTAATTCATTGATTCGGTTATTGTAATATTTGAATTAGGTAGGCTTTGATCATAAAACAAATGAAACTCCTGAGTCTCTCATAAATTTAACTTTTACCTGTGGTTTTAAGTGCGGTTTTTGATGTTTTAATAAATATTTTTATAAGAGCATTAAATTTTTCTAACGAAAAGATATTTGATATGAAAGAATATTGGTATATTCGAAATAAAAGAAATGCGATCAGAGACATAGGTAATTATTTTGATATGTACCTCGAACGACGAAAACCCAAAAGACTTATTTTCCTAAAGTAGTTAGAAATCTACTTAAGCCAGGCGCGGATGCAAGGGGAGGCGGTGAGGGCGATCCCCCCCCCAAGAGCTTTAAGTTCAGGAAAATAGACTCGATTCTGCTTCTTACACTAGGAATGTGTATGCTGCTGGCATCTCCCCCCCCCCCCTTCGTCGACAACTTATTTTTCTTGCGATCGCCCTCCCCTTAAGAGCATTAAGTTGAGGTAAATAGATCCGATTCTGCCTCTTATACTAGAAATATGCATGTTCTGGCATCTTATCTCCCGTCGACAACTTGTTTTTTCTTGCGATCGTCTCCCCCAAGAGCTTCGGATTCAAAAAAATAGACCCGACCCTGCCTTTTATACTAGAAATGAAAATGTTGCTGGCGTAGTCCCCTCCCACCCCCCCCCCGTCGACAGCTTGCTTTCGCTTGCCATACTGTACTTTTGTGATATCACCTTCCACCCCCTCAAAGAGAGAAGCTGAATTGGCTCCTGACTTGAGTTTGGAAATTTCGAAAATTATGTAAAAGATAAGGAGATTCGCAATAGAAATATTTTTGAATATTTTAACGATAATCTGACGCCGTATACAAGAATTGCAGGCAACCAGCTTGACATTCCGAAATCAACTGTTCATGATATTCTGAAAGTTACATAATACCTTCCTTATAAACCAACAATTGTACAAGGATTTCAAGAAGGAGGTTTTGATAGGAGAATCGTTTTGTAATTAGTGTCTTGGTAAATATCTAGAAAATCTCGCCTTTTTCGATAAAGTTTTATGGACAGATGAAACTCATTTTAGCAATTGTGGAGATTTTAATAACCCGCAGTTAAGTGATGCACAAATATTGCAAGTACCATTTGGTTTTAATGTGTGGTGCGAAATGATCGGTCAGAAATTTTCTATTTAGGTCTAAATAATTAGCACTTTTGCGAAATGCTTTAATTATTTATCTTCAAAATGGATGTATTAATATTGTAACGACTACAATACATCTTTTTTAATAATGTCCATTAGTTTTAGCCAATCGTCTCATTGGCCCATTTATTTTTGACCAAGCATTGACAGGTCAAACAAAGGCTTCTTGCAATAATACAAAATCACATTATTCTTGCCATTCGAGAAGTTCTGGCAAAGGATGAGTTTAATAATGTGTGGTTTCAGCAAAACGGTTGCCGCGCACATAATTTCAGGGAAGCACAAACATTTTTAATGGAGAGTTATGGTAAAAAATAATCTTCAATAATGGTCATGTGCGCTGACCTAGTAGGTCTCCGGACTTAACACCTTCAGACTTTTATGTATGAGGATATGTGAAAAATGAGGTATGCGAATTTGATCGCCCTAAAAGTAGGGAATTTCTTGAATAGAGAAATCGCAATATTCTTGTTAATATTAAGCATAATACCATTAACCTTGTAACAAATCCGTTTCAAAAAAATTGTAGACATTTTTAACCTTAGTATGACTCAGTGGCTTGTAAATATTACATAACATTTTTATAATAGGGAACGCAATCTTATGGAGAGGTGTTGTTATTAATTTAAATTTATTCTTAAGTAAAAGAATTATTGAAAATTTCGGTGTTGTCAAATACTCAATTTTTTATCAAAAAGGTGTTTTTAGTTATTTTAAGTTATACTGTTGTTTTTTGCATTAGTGTTTCACAGTGTTATAGAAAAAATTAAGGACTTTTCGATAAATTCAAAATACAAAGTAATGGTCATAAGGGAAAACAAAGTTGATGATGGTCCCAGAAAAATTAAACATTGTGACTAAAATTTAACATAATATACGTATTCTGCGTAAAAAGTGACCATAAAAGGTGGTTACATATTTAAACAATATTGAGAAATAAAAAGGTTAGAGCCGATCTAAGAAAATGTGGCATTTTACTTTTTTTAATATCTCCAAAACGCAAAAGCTATAACCGAGGCACAAGCATCAATAACCCACTGATATAATTGCCTTAAACTCTCCCGTTTTAACTACGTTTCTATCTCATAGTTTTCGAGATTGCAACGCCGTCATCACCAATTTTGGACACACCGTATATTTTTTATACCCTTATTATGAAAATAAATATGTCTTTTCATTCGCCTATGGTTTTATTACGCCGTTTTTAATATATAGATATATCTGAAAAATAAAGCATCCGTTTCAAATCACAAAGCCCAATAAGCAATATATAGACTTTTTTTCGTATAGTTTTAATGGAAAAAATTCATTCCAAGTTAAAAAGTTTGGTTAGATACAGAAAACTTAGACAGTGTAAGCAACTCAATATGTTAGAATTTAAAAGGTAAAGCAAACATCCCAATAACAGTTGAAAGTAAAAAGGATACATTAAAAATTTAAATATTTTGGTAGTTTTATTGGAAATGAGGAGTAGGCATAAATTTATTAAATAAAAAAATAAATTAAAAATAATAAAAAAATAGATTAATTCGAAATAATACACTAAATTCAGTTTGAAAACGGTAAAGAGTAGGGGTTTAATAACAAAAATTTTTATTTTTGTAAAATTAGAAATTTGTTACTCTTGACATTAATGTAACTACCTAAAGCTGAAACGGCCACTATCCTGTTGGTGTTAACAGCTAATTAATTTCCATATTGTCTTTGTCAATAACCATAAATTTCGATTTATTAATGTTGATGTCAAGCCCATACCTTTGACTACATATCGTTTTTCAGTTCATTAAGAGTTAAAAGTTCTCCATACTGTCCCCGTTCAACAAAATTTATCATTTTCATTCTTTAGAGCACCTCTAAAATATATTCCGAATACATAATAGGAAGCAGTATAAAACCTTGTCTAAGATTTCTCAAAATTTCCACATCCTCTGTGTCCTATTTTTCCAGTCTCACTGAGACTGTTTGGAGCCAATATAAACTCGTGATTATTTTGATATGTTTGTCATATCTTCCTGCATTTTTCAAGCTTTCTATCATTTTTAAATGTTGTATTTATCAAAGGTTCTAGTAATCTATGGAACATGCATAGATGTCACAGCCGTGCTGTACCTCGGAAACAATACATGGATCGTGAAGATTGCTTCCCGTCTCCCAACCGCGCTTCTGAAACCAAACTGCGTTGTCAATATTTATTTATCATATAGCTCATATACGCTTCTCTGTCTCACTTCAGAAAAACTTTCATGAACTTTATTTTTATATAATCCTCACACATTTTAGTTTCTGGGTTTTTGAGGAGTAAAATGATCTCTGATTAAACCTTATTCTTCGGAATATTTCTTAAGTTGTGAATTCGGTTAAATATTCATGGCAACTATTTTATATTATCATCATTTAGACACCTTAAAAATTCCCGCCTAAATATGTTTCTGATATGATGCTTTCTCTTCCTCCATATTTCGTATAGGAGGTTCTATTCCTTTCACCAGAACACTTGATTATTCATTATTCAGTTGAGAGAGCTCTGGTCGATTATCGAAGAATAGCTCTTCCGTATAATTTTTCCACTTGTCGATTCTTGAAGATTCTCTCTTCTTTCATTTTCTATTAGTATGTTAACTGGTTTTGACTTGTGCTTGCAGTTATTTCTCCCCATCTCCGGTGCATTTTAAAAGCCATACATCGTCTACAAAATTTCTATTTCCGCCTATTTTCCTTGGCTTTATGTTCTTTGGCTTCCCGTATTTACTTCTTAATTTCTTTATTTAATTTTTAAAATTCTTCAGGGAAGCCTTCGCCTAGCCTCACTTCTTCGGTCATCCGCAATATGTACCATTATTCATCCATGATTTTTTCTGTGTCATCTCTGTCCTCAATAACTGATCCATTCATTCAATTGTTCTCTTCTTTGATGCTCAAGATACTGGATATTACACTTAGTGCATCGTTAATTATTGTTTCAGTTTGTTACTTTATGGAGGGTTTCTTGAGTTTCTACAAGTTATAACGGTTGACTTTTCTTTTTCTCTGATTTTTCAGTTTGACTTTAAAAATACCTACTGGAGGAGTATGATTTGATTCCTAACTGGTACCCGAATAGATCTTTACTAAGATGCAGGTGTTCCTGAATATTTTGTTTATAAAGATATAAACTTGAATAGAATTCTAAAATACCCCGTTTTTTAGTTGAATATAAAAATTTTACTATATTTAATCTTTTGTAATGTAGTTTCTCAGTGTTCCTTCAATAACAATATTTTCTATGACTGTAATAGCCTTCGAAAAGATGAAAATATATCACCTACCCTCTGTCAGTTAACTTACTTCTTTGATAATTTTAAAAAATATCGAGACTTTTGCGACAAGAAAGTTTGGCGATTATATTACTTCTTGACGTCATATGCTGAGATAACTGTCATAAGAAATTTCACCCAACTGTTTTTAAGAGCCAGAGAAACGATGGCACTTTTTAATATATGTGAGCTGGTTATATATTGTTTTGATGTATCTTACAGAAATACTGTACAGTATGTATCTACGTAATATCCTCAACAACTAGCCTAACCAATAGTTACAATCAGTTGAAAATTCATAGTGCAGTTTTCGAATTAACCAACAAATCCTATAATAAGAATAAACTGCAGAAAATAAATTTTTAAATGATGTCATGGCTCTAAGTAATCAGCCGTTCACCTAGATTTTCTTTGATTTTTGCAATAACGTGAAAGTTTTGTACTCAGTAATAATAGCTGATTATGTAAGTGTAATTTTATAAAAGAGGATTTTATCTGGCAGATATTCCAATAAGAGTGGCAGAGTTTATTTAAAATTAAATATACCAAGATTAAGTGAACACTGCATGCCAAGTAAACTACTTAATTGGGCCAAAATATTTATCAAAAACTATAACACATCGAAAAGGCAGAGACAGAAAGCTCAAAGAAATAAACGAAATAAAATTTCAGAAAGGCATCGGCTGGAGCAAACGCCAAATTCTACCAGATAAAAAGCCTAGAAATTATGAACTATTTGAAGGATTTAACAATTTATTTAAAACGTTTCGCTTAGGGAAATGGTGGTTCACCTTAATGGAAAAATTTTTAGACTCTTTTGGATGGAACATAATCCGAGACATTCTATTACACGTCTATTGAAATAATCAATAATAAATACTTATTTATATGCACAACCAGTAAACAAAAAAGAACGCTTCTTTGTTGATTTGTTTGAATAATATACCTGGTTAACTTGAGACTATTGATTGTTTGATGTATGTTCAATAACTAGCTATACTCAAAACCTGATGAGATATTTACATATTCTAATTATTTTACTGGCTCTTGAAGAATGTTTGACTTAGAATACAACACGTTATTAAATTTGGCTTCTTTTAAATTTCGAAGCTCGGAATATAGCTAGCTTGGAAAGACAAAATGAAAAGTTTAATTCTTTGGAGGTTGAGGGCTTACACAATGTAAAGAAACATATTTCTTATCACTTAAATGTTAAAAACCGAACTGTACTAAAAACTGTTCTAATGAAATTGACAAAATATAAAAAATACCTCCATACAAGACAATAATATGGGTAACTTCAAATAAGGCTTACCCGTATTCACATATTTGGGAGGCTATTGCGTCCAAGAAACTAAATTGCAATAATTGTAAAAATTCATTGATATGAGACAAATAACATATTGTTGATAATTTTATTATCATAATGAACATAAGTAGAGGTGCATAATATTCTCAAGATCCTATTGCAGAAATAGTTATTGTTTCATATATTTTATTCCAAAAAATATTTAGTGACTATGAGAATAAATTTTTAAACATTTTTTCCTCAAAGATGTTTTTGGCCAGATCTCATTTAAATTTATCTTTAAACAAGTATTTTAATATACTTTGATGGCTACAATATACATATATTAATTGATTTTACTCACCAGTATTACTAGAATTTTGTTTAAAAATAACGGTGACCAGAAAAATAATCGAATAGGCTAAGGTCATAAAAGGAAATTAAATACATATACACATAATTGTATAATAAAAACTGTCCAGAAAAGACAAGTATCTAGTTACTCGTAAATCTTTGATTAACTAAATATTTGGGGAATTTTTTAATTTTGCCAGTCAGTCATTCGGACGAATCCAACGAACAAAATTGAAATCTCTAATCAACGCCTCCAGCCTCACTCCAGAAGAAAAGAAAATCGTTAAACCAAGCCGCTCCAAGATTACACGCCTCTACGAACTGCCTAAGATACATAAAGAAGAGATAGGTGTACGTCCAATCGTCAGCGCAATAGACTCACCAACCTATAAAATAAGTATATATGTGCATAGAGTTGGGGTCTGTACACTGGGACCCGGTAGATCTATTGTGCCCTCCTACTGATGCCTAGTCGTAAGAGTTACTTTATGGGCTGGAGCAGGTTTTCCGTTCCGATTTCCCTCAGAAACTTTAGGATGTTGGACGGCTTCAAGGTGGGTAGCTCCCCTTCTTCGATTTGGTGTGTTTTCAAGGGTCACATCCTAGAGTTTTCTAGAGCGCTGCAATCTGAAAGGATATGAATAAAGGTTTCATCCTCCTCCTCATAGACTCTGCACTTTTTTACTTCAACCAGTCCGAGTTTCTTGAGGTGTCCCTTCAGGTGGCAGTGCCCCGTCAGGACCGCTGTCAGAACTGTGACTTAGTTTTTATTAAGCTTGTGCATTCTTTGAGTCTCTTCTTGTCGTAGTTCCCCAGAAGTATCTTCGCTTGTCTCAATCTTTGCAGCTCCGTCCAGTAATTAGATCTCCACAGAAAGGCTCTGGTCCCAGAAATGGTGTCTTAGCCCCTTTTCTCGCGAGCCTGTCTACTATTTCACTCCCCTCTATCCCGTTGTGTCCCGGTACCCATATGAGGTTGACTTTATTATTCTTACTCAAACCACTAAATTCCTTTAGGGATTCCCAGACCATCTTGGAGCTGATAACTTGAGAGCTCAGCACATTGATGGCTACTTGACTAACCGATATGATGATAGTCTCTGGTCAGTGATAGTTTTTCTCCTTGTTAAATTGAATACTTATCCTAATGGCATGTATTTCTGCCTGAAAAATACTTGATGACTTACTCAAGCTGGTGCCAGGTCCATACACTCCTATTCCAGTCTTCTCCGTTGTTTGGAGCTATCCGTATACCATATAATGGATTTCTTGCTGTGCTTTTCAATGGTGTTTCTGTCCCATTCGTTCTTGAGCCTTAACTTTGTGCTCAAGTTTTTCACAAAGTTGAATACAGAATAGATAAATATCTGGCCAAACTTTTACATTCGGACAAACGGGAGCGTCCATGGGATCTCTGCTGTGACCCGTGGTAGCGAACATTTTCATGGAAGCTTTCGAAGAAAACGCTTTGTGTTATGCTCCTCTAAAACCTAAATTTTGGTGTAGATATGTAGATAATACGTTCGTAGTTTGACCATATGCGCAGATAACCTCCATAATTTCCCAAATCATCTAAACCAACAACACCCTAGAATAAAATTCATTATAAAAACTGAATCAAGGGATGCCTTTTCCTTTCTCGATGTACTAGGACAAAGGAGACATAGTGGCAGATCAGGACATTCTGTGTACAGAAAACCAACACATACAAATCGATACCAAAATGCAATGTCAAACCATCATCCCTCTCAAAAACAATCCATCATCAACTCGTTGGAAGATAGAGCTCTTTCAATATATGACGAACAATCAGTGAAATCAGAAAAACATAACTGACTAATGCTCTGAAAGGTAACGGATATTGCGCTGAAGATATTAGACATTCTATTAATCAACATAAAAATTCAACTACTCAACAAAGTATTTGTATCACCTATGGACTCTGTTGTCTTACCTTTCGTACACGGAACACCGAGAAGATTACCAAATTGCTCCAAAAATCGAACATTCGGACAATTTTCAGTACATTGGGCAATGTTTGAAGTTACCAAAGGACGCAATACCATTATAAACAGAAGACGTTTATAAGATACTTTGCTCTTGTATTATGGTGTATTTGGGTGAAACAAAACGGTCTATATCCACTGGGCTTAAGGAATATGAAACATGCTTTAAAAAGAAACAAATTGTATTCTCTGAAGTAGCTGAACACCAGCATTGCACTGGTTACAGCTTTAATATAAAAGAAACTAATGTGCTAGCATCAATGTCTGGTTTCTCAAAACGTAAAATTGGAGAATAATTTGAAATGTGTATATATTCAAATAATATTAATAAAGATATAGGTTAGAGTCTACATCACACGTGGAAATCGATTATAACGCTGGATCACGGTGCGCTGAGCACCAGTCGGGTCTAAAAACTGGTCTGTATCGTAAATGTGCGTTTTACCGGATACATTAACGGAAAAAATATGCATCAGACACAAGTTTACGTCGTTATCTATCTCATAAATCATTTTCATCATGGTACTTTTCGCGAAAATTTGAACTTTGAAAATTTGCTCAAGAAGGTCGATTTTCGCCTTTGGTCCAAATCGAATCACCTGATTTTAGGGCGTGAACTTTCACAATACTATAAAATGTGCACTGGCTCACCAGTCGCAGATTCAAGACGCCAAAGAAAGCTACCACATTCTTGCAAGAGAGACGCAGTCAGAAGACGATTTCAGCGCAAGAATAGCCGTATCGAAGAAATTCATAGTCAGGCGGCAAACCCGAGTGTTGGTCTCGAGAAAAAAGTTATTTTCATAGCTCAAATTCGGTTCTTTAACTAATTTGTATATTCTTGGCCAAAATTCCATTGAAAATTGCATTCGTTGGACAATTCTACTCTTCGAATTTTCAAGAATATCTGGATTTTCTGTCTCTTTTAGGTCAATGACGATCTTATAGACGGCAGCATAGAACTTCCAGAACGTCTAAAAGAATGAATAAACCAACGAAAATTTGATTAGGCGCGTGCAGCAGCGAAGTTCATCTATTACACTCCTATCCGTTCGTGAAATTGCCCGTCGTTCTCTGGTTAATTTCGAAACTCAAATTTCTGGTTTAAATAGTATTCGGACTCCTAGGTAAGTTTCCGGGAATAAAAAGGGACCCCAGATTCACTTGTGTTCAGCCAAAGATGGCGTATACTCCGTATGCCTGAAGGAGGTTTCGGTGGAACGGGATCTGACACCTAAAGATCGCGAATCCTTACACCACAACATTGAGTTTCCAATACTCAACCCAAACAATAATATAAAAAACATGACCAGTTTTTTAGCGTTAAAATAAAAGACCAAAGATGTTCTTTTTCTTCGTGAAAAAATTAACTTCAAAAAATTATAAGGAAAAAACTTATCCTCCAGAGACACTACGCTCGTCAAAGTCAAACAGTTAATTGCGGCATTCATTTAACTTCTTTTCCGGCTAAGTATAATGTTTAACTTGTTTTTACGATAGCTATCTCTTACCCATAAATTTTTTGCGTTGCTACCGTTATATTTTTGCGAAATTAAACTCAGCGAAATCCTTGTCTACTGAAAATACACAAAACAAATCTTAAAATTGCAACATGGAACGTAAAAGGCATGTATGAACCTGGAAAATTGAGAAATATTCAACGAAAAATACCGAGACTTCAGATCGACATACTGGGTATACGCGACACAAGATGGGTCAGCTCTGGCGAACTCAAGTCGGAGAACGGATTACTCTAACAGCAGCGACACTCAACACAGATATGGAGTCGCTATTATTCTTAGTGACAAGGTAGCAAAATCAGTAATAGGATTCATTCCGGCATCCGAAAGAATTATAACGCTACAGCTGATGACAACCCACGGCAAATTAAATATATTACAGATTTATGCACCGACTGCTGATAAAATGGAAGACGAAATAGAAAACTTTTATAATGAGCTCCAACAGACATTACGCCTCACAAAATCTAGAGACATTACTGTCGTAATGGGGGATTTTAACGCAAAAATCGGCCAGGGTAAATGTGATTCCATTGTCTGGCCATACGGCCTTGGAGTTCGCAATGATAGAGGAGATCGTCTTATAGAATTCTGTCAAGAGCATAATATAATAGTAACAAATACCTTTTTTAAGCTACCTAAACGTCGCCTCTATACATGGAAGTCACCGGCTGATAAGGACAACAACATAGTTAGAACCCAGATTGATTACGTCTTGATAAAACACAGATATCGAAACGCAGTACATTCAGTAAAGGCGTACCCAGGTGCGGGCGTATTTTCGGACCACAATCCCCTTATCGCTAAATTCCAACTTAAATTAAAAAGAATAGAAACAAATCATAACATCAAAAAACTAAATATATACAAATTAAAATCAGAGGAAACGAAAGAAAATCCGAGACAAGACATAAACACAATCTTAGAAAGAAGACAAGGCAAGCCTGGGTTAAACGATGGCAACGTTGAACAACAGTGGCAATTTTTCAAAACGTCAATTATGGAACCAAGTAAGAAAGTACTTACAACATCAAGATACAAAAAAGAAGATTGGACGACAGATAATATTTTGGAGTTGATGGATGAAAGAAGGAAACACAAGACCAACAAGATCCGATATCAACAGTTGCAAATTCAAATAAGAAGAAAAATAAAAGCAGCAAAAGAAAAGTACCTTTCTGGAAAATGCAAAGAAATAGAGGAGTTGCAAAACAAGTGCGACAACTTCAACTTGCATAAAAAAGTCAAAGAACTAGCTGGAATAGAAAAGAGAAAAACCTCAAACGTATTGCTAGACAAAGAGGGAAACATTATTATGCAGGTGGAAAGAATACATAGAAAAACTATTTAAAGAGCAAAGACACGAAAATTCTTCTATAAACAGTCTGAGCGGTGACATAGGGCCTGAAATTACTAAAGCAGAGATCATTTATGCATTAAGGTCGATAAAAACTAATAAAACTGTTGGTCCAGATGAAATGCCAGGTGAGTTGTTGAAGCTGATCAATGACAAAAATTTCGATTTATTGATGAGATTATTTAATACAATTTACACGACAGGAACTATCCCCGAGAAATGTTAACATCAACATTCATATGTTTACCAAAGAAAGCAAATTCAAAAGAATGCAGTGACTATCGAACAATCGGTCTCATGTCACATACTTTGAAAACCCTTTTAAAAATTGTACACGCTAGAATACATTCCAAATTGGAGCTGGATATTGGTGACATACAGTTTGGCTTCCGGAACGGGGTGGGTACAAGAGAAGCATTATTTGCTTTTAATGTGCTTACTCAAAGATGCTTAGATATCAATCAGGACCTCTATGTCTGCTTCATAGATTACAACAAAGCTTTTTATAGGGTCAAACATGACAAACTGATAGAGATTCTGAGAAGCAAAAATTTGGATGAAAGAGATTTAAGGTTGATATCAAATCTGTATTACAATCAGCGAGCGGCAGTAAAAATTGGACAGGAAATATCCGGAGATGTGGAAATACAAAGGGGAGTCAGACAAGGGTGTATATTGTCACCTTAACTATTTAACGCTTATTTTGAAGAGGTCATAATGTTAAGTCTTGAATGTGAAACAGCAGGGATAAAAGTAAACGGAGTTTTAATCAACAATATTAGGTATGCAGATGACACCGTAATAATAGCTGATTGTGTGAAAGACCTAGAAAAAATAATGAATAAAATATTAAGAGTTAGTGGAGAATATGGACTCTCTCTTAACACGAAAAAGACCAAGTTTATGATAATTAGTAAAAACAACACCAATAATAATGAAACCCTAATGGTAGGAGGCCAGCACATAGAAAGAGTTAAGAAGTACACATACTTGGGAATCCTAATATCAGAAAATAATGACTATATCGTCGAAATAAAAACCAGAATCGAGAAAGCACGTGCCAACTTTATTAGAATGAAAAAGCTTATCTGCAGCAAAGATCTAACGTTAGCTCTGAAAATACGACTGACTAAATGTTACGTATACAGTGTTCTATGTTACAGAATGGAAGCATGGACACTTAATCGAGAGTCAATGAGAAGACTTAAGTCTTTTGAAATGTGGACCTATCGAAGAATTCAGAGGATTTCGTGGATGGATCGAGTTACGAACGCCGAAGTGTTGAGAAGAATGGGGAAAGAAAAGGAAGTCGAGATAACAGTAAAACAGAGAGAACTGCAATATTTCGGACACATTATGCGCGGAGAAAAGTACAGCATCTTACGACTCATAATCCAAGACAAAATAAGTGGCAGAATAGGCGTAGGACGATGACGAAGTTCATGGCTAAAAAACCTAAGGGAATGGTTTGGATGCAGTTCAAAACAACTATTTAGAGCAACTGCCTCAAAAATTAAAATAGCTATTATGATTGCCAACCTCTGCAATGGAGAACGCACTTGAAGAAGAAATAATTTTA
This sequence comes from Diaprepes abbreviatus, assembly GCA_034092305.1. Lineage (NCBI taxonomy): Eukaryota > Metazoa > Arthropoda > Insecta > Coleoptera > Curculionidae > Diaprepes > Diaprepes abbreviatus. The sequence goes on from JASJET010000026.1 coordinate 811,734, forward strand.
TTTTCGCTGTTAGGAAAAATAAAAAGTTAGGAAAGTTAGAGATATCGAAAATTGATCAAAGCGGAAAAAAATTCTTTTCCCCAATAATTTTCTAAATAAAAAGTCATTCAATTTTCTCAGAACACTTCACCTCTCTCTAGCCCCGTCCCAAATCTTGATTTTTTATTTTTTGGCAAATAAAAGTAAATTTTTTTCTCTTCAAAATTTAAGAGCAATGGTCACACATTACCTAGCCACAATCGAAACAGCAAAAAAGGTGAGGAGGCGTGGGTTTTTCCTGGGTCGAGAGGTTACGGTGGGTCCTCTCCGGCACCGCCTGCGCGGTGTCCTTCCTTTCAACATCAGTAAAACAATCACCAAATTAACTATCTTAATCCCTTGGTAACAGAATCTGATTTAGATTTCTTCTTCCATGACTATGCGGTAGTTTTCAAGATAGGGCAAACTGATAGTGATAGGAATAGGGAAAATTTGATAGATTTCCAAGAAGAGGATTCATTTGCGTATCCCATAAGAATACAAGCACGACCATTGGCTCAAGAATTCCACCAGCGTTCTACAAAGGAACATCAAAAAGTACAATTTGTACTTTCTCGTCAAAATTTATTTTCCGGTGTGGACACTTCAGACACCATGATCCAGGACGAAAATGAGAAGCGAAACATTTTCATCCCGAAACAGGAAGAAAGAAGGCTGTTGCTCTTCGATGGTCATTCAGTGCTTTTATTTCGTGAAGTAAAGATCCCTGAAGATGTCTCGTGCAATCGTAGGCGAAACGTCGGATAATTATTCCAATTGAACACGCTCTAAACCCAAGAACCATGATTTTCAACATATTTTTGAGAACTTTTAAATTATAATTATCTAGGACCCCTATAATGTGCGTGCTCAACACACAGTTTGCTGATTTTTTAAGTACAAAGGACTTTTATTTCATACTCGGAAAGAAACATTAATTGCCTCTTCAGGCATGTGACAAATATAAAAGTGATAATGCGAACCTAACACAATATATATTATTGTTGAAGTTAGTGAAGATTAGTTTGGGGTACAACCCTATATATTACTTGTTATATTATTAGAGAGACTAACAGTAAAGGGACTTTTTAGCAACAAAAATAACTCAATAACTCTGAAACCCTTTAGAGAAAACAACTTAAGGTATTGGTCCAAGAAGATCTTCGGTAATAATCCTTTTAAGGGACGCTGCAATTTATCAATATTGATCCTATTTGTAATGAATTTATTACTCCACAGAATTTACTTTCATGCAAATTCTCTTTAGTCTAGTTAACAAATGATAAAATTCTTTATAATGGCAGGACATACAAATATTTTTTTCATTTTGAGCTTGTTAATAGGATTTATATGTAATTTTTATGCTACCATTTATGCATTTAAGATATGTCAGTGTTATTTTATAAATATCTCGTTTTATTTTTGAGCAATTTGATTATTTTAAAAATTACTTGCGTCTATAAGTCACGAACATAATATGTTATAATAAAACTAAACTAAAAAAAAATATTTACAAAATAAACATGAAAATGTTTCAATTATATGGCTATTTTCTCAAAAACAAAAAACAACTGCCATTTTAGAAACTATGCGAGTGTCGGTAAACTGCTACACTGGCTTTTAAAAGAAAAGAAAAATGCGATACTTCAAAATGAGGTGAAAGGTATAGTTGATTTAATTCGAAACAAATAAGGGAAAACACTAGAGTACAGTTAAAGGCCAGTAGCAACACCAGCGCCCAAAAATGCCGATCTAACCCTTTTACCGGGGAATAGGGGTAGGTTAATTAGGGTGCCACTTCATCGGATCCAGGTTGAATGCAGAAACCTTCCATGATGTTAGGAAAATAGCCTTCAACTTTACTCTCTAAAATTAGCCATCAACTACAAATAACAGATTCTAACACAAGTGGCATGTGGGTCAAAAAAAAACTCAGTAATAGTTCATTATAATAAAATCCTTTAATTAAAATTATATTGTTATAATAAAATCTTCAATTAAAATTTAAACTGTATTTTAAGCTAGATGCATTATAAAATTGAAAGAAAATCGAACTTGAATAAATTTACAAAAAAAAAGAGGAAATTAATTCAACTGGTTAACAATTAACCTTACACTATATAGCCTACTAGCTTAAAAATCCTAAAACAAACCCGTTCCTTTATCTATGATCATAGATGCCGAAATATAGCGCAACGCCTTACAATAATATAGTATAATTCTGGTTCATAAAATTATTATTAGATTATTAGTAAAAATAAGGTTTGGCTGACTTGGCCAGTTGTTTAGTTTCTCGGCCTGATGGTGTAGGCTCTGCCGTACCATCCACAGAAACACGCAGGATACAGCAGTAACAATAAACCCTGAGGATAGTACACTATGCCACAAGGATGGATTAACAGGTTTTAATATGTTTGATTGAGTGGACACCAATACTGATTTAACCCCTAGGGTGAATAGCTGTGATGTTTAAACCCGTAGGGTGAATTACAATAATGAGACAACCGGTAGGGTAGACCCTACAAAAAGAGAAACCGCTACTATAAACTTGAATTCACAAAAGGCAAATAAATTTATTAATCAACGCCAAAATATCGAGAAATATTTAAATTAAAATTTTTAACTTTCTACGTATACAATAAAACAAATCAAAGGTGACTTTTAAGTTAAGATAACATAAAAAAAAAGAAAATATTAATTAAGAATTAACTAGTGATAATTAACAAAAAATTAATTTAAAAGTAATGAACTGTTTTAACTGATCACACAAGATAGATAATAGTAACGACACATCTATAAACGTACAATAAAAGACTAGTTCGACTCCAGGTGATTACCGATAACTTATTTTGCTATAGGATAAAACAAAAGATTTATTATAGAATATAATTAGTTACTCAAATGAATCGCGAAACTAGAAATAATATTCTGTAGTTGAGAGCACTGTATGATGACGGTTCAACTTTTGGTTTATAAACATTAATTATTAACAAATAAATTGGATTAAACCTTAGATATAAAGAAAAATATATGAACTGCTTTCTATTGTTCACTTCACTCGGCCATCTCAAGCAACTAAAGATTGCAAATGAATATACTAAAAAAAAGGTGGAGTCAAACTGAAAGTCAACAGACGTACCATGATAACTCTAATTACTCCAAATTCAAACCCAAAATGAGGTCAAGAAGGTAAATAAAATGCAAAAATTACTAATAATAAATTAATTAACCTATAAATTGGGAACATCGTGATACGTCCAAGAAGCAAATACATAACAAAATATAATAAATTTACAATCGACAGCAAAGTTACACTCAAAATGAAGTCTTTACTAATATATCAGAAATAATTACGACATTTATAAGCCACAGCTATCAGAAAAAAAAAAGGAAAATTCATGAAAAATTACTCAATATTCATCAAAAAGCAAGTAACAATATAAAACTTAATAATCGTCTAATGTAGTCAATTTAGGTATTAATGAAATTTAAGACAGCGTATTATGGCCAGATTCAAATTAGACATTAAATTTACTAGGTGGTAAGGATCAATTTTGAGCTTGAATCACAAAAATATATGAAAGATTATTATAATAAACTGTAAATAATAGATCTTACCCGATGTCTGTGGGGTCTAACAGAATTCCCTCATTGACATCTGCAAACTGCCCAAAATCCCTGTCTCCAGGTTTATCCCGGTAAAAAAACATAACTACCAACCAGGCAAGAGATACAGTACTTCAAAAATTTAACAAAATGACCAGGATAATAAACGGCTTTCCATCTCAGAATCCCAAAAAAATTGGCAAATTAAAATTAAAATGGAAGTCTGCTTCGGTCGAATCAAATCAGGAAAAAGTGAAAATCAAGGCAAAATGGCCTCCATTTATAACCATGGCCCAGCTTGTGCGCTAGTCGACTTCAATTACGAGCGTTCAATTTCCGTGTTTGAAAGAAGTGACAGCAAAAACAAAACTTGGATGAAATACTTTTGTTACATAGGCCTATTCGTTAAGCATTTTCCGCTCAAAAGAAAATATATCAAATAAGTATCCCGATAGCTATTTTTAAATTAAAGAAACACGTTTCGAATAAGGGAATATATTTTCTGCAACCCAACATACATACAATTCCAATATTAATGGCAGGAAAAAAAACAAGATCTATCTGAATAAAAAAAAGGTAACAATATGTTTAACATCGATAAGAAAATACCTGAGCACAGTGTAGTGAAATATCGAATAGTGGTCAAATTTCAAAAATAAGATTAATTAAAAATGTACTTTATGAAACGTTTTTCTTCAAAGAATTCATGGGAAATGTTTAAGGAAAATGATACTGAGTTACCCATAACGAAAGTATTTGCAAAAATAAGGTTAAATTAATGGAATTAGCCATAGTGAACTTAAGCAGAAAGTTGAACCGTGACAAAACCAAGTGAGATTTTTGATCAAATACGTAAAATTTTCAGTAAAACAGGCAGATACAGTTTCTGACATATTTTGTCATAAAGGGATATGGTAACGGCAAGGAATGTATTGGGACCATCATTAGGTGGAGAAGGTAAGCTTTAAATGAGGAGATTTTGTGTGATCTGTTTTCTGCCCCCTTGTAAAACAAAAGTACCCAATTTATTTTGGGATTTCACTATTTTTTTTCGATAAAACTAAAACTTATGGGTTTAACCTCCTTGTATAGAAATATGCGGGCCTTGGTTTGAATACAAGGTATCTTTAAAGGTGCAAAAATCATTGATTTCTGAGTGTCCTGTTTTAACTTAACTTATGTGGCGGAAAATATCAGCATGAATCCATTTTTTGCCGAACCGTTTTATACGAAAGTTGGAGTTAATTATTTTTTGACCCTAAAAGCTTAACTTGGACCTTGAAATAAAATGATGAAACGTTTGAAAACAATTTTCATACATTGAAGTTACAAAGTCGCCTAATATCAAAACTGATGGCATTAAAACACTAAAAATTTTACATCTCTCTTAAAATGTTACTAAATGAAATTCTCCTAATTAATAAAAAATAAACTTGAAGATACTGTTAAAGTATTTTTATTTTCTAATGATAGCGTAAGAAAACCAGAAAATTTACGAAATAAATGTTAAAAGATATTTATTAAGCCTCATCCATATTGATAAGCCACTTTTTTCCAAGGACAAATGGGGGAACTTTAGTGGTTTTCTGTTACAATAGGGTCACTGAAGTCGCAACCTAAGGGTATTTTGATCATAAAACGAATTTGTTTTTATTTGATGGTCTCCTTTACTACGGAAATAAAAGAGAAAAGAAGACTATAAGTATTCTATTTTTAGCTTTTAGAGAGTCACTGTTTTTTTTTTGCATTGAGCATTTTAATCCAGCAATGTTACTACATTTTTAGTAATATACATGGTATTCGAAATAAAATTCACCCTTTGTTATGTCAAAGTCTAACGGAACCGAAAAAGAAATATAGTTTAAACTTTTTGAATCGGGATAAATTGTTACACATGGTGTCCAGAAAAATGTGGGAAATCTCCCGGATATAAAAAAAAACACATGAAAGGAAAAATACGTTCATATCAACTTTTTTCATATACGCCTTCTCTTCGGAGATATTGGCTCCCAAAGAGCTGCAATTTAATCAAGTTTTTTACACATAATTATTAAACCACCAGGTATGATGTATACCTGGTAAGACCCTTAAAATTACTTTCCAAGAAAGTATTCCTAGGTTCACAAAAAATGTGCGTTTTATGTTATCGGCACCAAGAACAAAGTATTGTTGTAGCAAACGTCGCTAGGTACGAAAGAAATAAATATGCTGCATTTTAGAACTTGTCAACTTTCACATCGCTGACACACTGATTTTTACTTGCACATTAATTTACTGACTTCTGGATTTCCTGGTGAAATTAATTGTGACATAATTCGAAATATGGAATACACATTTATTGAGTATGTAGATATGCATGTGATGTATTGTCTTGCATCTTGCAATGCTTTGAAAGTCAGGAGATTATATTACAACAGATATTTTAATCGTACTCTTCCATATCAGAAAACATTTCAACGAGTTAACAAACGTCTAAGAGAGAATGGTAGGCGATTCTATTTAATACGATAATATTATTAAATTTCTTCCTAATTTTAGGTAATTTTGGAAAAAAAAATACTGATGCTGGTCGGAGAAGGACAGTACGTACGCCGCGATTAGAAGAAAATATTTGAAATGTTGTAGATGACACTCTTTCAACGAGCATCCAAAAATTATCAGCGCAGTTTAATACGTCAAAAACAATAGCACATGAAATTCTTTAAAAAGAGCTATCATATCCATATAATTTGAAAAAAGTGAATGAATTGATTCCTGAAGATTTTCACCGACAATGCAGTTTGCAATCGGGCTATTGGATCAGCAACGAAATAATGTAAACTTAATCATTACTATATTCTTCACGGATGAAGCAGGGTTTACCAAAAATGATATCATAAATTTACACAACTCACATGTGCTGATTAAAATCCTCATGCAACGATTGTTTCGCATCATCAATATCAGTTCCAATTAATTAATGTCTGAGCCGGACTCATTGGCAATTTCTGGTTGGACCATTCGTGTTGTTGGCAAGACTGAATGGAGAACGTTATTTGGAGTTCTTTCAGAGTAATTTTCACGATTTAGTAGAGCGCTTAGCACTTGAAATCCGCCGAAACATTTACAACATGCACTATAGGGCACCACTTCATTTCAGCGTGGCTGTGTGGGAGCACCTGAATAACGTCTATCCAAACCATTGGACAGATAGAGAAGGACCTATTGCCTAGCCTTCTCGGTCTCCCTACCTAACGTCGTTGGGGTTTTACCTGTGAGGGCACCTCAAAACCTTGATGCATTCCACTCCGGTCAATAGTAGGGAGGAAATGCTACGGAGAATCTCATTGTGATCAAATAAGGAACAATGCTGAGTTAAAGTAGCGGTATAACAGTACTCAATTCATCTTGCCCGCGAGTATATCAGACTTCACGCAGCCCATGTTGAACCCTCTTACGAAGTTTTTAACTAAGCAGCTTTTTATTGAAACTGTGGTGAAAATTGGGGAACATTCATCTTTTTCATATTCAACCCGATAGAAATTAGGGGACTGACAGTGTAAATAAAATAACGTTTCTTTCGAAAACGGTTAGGATAAGCGACATGAATGAAGGGTAATTAATTTTTAGTCAATAGTTGCAAGTATATAAAGAACGATGTTCAAAGTTCTTATCATATAGGGCGTAAAAAAATGGAGTCATGAATGTCAAAGCTAGTTCGTCCCTGCAGCAATAAGTAATTTACAACCCTTTCTTGGATAGTAATTTGAAGGGTCTTACTTGATATACCTCATTGAAAAAAAAAATGAAAATATACCTGGTGGTTCAATAATTATATGTAAAAAACTTGATTCCATTACAGCTCTTTATGAGCCGATATCTCCGAAGAGGAAGCCTATAGGAAAAAAGTTTATGTGAACTTGTAATATTCCTTAAACGTGTTTTTTCATACCCGGGAGATTTCCCACATTTTCCCCGACATCCTTTATAGCGGCCAAGTTGAGATACCCCTTCTTTGTAGAAGTCGGTTATAAAATTCGAAATATGATGAAAATCCGAACTTCAAAAACCTCCGTCTCGAAAACTAGACTTTTTCGGACTTGGCACACAATGAAGACTTTCGATCTAGTCCTTGTGGACACTCATATCCCACAGATTCAGTCAATTAGACTGGGGACGGATTTCTGTTGGGTCCGTTGTCTGAATTTTCTAAGTTACTTGGTTTTAATGAAATTTTTTATTTACAACTAAATAAACAGTGTCTTGACGTGTTTTGAAATAAGCATGCAAAGTTATTCAATTTTGTCATTAGGAATTTCATATCTCGAGATCGAACGACTAAATTGAAATTCAGTGCATGCAAAATTGCATGCAATAGCTAGTATTACTATAAATATTGCTCTAAGGCATTTACGCGCTTTTATGTTTCGAAATTTGCCCTTACTAATTATCCACACTATAAAAGTTGTAGGCAATTAGTTTATAATTTATAACTCCGTACATGACATTCCCATTAAAACTTTTGAACTATTAGGACATACATAGATGTTACCTACATCGGTGATGCTTGGAGCTTTACCTTATTCAAAAGGACAACTCAAATTTTATTAAGGGAGGAACGTAATTGACCTAGTTTCTCCTACTTCTTTGCACTTAAAGGGCCTTTCATGTAAACCTGAGAATGAAAGTTAATTTGATAGCGGCCTGTGATTTCGAAACTTTAGGAATAATTACGATGCAACTAGTTAATTTAATAACTAAAGTTATCATGTATTAACCTTGATGTAAATATTTGGTTTAATTGTTAAAATTATTCGTTGCTGTGTCCTTCTTACATTAAAAAAAATGCAAAAATTTAAAAAGGCTCCTTTACCTATTTGTAGAGTATAAGCCATTTTTGGGGAACATGTAATGAGATTTATTGGAAATTGCAACGATTTTCTTCAATATACAGGGTGTCGCAAAATTAAAGGCACGGATGGATAAAAAGGAATGTGTTTACATAGTTCCAGATGAGTGTGGTGAAATGTATATTGGAGAAACCAAACGACCACTAGAAGTTAGAATTAAGAGACATAAAACTCATACACAAAAAGGGAAAACGTGGAGATCAGATATTGCAGAACACGCCTGGGCTAAACAAAACCATATGAAAAGGTCTGAAGCTACGGCAATATATATAAAACTCAACATGAAGAAAAAAAATTTATAGAAGCAGCTTACAAAAAAAAATAATAATTAAATCTTCAGTAAACCCAGTATTGAGATACCTAATCTTTGGCAACCAATACTTCGTAACATCAAATCATTGAGTTGTGTACAGTGAAGCGAAACTTTGCGCTTCATTGGACACAGTCCCTATATAAGCTCGTAGCCTTAAGACAAAACATTCAGTTTATACTTGATAGCGATTAAAAACATAAAGATAAACAAAAAAAAAGACAATGCAAGTTCGATAACCACATTTTAGTCTACCTATATTTGGTTTAAGCTTAGAGAAACCTTTAAGGTTATGTGTGACCTATAACCTGAATATATATTTGAACCAGAAATTTTCCTCCAATTCATTTGCTGATATCAAAGGAGGGGTTTCTATTAAAAAAAAAACAACAACAAAGTTGACGTCAAAATAACCTTGAACCTTGTTGCAAATTATTCATATAACGACCTTTAGTTGTTTAAAAAAAAATCTTACCTGAGGAAATATCCAACTGTTTCGTTCCTTTTGTGATATCCTGTATTAAAATGAACTTAAAAAATTTTTCTCTGTTTTTTAAATATATATCAAACTTCTATAAATGTGAATTTTTAACCACAAAAACAGTTCGTCATCGGGTTTGGTTTATATTTGGTAAAACGTACTTTTTTGTATATAACCTGTATATTATTTGTGAAAAAGAAATAAAAGCAAATTTTAAAGAAAACAGATTATGCACACCAAGTGCGAAAAGGCTTACATTTACAAGATATTTTAACTTTCATAAGTTGATCTAGTTATCCCATGTAGTTGACATCTATGATCAAAACCACTAATTTTTAAGTTAATCTATTCAATCCAGAATCTTAATAATCTATTGCATAGATCTTAATTTTGTTTTTGGATCTTAGTGAGATAGTTACATCTCATCATTATTTGTCACTATCTTAGAGGTTCAGATTATTTAATCCTTTAGAAATAGAAATTACTTATAGAAAACCCATAACAACCGATACAATTATACATCATATATAAAAACAGTCTTGGGAGATAAAATTATCTCCCTTTCATAGTTTAATCTCTAAACTTACTACTTTTTCATTAAGTAAAAAAAAAACTTTCAAAAGAAACCCATACTATTAAATCGCAAGAAAAAACGTTTACAGAAAAAACCTAATCGATAGTCTAGACAGCTTAAAGAAAAAATAAAAAAAAAAAACATTAAGAAACGAATTCTATACCCTAAATAATCCAAAATAAGCTAACTTGAAATTTGAAAACTAAACATCTCAACTTAGTCATAAAATTTGTGATAGATTAAACAGTTTAGACTGTGAAACTATATGCATAAATAAATTGAATATGATTAGGTTATTAGTTAACAAAAAAGATAAAATAAACAAATTTAATCGATCAGGAGTACATAAAATTAATTGTGCAAACTGTGATGCTGTATACATAGATCAAGTGTCAACGTATTAAAACTAGACTTAAAGGACCTAGAACCGCAGTTTTAAATAATTCAGGAATGTCCTAACACTTTATGGAATAGAAGCATTTTATAAATTTAATTAGATTACATTATCCCATTTCAAAAATAAAAGCAAAAATTAAATTTACTACAGCAACTCGAAAAAAATCCATAAAAATAACCCACGTCTTGCTACCAATGGCCAACAAAATTTTCTTTCAACCCCAATTATAGACAAATATTTGACGTCGTCCTAAAACTCACGTTCGTGGGTTTGCAGTAATAAGATTAGGTTTTTCAAAATAGGCACTAAAATATTGGTTATATTTAAATATTAAAAAGTTCTTTAATTTTAGTATTAAATGGATTTTCGGAAAATCCCTTATGAGGTGAAACATATACAGGGTGTGCGGTAATTATCTCCTAATTTTTCGGGAGTATACAGGGGAGGCCAAAATAACCCTACTTTGTCATAGAAAAAAAATCCTAAAGTACCCCTTATCGAAGATGCAAAACCGTAAAAGGGTACCCAGCGATTTACCTTCTGAAATTTTAATATTTTATAGAGGCCATAAAGACTCATTAAACCATAATAAAGTAGGTGTTTTAGATCGTCAGAGAAGTCAGGAACGGACTTGCAACCGCACTCGTTGGGCTTAATTTTTGAAAACTGATTTTTTAAATACTTTGGTCATTCCTCTTCAAAAAAAAAGGTTTTCTTAATTTATTTCGTTCAAATTGGCGGTTTTTGAGATAAATCGGTTTTTATGCGAAAAACTCAAAGGTTACTAATGCTAAACACAAACAAGTAATGAGGACATAACTTGCTTTGCAATATTAATGAATTACAAATTAAGTTTTCCTCATAAAAATGGAGTTTCACTATTCCATAGTTTCTTACAGCACAAAATACATTAAATTGCCAGGTTTCTTGAAAATTCTGCAATCTTAATACATTTGGATCACTCCAAAAATAGGAATTGTGTCTGTTAAAATGGCCATTTTGGGTAAATTTTGCTTTATTAGTCCAAATTATGTTCTCCAAAAATTGAGGCTTGTCCTTTATGATCGTTAATATAAATTCGCCAAATTGCACTCTTTTCGGCAAGTCAGTATCTCTTAGATGTTGAAAGCAAAGATATATAAGGATGGAAGTTGTATTTCAACAGAATTCTATATTAAACTCTTCGAGATTATTGTTTGTAGAGCTACTTGTCCTAACAATGTCATAGGATATGTCGCATAATATCCCAGAATTACAATTTCGACATTTTCATTATTGAGAATAGGCTCTTTATACACTCTTTTCCCTAATGGTGCCAAAATTTTTAAAATTTTCCAGTATCTGTTTAATACTATTCTGTGACGGTTTCTGTTTATCTTGATATCTATCAGTAAATATCTGGCATGTTCTTAATAAAACTTTTTTACATTCCTCATGGATAATAAACAAATTTTAATAATCTTCGTGCATATAATTTAATCGCCCCGGTATGATTTTTATTAATAATTGTCAAATTATGTCTTGCATAGTGACATTTCTGTAGTACTCTCTTATCTTCTCTCGTCGTGTTTTGCCGTCATGACCAACTAATAACAAAACTTAAAAGTCGTATAGCGTTTTTACAACATAAAAATGTTGAATTGCCAATATTTCAAAAACTACAAATATTTCGAATAAATAACCTTATTCAAAGTCACCCTTATTATTAATGCTAGATAAGATTTTAAAAATAGGGGTTTACATTTAAAAAAAAATAGACTTTTTACGATTTTTTCAAGTTAATATTTAATGTTAGTTTTTGATTACCCTGTATTAATTTATTATCAAAATATCAACACAGTCCACCAAAATAGATCCCCTTCTAGAAGAAAACTAACGCCAATTAAATAATAAAAGCTTTAATCCAGGAATAATCGATAGTTATGTTTGGGCCTGCAAATGCCATTTTAGACAAAATTTAAAAAATGTCAAAAACAGTTAGACTTAGACATCGGACATTATACATGAAATATGTCTATAGTTTTACCTAAAATCCAAAAATGGAATAACATTTAGGGTATTCCATTTAAAATAAGCAATCTTAGAAATAGTTTATCCGAATTGCCCACATCGACTCTCGTAAACTTCCAAATTTTAAAAGTTCTTCAATATCTATTTTCCTAGAAATCGATGGCGGCAGTTTGTCGTTTGCAAAAAGTTTAAACTCGCCCTCAACATCCAAAGCCAACTGATTTATGAAAAGGAACAATAAAAGAGGTCCCAACAGAGGACTTTCAGGCACCTTCTAGTTAATTTGTAAATAGTTGAACCGTTTTTTTTTTGATAAATACTTTTTGATAGCGCCTTGCCAAATGTGATTTGAACTTGTAAGGTCTGTCCTCCTGAAACAATAATAAAGTTTCCGCAGCAGAATCAGGTGACTAACATAATCAAGTGCAAGTCAAAAAAAAATTCAAAAACTCCCCGTTATTAATATTTAAATAGAAAGTCTCCAAGAAGTTAATAAGTGCATGGTAAATGTATTGGTTTTGTTGAAACTCAAACTGACTACTAATTCTACTATGTATTACAAAAAATGTCACATACATTGTCTTATCTACTATCGCTCTTATCTGCTAACCATTTATGTTTTTTATTCATATTTCAGGAATATCCAGTGTTAAGTAATAACAGCTTATTTGGACCCGTATCCTCAAAAGCGTGATGTGAAAAGTGATGTGAATAGCGATGTGAACTGTCACTTCATACTTTTGACTGTAAAAGCGGTATTCTTGAAAACGCAATGTTGTCAGATATGAATGTGCTAAAACCCGCTGATTTCAAAAAATAAAATGGATGACAGATTGAAATGAACTGTCAGACCGAAAATGTTCGTAGTATGTCGCTATCTTAGGTAAAAGTAGTTTTGCTACGTCAAATTAATCGTCAGAAGTAAAACAAAATAATTGTTGTTGTTATTGTTGTGAAGTTATTGATTGTCATTAAACTATTTGTACGTTCCCTGGATTAAATTTATTTTATATCACTTAACAACCAAGAAATATAGACCAAACCATCACTCAAATATTTAGGTGTAAATATAGACCACAAAATTATCTTAGCCACTCTAGAACTGTTAAACAAAAATGCAAACAAATACAGTAATTGCGGAACGCCAGCACTGATAAAACTTGAAACTGTGGAAATTACAACTCTACGTAGATGAGTAAAAGCCATCATCCCAATCCACTACGGAAACTATCCAATCAGTTATTTGTTGTATGAATTCACAAAATATCCGGCCCCTTACTGCAAAACTTTCTATCCTGACAATTAAATTGGAAAGGAAACCTGAAACTTGAACAATGATAGAGAAACTGTCTAAGATCAGGTACCAAAACCAAAGGCCAGACACAAGACGTCCATTAAAGATACAGACAGATCTCACATTTAACTTTTAATATAGTTTTTTTTATTTTATAAAAATTTGTAGAGGCTTAAAGATCAAATGTACCATAAATAAGGTTTTTATGCTGAAGGACCTCATTCATTGGTCTGTAGGGGTTCATATTTATATGACCCGATAAATTATAAACATAATATTTATTTAATTGTAATATAATATAGTGTTTAACACAGTCTAATTACGTTAAATGCTGTAATTAACATTATTTAAATATAAAATTTGTTACTTATTTAAATCAATGTTTCAGATAGCTTACAAATTATTATTTCTCAATTTTATTATAAGTTGCGCCGTCAAAACTATTATGTTAGACTTAACTACTTAAACTAAGATACTGGGCTGTTATGGACATATGGACACAAGTATTTATGTTAAATTCATAAATAGAACTGGCCGTAGAAAAACATTTTTAAATTGCACGCTCAAACAATTGAGTTATGAACAGAATCTACTGTAATCATTTTATGTCTGTACTCTCATATTCACTTAATATTTACAAGATATATTTAACTTTCCAACGATATTTTATTTAAAAATTTGAAAATATTAAAAATATCGGGGTACCACTTAATTAACATTTCAACTGTTTATTCAAAAAATAAAACGTCTTAAAGAAACGATTCGTCCATATATTACTTTTTTAAGACGAGTTAATTTTACCAGCCAAAAATAAAATAAAAATTTTTAATACTATTTTATTTTTTGAAATCCGTGCTTTAAATATGTCATTTAGCGGCTAACATTTCATTTGCGCATGTTTCACCGTTCGCTTTTCTTTCACCGAGCGAACAAGGATATGAATGATGAACGCGTCAAGAATACACATTCGCCACCCTTTCACCGTTCACTTCACATTCCCCAGTTCGAGGATATGGCCCCTGGTTATATATTATATATTAAACTCGATTATTTCTACAACCCTCTATATCAAAAATGTTGCTGATTAAGTAATTTGTTTGATTTTTGCAGGTTCATTCTTGGGTCAACTACGAACAGATCCTTCAAAAATGCCTTGTCGGAAGGTTAGTTGCCGTGGATCCTAGCATTGATACAGAAGCGTTATTCTTTGGTAAAAAAACTGCTGCCTCTACTGGAAATCGACTTGAAGTATCATCTGCAAATTCCTTGGGTAAGACACTTTAATTTTCTATATAATGATGTCTCGTAATGCCTCTTGATTTATTCTTTTAAGGATATATTCAGAAATATTTAAAAGTATTTCTTACTGTTCGACTTTATTACCTGGACGTACCTAGGAGTTGAAGTAATTGTTACTCTAAAAGGCCCGCCCTATTTATGTCTTTGACGTGTTATTTAAAAAAAAAAAAATTTAACAATTTAACACACACAGTTACGTCTAAAATAGAGATTGTATGTTTTCTACTTACTACAGAAGTGATAAATTGCAACAATATTGTTTTCAATAATAAATAATAATGATTTATCTACCTACAAGATACCTTTCTCTTGCGGTAAAGTGTATGTAGGTGAAACAGGACAGTCTATATCCGCTAGGCTTAAGGAACATGATCGATGTATAAAAAAGAAACAAATTGTACAATCTGCAGCATCTTCTTACGATTAAAAATTGATCTTAAATAATAAATATTTTCGTTTACATTTTTCTATATTAAATTACAGGTTCAGATTACTAAAATAATAAATAGATTTCTGATTTGTACGTTTTTCTTTAAAGATTGTCAAAGACATATATAACTTGAAACGTGATTTTACAGTAAACGATGTTTTCTACTATAAAACTAATGATTACCTTTTGTTTTTCATTCATTAATATTGGTTTCATCTATATTCAGATCATTCCTTTTGTTTACATTTTGAAATTTTGATTGACATCGATACTTAACCTATTTATATATTTTGTAAATTTCGTTGGGTTCCTTGAAATTCACAGATTGCGAAAGGTGTTTTTATGATGACTGGATAAATATGAACAATGTTTATTTGCTTTCTTGTTGATTTTCCTTTTTCAGAAAATGTTTATTTATTTCCAAATATCAGCTGTTAAATAGTCAGGTCCCCTGGATTGCGTGAAAGTTTTTAGGGTTGCCTATAAGATGGCACATCAGTTGAATATTATCGAAAAGCTAAATTTGAAATAAGATTGTATTGACTTTTTTTCATTTTGTTGTTTTTAGTTTATTAATTGAATATTTCCCTTTGCTTTACTAATTAGAATTTTTGGTAATTAAAATATTTGAAATTAGCCCCTCGAACTAATTCGAACTAATTGGATTTCATTTTTAATTATTTCGAACCCATTAAGTAATTTGTTATTGGGTATTCATTTTGTAGGACGAGGCAGTTTAGATTATTAAGATATTGGTTGTCTCTGTCTGATTTCAGTACTGGCCAATTTAAAATTGAAATAGAAGAATTTTTGGTATATATTATCCGGAAGTAGTTCAAGTTGTATGATAAATTTCAAGGGTTCGAGATTATGGCTGCGAGATTAAGGTTATTTTTTTTTTTTTTTTGATAGATTTTTGATGGACGTTTTTATGAAGTTTTTTTGGTAACTTCCGTTGGAAAAAATGTGCTAGTGATTTGAGAGAAATCGTTCTCTTTTGGCTATCTGACGCAAGAGCGCGAACAAGTGGTCTAGTTTTACTACTTTCCCAAGTTAAGGAATTTGGTCATAAATGGCCGATTAAAGTAACAAAACCAAGTCGGGGTGCAAACAATTTTTGGTGATTTTGGTCGTTTCACCTTACAGCCAGTTTGGCGATTATTTTTCTTCAGCCAGCCCAGAAACAACGGCTTAACATATTATCAGATGCCACCATTTTCTTGAGTTCGAGGGTCTTTGGGAAAACTATAGTACGTCTTTGGGATAAGTACAATACGTTTTTGGATTTCTTCATTGGTTCTGTTTTTCTTGGATGAAATTTTATGATATACAGCGTTTGGGAGAAAATGTACAGTTTGGATTATCGTGTTGTACTTCTGGGATTGTGAGCCTCTGAAAGGGACAATCTCCATATTGAGTCAGGTCAACGGCCTTTCTGGTGAAACCGTCTATGTCACAGGCCTTATTTAACCACCTGTTTGAAAGTGATTCAGCTAAGTGCCTAATTTTTAGCCAAAGTATGTACACACGAGTTTCTGATTGTTAAGCCTAATGGGTATTAAACCTGTATTTTTTTTAATCGCTTAGTTATCTAAGCAGAGTTTCCTTTTCGATTACCTAGAGGGCTAACAAATAAGGGATTCTTATGTACATGATTTTGAACCTTTTGAATTAATAGACTTTATATATTTGGACTTTAATATTTTTTCTAATGATATTTATCTTTTGCTAAATTTACCATATCACCTAATATTTGCGGCGAACCAGTAAACTATGTAAAGTGAAACGCAGTCGACTTCGTTGCGCTACAACCTCAAATTTTAATGTTTTATTTTGCGATCCTCTACTGTAATTGAGGTTTTTTTTTATTATGGTTCCATTTTTAGAGTCCCAGAGTGGCCAATTAACCATTTAATAATTGTTTAAAGTATTGAATATTATAATGATAAATTTATTGAAAATTTTAATTGCTTAACAATTGAATATTTTGGAAACTAGTTGATTTGTTCAAAATTGTAACATACTTTTCAGAAAAATTTTGTAAAGGTTTTAACCACTAGAGCGACAGTTATAAGTTGATTTCTATGATCAAATTTTTGTAATTATCTATCACCTTTTTGTGTAATTTTCTATTGCTTATATTTCTGTTAACTATCACTTAAACACTCATTATCAATTTTCTAATTCTTTCTCTTTGCAGACATTTTTGTAATTTTTTGAAATTGCTTATTTTTTTTATTACGGCAAAGTTGATAGTCTCCTGCATTGTTGGGCTTATGGAACTTCATAGTCTAGTTTAAAATAGAGTGTGTTCTCTTCTTCTATAACTAGGGTATGTCGACGTAAACCTTCCAAGTGTAGTTGATTTGTTTACTTTCGGATCGGTTTGCCGTTCACTGTGCAGGACACTGTCAAGTTTAACTTCTAATTCTTGTTTTTTTATTTAATTTTCACCTTTTCTACGTCATAGAAAGTCAATAACTTTCGACTAAGTCGTTAACAGAGGTTTTTTATTGATTGCAAATTTACCATATGTAAACGCAATTCTATCAGATAGCCCTACTAGAGGAGCTTGCAATAATTCACACTGGTGATAACTTTTCCAGGGGTTGTCATTATTTTCTGGGAAGGGGTGTACCGTGAGGAATAAATGTATTGGCCTCTATTTAATTGGTTTTATTTCCTATAATTTTAAATTAGGATACTTTTAAGTACTTAGACTCTGCGATTTATTTACCTGGATATGACATATTAAATATTTATTCTTTTCCAAGTTCTCTTTACTACAATTGCTCGTAGTATAATCATTAGGGCTCAGTAGTCTAAAGTAAAATTTGGTGGCGCCTTTTTCCCGATTTAGACATTTATAAAACTTACACAGGCAATATATTAAAAATAGTGGACAAATATAAAAACAACGAATCTACCCTGAGATGAGCTAGCGTATAGGTAGACTCCAGTCAGCATTAGGACAATCATTAAGTAAGTCTGAACTGAGGTACCTTACAGGGTGTTGCCAGAATTTGGTAAAGCGTTTATAGTTTGTAATAATATATTACATGGCACGGTAAAATTTTGAGATTTCATTTGCGCCAAAAGTTCTTGATTTCACTGGCGCGAAATTAATTGCAATTTTAATTGCCCAGTTTAAGATTTTTTTTTCGCAGCAATTCTATTTTTCACTGGCGCTCAACGTGGGGCCAGTGAAAAATATAGGAATGCTTCGGAAAAAAAGTATTTTTTTTACTCAAAAATTCGAATTTTTCAATCTGAACACCAGCATTGCTCTGGTCACACTTTTAATGTAAAAGAAACGAAGGTGCGATCATCAGTCCCTGATTCTTTAACCGTAAAATTTGAGAATCAATCGAAATTTGTAAATATCCAAATAATATTAATAGAGATGCAGATTACAGTTTACATCAGACGTGGAAATCGATTGTAACGCTGGATCACGGTTCGCTGGGCACCAGTCGGGTATAAATGCCGGGCTGTTGCTCCTCGATAGTAATTCAGGATTCTAATCTCGTAGAGTAAAAATCCCTGAAGATGGTTCGTGCAATCGTAGGCGAAACGTCGAATAATAATTCCAATTCGACACGGTTTAAACCCAAGAACCATGGTTTTCAAGAGACTTCTTTTGCTTCTAAAGTCAATAAGAGTATATAGTTAGACTAACATGAATATTTTACTATATAAGCTGTAATGTATGTACCAACGAAGAAATCAAACTAAGGTTTCCCGAAAACAGATTTATTATCTTTTACATTAAATACGACACAATACTGAAGGCCGCGTAGCAATTTACCTGTCTGTGAATCTCAACTGTATAAAAATATTCCTAAAAACAGTGTACATATTAATGTATGTATCAAATATGAATTAAAAATAAAATAAACTATCTGCTGGGAATTATATATTTGTTTGGGTGACTTATTACCATAATTTTATCATATAGAATTATCTTCTTATGTCTTCTGATATATGGTGTTGAATGGCTAATGCCATATTATACATTCACGATATATATATATATATATATATATATATATATATATATATATATATATATATATTAAATACTTTTTCAGGTGCCTCATTAAAAAATCAATCAACAGCTGAAGACCCGACAGAACAATCCTCAGTTCCGTTACCTCGCTTTGACTGGATACAGAAGTTGGATTATATCACAGTCATTTTTTACACTAAGGCCTTTTCTAATCCGCTGGTGGAAATAAATTATCCCGTACACGAGCAAAGCGTCCTAATTACACTAGCCTACGAAGATACTTTATTTAAGAACGAACTAGTATTTTATGATAAAATCCGATGGCCATGCGATGTCAATGTTACTGTGGAAACTGGAAAAGTTGAACTTGTTTTTAGGTAAATAATAGTATGCATTTTATTAAAATAATTAAAAAAAAGTTTATATAGTATTATTAATATTTTTAACGGTTAAATTATAAAACAATTTTAACAACCTAGATTTTTATATGAATCTTCCCTTTTATGTTTTAAACAAAACTATCGATTGCACCCACGGAAAATAGTTTTCATACAACTGAGAACAAAGCAATGTCTGTAATTCGTGGGAGAATTGGATTCTTTTTTACACCAACTCCGGGATAGAATATCCAGTTTATATTTTTTTTATTTGATGTCTCTAATCGACCTAATTAGCATTCAACAGTAAATTTACAACTATTGCTGTTAATACCAACATTGTTACTGATTTAGAAGAGCAGTTTTATTGAATTTCCTTACCTCTGCCCTTGGTACGATTGCAAATATGATATTGAGTAAAATAAGCAATGGGTACACGATACGATTGTTTGCCCCTTAGTTACATTTTAATATTACTAAATAAAAAATTTATATATGGTATTATAATATCTATCGGAATATAAAGTGCTTTTATACGAGTATACCAAGTAGTACAGAATTATTTTAAATCAAACAAATAGCCACTGAACAATCGAAGACATTAAAAAATATTTTGTTTTCGGCGCATAAAATATAATTTTTGGACTTATCAATACAGTCATCTGCATAATAAATTTTAGTTACTGGCCTCTGAAATATAAAATTACTCTAGGTTAAATTCTTTTTAAAAATCTGTTAATAGGAAATATTACTATCAGCATAAACTTATTTTCTAACTAAAATAAGGATTTTAGAGGCAGAAGGAAAACACTTGTTCTTATTCAATTCAGAGCCCTTTTTTTTCACTATCAATGGTCTCGCGTATTAATCGTAAGGATTTTAGAGGCAGAAGGAAAACACTTTTTCTTATTCAATTCAGAGCGCCTTTTTTTCACTATCAATGGTCTCGCGTATTAATCGTGCCTTGTAATGTTATATATATATATATATATATATATATATATATATATATATATATATATATATATATATATATGTATATATATATATCGTAAAAGTACCGGAACAGCAGAATTTTTTCTTTGTAAAGCAGTTTAAAAATTTAAAAATATGTTTCAGGTGAAAGTTGTAGGAAATCAAACGGCATATATGATGATGATCTTGACCTTCATCTTGACCTTCAAAGTTACTTAAAGGGGAAATTGGGTATTTCAAATAGAAACAAACATTTTTTTATTGCAGAAATCGAAAACGGAAAAAATTTCCTATCGAATGGTATAAATGCCATAAAGGATCTGATGATATCTAGAGGTGATTTTAAGACCAAGCAACAGCAGGATATTTTCTCAGCAAAGCATTTTAGAGAAAAATGTTTCAGACGAAAGTTGCAAAAAATCAAACGGCGCATCTGATGGTGGCCTTGACCTTCAAGGTCGTTTTAAGGTTAAGTTGAGTTTTTCAAATAGAAACTCCCATTTTTTATTGCCGAAAGTTTAGATGAATAGAAAATTTTCTCCGCTTTCCATTTCTGCAATAAAAAATCGGGATTTGTATTTGAAAAACTCAACTTAACTTTCAAATAACTTTGAAGCTCAAAGTTAATGTCACCATCAGTTGCCCCGTTTGATTTCCTTAAGTATCGTCTGGAAAATTTGTATGTAAAATGCTTTACTGAGAAAATATTCTGCTGTTCCGGTACTTGTGGGATATAATAAAATAAATCAATTTTATTACCAATTGTTAATGTAATTTTTTAACATGTTAAACACGACGTTATTATTTCTGAATTTTTGTTTTTTAATACGTAGAACATGATACATACATTTAAAACTTAAATTTCTTTTTGCTTGTACAAAGCAGCTCGATCGTATTTAAAGTTTTCTTTCATAGAATGGCTACTAAAATTTAATGGTGCCTTATATTTAAAATATATTTTTTTAAATTTACTTTCTAAAAATCATTTTGTTCCTGTTTTCTATATTCAATTTTCTTATTTTTTCTTTGGCTCTCATGGTAACTATTTCGTCTAAAATTCTGAATAGAGAAGCTTTATTTCTATGTTTTTTTTTCTCTTGAATATTGTACCGCCTAAACTCAAGAAATATGAACTTTTTTTGTGCACAGTTTTTTAAAACTATCTTTTTGTTTATATGTATACTGTACGAATAAAGTTATTTAACAACAATTTTTTTATTTATTTGTTTAAATAATAATTACAAACAATTTTAAACATTACAATCAAATGTATTTGTATTCAGTAAGTTAAAATATAAATCAAATTTTTTATTTAAAAAACCACATAACATATCTTACAGTATGCAGTGCATATAATACACAAATGACGTAATTATAACAAAAAGAATACATAATGGACACTCAGTATAGTGATACTGATAATGACATTTTTTTTGCGCTTAGGTATTTTGAACCAGCAGATTCAATTTTAGAGCGAGAGCTTCAAACTCATTCTTTTTGTTAGAAAAGTACTTGGAAAAGCAAACTTAAAGATTTAAGAGTTAATTCTAAATTATTTATAGATTCGTCATAAACGCCTATCAAATTTAACAGCTTGTATCTCGGTAACCAATTGACAAAATCTAAACTTTTTGTTTTTCAAAATAAGCGTCTCTCCGAGTACTTTCAAACCATGTTTTCAGAAAAATTTTTCAATGAAAATTCGGGGAGATATTTAATTTGATTATAAGCAAAAAATTTAACAATAACTTTAAACAGTTCCTGATAAGGCCCTAATTATCCAATTTTAATTTTTAAAGAAGCGTTTGAAAGCTTTAGATCTCTAGTATATGCAAAAAAATTTTTAGGTATGTGATTTTTTGAAAAAAAAAAAATGGATTGCAAAATTATTATGCAGAAACTATCGAACCGATTTGAATGAAATTCAGCACATTATTTTATCATGATTTTATTTGGTCAAATATGAAGGCCCTCGGAGAAATATAAATGGTGGAAAAAAATTGTTTAAAAAACTACTTTTTTTGCCTTTTTTTGTTTATTACAGTTTCACAACAAGAGTAATAAATTTTGAGATTTCTAACTAACCTTTTTTTTTATAAAAAATTTTATTGTGAAACTTTTTTCTCTCTTCAGCTTTTTTCTAAAGTGAATACTTTCGAAGTTAAAACGAAATAAATAAATGTAGCAATATTGTTTGAGAGGGAGCATATCTCAAATATTGTTATGGACATTATTCTAGAGGTTTTAGAGCAAAAATTAGCTTGCTCCCTCTCAACAACCAACCAAAAATAAATTAGCTGGTCAATGTATCGCACACATTAATCGCAATGAGGAATAAAACAATTTTTTTTGTGCAGAATTGTTAAAGTTTTTAGACCAATATATTTGAGTAGCAGATCTTCCTCTTGCTGATTTAAAAAATAAAAATTGGCGATTAGCTAAAGTTCTTTCCAGTACCAATAAATTAGTACACATGCCAACAACTTTTGTTCTTATTATAATATAATATATAAGCGGCAAAAAATTTCAAAATACAGAACAGTGTAATTTCTTCTGTCATTTTTCCAACACTGCATTTATATACTTTTGCAAGGAATAATAATACTTAATCTTTAAATAATTCTTTACCTTCTTTTTAAAACACTTAATGTTGTCAATATTCTCCAAGCAACTCAACAGCTTATAATAACCGTGAAAAGCTGGATTTTATCCCCTATTAAATTTTTTGCGGGGTGCAATCGATGAGGTCTGTACTAAAATATAAACTGTTAACCATTTTCTAATAGTCACAATTCAATTTCATATGGGTAAGTATGATATCTTAAAGTTGATATAATATAAGAATTACAGGTTCGAGAAAAAATATCACAATAAATTTGAATGTTGTTTTTCAATAGTTACATATTTGATGCGGCATCATTCAAATTTTACAACGCTGAAAAGCTTGAATTGTCCAGATGTAATAGAATATCTACCACAATTGACTCTATGCTGCCTTATAAGGTTGAAGAGTGACAGGATGACAGTTGTTCACTATTTTGAATTTTATTTTTGTTTTGCAACAAAAGACGAGTTTTGTGAAATTAGAAGATCAGTGTGTCAAGAATTTCGTCTAAAACTATTTGTTCCGTCTTGCCAAAGTAAAAATTTTTACGTTATATTTGTTTGGGTAAAATTAATATTTTTCTACATTTTATGTATTTAAGTGAAGTGAAGTTAATTTTACTTAAACTTTATTTTGCGCGATACAATGTGTCCGAAATTGGTGATGATAGCATTGCAATCCCGAAAACTAAAAGAGATAGAAAGTAGTTGATATTATTCACCTTAGTATGTCTATGTAGGTTATAATTATTAACTAACATTTTTACAATAGGAAACGCAGTCTCATGGAGTGGTATTGTTATTAGTTTAAATTTATTGTCAATTCTTATTTAATATTGCAGTGTTAACAAAGTGCCTCAATTATTTTTATGTTATAACGTTGTTTTTTCGCATTAGTGTTTCACATAATGTTATAGAAAAATAAAATTTTTAAAAAAAATTTAATTGACTTCTAAAAGTGCGCTAAAAAGTGAAAAATAACTATAAATTTTTATATGAAATTGAAATTTTTGAAGTCGGCGCCAAACTAATACCTGACAAAATGTGATTCGCATAAATAAGTTAAAAATACTTTATTTGTAATTGCCTTCTTAACATAATTTGTATATATTAGTAGTTATTTATTTCATTTAGAAATAATTTATTTCAATTTCATATAAAAATTTATAGTTATTTTTTACTTTTTAGCGCACTTTTAGAAGTCGGTTCAATTTTTTTATAAAAATTTTATTTTTCGATTTTTGAACTAAGTGCTAATCGAGATTAGTGTACCTCGCAATGACTCCAAGGTGGCAAAAAAGTACCGATTTTATCCAGAATTGTAGATCACCCTAAAATGAACAATTTAAAATTATTTGATTCTTAGAGTTCTCCAATTACCAGTGAAATTGTATCAAACAAATATTTAGTCTGTTATAGTAAATCGACTATCTAAAATTTCAAATTAATTTTAGCTTGGTCATATAGACCCTAAAACCTTCCAATATCCATATTTATAGAACTTGAGACGTAAATTTCTTAGCCCGATATATTTTATAATGCACATTGAGTTTTTCAAAAATTATTTTAATTTCGTAATTAACACTAACAAAAATGCCCCAGTACTGACTTTAGACAAAATCGAAAGATGTAGAATATTTAATCCACCATCTTAGATCCGCCATGTTTATTTTTTTTTAATAATATCAGATTCGTAATGTGCTATCCCAAAAATCCCCCAATACTGCCTTTAGAGAAAATCGAGAGATGTTGAATATTTATCCGCCATTTTAGATCCGCCATATTTATTTTTTTAAATAATATCAGATTCGTAATGTGCTATCCCAAAAACTCCCCTTTATGAATTTTGAAAAAAATCGGACAAAATTAATTTTTATCCACCATATTGGATACACCATATTGAATTTTTTAAAAATAATTTTAGATTCTACATGTGCGACCCCGAAAATTTATTTTTTTGTCCGCCATATTGAATTTTTTAAAAATATTTTGGTTTCGTTAAATCCGACCTCGAAAACTTCCCTATACCAATTTTAGAGAAAAGCGAACAAAATTAAATTTTTTTGTCCACCATATTTATTATGTGAGACCTCGAAAACTCCCTCATACCAATTTTGGAGAGAATCGGACAAATTTTTTTTGTGGGATATTGGATCCGCCATATTGAATTTTTTAAATATAATTTTGAATCTGTCATGTACGACCCCGAAAACTCTCCCGTACCAACTTTGAAGAAAATTGGACAAAGTTAAATTTTTTTCCGCCATATTGGATCCGACATTTTGAATTTTTTAAAAATAATTTCAGATTCGTTGGGTATAACCCCGAAAATTCCTCCATACCAATTTTGGAGAAAATCGGACAAAATTAATTTTTTGGCCGTCATATTGTAAGCGCCATCTTGAATTTACTGCATCAATTTCAACTAAAAAAATATGGGGCCACCGCAGCAACTTCCTGAACGTAACGTAAAAAAATTTATTCAAATCGGGGCAGCCGTTCCAGAGTAATCGGTGTACATACATAAAAAAAAATACATACGCGACGAATTGAGGACCTCCTTCTTTTAGAAGTCGGTTAAAAATTTAAGTACTTGTCAATGAGTTAAAAATGTAATTTGGCTGTCATAAGAAAAAACAAAGTTGATAATGGTTCTAGAAAATTGAAACGTAACTAAAATTAGATTAAATAGATGTATTTGCGCAAAAATAGCTGTATAAGAGTGTATACAGATTTAAAAAATATTGGGATTTAAAATCTTTTTATTTCCCAATATAGCATTTTACTTTTTTTTTAATATCTCGAAAACACAAAAAAACCAGAACCGTTGCACAAGCACTAATAACCTACTAACATAAACCGCCATTCTATCTCTTATAATTTTTGAGACTGCAATGCTGTCACCACCAATTTCGGACACCCTGACAACCTTTGATCAAAAATAGTCGTATGCTCCACAACGGTACATGATAGCAAAAACGAACACATTATTCAATATTATACTCTTTAATCTCTCTGTGCCGGCCAAATCGATTCAAAAATAGTAAACTAATTATTGCTTAAACTCATGTAACAGTTCCGAAAACCTAGAAACTTATCTTCAGAACTGCAATTTTCATTAGCAGTAAAGCAGCTACGAAGCCATTTTCAAATTTCGAGATTGTCATATCTTCGCCGTCAGTTTTGGACTAAAATTAAATTCTTTATCAGCGCAAAAATACAGTCCACTTCCTTTCTCGTACAACATTCACGAACCACTGATTTCCATATATGTTGACGAGGGTCTATCAAATTTTAGAGTAAAATATTGATAAAAACAGTTTCGATGTGGATGTTAATGTATTGAAGATTGAGCGATTATCTTCAGACGTAACTTATCCTGATTTTACAGAAAAATTAAAACAGTTGTTCTCGAATATAGTTCTTTGGATATACTATTGGCAAAGAATTAAATATATCCAAATCAAACGTTTTGCCACTTCTATGAGATCAACCAGGCATAAGTACAGTTTCAGGAAAGTGAGTTCTTAGACTGTTGATTACCGCACAAAAACTGCTTAAGCAGCAAATTTCACAAAGCTATTTGGAATCTTTGGATACACTTCCTGGCGTTTTCTCTAAGACTGTCAAGGGATGAGACTTGGGCACATCACTGATATTTGGAAGCAAAATTAAAGTCTCTGCAATCGGCCCCTAAAGGTTCTCCGCCTCCGAGAAATACCCGCACTTCAATTCGAAAGCTTATGGCCAACATCTTGTCAGACCAGACAGGTATGATTCCTACTGCATTAAGTGTCCGAATATATTACAATTATTGGCTTTAACTACTAGAATATATTAACCATTACAGAAGTTGATTAAAAACATCCAGGTTTGCATTATAATCAACAATTCTCGAGTTCACACAGCAGCCAAAGTTCAACCTGTCCTCGGCGAGTGTAGCTTTAACTGGACTACCCGCCGAATAATCCTGATTTCGGAAAAACACCTCACGGAATATCACTTTGAAGATGATAACCGAAAGGATATTTATATTTATTTCGAAGATCAAGAGGACTCATTTATTTCTGACAGAATAAAATCATTGCCCGTGAGACAAGTGCCTTGAACTTAATTGAGATAATGTTGAAAAACAAAATTATTAAAAAAAAATGGAGTTTCATCGTTACGAAGAAAACTTATTAAATGCCTCTCGTACTAACATCGTAAACTTACATTTTTAAAAGTAATAGCTACCAAATATACAATCGTTGCAAACATTACACCGATATTGTCTCCATAGGACGAACCATTAATTCAACTACTATGTGTGGTTTATTTTTAAATGAGGTGCATGCTACAATAGTTTTGAAGCCTTTCATAAATTTTAGAGCTGTTCTTTGTTATTATTTTCATATTAACATTTTATTGTTGTTTCAAATATATCTTGAACTAATAAAAATATAATTCAAGAATGGTATAATAGTAAAGGTGTCCTAATAAAAAAAACTAGATCTTTGGTCTGTCGGTCTTCCCAGCGTAAATACGCAACACAACATACACAACTTTTGTGTAGTTTTATTTATTAACCGACTTTTAAAAGAAGGAGGTTCTCAATTCGTCGACTATGTATTTTTTTTTTATGTATGTACACCGATTACTCCGGAACGGCTGCACCGATTTCAATGAAATTTTTTACGTTATGTAAAGGAAGTTGCTGCGGTGGTCCCATATTTTTTTAGATAAAATTGGTGCAGTAAAATCCAAGATGGCGCTTACAATATGGCGGCCAAAAAAATTAATTTTGTCCGATTTTCTCCAAAATTGGTGTGGAGGAATTTTCGGGGTTGTACCCAACAAATCTGAAATTATTTTTTAAAAATTCAAAATGGCGGATCCAATATGGCGGACAATTTTTTTTAATTTAGTCCGATTTTCTCCGAAATTGGTATGGGGGAGTTTTCGAGATTGCCGCATAACGAATCTGATATTATTTTTAAAAAATTCAATATGGCGGATCCAATATGGCGGACAAAAAGATCAATTTTGTCAGATTTTTACCAAAATTGGTAAGGGGGAGTTTACGGGGTCTCATATGACGAATCTAAAATAATTTTTAAAAAATTCAATATCTAGCGGATCCAATATGGCCGACGAAAAAATCAATTTTGTCCGATTTTCTCCAAAATTGGTACGGGAGAGTTTTTGTAGTCGCATATGACGAATCTAAAATAATTTTTAAAAATTTCAATATGGCGGATCCAATATGGCCGACAAAAAAATTAATTTTGTCCGGTTTTCTCCAAAATTGGTACGGGGGAGTTTTCGGAGTGGAATATAACGAATCTAAACTAATTTTTAAAAAATTCAATATGGCGGATCCAATATGGCCGACAAAAAAAAATTTTGTCCGATTTTCTCCAAAATTGGTACGGTGGAGTTTTTGGGGTCGCATATGACGAATCTAAAATAATTTTAGAAAAATTCAATTTGGCGGATTTAATATGACCGACAAAAAAATCGTTTTTGTCCGATTTTCTCCAAAATTGGTACGGGGGAGTTTTCAGAGTCGTATATCACAAATCTAAACTAATTTTTAAAAAAATTCAATATGGCGGATCTAATATGGCGGATAAAAAATCAATTTTGTCCTATTTTCTCCAAAATTGGTATGGGGAAGTTTTCGGGGCCTCACATAAAGAATCTGAAATTATTTTTAAAAACTCAATATGGCGGATTCAATATGGCGGATTCAATATGGTGGACAAAAAAAATCAATTTTGTCCGATTTTCACCAAAATTGGTACGGGAGAGTTTTCGGGGTCACACATGCCGAATCTAAAATTATTTTTAAAAAATTCAATATGGTGGATAAACAAATTAATTTATTTTCTTTAAATATCAATATTGCAAGGTTTTGGGGCCTATATTACCAATCTAATTTGAAATTTAAGATAGTGGATTTTCTATGACAGACTAAATATTCGTTTGACCTAATTTGATTGGTATTTGGGAAACTCTAAGAACTAAAGAATTTTTAGTGGTTCATTTTAGGGTGATTTACAACTTTGGATAAAATGGATACTTTTTTGCCAGTTTGGAGTCATTGCGAGGTACACTAACCTCGATTAGTACTTAGTTCAAATAATTTATGAATGTCATAATGAATTCTAAAACTAAAAATAGAAAAATAAAATTTTCATAAAAAAATTGAACCGACTTCTAAAAGTGCGCTAAAAAGTGAAAAATAACCATAAATTTTTATATGAAATTGAACTTTTTGAAGTCGGCGCCAAATTACTTGTACACGAAATAAATAACTACTAATATATACAAATTATGGTAAGAAAGTAATTACAAATAAAATATTTCTAATCTGTATATGCAAATCACATTTTGTCAGGTATTAGTTTGGCGCCGACTTCAAAAAGTTCAATTTCTTATAAAAATTTATGGTTATTTTTCACTTTTTAGCGCACTTTTAGAAGTCGGTTCAATTTTTTTATAAAAATTTTATTTCGTAATCAAAACATCAATGAAGAAGATTTTACCACAGCATCTTTTAGAGCCGTTTTACACACACAAGAATTATAGCCAAAATTTATCTGATAATTATGTTGAAAATTTTACTAAAACTAATTTGCTGTTTTACACATCAAAGAATTATTGTCAAAATTTTAGTGAAAATTTTCGGCATAAAAATATAGAACATGTTCTATATTTTTATGACTAAAATGCAGAAAGTGCGCGAAAATCCACACAGAATAAAATATGTGAATTGACAACCCGCGTTTGGTAATCAACTTAATCTCAATGTTTACTCATTATTTCTTGCACAAAATATCCCTTATTTTGTGGTTTTTTGATTATATATGTTTGGAAACTTCCATATTTATGACATTTTAAGGTTATTCCCAGATTATTTAACTGCTTGAACGTCACATGTTATGAAAATGCGCATGACCACCAAAATTATATTCAGATTTCTTGTAGGTATCAAACAGAGTGGTATTTTATTGTAAAAGTTATCTCCAAAGAATTTTCGGCAAAAATTTGCTGAAAATTTTTGTTATAATTTTCGGAATAATTCTCGTGTGTGTAAAACGGCTCTTAAGCTGTATTTATTTAAGTACGTATTATATATGGAGAAAAAAATATAACGGCCACTTTAAATGATAATTTGAGACGTTCCACGTTGAAACTTTCTCTATTTAACTTTTTTTCTAACTGTTGTAGTTTATAATGTTCGTATCGGAACAAATTCGTAACTAATTTGAACCAAACTATCTAGTAGAATATTAAAGCTATTTTATCGTCACATATGGAGATTTTGAAAAGAAAAATAAGTTAAATTTGACGAGTAAAAAATAAATCGAGGTTATTTCAATATGTGACATCTTTTTAACGAAATTTACACTCTCGCGATACGAAATGCAGGTAACAAATAGGTAACATTACTCTCTTTCTCTCTTCACAACTTCCTGCTGAAAAAAGCGATTATATAAATCTTGATTTTCTTTAGGTATATGTGTATATGGAAATAACTTTCTCAGATTTATTTTTTAAATTCTGACTGGGACATAACCATTTGTATATGCTTTGAGAGAGGTAGAAATAGATATTATTTAAAATAAATTACAGAAGTTGTTTAACAAAACGCAAAATATTGGTTTAATCCTTCGAATCTATTGTGTTACCTTTGAAATTTCTTGTTTAATACGATACACTTATGTCAATGAATAATCTAGTCGTTGAAACATGTTATTGTATAACCTTCATTTCCTTCTTCTGCGAATTTTGTTTTGTGGCATCAGTTGACTTAAAACGTTTTCCACGAAATAATAATTTAAATTTCGGGAAGAAAAATGTCATATTGGGTCATATCTGGCGAATACGTTACTTAGTTGATGACATTCGTTAAGTTTTGGTTCAAAATTTGGTCTAAAGCGTTGATGTGTCTCATTATT
Organism: Diaprepes abbreviatus; assembly: GCA_034092305.1. Lineage (NCBI taxonomy): Eukaryota > Metazoa > Arthropoda > Insecta > Coleoptera > Curculionidae > Diaprepes > Diaprepes abbreviatus. Next base: position 842,953 of record JASJET010000026.1, read on the forward strand.
GTGGTTCAAATTCATTAAGAACCGATCTGCATGGTTTATTTAAAAATGAGTTAGCAGAAGTTAAAGCGGAGATAATCCCTATATTGGGATATAAGTGTTAAAATTTAGGTTGCGGTCTTTAAACTTGTTCGCATGAACAATCAAGATAATGAGCATTCTGAAATACCAAAATTAGTCACAAATGAAGAAATCATCCAAAAAGTTAACAAAAGCTAATGGAGAAAAGAAGTTTACCCTGATATCTCGAGGTTGACAAAAATTGTTAGCAAGGTGAGTGCCGCGTTTACTAACTCGGAATAAAGAACTGTAACGCACGATTGTATGGGGACATCGTGCGGCTCTCTATGAATCCAATCCAACAGATTTTTTGCAATGGTTTATTACTGTGAACTAATTCTGGATCCACCACTATACGCAATAAAACAATAGACAGGCAAGGGAGAATCAATAACGAAAAGGTCAAAAAGAGCCCAATCTGGTTGAAAGTTTATGGTCACTGTATTTTACAACTAATTTAACAAAAATTCAGGAAAAGAACACCAGGTGTGACAAAGAAGAAAATCCTCTGTTATCAGGTAATCGTAAAAATTTATGAACTGAAGTTTTAAGCCAATTCCAAAGTCAGCGCAATGGTGAACCTCTATTTTCGAAGATAATACATATAATTGAATTTTTTCCTAGCCTCTCCTATTAAAATAGCTTTAGAAAAAGTTCTGTTCTCAAATATATCCGAAAAAATTTTTTAGTTTTTGTATTAAGTAACCTTCTTTTTAGAAAATCAGAGGGAGGTATCTGGGAAAACTATGGCGTACTTAGACAGCAAAGCAGCCTAATATTCAACATTTCATCTGGACAAAGTAAAGCGGAATACGTCTTAAAGAAAAAAAATGCAGTAAATTATAATACATGGTTACTTAAATTTGAAAGAGAAGATGGTAGGAAAGTAATTTTTCCTATTGGACATCATGTTAGAATATATGGAAATATCAATGGTAAGATTAAGTACGAGTTTATAAAGAGTTATTCTTTTGCAAAAAATAAAGATAAATTTTTGAAAGCAAAATGATTAGGTATCACAATATTAAGTCAAATTTGGCAAAAACTCCAACGTGTATTTGATATAGAGACCTTCCATTTCAAGGTTCTTGCTAGTACTTTTACCAACGATAAAGTAAAAAGACATAAAATTCATTATATTTACAATCAATAAAAGTTGTCTACCAAATGATTAAAAAGTGAACACAATGTTTCACGATCCATAAAGTGCACATTGTCGTTGTATTGCTGAAATGCTCGAATTAAATGTTTGGTTTAGCGCATTGAAATAATTTGCTAAAAAGCCTACAATTTTATAATTGCTGATTTTTGCTCTCTGTAATAACAAAATATGAAAAGGTACAAATTCTATCAGATAAATTTAATTTATAATGATATTCAGGGTGTCCCTAAAATTTATAATTTTTCATGCGTTTTTGATAAGTTTAATACTTTAGGGGTTTTTAGGATGAGCAATGAAGATTTGATTACAGTTTCGATGTATATTGCTGAGGGCGCCACAAGTAACACTTCGCCTACATCTAAAGCTTTATAACTTTTTGTGCCTCAATATATTAAATTTATAATTAAAAATTCTTTTTTCGTGGCACCTTTTTTTCCAAAAAAGTTAGAAATTGTAGGTATCGCTTTGAGTAGCCGTTTCTGAGATAGTCCAACAAAAACTTTTTATTGCGTACTTAAACTTATCCACTTATCCAGGCCTTGAACTGGTCCAAAAATTAAAAGCTTATTTAAGTGTCACCAGGCAACGAGCTAATAATGATAATAATATAAGAATGAACTCACCAGGAATAATAAGAAGAACATACAAAGTACATAAGAAATTTTTTTTGTTTGTTTTTTAATTAAACTCTAAATAAATGTTCAAATGATCCCTGTTTTCATGTATTTAAAGATTAAATCTACCGAGAAAGTTGAACTGCACTCTTTCCATTTTCTCTGCATCTAAGCATAAAATGTTTACTGTATACCATCTATTTAAGAGTTCCCCATAAAAAAAATTTAATTAGAAATTTATTATATCGAGCCACAAAATAGTTATGAAGCTTCAGATGAGGGCGAAATGCTGCTGGTGGTGCCTTCTGCAACATTCATCGAAACTGTAATCATATCTTGATTTCTGATCCAAAAAAATCATAAAGTACCAAATTAAGTACGAACGAAGCTGTCATTAAGATATATATTTACAAAAAAATTATAAATATGTAAATTTGACACACTGTATTTCGGAAACTATTATCTCTTGGGACATGTTAAATTAGGTTACATCCTCATATTTTAGCGTCAGAAATTTACATTTGTGCAAACCTTTTAGAGATGCCATGCATAAAACATTAATGATAACTTACCAAATCCATATTGACTACACTGTTAAAAATAACCTTATATTTAATGTACATTCATTAATTGAGTTTATTGATTTTGTACCTTAAATCGTGAATAAGTTACATGTACTTTGAAATTAAAGCTTTGTACATTAAGTTTAATCGAATGTTACCTTGAATTTCACTAAAGCAACTGAAAACATATCAAATTTAATATATAATTACATTAGATTTAATGACAAAATTATTAAAATTATTACATTAACATTAGATGAATTTAATAAACGGTTAATGAAATTTGCTTCTAGCACATTACCTTAAAATTAATTTGAAGTTTACTATTAAAAATAACCTTAAATTTCAGGTACATTTAATTTAATGATTTTGTACCTTAAATCATGAATAAGTTACATATACTTTGAAATTAAAGCTTTTACATTAAATTTTATTGAATATTACCTTAAATTTCAATAAAATAACTGACATTTAATGTATAATTACATTAGATTTAATGTAAAAATTATTAAATTTATTGCATATATATAAATGAATTTAATAAACGGTTTATCGAATTTGCTTCAGCTCATTACCCTAAAATTTATGTAAAGTTTTTTTACAGTGTAGAATAAAATTTGACATTAAACCATAGACAGAAATTATGGAAAAAGATAACTTTCCACACTGAAATAGAAGGTGATATTTTTTATAATATTTCTCATTACTGATTTTGCCTTTCTAGCTTTCAAAAATTTATCAAATTAACTGATTTTACTTATAGAATTTTCGACAAATTAGAAGACCTTTTGGGATTTCTTAAAATTTAATATAATTCTAGTTTAACTCCACTTTATTTTAGGTGACGAAATATCTAAATGTTACACGCCAATACCAGAATGCCTTTTTGAAAATTTTGTGCCATACACTAATAAGAAAGAGAACCTTTGCTTCATGATAAAACGATATCCAAACGGACTAATAAGTAAATTTGTAACAGGTTAGCAACATTTTCACTTACTTGTTAAATATGGTTAAGTGAAGTCTAATTTACCAGTTTATCTTTAATATTGGTACTGTGCATCTTTTTTAATATTCAAAGGGGAGCTGCTATTATCATAAAACATTTTTACAACATTTTTATTAATTCGCTTTCTTGTCTATCTGTTTGACTTCCCAATGATCTTGAGACTTGAAATTTTAAACATGGTTCAGAACGGGATGACAATATGATAGCCTTGGAATTGACTTATAACAGATATTTCAAGGTCATTTCAAATTAACTTTACTTACGATTTTCCAATCAAGCTGAAATTTAGTACACATATATAACGCCGATGATAATAAATTATTTTGACCTTCAAACTAACCTTGACGTGTATTTCAAGGGTATTTCAAGGTCATTTTCAGTTTCAGTTTTTGTCACGTTTTTTTAACCTGCTTTTTTATCTGCCTGCTGCTGCTGTTAGGGACAAACTTTGCAATCGATTTTAAACTAACTTTACGATGAGCGAGAGATTTGAAACTTTAAACATAGCTGAGAACTGGATAAAAATGCAATATCAACCCCTCTGTCTCTTTGTTTATGTATCTGTTCGATATAAATTTTTCAGTCGACTTGAAATTAAGGACGAAAAGGCAGAAAACAACTATAAATTTAAAAAAATAGTTTAATATACCACGTTTTTAAAACGTATTAAAAAGTATAAAATAATATAAAAGGCAGAATCGGTTTTATTTTCATGAACTCAAAGCTCTTGGGAGGGGAGGGGGGAGGCGATCGCAAGCACACACATTCCTATACTCTATCTAAGAATTAGAGAGAGTAATAAAACTGTTACCGAAACCTCCAACGTACCTGCTCCAGTGCCGCAGATAACTGAGGACTGCCGTAATTCTAATTATATTTCATTATATTTAAATATTATAAGCTTTTATAAATTTACTGCATCAATAAAATTTCTGATAGTTCAATTTAATTTCTGTCAGTGAGCAAAGTACACCTTACAGTGTGTTTTTAGTGATTTATCTTGTTTGCGCTTGTTTTGATATATTATTTAAGATTAGTGAGATACCCTAAAGATATGGCTTCCACCTCCAAAATCGTTAAACCAGGGCATTTTTTCCTCAATGAAAAACTTATAATGATGAATGTTTATGATGTCTTAAGATATCAATATCTGAATAATAATGTTAAAAACTCTGTTGAGATGTGTTCCAAAATGACAGGAGTTGGAAAATCTACCGAATACTGAATGAGAAAAAAACGACTGGAATTGTTAGTACTCCCAAACCACATTCGATCGCAGGCAGACGCAAAACCTCGTTGGAAGAAGAGATGAAAACTGCAATTAAAGGGATTGTACATACATTTTATTATGAGAATCAGATCCCAATCGTCTACAAAATTCTAACTAAAATCAATAAATATCGAGATTTACCTGAATTAAAAGAACTGAACACTGGAAATTCGTCAGAGAACTTAATTTTTGCTAAGAAAAACCAGATAGAAAATCTGTTCCTGTAGATCGTCCGAAAACTGTCCGTTGGAGAAGTAAATATATCTCTCAAGTAAAAGGTAGAGTTGCTAGAAATAACACAACTTACAAAATTAGTAATTTAACTTTTGAATGATTTTTTTGAATAAAGTTGCTGATCGGTGAGATAGAGGAACCAATTATAATTAATTTGGGCGAAGATAGTTTCACTGTCTTTGATTAAGAATTAGATACGTAATCTTTACCAGTGTAAACACAATTTATTACTTAAATTTTTGTTTTTGTTGTATTATATTGTTTATATATTTTTTTATTTTTTTATATATATTTTTATTTTAGTGTGTCCCACTCTTTAATTTTATATATATTTAATTCCAATTAGGCCTAAGTTTTTTATTATTTTATTATTGTATTTGTGTCTTTTTCTTGAGCGTGTAGAATTAACATGTTTATCTTTTTTTTTTGGGGGGCTATCGGATTTTCATATAATAAAGTAAATTAAATTAAGATATCAGTACAATAAAAATAAAGATAAGTAGGTCTAATTTTAACTGCAAGATATAAAAACTAATTACATTTGAATCCCTTTTTAGTGTTTAACTGTAATTTTGCAGATGGTTTAAGAAATAAATAAACTGAAACGTCAAATGTCCTAAAAATGTTTTTAATTAATAATGAAATGACGGACAGCCCCAAAAATATTTTAATAGTATATGGACGAATTTATTTTTTTTATGTTTAACTTTTTGTATTTTTGGCAATGGGTATTTTGTAAGTATTAAAATTATAACGCCTAAAACGGTTTCTATGACAAAATTAAAAATAATAAAAATACGGTTGTGATTTGTGTTAAATATGTCAAAATTATCTACTTTTTGTAATGTATGTGAATTCTTAAGAAATCGTAAGAAATATTATTTTGTTTATTACTGAAATAATATTTTATGCCATAAATACCTAGTGATAAAATAAACCTCCTTCCGACGCCTATGACAGGGATTAAAATTCTTTTTAATACACTTCCAAATATATATTGTTATCTAACTCAAATAGTCCATTATTATAGATCGGTTTCGCAGTTTGCGAAGAGAAAAAGGGAAAAAAGATGATTTATTATTCTCTCTAGTTCTTGAATAAACTATAGTATAATTGGCAAAATCGGGTCTATTTTCCTAAACTCAAAGCTCCCCTTGGATCCGCGCCTGCTCTCTACACTCCTTAATATTTCCCATTGCATACACCACATGTTTTTAATTGTAAATTGTACAAATTTTTTGATAGTTTTTAAAAATTCACAATCAGAAATTTTCAGAACAACATGACAAATTATTTTGTACTTTTTAGTGTGTTTAAAAAAAATATTTTTTTTATTTCAAAAAAATGATGGAAATGTAGGAAAAATATTTTATTTTTGTGGAGACTCTAGAACCCAACAACTTAATAGTGCTAAACATATTTTTCTATATAAATGCACATAAAAAGCCCTGCAACCTTCCTGAAATATCGAGTTAACTTAATAGCTTGATTTTTTAATAAAAAAAGGTAACGAGTTAGTAAAATACTATCGATACACTTCATATAATGAACCTATTTAATCTAAATTTCGATCAACTGAATCCTTAGGTTAAGAGAAATTCCCGGATAGCTAAAATTCATCAGCATATTTATTATATTTTTAAAATTTGACCTTTTTTAAAGACCATTTGTGTTTGGTAGCTCCAGAAATTCAAGAAAATTTAAACAAATCTACATATATTTTGCTAAGCACTTTTAAATTGAGTGTCTGACTATGAGAATTGCTTTCGTTTTCTTCCTTCTTTGTAAATATAACTAATAAATTTCGTTGTCAAAACATTATTTTGTTTCAATTCCAAAGAAACAACAATTAAATATGGTTCCTTTCAGGCGCGGATCCAAGGGGAGGGCGATGGGGGCGATCCCCCCCCCCAAGAGCTTTGAGTTCTGAAAAATAGCCCCGATTTTACCTTTTATACTATAGTTTATTCAAGAACTAGAAAGAGTAATAAATCATTTTTTACCATTTTTTTTCTTCGCAAACTACCTGTGTTCTTTAATCCGGTGTCTTCGGTGAAGTCTGTTAGATACATATATTTTTCATAAGAATGGGTTGGAAATTTAATAATCAAAAATATCGGTCTATAATAATGAACTATTTGGGGATAACAATAGATATTAGGATGTGTCAAGTGTTAAAAACGATTTTAATCCTTGTCATAAACATCGGAAGAAGGTTTATTTTATCACCAAGTATTTATGACATTATTTGGGTAATAAACTTACTTAAAAGCCTCTAAATCCTTATAAACTGTTGATATCCTTTCTACATATTAGGGTAATTTTTTTGCCTCTTTGTTCATTTTTATACCTTTCCATTGTCCACTTCAGATTTTTCTCTTGCTTAATATATTAAAAGATGAGGTGCATTTTAATAAATATATATTTTTTCAGATAAAAATATTGGTGATAACGTCCAAATAAGAAGAATTCTAGGAAGATTTGACCTTAAAATAATTGAGAAAAGAGAGACAATCCTAATGTTGGCTGCTGGTACCGGGATAACTCCTATGTTAGGTCTTATTTTATTTCTGTTGGAAAGGAGGATTAAAAAATGGTAAGTGTCAGGGCTAACATTATGTATTGTAAGAATAATTTTTCTTAATAAACATTTTATAAATCCAATGTCTCTAGAAAATTTAGGTCTATACAATGTGTCCACGAATTAAGACAAAAAGAGGATGAGAATTTGTGAAATAAATTATTCTTCAAAAAAATCTTGCTTGACTTGAAAAAGCCAGAAAACATAAAACTGTAGAATTCACATATAGGATGTTCAGAAAATCTAATCTAAAAACCCATAAAATGCTTAAAAGAAAGTATCTTTATTCTTAAAGAGGCTGAGAAAATATCGATAAACGTTATTTGGCTCAAAAATTATCTTAATATAAGCAACTCAACACAAAATTAAATGTTTTTTTTTACATTAATATATATATATATATATATATATATATATATATATATATATATATATATATATATATATATATATATATATATATATATACAGCCAAAATAAAAATCCTGTAACTCGGTTGTTCAAAACATTTAAATTAGTTCTGTAATGGAAAAAAAATTTGTTTAAAGTAAAGTAAAAGTTTATTACTGTAAAATCTAAATTTTCGACCACTTCGGCCAATCCTCTGCTTAGGAAACTGTCGAGGTCCAGCCATTCCCAAAAAATTAAAGTAGAACTCGAATAATTTTAGGTAGTCAAGAAGAATGACTCATGATTATAGTAGGTTATATGCTATCCTATCTCCGTTGATCTATTGCGTTAAATAAATGAAGAATGATGATTCTTATTCTTCGAAGATTAGACCCTGTTGGGTACTTTATATCCCACCATGACCGCAGGTCATGTGGTGCCAATTGTTTAAGGTGATAATATTGTTGTATTATATTGTTGAAAACATTGAATCATCTGAGAAAATGGTCCCTCAAGTTACAATGCCTTGCCAGCAATATCATTCTTTATTATTTCCTCTTCAGGAATGAAGATCCCTGGTCAACGCATTAAACCCAATGATATGTTCTTTGATATATATCGTTCCAGGGGCTCTCTTTCAGTATTCAATAAATTTGCTTTCAAGCAATAATCTCTTCTGACAACAATAGCTGGAAAAGATATAATTGGTTGTGGTCCGTTTGGTTTCATCGCGGAACCCATCTTTGCTAACCGAACCACTTCATTATTTCCGTGTATACTCAAGTGACCGAGGACCCACATGATTATAACTTTACAATCGTTCTCTAGCAGATCATTATAAACCTCGTTACTCTCAGATACTTGTCGTAAAGCTACAATACTAGACCTCAGTACGAGTATTGCCACTCTACTTTGCTTTCAAGCAATAATCTCTTCTGACAACAATAGTTGGAAAAGGTATAATTGGTTGTGGTCCGTTTGGTTTCATCGCGGAACTCATCTTTGCTAACCAATCCACTTCATTATTTCCGTGTATACTCAAGTGACCCAGGACCCACATGATTATCACTTTACAATCGTTCTCTAGTAGATCATTATAAACCTCCTTACTCTCAGACACTTGTCGTAACGCTACAACACTAGACCTCAGTGCGAATATTGCCACTCTACTGTCTAAGCATATATATGGTGTTATTCCTGTTCTGTTCTCCTCAAAAAGATACATTATAGAATATCATAGCATAAACTTTTACTTGAGAGACTCTAACATATCTTATAAGGGAGCAAGACTTTCAAACCGAACACTCCAGGGACAGCTTTTTTATTCTATCGAGATCCCTATTTAAACCACAAAGATCCATTTCTCGGAAGAGTTTATCCTTTCTCCCAATACTATCTGGCAAAAGCACTTCATGGGAGTGCTTAGGTTTTAGAAACGGGCTAAGCAATCTATTTGAATGAGAACTGATAGGCATCTAACCACCATTTTCTACAAGCCACATGAGCAATGACCAGTTCCAGCTTTAAGATGTCCTCGACAATTGAGACAATAGATATCCTTAAATGCCTCGTTCTCTATGAATAAGTGGAGACCATGGAGATTCATTAGAATCCTCAGTGCCTTACTGGTTGCAGTCGTTATTCCTGTAAAAACCATTTTTTGAACTTGGTCAAATGAAGATAGCGTTTGCGCTTCGTCATACTATATCACCATATAAAAGAAGCGTAGCTGTATCATCGGATCATGATTATTTCATTTCATTTTAGCCTAGTTTTCATCCTTCCAAAACTGGATAGGGGCCTCCCCTATTTGTTTCCAAATCTCTCTATTCTGGGCTTTTCTTTGCCACATCAAGCCGGCATGTTTGACTATGTCATCCTTCCATCTCATCTGTGGCCTGCCTCTGGCTCTTTTCCCTTCATATGGGCGCCATTTTCCAATTTCTGAATTCCAACGGTTGTCTTTTATTCGTTCGTTATGGCCTGCCCATTTCCATTTTAGTGATGCTGCTCTTTCTATAGCGTCAACTGCGTTGGTTTTTCTTCTTATCCACTCATTTCGTTTTTTATCTCAGAGTGATATTCCTAACATGTGTCATTCCATATCCCTTTGAATTTTGCGGATTCTGTCCAAATTTGATTCTGTAAAGGTCCACGTCTGCGCTCCGTATGTTAGAACCGGCAATATACAACAATCAAATACTTTGGTTCTTAAGTATAAGGGAATTTTTTGATTTTTCAAAACATAGAGTTTTCCGAACGCCGTCCATCCCCATCGAGTTCTTTGTGTTATTTCGGCTGTCTGGTTGTCCCTACTTGCTCTTATGGCCTGGCCTAAGTATATATATTCATTCACCTGTTCTATTTCGGTTGCATTTACTGTTATAACTTGTTATTCGTCTGAGTTTGACATTACTTTTGTTTTTCTGAGATTCATCTTTAATCCTCGTTGGAGCGATGTTTTATGGAAGTCGTTTATCATTGACTGCAGCTCTTCCCAGTCGGATGCGATCAAGAGTATATCATCTGCATATCTCAGATGATTTTGGAATCTACCATTAATGTTTATCCCTTTATTTTCCCAATTTAATGATTTGAACAAGTCTTCCAGGGCAATTGTAAATAATTTGAGCGGGATTGTATCTCCTTGTCTTACTCCTCCTTTGATTGAGATGCGGTTCGTCTTTAGCTCGTCATCAAATTGTACTGTCATCGTTTCGTCTAGATAGACATTATGATGAGCATGATCATAGTGTACATTAATTGTAGTACTTTTTGTCAACCCTATCCAACAACATTATAATCTATCACTTGAAAAATTAAGTCGCATAATTTTGGAGGATCATTAGAGAATTTGGGTCAATAAAATGTCTACTAAATAATTAACATGTTATTACCTTTTAATCATTCAAAAAATTTAAGGACATCTTCAAATAGAAAATGCATCTGTTCTAAATATTATTCAAAATTTAAACAAAAAGTTGTAATTTCAGTTAACAAAATATTTATATTTCTTTTGTTTGCAGCCAGTTTATTAGACTGATGTTTTTTAACAGAACCGAAAAAGATATTTTGTTCAGAAGTCCGCTAGAAGAGCTAGCGAAACTGGATCAAAGGTAAACAATTTTAAATATAATATAATCAACTAATTTTAATCTAAATTAAAATTCACTTCAAGCTTTTCGTGTCCTACTGAAGAGACCATAAACTTCACGATGTTGACATTTTGTGTAGCTTGCAGACTGCTGATAAGCAAAATGTGTAGGATATATTTACGAAATATTAGATTAAGCTAGCTACGCCTATTTTGATTTCAAATTATCTGAATTGCAAGACGGGTTTATCTTTGGAAAATATAAAATACGTTCCATACTTAGTAATTAAGGTTGTGAATCCTAGGATGATTTAAAAAAAAAGCACGTCCGCAATTTCTTTATTTTTGAGAAACAGACTGTTAAATTCGTGGAAACATGAAAACTTATTTATTTCTCTGCACGCCACTGGTATTACCTTCTTAGAACATGAAAAATCTTGTAGTAATACTTTTTTTTAGACTGGATGAATTCAAGAAAATAAATTTAAATTGGGGACTGAATAACTAGTTCGGATGCGGTATCGACACACCACTTATTGTAGGGTCAAATATTGGATAAGCAACACACAAAAAAATGCTTTTTATTTTCCCAATAGAAAACCATTCTTCAGACGAAAAAAAGTTCAAAGGACATTTTTACTAAAAAAAAGAGTTGTCATGAATATAATATTACTTTTAAAAGGAGCAGTAGCGTGCTATTACTTTTAAAAGGGGCAGTAGCGTGCCATTTTTAAAATGAAAATATTCAAAGACATGCTAGACTGTACTTGGACTGGGCACTAATTATTCCTTTTTTAGGTTTAAGATAGATAATATTTTATCCGAGCCTGACGAAAACTGGAACGGACATAAAGGACACGTTAATGCTGATCTAGTAGCAGAACCACTGCAGGAACACTTGAAGGATACGGGATATACGATACAGGTTTGTTATAGTCAAAATATTGAATGAACTCAGAAAAGACTTACGTCATTAGTGACAGGCCTGAGTCCTTCTTGTTTATATAACTTTTATCTGTTGGGATCGCGTTGGTATAAAATTCAAGACCGGATTTTATTATTATAAATTATTCAACTTAGAGCATTAAAAATATAACCTGAAATATTAGAGTACAAGAAACGCCAACTTTTTTCGTATTTATCCATACTTAAAATTATTAACGAATGCAAATCACCAAAATAAAATAATAATTTTAACAACAATAATTTACTGATCTGGGGGAAACTCCCTATATGTCATTTTCATGTCATTGGTCTATCAAATCGACCAGTCATTTTCGAATTGTCTTGAAGCTACTAAGGCATCTTTTGTAGGGAAATCGCCTCATGTATACTTATCTCACTTATTTTGTGATATACAGAGAGTTCGGATAAAGGAGACCTTCTAAGTTAATCATATGTTCTTTGGATCAAAAGATTTTATTTGGCAAATTTTTATTTTGGCGTTGAAAATACAAAAAGCAGTTTTTACTATATCATATATTTAGTCAAAATATAGCTAAAACAATTAATAAACAGTTAAAAAATAGAGTGGATCTTGCACCCTGTAAATCCCCATTTTTTCTGGTACACGTCTATGAACTTGACATCAATCTTTTATGGTAAATAGATCATTCCTTTACCTTTTTTGCCTCTTGAAAAATTTTAATTAAAGTCTTATTTTATAATATATTTTAATATTTTCACTATTGTGTAAAAATTGTTACCTTGGTTAATCGATTGGCATCCTTTTTTCAGATACACTGTGTTATCGAACATTAAAGAATATTCAGCGCCTAATAAACAAGGGTTAAGAGAATTGGGAATTACATTGTTGTTGAGTTCTAATACAAAAGAAAAATATTACTTTCACGAATTGAGCCGATACTCTACAATTAAACTACTGTTAAATTATTCCAGTCTGTACAAAAGGTCAATTTTATGTTGAAACTAAGAGCTGGTCGAGAGGTGTGCAGGGTTATAGTTTAAGATTCGAAGAACTTATATACATTTTAGGTGACGCGTAATTATTGGGAGGAGATAAAAGACGGCTAGTAATGCAGAAAGTTTTTATTACAAAGTTGTCAATTTAAGCCATCACGCGATAGATTTCGTTCATCAGTTGTTAGAAAAAAGTAAAAAAAAATGGTGAAGATGGCCGTTTTTTTTGCAAGTTAACTATTTATTGAAAAAATAACTCTTTTGTAACTTTGAAAAACAATCCCTTGGAATGTTGAATATAATGATTTTTTATATAAATTTATAGATTGGTTTGTGGCTGAAATGTTTGAGTTTGTTTATAAAATTTATAAAAATCGAATTTCTACATTTGCTAATAATATTTTCGAGTCCATGCAAAGTGAAATTTACTTTTCATAACTTCTATTTTCATGTGGTATGGAGAAAAATTGGTAACTTGATGAGAAACCTTTTATTTTTTGCTTTAAAAATTATATACTTTTTGTTTATAAACAAATAAAACTATAACGCTGCCCGTTGATTGTATAGGTTTTTAACTTAAATATATAGAAATCTGGTATCATTGGGTAGATTTTCAAAAAAAAAACCCTTTTTTTTTTAAATTACTATCGCTTTGCATATAGTAATTAAGAAGCAATATTTATTTTTCTTAAATGGCTGGCCCTTGTCATTAAAAATCATTAATGATGTCGAAGCGAACTCCGCAGTTATCCCCACCATCGTCTCCTGCACTCATTTTTTGAATAATCTGCGCAATAAATACGGTGATCTATCTGTATTTTTTTATAAACTAAAAATATTCTGTGTGTAAAGCAAAAAATAAAGGGTTATACAATAATTTTTTGATTTGTTTTTATTAATAGAAGCCTTCAAGGGTAGTTTCTACTTTAAATGGACTAAAAAGCAATATTACCCAATTTAGAAATTTCATTCGCCCGAGACTTGTTTCTATAAACAAATTAAGAGATCTCAGCAATAAACCAACTGATCAACATATATAAAAAAATTGTTTAATTTAGCATTCTAAGGGATTCTTTTTAAAGTAATAAAAACAGGAAAGAAATTAGTTCAATAAGAAATAATCGACTTCCAACAAACGTACTAATTTTTTGTCATTTTTGCAATCGATTGTGCAAAAACTTAAAAGTCTTTCAATTACTTTTTAGCTTGTGCCTTGGGTGCCGATCTTAGCTTCTACAAATGAAAAACTATATGTTTCCTGCCCCCTGTACACCTCTCAAGCAGTCCTTATTTGCAACACGAAAAAAACCTCTACAGACTGGACTACGAACGTTTTTTATTTACCTGTTCTTTCATTTTTAACCGACTTCTAAAAGAAGGAGGTTCTCAATTCGTCGCGTATATATTTTTATTTTATGTATGTACACCGATTACTCCGGAACGCCTGCACCGATTTAAATGAAATTTTTTACGTTATATTCAGGAAGTTACTGCGGTAGTCCCATATTTTTTAGATGAAATTGGTGTAGTAAAATCAAAGATGGCGCTTACAATCTGACGGCCAAAAAAATTAATTTTGTCCGATTTTCTCCAAAATTGGTATGGAGAAATTTTCGGGGTTGTAACCAATGAAACTGAAATTATTTTTAAAAAATTCAAAATGGCGGATCCAATATGGCGGACAAAAAATTTAATTTTGTCTAATTTTCTCCCAAATTGGTACGGGGGAGTTTTCGGGGTCGCACATGACAAATCCAAAATTATATTTAAAAAATTCAATATGGCGGATCCAATATGGCGGACGAAAAAATCAATTTTGTCCAATTCTCTCCAAAATTGGTATGAGGTAGTTTTCGAAGTCTCACATAACAAATTTTAAATTATTTTTAAAAAATTCAATATGGCGGACAGAAAAATTTAATTTTGTTCGATTTTGTCCAAAATTGGTATGGAGAAGTTTTTGAGGTCACACATAACGAATTCAAAATATTTTTAAAAAAATTCAATATGGCGGATCCAATATGGCGGACAAAAAATCAATTTTTTCCGATTTTCTCCAAAATTGGCACGGGGGAGTTTTCGGGATCGCACATGACGAATCTAAAGTAATTTTTAAAAAATTCAATATGGCGTATCCAATATGGTGGATCAAAAATTAATTTTGTCCGATATTTTTCAAAATTGATATGGGGGAGCTTTTGGGATAGCACATTACAAATCTGATATTATTTTTAAAAAAATATGGCGGGTTAAATATTCTACATCTCTCGATTTTGTTTAAAGTCAGTATTGGGTGATTTTTGTTAGTGTTCATTACGAAATTAAAATAATTTTTGAAAAACTCAATTTGGCGGAATCAATATGGTGTCTTAAAAATTTTATATTTTTCAACTTTCTCCAAAACTGATTTAGAGGGTTTTTGAGGATGTAAATTATGAATTTTATCCTATTTTTTCAGGATTCAATATGGCGAATGCAATATAGTTGACTAAATATTTTACATTTTTCGATTTTGTTCAGATGTGGAACTGAATCGTTTTTGAGGATGTAAATAGCGAATATAAACTTATTTTGAGAAAGTCTAATGCGTCAGATGCAATATGACCGTTTAGAAATTTTAAATTTCTACATTTCATCTAAAATTGGTACTAGGGGCCTTTGAATGGTTTTGATTTAGATTAGATTAGGACGTTAAAGTTATTTTTTTGAAATTCAATATGGCGGATCCAATATGATAGGAAAAAATTTTTACGTTATTCGCATTTTTTCAAATTCAGTATTAGGGGGTTGGGGGGTGGTGTATTACAAATATGAAATTAATTTTTTACAACTATTAGGTTAATAAGATTCAATATGAGGGACTAAAACTTTTGCATTTTCCGGTTTTATTTAAAATTGATATTGCAGGGTTCTTGGGGCGTATACAAACTAAATATACAATATAAAATATATCGTGCTAAGAAATTTACGTCTCAAGTTCTTTAAATATCGATATTGGAAGGTTTTGGGGCCTGTATTACCAATCTAAAATTAATTTGAAATTTAAGATAGTGGATTTACTATGACAGACTAAATATTTGTTTGACACAATTTTATTGATATTTGGAGAACTCTAAGAATCAAAGAATTTTTAGTGGTTCATTTTACGGTGATTTACAATTCTGGATAAAATGGGTACTTTTTTGTCACTTTGGAGTAATTGCGAGATACACTAATCTCGATTAGCACTTAGTTCAAATAATTTATGAATATCATAATGAATTCAAAACTAAAAATCGAAAAATAAAATTTTTATAAAAAAATTGAACCGACTTCTAAAAGTGCGCTAAAAAGTGGAAAATAACTATAAATTTTTATATGAAATTTTTAAAGTCGGCGCCAAATTATTTCTAAATGAAATAAATACCTACCAATATATACAAATTATGTTAAGCAAGCAATTACAAATAAATTATTTTTAATCTCTTTATGCGAATCACAGTTTGTTAGGTATTCGTTTGGTGCCGACTTCAAAAATTTCATTTTCATATAAAAATTTATAATTATTCTTCACTTTTTAGCGCCCTTTTAGAAGTCGGTTCAATTTTTTTTATAAAAATTTTATTTTAATTTTAATATTGTTATTAAAATATTTATTTAAAAAATGACGAAAATATGACCATCCACTTTTCAGAATTATCCTAAAATAAATTAATATTGGAATTTTCCTTAATATTTATTATTGAAAAGATGCGCCAGAAAGTAAACAAATTTCAAAAAGACTATAATAATTACTTCTAGATCAATTGCTAAGCTGGTACAAATTAATAATTCAAATTATTTTATCACGCAAGTAAATTATTAAATATGTATTTCACATTATGTCTAATCTAAGTATATTTTATGTATTAAATATCAGTGCATTTTTTACCATATGTTGGGGTTTAGAAAAGGGTTTAAACTTTTTAAAATCGTAGATATAAGTGAGAAAAAAAAAACCTCATTCACTTAAAAACAAGTTCCAATACTTACCGCCATCGACCATAATGTTTATCTCTTTGTTTTTCCTACCTCTAGTGTATGTCCTTTTCTTTTTTAGGATATTTTCGCATTTGTCTGTGGACCTCCAGCCTTCAATAAAGCTGCTGTAGAAGTTCTGAAAGACGTCTCTATTCTGAAGGACCAAGTTCATGTTTTTGAGGGATAGCACAGCCTAATTTGGAGCAGCACTACCACCAATCACTTTAGAAAAAATAAAAGCAATGTTCAAGTCCAAGCAATTGTGTTTAGGCTTTGTGTTAATTTAGAAAAAAATAATGTTTTATTGTCTCTGCGGTATTTTTGTAAAGTGTTTTAACTGTTTACACCATAAAGTTTAAATTGTTCTAAAATTGTGTTTTAAATTTACCCAAGTTTCTATGGTTTTTTGAATAAATGGAGTAAATTATAAGATCTTAAATATATTTTGGAGGATTAGATCTATAGTTATCGTATTTTTGCAAGCATCAAATTGTTGAATTCTCTTTTATAGTCCAAGAGATGGCCGTAAGATTTCCTATGTGTGAACTATAATTTGTTGTGTGTGTGATATGCATTATATCAACTTCCACAGCTTACTAAAGGTAGCCTATTCAAAATAAAAAAAAAAATACCATCACAATATACCAATCGTATAACAGGACAATTTTTAACCGCTAATATTTTAATACTGGTCCTGTTTAAGTATAGGTTGGAATATGAAATATGCTGAAAATTATCTATAGGTATCCATAAGTGTAATAATACAGTGGATTCATCGATGATCTTACATGTTTTAAATAGGATGGTGTCCTGTATAAATGGACCAGGAGTCATAAATATTTGGTATATTTGAGCAATTTTGGCAAAATTTATTGTCCGGGTTTATACCGAATTTGTGCCAAACTTCACAAATACACTGTATGTAGGTAATATAAATTCAACAGGACAGTACTTAGTTTTTAAGTTCTCGATTAAATTTGACTTTTCGGTAAATTTAGATTAGGCGATCTGATACTCTGAGTTAATATTTTTCTGTTGCAAAATTTTGGTAATATTATTCTTTCGTTTCTGAGTTTGACAAAATGTGTCTGAATATAACGTTATTTAATATTTAAATAACGTTCTATTTAGGAGCATTGTGAGGGCTACCCATGGAGAAAAACTTATTTACACTCCTAATAAGTTTACAATAAGAATCAGAATGATATAGCGTAAAACGGAGCTGTTTCTAGGGAATTCCCTGAAAATTGTGCTATTAAAATAATAAAAATATTTACTTCTCTAGTATTTTCGGATTTTTGAAAAGATTACGACGAATACTAAAGATTTCATATAAATTTGATGTTCCGACTTTCCGAATTATTAATTTTTACTTTATGTTTTTCTGGGTAAAATGAACATATCTCTACGTTTTCATTTATATTTAAGCAAACTGAAGTTAATTTTATTTTAATCCCTTCTCGCGCCGTGTATTGTTTCGCGCCATATATAACAATCTCTTACCAAAATGGCCAAGAAATATCGCACGCACCTCAACGATACATGGTAGAAAATACATCCATCTTGCACTTGAACCATCAGAGAAACACACGTGTTGCGAACACTAATATACCACGCGAGTGTTAAAACCTCTATATTCCGGCTAAATCCGCTAAAAACCATTATTTATTCAACACCTATAACAGTGCCAAAACCCAAGGGACTCAGCTCCAGAAAAGTATCCGCGATTTCTACATCAGTGAACAGCTACAAGGTAGGCCATTTTTAATTGTTCGAGATTGTCATACCTTCCTCGTATATTTTAATTGAAATAAAATTTTCTACCGGCACCCAAAATACAGTCCACTATCATTTTTGTATATTAGGTATTGCCGCACCAACGGGGGTTTGTATTTATTTTTTTTAGTCGCCATATTAAATAGCTCTACATACCGGGGCCAATTGGAATATTAATACAGGATGTCCCATGACAAAATGCCGCTATCTATTTCTCACAAAATATATTTTGGAACATTTTTTTAATTTGGCAGTTTATTAAAATCAATGGGGGCAATTCAGCTAGAGTATTTTTAAGATGGTGGCACTTCCGGTTATACCGGAAGTTGATGCTTAATCGCTTATTTTACATGGAATACTCTATGTGTTATAGAATTATGTATAATAATCTATACCTAAGTCTAATTGTTTTTGACATATTTTAAATTGCATGTCAAAAATGGCATAAGGTAACATAGTTAACAATTTGCTTTATATGAAAGCGTTTATTATTTAATTGGAGTTATTTTTCTTATAGAAGGAGATCTACTTTAGTGTACTGTGTTGATATTTTGATAATAAAAAAATATAGGGTGATCAAAAACTAAATATTAACTGGAAAAAATTGTTAAAAGTGATTTTTTCTTAAATGTAGCTCCCCTATTTTTAAAATGTTATCTTATTTAGCATTAAAAGTAAAGGCAACTTTATGCAAGGTTGTCTATTTCAAAAATTTACCGTACTTAAAAGCCATATAGCGTTTTAATAATACAAAAATTTTAAATTCCCAATACTTCAAAAACTGCAAATTTCTCGAATAGAAAACCTAATTCAAAGTCCCCTTACTTTTATTTCTAAATAAGGAAACATTATGTAGAGAGGAGGGGTTACGTTTGAATGATTTTTTCAAGTTAATATTTAATGTTTAGTTTTGATCACCCTGTATTTATTTAATATTAAAATATCAACGCAGTACACTAGACTGGATCCCCTTCTAGAAGGAAACCGACCACAATTAAATAGCAAAGGCTTTCCTACAGAATAAATTGACAGTTATGTTTAAGCCTGCAAAGCCCATTCTTGACGTAAAATATAAAATATGATAAAAACTGAGTTATATATCGTACATAAAATATATTTATAATTTTGCGTAGAATATCAAAATGAAATAACATATAAGGTATTCTATTTAAAATAGGTAAGTAGGCATGAACTTACGGTATAACCGGAAGTTGATGCTATAGACTTTGGTATACTGCCACATTTATCAATGTATTTCAAACATTTCTGAGTAAAAGGTAATCGACTATTCGAGATTCAATCGGATTCAAATACAAAACTAGCCATGACAATTGAAGACGGTCGGTTATGTTTAATAATTACCTACGAGTGTTTAAAGATGACAAATGAATGAAAATGTTTTTAAAATTCAGAAGCTCAAGTGTTGATTACAGACCTCAAAGTGCTGTGAGTGAGAAACCTACCATTTGAGCTACGGCGTGATTAATTTTCTTAACTAGTTACTGAAAAAAAAAGCATAAAACCATTAATATTTTTTGTTTATGCGATAGCTATTGCAAAAATAACCATCTTTATGTTTTTTTCCTTCGAAAGAAAACCCTCATGATAATATAGAAAATTATTATTTATATTGTGACAAATTTTGTTTTGCTGCTAATATACGTTATTTTATTTATGTAGAAACAATGCATTTTTTGACCTAAATTAAACTGAGTTTTACTCTCAAGACCAGTGACGTAACTAAGTATATGTTTCCTCCCCCACAGATTCTTGGACGCGATCTACTATTTTGCATCCGTCTCGATCCTTCTCATTTATTCATTTTCAGCAAGGGACTTAGGGGCGAGAGACCTTATGTTTTTATAATATATTATTGCCAAGTATACCGTTGTTTATTTTCAAAAAAAAATAGTAATTTTTCTCTATCAACAGAGCTGTTGCCTCAACTATTACTTGTGTGACATTTTAGTTTTGATATTTCGAAAGCTGGGGATTTTTCATAGGCTAAAATTTTTTTAATTTATGTCACCAACAGGGGAAGAGTTTTTTCAAAAAATCACTGTGGCTTTGTCTATAACAATTAAGAAATCGTCTTTGAATGTTAAATGGTTTTATTTTTCATTACCGTTGATGATTTTGTAAAATAGTTATTTAACCATACTGAAAACAAATGTAAAAATTGAGGGGTGACCGTAGCCTGTCCGCGATATAGTGGGATTACAAATAGTGGCTGCTTGAAAACGTAGACTACGACTTCAAATTACACGTACGTATAAAGTAACTGTACTGATCGCTTAATAAACTGAAAATATCCGGACTATGCTATTCGCCATAATGGATAAAGTCCACTTGTAACAACAGTGAATACGCTGTCCCGATAGGAAAATTATACGGGCTAAATATAATCGGTTATCTCTAACTGACAAGAATAGAAGCAATTTGCATAGCTTTCCGAATTTGTATCGACATAAGTAGTTGAACGAAATGGATAGTAGAAAGAAATAAAATGAATAGTATTATCAAAGATTATTATAGCTAACGCTAAGCTATTATAATCTTTGGTATTATGTTCTAAACTCATCCGACTGATCCAATTCGTGTCAATTGATTATAATATCTGGATGTCTGCGATACTATTGGTCGGTCGTAAAAATAAATAGATTAAAAAATTTTATTATATATATATATATATATATATATATATATATATATATATATATATATATATATATATATATATATATATATATATATATATACCCAAGTCTGATTTAACTTAAGATATGGAGACTTAACTTTATATGGAATTTCGCTAGTTTTTTTGGCGAGTCATGAGATTTGACGTCATATCTTCCAGATTTTTTTAAATCTTAAATAAAACTTCATTTTATATTTTTAATCAAAATATTTTTTAAAAATATGAATTAAAAGATTATTACTAAATAAACCAATACATTTTTTTTTTCTATATGCTATTTGCCTGTTTTAGTCTTAGAAGTTTTGTAGCAATCTGAAACAAATATTTTTTTAATCAGCATATTTATAACTTTGCATAGGACTGTGTACATAGTTATACAGATTTGCAGAAATTTACATGCTGTGGTGAACGTAATTCAAAATATTTTCAAAATCTGAGTCGCGTAGTGAATAATTTTTCAAAATTTATTAACAAAGTCCAGAAGAGTTTGCCATTATGATTTTTTTTTAAATATGGGTTATATCTCGAGGTTAATTAATTAAAAACAAAACATAGTGGCGACCCGCTTTCTGCAATCTATATATCTGCCCAGCTGAAAAAATCGTAGTAAGTATATGCACAATTTAAAAGATTAAATATCCTCAATCATTCTCGTAATTTTTTGATGGTGTATACAACATGAAACAAAAGCTACAAATCATGTCACAACTTTGTGCAAGTGTTTATATGGAGCAGTTAAACTAATGTTTTCAGTATTCAGTATATTCATTTAAATCATACTTCTAATCAAACTTTTCTTTGAAATAAGTTAAGAGTATTTTATATTCACTACTATAATCTAGTAATTTTAGAATAAATACTTTCAATTAACAAGTTTTAAATCTTAAAACTATACCAATAGAAAAATAATTTTTTCTAAACGTGAACTAACCAAAATTAACAAATTACGTTCAAAATGGAAAGACTTTTTTCACTAACATAATCCAATTTTAAAATGAGTCCAAATTTTCATTGAAGGGTTTAAATAGACCAGGTACACTAATAGATCAGTCAAATCTGGAACTTTACCCGCTAATTCACTAATATTGTCTAACTTTGAAACCAGTCTAAGTTGACAGTAGAGGGTTGAAACTTACAAGTACAACATTAAATCAAACAAATTTTGACTGTTAAAAATACAAGATCAAAACTCGTTTTTATCTATTACCAATAGGTCAAAAATTTAATCCTTTATTTTCAGAAGACAATTATTTTTCTTACCGATCCCAAGGCTTTATCCCTATTCCCATATAAGCGTTTATATCTTGACATATTTCACACAAGTTATAACAATATCATAAGGAAAACAATGCTGGTCAACTAGAAGCTCTAATTTCCATGGCAACTAGAATTGGTCCAAGTCTTTAACCCTCTTAGTGAAACTGGGTGTAGGAGTTCAAGAATTAAAAAATAATTTTCTTTTTTATCACATCTGGAAAAATAGGAAATTTTGTTCATTATCGGGACTGATTTTAATGCCAATATTCCCTTTCTAAAAGAAAAGCTGTAGAAGCTGTTGCAACTATAAATGCAGATATGACTGCATCTGTGTAAAAAAATATCAGAAAAATGTGTACTAGTAGGAGGACATCATGTGGAATAATTATCCTATTATTTCAAACTTTTTATTAAGGTCCCACAACACTGTTTAAAAAATAAATTAAAGGTAAAATGATTTTTTTAATAAACTAGGTTAGGGAACACTTTAGTTACATATAATTTGCGAAAAATTACAAATAACAATATGTTATTTAAGAGGAATTCTACACTTTTGAATATTTTGAACATCCTGTATACGTTATCATGTCCGATTATTGTTTTTGAAATCCTAAGGCAAGCAAAACTTTTAATCAAGAACGACATTTCCTAGAAAAATTGAAAATATTGAAGTTTACTATATTGCGGTGCCCCATCAGGGAACAAATATGTACAGGGCCCACGAAAAAGTCTGCACCATATGGAATTCTTGTTTATTAGTTAGCTTTTAAAAATAGTTTTTGTGTTTTTTTTGTATAACTATAAAACGAAAAATAAAACATTGACATATCGCATACCGAAAATGTCATTGTTTGTCCAAATATAAACAAATGTCATAAGATGAAGGTGGATATTTGAATTCATATGAATATTGGTATAGAAATTTTATCTTTTAATTTCTTCCCATATTTTGTCAAAACCAGCACTGTATTATTTTTAATGTATAATAATGTATAACTTAAGGTAATAATCGCTACCACCATTTAAAATACGAGAAAGTTTTATTGTTTTTTTTTAATATATACATGATATTTTTTTTAAATAAAAGATTTCTTTAAGAGAACTGAGATATATTTTTGGACTATTTTCATATTGTCTTACATCAAAAATGCATAGTTCCAAGTGATAATAAATAAAAAATGTAGAAAATATCACTCATTTTAAGGTTAGTAAAATTTACGTACTTAAAATTCCCTTTTCCAAGAAAATGTTACCTAAAATAAATGTCATGCTTATTCTCAAACTTCAATAAATTCATAAGCAGGATTAGAAAATAAATGCTACAAATTACATAAAATTGATATTTGTTGTGTTATTTATGCAGTAGAATGAAGGAAAACGTCGAACTAGTGGAATACCGGAATTACAAATAGGGATCCCATTCAGAAGGAATTGGGAAGTAGAGTCGTGGGGTTTATATCAAGATACCGTTATGAATCTGATGTGGAGATTATTATCAAATAAATCAGCGACGCACTTCGGGGCTCTTTTGAGGCTAGCTGTCCTATAAGATGAACGCTTATGAATTTCAAGATTGGTTGAGTTTTTAAATTAAGGACGTCCGAACAAATGTTTGGAATCTGCTATAAAATACCGGACCGAAATAAACTAGAACAATATAAAATTGCTCAAAGATAATACAAGAAACATAACGCATTTACAGAGGAACATTGAGAAGAAATACTACGAGCGAATAAAAAGCATGCCCTCGGCATCTTACCTCTACAAGATACTCTCTAGAGATCCTGATACCCGGATAGGAGCTCTGTCTCTCCCTATAGGGATGAAACTACAATAGAAGAGGAAATCCTAGGAGAGCTACTACGAATACATTTTGCAGACTCAAATCAATATGAAAGCGCAAAATAACAGCAATCCCCATTAATACATCGTGACTACAACATATCCAGAAAAAAAATAGTCACCTACGACCAGGTAAAATGGAGTAAGGTATATTTCTAGCCTTACTACAAAATTTCTCCGATATCCATCCAACTCATCTGATGAGATCATTCTGCTCATACCTGAGAATGGGATACATACCAGTGACATGGAAGGTGATAAAAGTAGTCTTTATTTCTAAAGTAGGAAGAACAGTCTAAACAAATCCTAAGTCATTCCGTCCCATAAGCCTGACTAATTTCTTACTAAGACATTGAAAAGGTTAGTGGATCGACATATCATGGAGGGAGTAGTTGTACATAATCCCTTACATCCCTTACAATTTGTCTAGCAAGCGAGAAATGCCACAGGTAAAGCACTGTATCGACTCGTTACTAGATTGAAAAAGTGCTGTCGATTGGATGATCTGCTCTTTTCGACATTGAAGAGGCATTTGACAACACCTCTCACGATTTGATATGCAATACTCTTTAACGACGAAGTTCTGAACCGACAGTAGTCTACTGGATCAGACCAATGTTGACTCAAAGATGTTGAACTTAACAGTTTAACTGTTGAAGCACTGTCAAATATGGACTGTTCGCAGGGGGTGCTTTATCACCCTTGCCGTGGGGCCTTGTAGTAAACAGCTTATTAAATGAGGCAAACAGAGCTGCTTTATATACTCAGGTCTGTGCTGACGATCTGCTCATCCTGTATCCTGGTCGTGAAGTCCGGGACCTGGAAGTCAGATAAAGGGTCTCGGAATAAGTTCGGTCAAGACTGAGGTTATACTCTTCAAAAAAAAAAAAGATAAAAATGGAAAGACTACCCAAAATTTTGCTGTTCTTCACTATAAGGGAACTGTTAAATATTCGGGAGTTATTCTAGACTTACGACTGAGCTGGAAGGATTATATTGAGGCTCGGGCCAAGAAGGCCATTTGTGCTTTTCGAGCTTAATAGCCAAGAAGGCCATTTGTGCCTTTCGATGCTTTTGATGGGTATAGAATCTGACACCGAAAGTGATATACTAGATATACATCATGGTGATCCGTCCTATGATTAAGTATGCTTCTATTGTATGGTGACCCAGTACAGCCAAACGCAAATATCGCCTTCAACTTGACAAAGTTCAAAGAATGGCTTTTGTAGAACGATAAGAGCGATTTAGCGATTAGGACTGTCCTGAATAGGTTGCCAGAGGTTTTAATGAATCTTGTGGGAAGATGCCCCTCACTTCCTATGAAAATAGGCTACAAGGCGCCGGTTTTGAAATCGAACCGATCTCTCGTTTTACCAAGCAGAGAGGAATGGGAGGAAGAGCAAACTCTTCCCAAAAATGAATCATGGTGGTTTACAGACAGATCTTGACAGGACAAAAGAGCCGGAGCTGGAGTGTTTATGAGAAGTACTGGAGCCAGAGAGTTTTGCTCTTAGAGATACCACACAATGATTTTTCAAGCGCAGATTAGTGTGAGAGGGAAATAAGCAAAACTATCAACGGGTGTAGGGCAGTATTATTGGCTTTGGAGTCTAATTTAATAGCACCATAACTGGTGTTTGATTGCAGGGAGGTACCTGACAACCTAACAAAGAATGGCTGCACAATCAAATTCGTGTGGGTCCTGGATCATTTCGTTATACACGAAAACGAGGAAGTAGACCGTTTTATTGAACCATAAGACTCCCAACCCATTTTACCTATTTCAATTACTGTTGTTGCTAGAAAGCAAATTTACTGAATGCTGGATGGAAGTCTCTGGAATGAGATGTGCTAAGGAACGTGTAATTGGACGTAATGCGCGGCTTACTAAGAAGGGTCTTTTCCTGGAAAGAAGAGAACTGGAGATATTACTAACGGGACATTATAACCTGTGAGAGCATCTTCATAGGGCTGGCGTTACGGATAACCCGGTATGCAGATGGTGTTTAAAGGAGGATGAAGCTATTGAACATGTTTTCTGAGAGTGCCCGATACCCAGCGGACTGAGGTAGAGACATTTTAGACACACAATTATATCACCGGAAACAGTCAGGTAAGATGAGGGAACGAGGTTGCTTGGATTCGCAAAGGTAATCCGCCACGATTAACTTGCGGCGATGATGGGATGTAAGAGGCTCAATAAAGCCTAAGCATCGACGATAGCCTTTTACTATTCTTATTCATATATATATATATATATATATATATATATATATATATATATGTACTATTATTATTTGCAAATTTCGTACTCCAAAAGGGTATCAGAATCTTTTGATCAAATAGAGATACGGACCAAATTTTAGTTTCAAAAGATATCTCATAGCAACATCAACAAAAATAATATTTTGATTTTTTGATATTTGTATTTTAAAAAAAGCAAAAGGGGTAAGATGTCAATTTTACGATTGTTCATTAACAAATATTTTTTTTTACTAAAAATCATGATAGGAATATAAATTTTGGCATTACATATTCTGCAAACGATTGTGATTTTACTATTTTTTCAGACAACCCTAAGATTATTGCATAAATTTTGTTAAAACTTCCTTAGTATATAGCGACAATTTGCAAAAATAGTATAAAATTTATATGGTATATTTTCAAAAACAACATTTACTTTACTATGCCTAGTGGTAGTGCTTTGTTAGAAATTAATTTATTTAACCAGAATTAAAATTCTGGTTACCTCACCATCTTGCGCCTCTCTGTTGTCTTACAATATTTGTTGGAACATTACCGCTAGTTTTATATTTATTTTGTAAGATCGTAAAATTGCAAGGTGCAGTTTTGCTTCAGAAATGTGCTTGTTTTTTTTTTTATTACGAGAATGTAAAAGAAAAATGTTGTATAAAACTCAAAAGACTGCGGAAATGATTGACAACATATTATTTCGCCCATAGTTATTTATACTAAATTGACTTTTATTTGAAGATATATGATTCCATATTTTTGAAACTCACCAAATTTTCACAATTTTTATAAGAGTTAGTGTTTTTGACAAACATTTCTATGTCTACTTCAAAGAATTAATGTTTTATTGGAATAATTCTTCCCAAGATAATTTTAAAATTATACATAATAGTTTCTATATATATATATATATATATATATATATATATATATATATATATATATATATATATTTCTAATATTTTCTTGGGTATAGGTTTTTCATTAGAGAAACAAAGGACAATAATTTTCTTTCTGACGTTTCGCTCTACATAGCGAGCTTCTTCAAAAGAGCTTGGTATATTTATTTTACATCTACAAAAATTACAGAATTTTTTATATAATAAACATATATCACAGTAATTACATTCTCATATTCCTAATTTAATTAAAATTAATAAAAACAAAACAGATTTTAAAATAGTCTTAAAGTTTAAAATTTAAAACAATACAAACAGGTTAAAATAGTGAAGATTATAAAATAGTACATACCTTGAAAGTAGTTTTGTGTGTGTTTAAAAATAAATTCAATTATGATCTTTGGTATGCAATTTGTATGGATAGATTTATTTTTATAAAAAGCAAAAAATAGGAAAAAAGATTATTATTTATTTTTTAATGACGTTCTTTCACCTGTATGAGTGTATATGAAATCGTTCCAAGCATCATTACATTATTTCTCATATTTATTATAGAGTCGCTTCAAGCATGTTTTATTCAAAAATCAAATTATAGTATATCTGACTTAAATTTTTGACATCTTGCTTGTCATTTACAACATATAACTGAGGAAGAAAGTAAAAAATTAACAATACATAATGCTATAGCACCAAAAATTTATGGGTTACCTAAATTACACAAACCAAATACACCTCTCAGACCAATTGTCTCAAGCATACAGTCCCCTTTTTATAACCTGTCCAAATACTTATCAAATTGCCTAACAAACATCACAGGAAAAAATAATCACTATATAAAAGACTCTTTCACATTTAAACAATTCATTGATACAATACAAATACCAACAAATTATAAATTAGTTTCACTAGATGTAGTTTCTTTGTATACAAATATACCCAATGACATCATTCCCAAAGTTTTAGAAGAAAAATGGGACGATTTAAAAGAACACACAACATTGACACTCAATGAATTTATAGAATCTGTAAAACTTACAATAAATAATAATTATTTCCAATTCAAAGATAGTTTGTACCAACAATTAGACGGTTGTGCTATGGGTTCATCAATCTCCTCAACAATAGCACAAATAGTTATGGAATATGTAGAAGAAGAAGTATTGAAAAAACTGGATTTTAATATAATCTTTTTTAAACGCTATATAGATGACTGTTTGGCTGCTGTACCCGAAAACAAAATAGATAGCTTGTTACAATATTTTAATAATTTCCACCCAAAACTGAAATTTACAACTGAAATTGAAATAGAACAAAAAATAAACTTTTTAGACTTAACTATACACAGAAATAAGACGGATAATAGTCTTCATACAAAATGGTACACGAAAGATACTTGGTCGGGCCGGTATTTGAATTTTAACTCTGAACATCCAAATAAACAAAAAAATAGTGTCATAATCGGCTTAGTTGATCGAGCTATAAAATTATCTTCACCCGAATTTCGCCCAGAAGTGCTAAAAAAAGTGGAAGAGACCCTAATAATGAACCATTTTCCTAAACTACTCATAAAAAAAATAATTAAACAAAGAACCTATTTACATTATAACACAAACAAAAAAAATAAAATTAACAATACCAAAACACAAAACACTTTCATTGCATTACCGTATATATACCAACTGTCTGAAAAAATAAAATATATTTTGGATAAACATAACATAACGGTATGCCATAAGGCGAACAATTTACTTGGGTCATTTTATACGAAGTTAAAAAGCAAAGTTCCCACCAAAAAAAGATCTAACGTAATATATGCAATTCCATGCCTAAATTGTCCTAAGAAATACATTGGCATGACGACACAATATATTGAAAATAGAGTGAATGGACACAAGTATACTAAAAACGCATCGACATCTTTACATAAGCATGAACAAACATCTAAGCATGAATTTGATTTTAAAAACACCCATATTTTAGATACTGACAGAAATTATCATAAATTAGTCATCAAAGAAATGATACACATAAAAAAAATAAAAATGTTGTAAATGACAAGCAAGATGTCAAAAATTTAAGTCAGATATACTATAATTTAATTTTTGAATAAAACATGCTTGAAGCGACTCTATAATAAATATGAGAAATAATGTAATGATGCTTGGAACGATTTCATATACACTCATACAGGTGAAAGAACGTCATTAAAAAATAAATAATAATCTTTTTTCCTATTTTTTGCTTTTTATAAAAATAAATCTATCCATACAAATTGCATACCAAAGATCATAATTGAATTTATTTTTAAACACACACAAAACTACTTTCAAGGTATGTACTATTTTATAATCTTCACTATTTTAACCTGTTTGTATTGTTTTAAATTTTAAACTTTAAGACTATTTTAAAATCTGTTTTGTTTTTATTAATTTTAATTAAATTAGGAATATGAGAATGTAATTACTGTGATATATGTTTATTATATAAAAAATTCTGTAATTTTTGTAGATGTAAAATAAATATACCAAGCTCTTTTGAAGAAGCTCGCTATGTAGAGCGAAACGTCAGAAAGAAAATTATTGTCCTTTGTTTCTCTAATGAAAAACCTATACCCAAGAAAATATTAGAAAAAAATATTTAACAAAAGGTTTAAGATACAAAAATAAATTATATATATATATATATATATATATATATATATATATATATATATATATATATAAGATTTTATTCTCCTTACGACCAGTAAGAAAGGGGGCAGACAGTATATTCTCTTAACGAACCGACAACAAATACTGTCGCCCCCTTTCTTAATGGTCGTAAGGCGAATAATATATATATATATATATATATATATATATATATATATATATATATATATATATATGTTTATACGGCTTTCACGGAGTCCTCCGTGTGAGATGCATTAGCAGTGGTTATATCCACATTATGCTGTCGTAGTGCTGAAATCACATTCAGCAAACGTACAACTATATGCAACTCCGTATGTAAGTGAAGTAAAATGCGAAACAGTGAATGCAAACTTCGCTCCATCATATCCTTTCTGTGTTAGAGGTTGCACAGTTAGAATAAATTGTAATAAAACACAATTCATCTTATTCCACCACCATCGAGATGGTGGCCTACCTATACCACCATATCGAGAAAAAAGTCAAAGCTTACCCTCCCCGCCACAGTGATACGGCAGAGATACATGTTTCGTCTCTTATTAGACTCATCAGGGTGCCATATCACTGTGGCAGGGAGGGTAAGCTTTGACTTTCTTCTCGGTATGGTGGTATAGGTAGGCCACCATCTCGATGGTGGTGGAATAAGATGAATTGTGTTTTATTACAATTTATTCTAACTGTGCAACCTCTAACACAGAAGGGATATGATGGAGAGAAGTTTGCATTTACTGTTTCGCATTTATTTTACTTACATACGGAGTTGCATATAGTTGTACGTTTGCTGAATGTGATTTCAGCACTACAACATCATAATGTGGATATAACCACTGCTAATGCATCTCACACGGAGGAATCCGTGAAATCCGTATAAACATATATAAGCCATCCGACGAGAGGTCGGCGAAGCCGCGTTCAGTGTTGCATACTTCCTTCCGATCTGTCCTTTGCACAGCCAGGTGCATGTCGGTACCCTGATGAGTCTAGTGAGAGACGAAACATGTATCTCTGCCGTATCACTGTGGCGGGGAGTGTAAGCTTTGACTTTCTTCTCGGTATGATGGTACAGGTAGGCCACCATCTGATGGTGGTGGAATAGGATGAATTGTGTTTTATTACAGTTTATTCTAACTGTGCAACCTCTAACACAGAAAGGATATGATGGAGAGAAGTTTGCATTTACTGTTTCGCATTTATTTCACTTACATACGGAGTTGCATATAGTTGTACGTTTGCTGAATGTGATTTCTGCACTACAACAGCATAATGTGGATATAACCACTGCTAATGCATCTCACACGGAGGAATCCGTGAAATCCGTATAAACATATATATATATATATATATATATATATATATATATATATATATATATATATATACATATATATATATATATATATATATATATATATATATATACATATATATATATATATATATATATATATATATATATATATATATATATATTATGTAGATGTATGTGAATTTTGCTCTAAGCTCTATTGACGAGATCATTACATAGTCGATATAGAGAGGGAATTGGGGTGGAATTCACAGAAAATGATATATATCATATACATTTTTATATATTTAATTTTAAGCTTATCATTATTCCAGTGTATGTATAGATGTCATTTGACTGTAGATATATTGTAGTTTGGCATTGAAAATGTCTGAAGACAAAACATTGTGGTGACATGACTCAGAATGGTTATATTATATATACAGTGGTGAATTTTGCTCTTGTTTCATTACATTTGCACTAATGAGGCCATTACGTGAATGAAATGAATATGGAGAGAGAATTTTCCTAAAATAAACTCTCTTTCCTTTAACGGTTTAAAAGAGGAAAATGGTAACTTATTAAACTATTCCTGATACTATTTCCAAACTTCTTGTGTATATCTGAATGCGAATAAAAGAAGGTTAATATATAGTTACTTAAACAAATGGAATAAACGCAATTTAAATTTAAAAGTTCAATTCTAAATGAAGGTTAATTACGAATAAATAACTATGGGCAAAAATATTATCTGATTAATATAAAAGCAAATCTACGTACCAGATTCTTGCATTAACAAAAGTAGGATTTCACATAGCATTGAACCACAAAAAAGAATTACAAAAATCAACGTGAAAACCATCATTTGAGCCAAATATTTTATCATGTTGGAAACTTAAAAATAATATAAATTTAAATGTTGACGCTTTATACATAATAGTGTCAGAATAACGTAAAGAAAAGTCAAACGTCTGTGACTTCAGAATTAGGTCTTATAGTGTAGGTGCTATTTGGTGACGCGTTTACCTGAGATCTTAAGGTACAAGAAACGTCAGGTTGTTGCCCTAGCATAGGTGTTTTACTCTGTCTCCCTTAGTTAACGTTCCATCTGTATTAATCATGAATTCGACCTTAATATACAATCATCTCATGAAATACTTAGTTTTTGTTGGAAGTCCACATCAGCTTTAGTAACTAACTCTTAAAGTAATTATTCTTGTGTAAGCGGTAGATAGTAAAAGCTTGATGGAGCACTTCAGTGAAATATATATTTTTGAAATATGAAATCATACGGTTTGCAAAATGTTTTATTTTTAGGGTTTTTAGAAATGCGGGCGCTATAAAACATTTTATATTATACTTCATACTATTATCCCCAAATGATATAAGCATACTCTAAAGTACTACACACTAAGCTGTTTTAAAGTATTTGGATAGCCTTTGTGTTTTCGGTAGGTCTGCAATTTGTCTTCATAAAAATGAACATCTGTAAACTCGTGACTACAATATTGTCAATACTTATATTAAAACTTAATTTTTTATCGAAGATAACTCCCAGATCACTAAAAAATGGCATACAATCCATACTGAAATCATTAATATGATAAGAATTAATCACAGTCGAGGAACTTTTAAAAAATCTCATAACTTTACATTTACCTACAA
This sequence comes from Diaprepes abbreviatus, assembly GCA_034092305.1. Taxonomy (NCBI): domain Eukaryota; kingdom Metazoa; phylum Arthropoda; class Insecta; order Coleoptera; family Curculionidae; genus Diaprepes; species Diaprepes abbreviatus. The sequence goes on from JASJET010000026.1 coordinate 876,214, forward strand.
TAAGAGTCAAACAATCGTTATCACATCTGACTAGTAACACCAGCTCTCGTTGAATATAAACCCAATCATCAAACGAGGAAACAATTTTAAATAATTTTAAATTACCAGCATACAAAAAGGCAACAACAAAATTTCAAAACATCACCAAAAAACAAAGTAAATATATGTGACTGTAAATGTAAAACCTCTTTTATTGAATTGGCATCAAAAGAAATAACGTTAGTATGATCAGAGCAGCACGAAAATGCTGAGTAAAAGCTGCAACTATATCATGTGGAGTATTCAGCTGCTTATTGTCAGATTTTATTATCCGTGAAATGGCGCAAATTGTTAACGTAAGAACAGAAATGTTTTATGTTACTTGAGATCATTATTTTAGTATTAAAAACAAACTTCAAATAAAAAATGTCAACTTGAACCTTGGTCTTACAAAGCACAGCAGAAAAACCTTCATAATCTAACTGAAACCCAGACCATTTAAACTTATGATACAACCTCTTCTTCTTATTAATCAGCCGTTAAATTTTTGGGCTATGCCATCCTGGATACCTACTATCTGAAATTTTCCTAGAAGGTACAAAGTTATTGATTACAGAGTATATTATTTCGTAAACTTTGCCAACTGCAACTTCTACATCTTCCATAACATCAATAAATGTTCAGTCGATATCCAAAAAATATTATTAATTTTATTGTAATCAGCTTGAGCAATAAAAATACGTCCTCATTTATTTTTAAGGGCATAAACAAAGGTATGTTCAAATTGAACGAATTTCAAGAGCTGGATTATATTTATCTAATTTCATTCGTTGGTTAATAGCTTACTTGATATAACACCTTAAAATCAAGCAGAAAGCTCTTTATATTAGCAAGACCTGAATTGCATGATTTCCTAACTCTTTATAGTTTCCTGCTCTTTCCGTCTCCAAAAAGTCTCAATCATTTCCAATCTTCTTTTATTTTTTCTTAATTTAGCTTCCAAGGGTTGTGAGTTGTTCCCTTCTTATCAATTCTCATATTTGAAGTCCTAAGTTACCTTCAATTCTTATTGGTGAGACACCACTTTTTCTATTTACATCGTCTCCTTTCGGCGATAAGCGATCCCAATGACTAACATTGTATTGGTTACTGCAGCTATAAAGACACCAGCCGATATACGACCAAATTATCTTCGTAAATCTTCCAGTTTCATCTTTGCGATGTTTCTTTGTAGACCAAATTATTCACAGTGATATGCAATGCGGTTCAACATGCCTTGTAATTTAATTAGATTGGATAGTATTACTGTGTCGTCCGTATATCTAATGTTATTTATGAGATTTCCGTCTATTTTTGTTCCTTTTTTTTTCGTCGAGTACTTCTCTACATATTGTTTCAGAATTTATATTGAATAACAGTGAATATATTGTGCAGCTCTGACATACGCCACTCTTTATTCTGATACCTTTAAACGCATTTTGATTAATGCTTATTGTATCAATTTGATTCCAATATAGTTCGCTAATTATGCGTAAATCTCTTTTATCAATACTTTTGAATTTTAAGATTTCTATTAGTTTTCGATGGTTAACATTGCCAAAAACTTTTCGGAAATCTATAAAACAAACTTCAAGGTTCATATCTCTGACGACACTGAAAAGTGACGTTAGGCAGTTGATAGCAATGGCATCACTTTAAAAAATCCAAATTTCATTAAGAAATAAATTTATCTGCATTCAAATGGTTGTTTATATGTATTATCCTTCCAGACAGAGAGAAAGAAAGAATATATACAGTTTATTTCTTGCAAATATCACTCTGGCCCTCTAAACCAAATTTATGATAATCTGCAATGAGAATGATTACAAAACTTTTTCTCGTGAAGATCCTATTCTTAAAGTAGGCAATGAAACAATTGAAATGGTGGAAGAGTTTAAATATTTAGGAGTAATCATAGATGGCCAACTTAAATTTAAAGAACATGTCAATAACTTAATAAAAATAATCTCTTATAAAATTAACAATATTCAAAGATGTTCTAATTTTTTAACAAGGTGGACTAAAACAGCAGGGGAATTCTGTGTTACATAGAATTCTACACGTAGTTTTCTACTCTAGATCTCTATCGGAGAAAGCGATAATAGAATTTATCGGCATTGTGTGTTTCTATCGCCTATATTTCGGGCGTTTTCGGATATCGTACTATCCAAATGAAAAACATCATTGTAAACTTAGTGATTTTAATTCGCCATCAATGTCAATGTTTAGCGTTGTTTTCTTATTGTTTTTCAAAAATAAAGCCATATGATACAAAGTTGTCCGAATTTTTTGAAGTTTAGAATGTTACCATCTACGAATCACCTCTGAACAAGAAATGAGGTTAGATTATGAGATTGTGACAGATCGCTTCCAGGCAACAGAAATAATTATATCAGGCGATTATTCTGCAACACAAAATACAAGACAAACTAAAGCTATTAATAGAATTCTATATGACACAGAATCTGGCTGCAGTCCTGTTTAACACTCTGATATTGCCGCACTTTGCTTGTTGCTCCACAATTTTATTCCTTCTTAATGAAAATGAAAAGGCAAGATTTCAAAAATTGCAAAATAGAGCCATGAGAGTTATACTCTCAGGTACAAGAAGAACATCAATTATTTACATGTTAAGAGGTTGTGGGTGGAGGACTTCTTTCACTATTAAACAATGATCTTTATTTTTAATCAGATCGGGTAGTTCTCCTGCATATTTACAAAATCATATTAATTATAATAGAAATATACATGCATATGACACTGGATCGAAGGATGACTTTTATTTTTCTCCAGTATTAAAGAGATAAACACAAACCTCTGAATTCTTTAAAAGTCTAACCAGTTTTAATTAATTGCCCACAAATATTTAAATGTTTAAAGTCTCTGAATAAGTTTAAACAGTATTTGAAGCAGTATTTTTTTAATAGGGTCTATCCTAGAGGGACATGAACTTTCTTTGTTTTTAACCGACTACTAAAAGAAGGAGTTTCTCAATTCGTCGCGAATATATATATATATTTTTTTATGTATGTACACTGATTATTCTGGAACGGCTTAACCGATTTGAATGAAATTTTTTACGTTATGTAAAGGAAGCTGCGGTGGTCCCATATTTTTTTGGACGAAATTGGTGAAGTAAAATCCAAAATGGCGCTGACAATATGGCGGCAAAAAAAATTAATTTTGTCCGATTTTCTCCAAAATCGGTATGGAGGAATTTTCGGGGTTATACCCAACGAATCTGAAATTATTTTAAAAAAATTCAAAATGGCGGATCCAATACGGCGGACAAAAAAATTTAATTTTGTCCGATTTTCTCCAAAATTGGTACGAGGGAGTTTTCGGGGTCGCACATGACGAATCTAAAATTATTTTTAAAAAATTTAATATGGCTGATCCAATATGGCGGACGAAAAAATCAATTTTGTCCGATTTTCTCCAAAATTGGTACGGCGGAGTTTTTGGGGTCTCACATAACGAATCTGAAATTATTTTTAAATAATTCAATATGGCGGATCCAATATGGCGGACAAAAAAATCAATTTTGTCCGATTTTTACCAAAATTGGTATGGGGGAGTTTTCGGAGTAGCACATGACGAATCTAAAACTATTTTTAAAAAATTCAATATAGCGTATCCAATATGATGGATAAAAAATTAGTTGTGTTCGATTTTTTTCAAAATTGATATGAGGGAGTTTTTGGGATAGCACATTACGAATTTGATATTATTTATAGAAAATTAAATATGGCGGATCTAAAATGGAGGATTAAAGATCTTACATCTCTCGAATTTGTCTGAAGTCAGTATGGAGGGATTTTTGTTAGTGTTAATTACGAAATTAAAATATTTTTTGATCACCTCAATCTGGAGGATTCAATATGGTGTTCTAAAAATTTTACATATCTCGATTTTCTCCAAAATTGACATAGAGGGTTCTTGAGGGTGTAAATTATGAATTTACTTCTTTTTTGTCAAGATTGAATATGGCGAATGCAATATAGCTGACAAAAATTTTTACATGTTTCGACTTTGTTCAAATGTGGAACTGAATCGTTTTTGAGGATGTAAATAGCGAATATAAAATTATCTTAAGAAAATCTAATACGTCAGATGACCGTTTAGAAATTTTAATTTTCTGGTTTTCATCTAAAATTGATACTAGGGGGCTTTGGAGGGTTTAGATTTAGACTATATTAAGACGTTAAAATTGTTTTTTTGAAATTCATTATGGCGGATCCAATATGGTGAGTTGAAAATTTTACCGCATTCGCATTTTTTTAGATATGGTATTTAGGCATTGGGGGGTGGTGTATTACAAATATGAAGTTAGTTTTTTACAACTATTAGGTTGATTAAAAACAATATGAAGGACTAAAAATTTTACATTTTCCGGTTTTTTCTAAAATTGATTGCAGGGTTCTTGAGGCGTATACAAACTCAATATTCAATATAAAATATATCGGGCTAAGAAATTTACGTCCCAAGTTTTTTAAATATTGATATTGGAAGGTTTTGGGGCCTATATTAGCAATCTAAAATTAATTTGAAATATAAGATATTGGATTTACTATGACAGGCTAAATATTTGTTTGACACAATTTCATTGGTATTTGGAGAACTCTAAGAATCAAAGAATTTTTAGTGGTTCATTTTAGGGTGACTTACAATTCTGGATAAAATGGGTACTTTTTTGCCACCTTGGAGTGATTGCAAGGTACATTAATCTCGATTAGCATGTAGTTAAAATAATTTATGAATATTATAAAGAATTCAAAACTAAAAATCGAAAAATAAAATTTTTATAAAAAAATTGAACCGACTTCTAAAAGTGCGCTAAAAAGGGGAAAGTAACTAGAAATTTTGATATGAAATTGAAATTTCTGAAGTCGGCGTCAAATTATTTCCAAATGAAATAAATAACTACTAATATATACAAATTAGGGTAAGAAAGCAATTACAAATAAAGTATTTTTAATCTGTTTATGCGAACCATATTTTGCCAGGTATTAGTTCAGGTAATATATATATATATATATATATATATATATATATATATATATATATATATATATATATATATATATATGTATATATATATATATATATATATATATATATATATATATATATATATATATATATATATATACGAATTTCAACCACCTCGTCAGTGGAGCAGTTGTATCGAACCGACAGCAACATTCGCAGGAAACAACTGCTACATAAAATAAAAATTCCAAGATATGTCGGCAGGATATTAAAAACCTGTCGCCTGCCGACGATGTCAGACTGAAAAATATCGCCAGTCGAACGACATCTATAAATTACCGAAGTAGTGCGAAATTTAAAAAAAATCTAAATTTCAGTAAGAAATAAAGGAATCTCTCTGCGGTATTTAAATGGTTGATTATATGTATTATGCTTTCATGCAGAGAAAAGAAAAATATATAGAAACAGATTATTTCTTGCAAATACCACTCTAGTCATCTTTCCATACGCATTTCGACCACCCTATGGTATCATCAGCAACATTCGCAGGAAACAACTGCTGCGTAAAATATAAATTTCACCACTCCGGTGATTCATAGATGTCGTTCGACTGGCGATATTTTTCAGTCTGACACTGAAGTCAGCAGATGGCAGGTTTTTAATATCCTGCCAACATACCTTGGAATTTATATTTTATGTAGCGGTTGTTTCCAGCGAATGTTGCTCTCGGTTAGATACAGCTCTACGGACCATACGGTGATCGAAACGCGTATTGAGAAAGGACCAGAGCGGTACTTGCAGGATACGGCAGATAGATATTTTTATTTTTTACTGAAATTTTAACTTTTTAAAAATTACTAAGGTGCTTCAAGATTTCCGTAATGGAATTAATAAAAGGAAGTTTTCTGCTGTTTTTGCATATGGAGCAGGCATTTGAAATGGGCTGATAACTGTTAACTTTACACTAATTTCCACTTTTTCTCGTTGTTTTGATAGCATCTTATCTCAAAAATTGCTCCTTAGGAATAAGAGTTGAGCATTAATTATCCCAACTAAAAAGAATAACAGCAAGGTTTCCGCAGAGAACCGTCCCATCGCATCTTTTGTGTAATGTGTTACGGTTAAAATTTGATGTTAAGTAATAAATATTTTCATTTACATTTTTCTACATTAAATTACAGGTTCAGATTACTAAAGTAATAAATAGATTTTTGTTTTGTACATAAATTTACAGTAAACGATGTTTTCTACTATAAAACTAATGATTACCTTTTGTTTTTCATTCATTAATATTGGTTTCATCTATATTCAGATCATTCCTTTTGTTTCCATTTTGAAATTTTGATTGACATTGAAAGTTAACCTATTTCTGTAATTTGTAAATTTCGTTAGGTACCTCGAGACAATGTATCACAGATTGGGAAAAACGTTTTCTTAATTTTTGGATAAATATAACCAGTGTTTTCTTGTTTTCTTGTTGATTTTTTTTCTTTAGGAAATATTTATTTATTGTCACATATCAGCTGTTTGAGATAATCAGGTCCACTGAATTGCGTGAAAGTTTTTAGGGTTGCCTATAAGATGGCACATCAGTTGAATATTATCGAAATGCTAAATTTAAAATAAGATGGTATTGACTTTTTTCATTATGTTGTTTTTAGTTTATTAGTTGAATATTTCCCTTTACTAATTAGAATTTTTGGTAATTAAAAAACTTGAAATTAGACCCTCGAACTAATTCGAACTAACTGGATTTAATTTTTGAATATTTCGAACCCATTAAGTAATTTGTTATTGGGTATTCGTTTCGTAGGACGAGGCAGTTAAGATTATTAAGATATTGGTTGTCTCTGTCTGATTTCAGTACTGGCCAATTTAAAATTGAGATAGAAGAATTTTTGCATATATTTTCCGAAAGTAGTTTGAATTGTATGATAAATTTCAAGGGTTCGAGATTATGGCTACGAGATTAAGGTTATTTTTTTTGGATAGATTTTCGATGTTAAGTTTTTTTGGTAACTTCGGTTGGAAGAAATGTGCGAGTGATTTGAGAAAAATCGTTCTCTTCTGGCTATCTGACGCAAGAGCGAGAAGAAGTGGTTTAGTTTTACTACTTTCCCAAGTTAGGGGACTTGGTCATAAATGGCCGATTAAAGTAACAAAACCAAGTCGGGGTGCAAACAATTTTTGGTGATTTTGGTCGTTTCACTCTACAGCCAGTTTGGCGATTATTTTTCTTCAACCAGCCAGAAACAACGGCTTAACAGTTATCAGATGTCACTATTTTCTTGAGTTCGAGGGTCTTTGAGGAAACTATAGTACGTTTTTTTGGGATATCTACAGTATGTCTTAGAATAACTTCAGTATCTTTGGATTTATTCAGTCTTTTTTTTTTGGAAGGAATTTTATAATGTACAGTTTGGGTTATAGTGCTGCACTTCTGGGATTGTGAGCCTCTGAAAGGGACAATCTCCGTATTGAGCCAGGTCAACGTCCTTTCTGGTGAAGCCGTCTATGTCACAGGCCTTGTTTAACAACCTGTTTGAAAGTGATTCAGCTAAGTGCCTAATTTTTAGCCAAAGTATGTACACGAGAGTTTCTGATTGTTAAGCCTAATAGGTATTAAACCTGTATTTTTAATCGCTTAATTATCTAAGCAATGTTTCCTTTTCGATTACCTAGAGGGCTAACAAGTAAGGGATTCTTATGTACATGATTTTGAACCTTTTTAATTAATAGACTTTAAATATTTGGACTTTAATATTTTTTTTTCTAATGATATTTATCTGTTGGTAATTTACCATATCACATAATATTTGCGGCGAACCAGTAAACTATGTAAGGTGAAACGCAGTCGACTTCGTTGCGCTACAACCTCAAATTTAAATGTTTTATTTTGCGATATTCTACTGTAATTGAGTTTTTTTTATTATGGTTCCATTTTAAGAGTCCCAGAGTGGCCAATTAACCATTTAATAACTGTTTAAAGTATTAAATATTATAATGTAAAATTTATTGAAAGTTCTAATTGCTTAACAATTAAATATTTTAGAAACTAGTTATTTTTGTTCAAAATTGTAACATACTTTTCAGAAAAATTTTGTTAAGATTTTAATCACTTGAGCGACGGTTATAAGTTGATTTCTATGACCTAATTTTTGTAATTATCTATCACTTTTTTTTATGTAATTATCTATTGCTTATATTTCTGTTAACTATCGCTTAAACACTCTTCTCTCATATCCATTTTCTAATTATTTCCCTTTGCAGATATTTTTGTAGTTTTTTGTTATTGCTTATTTTCTTTTATTGCTGCAAAGTTGATAGTCTCCTGCATTGTTGGGCTTATGAAACTTCATAGTCTAGTTTAAAATAGAGAGTGTTTTTATCTTCTATGACTGGGCTATGTCGACGTAAACCTTCCAAGTGTGGTTGATTTGTTTACTTTTGGATCGGTTTGCCGTTCACAGTGCAGGACACTGTCAAGTTTAACTTATTCTTGTTTTTTTTTTTATTTAATTTTCACATTTTTTTTACGTCATAGAAAGACAATAACTTTCGAGTAAGTCAGCAAAGTTTATTTATGGCAATTTACCATTTGTAATCGCATTTCTATTAGATAGCCCCATTAGAAGAGCTTGCAATAATTCACACTGGTGATAACTTTTTCCAGGGGTTGTCCTTATTATCTGGGAAGGGGTATACGTTGAGGAATAAATATATTCGACTCTATTTAATTGGTTTTATTTCCTATAATTTTAAATTAGGATACTTTTAAGTACTTAGACTCTGAGATTTATTTACCCGCATATGACATATGAAATATTTATTCTTTTCCAAGTTTTCTTTACTACAATTGCTCATAGTATAATCATTAGGGCTCATTCTAAAGTAAAATTTGGTGGCGTCTTTTTCTTCGATTTAGACATTTATAAAACTTACACAGGCAATATATTAAAAATAGTGGAAAAATATAAAAACAACGAATCTACCCTGAGATGAGCTAGCGTATAGGTAGATTCCAGTCAGCATTAAGACAATCATTAGGTAAGTCTGAACTGAGGTACCTTACAGGGTGTTGCCAGGATTTGGTAAGGCGTTCATAGTTGGTAATAATATATTATATTTCATGGTAAAATTATAAGGTTTCATTTGCGCCAAAAATTCGTGATTTTACTGGCGCGAAATTAATTGCAATTTTAATTTCCCAGTTTAAGATTTCATTAGAGCGCAAAAATCCTAATTTTTCAAATGGCTTCACGTCGTACATGCCTTCTTATTGCTAGCAGAACGACTATGTATGCTGATGATATTCTAATTACAACATCGTCATTTTATGCTGAAGTAGCTAAATGACACTTGCGGTACGATATACTGAAACCTTTGTCTTATCTGAGCGAATGGAAGGTCAAAATTAATCCGAACAAGTGCAAATCTATGGTATTGTAAATATCCCTTACGGATTAACAAATTTACAATGGAATGAAAATTTGCATAATGAAAAATCCAATCGATTGCCGCAAGATTCGTCGCGATCGGACGGATAGAATGCCGGTGATCGCACAATGCAATTTTCTTATATAGTTCCGGCGTAAACGAAAAAATGTCCAATCAAAAGTTCGCTTTGTCCTGATTGGTTACACACAAGAGAGTAGAACCAGCTCTCGGAAACTATATAAACCCCATGTTTTGTGCAATAGTCAGCCAAAACGTCACTGCCAGTATTTTATGCTCAAGAAAGAGACAGAAAATCACGTAACATCAGTTTTGAAGAGAGAAAACATCAGTTGTGAAGAAAGAACGTTAGAATTTGTCGGATATCGCAACTTGCTGAAAGAAATTCGTATTTTCTTAAAAGAAATTCGTATTTTAGGGGAAAGATATTTGACAAATTCGAGAAGATAATTCTGCAGGAAGGCTCAATAGCCCAGAAAATATCAACCTCGACGATCTTTTTCGACGGCTGCGTGGCTGAAGGATTTTTCTACTAATTTTAAGTTTAAAACAAAGCACCTCCGAGGCCCCTGGACGAACTAGTAGCTTTTTCCCGGGAAATTGCCAAAGGCTGGGGTGCCTGAAGACTCTAAAAATAATTTATTTTTGTTTTTGCTGAAACCGGATTTAAATACGGTATATCGGGGTTCCTCTGATTTAAATTTTCAGGTTAAGGTAAGCTAGGTTTTCTAAACCTCAGAGCCCGATATACTAGAGTTCGAAAGACGGGTGTTATTCGTAATTGTATACACGAACTGGGGTTGCAATTACGGATCACCGTCATAAATTTCGCGAAATAAATTAAATAAACTCACCCTCCAAAGACATTAAAGGTTTGCAAAAGCCTTGAACCATCCCCATATATTAAACAATACCAAAAAAGTACTTAGAAAAGCATTTTTCTAAGGTTGGTCCCGCACGAATTTTTTTCTAAATTGGTAAACACTTAGAAAAATTTGGCATACAAAATTCGAGCGCGAAAAAATTAACAGAAAAGTCCCATCAAATCACCGTGACATAAAATATCGTGAAATTCGGAGAAGGCAGCGGATTTCGGATACCAACGAGAAATACAATTAAATTTGCGAAAAATCTTTTCCGACCAAAAGACAAACATTTGACAAATTCAGATTGACTTTCTCGTACAAACAAACTCTCACACAGTACATTCAAAAGTTGCAACCAACCAATCTAATTTTCCAATAATTAGATTACCCCAATCATATTGCACAAGGCCCGTAGAGCACTTCAGCTCACCTCCATACGCGTCTTGTATTAAATTAAAGTCCCCATTTGACTTTTGGCTCACACAAAAAACAACAAAACTTCAAAACTCTTCAAAATTTAAGAGCATAAAATATGGCTCAACAATTCCCAATGCCACAAATAAACAGCAAGAAAGGTGAGGAGGCCTGGATCTTTCCTGGGTCGGGAGGTTACGGTGGGTCCTCTCCGGCACCCCTTGGGTGCCTTTCCTTTCGCCAACCAACACAACAACCACAGCATCACAGTGAACAGATTCAGAGGAATCTAATCGATTTAGACAACCCCGTTACGAATACTGCAAGACTCGGCAGACAATTCATCGATTTCGAAAACGAATCGTACTACGAGGTTTCTTCTATAATTACATCGATTAATCCCCTGGAAAATCATTCACAATTCAACCATTTCCCTGGTTTACGACCTTTGGTTCAACGAAACCAAACGCTCGCGTCTACAGAGGGACACCCCGCTAACTCATTTGAATCACACATGGAATTTGCTACGATCGATTCACTTCAAGAGTCAACTCAATTCCATTCACCACAACCAAAAATCCAAATTCAAAAAGAATCGACGGAGCCAAGTAGTGCACAAATGAGAGAAGCACAAAACCGTAGGCGGTCCCTTCTCCGATAATGGTTATAACCAAAAAATTCATGAATCACAAAGTTATGATCCCTATTAAAATTAACAATACATATGTACCAGTTAAAATTTATGTCCAATATTTGGGTATGATCATAGACACGCGCTTGTCCTTCATGCAACACACTACGGCAGTATTGCATAAAACATTCATAATATTGAGAAAGCTTTATGCCTAATCAGTGCGAAGTTGGTATTATGAATTGTCCATAAAAAAATTCTGTATAGATACATCATCCGACTGGTTATGACCAATGCTGCACCAGTTCGGTGTCGATGAGAAACACGTAATTCATACGATTACAAAGAATGCAGGATAAATTCTTGCGATGTATACTGTCCGCCCGTAGATACACTAGATTTGCGGATATGCACGACAGAGCACAAAAGGATTACTTTATGAGTCTCGCTAAAAATCGGATTATAATTTTATAAGCACACAAACACAGTAGTGCATAAACCATTATTTAACTCACTACCAATATACTACGATTCGGCCCTGACTTATATGAATCAGAATAAGACAGGATGAATTTACTATAATATAACGAGACTCAACAAATCCTCATAAATTGTTAAGTTATGATAAGTTACTTACATGTATCTAAGTGTGTATGAATGTATGTATTATGTATATGTATTGGTTGTGTTGTACAGTCTGTGAAATGTGTATTATCTGACCTTACTGCTGAGCGACCTTCTGTGGTCCTGGGGCACCTTTACAGCCTTTTTCTCAGGGGGTCGCCCGGACTTCTAAATAGCCTACTATCAAGTTCTTATAAATCTAAATTAATTAAAGCTGTCAGTAATGCTATTGGAATTCTCATTACTGTTCTTTAGCCAAATCGAGGGTTTTCTTTGCAGTGGCTTTCCCGCTGGAAGTATAACTATGCCGCGATACGTATCTCAGAAATGTATAAGTGTGTCAATAGCTAGCAAGCCAAAGACAAACAAGTACTGCAGTTGATGGTTCACCGAAGGCTCGCGTCAAATCCAAAAAACTAGTTTCATTCTTGCTCGAGGCGCAACACCATGCCTCATTTTCGCTGTACATTCGTCAGCCGGACAGTTACTGTCACTATTGACTGAAACTGAGAGACACTATAATACTTATATTATATTAGCATAGGGTGAAATCTGTAAGCATATAAGAATAACAAAACATATCTAAAACTAAAAAGTAAAGTAATATATTTTTTCATTGCAAATCTCTTGAAAGTTATTAATAGTTCAACTGCAATTCGCTATGTTCGTAAAAAACTATATTTTCCTGAAACATTTCGACAATTTTATGGTCTTCATCAGTTATCTGCAACAATACAAACATCGTTTTTCTTTTCATCTTTTCGTTACATTCATTGTATATTATTACATGCAAAATGGACTACATAAACAATAATAAAAAAACAGAAATAAAATTTTCTTAAAACTACACTTAGATACATCTACACCTTAAAATTTTTCTTTTAAAAACACAATACAATGTTAAAAATAAGTGCATAATGTAGTTTAATAAAAATTAACAGTTTAAAATACCATTCCGCTCGGTAGTTGAATTCTGACTAGGTGTTTATCTGCATTTCACTTCCAGTGTATGTAGTATTTTTTTATGTTTCTAGTAATTTTTTATTAATTATTAATAAGATGGGACTTTTAAGCTAATTTGCTGCGTCTGTTATTAGAATATTAATTAAAGAGCACATTGTGGTAGATCCGTTTTATCATTTACAGAGTTTGAGTTTTTCTTTATGTAAATTACTTCTAAAATATCATGTTTACGGTGGTTTGGTTCGATTTTAAGTATGTTGGTTTTTTAAAAACTAAATTTATGTAAGTATGCCGATTCGTGGTTGCTTAAGGCTGTTTTTTTTTGTCATATCGATGTCCATTTAGTCGGTTTAGCATTCATTGCATGGGATTTTGTATAGAGTGTGTGTTGTTTTGTTTTTGTCAATTTTGTTCTTTAGTGAACTGAAATTCTGTTTAAGGAAATTATAGCCTTTGTGACACACAGACATATTTTGTTTTTGAAAGAGCTTCTGTCGTTGTTCCGACAAACTTTGAATGCATGGCAATGGTAAGTATTTTTCATGTTTTTTATGGTTTGTATGGGTTCGGGGTTATTATTTAACTTTTGCCCACGTGACTTAAAATCGAGTTAATAAGATTTATTAGGTAGCTGTTAGATAGATAAATATATAGATCATAATATATCCATGACCACACAAGATTGTAGTTTGTCATAATACGTTTTAACATCATCCTTATACTTGTAGAAATTGTTTTAGTTTCTTCGGAACATTTTTGATTATAGCAAATCTTGCTATGCATGTTAAACAAGCAAATGCTCTTGGACTATGTTTTTATAAATAAATGTTTATTATGTTTACTTTTCCTCAAATAACATGGAAAATAAAAAATCCATGTTTTGTAATTAAATACATTTATTAACTAGTACTTGGAAATAGATATTATCCTATGGTTTAAACATATAAAAGAAAACAAATATTATTATTTCAATTCTGTGTTCCGTATTTATTTTTAAATTAAGCATACTTATTAAGATGAAACTAATAGTATATATTTATTACATGGTATGCAAGGTAAACTACGTAAACTTCTAGCTAACTATTAAACAAAAAAATCAATATTTTTAAATCAATTTGAACCCAATCCATTGTTTACGTAATCGATCATGCTATTCAGAGTGTAACGAAAAAAGATTTAAACAAATAAAATAACTTAAAAGAAGATATTCTGTAACTCCAGTTACCACTTTTTAAATATGTAAAATTTTTAAATTTGTAATAAATTTAAAAGAAATGAATATCCTTCTAACAAAAAACTGAAGAACGAAAAATACTGTTTTAGATATTTTTTTCCAAAAGTCCGAGCCATAGGTGAATATAGTGACGTAAATTCCGAGATGGATGAGATATACCAAAGGGTGTTATGGGCAATGTAAGAACAAATCCTACTTAAAAAGTAACAGCAAAAAATAGGTTGAGGCCAACAGAGGGCGATCAAAGTTGGCTAAAGCGGGTTTTTTGAATTTACAAGCCAAGGAACATATTTTAGAAAAAAATATTCAAATAAAAATTTTAGAAATTTAAAAAACCTATTTTTTGAACTTTTGTTCCATAATTTTTGTTAATTTGTTATTGCAAAAAGGTCAAAAAACTCTCAAAATCGGTCATTTTTTCATATCAATTATTTATTGCAAAATTAACTTTTTTGCTGTTAAAGTGAAGCCCTCGTCGTTCTGGGCGATGTGATATTTTATAATAGTAAATCGGATAATTTTTTACTGAGATGATGCTAATTATTCACCCCAAGACGCAGAATATTGATTGCTATAACTTTTTTTTGAATGAACATTTGACCTTTACAAAGATTTAATCTCTTTTTGAAGGCCTAAATTTTCAGACCTTATTAGGAGTAAATGAAAAAATTATTTTCTCTCTTAACTCCCTAAATATCACTTTAAAAAAGAAGGTATTTTTTAAATAAAAAAATAGAGCTCGAGCCTCCCCCTTAAATATTAAATATTTATAATTCAAAAATTTGAATATCTGAGTTCAAGACGAAGGTTTTGAAAAAATGAAAAACTTTTTTGGACCAGTAAGTGCTGAGTTAGGATTTTTTTTTTCAAAAAATCGCTGTGCTCTTGTTTGTAATAATTATAAAACAAATCCAACATCGTTTGATACTAAGAGAGGTGTATTTTCAAAATCCACGATCAAATTTAACAAAGTGCGGCTTTTTGTTATTAAAAATCATACTTAAAGTAAAGCATCTGAAAAGCGACTGGCTAACCGTGGTGGTGGGGAACCCGCCGTCGAGCTCTCGCGTGCTCGAGAAAACTGAACTCGCAGCTTCAAATCAGCAGCCGTCGAAAAAATTCGCTGTATTTCAGCCACGAATGAACCAATTTCGATGTTAACAGGGTGAGTAATGTATTATATGTGTAAAAATATTCTTGTAAATAAAATTTCAAAAAGATTGGTAAAAAATCGAAAAAACTTCAAATTTTTCCCCAACCGCCCTCTTTTACCCATCGGAGGTGGCAAAAGAAAAAATTAACATTTGCCATCGAATCAGCGATTAAAAACCCCTCGTGTACAAAATTTTGAAAAGGTTATTAAAAATTAGAATAAATGATAATTTCATCCTAACCCCTATTTTTCACCTTTTGAAGATGTCATATCAATAAAGTAACCACTGAAATCGATTGAGCGACTTAAAAATCTCTATACATCAAGTACTGTATGATTTCGTACATTATTCGAGGCTACTAGTTTTGGTACAAACAATGAATAAGACCGTCCACTCAACCGGTTAAAAATTAAATATTTTACTTACAATGTGCGGAAATCTATTGTAGACGGACCTTTTTTTATATATTCCCGGGTCCGTCCTAAAGCCGGATGCACTGCGACCAGAGTAGGCCTATTATGCTCACCCTAGGCATTACAGCCACTCTGTCAACCTAGCCCCCTGGCTCAATCTGTACAGTCCTGCTAAGGAGTGAGTGAGTATTTCTCCCGGTTCCAATTTTACTGACCCGAAAGTTTATTGTCTGAATCTCACCAGTGACTCACAGTCACATATGATATGCTTTACCGTTTCCTTGGCTTGTCCACACAGTCTGCAGCCGAGGTTTCCGTTATATAGATTCATTCTATTCAGATGTACTTTGACGGCCATGTGTCCCGTCATTATACCCGTAATAGTCCTTAGTTGGTTTCTACTCATTTGTAGTAGTTTCTTTGCCAGTTTCGGGTCGGGATTCCCAATAAATAGCTTGCTGTGATTTAAACCTTTTCTGGTCATCCAGTGGTTTTTATATTCTCTTTTGATCCATTCTTTGACTGCTTCTCGTGCCGCACACCGCGGTACCCCAAAGGCCGGTTCTGGACCAATGTATTGAGATACTGACCCTGCTTTAGCTAGCTCGTCAATTTTTTCATTTCCATGTATGCCTTCGTGTCCTGGTACCCACTTTAACATAACTCTGTTGTCTTTTGTCAGAGTTTCCAGCTCCCTCTGACATTCCCAAACCAGCCTCGTTGATACCTTTTGGCCCTTGAGGGCACTTAGGGGTGCCTAGCTGTCAGAGTAAATGAGGATTTGCTTCCCTTTGTAAGCTCTCCTGTTTATCTCATCTGCGCACCGTAAGATTGCGTATATTTCTGCCTGGAACACTGTTGGGTATTTCCCAAGGCGAAGGGTTAGTTTCTTCCCCGGTTGTAACCCGTATATCCCAGCTCCAGTGCCCTCACTAGTTTTTGAACCATCAGTGTACCAGATACTTGCACCCGAGAATGTTTCCGGTCTTTCTCTTTTACTTGACATTCGATCCTCTATTGTGACTTCAAACGGTATATTATAACGGTAGCTCGAGTTCATATGGTCCGTGTCCATTTCCAACTCAGGACTCCTGATTTTTTACATATGTTTTTATGTCCTGACATCGTCATTTGCGATTTTACTGTTGAGTGATTTAGTCGGTAGAGTCCCATTCCTACCTCTGCCTGAATCACTATGTGTAGCGGAGGCAGATCCAGAATACACTCCATTGCCGAAGTGGGCGTGGATTTCATGGCCCTAGTAATACACAAACAGGCGACCCTTTGTATTCCACTCAGCTTTGTCATAGTTGTTCTCTGCATTACCTTGGGCCACCAGACCAAGGCTGGGTAAGTGATGGCTGGTCTCACAACACTGGTGTATAACCAATGTACCATTTTCGGTGAGAGACCCCATGTTTTCCCACATAATCGTCTAACAGTCATAAGAGATGTTTCCGATTTTCTGGTCATGTTTTCCACTTGTCTGTTCCAGGTCAGCCTGGAGTCTAAAATCACCCCCAGATATTTTACTTCTCTGGCAAGTGGTATTGTGTTTCCTTGGAGGATGATGGGACCGAGATCCTCTATCCTTCTCCGTTTTGTAAAGGGGATTAGGAGAGTCTTTTGGGGACTTATATTGAGTCCCTCCTGCCTTATCCATCGTTCTACAACTTTAAGTGCCCTCTGCATGCTCTCTCTTACTGTTGTATTAAATTTGCCTTGGGTTAAGATTACCAAGTCATCTGCATATCCCAGCACAGTGTGACCCTCCTCACTCAGGGTTCGCAGCAGCCCATCCATTACTAGGTTCCAAAGCAGTGGGGAGAGGACCTCCCTGCGGACACCCCCCAGTCACCCGTGCCATCAGCGACTTTCCGAGCAGTTCTGTATAGATCACTCTGTCTTTTAACATATTTTCAATCCACCTGCAACAGGTCTCTTCCAGGTTGATGTTCCTTATTGCAGTGATGATTGATTGAAAAGACGTCGAACGCCCCCTTTATGTCTAGAAATACTTCTAGAAGCACTTCTTCATTTTCCAGAGTGTTTTCCACCTTGCTGACTAAGTCGTGGAGCGCTGTCTCTGTGGATCTCCCGGTTCTGTATGCATGTTGGCTCCGATGAAATGGACTGTTTACCATTAAATCATCTCTGACATATCTGTATCACAGCTTCTCGAGAGTCTTAAGGATAAACGACATTAGACTGATTGGTCTAAATGCCTTTGCTGTAGAATAGTTGAGTTTCCCAGGTTTTTGAATGAACACTACCCTGGTTAACCTCCAAACCTTTGATACATATCCTAGAGCTAGAGTGGCTCTTAATATGCAGCAAAGTCTGTTGATCAACAGGTTTGGATCCTGTTGTAGCATTGCTGGATAAATCCCGTCCGATCCCGGCGATTTATATGGTTCAAATGAGTTTATGGTCCATTTTATCTTTTCATAGGTAATCACCTTTTTTGTCGTTTGCCAATTGTCCTTGGCGGCTCTCACAGCAGTATTTACCTCTGTTCCAGTCCTCCAAATCTCCGGTGATTTCTCAATTATTTTTGTCCCTGGGAAGTGAGCCCGAAATAACTCGGTCATTGTTTCTTTCCCAGTATAGGTGTGCTCCCCTGTATTTGTTTTTAAAGAGTTTATTGATGGTTGCGTATCCTTTGAGAGTATCTTTCGGAGTCTGGCACATTCTGGGTTCGTTTCGATCTCCTCACAGTGCTTCCTCCAAGATTCTCTCTTAGCCTTACGCAAGTTCCTGTTGTATTCAGTCAGGGCCAGTCTATATTCGTCCCAGTTTCCTGTTATTTTCGCCTTGTTCCATAGTTTCCTAATTTGTCCTCTTTTCGCCTCTAATTTCGCATTCCACCACGGCACATTGCGAGTAGAATGTTGAGTGATCTGAGGAGAGTTAGCTTCAAAGGCTGAGACTGTGGCTTCTGTTAGTTGTTCTGCCATCAGTTCTACTTCTGTTATGTTGCCTACCGAACTTTTGATTCCCGCTAGTCTCTGTTCTAGGTCTAGGCAGTAGTTTCCCCAGTTTGTCCTTCGCGGATTCCGGTAGTTTAGTTGTTCCCGTTCTATACCCGTTATTTCAAACCTGATGCACCTATGGTCAGGACAGCTTGCCTCCCTAGACACATGCCAATTTTTTATAAAGTTGCCAAGATATGTCGTGCTTAACGTTATATCAATGACTTCCTGCCTTTGTCTGGTGACAAAGGTGGGTTCATTGCGAGTAGAATGTTGAGTGATCTGAGGAGAGTTAGCTTCAAAGGCTGAGACTGTGGCTTCTGTTAGTTGTTCTGCCATCAGTTCTACTTCTATTATGTTGCCTACCGAACTTTTGATTTCCGCTAGTCTCTGTTCTAGGTGTAGGCAGTAGTTTCCCCAGTTTGTCCTTCGCGGATTCCGGTAGTTTAATTGTTCCCGTTCTATACCCGTTATTTCAAACTTGATGCACCTATGGTCAGGACAGCTTGCCTCCCTAGACACATGCCAGTTTTTTATAAAGTTGCGAAGATATGTCGTGCTTAACGTTATATCAATGACCTCCTGCCTTCGTCTGGTGACAAAGGTGGGTTCATTGCCTTTATTCATTATGTCTAAGTTATTTACCATTATGAATTCAAAGACTGACTTACCTCTTTGGTTGATGTTTGTGCGGCCCCAAGTATCGTGATGGGTATTGGCATAGACGGACCTTGCTGAAAATATGAAATTATTTTTCCCTAAAAAAACAACTATCATAACGTAAAAATGCGTCTAATCATATTAGAGGCCGTGACGCTTGTCAAGGTCAAACATAGCTATACGACTGAGAATTTCAAGCCGCCCCCCATTTGTTCTTTCAATCTTTTTTGCACATCTCCCTCAACTTTTCCATGTACACCTGTTCCCTACGCGTACTTTGTAAAATCTGATCATGGATTTTGAAAATATAATTCTCTAAATATCAAATGCCGCTGAATAATTGTTATAAACACAAAGATTGCATTTTTTTAACCTATTGGTCCAAAAAAAATTTTGTTTTCAAAATCTTCATCTTGAAGTCACTTATTCGAATTTTCATATTAGAAATATCCAACATATAAAGAAGAGAGTTTTAGCTTAATTTTTTTATTAAAAACACCCTCTTTTTTAAAGCGATATTTAAGGGGTTAAAATTAATTTTCTCATTTGCCCCTAACAAAATATGAAAACTTAGGCTTTCACGAATAGATTGAGTATTTATGGAGGTCAAAATGTTTACCCAAAAAAAAGTTATAGCAATCAACAGTTTGCACCAAGGACAAACAAATAGCAGTATCTCAGCAACAAATTATCCGATGAACTATTATAAAATATCATTTTGTCCAGAATGACGAGAGCTTCCCGCTAAAAGCAAAAAAAAATGCAAAAAAGTTAATTTTGCAATAAATAATTGATATGCAAAAAATGGCTGAAGGTTTCTGGCCTTTTTACAATAACAAATTGAAGAAAATGATCACACAGAAGTACTAATTTCCTTGGTTTGTAGATTCAAAAAAACGGTTTTAGCTAACTTTAACTCTTCACCTCTCTTGGCCCCAACCAGTTTTTTGCTGTTACTTTTTGTTACATTGCTCCCAACACCTTTGAATAGGTCTCGTCCATCTTTAAATGTACGTCGAAAACAGCACTAATTTTTACCTATGGCTTGGACTACAATCCCGAGTGTCAATGTATCAACATTACAATAGCTTTTTTGGAGCTATGACTAATAAATTTAGTAGCCAAATTACTTTTTTTGCAAGGCCAGACATAAAAAAAAACATTTTTATAAATCGAAATTTTTCGGACTACATGTTTGCGTTAAGCTAAAAAAATTTACAAGTTTGACAATTTGATTTATGACGTAAAACCAAAAATAAATAAATTAGCAAGAGTGTAGACTTTATTCACAACAGACTGAAATTATAAAAATATTTTGTACCTGTAGTCAAAAGAAAAAAAATGAGTGTAATTTAATTATTTTGATAAAATCGTATGTTAAAGTCAACTTGGCCAAAAAAATTCTTAAAAATTTTAAATGTTCTACATATATTAAAGCAAATCCATTCAGCCGATCCGCATAAGTGTAATTGTGCTGGTGCATGTGTGGGAGAAATTATAATTCTGTGGAGAAATTGTACAGATCACCGGACCAAATAGAAAAATACATTCGTCGGTTTCGTTAAAGGCTTCGGTCACGAACTTACCATGTAAGGCTCCTATAGCAAAAAATAACCAATCTATTGAAGTACATCTTACTTTTGTTTGGTTTCTGGCTTGTAGAAGATGTAGTAACATCGGACTCATGTGCCCTCTCTTTGGCTAGAAGATGATGTTTCTGGTTCCAGAGGTCTTGCTGTGCTGTAATTCTTTATCTTAAAGACGATATGGATGAATTAGGAGGACTTGCTGTCCATTTGAGTCCAGGATCTCTTGTAGTAAACGTGACGATATCGGGAATTGTTACAGATCCTAATGAATTTCCTATAGTATGAAATGTAATTTCGGTGCTTACGTGTTCTTGATATCTCGGCATGGTTCTTATTTTCTTTTTCATCTCTTGCGTTACCCTTTGAACTTGTAGAAGTACAGTGTCTGCCCCTATCTTTATCTCATATTGGTTACCTCGATCTGTATAAAATTGGCAGTAAATTACTAAATTAAATCACTGCTAAGGAGTTGGAGCCTAAAAACTAGTGACGAAATCTTTCCCCATAACCCATATATGTACTTATGTGCGTTGAGTTGGGGGTCTACACTGCGACTTGGTAGATCTATTATGCCCCCCTACTGTTGCTCAGTCGTAAAAGTAACCTATCGGCTAAAGCAGGTCCTCCAGCTCTATTTCCCTCAGGAATCTCAGGATATTGAACGGCTTCAAGGTGGGTAGCTCCCCTTCTTCGATTCGGTGTGCTCCCAAGAACCTCATCCTAGGATTTTCTAGAGCGCTGCACTCTGAAAAGATATGAATAGAAGTTTCGTCCTCATAGAATCTGCACTATTTTCTTTCAACCATTCCAAGTTTCCTGAGATGTCCCTTCAAGTGGTAATGCTCCGTCAGGACCCCTATGAGAAATCTGAGTTGGTTTTTAGTTAACCTTATGCATTCTTTGAATCTCTTCTGGTCGTAGTTTCATTGTCTCAATCCTTGCAACTCCATCCAATCATTGGATCTCCTGCTTTCTTCTTCTACTTTAATTCTTCTAGCATTATGCTGCTACTAATTCCACAGAAAGGCTTTGACCTCAGAAATGATTTCCCAGCCCCTTTCCTCGCGAGCTTGTCTACTATTTCATTCCCCTCTATCCCGATATGTTACGGTAACCACATGAGGGTTACTTTATTGTTCTTATTTTTGAGATATTAGCTCTTGAATTAGCCAGACTGGTTCTTTTGCTCCAGATCACTGCCCCATATGTGATGATTGGTCTCACTATTGCAGTGCACATCCACTGCAGAATTTTTGGGATTGTACCCATAACCCATAATAGTAATTTAAAATTAGCTGGTCCACTCTGATATAGTTTTTGCGGGCAGTACCCCTGCAGTATCAGGTCTGAGGGGTCGAATCCAGAAGTTATCGTAGTATTATGTTGTCATCGGAAATATACCTGCTTACATAATTTTGCCTACTGAGGGATATCTGATGATGAACTTCCGATAGTTCCTCGTCGGAATAACCTGGTCTTAGATAGCTTACAAGAAGCCCTGCTTTTCCGGAAACATCTATCCTAAAATCAACCAGTAGTTCGACATTGAGTTGTAGACACTATCCTAATTGACCTCGTTGGGATGTCTTCCATGAAGTGGCTTCTATAATCAAGTTTGTAACGTCTCTTGGTCTGATTGATGATGAGAATCAATATCCTGTTCCCTCAGTTGTAGCGGCGTTGAATCATCTGCCTCGTATATTGCTCGATGTACTGTGGAAGAGTCCGCTAACCTGTGAAAATATGAACGTAAGTTTAGTATTTGTTGGTCGAGCTGCTTACCAATATCCCCCAATCCTCTTCCTCCTTGATATCTTAGAAGAATTGTGCGTTCAATAGCACTCCGAGGGTGATGTTTTTGTGCTTTTGTTAGAAGTGTTCTTATTTTTCTTTGCAGGTTCTGTATGTCCATCTTGCTACATTTTAAATTCCAAAAGAGTAGCTAAGTGCAGAGCAAGCGTAAGTATTGAGTACCTTAAACACATTTCTGCTATTTAAATTAGTTCTTAATACCCACTTTACGCTCCTAACAAATTCGGTTGTGAATTCGGCCTTTATAGTGCGATGGTCAATTCTTTTAGCCTGCTTCATATCTAGGTATTTGTATGATTGTCCTGCTCCCATTGCAGATATAGTTAGACCGTTCTGCATTTCAAATGTTCCTGGTTGTATCTTACCTTTAACGATGTTCAATATACGGCATTTGTCAACTCTAATTTGCATTCCGATATCCCCAGAGAACTCCTCTACAATTTTAAGCATTTGTTCCAGTTGGTTTCTGATAGCAGCTATCAGTTTAAGATCATTCATGTCTAGAAGATGATTCACTCTTACTACCTCTTCGTTGTTATTTCTAATACTGAAGCCGTATCTGGTGGAGTTCAAATGGCGTGACAGTGAATTCATTACAAGGCGGAACCACAATGGACCAAGTGAACCGCCCTGAAATATTCCTTTCCGTATCGGAGTTGTGTTGATTTCGATGATGTCGTTGGACGGCACTTGCAATTGATGCGTTCTAAAAGGAAAACAAAATAATTATCGACCTTATACACTCTCAATATAGTTTTGAGCCACTCATGTGGCACTGAGTCGAAGGCCTTCTTATCATTCACGTAGCCAGCAAAGAGATATCTTTGATTGGTACAAGCTTGGTTACATATGACAGAGTCAACAATCAATTTTTCCTTGCGTCCCATTACCCCCACCCCCGTGCATCACCCCTGCTGAACTGCAATTTTACTCACAATATGAACAGATGCGTTGAGTCAAGCAGAAGGTGATCACCTTATACAATGTGGGAAGGCAGGCGATTGGCCTATACTTAGCTGAGTGTATTCTGATGGTCCTTTGGCAAGAGATACGTAACACCTTCGTTCAAAGACCATGGCATTTTTGCTGGGTTAAGAAAAACATCATGAATAACATTAGCCAGTTGATGGTGCATATACCTGAACTTCTTGAGTCATTGGTTCTGGATCCCGTTGCGACCTGGAGCATTCCAGTTATGGGATTCCTTGATTATTCCTGAAATTTCGTCAGCTAAAACTGTATCTGGCTGTAATCTTGGCAAGTTTGGTGTTCTTCATTGATCCAGCTGGCTGCGATGTTACAATTGGCGAGTGTGAAAAGTTGATTTCCCCAAAACTCTTCTACCTGCTATCTATTGGGATATCTATTATTTGTCATATATTAGGTGGAGAGTTTATCTTACGGTGAAAAGTCTTTTCTCATCGTTGTAACCGCGCATTGTCACGTTTTCGGTTATTGCTGGTCTTGTATCTCTTTAGCCATCCTGCAATCACAGAGAGCTTCTGTTTCTACGTGTCAAGGCATTACTGAGCAGTAGCATTCACTGGATCTTGTTACGAATGATATCGGACACGATTCATGATTTCTTCAACTCGCCTTTGCAGTTTACTTGTTCGTGTGCCGCTGATGTACTCCTTCAGCTGTTCTATATCTTTTCGAAGATTTCTAATTTTCTCATTTAGACATCTTTCCCATATATCAATATTGTATTAGTTCATAGCGATCGGCCAAAAAAATCAATAATATAATAAACGTAAGAACAGTGAAAATGCCACATAAAGTAAAAAAAAAATATATTAATATAAATTCAAACAAAAATCAAATTTCACTCAAGATGGCTAGAAAAACAAAAATAAAATTAAGTAGAAGGAAAGACCGACTGCAATAGTAAACTTTTAAAATTAAATATTGCTAATCAACAGCTCAGAGACAATATTAGGGGTGTTGTTTTTTCATTGGACGGCGGGTGGTATAACATCTTACTTGAAAAATATTTTATGCACACAGGTACAAGGCCCTCTCAAAGCGCGGGGCACGTAGCATTAGCTAACTCTTGCTACATGGCTAATCTGGCACAAGTACTCAAAATCTTCAGCCTTAAGTGACATTTACCTACTGCTTTAAACAGAACGACTGGAGTAATACTAAGGCGGCCGAAACGTGTGCGTTCATTATTTCATTCCGGCTTACCTGTACAACAATACATTTGCACGTAAGCAGGAAAGGCTTATCCTAACGTAAGTGGGTTTTTAAGTAACTCTCTTGGCAAATTTCCATTATTAATATAAAAGTGATAACTTAAATTAACTTTAGTAACATATTTAGACTTGTGCTAAAATTTATATACTTATTTTAAATAAATTTTTGTTCTGTGTAATTAAAGCTGACCTGTATCTTTGCTCTACGTTCAAGATATTATTAATGATGCGGCAATACAATAACAAATAATAATGTTTAAAATTTCCTTAGTGTCGAGAGCTTATCGCACTTTAAATATATAAAAATCCATATACTAGTATATTATTCGACCTTGTCGTCGCAACTTACTAGTATAAAGATTTAGTTCTTATTCTGAAACAACATATATAATTCATCTTTAGTGCTTTCTATTTAACGCTAAAATGAAAAATTTTATATTTGTGTTTGTTTTATTGGTAGTTGTCGCAATCACCTGTGGTAAGTTATTTTCTGTTTGAAAAGCGTTTAGTTTATTTTCAGTTCTAAAATACAAAATAACAAAAACACATACTTTGTTAAGCCTAACTGCGTTGTAATTTTACCAGCGACATTAAATTTTTTGGAGGAAATTCTTTTAGGGTAAATAAACTAGCATAACGGTTATTTTAAATTTAATTTTAACATTATGGTGCACCGAGACTGGTTTTCCCAAAATTTTTCCTTTATTACGAATTTTTTTCCCTTAAGACATATTTGTAATAACAAAAAAAATATATAGTATTAGTTTTGAACATATATAGAAATCTGTTGTAGTGTAGAAAAAATAATAGGGCTCCTATAAAGTCAAAACCGAATTCTCCAAATTTAGAGTCCATAAAAACTTTAAAATCATCATAAAAATGGACCATTTTTACTCTATTACATTTGTTTGTAATAATTTTGGTTAAAATTAAACCAACTTGCGAAAATTGTACTTACTTTTTGGCGCCATTTTATATTTTACAATAATTTCAATAATTATATCATCCATTCAAGGTAAACTCTAATTCAAAATGTTGTCAAAGTCACCTGTGGTAAGAAAGTTTCTGTTACTAAAAAGCGTTTAATTTATTTTTCATTTCTAAGATACAAAATAATGAGAGCACATACTCAGTCAAGCCCAACTGCCTTGGAATTTTACCACCGATATTAAATTTTTTTGAGAAACTTTTAGTTTTGAAAATTTTTTAGGGTAAATAAACTAGCATCATGGTTATTTTATATTTAATTTTAACATCTCGGTGTACGGAGACTGGGGTTACCAAAATTTTTACTTAATATAGTATTAGTTTTTGAACATATATAAAAATCTGTTGCCATGTAGAAAACCTAATAGGGCTTCTATAAAGGCAAAACCGAATTCTCCAAATTGAAACTCCTAAGAAATAGACCATTGTTACTCTATTAAATTTGTTTGAAATAATTTAGGTTAAAATTAAACCAATTTACGAAAACTGGTGCAATTTTATATTTTGCAATAATTTCAATAATTATATAGTCCATTGAACGTAATCTCTAATTTAAAATGTTGCCGCCGTCACCTGTAGGAAGGAAGTTTCCGTTAGTGAAAAGCATTTAGTTTATTTTTCAGTTCAAAAATACAAAATAATAATAACACATACTCTATCGAGCCCAACTGCCTTGTCATTTTACTAATGACATTAAATTTTTTGGAGGCAATGGATTTAGTTTCGAAAATCTTTTAGGGTAAATAAAATAGCAAAACAGTTATTTTATATTCAATTTTAAATTTTTAGTGCACCAAGACTGGGGTTCCCAAAATTTTCACCTAATCATGAATATTTTTCCCCTTTAAATATGTTTGTAATAAATAAAAAAATAAAAATAGTATTAATTTTTGAACATAAATGGAAATCTGTTGCAATGTAGACAAAATAATTGAGCTTCCATAAAGTCAAAACTAAGTTCTCCAAATTTAAAGTCCATAAAAACTATTTAAAATTCTTATGAAAATTACTCCTTTAAATTTGTTTTTAAAAATTTTGGTTGAAATTAAACCAACTTGCGAAGACTGCACGTATTTTTAGGGACAATTTTATATTTTACAATAATTTCAATAATGATATAGTCCACAGAACGTAATCCCTATTTCAAATGATTACAACTCTGAAATTTTTAGTCGGAGAGCCCAATGGGTTTCCGTAGTCTATGAGAAGACGTGGTTGCATTAAAACTTTTTATATGTAATTTCTGAAAACAAAAAAAATGTTAATATTAAATAAATTGTGTTTAGGTAAAATAAAATATAATTTCAAATTCCTCGTGATTTTTGCGTCCGAGGCGTAGTTTCTGAGTTAAAAATCGTTCTACATTTTTCAGCATAAATAACTTTTGTTTAAACAAATATTTTCAAATTGATAGCTGAGGTTAAAAACTACAAGCCTTTATTAATCGTAATGGAAAAATTTAACGTTTTTATTGCTTTAAAACGCTATAAACATTCATCAGTTGTAACATATACGCCACTACGTAAAAAGTACTTACAGGCACTCACCTAGCGCACATAATCCACTGTGGCTTTCGCTGATTGTTGCTTAATACTGTATATATACATATAGATATACATCTTAATGTATATCTATTTTTACTCATCAATTATAAACATCTAATCATCAAATAAACAATACAATAGTATAGGAAATTCAGCCATAAAATTCACTGAGAAGAATGACGTTAATATAATACTATTTTAACGCGAAAGTTGGCAAGGAAGCTGTGAAAAACATGGCTGGAAACTCTGGTTTGGAGTCGAGAAATGATAGAAGAGATCACCTTATTCAGTTTTGTCTCGAGAAAGACGTAGGGGAGTATCAATACATATTTTGAACTACCTCCTCGACTACTTTACATGGAAATCTCCAGCTGATAATCTTTAAAGAATCATAAGAAATCAAATAGATAATATTAGCATCTATAAGTGATTTCAAAACTCTATTAACGCAGTTAAAACTTACAGTGGAGCCGATGAATCTTGTTACCATAACCCTCGATTAACCTGAATCAAGAACGCATAACTAAAGAATGAAAATGTAAACAGCGAAATAGAAAACATAATCCACAACAAAATTAACGAGGCGATCTTAGAACGAATCATACACAAAAACTATTGAAAATAAACTAAAACCAGAAAAAAGAAGAAAGATGAAGAAACGAAGAGTCCGAATAACATAACACTAAAATTATTCAGATCAGCGCTTGTGGAAAAGCAGTTTTTTTTCTTATCTTTATTTTAGATGCCTACTTGCTAATATCTACTTTTTAGAACTATTGTGATCTAGCCATGTTGTCAATTATAAGAAGTGGATAGCTATCTTTCTAAGTAACGTTATTAAGCTTCCTGTAGTCAACACAAAATCGAGTAGTTTTACCAATTTTTGCTACCAATTCAACAGGAGACGACTAAAACCCAGATGATTCTTCTATAACTTCCTCATTTAGGCTTTTAATTACAATTGACTCCTTTTCTTGGCGCTTGGCTAAAAAAAACTTCTAGGTAGCTGGAGTATTGGTGGTTCATTGCCAGTATTTATTTTATGCTGGATAAGTTCTGGACAAGTTCAGGATATTAAGCTGGTTGTGGAAGGAGAATACATGTTAAAAAATCAGATTCATTTATATATATAATTCATTTTCTATGTCAGCAACTAACACCAAATGATTTCATTTTAGGCCTCCAAGTTGAAGCTCCACTTGTATTTTTCCAGTCACATAAGCTCCTTCTCCAGTTAGAGTTCTCAACGTCACTTTTCTGGACGATGGTAGGATTTTAAATTTACCAACAAGGCTATCAGAGATGCTGCTGCACATTGTGAACAATTATGGTAACAGGAAGAATATTAACGAGACATTAATTGCACCGACCAATTCCTTCTCGTGTGTCCAATTCATTCACATCTGTAGCACTCTTTGTGTGAAGTATTACTTCTTGTCTTTAGTGTCGTAAGGATTTCAGATAATATTTTCTCCATTACTGGGAGTAATGAATCCTCGTTTTTCTTTATGGTAATAGTTCTAATTTTTGACCTTGATACATTATAGGCTACTTCTATTTCCAAAGCTCTGTCCAACGTTTTGCTACAATAACTAAATTTATTTCACCGTAACATACGCTGTATTTTTTTTATGATTCCATCAATAAAACACTGGATCATAAGTTCTTCTTGGAATTCTTTCGTAGCTCCAGGGTAAGCCATATGAACAAGGGGTCGACATTTGTATCATATTCTTGCAAACTTTCTCCATTTCTTTTATGTCTTGACATGATTTGTGACTGGTGTAAGTGGCGGCGATTTTGATCTTCAAATTTAATAAAGATGCATTATATCTTATCTATGATTGGCAAATCCCACATAACCTAAATAAAAATATCGAAAATATACATTCTAATAACCAAGTTCAAGCTAGGATCAACGGAGAACTTATAGATCCGACACCGGCTGATAGAAGTTAAACAAGGGAAACCCTTAAGCTCACTACTCCTTTATATTATCATGGGTCAAATAATAATGAGAGTATGCAAATTAAAAGGACACAGAATGCAAGATTAAGATCTACTGGTGGCAGAAAATGAGACGACCCACAAAGACTACTACAAGCCTTTAACCGAACAGCAAAATCTCTTAATATGCTCATGTCTGCTTCTAAGACAAAATGTTTGACCGCCTCAAAGTTACCGATAAGATATAAGCTTGTGATCGATGGAAAAATCATTCAACAGGAGATGAAATTTATGTATCTGGGAATAGAAATATCCGGCTATGTAGATATCGAATCAGAGGTTCGAAAACAAACTAACAAAGCAGCTAGGATAGCAGTATGCCTAAATAACATCATTTGGCAAAACAACCATATCAGAGTAGAAAGTTCAAAATCTACACGACCACGATTAGACCAATAATGACATATATTGCAGAAACAAGAACTGATCTAATAAAAACTCAGCAGATGATGGAAATAACGGAAATGAAGGTACTCAGGAAGTTAGCTGAAAAACGCTAATGAACAGAGAGCGAAGGGAGAACCTTAGAGAAATGTTTGAAGTGGATAATTTAAACAACTGGATATTGAAGAGAAAGATAGAATGAAACAAGCACATCAGTCGCATTGACGACTCAAGAATAGTTAGAGTAGCACGTGACAAATCACTCTTAGATCACAGAGGTCTAGGGCGACCCTGAAAAATACGAAGCGACAATTGGCTCGAATACGAGAAGGAAATGAAGAAAAAACAGGCTTTTTATGTCCAAACTAAAGAAAGAAGAAGAAGAAGAAGAAGAAGAAGAAGAAGAAGAAGAAGAAGCAGAACGAATGTATTTACTTAAGAGATTTTGAATAATAAATACAAATTACGACGTAAAAATATCGGAGCTAAAACCCTAAGAATTTAGCATAAAATATGATGTACAAATTACCCGCGCCTACATGTTTCTAGAATCGTTATTGATACTCCATAAAATACTTTAATATAACTTAAATCTAAAAATATACAGCTATTAACGGTACCCGTTTTGTAAGGAAATAAATTATTGTGAACTCTGATATAACAAGAATCGTTTGCATAAAAATTGGAATCAAAGCATGCAAAAACATTTGTTCTCTCTATTAAGAGTGGAATTTTTGCAATTTTCATATTCACCATTTCTTAGTAAGTACTTTATACAAAAAACAATTGTGTTTGTTGAACAATAAAATTAAGAAGAAACGGAGTTCTTTAATCACACAAAAACATTTCTTATAAAGTAAAAAAAAACAAGATTTTTCTCTCAAATTATAATTTTCTTTAATATTTTCATTCAGGACAGTTTTTGAGTTAGTCCCAAAGTAGAGAATAAATTTTAAAAATCCGAGCTTTTCCAGAGTTTCGAATTTTGTAGTCATTTTTTCAAAATATTGGTATAAAAATTCAGGAGAATTTATAGGATATTGTCTCAAGACAAGCGTAAGGAAAAAGTGATGTTGATAATTTTAACTTCTGTAATTATTTTGTTACGTGTTTTTTTTTCTAATAAATTTAACTCAAATAATATTTTTATATTTAGAAGTTATTTTTCGAAATATTATTGTGTAGTTTTGAAAACTGTGTGCCTATCCTTACACAACAAAACATTTTTAAATAAAAATATGTGGCTGCAATTGCTTTCTTTGACAAAAACTGCTAAAAGGTATTTACTTCATTCTGTGAATATATATTTGTAAGTTAAAGATAGCATAAGATCGACATATTTCAAAAATTAAAATTCTTGCAAGCTTTTTTAAATCACACCACAATTAAGGAAACTAGTTTTAACTACTAGTGTAATATTTTGATTTTTATTTTTGATACCAATTTGTTTTATATACAAACAATATCCTGAGTTAAAGTTCACAATAATATCAGCGGATAACACTTTATTATCAAAAATTACGTTGTAGTAGCAAAAAAATTTTGGATCTGAAAACTCTGACAAAATAATTTCGTACATTTTGAAGTAAAACGAAATTTTTATTATATGTATATATATATATATATATATATATATATATATATATATATATATATATATATATATATATATATCCACATCTCTCCATATGACAATGGAGAAACGTTAACTGATTTTTTAGTAATATGCCATTTAAATTTTACTTAATATAATCAGAAAAAAAAACTTTAAAATAAGACATGGTTTGTTTAATTTCGTTAAAGTCATCTGAAAAAAAGCAATTTATAGGTTTTAAATTGTTACCTTTTGCAATCCTATTAGAATGGTAACTAAACACAGAAATTGTAGAGGAAAAGATAGATATTTAAAAACGTTTGTATTCGACCTTCACTCGCTCATAGAAATTAAACATTTCTAGTAACGCCATAGCATATATGCTTCTTAGCGGTGAAATTAAGAATACAAAAATAGTTTCACTAAAGTTTCTTGTTCATATTTGCTGGTGAATTTTAGTTCTCATAAAAGCAGAATGCAATACCTTTCCTAGAAACCAGGTCGGCTCACCTCCAAATTGAAATTGACTGTCCTCTTTTACACACCTTACATTTTAACTTCTTAAATTAATTGCTTTCTTTTAAACTTATGACATGTGCTATCTCGGGAAAGTCATCTACACATAAATATGCACATTAACTAAATACAAATAAAAGAAGAGAGAAATATATTGAAATTTTTATTTTATTGTCACAGTAATAAACATATGATGAACAACTACAATACTTAGATTATTAGTAATAAAACGATATCAAAAACTAAAAATAGTAACACAATATTACAAATAACTTTTTTAATTTTTGTTTGTTTTTTTTTTAAGTTTAAAAATGACAAAATACATATTTTTAATTTTAAAAATAGCATAGAAAACGTAACATAAGACGAGGAAGGTAAAAAATACAATTAGGTCATGATCTTTAAAAAAGTGATATTAAAATTTTTCAAGCTCTCTTCGCATAATTTTCCGACAAATACATGCTCAAATTTTAAATGAGTTTGTATTAACTTTTAGGTACTCAATATATATTAATACTAATACTGAGCGGTTTAAATACACTACAGAAAATGTTTATTTCTTATTGAAATTAAAATACCAATACTTATCATTTAATATACTGTTTTGTTGCGATAAATAAATAAAGTTATTTATTTATTTTTATCTGCAGTAACACTTATCGCATTTAAGTACGAACGTCACTTTCTTTATACTCAAATATCAAATATTGTAACCAAACCTTTTCTTTTCCGCCATATAAACCTCTTGGGAAATTGTAGATCTTTCGACAAATCTTTCAATTGCTCTTACAGTGACCAGTGACCAAAGTGCTTCGCTTTCTTTGAAATTAAACGACATAACCAAAGGTAACGAATCGGATATTCTCAAATTCTCAGTACAAGACTGAACTCGCTGTTCCTTTTGCATACGAGAGATTAAGCCTACTACATATGTGTAAACAGACTGATTACAATGAAGAATTGATTACGTACAGTAAACCAACTTTTTTTACTTGATCGTCATTCGGCCACTCTTTAATCTGGTCACCCACGTGCTGTGCATTATCTTGCCCTGTAGTATGACCGGTCCTGATAACGTGTATGGTTTTTAAAATATAATTGCTTATTAGCCTTAATTAATGACGCTTTAGATTTATATGCTCAAAATCAATTAAAAGTTAAATATATAAAAAAGCAATTGTCAACAAAAAATGCGTTATTCTACAACACGCTAATGCAAGACCTAACTGCGCAAGACGAACCCTGGAAAAAATGAATAAATTGTGTTGAGAGATATTTTCCACCCATTTTCATTTATTCCGATCGTTACAATATTTCGCAAAAAAGAGGAAAAATTTGAAAATTTGGATGATGTCCAAATTGCCATCTCCAAATATTTTGCTCAAAAACCAATTCATTTTTATCGACAAGGCATTGAAAATTTCCACACTAGATGGCAAAACGTTGTTGATAACGAGGATGATTACATGGTTGATTATAAATGAGGACTTTTTAAAAATTTATCTGCTTTAATTTAATGTAAAAATCAACATTATTTTCGGGTTCCCCTAATAATTCTGTATTGCGCAATAGATCAAACTTTCTCTATGGAACTCTAGGTCCAAATGAGGATAACGTTTGGTCAATCTCTATTAATTTTTTTTTTTGACTAAACTAACTGTTTTTGGATGGTTTTCAAACACAAATGATTTTTGCCTCGTTGTTCCATTTTCATCAAGTCGCCGTCGAATCGTATTTAAGGCAATGCATATGCTCTTTTGAGCTAAAATACTTTCTCCTTCTCCTAGAATAAGATGTGTATTTTTTGTAACATTTGAATAATTAAATTGAAGATCATGGTTCTTGCGTTTAGCTCGTGTCAAATTAGAATTGTTTTCCGACATTTCACTTACGACTGCACGATATTACAAGAGTGATTGACAGTCGAGGAGCAACAGCCCAGTATTTATACTCGACCCATGCTCAGCGAACCATGATCCAGCGTTACAATCGATTTCCAGGTGTGATGTAGGCTGTAACCCGTATCTCTATTAATATTATTTGCCTATTTATAAATTTCGATTAATTTTCTAATTCTACATTTAAAGAAACCAGACACTGATGCTAGTACCGTAGTTTCTTTAACACTAAATGTGTGACCTGAACAATGCTGGTGTTTAGCAAGTGCAGGTTGTACAATTTGTTTCTATTTTAAACATCTTTCATTTTCCTTAAGCCTAGTGGATATAGATCTCCTGTTTCACCTCCATACACTTTATAACAAGAGCAAGGTATCTTGTAAATGTCTTCTGTTTGATAATTGTTCGAATGTTGGATTTTTTTGGAGCAACCTGGCAATCCTGTCAGTCGTTGTAAGGTAAGACAACACTGTCCAGAGGTGATTCATTTATGACATTTTGTTGAGAAGTTGGGTTTTTATATTTATTAATAGGACGTCTTATATCTTCAGCGCAATATCCGTTGTCTCTTAGAGCATTAGTCAGTTTTTGTGTTCCTGACTTCAGTAATTGTTCATCACATATTGAAAGGTTTCTATGTACTAAAGAGATTATGACGGAATGTTTTTGAGAAGGATAATGGTGTGACGTTGCATTGAGATATCGATTTGTATATGTTGGTTTTATGTACATAGAATGTCCTAATTTGACATTATCTTTCCTTTCTACTAGTGTTGTTGGTTCAGGTGATTCAGAAAATTATATAAGTTATTCGCGCCATGCGTCTAAACTATGAACGTATCATCCACATATCTACATCAAAATCTAGGTTTTTAGAGGAGCAGACAACAAGGCATTTCCTTCGAAAGTTTCCATGAAGATATTAGCTACTACAGGTGACAGCGAAGATAAAACTGAACGAAAACAACATCATCTTAGTTCCTCCAGGTGACATAGGAATTACAACTCTTGTTATGTATAAGGACTGAAAAATACTGAAAAAATAAACCAGCTCTTGGACGACAATACTTACAAAGTCATTCGGACAGATCCAACAAACAAAATCGAAAGAAACCTCATATCTTTAATCAACGCCTCCCACCTCATTCCAGAAGAAAAGAAAGCCGCTCAAAGATTCCACGCTTCTACGAACTGCCTAAAACACAAAGAAATTGGACCTTTACGTCCAATCGTTAGCGCAATAGATTCACTAAGATAAAAATTAGGTAAATATCTGGCTAAACTTTAACATCCGTTCACAAGAAAAACTGAATCATTTATTAAAAACCCCGAACACTATCCAGTTAGAGCCCGGAGACATATTGGTCAGTTTTGATGTAGAATTACTGTATACAAATGTTCTTAAAAATGATTTAGTTTCCATAATATCGAACATATTACAAAATAACAACATGGACTCTACCCTACTAGAATTAATTAAAGCATCCCTGATTTCCACTTATTTTACTTTTTAAGGAACTTTCTTCGAGCAGACTTCGGGAGCGGCTATGAGATCTCTACTGTCATCTGCAGTAGTTAACATCTTTATGGAAGCTTTCGAAGAAAATGTCTTGTTTTCTATTCCTCTAAAACCTAAATTTTGGTGGAGATATGTAGATGATACTTTCGTAGTTTGACCGCATGGCGCAGATAACCTTCATAATTTCCTCGATCATCTGAACCAACAACATACTAGCATAAAATTCACTATGGAAATTGAATGAAATGGTGCTCTTCCGTTTCTTGATGTACTAGTACAAAGAAAAGAGAATAGCAAATTAGGACATTCTGTGTAAAGAAAATCAACACATACAAATCTATATCTTAATGCAATTTCACACCATCGTCCTTTTCAAAAACAATTCATAATAAACCCTTTGGTACATAAAGCCCTTTCAATATGTGACAAACAATCACTGAAATTTGAAACAGAAATGCTGACTAATGCTTTGAGAGGCAACGGATATTGCGCTGAAGATATACGACGTTATAGTTTTAAATATAAAAAAAAACCAACTCCTCAACAAAAAGTGATAAATATACCTCCTATGGACAGTGTTCTCTTACCTTACATACATGAAACTACCGATAAGATTGTTAAGTTGCCCCGAAAATCAAACATTCAACAAAATTTTCAACAGATGTAAGAAAGTCGGAAAATGTTTGAAGTCTCCAAAGGACGTAATTTCATTTCAAACACAAAGAGTTTACAAGATACCTTGCCCTTGTGGTAAAGCGTATGTAGGTGAAACAGAACGGTCTATATCCACTAGGTTTAAGGAACATTAAAGATGTACAAAAAAGAAACAAATTATACAATATGCAGAAGCTGAAGACCAGCATGGCTCAGGTTACAATTTTAATGTAAAAGAAACTGAGGTGCTAGCATCAGTAGCTTTAAACGTAAAATTAGAGAATCCATCAAAATTTGTAAATATCCACATAATGTTAATAGAGATGCAGGGTATAGTCTACATTATACGTGGAAATCGATTGTAGCGCTAGATCATGTTTTGCTGAGTACCAGTCGGGTATAAATACGGGGCTGTTGCTCCTCGATAGTCATTCTCTGTTCTAATCTCGTGGAGTAAAGATCCCTGAAGATGTCTTGTACAATCTTAGGCGAAACGTTGAATAATAATTCCAATTTGACACGGTCTAAACTCAAGATCCGTGATTTTTAAATTATGCTTGATTTCAAAAGACGGTGGTCATGAGTATCCAGCTGAAGATTGTATGTAGGTTCTTTTGGGGAGGAGAATAACTGTTATTTGTTTCTAAATCCAATTAATACACCCATGTTTCATCGCCGATCATTATTTCGAAGACAGACAAAGTCAATTTCTGTATCCAAAGATTCCAAATGATTTTGTTTTCTTGAGTTAAAATTTAACTCACGTCTAGTACATCATATAGTATTTCAAAACAATGAAAAGTCAAAAACTATTACCACAAGAAAGGTATTTTTTAAAACGTAAGTCATAAAAAATGATCAGATTCAAAAGCGGGACAAGTTATTACTGAATTTTATTAGAGAAGTAAAGTAAATGAGTAAATATATGTCTAGAATTAATTGAACGCACTTATAACAACTTTGAACTTTGCTGCTTTTAAAATCAACTTTAAACAAAAAATAATTTAAATAAAAGTAATGGAAGTTATTAATGGTGCTCCGGAGCATCCTACGGGGTACCACGATAAAAAAAAAACGCTCATCAGGAACTACTAAAATGCAAAAGGACTCCACATCATGAGATAAATTTGCTGTCTTGCTACTAGCTAATAGCTTCACGATTTACAGAACTGCTTTTAGTATGTTAAAGAAGACAATAATAAACTGTAAATTTTCATTCACTGGTTCTCTCATTCCTTCTATGTAATTAATAAAATGTATACATTTGCCTGTACCTAAATTAATAAATAGTTGATCAACCAAAACCATTTTCAGCCACAAGAAATCTCCGGCGTTCCTCAGTCGGGCTAAAATGCATCATGCCATAAATCATATATCATTATCAAAGCGAAGAGTAATTTTGCTTTAATTGAGAACAATGATGAGTAGTGTTGAGCTAAACCACAGTCCACACCTGCGCTCAATTTATTCCTTCCTACAAAACATTAAAGCTTCCTGGAAAAAGTTTCATGGAAGATGCCTAATTCTAAAAACTTTCTAGAAAAGTTATGAAAACTAAACAAATGATTAGATGTAATTTGTCATGGAAAAGTCCTGAAAACTTAAAGAAAGGTTACTTACTTTGAAACATTCGTAAAACCTTCTTGCAAGTTTTTGGAAGATAACATGCAATCTTTCAAGAAAGAAAATTGCAATCTAGCAAGCTAGCAAACTATTAAGCTTAGTGTCACTTGGCAGTAAGATTTAGAGAAAGGTTTCTGTTATTTTAAATTCATATTTTCAGCAAAGCTGCCCTGATCATCCGGTGGTGTTAATGAATAATTTACTCTTCTGAGAGTTAATTGAAAACTTAGGTGTCAGCTTTCTGTAAGTGATTTGTCGCGAGCATTTTCTGATTACTGGAAACTTCTACAAAAGCTTTTTGTAAGATTCTATAACTTTTTTGAAAGCTTTCAGCAAGCTGATAGCAGTCTTTTGTACTATATAACTACGACCTTTCAAAGAACTCGTCTACTTTGACGATTTTTAAGTCCGAACGGGTTAGTTTAACATCGTGAACCGCGACACTACACTACAATAAAATACGGCGACGTGCCAAGACTGCAAAAACTGAGCCATCCCTAATTCGTAACAAAAGATGAGCATTGAAGGTTACTTCCCATTACTGACTAATTGTTAAAATAATTCAAATATTAATAACATAATTAACGCGATTAAAATTAAATAGCTAGATTCACTAAGAAGGTTTGAGATTTAAACACGATCTAGTTGCCATGAAATTTAGATCTTTTTGTGGCCCGTTTTATTTTGCTTATTACATTGTTATAATTCACATTGCATAAGTCAATAAAAATGTCATCGTATATATTTAAGATAAAAACCTGAAGATAAAACCTTGATATCGGTATGAGCAATCTCAATCGAAAATTGACACACTTTTCTATATTTATTGGTTAGGTGTTAGTTTTACTAACTTACTGGCAGCAACCCTCGATTTTATGTATAGTGGAGTGGTAGTACTGACCAATTGTTTTTGTGGTAGGTGCTAATAATGATAACAGTCCTTTATAATTGTTACTCCGTAGGTTGTAATAGATAATGTGATGAGTAAAACCCTTTTGGTTCAATACTGATTTATTATTGAAACATGGTTTATATATACAAATTAAACCTCCAACCTATTTTCCTAACGTAATAATATTTACAAAAACGTTGTCGACTAAGTAAAACAATTAATATGCTCATTTTAGCAGTTATTGTCAACGTGCTGGTATAACGATATGTGTTGAAATACTGGATCGTAATATTTTTGTATTTTATGTGAGATTAAAAAATATTTATAATCTTAGATTAGACATTAGGTAATAAAAGAAAAAGATCTTTGTGTTTTTAAGTTTCAGATTGCTTTATTGTCAAACTTGTTAATTTAAACTCTCTAATGTCAATTTAGACCGGTTTTAAATTAGACCATATAAGTGAATTAGGAGGAAAGTTTTTATAAATTCAATTGATTTTAAGTATGATGAATCTTCTGTGAGAATTTAGTAGCTTTTATTATTTTTTTTCCTTTTAAGTAATAACATGATCATTTTGCGTCATTTTTGTTTTTGATAAAATAATATTTATTTAAAAAATAAATAAGTTGAAATTAAACTTAACCTATTTTTTAGCTAATGGCTGTGTGGAAGGCGAGAGGACATACGATGGGTGTAATCACTGTTCATGTCGCAATGGAAATTTATTTTGTACACAAAAATTTTGCGGACAAATAGGTAAGAGTTGTGTTAGTAAATTGCCTTTATTATCATTATTTTAAATAAAATAAATAAAAATTATTGCTATTTATGAAATATAATGTACCATGCGTTCAAAATTGATTCTTAGAAAAAGGTTAAGTGAAGTAAAATTTAAGACAATTTTACGATGAAGCCTAAAATTACTTGATAGAAAGTTTTTAAAAACTCAGTAATCGAAAATTTTCAAAAATATACCTTCCTTTAATTTCTGAAAAGTTTCAAAAGCTTTAAAGCATTGATTTAGGGTTGTCATATATATATATATATATATATATATATATATATATATATATATATATATATATATATATATATATATATATATATAATCGTTTACTAGAAGGTACGTAGAAACTTGCAGACGTGTCGCAAACATATCTTTTGACATTTTGAGTGCTAGATGGTTAAGTGCAGAAGATGTAAAGGCAACAAAGTACAACCACATGCTAGCGAGAAAACGTACTATACCATAACAAGAAGAACGCTTGCAATATCGGAAAAATCACGCAATGCTTGAGAAATTTAACAGAAAAGGCTACAACAAAATGTCCACTCTACAAATATCGTCTGTCTTTAGGTACCCTAATATATCATCTTCTGTGGAACTGTATAAAGCAGGGAAACTTTTAAGGAATTTTACAAAAATAATAAAAAACTACAACAAACAAGAGGAGCCTGTTCGTTCTATTGTTTGTGAACAACAACAAAACAGTCCACAATATATCCAGCCATCAAATATGTGAAATTTTAAATAAAGGTTTTAATTATCTAATAGCTGCCAAAAAGACTTCAATAGGAGTAATTTTTTTCTTGCAAAGACAAACGCAAGACTGAACAAATACGGCAAGGTGTGTCAAGAATCCTCAGAGCATTCAATCCTCCGAAAGAGAACCCTAGCAGAACCGAACTTGCAGCAAACACGAAATCACCATAATGTTACTAGCAAATACATAGTGGTGATATCTCGATGGCTCACTCAATAACATAAGAAGAACACTCAACTGTGAAGTCTATTTAAATGACACAGATGCGAGATGATGGTTTGTACCGAATGCAATGGCCTGACGAGTCCCATACTAGGACAAAACAGCGCTGTCGTCATTTTTCGGACCCGAAGTTTTTCCATGTTCTTGGGACATCTCCGCATCTTTTAGCATGAGAATAATATTTATCAACGGTCTTAGTCCGCATAGCCGAGAATTTCTTATTTTATTTTAAAATTATATATATATATATATATATATATATATATATATATATATATATATATATATATATATATATATATATACATATGAAATTAAATGCGAACAGTAAATGTAAACTTCATTCCAACAATATCCTTTCCGTGTTAGAGGTTGCACAGTTTGAAGAAATTGCTAAGGAACACAATTTATCCTATTCCACCACCATCGTGATGATGGCCTACCTGTACCACCGTACCGAGAAGAAAGTCAAAACTTACCCTCCCCGCCACAGTGATACGGCAGAGGTACATGTTTCGTCTCTATTAGACTCATCAGGGTACCGATATGCACCTGGCTGTGCAAAGGACAGATCGGAAGAAAGCATGCAAATACTGAACGCGGCTTCGCCGACCTCCCGCCAGAAGGCGTATATATTTTTATGCGGCTTTCACGGATTCCTCCGTGTGAGATGCATCTGTACCACCGTACCGAGAACAAAGTCAAAACTTACACTCCCCGCCA
Organism: Diaprepes abbreviatus; assembly: GCA_034092305.1. Taxonomy (NCBI): domain Eukaryota; kingdom Metazoa; phylum Arthropoda; class Insecta; order Coleoptera; family Curculionidae; genus Diaprepes; species Diaprepes abbreviatus. The sequence continues at coordinate 917,317 of JASJET010000026.1, forward strand.
CAGTGATACGGCAGAGGTACATGTTTCGTCTCTATTAGACTCATCAGGGTACCGACATGCACCTGGCTGTGCAAAGAACAGATCGGAAGGAAGTATGCGAATACTGAACGCGGCTTCGCCGACCTCCCACCGGATGGCGGTGGTACAGGTAGGCCATCATCACGATGGTGGTGCAATAGGATAAATTGTGTTCCTTAGCAATTTGTTCGAACTGTGCAACCTCTAACACGGAAAGGATATGGTTGGAATGAAGTTTGCATTTACTGTTCGCATTTAATTTCATTCATATACGGAGCTGCATATAGTTGTACGTTTGCTGAATGTGATTTCAGCACTACAACGGCATAATGTGGATATATCCACTGCTATTGCATCTCACACGGAGGAATCCGTGAAAGCGGCATAAACATATATATATATATATATATATATATATATATATATATATATATATATAAAACGGTATAAAACGAAAGTGTACAAAACTCTACTCCCAGAATACATAAGCAAAATATCCTCATAAGATACATCGTCTGCGTTGATAATTCTCCTACTTAAAAATCAGTAAAATACCTTACTAGTCTCATACAACGACGTGTAGAGAAATCTGTATCCACCGTGGAAACCTTAAAATAATTTAAAACTATTCTAAAATTCGTAAAACTTCATTCAAGCTTCGACGTAAAATTCCTTTTTCCAAGCATACCGATAGTTGAAGCACTCGACCAAATCCCCAAAGGTCAAATTTCCCAGTTCACGCTACGGACTTCATTAGAAATTGAGAACTTATATTTCTTATTCGATGAACAGCTTTACACAGAAATGGATCAGCTCATTATTATCTCTAGCTGTTGCAAATCTTATCATAACCGATTTCAAGGCCAAAGCTCATCTCGAAACTCAAGGAAAACAATCAGTTGCCATTAGTGAATGTCCTAGTTGCAAGGACCACGGAGAAAAACCTACGACATACAGTATATCGAAAATCTACCCACACTGACAAATACCTTAATGCCGATTATAAGCACCACCTTTTACAATTATGAGATGTACCCAACACCATAATCTCAAGATCCTGTCGTCTAACCGACAACCATTGAAAAAATAAATAATGCCAGCACATAAAAACTATCTTGAAAATGGTAAAACCCGCCAATAAATAAATCAATAAAACTGCAACAAAAATCCACGAAAGAAATAAAACCAACTACCGATAACCAACTAAACCAACATAAGAATATCGGCAACGCTAAAGGAACATAAACCCAATATAAGAATTAAACGATCCCTTTCTCTTTTAACAAAATTAATTTAGGAAACTGCTAGCAAATCGCTAACATAAAACATTACAAGAGAATAAGAGAGATACTCCACTTTATCTTCCTGCAACTTGGGAAATTCTCCTATATCGATACGGAGCTTGAACTCGTACTGATAACTGTAGTGGCTGTCGAAAAGCTAGCGGAGCCATCACCAACATCAATCAATACATACACACTACGACCATATAAAAAGACACGTTGCACGCACTCTAACCTATTTGAGTTGTGCTCAACTTCCTTTCCACCTGGAATGACTACCGTACTGTATCGAGCTGATGACTGATCGCAAACTGCATCGATTGCTATCGGACAGTAAATCAAGTAGGTAGTGACAACATCATCTTTAATTAAAAGCTACGATCTCGTATCAAAAAACACGCTGCTCACAGAATTTACCGAGTTTATCTTCAGAAGTAACCACCACGGGTGTCAAATGAGATTTCAGTGAAATGTTTGTCAATTTTCACAAAAACGGAACTAATGAACAAGATATACAGTGTATCAAACGACGATCTGCCGCGATCAAATTCTCGGAAAATAAACTTTGGCAGTTTATGGGGGCAATTGGATTAAACTATTTTCAAGATGGTGGCACTGTCGGTTGTACCGGAAGTTGATGCCTTATTACTAATTTTAAAAGAAACACCCTATAGATTTTTTCATTTTTAGATTTTACGTAACAGTATAGACATATTCTATGCCCAAGTCCAAATGTTTCTGAAATATTTTAAATTGTATGTCAAAAATAGCTTTGCAGGCCTAAACATAACTATAAATTTCTCCTTTTTAAAAGCCGTTATTATTTAATTGGGGTTGATTTTCTCCTAGAAGGGGATCTACTTTAGTGTACTATATTAATATTTTGATAATAAATAAATACAGGGTCATTAAAAATTAAGGTTAAATATTAACTTGAAAAAATTGTTAAAAGTTAATTTTTTTTAAAAGTGAACCCGCTATTTTTATAATGTTATCTTATTTAGCATTACAATTAAGGTTATCTTTAAATAAAGTAATCTATTACAAAAATTTGTAGTTTTTGAAATATTGACAATTTAACATTTTTATGTTGTAAAAACGTTGTTAAGTTTTGTTATTAGTTAGCCATGACGGCGAAACGAGAAGAAAGAAAATAATATAACACCACAGAAATGTCAATATTTCTTTCCGTTTAACAATTATTAGTAAAAATCATGCCAGGGCGATTAAATTACATGCACGAAGATTAATTAAATTTGTGTATTATCTATGAGAAATGTAACAAAGTTTTATCATGAATATGTCATGCATTTGCTGATAGATATCTAGATAAACACAAACTGTCGCGGAACAGTATTAAAGAAATATTAAAAAATTTCAAAAATTTTGGCACCGTTAAGACAAAAATGCCTAAAAGGAAACCTATTCTTAACGAAGGAAATGTTAAAGTTGCATTTCTGGAATATTTTACGGCATATCCTATGACACAATTTGAACTGATGCAGTGATTCAAATCCCCATGCACTAAGATTGCGGAATTTTCAAGAAACCTAGCAATTTAACGTATTTTGTGTTGTAAGAAACGATGAAATAGTAAAACTACATTTTTATGAAGAAAACTTAATTAATTCATTTATAAAACAAAAAAAAAATATGTTGCCATTTTAAATTATATATTGACTTTTTTAGAAGAAAAATATTTACATATTCTAAGAGAGTAAGACAACCAATATTTATGCACGCGGAAAACAGGTAAATTTTTTACTAACACGATGGCGTACCACCACACAAAACCTTTTTAGTTACCAACTTTACAAAAGCAATATTTTATGACAAGTGGATTGCTAACAGTGGATCTTTTCTGCGGCCTCTTATTTCTTTTGATTTGACTGTATTAGATTATTTTATATTGGGAACGATAAAAAAACATCGTTTATTGCAATCCAGTGTTAACGATGAAGTACTGTATGGCAAGGGTAAGGGATGCGTTCGAAATTTTATGTTCAGATTCAATTAGAGTGGCCACCCATGAGGAACTAACTCGCAGATACGAAAAATATTTGGAAGTTTGTGGTGGGAATTTTGAACATTTATTAAAATAAATTGTTTCCTTTTGTAGGTATGCCATTTAGCATTTTTACAATACAAAAATGTTTAATTGCCAATATTTCAAAAACTGCAAATTTTTGGAATAGAGAATATTACACAAAATCACTCTTATTTTTAATGCTAAATAAAATAACATTATAAAAATAGGGGGTTTATATTTAATAAAATTGACTTTTAACGATTTATTCAAGTTAATATTTAATGTTAGTTTTTGATCACCCTGTATTTTTTATTATCAAAATATCGACACAGTCCACAAAAGTAGATCCCTTTTAGAACGAAACCAATCCAAATTATATAATAGACTTTCATTTAGGAAAATTTGATAGTTTTGTCATAAAATTTAAAATATGTCAGAAACAATTGAATTTGGCTATAGGACATTATACATAAAATATATCTATAATTTGACATATAATCTAAAAAGAAATAACCTATAGGTTTCTTTTAAAATTAGCAAGAAGGCATTAACTTCCGGTATAACCGGCAGTGCCACCATCTTGAAAATATTTTATCCCAATTGCCCCCATCGACTTTAGTAAACGGCTAATTGTTCCAAAGTTTTTTTCCGAGAATTTGATAGCAGTAGTTTGCTGTGGAACACACTGAATATAAACTAAAATGTAGTTGTCGGACTTACGTTGTCTTTCTTTTTATTTTTTTTACGAAGTTTCGATTAGGTTGTATCTCTAATCGTTATCAATTATAAACTGAATGTTTTGTCTTAAGACTACAAGCTTATATCGGGACTATGTCTATCGCAGCGCAAAGTTTCGCTTCACTGTACACACCTCAATGATTTGATGTTACAAGGTAGTGGTTGCCAAAGAATAGGTATCTCATATGTTAAAAATTCTACACATTTCGTGAACATTATTAGTGGTATCAATCTAGACCCAGACGATAGACTAATAAACTTTGATGTGAAAAGTCTGTGTACTAATGAATCATTAGACATAATCAAAACTAGACTTTCAAATGATACTACTTTATCAGATCGAACCACGTTACCACTGGACGAGATGATGGACCTTTTGGAGTGTTGACTGCGTAGTACTTACTTTCAAGTTCTACCTTCAGGACTATGGACTATATATAAACTATGGGCTATATATATATATATATATATATATATATATATATATATATATATATATATATATATAAACTCATGCCATATATACATATATATATATATATATATATATATATATATATATATATATATATATAAACTCATGCCATAGAAACAGCAACAGTAAAACTGAAAATCTAGTTAAGATATGTTGATTATACCTTCATCGTTTGGAAGGGAAATGATCAAGAACTTAATGATTTCTAGAAACATATAAATACCATTCCACTTACAATTAAGTTTACCATTGAAAAAGAGGTAAATGATCAATTGCACTTCCTAGATGTCATGGTTAACCGTTCAAACGAAATTATTAAAACTTCAACAGAAAGCGAACATATACTGAGCAATATCTTCTATATAGTTCTAATCATTATGTTGTAACAATATGCGGAATTATCGCCATCTCTATAATCGCGCTATATCTATATGCAATAATGCCGATTCATTGGAAAAAATTCCCTCTTCACAATTCCATACATTAAGGGAATTTCGGGGAAAATAAGACGAATTGAGAGTAGTTATAATGTAAAAGCAGCCTTTAAATCAGGAAATACACTTCGAGCTCATTTAACAAACACAAAATCAAAAACTATCGATAAGAAAGAATGTGTTTACAAGGTTCCATGTGAGTGTGGTGAAATATATATTGGAGAAATCAAACGACCACAAGAAGTTACAACTAAGGAACATAAAACTCATACGCAATAAGGGGAAACGTCGAGATCAGGTATTGCAGAACACGCCTGGGGTAAACAACACCATATAAAATGGTCTGAGGGTGCGGCAATATATATGAACCCCGACATGCAAAAAAGAAAATTTATAGAAGCAGCTTACATTAAAAATAATAATACCTTCAGTGAACCGAATGTTGAGTTCATAGTCTTAAGACAAAACATTCAGTTTATATATGAAAACGATTAGAGATACAACCTAATCGAAACGTCTTAAAAATAAATAAAAATAAAGACAATGCAAGTCCGATAACCACATTTTAGTCAATATTCAACATTGTCTACAACCTTCAAACAAACACTATATATATTCCGGTTTAACTCCATCTGTGAACTCACCCTAACCACCATTTACAATAGTATTGGACATGATTCTGATTAGTACATATATTTTATTATCTGAACATTTTTTATTATATTCTAGTTCCTCCCAGAAAACAATGCACACCTGGACAGACAACAAGTGATGGATGTAATTCTTGTACTTGTACCGAAACTGGGCTGCAGATATGTACTAAGAAGGCTTGTGAAAGAATACCACGTTCAGGTAGGAAAAAGAATATTTGAAACAAATAAAAGATCCCAAAATAGGTTATTTAATTTCAACTGATTGAATAATTATTAGAGCTTTTAAATTTGACAAAATTATAATTGAATAATATTTATGGACTGGGATAAAATCTTAAAAGGAATAATATTTTTTGCAATTGTAAATAAGTGTACAATCCTTAGTAGGATATATATATATATATATATATATATATATATATATATATATATATATATATATAACTAAAAAATATATACAATTCTTCTACTTATCCTGAAGCCGGCCTAATAATATCTACCAAGAAGGCTTTTATTAAAATAATTCTGCATTCCGTTAGGAAAAATAATACTTGGATAAAAGAAAGAAATATATCTTTAAACAAGTATTTCACTACAACTAAACAAATCAATATTTGAGCTTTTAAATTTGATAAAATTACAATTGAATAATATTTAATTTACGAGTACAAATTCTTAAAAGGAATAAAATTTTCTACGGTTAAAAATATGTAATCCTTAGTAACCAATACATATCTAAAGAATGAATATATATTCCTTTTACATCTCCTCATCAAATCACCCTCTAGTATAAAAGCAATACTTTACACCCTTGGTTAAAGAAATAAATATCCGTATTTATCTACTTTACTCACAGATTACAACATAAATTACACAAACATTTTTTATACGGAACTGATGCTTATAAATATAAAAATATTAAACATAATCAAACTAACAGAAAACCATGAACGTATAAAATCTAAACTATGCTGTCAGCGACAAATGCTCGTAACGGGAGGAGCTAACTAACATTTGGATGTTACAATACGACAACAAAATTTTTATTAAAAAAAATTGAACCGACTTATAAAATGCGCTAAAAAGTGAAAAATAGCTATAATTTTTTATATGAAATTGAAATTTTTGAAGTCGGCGTCAAACTAATATCTGACAAAATGTTATTCGTATGAACAGATTAAAAATACTTTATTTGTAATTGCTTTCTTACCATAAATTGTATATATTAGTAGGTATATATTTCATTTAGAAATAGTTTGGCACCGGCTTCAAAAATTTCATTTTCATGTAAAAATTTATAGTTATTTTTCGCTTTTTAGCGCACTTTTAGAACTCGGTTCAAATTTTTTTATAAAAATTTTATTTTTCAATTTTTTGTTTTAAATTCATTATGATATCCATTAATTATTTGAATTAAGTAACAATCGAGATTAGTGTACCTCGTAATGATTCCAAGGTGGCAAAGAAATATCCATTTTATCTAAAGTTGTAAATCACCCTAAAATGAACCACTAAACATTCTTTGATTTTTTTGAGTTTTCGAAATACCAGTGAAATTGTGTCAAACAAATATTTAGTCTGCCACAGTACATCCACTAGCTTAAATTTCAAATTAATTTTAGATTGGTAATATAGACCCCATAAACCTTCCAATATCGATATTTAAAGAACTTGAGACGTAGATTTCTTAGCCCGATATATATGTTATACTACATATTGAGTTTGGATACGCCCCAAGAACCCCGTAATATCAATGTTAGATAAAATCGGAAAATATAAAATTTTCAGTCCCTCATATTGTATCTTATCAACCTAATAGTTGTAAAAAATTAACCTCATATTCGTAATAGATGACTCCGAAAACCTCCAAATACCAAATCTGAAAAAATGCGAATAAGGTCAAACTTTCAACCCACCATATTAGATCTGCCAAATTGAATTTCAAAAAAATAAGTTTAACGTCTTAACTTAATGTAAATCTAAACCCTTGAAAGTCCCTAGTACAAATTTTGAATGAGATCTGGAAATCTAAAATTTCTAAGTCGTTGTATTGCATCTGACATATTGGATTTTCTTAAAATAATATTATATTCGTTAGTTACATCTTCAAAAACGATTCTGTTCCACCTTCAAATACAATCAAAAAATGTAAAATTTTTACTCCGCTGAAATGGATAAGCCATATTGAATTCCGAAAAAATACTTTAAAATTCATAATTTACATCTTCAAGAACCCCCCTATATCAGTTTTGGAGAAAAACAAAAAATGTAAAATTTTTAGGACGACATATTAAATTCACCTGATTGTTGTTCAAAAAATATTTTAAATTAGTAACCAACACTAACAAAAATCCCCCAATACTGATTTTAGACAAAATCGAGAGATGTAGAATCTTTAATCCGCCATCTGGGATCCGCCATATTTATTTATTTTTTAAATAATTTCAGATTCGTAATGTGCGATGCCAAAAACTTCCCCACATCAACTTTGAAAAAAATCGGACAAAATTAATTTTTCCGTCTGCCCTATTAGATCCGCCATACTGAATTTTTCAAAAATAATTTTATATTCGCTATGTACGACCCCGAAAACTCCCCTGTGCCACTTTTGGAAAAAATCGGACAAAATTGACTTTTTTGGTCGCCATATTGAATCCGCTATATTGAATTTTTTTAAAAAGGTTTTGGATTCGTTATATGCGACCCCGAAAACTCCCCCACACCATTTTTGGAGAAAATCGGAGAAAATTAATTTTTTTTGTTCGTCATATTGAATTTTTTAAAATAATTTTAGATTCGTTGTGCACAACCCCGAAAATTCCCTCATACCAATTTTGGGAGAAAATCGGACAGAATTAATTTTTTTGGTCGCCATATTGTCAACTCCATTTTGGATTTTACTGTACCAATTTCATCCAAAAAATTATGGGAACACCGTAACAACGTCCTGAACATAACGAATAAAATTTCATTTAAATCGGTGCCGCCGTTCTGGAGTAATCAGTGTACATACATAAAAAAAAACATACATAGTCGACTAATTGAGAACCTCCTTCTTTTAGAAGTCGATTAAAACGCAATATTTATTCTCCTCGATCTACGGATACTTGAGTTTACTAGAGTATAACGGAGAGAATTGTTGTGCATTAATCTTAGCATTTACTAAATATACTTTTCTTTGATCTTGGAATTGGGCAAATAAAAAAATACTAGAGATCTAGTTACCCTTGAGACAAAAAAATAAACTCTTGCTAGCAGATCAGATGCCAAAATCTTTCTATTAAACAGTTTATTAAAAGAAACCACAAAAATTGAGTTTCTACGATTCTCTGGAGTAATGAAATTAAATCTTGTTAACAAATTTTCGCGTCATTAATATGATAGACAAATGTAAGTTTGCAGTCAAACGTGACTCCCAGGTATCTAATATGATTAATCTGCCTTAGAAAACAACCATTAACCCCGCAATCATTGCAGCATGGGAGTTTTACTTCGAGAAAACGACATAACATTACACTTAGCTATATTTAGAGGCAGTTTTTTAGACACCAAGTGGCATCAGATCAAGTTCAAAGTTCAAGCAATCGCCAGAGCTCGGTATGTCTAGAAAATTCTTAAATCGTTCATCGTTCAACCCACTAGTGATATCGTTAATAAAACCATAAAAAATAAGGGGCCTAAAACGGACCCTAGGGCAATACCCGACATAACTACAAAATATTCGATCAATGGCCACGAAAATCCATTTAGAGCGGTTCAATAAGTTGCTCCTAAGCAATAGAATAAGATACCCATTAGAATCAAAATTCGGCAATTTAGAAAATAAAAAAAATCTGCGTAAGTAACATCAATCTGAGTGTCAGAATCAATGCGTAAGAAGACATACTATGCAATAGTGCATATCGGTTACAGCTAATTTTCCACAAGCAAATCCATGCTGCTGTGTAAAAGGATAGTTAGTCCTAAAGGACACGCTCAAATACTTTAACAAAATTGACACTGTTGCTATGGTGCGATAATTTTTAAACCTTGTGCTATCATCCTTTTTCAACATCGGACAGATTTTATATTTCCTCCAAAGGCCTGGAAAAATACATTTCTGAATGTGTAAATTAAAAATTACAAAGGCTCAGAAAACTCCTAACGACAAAGCCTTGAAGTGTCTAAGAGAAATAGCTGTAAACCGAAATTAAATAAAAATTTTCATTTTTCAGTTCAGTAAGAAAAGAAAATGATTTTTTTATGTTTGATTTAAACCTTGCTGATGTATTGTTATCTTTTCGGTTTAAATACACTACTATCAATTCAGAACGGTTTTGGGTTTAGACTATGTGACCAATTCGATAGTAAATTTTCATTCTCCAGTCCAGTCCCAGTACAACTGGTTAAAATTATATATATATATATATATATATATATATATATATATATATATATATATGCATTTTATTTTAAATTGTCTAAGACTAACCTTTTTAAGTTTTTTATTATTATGGGCGGCGATTCTAAAATTCGGAATTTTCTCTGCCTAGTACCTACAATTTTGTGAAAAGATTACCCCATTAGTTGCCAAAGTTGCCTCGTCGGAAAATAAAATGTTCATATAAAAGAATATGTTAAGTACAATTATTGCTATCAAAAAAAAAATCACACGGCGGGTACGAACTCTACCCTTCAGTTTGTTAATAAATTTTGATTTAAACGCCCGAAATTAATTGCTTACCAAAATATTATGAATATGAAATTTGCTAACTATATCTAAGGTGTCTGCGTTTTTCCATCAGGATAATTTAGGATTTTCTTGTACTGAGTCAAGAACTATCAAGATAGCAGCGTCATCATGGTTGAACTACTTTTTTACCTTGATATTTTTTTGATTTCCAGTAGCATTCTTCTTCTTCGGGTGCTATGTGCTACGCCGCACGTCGGTGATCATTTGTCCATCTCATGGTCACATTATAACTAAAGTGCCCTCCTCAACCTATCTAAATATGATTACAGCGTCTGATATACCACACCAGTTTCTTATATTGCTGAGCCAAGAGTGTTGTTTTCGACCTGGCCTCCGTCTGCCTTCAATTTTTCCCTGTAGTATTAGCCTTGGTATGGAGTAGCGAGATCCTCTTAGTATATGCCCTAGATATGACACTTTTTGCTGTTTTACAATGTCCATTAGTTGTCTTCCTACGCCAGCTCCTCGTAGAATTTCATCATTCGTTATATGAGTAGTCCAAGGGATACGCAGTAGTCGGCGGAGTGTCCACAATTCAAAAGCTGCGATCCGATTCAGCATCCCAGCCTTAAGTGACCAAGTTTCAGCATCATACGGTAGAATAGGCCATACATAACATTGAACCACACGTATTCGGGGATGTAGTGGCATATTTCTGTGAAGGAGAAGATTCTTAAGTTTAAAGAAAGTTGCTTTTGCACAGCCAATTCTTTTCTTCACTTCTTCATCACATTCCCATTTTTCATTCAGAGTAGCGCCAAGATACGGGAACCGTGCGACACGTTCAATATTTTCCCCGTTGATGTTAAGAGGAGTGATGTACTGATGCCTATTAATCACCATCATTTTTTTTCGGCAGTATTAATATGTAGCCCGAACTGTTCACCGCACTCGTTGAGTTTTTTTTTTTAATATTGATTGGAGATCTTCAAAGCTGTTAGCTAAGACTGCAGTATCATCTGCATAGCGAATATTGTAAACATCCCTGCCGGACTCCCTTCAGTATATTAAAGGTCTCTGTTAACAGATCGCCATCAATACGGAGCTCAGCTAACTGTTGCCAATAAAGTTATCTTATTATTCTAATATCTTTATCATCGATACCGATCTCCTGTAATCTTTCCAACAGCGCCTCGTGCTTTACGTTGTCAAAAGCTTTCTAATAGTCAATAAAGAAGATGAAAACATCTTGCTTTTGGTCATAGCACTTTTACACAGGTAATTTCATTGAGAAGAGAGCTTCTCAAGTGCCAAGTCCCTTGATAAATCCAAACTGTGTGTTTCCACTCATATTCTCACACTTTCTGTATATTCTTGAATGGACCACTCGAAGGAACGTGGCTCATCAAGCTTATGAGTCTGTAGTGTTCACAGTTCTTGTTGTTTGTTTTCTTTGGAATAGCAATGAACGTAGACTTTAACCAATCCACTGGGATTTGCCCATTGTCATATATCACGTTAAAGAGATATGTAAGTTGTTGAATATCGACTTGCTTTAGAACTTTTGCATATATAGCGTCGTGACCTGCACTTTTACCATTCTTCATACAGTTCATTGCGTATCTGACTTCAGATTCAAGAATTTTTAGACCACTCATGTTTTCAGTGGGGCATCGGGGCATCTGTTCGTTGATCACTGAACAAAATCTCCGCATAGTTCTACCAAGTTTCCTTTAATTCGTCGGTATCCAATATCGGTCTTCCTTGTCTATTTTTTATTGACTGCAATGCTGTTGTTCTATTTATTCCAGTTATTTCCTTGATTTTTCTATGGAAATTAAAGGGATCGTGCAGCTGATGAAGTCTTTCAGCCTCGTCACATTGTTTCTGAGTCTATTTCTCCTTAGCTTCCCTTATCTTTCTTTTGACAGTGCGGTTCAGTCCCTTATATTTATCTTGCTGGTTGTTAACAATCCGACGTTCAGCCATCAAATTCAATATTTCGTCGGTCATCCATCATGATAATGCCTTACCTTAAAAATTTCCTTTTTTTTTGATGAAAATTGATTTTTATTATTTTTTAATTGAACTACGTGTTTAGGTTTTGTTTCCATTTCGGACAACCTATAAACACTTTACAACTTTGTAAAAACTTAAAAACTAGAGTATTTTATTAAGGATTAATTTTACATTTTTGAATATTTTGAACACCCTGTAAAAGTTATCATGACTTTGATCGCTATTTTTTAAATCTGAAGTGAAGCAAAACTTTTTATCAAGAATGACTTTTTATCGAAAATATTAAAGTTTACAAGAGAACAGTACCTCATCCGTGAACACATTATATAGTTTTTATCTCAATTTTTTTTATTTGTAGTAAAAAAGGAGTGTGAACCCAAATCAACGAAAAAAGAGGGTTGTAATTCTTGCTGGTGTACTGAAACTGGAATTTGGGTTTGTACTAAAAGAGGTTGTTTAGGAGAACAGAAAGTAAGTATAATGCATGAATAAGGCAGTATTCTGTCGTGGCAATATTTTTCTGAATCTAAAGAAAGCATGAATAAGGCAGTATTCTGTCGTGGCAATATTTTTCTGAATCTAAAGAAAAAAGTAAAAATTAGCTGAACATTTTTTGTGGTTATAGTACAAGATGAGGCTGCTGATTTCTGCAGTCATCTATTAAAAAAAAAAAAAAAACTGAATTCAAATGAATTAATAAAGATTATGTGATTCGTTGCTACAGGGTATATATAATGTAGTTAATTTATTTTAACAAATTCCAGCTATATTTTTTTTAAAGAATTAAATGTCATCTAAAAGAAAATTATGTGAAAAATGTAAAACATAATGGTTGCTAGCTCTCAGTCAGCCGCAACCTCTAGGTTGCCAGATGTAAACAGGTATGTTGTTAATTATTTACGCTCATCGTGTTTTTTAAGAAAATTATATACTAAATTAAAACTTAACTTTTTCTGAAATTTCTCTCGCTCCAGATGAATATGAGCTAGAGCAAAAAAAGTACGGGCGTTGCTTCATACTGTAAACAAGGATGCAGCATGCTACCTTGTAGTGGGTTTATTTCGTTTCTAGAATAAAGACGTTAACACTCAATTTCAAGTTTTAATATATTTTGCTGTGTTTAGTATTAGTTTTTTTATAAGGAAAACGTTTTTTTTTGTGCCACACTAGTGGAAAATTAATCGATTTTAAAGATTAATCTTTTCAAAAGTGCAAAATTGTGTTATTATTTCGTCAAAAAAAAAAAAGAATTATAAATACAATAACATAACTTTAATTAATGATATGGTTCAAGAACATGGTTATCATTTACAATGTTATGAAAAGTTCGCTGTTTTAAAACAAAAATATAAAGAGTTCGCGAATTATAGTCAAATACAAATTGTAAGTAAAACATTATGTTAAGAATTTCTCTTTTAATATTTTTTTCTCAAGTTCGGCATTAATAGCGCAATTTGATTTCTTACTGATTTATTTATAGGGACAGTCAACTGAGTCCATTGCTGATATGTAGCCGAGTACATCAATCACTGAAAGTGAAAAAATATGGATATCGTTGAAGAAACCATATTATCGAGTGATATAGAGACTAGAAGTGTCTTCTCGGTTGATCATCCTATAAATTTAGAAGATGAAGACCTTTCAAAAAGAGTGTCAACAACGCTAGATATATAGATATCTAATTTTCCAAAAGAAATATGTAGCTACAAGAAGTAAGGCAAAATTAAAAAAAAAAAGGTAACTAACTTCGATTCGAAGCTAATTCTACCTTGTTGGCAGCCTTTTGAGCAAAAAATATTGCAAACTATTTCTATCAATTCTATGTAACTAAATGCAATAGATCCATGTTGCGTAAAATTTAAAGCAGAGGATTGCGGTTGGTCATTAATTCATGGTGTGTTGCAAGGGGATACTCTTGAAGATAATAAAAGCCTTGATGAAATTTTTGACATGGATTCGAGCTTTGAAGATTTAGAAGAACTTAATTCAAGTTTCGAAGAAGATGATAATAACGATGCTGATGAATAGATGATAATTTAAGTTAATTATGTTCAATGCTTTTCATCATAATTTTTTGAAGCAAATTCAGTATCTCTCAAAAAATATGATTTATATTTAAAAAAAATACTAAAATCGTAACATTTTTTCAATGTAATTATTATGAATTACATACCATATTACCCTCTTTAATCGATATGTATAAATGTTTTTTTTTTTTTTTTTTTTTTTTAATTTAGCTGAGATGCAATAAGGGAGCAATTAATAATGGCAACCCGTATTTCCGGTCATTTTTTTTTAGAGGAAACTATGTATTGTTGTGCTTGGGAAAAGTTAAACTTTAATTTAGTATATAACTTTTATAAAAAAAAAACGATGATCGTAAACAATTAACGACAACAACGCACCTTTTTATATCTGACAACCTAGAGCTTGTGGCTTACTGAGAGTTGGTAACCATTTTATTTTACATTTTCCACATCATTTTCTGTTAAATGACCTTTAAATCACTTGAAAAATTGGTTGAAATTCGTTACAATAAATTAGTTACAAAATATTTAATTAAACATTATTATGGCTAATTTTGGATAGGCTACCCGGTAGCAATGTATAACATTGTCGTTTATCATTCATTTAAATTAAGTTTTATTAAAAAACAGATAACTGCGGAAATCAGCAGCCGTATCTTCGACTATTATTTTATTTATGGTTGAATAATATGTAAGCAAGGAAAAATGCATTTTATTGACAATATTATTTAAATATTACTAGTTTTTCTAAAATTCTGAATTATATTATTGAGGGAGTGGTTTCAAAAAACTATAGAATTTTTTCGTTTTTTATATAAATTTTAGAAAGCTGCCTTTAATATCGTCAACGATACTTTATATTTTTACAGTGAATTTTTATATAATTCTTCCAAAATATATGAAAAACATTTGCTAGTTTAATAATAGCATCCTGTATTTTTTTGGTAGAACGTTGAACTTGTCAATTTGATGACTGTAAAATATTAATATATATACATTGAAGAAATGGAACGTATTACTGATATTTAAGAGGACCTAGAAAATTGTCTTGTTTATTAAAAGGGTTTGGAGAAATGCTAGTTATTTTATGCAAATTGCACTCTTTATCTGTTTCTACGTATTTTGACCATACCATGATCTCAGGTGGAGAACTTTAGTCCGAAATTTTCAATTCAATATTAAATTACCGTTCTGTGATTTATTAGTAGGTTATTGTGCCTGCTGACTTGAACCTGGACTGTGAAATATCAACTGTCAATCTATATATGTATTTGTCATCGTGGTATCACGTGTCTGTAATAAATTCTACCAAATTAAATTTTTTTTCCTTCTGACCATAAATACAAAAGGCGAATATTTTATTTCCTGCAAATTACACTTTAGTTTTCTCTCGATACTAGTTTCGACCATTTAATGGTCTCGTAAGATAAGCATTCTCGAACCGAGAGCAAAGATCACAGAAAACAACGACCTATTTAATATTTTGTTACGAAATATGTCGGCAAGATATTATATCTGCCAACATCTGATCCAAAATTGTAATATGTTGACAGTTAAAAGACAATTGTATTATTTTGCTCTAGATTCGTTACAGCTCCATTCACTGGTCGAAACAACTATGAAGAAAAAAGCAGAATGGAATTTGCAGGATATAAAATGTCTGTCTTTTATTCTGACGGTTTAAAGGTGAAAATATTAACTTGTTGAAACTTAGAAATAAATTAAAATTTCAATAAGAAATAAAAAAAAAAAAACAAAACATTTTACTACTACGTTTAACCAGTTGTCTTTACTTGTTCTCCATTTGGGTAGTTTATTTCCTGCAAATTCAACTCTGGTTCTCTCTCTGTATGTCTTTCGACCACCTAATGGTCTCGTCAGTGGAGCTCTTTCGAAGCAAGAGCAACATTTGCAGGAAACAACTGTGCATATAAAATATAAGTTCCGACATATGTCAGCAGGGTACTGAACCTGCAGACTCTTTAATACCATTCTCAAAAATATCTTCGGTCTAACGACATCTATATATCCACCGCAGAAGCGCGATACTTAAAAATTAAAACTTCATTAAAAAATAAATAAATCTTTTGGTGTCGTGTTAACTAGTTGCCTAGCAGTTTTATTTAAACATTTTATTTCCTGCAAATATAACTCTAGTTCTCTTTCTCCATACACCTTTGGATCACCTATTGGTCTTGTTAGTGGAGCTGTATTGAACCAGGAGCAACAGTCGCAGGAAATAACTCTCCATATAAAATATAAATTTTGCAACATATCGGCAGAATATTAAACCAGCAGACTTTTCAATAAAGCTCTACTGATGAGATCATTAGGTAGTCGAAACGCGTATGGAGGAAGAACAAGAGTTATACTAGCAGGAAATAAACTACAGTATACAGGGTGTCCGATAAGTACCTTCTATTTTCTTAGAAGTATACAGGGGAGGTCAAATTAACCATAATTTTTCATAAAAAAAATCCTATAGTGCCCCTTAACGGAGATACAGAGCCCTAAATGGGTTTTTTTTTGGATAATTTTATTGAGGGTTGCTTGTTATATGCATCTTCAACTTCAGTTGTTTTCATGGGGGCTGAAGAACAGAGGGGACAGGAATATTTTTTTAAAATTTTTTTCAATGATTGACTCCATTTGAAATCATGCAATGAAATTTTTCAAAAATAAAAAATGCTTTTTCCGTAAGATATATCATTATAGAAACTGGAAAAAGGGTATACGTATTTAAGCATTTTGCGAAAAAATCATTTTCGACGAAGTTATTGAGATTTTTAAAGTTGGAATTAGTGCTTTTGTGGTAAAGAAAAATTTTTGTTCAAAATTTTATATTTTTATGATTAGTCAATGTAATTTAATATTCCTTTTGGTCCAGGTCGCATAAACCTTGATAACAGCAAATTTTTCAAAATTACCAAAATGGCGGCCGTTCTTCGAAACGAAATCAAGAAAATTTTTTATGGTAGCTTGTTGTATGCTTCATTATATAATTATCATATTTTAAATTTTTTATGTTATCTAACAAAAACAGTTAAGTACGATTACGAAGTAGTATTGTAATAAATAAATCGACTTCGTAAACAAATTGTTACTTTCAAATATTTGTTCATATTATTCTACTTCTTTGATAAATAGTACGAAACCCTTTTTGATAAATATAAAAAAAGTACAAAAATTGTAACTGCACAGGGCGTCCGATAAGTACCTCCTAATCTCTCAGGAACATATAGGGAAGGTCAAAATAGTCCTATTTTGTCATAAAAAAATTCCTAAAATGCACTTTAATGAATATACAGAGCCTTGAAGGGGTAAAAATTTTGAACCGCCTTGTATAATTTAATGAAAGTTTAAAATTTTATGGGGCCATAAAGACTCATTAACAATACCCCAGTAGATGTTTTAGATCCTCAGGGAATTTAGGAACGGACTAGGAGACACACTCGAGCCAAATTTTGGATAGGTGTCATTTTGCAGAGCTAGAAACTGATTTTCGTTCTTCAAAAAATGTACTCTTAATCTTAATTGATTTCGATAAAACTGGTGGTTTTAAAGATCAATTGTTTTTAAGCAAAATACTCAAACGTTACTAATGCGAAACGCAAACTGTAAAAAGCAGGTTGTGATTGTTAATACATACATAATGAATTACTACTGACGGAACTTGTCAAGACCGCCTTTATATAAACATGATTTAAAAAAATGGAAAAATATTCTTACCCAAAGTATGGTGATATGTATATAATTTATGGTGAAGTGCTGTCAAATTCTTCGAAGGCCAAAAGATCGTATGCTGAAAGGTTTTCAGCTCGAACATTGCCAAATCGAAAAACCTTTGAAAGGGTTGATGGAAGCCTAAGGGAAGCAGGTAAACCATCGTAAGAGAGCTTGCGACACAAAACAATGTTACAGAATAGATTGTACATGACGCTTTAACAGAACAGCTATTTCACCCGTACTACGTTGAAAAAGTACACGCTATGTCTCCGAATAATTATCCAGCAACATAACCTAAATAACAATTTTTCCAATTTTATTTTTTTATCAATGAGACCGGTTTTACAAGAGATGAAATTATCGATTCACACAATTTACATTCTTGGTTTGATGAAAGCCCGCACGCTATAATTCAGTACAAACACTAACAAAGGTTTATTGTAAATGTGTGGGCTGGCATCATCGAAAATAACCTTATAAGTCCTTTGTTTTGGAAGGAAGCCTCAATGGTGAGATTTCTTTACAATTTTTGCAGCAAAACTTAAATAACTTATTGAAAGACGTACCTCTTGATAGAAGGATGCAAATATAGTACACGCATGATGGTGTTCCACCTTATTTTACCTGTATAATACGTCAACACTTAACAGGCATTTTTGGCCCTCGATGGATAGGTCGAGGTCGGCCTATTTTATGGCCACGAAGGTCTCCTGACCTAAATACTTTAGATTTTTACTTCTGGGGACATCTAAAAGAACTAGTTTCTTCAACACCATAAATAGTGGAGAAGAACTACTAGCGAGATTAGTAAAGCTTTTTAACGAAGTCCATTATAATGCCGGAATATTATTTACAGTGCAGCGGAAATATATTCGAAAAATAAGAATATTTATTAAACTATGTGGAGCCCATATTGAACATTTGCCAAAATAAGATTTAAAGGTTTGCACTCTTTTTTCATTTTAATAATATTTTTAATTAATTGATCCCCGATCAACCCTTTATAAAGTTTCTTAACTTGATAATGTCTGAGCTGGAAATCTTTCAACATCTTTTTGCCTTCGAAGAGTTAGACAATGCTTCCCCATAAACTAAAGCAGATCAGCACATCCTGCATATTTAATTTTTACCTGTTTGTGTTTATCATTAATAAATTTTGAGTTTTTCGCATAAATATAAAATGGCGGATCAAGTAAACAACGGTTGTGCCTGCTCCCAGTGTGAAAATGACATTAGGAGGAATTCAGCCTCAATATCGTGCAGTAAGTGTTTTTCATGGTATCATAAGGGGTGTATCAACCTGTCAACGAAGGACTTCAATAGAATTTCTATAGAGTTTAAGAAATCCGGTACTCATTCGTGGGTTTGTTCGGTTTGTGAGGTTACGAGGCTAGATTTTGGCGGGAATCGTCCGTCGATATGTTATCAGCGATCTGAGCGTCACATTCCGACTAGTGCTACGAGGGTGTCGATATCTGGCAACAGCTGCCAGGTTGCGGCTCCAAGTGCTTTGCCGGACCGTTTGGAGATTGGTTCTGTTTCCGGCAATCATGGAGTGAATATCAAGGCCCTTCTAGAGAAAAAACAATTTGGTATGAAAGATGCGGTGTTAGTTATAACACAGTTACATAGTGTGATTCTGGAGCAAAGCAAAACAATGGAAAATTTATTGACCGAATTAAAATCCCTACAAATTAACAACACAAAAATAGAAGAGTTAGAAAGGAATGTCAGTGAACTTCGGGATGAGATAGCATCTCTTAAGGAGGAACGTGGCACTCATATGAATGGTCAGAGCACGGAGGCTGTTCGGAATGCTTCCGAATCTGTACTTAAGGAAGTTAGAGATAGAGCGACAAGAGAGAATAATATTATTTTGCACAATGTCCTTAAGTCGAATTCTGATGATGTTCACGAGAGAATACAGCATGACAACCAGATGCTGATGGATGTACTGGCGTCTGTGAGTGTAACTTCTGAGAATTTTAAGACCATTAGATTAGGTCGCCCTTCGGGAAATGCTCGACTATTGAGGGTAGTGTTTCGTAATTCTCAAATGGCCAGCGGGTGCCTAAGGCAGCGGCGAGCTTTGGTGGAGTCTCATTCTGATGTTCGTATGTCGGCTGATATGAATATTGCTCAGAGAGCTCATTTAAGGAAAATGTATCAGGAGTTGGCTGTTAGAAAGGAAAATAGGGAGAATGATTTGGCTATACGTTTTCTATAGGGTGAACCAAGAATTGTTAAGTCGAGACTATCAAAAAACGGAGCAAACGGACAGATTGTGTAAGGGACTCAGAACTTTTTCCGGATGAATATATTGTGTTTCGGTGTGATAGGGTGACATCAAGAGTAGGAGGTGTTACTGTTGCAGTGAATAAATCTATAGACACTTCTCCGCTGGATATCGATGGATTCTTTGAAGTGGTCCCGAGTGTGGATATGGTTGGCTTCCGGATTGTTGTGGACTCTGTTAAATTTGTTTTAATTTTAATCTACATACCTCCCTCTTGTGTCGTGGCTGATTATGTGGCATTGTAAGAGTTTATTGAATCTTTGGAATATCTTTATGATAGAAACCTTCTGGTGATGGATGATTTTAACATCCCTAAATTTGACAATTACAGATATGGTAACGATCCTAAAAGTGAGTTGGCTTACAACTTTATGGATTTTTTCTCCCTAAACCAATATAACAGTATTGTTAATGCCAACAATAGATATTTAGACTTAATATTTGCTAATTTTAATTGTGTTGTGCGGAGAGATGAAGGTCCAATGATCTTGGAGGATGTTCATCACCTATCGCTGGCAGTTGAGTTGGAGCTTGGCCCGATTCGGCGGAAGGGTTTTCTCGTGGATAGTAACAGTTAATCTAAGTGCTACAATTTTAAAAAAGCTAATTTTAATTCTCTTTATGGTGACCTTACGTCCGCTGATTGGGCTGAGCTGGATCGGTACTCAGGTGTTAACATGTGTCCGTGCCACTCTTCAAAAATAAGGGTCGCTCTTTTCCTGTATGGTATGACGCGGATATTATTCGTAGTTTGAAACGTAAGAATAGCGTTTTTAGAAAGTATAGAAAAACGAAAAGGGTCATTTATCTTAACAAATTTAAATTGATGAGAGCGCGGACCAAGCAGATGATAAAAGCCTCATATCGGCGTTACATTGAGCGTATAGAGAGAGATATTGGAAAGGACCCCAAATCATTTTGGAGGTATGTTCAACAGAAAAAAAATTGCTGCGCTATTCCCGATAGAGTGTCGTATCAGGGTAAACTTTCAATCACCCTAATGATATTGTTATAATGGAATATCGTCCACTGAAGAGGTTAGTCTGGGGGATTTGGGCAATAATACAGTTGCAGTTCAGGTCTTTACGGAACAGGATATAATAAAAATTACGAAAGAGCTTAAACCTAAAATGTCTAGTGGGCCAGATTTTGTTCCAAGTTTTTTTATTAAATACACTATAAATGTTTTAGCGGCTCCTCTATGTAAAATTTTTAATGCCTCTCTTAAGCAGCTCGTGTATCCCAAGAGATGGAAGGTAGCTAAAATATGTCCCGTATTTAAGAGAAAAAATAGAACCGAAGTGGAAAATTACAGGCCTGTCTCTCTGATATGTGGTTTTTCTAAGATCTTTGAGATGCTGTTGTATAACTTTATTATCAACAAAGTCGAACATTTGTTGTCTACAAAACAGCATGGATTTTTGAGGGGTAGGTCAACATCCACTAATCTGGCGTCTTTTCTGCAGTTTACAGCGGATGCTGTGGATGCGGGCGGCCAGGTCGATGTTGTGTTTACCGACTTCTCAAAGGCCTTTGACAAGATGAGCCATAGTTTGATTCTGGCAAAGGTTTCGAAGTTTGGTTTTACTGATCAATTTGTGTGGTTTTTTAAATCATATTTATTTAATAGGTCTCAGTATGTCCAATATAATGGCTTTCAATCAAAGTACTTTGCGGCCTCTTCGGCGGTCCTCAGGGCTCAAATTTCGGCCCTCTCTTGCTTTTAATTTTTATAAACGATATCGCTGAATCAATTGATGTTGAATTCCTACTATTTGCTGATGATTTGAAAATGTACGTCCAAATTCAGTCGAAGGAGGATTGTGATAGATTGCAAAATAGTGTTAGTGCAGTTCAGAGGTGGTGTGTGAATAATCAATTGTTATTGAATGTGAGCAAATGTTCAGTGATGTCTATAACTCGTAAAATATCTCCAATTCTATACAGTTATCAAATAAATAATGATCTACTTAAAAGAGTTGATGCAGCTAAGGATTTGGGTGTTGTATTGGATTCTAAACTTAACTTTAACCTTCATTATAGCAGAATAGTGTCTGAAACTAATCAAATGATGGGTTTAATTATTAGAAACTGTAGATCATTTAAGAATATTGAAAGCCTAAAATTATTGTTTATAGCACTAGTAAGAAATAAACTTGAATACTGTTCACTTGTTTGGGCTCCAATTTCTAATAAATATGTTTTGGCTATGGAGAACGTTCAGCGCAAGTTTATGAAGTATTTGTGGTTGAAAACTGAGGCAGTGTACCCACCGGTCGGGATAGATAATCGACTGTTGCTGGATAAATTTAGTTTGCAAAGTCTTGAAATGAGACGTAACTTACATTCAGTTTTATTTTTATACAAGCTAGTCAACGGCCAGATTGTTTGTCCTCAGCTTTTGGGCGAGATAAATTTTAATGTGCCACGATTGACGAGCAGGCATGGTGTATACTTTCATTTAAGGATACCTAGGACTAATGTATATTGTATGTCGCCAATATATCGAATGTGTTCTGTGTTTAATAGGGTGTCGCAATCGTGTGATCTGAGTATGAGTTATACCCAGTTTTTACGTTCCTGTTCAGTATTATTGTAGTTCTGGGACTGCTATTGTGATATTATTTCTGTTATTTTGTAATAAGTACGTTTTTTTTGTGTTATATTTTATTACGTGATATTATGATATTATTTTTGTTATTTTGTAATAGATGTTTTTTTTGTCTGTTATATTTTATTACGGCCCTATTAATTATTGTTGTTGGGCTTTGATGTTTATAAATAAATAAAATAAATAAATAAATAAAACCCGATTTATCTCGAAAACCGCCTCCAGTTTTATCAAAATAAATTCGGAATACCTTTTTTGAAGAGTAGTGGCCAAAGTATTTAAAAAATCAGTTTTTAACACTTTAAAATGATACCTGTCAAAAATTAGGCCCAATGAGTGTGGCTGCAAGTTCGTTCCTGACTTCTCTGATATCCTAAAACATCCAGTGCCATATGGTTCAATGAGTCTTTATGGCTTGTATAAAATATTTAAATTTTATTAAATTATACACGTCGGTTCAAAATTTAGAGCCGATAAGGTAAATCGCTGGATACCCGTTGAGGACTCTGTATCTCTGTTAAAAGGCAGTTTAGGTTTTTTTCTTTGACAAAGGGGGATTATTTTCATCTCCCCTGTATGTTGCCGAGAAATTAGTACTTACCAGACATCCTATATATTATATTAACCTGAAAAATTTTCGACAACTTCCTAAAATCCATGTATACTTAGTTTTAGTTATATGAAGTTATGCGTTATATAGGTATTATTGTTTTTAAATCGATGAAATATTCCAATAATCGAAATTTTATTACGTATTAAACACTACATTTGCTGTTTTCCGTTTGAAAACTGGTAAAATCTATTTTAAATGTAGATCGGAAATTATTTGATTTTTAAAAGATCTATCCATTACCTTATCTGAAACATTAGTGTGCTATTTCAACTCCTTTTTTTTTTAAATTTCAGCTATAATCGGTGCCTTTGACCAAATTTCTCCTTGACACAACCGAGGCCAGCAGCTAATAGGCGTATATATAATACATATAATCAACAAGTCAAAAAATATTGTTCATTTTAAAATATGTATAGTAATAGTCAGATAATTGGAAGATAACATAAAAAACTGTGAGATGTAAATTCTTAACTAATTTTATATTTAAATGAAAATATGTCTCGAAGAGCCTAGTTTGTTGCTCATGCTGCTAGCGGAAATAATCTAAAAACACAAACAACCATGTCGAAATACCTACAAAGTTCGACGTTTTCGAACTTATTAAAACTATATCTTTTGAACCATGATAACTGATAACAAACTGGCTTTAATGGCGATATTTACCTTTCGAAATGGCATATTATTATAACATATTTCCTTTATTATTAAAAATATTTGAGAGTTAATTTTTGTGTATTTTTAATAAATAAGTATAATAATAATAATATAAGACTACATATAGAAATTTTTTTTTTGAAATAAAAAACTTATCCCTACACAGGGTACGGGTAAAAATAACTAATAGTAATTTTAGCCCAAAAATGTATTTTGTTTATTTAATATTTTTATTATATTGAACATCCCATATCCTAAAAATAATAACGAAATAATCTCTATAAATATATTGATGTAACATATATAATAAGTTTTTCTTTTTGTATAAGAAATAATTGAAAAATAAACTTAGTTTTAGTGTGTATCCCATCAATACAGTGATGTAGGTTTTCATCAAGCTTTTATAATTCTTCGAATATTTTCCCGTTGGATTACAATTAATTTTCCGGCATTAATACGGACTTTGTTAGAATGCTGTGCTATTCTCGCTAGTAGTTGATCTCTAGTATTTACTGGTGTTGAATAAACTAGTTCATTTAGATATCCCCAGAAATAAAAGTATAAAAAATTCTATTCACGCTAGTAGTTCCTCTCTATTTATTGGTGTTGAATAAACTAGTTCTCTTAAATGTTCCCAGAAATAAAAGTCTAAAAAATTTGAGTCTGGATAACTTGGTGTCTATAAAACGGGCCCACCTTGACCTATCTATCGAGAGCCAAAAAAACATTTGTTAAGTGTTGACGTATTATAGGGTTAAAATGAGGTGGAGCATCATCATGCATGTACCACATTTGTATTCGTCTATCGTGACGTACGTCTTCCAAAAAATTATTTAAATTTTGCTGCAAAAATTGTAAATATATTTCACCATTGAGTCTTTCTTCCGAAAAAGTGGACTTATAAGTTTATTTCCGATGATGCCAGCCCACACACTTACAATTAACCTTTGTTCGTGTTTGTTTTCATTACCCCAATAATGTAAATTGTGTGAGTTTAATATGCCATCTTTTGAAAACCGGCCTCATCGGTAAACAAAATAAGGTTGGAAAAATTAAGATTTACTTTTCAATGTGATACGGGTTACAGTTTCATAAACTATTTGAAAGATTCCTCTACGTAAGCGTCTTGTGCTCTCCTGGGAAGACCCTCGCCACCACATCGCGGCAAGAATGACTCTGAATAAACCGTATAAAAAATCAATTCGTTAACTCTAATAATAATTTTGTAATTATCCCTTATTGAAAAGTTTTTGGACTTGGCAATGTCCGAGTTGAAAATCTTTCAGCATAAAATTTTCTTGCCTTCGAAGAATTTGACAGGGCTTCACCATAAATTAAATGCGTATTAGCATACTCTGCGTAAGAATATTCCTCCATTTTTAAAAATTATTTTTACTTGTAGACGGTTTTGACAAGTTCGGTTAATAGTAACTCATTATATCTCTATTTAAAAAAAAACAACCCGATTTTTACCTATTTGTATATAGCATTGGTAACATAAAAACCGGTTTATCTCGAAAACTGTCAGTTTTGTCGAAATAAATTAAAAATATCTTTTTTGAAGAGAAACAACGTAAGTATTTACAAAATCAATTTTCAGCTCTGTAAAATGACACCTGTTAAAAATTAGGCCCAACGAGTGTGGCTGCAAATCCGTTCCTGACTTTCTGATGATATAAAACATGTACTCAGTATGGTTTAATGGGCCTTTATGGCCTTTATAAAGTATTTAAATTTCCTTAAATTATACAAGTCTCTTCAAAACTTAGAGTCGACAGGATAAATCGCTGGGTAGCCCTTTAGGGCTCTGTATCTCCGTCGAGAATTTCTTTTTCTATTACAGAGTTGAATTGTTTTAACCTACCTTGGATACTTCCAAGAAATTAGGAGGAAATGTATTGTCAACGCCCCGTCGATGTCGATAAAGGTTTCTAAAACAAACCTACCATTCCACAACGCATACGAAACTCCGATAGCGAGTTGATGCGGCGCCGCCTCCGTAGGCATTCCTGCTTGATAGATAAATTGTTACGGATGTAAAAGACTATGCACCCCCTTTGATTTGTCGATATTCAAACTTCTCTTATATTTTTAATATATAATGAAAAAGTACTTTTTATTCGAGTCGATAAACTACGCCGGTTTTAGGCGCAAATTGAAAGTTTTTATTACTAGTAAAATCAGTTTTTCAAAAAGAAGCAACAAATCAAGTTACTATCTTTCAAATTTAGTCAAATCTGAAAAACAGTTAAGAAAAGTTTTTTTTAATGAAAAATATTTAATAAGTAAAATCCTCTTTGCATTTTAGTAGATGTAAAATTAGTAAAATCTTAGAATTATGACAGTATTCAATTATTTAATGTCTCATGAATATTCAAATATGGCGACACTCATTTTTGCCATGGGAGACCAAATGGAAATGTAGAAGAAGCAAGGCGGTTGTACGTGGAAGCATACCCTGAAAGAAATATCCCATATGCCCAAACATTCACCAGCGTCCATCGAGGGGTGAGCGAAATCGGATCATTAAAAATAATTTTGGTACTAAAGGAGTACTAAGATCGGATAAAAGTGTTGAAAAGGAATGGTCAATTTTAGGGCTTGAGAAATCCTTTCTGAACAACTTCCTTACCACCTTCATAAACAAATGGTGCAAGCCCTGTATGAAGGTGCCGAATAATTGCGACAAAACATGTGCAATCAAATTTTTTCAAAAATATGAACAAAATTATCAGTTCACTAAAATTATATTATTCAGCGATGAAGCTACATTTACACGTGATGGTGTTACCAATTTTCATAATATTCATCAGTACTCTGATGAAAACCATCATGCTATTATAGAACGGCAACATCAGTACCAATTATTTTTTAACATATGGAAAGAATTATTTAATTAATATCTTGTTAAATGACTATTTGTGGTCTGTATCCTGAAAGACCCTTTTTTCTTCTGTCGTGAAGGCATTTACTCGAACAGTATGCCATCTGAATTGTTTTTGGAGGACAAGAGCGCGGTCATGGGTACTGGGGTTGCTGAACTTTTTGCTAAATACTTCAGCAAAGTGTACACTCATGTAACTGTGAAGTGCCCGGTGGCTGTCTCAGCTGATATAAAGGTCTCCAACTTCGCCATATCGATTTCTGACATTTACGCCCGAACTGTATTGTCTTCACCCATATAAGGGCCCTGGCCTTGATGACGTTCATCCAATGCTTCTGAAAAACTATTCGTTCGTTCCAGCTCGACCACTTCATCAGATTTTCAATGAATCTCTTAGGCAGGGTATTTTTCTTCAATTTTGGGAAACGGGTGGTTCATATTCATTAGGCCGGCAGCAAGGCTGATATTCGGAACTATAGACTTATTAGCATAATAAATACTACTCCTAAAATCTTTGAGAAGCTGGTTAATGCCTTTCTAACCTCTATTTTTAAGTCTGTCATCATTAAGGAGCAGTTTGGTTTTTGTGCTGGCAGGAACACTGAGGTGAATCTGGTATTTTATATGGGCGGGTTGTCTGGGGCCTTGAAGGGGATTCAAAGTCCACTCAGTGTATACTGACTTTTTAAAGGCATTTGATAGGGTGCCTCAAAGGTTTCTACAGGATAAGCTTCGGAGTTTGGGTATCTCTGGTCCACTGTTTTGTTGGATTAAGACCTATCTGAGTAATTGTCGTCAGGCAGTGCGGGTGAATGATTTTATTTCTTCCGAGATATCAGTGTTTTCAGGTGAGCCTCAGGGATCTCACGTGGGTCCATTATTGTTCAACTTATTCATTAAAAATGTATCCATGTGTTTAAAGTCAAGTACGTTCTTACTATTTGCGGATGACATGAAGGTCATCGACAGTTACAGTGACTGCTTGGAGCATCAGGGGGGCCTTGATAATTTGTTTCCTGGTGCAAAATGAATAGGATGAGTTTGAATATACCTAAAAGTTAATTCATTAAGTTTTCCAAATCGCGTTATCCACTGGACTTTCACTATCACTTGGATGGTAGGCCGCTGACATCCATTGATTCTGTGCGGAACCTGGTAGCCTTTTTTGATTACACCCTTTCATTTGTTTCACAAATCGTTGATATTGTTAGTAAGTCCCTCAGGATGTTAGGTGTTATTAAACCTCATGCTAAAGAGCTTTCCACTGTGAAGTCCCTTAAAGAATCTATTGCTCGTTTGTTCAAACACATCTTAAGTATGCTTCTTGTGTTTGGAACCTCCACTATGAATCACATGTGAGAAGGTCTCTCAGATATATTAACATGAAATTCAATGGGGGTGCTGATCTTGATTATGCTGCTTTGTTCTCCGAGTTGAATTTGATCCCCCTTGCTAATAGAAGCAAGGGTAGAGACTTACAACTGCTCTTTACAATTATAAAGAGTATCACCTATTGCCCGCGCCTGTTGTCGAATGTTGGTCTGAGGGTTCCTCCTAGGAGAGCTCGTGCTTCCCATATATTTAACCGAAGTTTTCACAGAATAAATTATACAAGCGATTCTTTTATATTAAGGGTGGCTGGATATGCTAACAGGTTGGGTGACTTGAATTTCTTTGATACGTCCTTGCATCATTTTAAACAAAGGCTGTTGGAATTGATTGTCGATTGATGTTTTATGTTTTTGCTGTTGCAGGTTAACGAGTTGTCTACGATTTTCCTTTAACTTCTTGTTCTTGGGCGCCAGATAGCTCAAACTAACAATTAGACTCACTTATATGAATATTAGTAAAGCTAAACACTCCCACGCAGTTGTAACTTTTTATTTATTCACTTTTAAACAATAATTATTCAAAACTTCTTCAAAATAAAAGTTTAAACTAACGCTTTTATTATTCGATGCGCCGTTCTCCCAAATCAGCACTTGTTCCTCTTTTCTTTTCCGAATGCCGGTGGCGCCATCTCTTAGCTCTTATCAAAGATATATTTATAAGGTTAATATATAAGTTTCGACGACATGCCCCCCCCCTCCCCTTTGAAGAATGGCGCAACGTGAAAACACAATATAAATATATAATTTATATCTAAATGTAGTATTACAATCACTGGTAATATTTCCGATAACACAACTACAACTTACATAATTTTCTAATAGTAAAGTATACATATTTCAATACATTTTCTTTTATGTACAACACGAACATTACTTTTTCTTTCTAACGCGCTTAGTTTTTCGAACATCAGGTAAAACATTTTCCTTCTTATTTAGAGTACTAATCGGTGAATTAATTTGGACAGGTTCTTCTGGATTCCCTCGGTGTTCTTCTAACCACTCGGAATCACCAATATACATAATTTCCTAATAATAAAGTATACATATTTCAATACATTTTCTTTCATGTACCACACGAACATTACTTTTTCTTTCTAATGCGCTTAGTTTTTCGAACATCAGGTAAAACATTTTCCTTCTTATTTAGAGTACTAATAGGTGAATTAATTTGGACAGGTTCTTCTGGATTCCCTCGGTGTTCTTCCAACCACTCGGAATCACCAATAGGTACATTTGTGTCTAGTGACACTGACACCTGGGAGAAGGTACCAATATTTTCTTCACTTATTGACTCGAAACTCAAGGGACCAGCTTCTTCAGCTCCAGACTCATTAGCTTCTTGAAGTTCCACTTCATCAAGATTTGGTCCACCATTTAGAGGTTGGGCCGGTCTGAGATAATCAATATGAATAGGAAGGATTTGATTATCTCGTTGAATATCGTATATTACTGTACTCTTAGTTCCAACAATCGAATATGGGACTGACCACACCGGGTCAAACGGATGCTTACCATGTCGATTATCTTTTACCCATACTTTATCGTCAACACGTAGCTGAGGGCGTTTTCAGGATTGCGGAGAACAGTATTTTTCTGGATATTTGTCTTGCTGAACCATGATTTCCTCGTTTCGTTCTTGTCTGGTTTTAAAAGCAGCATCATACTTTACATTAAGTTGCTTAGGTAGTTGTCACTCACCCGGCTTGGGTAAATCATAACCAAGAAATACTCTACTAGGTGTAGTGTTGCTAGCAGCATTTTTCCGGGTTCGTATGAGAAATAAGGCCTAACTTAGATATTTCTGCCGCTGA
Source organism: Diaprepes abbreviatus (assembly GCA_034092305.1). Taxonomy (NCBI): domain Eukaryota; kingdom Metazoa; phylum Arthropoda; class Insecta; order Coleoptera; family Curculionidae; genus Diaprepes; species Diaprepes abbreviatus. The sequence continues at coordinate 947,651 of JASJET010000026.1, forward strand.
CTTTTAGGTTTGTCAGCCATTAAAACTTTTAAAACCTTTTTGAACTTTTGATTTCGTAATTCGACTGGGTTAGCTCTAGTATGGTAAATTGCAGTATGAAAAACCTTAATATTTCTTTGGTTACACATGTACTGATGGCTTACAAATTGAGGACCGTTATCAAAAATAATAGTCTCAGGTATTCCATAACGACTAAAGATTTCTGTTTCCAAGAAGTCAAGTCAATTCTTGGATCGCGCTTCCACCCATCGGGTAAAAACATCTTTCACTGCTAGAATATATTGGTGAACTTTATATGATGGTGGATAAGGTCCAAAGATATCGATGCTTAACATTTGCCAAGATTGAGTAGGAGTATGAGGTTCTAGAGTTGCATGAGGTTGAGTCCGCGTTCGAACGGTAGCACATATAACACGAGCACTAATATAACGTTCATCCGATTTCTGCAAGTTTTTCCAGTAATATTTTTGCGCTATTGATCGAACAGTCTCGTCTCTTCCTGGATGAGCAGTATCAGGCTGGTCATGATTGTAATAGATTACATACGACACACAGTCTTGAGATACGTATAGTTTTTCGCCCGTTGAATGCAATTTCCAAAGCTTACCATCACGTACTACGTAATTGCGATAAAATGATTCATCACGACGCGAACTGGGTCCTTCAGTCCTTATACGATGCCACTTGGTAATTTGGAATTGAATTTGCTGAGAGCTTTCCTGTCCATTGATTACATTTTAATATTGGTCTGAAGAGGTTCTGATTTGATTAACTTGAAGGGGCTCAGTTAAGTCTGTCTTGGTCAAATTAGTAGGTATATATATAGTCTATGGTCAATATAGTTGTTCAGGTCGTCAGTATAAGGAGTGTTACGCATAGAATCGGACGGATTTCTAGATAACAAATCAGGTAACTCATTATCTTTTCCCGATATATGTTCAATAGTACAAGAAAACTCTTGCAAAAGAAAAGACCAACGAGTAAACTTGGATTTAATTTCCTTATTTCTCTTTAGCCAAAGTAAGGAACGATTATCCGTTCTTAAGACAAACGTTTTTTCCTCTAAGTAATGCCTGTATCTTTTAATAGCCCATACAACAGATAAACATTCTTTTTCATTAATATGATTAATTAAATCAGTTTTTGAAAATGTAGCACTACCATACGAAATAATATATTTCGAATTATCAGGCCCCATCTGATACAAAACACATCCCATTACCCTATCACGTGAGTCTGTCTGTAAAATAAAATCTTTATTATAATCAGGTCTATGTAAAACTAAAGGTTTGGCTACTAAATGTCTTATGTTTCTAAATGCCTCGTCTTGTTCGTTAGACCATATAAACCTATGATTTTTTTTGAAGCAAGGGTACAAATGGAAGACCTTGGCGTCTCCGAAAGCTTTCACTGTATCACAAATTCGAGGTAAATTTGATGGTTCATCCAGGGTTATATCGTTAGGCGCGCGAAAATCTATGCAAAACCGAGGATTGGAATTTTTTTTTTTTCAATCAAAACTATAGAAGACGAATATTCTGAATCACTGGATTCAATTACACCAGTTTGTAACATCTCATTAATCTGATCTTCCAAAATATTTTTAAATTTCGGTGAGAGTGTATAAGGTCTTTGTTAAACTACTTTATTTTCTGTTAAACGAATGATATGTTTAGTAGTATTAGTAATTGATTGAATACCTGGACTAGTAAACAAATCAACGAATTCTAAGAATATTTTTTTATTATATATCTCCGGTAATTTCAAATCACTCGGTAATAAACTAATATCAGAACAAGGTGGAGCAAAATTGGATCAAAAAATTGTTTTTCTTGGAGAATGACCCAAGCCATTAAAATTTCCCCTGAAATTTTAATTAAATTATTTTTTAGAAATTCAGATCGAGAACATCTGATCGGATTATATTTACAGGAGACCCTGAATCTAATAAAGCATTCCTATTTCGATCATTTAAATCTAAACTTAGTCTAGGTAAGTAAGTCATTAACAGGTAAGACTGGGATGGTAATATCTTTTTTGTTTATATTTATTTGGTTTTGTTCTACTGATTTATCATCTGCAAACCAGCAGAACCCTATACATTTCCCTGATCGTAGGGATTTATTGGGCAATCACAATGAAAATGTATTTCTTGACAATATCTATACGGAGTAGATGGTTTATCCCATTTTGCATTATTTTTATTTGTACTTCGTAAAGATGGTGCTACATAGGTCAAATCACCTTTAATTTCGTTTAAATCGTACTCAATCTGAGATGCTACCTTTATCAGCTCTTCGATACTTACAAATTCATGTGGAAATCGAAGATTAGCTCTAATTTCAGGCTTCAGTAAATTTAAAATTATCGAGGCTCTATTTTTTTCTGAAGTATCAGGCAATAATCTTTGAAAAAGAGCTGCTTTTTTAGTAATAAAAACTTCCACCAATTCTTTATTTTTTTGCTGATCCCCATACAACTTAGTTGTCGACTGTGCAATAGCATAACTAGAGTTAAATTTACTCAAAAACCTGTCTACAAAGATGTCAAATGTTAGGCTTAAATACCTATATGGGTCCACCCACAGGAAAGCCTCACCGTCTAATCGAGTCATGGCCAGTTCTACTTTAGAACTATCATTAGTTATATTATTTTGAATTTTGTTTCTATTTGTTGACCGTGTAGTTTTAATTAGTTTTTACTTTTTTGGGTTTCGGTCATATTATTACTTTATAAAAGAATTAACACATGTTTTTTCTGACGTTTCGGTTTATTTTATTGATTAAACCATCTTCAGAGAATTACTGTAAGTATGAAAAGGAATATGTAAATTTATGCTATATAAACTGAAAATTTTACTTTCTTACCTAATGTTAACAGGTGGTTCACTTGAAAAACTTACATTTAACTATTTTACTACTTTAATACAATATAATTAAACACTTCTTATTTAATATAAATATAAATATAAAAAACTATTATTTTTTGATGCATTTTTTTTCACATCTGGTTTGTTGTGCTTTTGACGGAGTACTACTAAAGGGTTTGAAAGTTTCTGGACCATCTGCAATTTTATTGCCCTATTAGATTCGTATATACATTACTCAGGTCATTTGTGTCCGTTCTGAAATTCATTGTACCGGGTGTTCTTTTAATGTGGATCATTTCTTTAATTGTTCTTTTTTTGTAATTAATTTCTTTGTCTAAAATCTCCACGTTGTTAAAATCGATGTTGTGCATGTTATCAATTGCATGTTTGGCTAAGGCGGTTTTATTATCGTTATTGTGATGTCTAATGCTGTATTTGTGATTTTGTATTCTATTTTTTAAATACTGTTTGGTTTGACCGACATATGTTTGGTTGCAATCTAAGCAATTGATCTTGTAAATGACATTTGTTTGTTCGTCTTTAGGGATATCAGGTTTTAGTTTTGTGTAAAGGTTTTTGAAATTATTCGAAGGTTTTTCAGCTATTTGGATATCATATGGTTTTAGCACTTTTTTAATGGGATTAGTAATTTCTGGTATATACGGCAATGATATGTATTTTTGGGTTGAAGGAACATTGCTTTTTGTTGGCTGATTGTTGTTATAGATTTTATCTACTCGGCTTTTTATTATGGGTTCAATAAATTTCTTTGGGTAATTGTTTTTCGCTAAAGTGTCTTTAACTTTTTTTAAATTTTGCGGTCTAAATTGTGGATGGGAAAATTTGATAGCTCTATCGGTTAGTGTTGTGACCACACTCTTTTTGTATTTTATGGGTGCTGCAGAATTGTAATTTAAGTATCTCCCTGACCATACCGGTTTTGTGTACCAGTTTGTTTTTATTTTACCATTGTGATCATATTGAATAGTAATGTCGAGGAAATTAATGGTTTTGTTATTTTCTTTTTCCAATGTAAATTGTATTTTATTATGATAACTATTAAATTTATTGAGGGTGTACTGAACTTTGTCTTCCGGTATGCATAATATACAGTCGTCGACGTATCTTTTAAAGAAAAAAGGTTTGTAATTTAGTTGTTTAATTACACTTTCTTCTAGAAGTTCCATGACAAGGTTTGCTATTGTTGCAGATATTGGTGAACCCATGGCAACACCGTAGATTTGTGAAAAGAAAGAATCTTGAAAGCGAAAAAAGGTTTGCGTTAAACATAATTTGGTAGCTTCAATAAAATCATTTTTTGTTAATGGTGTGAAGTTTTTTATTTTTTCCCAATAATTTTCTATGCTTTGAATAGCTAAGTTAATGGGGATATTAGTGTATAGGGATACCACATCAAAAGATACTAATATGTGACCTTGAGGGATAGTTTTATTTTTAATATAGTCGCTAAATTCCCATGAGTTTTTGACATAATAATCATTTTTACCTAGAAGTTTACTGATAATATCCGATAAGTATTTTGATAAATTGTATGTGGGTGACTGTATATTACTAACAATAGGACGAAGTGGGGTGCTTGGTTTATGTAACTTTGGAAGGCCATATATGTAGGGAGCAAGACCATTATTACAATTAAGCTTAGTCTTTAATTCTTTTGTTATTAGGTTTCGTTTAAACCAATCATTTACAAGTCTATTGACCTTAGATTGTACCCTACTAGTTGGATTGTGGTTTTCTTTTTTATAGGTGGAGGTGTCATTTAGCAGGTTATACATTTTTGCGTTATAGTCGTCTTTGTCCATAATAACAGTTTTATTACATTTGTCGGCAGTTAAAATATATAAGTTTGGATTACTTTTTAAAAATTGTTTGGTTTCTTTGATGTAAAATTTAATCTGGTTATTAATTTTTTTACTAGAGTGGAGAATTTTGTTTTTATAATTTGTTAATATATTACAAATTTTATTACGAATTATTTCTTTGTTTTCAATACTTAGTGATTCTATGGTGTTTTCAATGTTCGAAATGATGTTTTCGCAGGGAAAACGATTTGTGGGTAAAGAAAATGAGAATTTTTGTCCTAACGAGAGTATGTATTTTATATGTTTAGGTATAACGGTTTGTGATAAGTTTTTTATCCAGTTTTCATTTGGTGTTAGTTTTTCTTGTATTTTATTTTGTTGGTTCATTAAATTGTTTATTTTATTGATATGTCTATTTTTAATTTTATCAGAGATTATGTTGAATCTTTTATTTTGATTTTCGTAAAAATTTTCAAGAAATTTTGAATTAAACGAACCGCTAAGTGCATTTTTAATGGTATTCATCGATTTGTTTAAAAAATTTATTTTGGAATAAGCGTCACTAATATGTATATTTAAGATATGGATGTAAAAAATATGCAATGCGCGTTTGAATTGTTCGTTATATTTTTTGTTATGAAATGAGTAATTTTTTTGTTTGATTTGTATAAATTTGGGTACCAATTGCAGATGTTTACATTTAGTGAGAAATTTGAAAACGGCTTGGGGAAAAAAGCCACAAAAGGAGAAAATGGAAAGGAGCACCAACAACGCGAACTCAATCCAGAAATACAAAAACATAGTTAGTAAATTAGCAAAAGAAAACAACAGAAAAAAATTTCTCACTAAATGTAAACATCTGCAATTGGTACCCAAATTTATACAAATCAAACAAAAAAATTACTCATTTCATAACAAAAAATATAACGAACAATTCAAACGCGCATTGCATATTTTTTACATCCATATCTTAAATATACATATTAGTGACGCTTATTCCAAAATAAATTTTTTAAACAAATCGATGAATACCATTAAAAATGCACTTAGCGGTTCGTTTAATTCAAAATTTCTTGAAAATTTTTACGAAAATCAAAATAAAAGATTCAACATAATCTCTGATAAAATTAAAAATAGACATATCAATAAAATAAACAATTTAATGAACCAACAAAATAAAATACAAGAAAAACTAACACCAAATGAAAACTGGATAAAAAACTTATCACAAACCGTTATACCTAAACATATAAAATACATACTCTCGTTAGGACAAAAATTCTCATTTTCTTTACCCACAAATCGTTTTCCCTGCGAAAACATCATTTCGAACATTGAAAACACCATAGAATCACTAAGTATTGAAAACAAAGAAATAATTCGTAATAAAATTTGTAATATATTAACAAATTATAAAAACAAAATTCTCCACTCTAGTAAAAAAATTAATAACCAGATTAAATTTTACATCAAAGAAACCAAACAATTTTTAAAAAGTAATCCAAACTTATATATTTTAACTGCCGACAAATGTAATAAAACTGTTATTATGGACAAAGACGACTATAACGCAAAAATGTATAACCTGCTAAATGACACCTCCACCTATAAAAAAGAAAACCACAATCCAACTAGTAGGGTACAATCTAAGGTCAATAGACTTGTAAATGATTGGTTTAAACGAAACCTAATAACAAAAGAATTAAAGACTAAGCTTAATTGTAATAATGGTCTTGCTCCCTACATATATGGCCTTCCAAAGTTACATAAACCAAGCACCCCACTTCGTCCTATTGTTAGTAATATACAGTCACCCACATACAATTTATCAAAATACTTATCGGATATTATCAGTAAACTTCTAGGTAAAAATGATTATTATGTCAAAAACTCATGGGAATTTAGCGACTATATTAAAAATAAAACTATCCCTCAAGGTCACATATTAGTATCTTTTGATGTGGTATCCCTATACACTAATATCCCCATTAACTTAGCTATTCAAAGCATAGAAAATTATTGGGAAAAAATAAAAAACTTCACACCATTAACAAAAAATGATTTTATTGAAGCTACCAAATTATGTTTAACGCAAACCTTTTTTCGCTTTCAAGATTCTTTCTTTTCACAAATCTACGGTGTTGCCATGGGTTCACCAATATCTGCAACAATAGCAAACCTTGTCATGGAACTTCTAGAAGAAAGTGTAATTAAACAACTAAATTACAAACCTTTTTTCTTTAAAAGATACGTCGACGACTGTATATTATGCATACCGGAAGACAAAGTTCAGTACACCCTCAATAAATTTAATAGTTATCATAATAAAATACAATTTACATTGGAAAAAGAAAATAACAAAACCATTAATTTTCTCGACATTACTATTCAATATGATCACAATGGTAAAATAAAAACAAACTGGTACACAAAACCGGTATGGTCAGGGAGATACTTAAATTACAATTCTGCAGCACCCATAAAATACAAAAAGAGTGTGGTCACAACACTAACCGATAGAGCTATCAAATTTTCCCATCCACAATTTAGACCGCAAAATTTAAAAAAAGTTAAAGACACTTTAGCGAAAAACAATTACCCAAAGAAATTTATTGAACCCATAATAAAAAGCCGAGTAGATAAAATCTATAACAACAATCAGCCAACAAAAAGCAATGTTCCTTCAACCCAAAAATACATATCATTGCCGTATATACCAGAAATTACTAATCCCATTAAAAAGTGCTAAAACCATATGATATCCAAATAGCTGAAAAACCTTCGAATAATTTCAAAAACCTTTACACAAAACTAAAACCTGATATCCCTAAAGACGAACAAACAAATGTCATTTACAAGATCAATTGCTTAGATTGCAACCAAACATATGTCGGTCAAACCAAACAGTATTTAAAAAATAGAATACAAAATCACAAATACAGCATTAGACATCACAATAACGATAATAAAACCGCCTTAGCCAAACATGCAATTGATAACATGCACAATATCGATTTTAACAACGTGGAGATTTTAGACAAAGAAATTAATTACAAAAAAAGAACAATTAAAGAAATGATCCACATTAAAAGAACACCCGGTACAATGAATTTCAGAACGGACACAAATGACCTGAGTAATGTATATACGAATCTAATAGGGCAATAAAATTGCAGATGGTCCAGAAACTTTCAAACCCTTTAGTAGTACTCCGTCAAAAGCACAACAAACCAGATGTGAAAAAAAATGCATCAAAAAATAATAGTTTTTTATATTTATATTTATATTAAATAAGAAGTGTTTAATTATATTGTATTAAAGTAGTAAAATAGTTAAATGTAAGTTTTTCAAGTGAACCACCTGTTAACATTAGGTAAGAAAGTAAAATTTTCAGTTTATATAGCATAAATTTACATATTCCTTTTCATACTTACAGTAATTCTCTGAAGATGGTTTAATCAATAAAATAAACCGAAACGTCAGAAAAAACATGTGTTAATTCTTTTATAAAGTAATAATATGACCGAAACCCAAAAAAGTAAAAACTAATTATTTTGAATAAAATATAAATTAAGTTGACTTACAAATTTAATTGGGTCTTCATAATCATAGCCATGAAAGATAAAAGGTAAGACAGATGCTGAGACTGAACGATTATGTTGTGCTAGAGTCTTAAGTGCCTCTGTAAAGGCATCAGAGATTTTAAGGAGTCCAAAGATGAGCAACAATGATTATCAGAATTTTTATTTATCTGGGAATGAGTTACCTCCTGTAATCCCCTAGTAGTCTGTTGTGTGTCTACAATATTATTTTTTGTAATTAGTGTACTCGTCAACAAGTCAAAGTCTTGAACTTTTTGATAAAATGGGGAAAATGGTTTTGTGCATTTATCCAAATGCTCACTGGTGCTCTCTTGCGGATTTAAAACAGTCCTACCTACAACAAAAAAATTACGAGCAACTTATGACACAGGAAAAGCATCCAACCAATATTGGAAGAAAAAAAAAACAATCTAGGGAACGTTTAAAAATAATGAAACTTAGATATTTAGAACAGAGGTCATTTTGGTATAATCATTTTAAATAAAAATACATATTATTGAGATAAAGCGCTCTTTATAAATGCCTCTAACGTAATTCTTATTAAATCTCAAGATGCCAATTCGACAAAAACGACATATTTATATGTTATTTTCATGATCAAATTCTTCAGATGAGTGCACAATACGAACTTGTATTGAGTCATACATTTAAAAGATAATATTTCAAAGAGTTACGTAGAACTACCTAACAAATGTGCCAACACCAAGAAAAAATATCAATTGGTTGCTTCCTAAAAAATCGGCTTGGTTGCATCTGATAAAGCTAGCTTTGAGAACACGGATACGCCTTAAGGGTGAGAGTGTTGTCCTGATGAAAAAATGTTTTCTTCGGGACAGTAGCAATGGCATTTTATTTTCCTCTTACAATGCAAAAGTTATCTGTTATCTTTCTGTTTTGAACTTGTTCTCTTTTTAAAGACTGCAGATAAGATTTAAAAAAATGTTATCAATATATAACTATAATGTTTGCATCTAATTTAAAATGCGCACATATTAATGTAAGATCGCTCATGGCACATCTTGATGCTTTCAAAAATGTTTTACTGGTCAATGATTTTGATATTGTTTGCATTTGCGAGACTTGGTTAAATAACAATATTACTAATGATGTTCTGAACATTCCTGCATATAATTTTATTCGTCGCGATAGAACGGGTCGTGGAGGAGGAATAGGTATTTATCTAAGGAAAAATCTCAACTATGTAAATTTGCCAAGTAATAATTTCATAGAACAACTCTGGATAAAATTGAGGCTAGCGGGGTCAAGGATCGCTGTCTGCGTCACCTACAAATCACCAAAATACAATTATAAGGATTTTTTAAACATCTTTGAATCAGACTTATCCCAGATACTACCTTCAGTAAACAATGTATTTTTTTTTGGCGATTTTAATATCGATTTATTACAGGTTGACTCTACCGAGACGGAGTTTGTCCTGGATTGTTTTGATGCCCTTGGTCTGAGACAAATTATAAATAAACCAACACGAATCACTGATACAAGTTCTTCTCTACTAGATTATATTTTGGTAACATCGTCTGATATTGTCTCGGCCATAAGCGTTCAACCGGTTGATTTTTCTGACCATAGACTAGTTTCTTGTGTGGTAGATATATTGATTCTTCTTCTTCTTCTGGTGCCATGTGCAAAGCCGCACGTCAACGATCAAATGTCCATTCCTCTTCCAAAGTTATAAGACGGCCAGGACACCCTCTTCGGCCTGTCTAAATATAGTTGCGGCGTCCGATATTCCACACCAGTCTCTTATATTTCGTAGCAAAGAATGTTGTTTTCTGCCTGGTCCGCGCTTTCCCTCTATTTTTCCTTGCAAAATCAACTTTGGTATGGAGTATCTGGATCCTCTCAACATATGTCCCAAGTAAGACACTTTACGCTGCTTTACCGTGTCCAGCAGTTGTCGTTCTACGCCACTCCTTCTTAAAACTTCTTCATTTGTGAGATGAGCAGTCCAGGGAATACGTAGCAGTCGTCGAAGTGTCCATAGTTCGAAGGCTTCGATCCTATTCAGTGTTCTAACTTTAAGTGACCATGTTTCAACGCCATACAATACCATAGGCCATACATAACATTTCAAAACACGTATTCTGGTATTTAGTGGTAAATGCCTGCAAAGAAGAAAATTCTTGATTTTAAAAAATGCTGTTTTTGCTCGGCCTATTCGTCCTTTCACTTCTTCATCACAGTCCCACTTTTCATTCAAGGTAGCTCCGAGATATGTAAACTTCGCGACGCGTTCAATTATGTTCCCGTTGATACTGAGGGGAGTATTGCGTTGATGCCTACTAATCACCATCATTTTTGTCTTGGCAATATTAATTCGTAGCCCAAACCGTTCACCGGATTCGTTAATTTTATTCAATATTGCCTGAAGGTCTTCGATGTTATTGGCTAGTATTGTGGTATCGTCTGCGTAACGAATATTATTCATTGGTATGCCGTTAATTTTGATACCTCGTGTCTCTTCCTCCAAAGCTAGTTGAAAGATTTTCTCAACATAAATATTGAATAAAATAGGGGACAAAATACACCCCTGTGAGGACTCCCTTCAATATGCCAAAAGAGTCCGTTAACAGATCGGTATTAATGCGGACTTCTGCTGATTGGTTCCAATACAGTTCTTTTATTATTCTTATATCCTTATCGTCAATACCAATTTCCTGCAATCTCTCCAAAAGTGGCCCATGTCTAACATTGTCAAAGGCTTTTTGGTAATCAATAAAACAGATGAAAACATCCTGTCTTTGGTCATAGCACTTTTGTACAAGTAATTTTAAAGAAAATAGTGCTTCTCTAGTGCCAAGTCCCTTGATGAATCCGAACTGTGTATTGCCACTCATATCCTCGCATTTTTTGTATATCCTTGAATGAATGACCCTTAGAAATGCTTTAAGCGCGTGACTCATCAAACTGATAAGTCTGTAGTCTTCACAAAGTTTGGGAGTTGATTTCTTTGGTATTGCGACAAAGGTCGACTTTAGCCAATCCAATGGAATTTGCCCAGAGTCATATATTACATTAAAGAGATATGTAAGCTGTTTAATATCAACTAGCTTTAAAACTTCTGCATAAACTTGATCATGACCTGGAACTTTACCGCATTTCATTTTATTTACTGCGTGTCTGACTTCACACTCAAGGATTTTTGGACCACTCATATGTTCCGTGTTGTTCCTATAATTATTTGTACGCTGGTCATTAAATAGGGTCTCCGCGTAATTCAACCAGGTCAACTTCAGTTCTTCCGTATCCAATATCGGCCTTCCTTGTCTATTTCTCATGGATGGTAGAGCTGTTTTCCTTTTTATACCAGTTATTTCTTTCACCTTTCTATGGAAATTAAACGAATCGTGCAATTTATGAAGTCTTTCTGCTTCATCGCATTGTTCTTGAGTCCATATCTCTTTAGCTTCCCTTATTAATCTCTTTATTTTACGATCAAGTATTTTATATTTATCCATTTGATTTTTGGCAAACCGACGTTCATCCATTAAGTCCAGTATCTCTTCCGTCATCCATGGTTTAATCTTTTCTCGTCTTTGTTGTCCTAAAACATTCTTAGTAGCTGTTTGTATATTTGTTTTGAGTGTATTCCAAATATCATTGGACGCACTTTGTTGGCTGGGTATATTTTCTCGGCAAAGCTTGTCTAATTCTGCCTTCATGTTGTCTTGTATTAATGGGTGTCTCATGTCAAGAATACTGTATTTCTGTTTTTTACTCCCCACTGCTAGTAATTTACAACGAAACCAGAAGTCAGCAACCAGAGGATTATGGTCTGAGCCGATGTCCGCTCCTGGGTATGCTGCAACACGTGTTATGCTATTTTGGTATCTTCTGTTAATCATAATGTAGTCAATCTGATTACGCACAACGTTCCCTTGTTGATCTTGTGGAGATTTCCAAGTATAAAGCCTTCGAGGATGAAGTTTATAGAAGGTGTTCTTGATGACCAAATTTTCATCACGACAAAATTGAATTAGCATTTCACCTCGTTCGTTTCTATTACCCAGTCCATACATGCCAGTCACACCATCCACAGTACCTTTGCCAACCTTTGCGTTTAAATCGCCCATCACTATGGTGATTTCTTGAGATTTTAATGACTTTAGGACTTGTTCATAAAACTGTTCAGCTTCGATGTCTGTTTTATCTGCTGTAGGCGCATATACTTGTACTACATTGATGTTAATTGGTTTGGAGCTTATTTGTATAAGTATAATTCTGTCTGAATATGCTATCACGTTGTTTTATGGATTTGTCCATGTCTCCCGATATAATAAAACCAACTCCATTTCTATGATCTGGCTCGTTGTTTCCAGAGTAATAAAATGTTGCTCCATTCTTCTTACACGATCCTGTACCTGGCCATCTTGTTTCTGTTATACCAAGAATGTCGATGTTCATCCGTGTCATTTCCTGAACCGCGTTATCAAGTTTTCCAGCTGCAAAGAGAGTTCGTGTATTCCAAGTTCCAATTCGCTTTTTTATCTTCATCATGTCAAGCCGGGGGATTCTTAGCACCCTCTGGTGATTTAACACCTGCCCGGGACTGAGGGCCAGTGCTTTGAGGTTTCTTGCCATGATAAAGAGAATACATGGACAATTAACGTCCTGGGGAATTTTGTTTGTTTGTGTTCGTCGTAGGTTCCCATTACTTTCGACGACAGAGAAGATAACATTTCCTTTATCCTCGATCTAAGGGTATACCGCCTATATTCGGTCGTCAGAGCCTCGTCTGTATCAACACGGTTCACCAGCGAGAAGGTGAGGTTGACGGTTGAGTAGGAGAAGCTATTTGAGACGCTGTCACTACCCCATTGAAACCCCTTTGATTACCAAACCGAAACAAAAATTTAAAACTGTTCGTAACTTTAAAAACATGGATTATACTCAATTTGAATATGATTTACGCTTCATTCCTTGGAACAATATTTTTGATTTGGATACAGTTGACGATAAGGTGGACTTTTTAAGTCAAAATATTATTACTCTTTTGGATATACATGCTCCTTTTGTAACCTATCGAATTACCAAGCCGTATGCTACGTGGTTTACTGGGGCATTACGCGCGTTGAAAAAAGATAGAGACAGAGCTCTGAGTAGGTATAAAAAAACAAAATCGCAGAACGATTGGAATGATTACAAATTATTACGAAACCTTTTTACAGCTTCTGTGAGGCGGGAAAGGAGAACATTCCTTAATCATACATATGCCGAAAAAAGCAAAAAACATCTGTGGGCTAATCTAAATTTAATTAATATAAAAATAAGTAAAAAAATGTATTCCGATATACCTAATCACTTATCAAATGTGGAACAAATCAACTCTCATTTCATAAATTCTATATCAAATCTACCCCCCCCATCATGATCAACTATTATATTATCAAAATAGTGTCATCAGACTTTGGTCTCAAGACCATTTCAGAAATAGAAATATTGAAAATAATTTCAAATATTAAGAGTAACGCAACAGGCCTGGGTGGTATTAATATTTTTAAAATTAATCTTTGTATGCCTTTCTTATTACCATACATTACGCATATCATTAATTACTGCTTATTACATTCGGTCGTGCAAGAAAAATGGAAGGAGGCGCGTGTGTTTCCCCTTCCTAAAATATCAAATCCTGAAAATTTCGGCGATATTAGACCAGTTAGTATATTACCAATGCTCTCAAAAATATTGGAAAAAGTTATTGATAATCAACTTCGGGGACATGTCGAAACAAATAAAATATTACCAATTTATCAATCTGGGTTTAGACAGGGTCATGGTTGCAGTACAGCTCTGTTAGATATTACTGACGACATTTTTCAGGCTACCGACCGGGGCAAGTTGACGTTGCTTATGCTGTTCGATTACTCTAGAACTTTTGATTCCCTGCAACATGAGGTATTAAGGTCCATTTTTCATTATATTGGCTTATCAGAATCAGCAATAGGAATGTTATCAAACTTCCTAATGGGGAGAACTCAAGCTGTTGTTTATAAGGAAAAGAAGTCAGCTTTTTTGGGTATTGCGACTGGTGTCCCGCAGGGATCCATTATATCACCTCTACTTTTTAGTATATATATTTCTATTTCCAAACGTCTTTAAATCCTGTAAACAACACTACTATGCTGATGATGTACAACTGTATTTATTCTTTTACTCTTAATGTCCACAAGCAGTGTCCGCTATAATTTTTGATTTGTATAACTTGGTTCAGTTTTCTTGTGGTCATTCTTTAAAACTAAATCCACAAAAAACCACAGCTATTTTATTTGGTAAGAAGAATGATAGGGATAATTTTATGCGTAACTACAGCGAGCTAGTAAAGGTGAATAATGTTAACATAACTTTTAAAAATACAATTAAAGACCTCGGTCTTCACCTAGACCAAGATCTAAGATTTTCTTACCACACTACACAGTCATTAAAAAAAGCTAATATAAACTTGGAATTCATTTTTCAAAATCTTCATTTTCTAAATAGTAAACTTAAGACTTTGCTTTGCGACAGCTTAGTGCTCTCGCATATGAATTATTGTGATACGGTTTATGGGCCATGCCTGTCTGCCTTGGATACTAAACGAATACAAAAACTACAAAACTCTTGTTTAAGACTTATTTATGGGATAAGGAAATTCGAACATGTTACTTATAAATTAAAAGAGATCGGTTGGTTGGATATGCGACGGAGGCGACAATTGCACTCTACATGTCAATTTTTCTCCATACTTAATCAAGAAACACCCCCATATCGGTATAATAAAATCAGATTTCGATGCGATGTACATAATATTAATGTTCGGTTTAAGGGAAAGCTTACTATTCCCTCCCACTCGCTGGAATTGTTCAAGAGATCGTTTTCGTATAATGTTGCCAAATACTTAAATAATTATGCCATTGATTTATTGGGTAGATCGGTGTCAGCACGGAGATTTAGGACCATGGTTTTGGGGAGCATCCTGGGTGTCTGAGTGAATTTTGTGCGTTTTCTCGTGGTATGTCTTTGAACCTTTTTCTTTCTTTCATTTCAGACTTATTAATATTGTTTTTTTTTTTTAATTAATATTGAACTGTATTCAGGTCAATATTTATGTTGTTAACTATTTTTTCCTTAAGCTGAATATTGTTTTTCTTTTGATATATTTCATGACATTTTTATTTTAATTTTTTTAAATTGTTTTTCATTACATTTAGTTTTGTGGGTTAGCTGAACAGACGTCAAAGATATTTTATATCTAGGACGAACTGAAACTCGCCCACTATTTCTGAAAATATAAATGTACAATAATTTATTAAATAAAGACCTTTATTATTATTATTATTTTTTTTGCACTCCCTCCAGGGATTATTCACTCATACCAGGCATACAAAGACGCCAAAAGTATGAAGCTCTGTGGGAATCCTTTCCATGTTATCGGGTCCTAGGTGACGCTGTCTGCAGCATTTCCCATGAATTTTCGGACGGTTCGCGCGGTTGCTAGGAGAATTGCTTTCTGCATCGGCTAATAAAGATGCTCACTAAGGCCCAGTCCCTTGATGTTCTGCAGGAGGTTCTTCGGTATCACTCCAGTTGTCGACAGTATTATGGGAATCGTTTGGACGCTGTTCATTGCCCATTGTCTTCGGATTTGGACCTCCAGATCTCTGTATTTGGCGATCTTCTCGTTGTATTTTGGCCTTAAGTTGTTATTGTTAGGCACAGCAATGTCGATTAGTGTAGTTCGTCTAGAAATTTTATCTATTATTATAATGTCTGGTCTATTATGAGCTACTGTTTGATCCGTCAGAACCGTTCGGTCCCAATATAACTTGAACTGGTTGTTTTCAAGAATAGGCTCCGGATTGTACTTGTAATAAGGCACTTTTCCTACCTGTAATAGGTTTAACTTTTCTGCTAACTCTTGGTGGAATATCTTAGCGGCTGAGTCGTGTCTTTCCTTATACTCGGTTGCGGCAAACGCTTGGCATCCTCCAGTTATGTGCTGAATTGTCTCCGATGTTCGACAGCCATATCTGCA
This sequence comes from Diaprepes abbreviatus, assembly GCA_034092305.1. Taxonomy (NCBI): domain Eukaryota; kingdom Metazoa; phylum Arthropoda; class Insecta; order Coleoptera; family Curculionidae; genus Diaprepes; species Diaprepes abbreviatus. The sequence goes on from JASJET010000026.1 coordinate 963,977, forward strand.
TTGGTCATTTTCTATTGAGGGATCTCTAATGATGAACTTCCGATAGTTTTTTGTCGGAATAACCTGGTCTTGGATAGCTAACAAGAAGCCCTCCGTTTCCGGAAACATCTGTCCTGAAACCAACCAGTAGTTCGACGCTGAGTTGTCGACATTGTCCTGATTGATCTCATTTGGATGCCGTCCATGAAGTGGCTTCCGTAGCCAGGTTTGTAACTTCTCTTGGTCTGTTTGGTGTTGAGAAGTAATATCTTGTTCCCTCAACTGTAGCGGTGTTGAATCGTCTGCCTCACATATTGCTCGATGTAGTGTGGAAGAGTCCGCCAACCTGTGGAAATATGAACGTAAGTTTATTATTTGTTGGTCGAGCTGCTTACCAATATCCACCAATCCTCTTCCTCCTTGGTGTCTTGGAAGCATTGTACGTTCAGTAGCACTCCGAGGGTGATGTTTTTGTGCTTTTGTTAGGAGTGTCCTTATTTTTCTTTGCAGGTTTTGGATGTCCGTCCTGCTCCACTTTACAATTCCAAAAGAGTAGCTCAGCGCAGAGCAAGCATACGTGTTGAGCGCCTTAAACAAATTTCTACTATTTAAATTAGTTTTTAATACCCGCCTTACCCTCCTGACAAATTCGGCTGTCAATTCGGCCTTCATAGTGCCATGATCAATTCTTTTAGCCTGTTTCATACCTAGATATTTGTATGTTTGGTCCGCTTCCATTACAGCTATAGTACTATCTCTTCGTTGTTGTTTCTAACACTAAAGCCGTGTCTGGTGGAGTTCAAACGGCGTGATAGTGGGTTCATTGCAAGGCAGAACCACAATGGGCTAAGTGAATCGCCTTGAAATATTCCTCTTCGTATCGGAATGGTGTTAGTTTCGATGGTGTCGCTAGATGGCACTTGCAATTGGATCCTAGATCTCCAGGTTGACATGATGCGTTCTAAAAAGGAAACAAAATTATTGTCGACCCTGTACATTCTTAATATAGTTTTGAGCCACTCATGTGGTACTGAGTCGAAGGCCTTCCTATAATCCACGTAGGCAGCAAAGATCTCTGTATTTGGCGATCTTCTCGTTGTATTTTGGCCTTAGGTTGTTGTTGTTAGGCACCGCAATGTCGATTAGTGTAGTTCGCCTAGAAATTTTATCTATTATTATAATGTCTGGTCTATTATGAGCTACTGTTTGATCCGTCAGAACCGTTCGGTCCCAATATAACTTGAACTGGTTGTTTTCAAGAATAGGCTGCGGATTGTACTTGTAATAAGGCACTTTTCCTACCTGTAATAGGTTTAACTTTTCTGCTAACTCTTGGTGGAGTATCTTAGCGGCTGAGTCGTGTCTTTCCTTATACTCGGTTGCGGCAAACGCTTGGCATCCTCCAGTTATGTGCTGAATTGTCTCCGATGTTCGACAGCCATATCTGCACTGATCATTTTCCATTGAGGGATCTCTAATGATGAACTTCCGATAGTTCTTTGTCGGAATAACCTGATCTTGGATAGCTAACAAGAAACCCTCCTTTTCCGGAAACATCTGTCCTGAAATCAACCAGTAGTTCGACGCTGAGTTGTCGACATTTTCCTGATTGACCTCATTTGGATGCCGTCCATGAAGTGGCTTTCGTAGCCAGGTTTGTAACTTCTCTTGATCTGTTTGGTGTTGAGAAGTAATATCTTGTTCCCTTAACTGTAGCGGTGTTGAATCGTCTGCCTCACATATTGCTCGATGTAGTGTGGAAGAGTCCGCCAACCTGTGGAAATATGAACGTAAGTTTATTATTTGTTGGTCGAGCTGCTTACCAATATCCACCAATCCTCTTCCTCCTTGGTGTCTGGGAAGCATTGTACGTTCAATAGCACTCCGAGGGGGATGTTTTTGTGCTTTTGTTAGGAGTGTCCTTATTTTTCTTTGCAGGTTTTGGATGTCCGTCCTGCTCCACTTTACAATTCCAAAAGAGTAGCTCAGCGCAGAGCAAGTATACGTGTTGAGCGCCTTAAACAAATTTCTACTATTTAAATTAGTTTTTAATATCCGCCTTACCCTCCTGACAGATTCGGCTGTCAATTCGGCTTTCATAGTGCCATGATCAATTCTTTTAGCCTGTTTCATACCTAGATATTTGTATGTTTGGTCTGCTTCCATTGCAGCTATAGTTTCATCGTTCTGCATTTCAAAAGCCCCCGGTTGTATCTTCCCTTTAACGATGTTCAAAATACGGCACTTGTCAAGTCCAAATTGCATTCCGATATCCCCGGAGAACTCCTCTACAATTTTAAGCATTTGTTCCAGCTGGTTTCTGGTAGCAGCCATCAGTTTAAGATCAACCATGTATAGAAGATGATTCACTCTGACTACCTCTTCGTTGTTATTTCTAACACTAAAGCCGTATCTGATGGAGTTCAAACGGCGTGATAGTGGGTTCGTTGCAAGGCAGAACCACAATGGGCTAAGTGAATCGCCTTGAAATATTCCTCTTCGTATCGGAATGGTGTTAGTTTCGATGATGTCGATGGATGGCACTTGCAATTGGATCCTAGTTCTCCAGGTTAACATGATGCGTTCTAAAAAGGAAACAAAATTATTGTCGACCCTGTACATTCTTAATATAGTTTTGAGCCACTCATATGGTACTGAGTCGAAGGCCTTCCTATAATCCACGTAGGCAGCAAAGAGGTTTCTTCGGTTGGTACAGGCTTGGTTACATATGACAGAGTCAACAATCAATTGTTCCTTGCATCCCATCGCTCCCCTCGTACATCCTTTCTGTTGAGTTGCAATGATGTTATTTTGCTCACAATGTGCATAGATACGTTGGGTCAAGCAGGAGGTGATCACTTTATACAGTGTGGGTAGGCAGGTGATTGGCCTATACTTAGCTGGGTTATGTGTATTGTGCTGGTCCTTTGGTAGGAGGTACGTAATACCTTCGGTCAAGAACAATGGTATTTTTGCTGGGTTAAGAAAAACATCATTAAAAAGATTAGCCAGCTGATGGTGCATACACCAGAACTTTTTGAGCCAGTAGTTCTGGATCCCGTCGAGACCTGGAGCTTTCCACTTATGGGATTCCTTGATTATTCTTGAAATTTCCTCGGTGGTAAATGGCTCAAACTGCATCTGGCTGTAATCTTGGCAGATTTGGTGTTCTTCATTGATCCGGCCAGCTGCGATGTTACAATTGGCTGGTGTGGAAAGTTGGTTTCCCCAGAACTCTTCTACCTGCTCTCTATTGGGATATCTATTATCTGCTATATTAGGTGGAGAGTTCAGCTTACGGTAAAAAGTCTTTTCTGATCGTTGGAAGAGCGCGTTGTCTCGTTTTAGGTTATTGCTGGTCTTGTACCTCTTTAGCCGTCCTGCAATAACAGAGAGCTTTTGTTTCAGCGAGTCAAGGAATTGCTGAGCAGTAACATTCGCTGGATCTTGTTGCGAATGATATCGGACACGATTCATGATTTCTTCAACTCGCCTTTGCAGTCGACTAGTTCTTGTGCCCCTGATGCACTCCGTCAGCTGTCCTATATCTATTCGAAGATTTTCAATTTTCTTGTTTAGACGTCTTTCCCATGGTGGTATGTTGGGTTCTGTCCTTGATGATCGACGCTCTGTTGTAACTTTAATTTCTAGAGCTTTAGCCATAGCAGTCGCGGCACAGTAGATGGTCATATGTAAGGACTCCAGAGTGTAGGCATCCGAAACATAAGCTGGTAAAATCCGATTGTTCATGATGTCTAACATGGCACCCAGTTTTTTGGATGAATTAATTTTTGGCAGTGCCGGTCTTCTTAACGGATTGCTTCCATCATACTCCAACACCGCAGCACTCATTTCCGTTGACAATTTCTGATAAAAAAGTTCAGTGTTGTCCTGTTGGGCTTCGTCATTTAGCTGTTCTTGGACCTCAGATTCCGGTTGTGGCTCAGGTTCACCAATCGGATTGTTGTTATTGTCAGTGCCTCTGATTTCATGTTCAATTTCCTCTTTGATGCTATTAAGCCGAGCTTCAGGAATTAGGCTGTTTCGGAGAATAACTCTATATTGGTCAGTTATTCTATGCTGGGACACTTGCATGTGTGGGTACGTCCTGCAAAATTGGGCATGTAGTTGTTGTCTATAGCCGATCATCTCTCGTCCTTATTATTATCATTATTTTTTTATTTACAGTTACACAGGCTTCCTGGTTTTGTTTAAATAATAGGAACGGGCTTTGCCAAGTTCATATTAATCTTATTGCATAAATTTTCGCACTATTGTAGTTGTGCTCAACATCACTGCTTTTTGTATCTGTGAGTGGATGTATAAAGGTAGGTCCAGTGTTTGCAGGCCTTTCGTGAATGTGTTTGGTGTTATTCCTGTAGCCGAGATTATAAAAGGTATGATGGTGACTTTTTCCTGTTTCCATATCCTTCGTACTTCTTGTGCTAATGGCATGTATTTCTCCATTTTTTCGGTGTATTTGTCATGAATACTATGATCACTTGGGACTGCAATGTCGATTAAATATGTTGATTTATTTTTTTTGTCTATAAGTGTAATATCTGGTCTATTTGCCACTATCGTTTTGTCTGTAAGAATGGGGTTGTCCCAGTATATTTTGTGTGTTAGGCTCTCTATAACTTGTGATGTATATTTATTATTATGATTTACAAGCCAGACGGCTTCACACTTCCTCCAGGGAATATTCACTCATACCAGGTACACAAAGATACCAAAAGTATGAAGCTCTGTGGGAACCCTTTCCATGTTATCGGGTCCTAGGTGACGTTGTCTGCTGCATTTCCCATGAATTTTCGGACGCTTCGCGCGGTTGCTAGGAGAACTGCTTTCTGCATCGGCTTATAAAGATGCTCACTAAGGCCCAGTCCCTTGATGTTCTGCAGGAGGTTCTTCGGTATCACTCCAGTTGTTGACAGTATTATGAGAATCGTTTGGACGCTGTTCATTGCCCATTGTCTTCGGATTTGCACCTCCAGATCTCTGTATTTGGCGATCTTCTCGTTGTATTTTGGTCTTAGGTTGTTGTTGTTAGGTACAGCCATGTCGATTAGTGTAGTTCGCCTAAAAATTTTATCTATTAGTATAATGTCTGGTCTATTATGAGCAACTGTTTGATCCGTCAGAACCGTTCGGTCCCAATATAACTTGAACTGGTTGTTTTCAAGAATAGGCTCCGGATTGTACTTGTAATAAGGCACTTTTCCTACCTGTAATAGGTTCAATTTTTCTGCTAACTCTTGGTGGAGTATCTTAGCGGCTGAGTCGTGTTTTTCCTTATACTCGGTTGCGGCAAACGCTTGGCATCCTCCAGTTATGTGCTGGACCGTCTCCGATGTTCGACAGCCATATCTGCACTGGTCATTCTCTATTGAGGGATCTCTAATGATGAACTTCCGGTAGTTCTTCGTCGGAATAACCTGGTCTTGGTTAGCCAACAAGAAGCCCTCCGTTTCCGGAAACATCTGTCCTGAAATCAACCAGTAGTTCGACGCTGAGTTGTCGACATTGTCCTGATTGACCTCATTTGGATGCTGTCCATGAAGTGGCTTCCGTAGCCAGGTTTGTAACTTCTCTTTGTCTGTTTGGTGGTGAGAAGTAATATCTTGTTCCCTCAACTGTAGCGGTGTTGAATCGTCTGCCTCGCATATTGCTCGATGTAGTGTGGAAGAGTCCGCTAACCTGTGGAAATATGAACGTAAGTTTATTATTTGTTGATCGAGCTGTTTACCAATATCCACCAATCCTCTTCCTCCTTGGTGTCTTGGAAGCATTGTACGTTCAATGGCACTCCGAGGGTGATGTTTTTGTGCTTTTGTTAGGAGTGTTCTTATTTTTCTTTGCAGGTTTTGGATGTCCGTCCTGCTCTATTTTACAATTCCAATGGAGTAGCTCAGCGCTGAGCAAGCATACGTGTTGAGCGCCTTAAACAAATTTCTACTATTTAAATTAGTTCGTAGTACCCGCCTTACCCTCCTGACAAATTCGGTTGTCAATTCAGCTTTCATAGTGCCATGGTCAATTCTTTTAGCCTGTTTCATACCTAGATATTTGTATGTTTGGTCTGCCTCCATTGCAGCTATAGTTTCAACGTTCTGCATTTCAAAAGCCCCGGTTGTATCTTCCCTTTAACGATGTTCAAAATACGGCACTTGTCAAGTCCAAATTGCATTCCGATATCCCCGGAGAACTCCTCTACAATTTTAAGCATTTGTTCCAGCTGGTTTCTGGTAGCAGCCATCAGTTTAAGATCAACCATGTATAGAAGATGATTCACTCTGACTACCTCTTCGTTGTTATTTCTAACACTAAAGCCGTATCTGATGGAGTTCAAACGGCGTGATAGTGGGTTCGTTGCAAGGCAGAACCACAATGGGCTAAGTGAATCGCCTTGAAATATTCCTCTTCGTATCGGAATGGTGTTAGTTTCGATGATGTCGCTGGATGGCACTTGCAATTGGATCCTAGTTCTCCAGGTTGACATGATGCGTTCTAAAAAGGAAACAAAATTATTATCGACCCTGTACATTCTCAATATAGTTTTGAGCCACTCATGTGGCACCGAGTCGAAGGCCTTCTTATAATCCACGTAGGCAGCAAAGAGGTTTCTTCGGTTGGTACAGGCTTGGTTACATATGACAGAGTCAATAATCAATTGTTCCTTGCATCCCATTGCTCCCCTCGTGCATCCTTTCTGTTGAGTTGCAATGATGTTATTTTGCTCACAGTATGCATAGATGCGTTGGGTCAAGCAGGAGGTGATCACCTTATACAGTGTGGGTAGGCAGGTGATTGGCCTATACTTAGCTGGGTCATGTGTGTTATGTTGGTCCTTTGGTAGGAGGTACGTAATACCTTCGGTCAAGAACAATGGCATTTTTGCTGGGTTAAGAAAAACATCATTAATAAGATTAGCCAGCTGATGGTGCATACACCATAATTTCTTGAGCCAGTAGTTCTGGATCCCGTCGAGACCTGGAGCTTTCCAGTTATGGGATTCCTTGATTATTCTTGACATTTCTTCGGTGGTAAATGGCTCAAACTGAATCTGGCTGTAATCTTGACAGATTTGGTGTTCTTCATTGATTGATTCAGTGTGGAAAGTTGGTTTCCCCAAAACTCTTCTACCTGCTCTCTATTGGGATATCTATTATCTGCTATATTAGGTGGAGAGTTTAGCTTACGGTAGAAAGTCTTTTCTGGTCGTTGGAATAGCGCGTTGTCTCGTTTTCGGTTATTGCTGGTCTTGTACCTCTTTAGCCGTCCTGCAATAACAGAGAGCTTCTGTTTCAGCGAATCAAGGCATTGCTGAGCAGTAACATTCGCTGGATCTTGTTGCGAATGATATCAGACACGATTCATGATTTCTTCAACTCGCCTTTGCAGTCGAATAGTCCTTGTGCCACTGATGTACTCCGTCAGCTGTCCAATATCTATTCGAAGATTTTCAATTTTCTTATTTAAACGTCTTTCCCATGGTGGTGTGTTGGGTTCTGTTCTTGCTGGTCGACGCTCTGTTGTAACTTTAATTTCTAGAGCTCTAGCTATAGCAGTCGCGGCACAGTAGTTATTATTATTAATATTATTATTTCTGGTTGATGTTTAATCTCGGGCGTACAGTGATGTATCCAGAACTCATCCACAATAACAAACCATAAGAAAAATTCTTCTGGATTTACCTCGTACAAAGCTAAACAATGCTTTAATATGATCATACCTTGCATTTTCTGATCCGAAACAAATGTAGCAGGTACTTATCGAGTTATTAATTTTTTTCATCTGCATGTCAATTGGGATATAATACGCTCTTTTTTCGATATGCCAGCAATCTCAACTATTTTCGTCAGTTTCAGTCATTGCTCATTCATAATGTTTTTATAGACTTCTTGTATGACTTCTCTGGTTGTAGCTGATTTTGTTTATCTGACAAAAGATTCGGCATCTTGAAGGTTCGTACTTTTGGATTCTGCCTAACACATTTTTATGGTTGTGAATGAAGAAGTAGGTTCCCGCTCTGTAATACATGAACCTTTGATCCAAAAATATTTTTCCAGGGCTCGTACAAAGAATATTTTCCATAATTAATAATTCAATTTGAAACCCTTATAAATTGCAAAATATACACAATATAAAGTAGCTATGTTTGAAGATCATAAACAAAGATGTCTTTCGCGAAATTTGGCTTCTATCGCCTTTATTTTCTTGATTTAAAATCATGTCGTTTAGACTAGTAGTTATCTCTAGTCGTTTTCAAGGGAAGTTGAAAAAATTTTTAAGCTACACAAACGTTTTATGGGATGTCCATGAGCCTAGGCATGGTGGGATTTTTCTCTTTTTAAACGAGATGCCCTTCTCGGGGGTTCTTTGATCCTTACTTTAAGGGATCTCTTTGCTTCGTCAATGTGAGAGTTGCCACATTCACATGGTATCTGATACACACAGTTCTTCATGGCCCTTGTTGGTTCAACCCTAGGGAGTGTGGTATTGGAAAATTTTAATTAGTTGGTACATTCGCAAATAAATTAGCATCGATCCAAGAAGGCAGGACTAATTAAGCCGTTCGAAGAAACTGATATATATATATATATATATATATATATATATATATATATATATATATATATATATATATATATATATAGATATTGAAAATTACGACCTTATCTTAAGGTAAATTGACACTTGTGATAAAGCGATGACACAACAAGGAGACCTTCATGATAAAAAACTTTCCAAATACCAACGCAGATAAGAACGACAATAGCTATTTCAAGGTCAGAGGATAATAGGATAAACATATTTGCCAAGAAATTAACCACAGCGGAAAACTAATTACTTGCTAAAGGTTTGAACTTCACGGGTGCTCCGAAAGAGGTTCTAATTCTCAATGTAATTAGCGTTGCGGATTCAGCAAGCATCCAGCTCTTTTTGCAGATGAGTTCAGTGGAAGGTAAGAGAGATTCTACAAAAATCTGGAGGAACGAAATCAAACATCAGCAAAGACGAGAAAACTGCCCTAGCGAATATACAGAAAGTTTCCTGTACTAAGATTCGACCAGCGGATAAAGAAAATGCCACAGTTGTAATGAATGATGAGACATACGACCAAAAAATTGGCGAAATTAAAAGGAAACTATACACGTCTTGCTAAAGATCCTATATCTATATTTGAAGAAAGAATCAATCAAATATAAACGGTATATTTCTGAGAAGGCCCGGTCTAAGTTGATGCCACACCACAATGAAATTCCACAACTTTATGAAGTCCCGAAGACACATGAACAAGACATGCCCTTACAACTTATCATGAATTTCCGGAACTCTCTGACTTTCGAGCTTGCCAAGTATTTCTTTCATTGCCCAGAAATACACCATCTTGGGTCAAGAGCTCGCCACATTTCGTAGAAATTATTCGTGAAATGGAAATAAAACCAAAAGACTTTTTACTAGCTTTGACGTGAGAGACTTTGTAGCATTTAAATTTACCAGTTAGCATCAATGCTACATGTTTCTAGTAATATGACATAATTTGTATATTTTTACCTGATTAAATTTAATTATTTATCCTGTAATTTAAAATAGAAAACATTGAATTTGTTTCACAACTCTTTGGTCTTGTAACTTATCACTCTTTCTTCTTAACAGAGTTTGTAAATTGCTGTAGTTTATATATCACATTATTTGCTTTGAATTTAAAAGTCATACAATATTTTATTTTTAATAAATTATCATTTGTTTACATTCCATTTCAGTATTAAAAGTATAAGGTTATAGTTGGTAATGTTGTGGATGTATACCCGATTTGTTGACACGAGCACGGCATGTCGAAACCGATCGTTTAAGGTTGAGTATGCAGTGTGGAATTTGTGGCAATTTTTTTGAACTTTGTTTTAATCCTGATTAGTAACTTTGGACTGTTTGATTATAATTATCTGTTCGATAATTTTCCATGGCTTGCCAATATTTGATGTATTACTTAGTAATCAGTGTAAGTTCGGAACTAGGTTAGAGTGCTCCAGGTTGAGAATAAGGTTGGCAAAAGTAAATCCCTAAGATTTGTCACGTCTGGTTGCAAGAGAGATTTTTATTTTCGTTCCCTTTACTGTTGAACCGTCGAAGGCAGCGGACCAATCCTGCCATTAGCTTTGAAAGGGCAGACGGTCAAGTGTTTTTTTTAAAGTCCACTAATCAATGAGGTAAGATTTTGCCCCTTATCTTTACGAACATGTGGTAAAAACAACATTTTATTTCAGGTGTATCTGAAGCCAGTCTTTTTTATCTTTGGCTTCATCTCACTTCTTTTAATGTGATTTCCATTTTGATATTGCTGTCAAGGCTTTCTGATGGTTCCGGCCCTAGTTTTCCTGTCCGTGTGACCACGACTATTTTAACCCTTACCCTGCATTTAGTTGGTGAGTTGAAAGTGACTCTGTGAAGCCTCCGTTCACCCACAACCACAACAGGAATCCTAACAACAGCGCTGGATCAAATAATAGAAGTGAGAGGTACCATAGCATAGACCAGGTAGGAGAAAATTTTAAGTTAAAGAATTGGAGCTCTACATCAATTTTTTTTATGCAAACAAAACAATATAAATATATTTTAATTTGATAAAATAACATGTAAGAACTTTTTGATAACTGTTTTTATAAAACTTACGTTATTGGCAATTAAAGGTTCTAAAACTTTTGCGGCCAAATTTTATATAACCTTTTAAAAACGAAATAACAACAATTATCAAGAAAGAGTATAAAAACATTGTAGGTACCATTCTAATTTATGTATATAATATTTTTTTTTTTTTTGAATAAAATGGAATTGTTATTTTGTTTTAATTAAATCGTTTCATTATGGAGCTATACACCAGCAGTCAATAAATTAAAATCATTGCTCATACTATGTGTTTTCCTGTTTAATCACTAAGTAAGTAACACAGATAATGTAAAACAGGTGGCGCCTATTGGATAATCAAAGCAGAGCACAACTATCTCTAAAAGAGATACGAACCTAGCCTCCGACATATTGAGCTGCCATACGCATCCGTTGCCGTACCCTGTAAAAAGGGAGACGCCTCAACCGATTCACTAATGTTCCAGTTAAGGAGTCATTAAAGATCATAAAAAAACTTGAAGAAGGCCAAATCTTAGCAGAAAAAACATCTCTACCACCGCATGCTATCACAGACTTGCTGAAATATTCCGCATAATAATTGCAATTCCTGTTTAAAATGTGGTATATTAAAAAAAATGCAATATCGTACTGTAAAAAGTATATTGTACTCATTTTAAAAACAGCACATCAGTTACCCATTACTTTTAAGCTGAGATTCAGCGATAAGAACAATTATGATCGCATTAAAATTATCACGAGCTAAGAACTAATCAAGTTGTAACTTATTAATAACTCTACTGCCTGTATTTTCGTTTACGCGCACTTTTGAGCTTTATATTCCAAATAGACAAGATCTTAAGGTTAGCAATATGACTAAATTCGAAAAAGATTGTTTTTTTTTTAATATTTGTTTGTGAATTATATATGTCAAGAAAATACAGAGACATGAATTTAAAGAGTACTAACCAAGGATATCATGTTTTGTCGCTTGAATGTAAAAGTCAAAGAAGGTCTAAATTACTTCATAACAATTTTTGTGCATACAGTTCTAGACTTCAAATATGTGTTTAGTTTCAACCAACTTTAAATAAATATCAATTCAATATAACATGTAATTATTGAGTGCGATTGGTTTAAATAATTTTGGATAGATTTGAGTATCATATGACCAATGAGTGCTAAAGAAATATACATTTAAAAAACCTTAGATAGTTTAAAAGATAAAAGTGAATATCTAAAAAGAGAAAATAATAATTTAATTAAAGATAATATTAGGAAATGTAAAAAAGTTAAGTTCAGCCAAGGATCAACATTAATTTTCAGTGAGGCTAATAGTTACATGATAGATATTAATAAATGTATTATTTGCTGGAAAATATCTTACAAAGGAAATTATCAACTCCATCAGAAAAAATCATAGGCACGGGCTGACAAATTATATACATTACACCGAATATTCAAAGATCACTTTAACAAAAAGACTGTAAATTTTTTCACCTAAAAGTTTATTAAGTTTCAAAATGTATCAGGCTCAATACTTTATTTGGTATGAAAGAAAAAATAGTTATAACTGAAGTTATTTGCGGTAGCACGACAAACAATAATTTATTTTAAATGAACTCTTTTTACAATGAACTGATTTACACTTTCACTGAAATCAACACTATTTTGAGATTTTACTTTATGTGTTTACTGCACTGATTAAAATTTAACTCTCTAAGGAGCCTAGATCGAGTTATACAGAAAGTAGATGTCAACTTGCTGATTTCAAATAGAATACCATATATATTATTGCATTTTTGATTTCTGCGTAAAATTCTAGACATATTTTATGCATAATGTTCTATATGTAAGTCTTGCCGTTTTGGACAGATTTAAATTTGTTTATCAAAATTGACGTTTGCGGACTAAAACTTAACTATACATATTTCCTATAAGGAAGTCTTTATTATTTAATTTGGATTGGTTTTCTTGTAGAAGAAGATCGATTTTAATAGTCCTTTTATGATATTTTGAAAATTATAAGTAAAGAATGGTCAAAAAAGAAGTATAAAAATTTTATTTAAAAAGTCAAAAGTCAATTTTTTCAAATAGAAAGCACCTATTTTTATAATTTTATCATCTTAAACATTAAAATTAAGGCTAACTTTGTATAGAGTTGTCTATTCCAAAAATTTGTAGTTTTCAAAATATTGGCAATATAACATTTACCTATTGTAAAAATGAAAAACGACTTTTTAGTTTTGTTATAGTTGACCTTGACGGCAAGGCGTGCCGAAAATAAAACAATCGAACCCTACAGAATGGTCACTATTTCTTGCCATTTGACATTCACTAATAATAATCGTGCCGGGGCGATTAAATTACACGCAAAACGATTCTTTATACTTATTTATTATTTATGGAGAATGTGATAGAGTCATTTCAAGAACATGTGATACATTCGCGATCCAATTATCGAAGAAACAGAAACCAACGCCACCAACTGTTAAAAAGATTATAGAAAACTTCAAGAACTTTGGAACCATAAAAGCTAAAAGAAATAGAAATAAACCAGTTGTTAATAATGAAAATATTGGTACTACAATTTTTGGATATTTTGCCGCATATCTTATATATATATATATATATATATATATATATATATATATATATATATATATATATATATATATATATATATACATATATTTAAAAGGTTATATAAAATTTGGCCGCAAAAGTTTTAGAACCTTTAATTGCCAATAACGTAAGTTTTATAAAAACAGTTATCAAAAAGTTCTTACATGTTATTTTATCAAATTAAAATATATTTATATTGTTTTGTTTGCATAAAAAAAATTGATGTAGAGCTCCAATTCTTTAACTTAAAATTTTCTCCTACCTGGTCTATGCTATGGTACCTCTCACTTCTATTATTTGATCCAGCGCTGTTGTTAGGATTCCTGTTGTGGTTGTGGGTGAACGGAGGCTTCACAGAGTCACTTTCAACTCACCAACTAAACGCAGGGTAAGGGTTAAAATAGTCGTGGTCACACGGACAGGAAAACTAGGGCCGGAACCATCAGAAATCCTTGACGCATATCTTATATATATATATATATATATATATATATATATATATATATATATATATATATATAGTATACTAAAATGTGTTTAAAGTATTATTACAATGATTAGCGAAAGCCATAATGGACTATGTACATTTGTGCGCGTCTATAAGTAGACTTCCACTTCCCTTCATACACAGAGGAGCGTACGTTATAACTGATGAAATGCTTTTTTATATAAGATTTAAAACCAATTAAAGCATTAAATTTTCGGATTGTCATTAATCCCAATTTGTAGTTCTTGACTTGAATTGGTTGCAAAGTTTGAAAATATTTATTTAATCATTCACGTCAAAATGTGGCAAAAAATGCCTTTTTTGAAATATTTAACGATTTTAAAATCGAAAGGGTCAGAAGAAAAATCACGAGAGACATTTTTTGCTTAGAATCAAACGAGGAAAATGAAAATATTTTTTAGATGACAAAAAAAAAACAATTTCTTAATTACTAACATTTTTTTTTGCTTACAACAAATTACCTGACCATTGTCCAAGAAGCTACCCTAAATATTCGGCCACGAAAAACTGCTGGACTCCCCAATTAAAGTTAAAAAGGTATTTTTTGACTAATTTAAGGCGTTTTTTTTTTGTTATTTCTTGAACATTTTTTTTAAACAAATTGTATAATGATGCATTTTTAGGTTTCATATTAGCTTCATTCTCAGTATCTCTGATATGGTGCAAATATGCCTAACAGAGGTTTAAAAATTGACCATGTTAACCTCTAGCTGAAAAATAGCGGAGAAAAAGTCTGAACTGCTAATTCCACGTAGCCAAGACTGCGTTGAATTCGTTGATTTAGGTAGGTTTAGAGCTTGAAATGGTTATACAAAGCAAAAGATGTTATTTTTTAGTACCTAACTAACTGGTGGTTAATAGTTATGATATCAGTTAACGATATTTTGTTAAATTCAGTAAAAATACCTACTTAGAAAATTTGAATCAATAAATTTATAATTTGCGATACACCCAGTGTATGTTTACCTAAAATATTAACATAGTTTGAACTTTAGATAAAATAACATACTTGGATCAAGGATTCTTTACGCGCACGTGATCAATTTATGATGACAGACATTCATCCGAATCAATCATTTGGCAAATCAGTTTCAAAGGTTAGAGGATTTTTTCGTTACGTCAACACAAAAAAAAAATAATAGATATTCGGCAAATTAGTTCTTTTGTAAAATTATTCCATATTTAGAAACAAAATCGACATAAAATAAATCGATTTCGAATAAACCGGTCTATTTTCTGTGTTTGGAATCTCATCGATAGTCGTCAGCGTCAATGTTTACAATAATTATGTTTATATTAAGAAACTTTCATTAATTCAGTGTTTTTATTATGTTATGCTATGCTGAAATGAAGCCCGATTTAAATAAATCCCTTTCCTTGGATATGTGGGGCCTACCTAACAATAGATTCCAATTTGCTAGGGTTAGTTTTATAATTTGATAATATAACATTATTTGAACACAATTTTTTTAGGATATTTTTTTGTATTATGATATAATAGGTGCAGAAGATGTTGTATCAAATCTCACTGAAATAAAGAAAAACAGAAGGTAGCAGTACATAAAAAAAAATAAAATAGTATTAAACGTATAAGTATACTCGTAAATTTCAGAGTTTAGATGTTGTTTTGTTAGTTATTAATAAAATAAAATGTATAGGGATGGAAATTAGAGATCTAAAGGACCAAGTTTAATAATCTGTACTAAAAACGTACATAATTGTGAAATTAATATTCATTTGATGGTTTTCTCAGACAAGACTGACTCTCAAAACTTGGCATACGATAAAGTAAGCTGTTAAATAATTTTGTTATTGTTTTACATCTACATATTAGTTTTATTTTTATAGATAAATGTACACTTGAATCTGGTTTAAGTAATTTTCTCGACAAGTCTCTTGGAAATTGGATATCTAAAGGACCAAGTATAAAAACTTATACTGAAAAAAGTACATAATTGTGAAATTAATTTTCATTCGATGGTTTTCTCGGAAAAAACCACGACTTTCAAAATCTGGTATACTATAAAGTAAGCAGTTAAGTAGTTTTGTAATTGTATTATATCTACATATTAGTTTTATTTTTAGGGGTTAATGGACACTGGAATCTTCTTTAAAGAATCCTCTTGACAAGTCTGCAGGCTTCGAATTATAATTAAAAGTAGATTCCTTATCAAACAAAATATATTTTATATTATAAAATTATTATATAAATATGCAGTGAAGGGTTTTTATTAGTAGTGAAAAAATGTGTATTTTTAATTGAACCCAATGAGTGATTTTCAGATAAGAAAATCGTAACAATACTGTTAATAATCACTAAAGTTTTTTGGATAATGTTAGATGACTTTAAACGATATATGTAAATTAAAATTGTGAATAAAACAATTAAATATTTTATTATTTATTATTAATGTCAAAATTTGAACATTTTACTTTTACCACATATTATATTAAAATATTGGCAATTCACGCAATTATTTTTGTTATGGTAATGTATTTCAAAATTATTCAATGAAACTGTCACCACTATCACTGTCTTCGTCTGTGAGGTGTAAATCAACTATGGTACTTCTTCGATAATACCTTCCTTGTTATAACAGTCCTGAATTATTTTGTCACTCTGACACACTTTTGCACGCCATACATGTTTCTAATGCTTTCTATCACATTTCTAAAACATTTTCATTCTTGTGACCAACTTCACGAATATGTGTGTTATAATATCTTTTGGCATATGTCCAAATCATCTCAATAGCGCTGAGTTGACATTTATAGGGTCACAATATTAAAATTCCATATCCATTTTCTTGTAATAATTCATCAATTTTATATTGCTTCGGTTTTTTGTGCAATCTTGCTAAGCTCAACAACTCAGCTTTGAGCATCTGCTTATTATACAAAATATGATTTTTGTCGAGCCACTCAACAATTTCTCCTTTTTTCCAAAAAGATGATGGTAATTCAATAGTATAATATGAAGCATTATCCATTACAATTAAAGAAGGTAGGAAGGAAGAAAGATATATGTTCTTTATTTTTGAAGCTTCTCTCGTATATAGTACAAATGTGAACATGTTGTCTTGAATAGAGTCATTAAATGATGACGTACACGCAAAGAACCATTGATTCAAGTATATTATTTAATTATTTTAATAAAGCAAAATTTTAACGTTAACTTAGCCATAAATCTATCAAAATCCAAAATTGTTTCAAGGGTCTCACGCTTGTTAAGATAAACCCTTCCAGCCGAAAGATATGATGTGAGCCGATCAAAACATATGTGCAATACAATAAAAATGTGCAGATAATCTGTACAAACAATCCAATCAAATAGAAAAATTTTTTCGTCAGCCTAATCAGATTCCTCTACCAAATCCAAAATCAGTACGTGTGTGTACAATATTTGGTTTCGGCTGGTCTGTATAGCCTCACCTATGCTGGTTGGCCACATTGTGCGTGGTGCCCTCCAGGTTTCTCAGTTTCCCCTTGCTAATGTAAAATTTACACCTTAAATGAACTATAATAACTTATTTAAATACGTAGGAAAAGTTTTATTCTTATTTTAAATAGCCTTTTTTTTCTGTGTGGGTTCGAAATACGGCGGGTGCATCATCATAAAACTCATCTGTATCTATTGCTACTATTAAAATCTCAATAGATAAGTTCGAAATGAAAGTTATTTGTTATAAATTTAAGATACTAATAATGATCTGGTACTATAAAAAGTATAATATTGTTAGCAATTTCTCCACTTTTAAGCGCTCATCGCCATTAAAATATTTACAAATCACAGCGTGGAATTCGTATTTAATTCAACCTTGCCATCGCGACTTCCCAGTATATATATATATATATATATATATATATATATATATATATATATATATATATATATATATATATATATATATATATATATATATATATATAACCATTATATTTCTTATTCAACAATACGCATAATTCGTTGTTAGTGCTTCACATTTAGTAAAATGAAAAATTTGATTATTGTGTTTATTTTAGTGGCACTTGTTGCTGTCACCTATGGTAAGATTGCTTTTGTTATTGAAGAGTATTTTGTCTCTATTGCGCTATTTTTGGAATAAATCCTCAAAATGATTTTAAAAATATTTCAAAGAAAATTTAACCATAGAAAAATGGGTATTTTATATTCGATTTTAAAACTCTTGAGTGTTACCAAAATAGACCGAAGTTGAAAAATTTCGTGCTCAATTTTAATTATCTCTCCCCTTAACATATGTTTTTGATAAATAGAAAACGAAATATTACTTTAGTTTTTGGATGTATTTGGAAATCTGTATTGTAATAAAAAAAGGGTGCGAAATAGCCATAATTTCTTCTGCAATATCGATTTAGAACTCTCAATAAAAAATAGACACCTATTAAACGTCTAAATTTATTTGTAATATGCTTTTTTAATTACACTGACCTAAAAAAATTACACTAAAAAGTAAAACATAAATTAACAACTGATTTATATTGTAAGAAATTTTTAACAGTAGATTTACTTAATTACTTGTCACTCTTGAAGTCGGTAGTTGATCATATTGTAAAAAACCATTTTTCACAGGGAAACCCTATTAAAATATTTTTAAGTGATTTATGAAAAGATAATTTATGTCATTATATATCACGATATTGAAAGATTACAATTTTATTTGATTTATTACAGAAATAGATGTTTGCATGTAAAATAATAATTAAAAAATTAATGAAATACAGCTCTATTCTAATACGAATTAGCTCAACCAAAAGAATATATATATATATATATATATATATATATATATATATATATATATATATATATATATATATATATATATATATATATGTACGTAATTAAATTTAACGTTGTTAAAAGATTTTATGACATCGCACATTAAAAAAAAAGACTGAAACTCGGGTTCAAAACTAGACCACAATTTAAAGTGAAATTAAAATCAAAAAAGACAAAAGACACCGTTTTGTTGGTTCCTCCTTGAGTCATATGTAGAATTTTAGAAAAGAAAGATTGTAATATAAGAGGTTAGGACAATATATCAGTATGTCAACTAATGTTTGGTGGATTTATAATTTTATTTTTATGATTTTATACCAAAGAGTGTTCATAAATGATTATTAAGTAGATGGCCTCTTTATATATATATATATATATATATATATATATATATATATATATATATAAATATATATATATATATATATATATATATATATATATATATATATATATGAATTATTTGTTTTAGAACAACAAGTACTTATCTAATACATTGCTTGTTAAATATGTCTCAGGTGTATGGTTTCCCTGATGAATGTATACAAAATCATACCTGTCTTTAACCAAACCGAAATCTATTGGCATTCAAGATTCACTCCTCTCGTGGATGTGAAGCTATCTCACGAAGAGAATATAGATTGTACGACATAAGAACTACTTGTCGCGTGAAATTAGGATGCAATCTGGGGTTCCTCGGGGAGAGCATTCGGCCCCTCTTCTGTTCAACTTGTTTTTGAATGATGCCGTCAAGTCTTTTTCGCATGGAACGGCACTGCTTTTCGCTGATAATTTAAAATTTTTTAAGTGCATTAGATCCCTACAAGATTGCATTGATATGCAGTCTGATTTGGAGGCATTTAGTACATGGTGTACTACTAACAGGTTGTACCTTCACATCGGATAGTGCATTCTGTATGAAAAATATATGTTATAGAGGTGAACAATATGTATATGCAATTAAAACCATTCCGATCAATTTTTAATGTAAGTTAAAGCATAAAAAAACAATTTTTTTTTGCACAACTACTAAAGTGATCCGTTTTGAAGAAGAAATAAATGAAATTATCTATATTCTAAAACAATACTTTTCTAAAAATACGTTATAAATGAGAGCAGCGTATACAAAAAATAATTCTGAAATATATTTTTTTTTACTTTGTTCGATCAATTAAAATTACAAAAGTTTACAAACAGGGGGATTGTGAAAGCGGTTTGACAACTTGAACTCATTTTCTAAGTAAGTTTTTACGTAAAATCCCAAAATGGCCTTAGAATGTACCCACGACATCAGGCTTTTAAAATAATTTTGAGGTTCAATGACCAAGATTCATAAAAGTTATTTTTAGCTCATTTTTACTGGTTTAATTGTCTAATATTTCCTTTTCCCTTCAAATAGGTTTTCGATTATCCATCTACTATTTTCTTTATCGGAATTTTGGCTTTTTTGAGTTTTACTTATTATTTTAGGTTACTTGGTAGGGATCAAATTCAAAGAGCAGTTGGTTAAAAATTTCTGGTATTCATTTAGCAACTTCTGTAAACATTCAAATTCATTTATTTTAAAAAATTTATAATTTCAATGAGACAAAACATAGATGGCCAATCGAAAACTCATAGTGGAGTAGAGCTAAATAGAAAAATCAGCTAAAAAATATATCCTACATAACCAAAATTTTGTGGATTGTTTCTTTTAATTTCCTTCATTGCCTCCATTCAGAACAGTGCACGGTGGAGGAAGTAACAGCCGAACTAAAGCACCTGAAAAACGGTAAATCTCCAGGCCCGGACAATGTCCCAAACGAACTGCTGAAGTGCGGAGGAGAGGCTCTGGCTGGACAATTGGCCGAACTATTCAACAAAATATTGAAGGACGAAAACACACCAACGAGATGGAGACACAGCATTACAGTCCCGATATTTAAAAAGGGGACAACCTCGGATCCGGCGAACTACCGAGGAATATCACTCCTAGACACGACCATGAAACTGTTCACCCGTATACTACAGCAGCGTATTCTCAGTTACACCACAATCAGCGAGGAGCAACAAGGCTTTCGGAAAAACCGTTCAACGATTGACGCAGTGTTCGTTGTCAGACAGGTTGTAGAGAAAGCAATAGAGTATAACAAACCAGCATACCTGTGCTTTATAGATCTGATGAAAGCGTTCGACAGAATAAGGCTGGAGGACGTAATGAACGAGCTGGACCGCAGGGGAGTGCCTCTAAGCATCATAGAGACGGTTAGAAAGCTCAACACAAACAACACCACAATAATACGAACAAAATCAACAACAACAGAAAAAATAGAGCAAAGCACAGGGATACGACAGGGAGACAGTCTCAGTCCACTGCTGTTCAACATAATAATGGACAGAATAATAGAGCGAGTGTGTAGGGTGGAGCAAGGATACAAGATGGGAAACCAAAAAATCAAGATAATATGCTACGCAGACGATGCAACGCTATTCGCGGACACCGAGGACGGACTGCAATGGCTTTTACAGGCATTTAAAAAAGAGGCCGAGAAATTCAACATGGAAATATCTACCATCAAAACAAAAAGTATAGTGATCGCCAGGGAACCACGGAGATGCAAACTAGAACTGAACAACACAATAATAGACCAGGTTTTCGAATTCAACTATTTGGGAACAACAATATCACCATATGGTGAATTCAAGAAGGGCGTACGAGACCAGGTAAACAAGGCAACCTGGATAGCGGGAGCCTTACGAACAACCATATGGAAAAATGCACACATATCAATTCCAGCAAAAGTTAGAATATATAAAGCATGTGTCAGGCCCGTAATGACATACACGGCAGAAACACGAGCTGACACAGCAGAGACTAAGAGGATGATGCGAACCAATGAAATGAGAATATTGAGAACGATCACGGGAAACACACTCTGGGATCAAAGAAGAAGCAGCGAAATAAGGGAAGAATGCAAGACGGAAGACGTGGTAAGATGGACACGCGCTAGGAGACGCTTCTGGAACGAGCACATATCCAGGATGGAGAACAGCAGACTGGTAAAAATCGCCAGAAATGGAAAACCAGCATCCGGCAGACCGCCGGGACGGCCCCCCAAGAGGTGGAAGGATAGCTGGTCGTCGGCATCTCAGGAGGGACAAAGAAATGGGTAGAAACAAGCCTTAGGCTTTCGCAAAGAAGAAGAAGAAGAAGAAGAAGCCTCCATTCAGAACTTCTTCAGTTCTATTTTTAAACCATGCAGCAAAAGAGACATGATTTTGGTGGAGAATATGAATTTAAAATTAATTTCTAAATATTCAATAAAGGGAGCTTTCAAATTTTCATTTTGGTCTTAGTGAAATTCTGAGGGCAGATTATCAACCAAAATTTTGCTTTTTTAAATGTAACATGATGAATCTAATATTTCTGGGATGAACAATTTTAATTTCCCGAAACTTTTTAAAACTGCTATACGGAGTTTTGTGGGCGACGTAGATTACGAATCTAAAATAAAAGATACCCCCATTATGATAGCCTAAATGCACTTTGAAAGGCAATGAAAAACTCACGAGCATATTCTGAAACTAACTATATGGGCATATTTTTACATCCGTAAGATGCATCAAACGCCCTTAAAATACATCCCGCACCACCGCCACCCTTCCTTAGTTTCCAAAAAAAAAAACCGTTTTTAGATCTAGTTCTTATTTCGTTATCTACTTAATCGAAAATTCTGAATAAAGTTAGGCATATAAATATTTCGTGAACCCGTTAATCGCCTGAATTTTTCACATTAACAAAATATTTAAATTCTTAAGTTGTTATAGCTTTTTTCCATAATAGGAATAAACGATGTACTGAGCGATATCACTTAAATCAAACGCATCTGTAATCTATCATATCAATAAATTCGGCATGAAAAAAAAATTAACTATCAAAAATACGTAAATGGGCGAAAATTATATAAAAAAAGTTACTTCGAAACCATAAAAATCGATTAAAAACTTTTTTCGCATTGTTAAGGTTGGCGCCGGATTAAAACCGCCATATATGTTTTATGGGACAATTCGGTATGAAAGAATACAAGTTTTTAAGATCATATTTATTATTTTGGCTACAATTTGTGACTTGTAAATTGACGAAAACCATTAAAAAAATATTCGACAAACATCAAAATCGAATAGATAGTTTCCTGCGTTTTTTAGGGTGGCGTAGAATCAAAAGTATTACATATGTTATACGGGAGGGTTCGTTATTAAAAAATTTTTTGCCCAACTTCTTGGAAAAAGCTATAGTAATTTGAAAATTTTAATATTTTTTTTTGGTTAGACTTCGAACAATTCAAAAAAATTCAGGGGAATGACCAAGGTCGCGAAGTATATTTCCGATTTTATTCAAAACCTTAAATTAAAGTCTAAAAATGGGTGTTTGTAGGGCTATGTGTAGGGCTAAGAAGTGCATTTCCATGACATTTTATATTTCTTGTGGAAATAGGAACATGCCCATATGGTTAGTTTTCATTTCTCTTCAAAGAACATTTGGCTTATCTTAATGAATAATATCCATTTTTTCAAAATTGGTCTTGAGAAGACATTGAAAATTTCATTTTACTAAATTTTGCGCAGTTAGTAATAATTTCGGAGATTCTCGTTCCACGACAAACATTTATCGATTAGTACCTAGTCATTCAAACAATATAGGGATATAGAAAAAAGTTCAAGTGTAAACTAAACTGAAAAATCTAGAAATATTTGACCTTTTTTCAAAAAAAAAAAAAAAACGCAAAGAAGTGAAAAATATGTCTATTAATTTTTATATATAACTCAAATTTTTGAAGTCAGTGCCTAATTAATATTAGGAAACAAATCACTGCTAATACCATATATAAGGTGGCTACAGTAAAAAACTAGTCGAAAAAGTTAGTTAAGAAATCATTACCTAAGCTTATATGTTTATATTTGTATTTTTTAAAGTTAGTAAATTGTAGGCAGCTTATTTTAGTAGTCAACTTTTTTATGTAATATTCTAACTTAAAAAGTCTAATCGCATATATAAATTTGTTGAATTATTTTTTGATTGTTAGCGTTTTTTTTTGAGAAAGTTTTCATTTTTAAATTATTCTATTATGGGCCATCTTCTATAGTAATTTCGTATAGTTTTGGAAAAAGTTTTAATCTATACTCGAAAACAAAGAATTTGCTAAAAAATAATTGGTCTGATATCGTTTCCTTTAAATATATTAAACAATGTCACGTTGGTTTCCCCTTTTATGTTAATATATGTTTATATTTTCAAGATAGCAGTAGGACCTAAAAGGTAATATTTATTTTTACAAACTGAAAGTACTATTACTAAAAACCATTGGGAAATAGTTAAAATTTTTAACAATGTTGTTTTGACCACATGACATGCTTTGAGTATTTTTAAGGAGGTATGTTATGTGGTAACACCAAAAGTAATGAATAAGATATATATTACATTATCAGAAAGAAAATAAAGTGAAAGAAATATAAAATAATAGACTAAGACTCCAGGCCTTGTGAGACAAAATCTTGAAAATATGGGATTATTAAAAATTATTAGATGAAATAATTCGCACGGCAAAATAAGAATAGAAAAAGGAGAAAAAAACTAAAAATCACAATAAACTTTAACAAGGTATAACGCGTTAAAACATGTGTGGAATTAGAAGAGAATCCAGAGGTTACTAAAGATTTTTAGAGCCAATAAAAACAACGAGGTATCGAGAGCTAATGACAGTATCATAGAAGTGATTAAAACGACAAAAGAAATAATTATCCCAAAACTAAAAATCCACTTTTATTTATGTTCGGAAAAAGGAATGATTTCTGCAATCTAAAATAATCTTGTAATGGTGATTTTAATGCAAAAGAGTGATAGAAAGTTGCCGTCCAATAAGTTTATCTTCCAACTTTGCACACTTATAAAAATCGTCACTTATCGAATAACTAAATGACCAAATGACTACCAACCAGTAGAGCACGCTGCGTTCCGTAAGAGATATAATACGTCTAACTATTCTTCTGATAATTCTGATGGAGAAAGTCCCCGAATATATTATTCCTCTGTGCATGGCTTTCATGGTATATGAAAAGGCATTTGACACTGTCGAGTACTTGGCGATAACGGAGGAATAAGACTCTGCTCAAATACATTAGATTGCAATCATAGAATATTAATAAAAAAAATATTTCAGGACATGCTAAACCTACAATTTACTTGAATGAATGTCCAAACAACTTCTTAGTCGAGGGCGGAACCTGAGTAAGGGCGAATTAAAGGAAACTTGTCTTTATTAAACATGTAATTTTTCTATCTTTTTCATACTAATAAAGCTTTATATTAATATTGGAAGTTTATTTCTTACAGTTATTGTTATATGTAGCCCCTTGTGACCCCCCCCCAAGAAGAAAATCCTGAAAAATAGTTTTTGCCCGTCTGTCACTTGTGCTCCTCCTCAGAAACAAATCGCGGATCCGCCGCTGAAACTGAGCCACTAGCAGTTTTCCTTCAAAGTCTCGCTTGTCTGCTATGTATCGTATGTCGCTCTGGCTGCGCCTAGAATATGAGGTTTAGGTTTGGAAGCTAATAGACAATTTCTATGTAAAATTCAATGTAAATACCCAATATACCCAATTATTTTTTGCTCGACACAGTCAATATGTTTCAAATTAAAAATTTTTAGTCGACTTCAATTTCGATACACCCTAACATATATATATATATATATATATATATATATATATATATATATATATATATATATATATATATATATATATGCGATTCAACGTCTATGTTTTATAATTGATAATCTGTTCATTTACTGCGTATCAGATTTTGCAAAGGCGACTCAACTAGTTTTCCAACTAAGCATAATCAGCATTTTGACAATAAGTGATTTCTGATCGTGCAAACTTTCTGACGTTGCTATAAGAAAAATATAAATACCAGCGGAGTCCATTTCCAATGAACAAGGATGAACCACAACAATGGTCCTAACTTGGCGACAAAGGAAAGATCACATGGTGAAGCCCCGGGTTACAAACAATAGGAAATAAGATGACTGATTATCGTAAATCACATTGAATCATCTCATTTATTATTAAATTTTTCAAGTGATTTCTTGAAAATACCTGTAGATTTATTAGATATTTAAAATTTCGATATTATTGTATAGTTTTATTTGTGTTGTAGAACCTTGTAATAAAATCGAGAAAAAAGAGGCTCTGGAAACTTCCAAGCTTTGAGGAATATTTTCTATTGTTCCGGAATTCTACGGAGATCAGATCTTGTTAGGTAAATATCTTATCGCATACGATTATGCTAATATACAGACAATCAAAAATCGTATTAGTAATTCCCATAAAAAATAAATTAGGGGAAAAATCGTCCAACTAGTAAATTTGCGCAAGCCGCCATCGCATATAGAAATAAAAGACCGACTTAACTCCATTTTGGTAAATCTAGAGATGTCTCATCTCTCACTCAAGATCGTTATCGTCTAAACCAACTTCTAGAAGAATGCCCATTGACATTCTTTAATCGGCTATGAGTACTTAACTCTAAAATGCACCCAAATATCCAAAAATTGTTTTAAATTCAGATGAAAAGAAAGTCCAAATCAGCATAATTGATACCATGGCCATTAACATCCTTCTAAGTGGCTTAGATCTACGACATCATATTGACTTTTCCTGTTTTTGAAAAAAGATCTGTTTCATTGATATTGGATATTTGGCTTATTCGTATTTTTTAAAATAGAGATATTTGCTTTTGAATTAATTTGGTAACATCGCGTAATGTAAATTAAAACAAATTGGCAGAGGGCTATTTTGCCTGTAAGTTTAATTGAATTCGAATAATTTCAATACTTATATTACTGCTTCTGATAAGTTCTTTAAACGAAATTAGCTAGTTGATAAAAGAAGGATTAGACGTTAATCCCAACAAAACAGTTTTTATGCCATTTACAACACAACAAAAGCTAGATATCAAAGCTTCCACGACAAATCAAACAACGGTGTGTTTTTCCAAAAAGGATCTGGATATAATAATATACCAGAAACTGACCTGGAACAGTAATGTTGAAAATATTCCACAAAAAGCAACAACAGCAAGCTGGACATACCGTGGGAATATCTGGGGTTCGAGACATAAAATAGCAATGGTCATATGAAACATTCATTAAACCTATGGTCACATGGTCACCTTGGTACGATGGCGTAAGATACAATAAGTGGCAGCTCTAGAAAAGTTAAAAAAATACAGATGTTAGTGTGAGTGGAAATTACAGGGATCATACCATCATGCCACCCAGTAGCATTAGAGGCAATGAGGAACTTTCTCCACTGCATATAGCTGTTCCAAATGGAAAGCCTCAAGCCTAGATAATCTTAATGGACACATAAAAATTCTGAATATAATTCCAACAAAATCTATATTGAAACCAACAGTTTTCATGTCTCTTAAGTACGATTTTGATATGAACTATCAAGCAGTAACTGACTGCTACTAAGCGAACGAAGAGGCATTACCTCGACAAGAGAATCATTCAATGGTATGGTTTACTGACGGATCCAAGATTAAGGAAGGAGTCGGAGAGAGTATCAGTCACAATTGAAACACTAAGAAGGCCAAAATATACATAATGTCAGATAGCCTTTTCGTGGACTACCAAAACCGATATAAAAGAAAAGCTCCTAAGCTGGTAAAAAAAATCAGATAAAATTAAAAATAGGATATTCGAGCAATAACAAATATATTCACAGGACACTGATTTTTGAGATACTTTCTTAAAAAAATGGGCCACATCGAGAGCGATATTTACGATTCTGCGATCGGGTAGCCAAAACAGTAGAACGCCTGCTATGTGAATGCATGGCACTATTTTGCAAGAGACTCAAATTTTTGGAAGGCGCCACTATGATGCTTGAAGAAATAAAGCATCTACCCCCCAGAAGAATAATAAACTTTATGAAAAGTCTAAATACCCTGGGTTTATACTAGGTATGGGTACCACACAAAAGGTCTTATAGGTCGAAGTACTGTAGAGAGGCAAAGAAAGCCTTAACGATCCAGTCACAGTCTACAGTCTTCTTCTTTTGATAAAGTAATACTCTTTAATCAGTAGTGATGCTTAAACTAAAACATCTAATCAGATAGTCAGACATATATTATATTATTTAAAAATT
Organism: Diaprepes abbreviatus; assembly: GCA_034092305.1. Classification (NCBI taxonomy): domain Eukaryota; kingdom Metazoa; phylum Arthropoda; class Insecta; order Coleoptera; family Curculionidae; genus Diaprepes; species Diaprepes abbreviatus. Next base: position 991,711 of record JASJET010000026.1, read on the forward strand.
TATTGTTATTTTCTAGCTTCTTCCAAAAAAGAATGCAGTAGTGGAGAAACAAAATATGATGGATGTAACTCTTGTAGATGTACCGAAACAGGACTATGGGCTTGTACTAAGAGAGGTTGTCCTCCAAGAAAACTGCGTTCAGGTAGGCAAAGAATAATATTTGGATCAAAGAAAAAATATTTCATTATAAATTACCTTATTTTCCTACACAACCCAAATTATTATTTAAGTTTTTTAAACTGACTTCCAAAAATTATAATTGAAAAATATTTTAGTTATGAGTACAAATTCTTAAAAGGAATATTATCTCATATGGTTTCAAATACATAATCCCCAATTGTACCTCTTACTCCGTGGTAAAAAATACAAACTTTTATTTTGCATAGCCACTAACAACTATAGAAAAATCCGAGCAATGTAAGCCTTAACAGGCATAGCTCACCTTTTTATAAAGCAATAATTCATACTTGAAATACTCCATTACCTGAATTTATAAACTTGAAAATTCATAGCCCCAAAATCATATAAACATAAACTCACATTACCTACGCCTAAAAAGATGAAACCCCAAAACAAAAAAACTCAATAAATTAAGGCCCATATATACATGGATATATATATATATATATATATATATATATATATATATATATATATATATATATATATATATATATATAAGTGAGGGATATGGCTTGACATTGCCACTCTCATTTCTTGCTCCACGTTGATCTTTGAGCGATATTTGCTCTTAATTATAGCTACAGCTAAAAATCCGGTTTTGCATAAATAGGTTGTTCCAAAGGGAAAGAGAATCCTTATAGTTTTTAAACTTGGAGTTGCATTTTCTTTTTAACGGTTATCCAAAACTACACCAAATCGAATCGGAAGAAGCGAATTTGTTTTAAGGCGGTTGTCGCAAGAGAGTTCAAATGAGACTTTCTTCATCTTGTAAAGTAAATTCTGGTGGAGTCAAAGCATGAAAAGGATCTTGGATTCACAAAAATTTCTCGATATTTTTTGCAAAGTATTTTGCAAATCATTCAAAGAGTTTCGAAGGGTGTTCTGTGAAAAGGGACAGCAAGTCTTGAAACACAACCAGCTCATTAGAGGACGCGTATCTGCTAAACGCCGCTTACTTCTCGAATAGTTTCAAGATGTGTATGTTACTGCCTTGCAAAGACAGATTTAATGCATTCAGTTGTCAAATATATTGCACAAATATGCCAATTTTAATTAAAACTCTGATTTGGCAAAGTACCTGGAGTTTGCATGACCTTCGTCTTCCAGAAAATTGCGATTTCTTGATTTAATTCGAAAGCAATGGATAAAATATTTCCAGGTGAAAGTCATTATGAACCGCAGTAATATAGCAGGACTGTGTATGGAGCTTCCATGTCTATGCAAAGTTTTTTGAAAAATCGCTTTCAGTGGCTTAGTTTTTATGTAGTTTATTACGTCTATGATAGTTCCAATATCGAATTCAATTCACAGCTCATCGACTTTGATGCAAGTGCTTCCTATGGATAATGTAATGGGTCCACATAGCATGCGATGATTTACTGCAAATAAGTGCTTGCATTCCCCCATATCGGCCAGATATTGATTGAGCGCCATCAGTACATACACCAACACACTTTTCCCAATATAAATTATTTTCTGTTATAAACTTATCAAGGATATCAAACAGTTTTTGAGCCTTTGTGCTTTAGTGATGATTTTACAAAAAAGAAGGTCTTTAACAATAACATTATCATTCAGAAAGTGTACGTAACAAATAAGGTGTGCATCTTTATTATTGTCAGTAGCCTCACAAGTTGCAGACCAAATTCCTTGCCTACCATATTTTTTATTACTTGGTCATTGAGATTCTCAGCTATATGATGGATTCTTCAACTAATAGTGTTTTTCGATAAAAGTATCTTTGTAATTAGTTTTCTAAGGTTTTAGAAAGCGAAAAAATTCATAAATTTATCGCCAAAGAACTCCAAGGTGCTTCTTCATAAAAGATATTCGAATTATAATAAATATATTCATAGAACACAACTCTCTGAGATACTTTATCAAAAATATTTGCCACACTGAGAGCCATATTTGCGATTCTGCATCCGAGTAGCCAAAACAGTAGAACACCTGCTATGTGAATGCATGACACTGTTTTGCAAGAGACTTAAATTTCTGGATGGCGTCGCCACGATGCCTGAAGAAGCAAAGCATCCATCCCCAGTAGAATAATTAACTTTATGAAAAGTCTAAATATCTCGAGTTTATATTAGCTCTGGGTACCGCACAATAGATCTTATAGGTCGAAGTACTGTAGAGAGGCAAAGAAAGCCTTAACGATCCACTCACAATCTACTTCTTTTGATAAACTAATACTCTTTGATCTGTACACAGTAAAAAACGCATGTAAATCTACATCTAAATACTTTTACTGCTATTGAAATTTTACTAAGTGTACAATGTATTTTTTTCCATTACATATGCTTTCAAGTATGATTACATAAAAACAGTAATTTAATGTGCAATAGTGTAAAATAATATAAAATAATGTAAAATAATGTAAAACAATTTAAAATAATGCAAAACAACGTAAAATAGTGTAAAATAATGTAAAATAATGTAAAATAATGTAAAATAATGTAAAATAATGTAAAATAATGTAAAATAATGTAAAATAATGTAAAATAATGTAAAATAATGTAAAATAATGTAAAATAATATAAAATAATGTAAAATAATGTAAAATAATGTAAGATAATGTAAAATAATATACAATAATGTAAAATAATGACGCTTCCCCTACTCATCCCCAAGAGCAGCAACGAGACGTGGCAGTCGGCCATTATTTTTATACTAACTACATAGGTAACACGTTTGGTGCAATAGTTTTTTTTTATATTGGCAGGTAAGTCGAGAAAAACATTTTAGTGTCCATTTAGGTGTAAATCTGAAACGATTTTTAGTAATAAAAACATTTATTTCCAAGTGCACCACTGGCGTTGCCGAAACAATTAAGACAACAAAAATGTGACCAGAGACAATTTTTTTAACATTTATTTTCTTTAAATTAGTATACTCATGGTCAAAACATTATTTACCCTATATCTTTTTTTCTTTAAGAAGTCATGAAGTTAAAATTGTCATATTTAAAATGGAAATATTTGAAACTATTTTTATAGCAAAAGTTCTGTAAAATTACAGATTGATGCTGTATCTACAAATTTGGTACAACAATTTTCAATTTTTAGATCTTGATGAAAATTTATTTTTTAAGATTTGCATGGAAAAGGAGAGGTAGCAGAGGACTATTTAATATTTACTGATGCTTTTGTAACCATTTTTTGTTATTACTGTGTATTTAATTTACAATACCCACACGAAATAAGTTCTATATGAGAATTTACTTAAAGGTACTTTTTTAATATTCATCCTGAAAGTGGAACAAGATCTAAAAAACGAAATTCGAAAAATAGGGTATAAATTTTATTAACAAAATATGTAACTAGAAAGATACATAGATTTTTTTGTATGTAAAGTAAAGTTAAAGAATTAATAGGCGCCATTTGTTTTTGAAGGCTTTACTTTAAAGAGAGATTTTTGTTATTATAAGCTGAAATATTTTTTTGTAAATATAAGTTTATCTATCTATCTATCTATCTAGCTACCTATCTATATATATATATATATATATATATATTGTATAATTACAAGAAATAGATTGACTACAAAGCTCAGATTAAAAAACAAAGCAGATAAAGCATCTCATTCAAAAATTTTGTATCGGTATGCACCAAGATCTTTTAAGTTTGAAATAGTAATACGAAAAAATAGATATATAAGTGGGGATGCTTTGTAGTACTTTACTTTTTCTATAATATTACTTATAAAATGTCAAGGAAACGTTGTAGCCATGGGGAAAGTAAATAAACCTTTTGACCAAGTACTCGATTCCTAAAAGTAAATAATAAACAGCGTTGCACGAAGTGCTTTGTTAAAAAAGCTTTAATCTTTAATACATTTTAAAAGCTAGTAAAAATCTATTAATCACAAAACTAAGTACATGAGTCACAAATAAAATAGACTATTGGATCTCTCTGATTATCCATTGAATTTTTCCCCACTCTATGCGTACAAAATTATGTCTAAATGTATCTGTTATTATTAATCTGAGCTGCTAAGTTTTTTTTTGTTATAAATAAATTTTTTGTTATAAGTTTTTGTGAGCCACGTTCTTATATATAATGTACAATAAATATGTAAATTTAAAGAAAAAACTTGATTTTAAATAATCTCATTATAGCATGACTCCTTCTGTATAAGTTTAACTTTTGTTCGGCCCCAGTGTTGTTTGGTACTTGTAAAATAGCTACAATATGTACCTATTTGTTTTTCGAAATATTGGTTAGTTGTTTCAATATAAATAAATCGTTATTATGTCAGCTTTTATTTCTTTATTTATATACAGATCATTACAATAATAAAAACTTCGTTAACAGCAACTGTTCGTTTTTTTATTCAGAATATGAATGAAAATCCCTACCTACTGACGTATCCATATGTCTAATTCACGAATTCTTTTAACAACAGATAGGTAAGGAGCCCTGTACATTTTTTATGGTTAAGTATTCCTGGTCAAACGTATTCAATTCTTAATATGTTGTAATTTATATCCTATTTTCAGTTACTTCTGATAAAATTCAATATACTGTGTAGTTCTCATGTTCTCGCTTACCATAAATAAAATTGAATTTTCTCATATAATCAGTACGGAAGCAGGCTGATTTTTTCCGTGATCTATTGGTCGTCTAACGATTATTTCAGAAAACATCAAAATTATCGAGTTGTGAAAAGGATAATTTTTAGTCAGGATGACATAAATTGCATCATATTAAAAATTAAATTTATTTAATCAGGGTCACTTTTTCATAAGAAGAGTGTGGGGAGCTTTTTTACTTGATGACTTAAATTTTCTAACATATATTATAATGTATTTTCACGTAATCTCAAATGGTGGAATACGTATTTTTCCGTAATCTGACATGGTGGAATACGTATTTTTACATAATGTATTAGTTACACTGCATCTAACAACAAGTAAATAGACTCGGAAAAACAACAAAAATTACATGATATAAATACGAAAATTACTTAATGATTTTTTACCTAGATACACAAGGCAATATATTACCAATGAAAGTTATGGTAATTTTACATAAAAATTTTTTACTGTGTAGTTATGCTTAAACATTAGTCCCATTAGATTGTCAGAGATATATTACTTTATTAAAAAATTTATTGTTATTTTCTAGCCTATTTCAAAAAAGAATGCAATAGTGGAGAAACAAAAAATGAGGATTGTAATTCTTGTATATGTGAGAAAATAGGACTATGGGCTTGTACCCAAGCAGCCTGTCCTCCAAGAATACTGCGTTCAGGTAGGCAAGGAATAATATTTGGATTACAGAAAAAAGGTTTCACTACAAAGCACCTTAATGTCCTACAATAGCCCAAATTATTAATTAAGTTTTTTAAATTGGCTACCAAAAATAATAATTGAAATATATTTAGTCATGAGAACAAATTTTTAACAAGGATATTATCTTATATTGTTCCAAATACATAATCCCTCATTGTGAATCTTACTCCCTGTTAAAAAAAAATAAATACTTGTATTTTGCATGGCCACTGACAACTATAGAAAAATTCAAGCAATGTAAGCCTTGACATGCGTAGCTCACCTATTTATAAGGCAGTAACCCATACCTGAAAGACCCTATTATTTGATTTTATGAACATAAAAAACCATAACTGCAATAAATTTGAAACCCCAAAACCAAAAAATCCCATAAATATGAAATCCCATTACCTCACTGTATAAACGAAAAATCTCATAACCTCATACCACTACCCAACCCTATAAACATATATTCTCATTACCTTCTTCCCAAAGACATGAAACGTCACAACGGAAGAATCTCATGTCTGAATATTTTGGTAATTTTTTTCCATAACCGAAACACCATAGCGATATGTCCACAACGATATATTAACAACTTCCAGTATATCACCTTGTAAATCGTTGTTCACCGATATTTATGCAGTAACAACTTTTGGAATTATTTGGTCTTCGGGATATGTTCGCCTTTTGGGGATTATATGGCTGAAATCTTGTAGCTAACGAATATTTCCTTTTGTATATTCTACAGCTAAGGGATTGTGGTATTATTAGACTATGAGTCTACAAGGAGTACAAGTTTTTAGATTCTAGGGTCGGTCTTTTGAATTGATGAAATCAAAGTGCCTTAGATTTCACGTTTAATGAAGGGACAAGTGTCTGTTCTTTTTCTGTTATAAGTACTAGTTGATGGTATTTTAGGGTAAAGGAGTTATTAGGTTATAGATATTGGGATCTCAAGGTAGTTGAATCACCTAATTTAGGCTTTGGTTTATCTTAGATATTACCGGACTAATTTTATAACTAATATTTTTTCAAATAGCTTTTAAGACATTTTATTTCATTTTAGTAAAAAGCCTGACAATAGCCTTTCAGGCTATATAGAATATCTTGTCTAATTTGGATTAATCAAAAAAATTATGATGCTCTGGTTTCAATTTTTTTTTAAACCTAACATTGCTCCCATGATATTGTAAACTTGCATATTTAGCCATGACACGTTAAATTATTAATCAAAATCAAATTCCTACACTCTTCCATTTAAACCTACGGAAGTTGGATTTAAGGTCACGGCGGACGAGGGCAATCACTTGGTCTCGACACCATTGAATTGCAACTGTTCAATGTACTTATTCTTGCGAATTTTTGATTTCTTACGGCTCATATTAAGACATGGCGTCCAGGTTGTGCCTGTAGTGCAAGATCAGTTGTTTACATCTATAGTTTTTATCTACTAAAATAAGTTAACTTTTTATTTATAGTCGAAAAGGAGTGTGAACCTAATTCAACGAAGATGATAAGCTGTAATTCTTGCCAATGTGTTGGTTCTGGATTTTGGGCATGTACCAAAATAGACTGCAATCCAATAGAAGTAGTAAGTACAATTCATCATTAAGAAATTTTAATATGATAAAAAAGTGCAGAAACTTCTAGAAATCTAAAAAAATATTAGAAAGTTAGTGGTACACTTTTTATAGTTACCTTACGTATAGTTGAGGAATATGTGGTCTAGAAAGATTTTTTAAGCATTTTACAACGCCAAGCTGAAAATTGATCATATATAACCAATTTATTTCTAAAATCTTGAAACTAAATCTTAAATTTGAAATTTCACCCTATGATGACCTGCGGTGTTTGTTCAGTTTGTCACCTCGCCTATAGTCTGTTTAAAATTTGCTTATTGTCAATTGGCAGTTGCATTCAAGTAACTTATATAAATTTCTATATTTCACGGTCCCTAGTTTAGTGAAATTACTAAATTAATTCCGTGGCATTAGACTCTATATCTCGAGTTTGCGGGAAATCTCTAAGAATTTTATGAAATTACAGGATTCCACGACAACAAATGAATATATGCAAAAAAATAGAAATATTTAAAATACGTAATTTTTTTAAATCACTGCACTCCTTCGGTATTTTCGGTGATTCTGTTTGACTTTTAATATTTAATAATCTAACATGAAAGTGTAAATATCATAAAAAACATTTAAATCAATCCGGGTCGAACTTTGTTTGGAATTATTTAAGGAAACTTTATTGAAAATCCCATATAGAGGACCAATTCTTCCTACGACAAAATTGCAAGTGAAATTGGATAGTTGATATTTTGGTAGAAGTAGAGAGAATAAAATATTTAAAATTTTACTATTTTCGCTTTAGATTAAAATTGATATTTTGAAAGTTTTGAAATCAAGTATTACAAATCCGTAATTCTCTTTCAAATCTTTTAACCAGCAGATCCAACTAAATATATTGTTATTTCTATACTTCGATTGAGGTATTTAGGGTCGTGGATGAAAATCTATATTATAACTGAAATTTCATAAAAGCTAATTAAACACGTAAAGCGGATCCAAAATCTATAATTAACTTTTCAAAATTTAAAATGGTTACATCTATATATAACATGCCAAACCTTGATTCGATCTCGTATAAGAGATAAATAGAAAAATAATATCCATATGTACTTATATTTTACAAAAATACGAGTAAGCCTTTATATTTGAATTCGTATTTTGATTAGACATCGTATAGGAAATAAATGGAAAAACAGCAATCTTTGTTTAAGAAAAATATGAATTTATTTATAATAAATTACCATACATCTTAAACACATAATAATTCTATTTCTTTCTTCATATTGATACTTGAAAATGGTTTAAGTTTGTCGTGATTTTCTAAAAAACTAAAGTGCAGTATAAATTTTCTTTTAGAAAGATAGCTTTGATAATGTCACGCCAGGCGCCTCCACCACATTGTCGCGCGCAGTTTTGAGGCGTGAGTAGAGACGTAGCATTTGGGGATTTGATCTTCCGAGATTACACTCTAAATGAACTCTTTAAGTTCGGATTTATATAAAAAAAATAGTTTATTCAAAATAAGTGTCATTAACCATCTTGGACTGTACATCATTATAATTAATTCGTTAACTCACATTAAGATTATTTTCATTTTGGCACTCTTGACGAGGGTTGTCCCTAGGTTTCTGCTATTTGTCGACCTGCTCTGGACTGGGACATGCTTGGGATTTTCGCTGCTTTCCTCACACTGACTTACTGATCTGCATCTGACCCTTATCACTGACGACTGACTAATTGAACTGATTGACCCGATTGAACCCTATCCCAAGCATGTCCGTCTTTTTTATCTTGTTTTATTATTTTTCATCAAGTCAATGAATCGCCTTCTTACAACCTCGGTTCATCATGACCCGAAAAGCGACCTAGCCGACTTGATGAATTTGCACGATCGATGACCAGTAAATAAGCATAACATTTCCCAAATAAAAGTTATAAAATTAAAAAAGGTAATGTTTAGTGATGAAGTTACTTTTAGAAGTAACGGTGCCGTAAATAGACGCAACATGCATTATTATGCCACAGAAAACCCATTTTGGATTAAAGAGGTGCAACATCAAAACCACTGGTCATTAAATGTTTGGTGTGGTATTCATCATAATCGAATTATTGGACCCCACTTTTTTAATGAACCACTAAATGGCCATAGTTACCTGAACTTTCTACAAGAAGAACTACCCCAACTGCTTCAAGGTTTCGATAGGGATGAGCTCGACACTATGTGGTTCCAGCACGATGGTGCGCCTCCGCATTACCATCGTGAAGTTCGTGCGTTTTTGGACCAACGATATCCGCAAAAATGGATTGGACGTGGGGGTTTCATTGAGTGGCCACCAAGGTCTTGCGACATCACCCTATTAGATTTCTTCCTATGGGGTTATATTAAAAATAAGGTGTATGTTAATCCACCAACAACAGTGGAAGATATGCGAAACAGGATTAGGGATACCTGTAGAACGATAACGCCTCTAATTTTGTCCAAGGTCCGAGAAAATCTGCAAAAAAGACGAAATTTGTGCATTGCACAAGTAGGTCGTTTATTCGAACACTTATTAAAAAGAAATAATTAATCTCAGTATTTAATAGGTAATTTTTTTGTGTCAATTTAGTATAAAAGTAAATATGTATTTGCCTTGTCGTTATTGTTGTGTTAATTTTTTCACATTATGTTTAATTAAACTATTGCCGTAATGTATATATAACGAATAATGTATTTCGTCATATTTAACCACATTCTGTTTGTTTCTGTAGTTTCTTTTTATTATTTTACATGGCTACTATGGTAATGAAGACTATTTCTGTAAAAAAGTATGGAAAATAAGAAAAACTGAAATATCTCAAAAACTATTATAAATAGGTATAGGATATATTGAACAAAACTTTTAGGGTTTTTATTACTCTATTAAATAACATGAAAATATACAGGGTGTACCATTTAAAAAAAAAGATATTTAGTCATTTAAACTTGTTCAAATTTGAGCTTATGTGTTCAACACCCTGTAGCTTTTATTGCAAATATTAGGTAAAAATTATGTTAACTAGTCCTTGGCCTTGCTAAATTCCAAATTTGAATATATTTGTTACAAAATTGAAAACGTTATTTAGGATTGAATTGATGCTTGAAAATGTGACTTTTTTTCTTTAAACTTAATTATCTCAGAAACTATAAAGTTTTGTTATAGTAAACCCTTAATAAGAAAGATTTAAAATTATAAGCTAAATCGAAAATACGATTCATGTATAGGGTGTTCTATTTAAAAAAATACAACTTCATGCTGTCCTAGTTTTTTAGCTCACCCTGTAGAGTCCTAAATATTTTTAAAATCTGCGTAAAAATAAACTGTAAGTAGTGGATATATGAGAGAAGGAAAGAGGAGGAGGAGGAGTAAGAGTAAATCATCAACACTTTTCATCCTCCTCCTCTTTTCTTCTCTCATTATACTTTTCAAATCTCTCATTATACTTATTAAAAAACCTCGTATCATCAACACTTTTCATCCTCCTCCTCTTTTGTTTTCTCATTCGAATTATCTCGTATACATTCGAGTTACTTCGTATACATTCGAGTTACTTCGTATACATGTTAACATGACCTTGTATCCCTTCTTTAAATTTTGATTATAAAAGCAACACTTTACCAGCTTAAAACATACTAAAATGAAATATGTCTTCTGCTTCTAACGAAAGTGAATTAAATTTATTAATTCAAAAATTTTATAAAAAATGTAAAAGTTCTGCTTTTGAGTTCGAACATTATGCAGTTGATAGTGGTCCATCTTGGTTTCAATATTATTTGGATATATCTAAAAACCATATAGAGGCTGTGAAATTGTGCGAACGTTATTTTCAAAACAAAGATATTGTACAGTTTATACGTGAATTAGTGAAGTTAAGTTGGTTTCATGATGAAGTTCGTCATTTAAACCAATATATTAGAGATCCTGTTGTATTACAAGAACTAATCAAATCGCGTGGTGAAGATGATGCCTAAAATTGAAAATTTTGTGAGGGACCTTTATGAAGGGTTCATTATGAACGAAGCATGTTCCAGATATTTATCTTGTTTAGTTGAAGAAGAAAGTGAGGGTCAAGATTTATTGTTATATATAAAATATGTTGATCATGCAAATTGTTGTAAAAAAGCAGCAGAATTTTGTAGTGAATTTTTGAAGACTAAAAATGTGTTAAAATTCTTTGATGAACTTAAAAAAATTGGACTCAATAAAGAAATAAATTTATGTATTGATTTATTGGTTAATTAAAATTGGTGTGAAATAAACTATTTAAATTTGTATAGTTGTTTTATTATTGTGTAACGGCTGTTATGTTTAAATATTTGATTATGTAAAGATAGGAAAATATAATTTTCTGTTAGTAATGTGGGGATGTGGATAAATAAAAAAATATTATTACATTCATTGTTAATTTATTCATTCATAAAAAAATTTTTATACATAAAGAATACATTAGAAAGGGCACACATTGAAGGTGATTGAGAATGATAAAAACATTTAGGAGATGATTTATTTAAAACAGGTTGTTCGTCCAATTCAATTATTGGCTTAGTACAATATTTTCTAATAAAATTAGCTTTCTCTTCTCCTTTAATATAAATGAATTCTCCTTTTTCTGTTAAGTTTTTTACTATAGATGAAAAATTATGAAGAGGAATATATCCTGTATTCCAATTGATGCAGTGATGAAATTTCATTAACCATTCTGCTTGCTTGTATGTTTCTGGTGGAAGCATTTGTAGTGGATACGGTGGTTTAAAAATATAATGACTCATTTTATGTCCATCAAACATTGCAAGTTCTTTAGGAATAAACTTGTTGTGTTCATCCTTAAATCCTTGAACATCCATAACTATTCTCATTTTTTATTTAGCAAATTTTTAAAGTACTAAATTTTTTTATTACAAATTGTTTTTTCGAATAGTCTTCAATAAGATTTTTTAGATGTTTAATTTTTTTTAAAAATAGTTCTATTTTTTCTTTTTGTATTTTGTACATTCCATTTGATGTGCAACAAACTATGGTATAGAAACAACTGATCTTATTCGATATATTTTCATTTTAATAATGATATTTGATGTGGTGGGAGAAGTTAAAGTTGTTTAACAATTTTTGTTAATGGATTATAGCTAAATACTTTATCATGTATTATAACACAATACGCAGCTGTTTTTCCCGATATTTTTTCTTTTGTCTCAAATTCAATTCTCATGGTTACTGGGCCGGATTGTAATAAATCTCTCTGATGAGAGCAATTAATGTAAGCAATAGGTGCATTATCTTTAAATTCTTTGGGATTAAATATTGGTTCTATTGGAAAGTTATAATATACTTGACGAAATTCAGAAAACATTTCATACAGGGTAGCAAACTTATTATTTTTAAAATCAAGCTGGAGATCCTGGTAAGGATATCTTTCTGAATTTAAAAACACATTTATATTCCTTAGGTCACAATGATCAAATTTACTCATATCTGATTTTAAATTACCACGTCTATCCTTTTGAAAAGCAATTAGTACATGTCTTGGTGTTTCAATTTTTGTGGAGGTTTTGACAGGCCAATTATGTCTTGTATTTTCTAATAACTCTGGATATTCAATTAATTCCCAACTTCGGAAAGTAAGAAGAATATCATTGTTTTATCAATAATTTTCGTTAGTGCCAATTCTTGGGGAATGGCCACAGTAAGATGTGGAACTCGCCAACTAAGTTTGGTTATTTTAATTTTCGGTTTTTCATCATCACTTGTGGTTACTAAAGCATTAGTGTCATCATTGCTTCTTATTAGTATTAGTTCTTGTTGTGAATTTAAAATTATTTTGTTATAATCTTCAAAAAATCCCGAGTACATTTTTAATGGGACGCATAGGGAAACGTTTCCTTTTTCATCAGTCACTTTTGCAAGGTAAAGGATATTTTCCTGTTTGTTGTAGAGCAATTCTAATTTCATCATTTAATCCAAGTTTTGTAGGATTGAAAGGTTCAAATGATAGTATTTCCCAGCTTAATATTGATTCATCTACAAGAATATTTTCTTTTACATTTAAATATTCCATTTTATTTTAGTTTGAAACCTAAACTTATCAGAAATTTTTTATTAGAAGGTGTTAACCTTTGACAGTTTAATTTATTACTAGTTAAATGTCGTTTAGTATCTTTCTTATTAATGTTTTTACAGTAAAATTTTTTTGAAAAATTATAATTTGAGACTTTTTTATTATATAAAATAACCATTATTCATCTATTTTTTTAAGATGTAGTCTTACTGTTACCGTTTCTCCTCTGAAATTGATGAGATCACCGTCTTGATCTACTATTTTAATGTTTATATTGTCTATTACCTTTACAGTAACAGGAAAGTAAAGGACATTTTGTGGTGATTCTATTATTTTAAAACCAGGAGCTACACTAGGAAAAAATTGATGTATTATATGAACAGGTTTTCCATTTAAATATGATCCTTCGGCAATATTACAATCGATGTTTATGGCGTTTACTTTAATAATTTCCGCTGGAAAATCTGAAATGTGCTCCTTAAGACCTTCTAATTCCTTATTTTTAAAACCTAATATTTTTCCTATAGTTCCATCACGAAACGAGATAGGAATATCTGTTTTAATATGTGTTCGTAAAGTATTATTATTGGCATAAATATGAAGAAAAGTACGATTGTCCAAAAATTTTTGAATAAAATTATTTAAATCATCTATTTCATAACTACCTGGTGGTATTCTTATTTCTTTATTTGAGTCATAAATGAAAAGATTATTAGTCTCATCAATATTTGGAATAGCATTAAAAGTTTCAAAATTTACAAGTCCAATGGAATATTCAAAATTTTCATCTAAATATATTGGAGGATGAATATTAACAGAAAGCGTGGGGGAATTACCACTAATGACAAAACTGTACGACATATCTCTTTAAAAATTTTTAACAAAATGAATTAATATTGTTTTTCAACCATTATTATAAAGAAATTTAAGACAGAGCTCACCACAATTTGTTTTGTTAATTGATTGATAATGATCGTAGTTATATTTCACAATATTTTTCTTTTTATCGCTGAAAAAATATTTTGTTAATTCGGTAGATGGTCGCAAATTGCCATAACTATCAAAATATAAAATATTTTTCCCTTTTTTTATGTATGCAGTCCAATGAGTTCCATCACCACTATTCTTATCGAGATTAACAATACCACTTTCATTTTTATTAATTTTTTTTGGTAATTTATCTCTCATGAATATACCTCGAAAGTTGGGAATTTTAAGTAGATTAATATATTTACTTAAATCATAATTTGTAAGTGGTTTTCGAGGTATTTGTTTTAACAGTTTTTTGAATAAGGTTTCAGATATAATCCACATCCAGTTTTATATGGTTTTAAATAAAGACCACTTCCTTGTTTTCCTACTGCTATAGATTCCATCATTTTATTATGTCTTTTGGACTCTTCTAATTTTTCTTTAGCAGCTTTTGCATCGTTGACAGCTTTCGCAATACCTGCTGCTCCTCCTCCAAGAGCACCTAAAGCGGACAAACCAGCAAATAAAGGAATAAGAGGTAGAAATCCACCAGTTTTTGGAATTGGTATGATTCTATTTTTTGGTGATAATATTCTACTATCTCCGATAGATCTAAGTGCGGTTTGAATAATATCAGTCAAACTTTTAAATTGTTTTCCGTTTAGTGCTTGTCTTGCTTTTGAAATAGCTTGAGATAAAGTTATTCCTCGTCCTAGACGAGTTTTTCGACTTCTGTTTTTCCTTCTTTTTTTTAATCCCATACCAAATTTTCTTTTAATTTTCATTGCACCTCTTATTCCAAGTGCAGCAGTTTTTTCTCCAAAAGTGGCGTCTTTTGCTCTGAACCTTTCGGCAGCTTTGTCACCTAATAATTTATCAGCAGCGTGTCGGCTTTTTATATCATTTGATTGTGCATAGGCAATGTCATGCTCTTTACAAGCTTCATCCAATAAGTTTATGCCTTTATCGCCTCTAGCTAGTCTCTTTTCTAGTTTGGTTCCAGGTCCACAAAAATTATACCCAGGTAGATGTAATTCAAAAGGTAACTTATTTATTAGAGTATTAATTAAACCACTACCTCTTTTTCTGACTCTTCTTTTATAAATGGATTGTTGCTTATATGAGATTGGCATTATATAATTGAAATCTTGGAACAAACTGACTAGTTTTAAATTAGAACTTACCCTTTATACATCCTCTTATATATGAAAATTGTCAAACAACCTTATTCAATTATTATTAAAGACCATGAGACTTCAAGAAATAATTTTAGAAAACATGGAAAATTGTTTGAAGGCTCTAGTAAAAGGGGGTTAATTATTGGTCCATCAGGGTGTGGTAAAACTAATATCATTATAAGTTTAATTGAAGATCCCAATGGTTTACGGTTTGAAAATTTATATATTTATTCAAAGTCTCTATATCAACCAAAATATGAATATTTGAGATTACTTTTTAAACCATTGAGAGAAATTGGATATTATGAATCCGAAAATGAAGAAAATATTGTTTCTCCACAAGAAATAAAACCAAATTCCATAATTATATTTGATGATATAGTGTGTTGCAATCAGAATGTTGTAAAAGATTATTTTTGTTTCGGAAGACATAAAAATACTGATTGTTTTTATTTGTGTCAAACGTATTCTTCGATTCCAAAACAATTAATTCGTGACAATGCGAATTTGATTGTTATATTTCAACAAGACAAAACGAACTTAAAACATATTTATGATGATCATGTTAATGTTGATATGTCATTTAATCAATTTAATGAGTTATGTTTGATGTGTTGGAAAGATAAATTTGGATTTTTGGTAATAGACAAGGATTCAAATTTAAAATCCGGTCGATATCGAAAAGGATTTGATTCATATATTTTCTTATAAAAATAAAAGTTTTGTGAAAAATTTAACTAATCATGAATGAACGCTTAGCAAGAGAGCTTGTTAAGTCAAGGAAAGCTGTTAAACAAAAATATCAAAGTTTAAAAAATGCTGAATTTGAAGCACAATCCAAATTGGAGGAAACCTATAAACCAATAACTCAACCCCTACAACAATTAATTTCAACAATTGGTAAAATTGAATCGGCTAAGGTAAAGGAAGAGCTACAAACACCCATTAAAAAAAATTATGAAACACCAGAAAAAAGATTGTTTCCAACACTAACACCAAGAAAAAAACTACAGTATGGAACATCAACACCAGAAAAAAGAAAGACAGGGAAAACTCCAATTCTTCCTACAGAAATACCAACAATTATTGATTGGGAAACCAGTATAGCTTCACATAGTCAGATGCCATCTTTACAACAAACGTGTCATAGCAGAAACCACCCCTTCTTCAATTTCACAATCTACGGTAGGAAATCTTTCGGATATATTAGAACAAACACGCCAAACAATTCAAACATTTGTCAGTACACCTTTATATCAAGAATATTTATCAGGATTTCATGAATTACCTCGTCAATATATTGACGGAGGGGTAAAAGATGTGGAACATAAGTTTGATCACCTCTATGGAATAGTACATGATTTTGAAACTGAGAAATTCTTTTTGGGTTTAACACAAAGACCTATAGAAATTATCGGTAAAAACATAAAAGTTGAAGGTATAACTTATACAGGTACACCAGGTTTATATGAATTATTATTTAAAAAGGAACCAGTAGGTTATAAAAAACAAGATTTGGAAAATTATATGGATATTTTAAAGAGAACCAATGCATACCGTAGAAATTATGATCCAAATGAGCAGGTACAGGGAAATGGATCACAAAAATATATTTCTATAATAGGGCCTTATTTACAAAATAAAGGAATTACAAAAACTAAAACCATAAATCCCGAAACGCATAATATAGTTCAAGGATTTTTTGACAGACGAAAAGCTCCATACAGGGAAACTCGAATATCTTCGAAAAGAACAGGATCCGGAATAACTTTAAAAGTTAATAAACCTTATACCGATTACGTATATTGGGATAACGTAAATGAACTTGTTGATAGACTTCGACTGTTGGTAGCATCTATGATGGCTGGGAATACAGGACATAACAACGAAATTATTTCTATTATTGAAGAATTGAAAGAAGCCAATATAATTGTATAAAAGAATGTAGTAAATATTGTTACATAACATTGTTAAAATGACCATTGATAAATTTGGACGTCATATTTCTAAAAAGTATACAGTAGATATACCTACAATAGAAAATAAAATACTAGCCAATGTTGAAAATGAAATATTAAAAAATTTTAAAAGTGATGATATTGTTCAAAGATTTGAACCTGTGTTAAAAAATGATATTGTAAATTTAAAAAAGAGAGTTAGTGAAAATGATGAAAATGTGGAATCTATTTCGAAAAAAATTAAGTTATTTGAAGAAAATGTTGTGTCAAACTATGATAACAGGATATTAAATATAAAAAATATTGTCAAAGACAATGATGAACTATTAAAAAGTTTTTCTCAAAAAACATCGAAGTGTGAGGATGATTTTAAAACAATAAAACATAAATATGATGAAGTAAAGAGTTTTGAAAATAACATAAAAAATGAAATAACATTGGTTAAATCAAAAATAAATGATACTTCTGCAATAGAAAATGTTAAACAAATTATTATAAAAGATATGGTATCAAAGTTCCAAGAATTTACGAACAAACTTAATAATAGGGTTTCTGAAGAAATAGGTAATTTTCAAAACGTTCATGATGGTATGAATAAAAACACACAACAAATAGAGAGAGCTATGAATACACACTTTATAATCCATAAAAAAGATAGCGATAATATTATTGAAATAAATCAGAAAATTAATTCAATTGAAAATAATGCTGAAATAATTCTATTAAACTTGAAAAATTTGGAAAAGAAATTAAACACAGATTTACAAAATGTAGATGAAAAAATTGAAAATAAATTTAAAAATGAAATTTTAAAAAATAGTGAACAAATCATGGAGATAATCTCACAATTAAACAATCTAAAAACAGAATTAAAAACCACTGTTGACGATGAATATTTTCAAAAGATGTTGAATAAAAGATTAGAAAAAGAATTAGAATCTTTAGCAGAACTAATACAAGCTATGATTAACACCTCTATCCATGATTTAAAAAAAGGACTTGCACAACACAGTTCAAAAATTGAAGAAATTTCAACAAAGTTAAATGATTATGAAAAATCTTTGAACGATGTAAGAATTGAAATTGAAAAAGCGATTTTAGATATAAAGAAAATAGAAAAAAAATTGGTAGAAATAAAATTAAATTTAACAAATGTAGAATTTCAATTAGGAAAAGATATAAAAAATCTAGAAAATAAATTGGTAAAAGAAATAAAATCACTAAACGAATTAGTTCAAAGAGCAGCCGAAGTTTCTAGAAAAGAGTTTAATGACACAATGGCATATGCTAGAGAAGAATTAAACGCAACAGTAAGAGAAATGAGAAACGAAAGTATAAAATCACTTGTTGTTTTTGAAACAAAAATTAATGTAAGAATTACCAACATTGAAGATGAAATCAAAAAAGTCAAAGATTCGAATAATGCATCTTTTAAAAATTTGGAATATAAAATCGAAGATGAAATCAAAAAAGTCAAAGATTCGAATAATGCATCTTTTAAAACTTTGGAATATAAAATCGAAGATTTGCTAAAAAAAGATAACAAACAAATAAAATAAGTTATTTAAAGAAGGTATTAAGAAATTTTATTCTAGTACTATGAGTAAAAATATTAAAGAAACAGTTGTAGATGAATTACATAAACCGGCAAGAAGAAGATATAGAAGAAGACGAACTATTGTTAAAAACCTAAATGACTTATGGCAAGCTGATTTGGTAGAGATGCAACCCTATTCCAAATTTAATAAAGGTTATAGATATATTTTGGTGGTGATAAATGCATTCTCAAAGTATGTTTGGACTCAACCACTTAAAAGTAAAAAAGGAAAAGATGTAACTGAAGCTATGAAAAAAATTTTAGAAAAAACAAGTAAACCGCAAAATTTGCAGACAGATTTGGGAAAAGAATTTTTCAATAAAGATTTTAAAGATCTTATGAATTATTACAAAATTAATCATTATAATACTTACTCTAATCTCAAAGCGAGTATTGTAGAACGCGTAAATCGAACTTTAAAAAATATAATGTGGAAATATTTTAGTAATAGAGGGAATTACCAATGGTACTCTATTTTACCCACTATTATTGAAAAATATAATAACAGTATTCATAGAACTACCGGATATAGACCTGTTGAGGTTAATAAAAAAAATGAGAAAACTATACTGCAAAATTCTTTTACTTTTAAAAAAACATTTGATTTAAAGCGCACTAAATTTAAAGAAAATGATTTTGTTAGAATTTCCAAACAAAGAGAAGCTTTTGAAAAAGGATATACTCCAAATTGGTCAACTGAAATTTTTCAAATTAGAAAGGTTCAGTTAACAAATCCACCCACCTATTTATTAAAAGATAGTAAAAATGAATATATTGAAGGAGGTTTCTACCAAGAAGAGTTACAAAAAGTTAAACATCCAGATGTATTTTTGGTTGAAAAAATTTTAAGGAAGAAAGGGAACCAAGTTTTTGTTAAATGGTTAGGATTCGATAAATCACATAATTCATGGATTCTTAAAAAAGATGTATTGTAATTAATTTTAAGTAATATTGTATATCAAATTTTTAAATAAAAGACCTATTTATATAACATATTTTTTTATTTATGATAATCCTTTTTTACAACAAATACTAACAATATAATTTTTAAGATGTTTACAACTGAGATTAACAATATAAATTTATATTTTTACATTAAATCTTTCAATATATATTTTTTTTCTATGATCTACATCAAAAATACTTTTAAGAATACTTTCACATTGTTCAACTCGTTTTTCAAATCTTAGTCTGTCAAGATAAAATTTCTGATATTCACTTTTTCGAGCTTGTCTAAATGCAAAGTCCCATGTCACTAATATATAAACTTTATTATTGTTCTCACTGATTGTCACTGATTTCTTCATATTTCTATTGTAATGCACCGGATTTTCTTAACTTGTTTTCTAATTCCTGTTTATGTAGAGATAACATTTCTAAAACAGTTCCAACATTCTCACTGTTTAAATTCTGACATGGATCCAAAACATTATAAATATGAGACAACACATCTCCTGACTGATAATTATAGTGATGAAACAAATTAAAATATTTGGAAAATTCTTGCTTTTTAATTATATGAATTCTGTAGTCAACAAGTTCGTCGATTTCAACTAATTTATCTATTGATTCTTTTCCCAGAATCACATAATGTTCATCCTTTTGAATTCTGATAACAGGAGAATGATTTATTTTTTCAAAAAACACTGTGATTTTTTCAATTTTTAGTGGGTATGCATATGCTTGAGAAGAATAAAAATAATTCACCAACACTCCTTGATTTTTTTGAAGTTCTTTCCATTCTTCTTCATTCAAGTAAATGTGAAATCCATTTCGACCTCCAATTAGAACTTTTGGTGTAAAATCATTTATACCAATTCCAACACAAACAAATTTTGATAAGGAATTGTTAAGATAGTAGATTTTTGAATTTAATAATTTTTCACTACACTGACTAATTTTATCATTAGTTTCACTAGAACTGGATTTATATCCATTAAAATTGCTACTATTAAACATGATGTCTTGATGCTAACTGAAAACTAAAATACTGGGTCTGAATATATCTTATCCACCCCACTCCTCTATAAATTTCAAGGTCAGGCAAGTTTATTAAATTTTTATGACCTATCTTGATAAAACAAAATTGTCAAGAACGACAAAAGTGAAAAACTACCTATTGATAAAATTATATTGAAGATAAATAGAATTAAACAGTTTTTACCTTCCTCATCATTTTTAACATGAGCACAGCTAGAAATCGTAAATGGTTTTTTATTTTTTTCAATCCAGTTAGTGTCAAAAATTGTATTATTTGGATAATGAAAGTAAATTTTGAAAAAATTACTATTAGATTGACTATTATTCATATTATATGCGAAAGCAGTTGAATAATTATTAATATTCATAGCTTTCATATAATTACATATTTCAGGTTTAATAGTAGAGGTATCGTTTTCAAAACACACCATTCCATGTAAAACCCTTGGAGGATAAAGTACATATAAAGTATTATTTAAAATTGAATGCAAAACAATGTAGTTGATAAGGGATGCCATTAAAACACTTTTCAATTTTAATTGTCTATTAACAAAACAATAAGAGATTGAAATAAGACTGAACAGTTTTAATTAATTTTCTACAATATAGAGACATTTTTTTCAAAATATTAAATAATTTGTTTACAAATTAGAGACACAAACATGGTTATTAAAACTATTAAAAAATGAAAGATGTTGACATATTTTCTTTCACTTTAAGGACATTAAATAATTTGTTTACCAATTAGAGATACAAACAGTTATTAAAACTAATAAAAAAATGAAAGATGTTGACATATTTTCTTTCACTTTAAGGACAACAGGTTCACATTTTTTATTTTTTTCACCTAACCACAAACACTCGATTAAGTCACAGTTCTTCCAGTGACGACAATGTTCCTCAATTGGACAATCATCAATTTTCCAGGCAAATATTTCTGCACCACAGTAAAAACATTTACAAACATCATGAATAGCTAAATAATAAAACCCTGATTGGGCTAACACTTTAGGATTTAATTTTCCATTCCAGAATTTAAATGAGGAAAGTCTTTTTTCATATGTTCTATATAATTTGTTATCAATTTCTTTTTCAAAAGATTCTAAACACATATTTATTCTAGACGGTGGTATATTTTATACTGATATAATTTTAAAATTTACCATGTTCTTAAATACTTCAAATTTAGCCTTGAAGAGTAAAACTTTTAATCTTAAAAGAATTTTTTATAATTCATTTTCATGGTCTATTAACCACTGAAAAAATGGAATATCTTGGTGACCCCATGCTAATGTATCATAACTATTGGGAATTTTAAATCTTTTATCATCATTAGAAGTGAGTGCTAATTTGTTAACTAATTCTGTATAAATATTGTGAAGTCGAGATCTAAACAAATACATTGTACAGAAAGCTTTTGAATTTTGTTCTACAACATCTTTATAATGTGTTAATTCTAATTGTTTTTTAATGCTACTTTTCTTTATCCCCTTAGCTTTTTTAAGCAACCCATTTTCTGACTTAACACAATAAGCTTTGGCCCCTGTGCCATAAAAGCTTTCTATTGGTTCACCAACATATTCATCCTTAAACTTTCCAACAACAGATTTAGTTATTGGTATTTCATGAATATTATTAACATCATAATTTGAAGTATCGAATTTATCAATATTAACCCTAATGTCTTCATAAACATTACTTGTCTTAATTTCCAAAATAAAGGAATCTGTATCTGTGTACAGAAGTTTAATATTATTCTTATATAAAGGTTTTAAAAACCCATAAAAAAAGTCATACATCACCGTTTTTGATATATCTAAAATACTAAAGCCTACATAGACAGGTTTATCATATTGAACTAGTACTTTTCGCATTTGAATTGCTACTAAATTTTCAGAAAATACAGTGACGTCTTTAAATGAAGGTTTGGCAATTAAATTTTCCGCACCATCTTTTCTGTGGTTCTTTGACCATTGAGTAACTAAGCGTATATCGGTTCTTTTGTCAACGTTTTCCATTGTTTTACCGTAGACACTGTTATTTGCCAATTTATACAAATTTTTATGAAATTTATTTGTGGATTCATTTCTTAATTTTGTATTAAGATCAATATATTTTTTTAACCATGGAGACTGTGTAAACTGTATTACTCTATGTATTTTAGTTAATTTCATTCCATATTTAATACACTCTTTTAATAAAGTATAGTGAATTACATATTTCTCCTTATTTCTTAAATTGGGAATTAATTTGAAAGTTTTAGAATTTTGAGGCTTATAATTTTCAGGACAAAACGGAAATTCATTATGAAAATGATGTAAAATTTCTGGATATTCTAAATCAACTTCTAAAACATACCCTTTTTCATTAGTGTCAGAAATATTCATTATGTCTAAATTTTGAATTTGTTGACTTGTTAGCCAAATAAAATCTTTTTGTGGAAGATATTGAGACATAGCATATCCGTAAAGATTAGTTGCGTCAAAGTACATAATATATTTTGTTGGTTGTGATGGATCGTAATTTGAAAGAAATAAATTGTTTGCTATAGATTTCCTACATACACAGGTACTGATTCCTCCTCTTACATTACTTTTAAAAAAATGTAACATATCTGGGTCTGTTAATAGTTCTAATTCTACCCCAGTGTATCTCATACAAGCGTCAAAACTTAAACCTGGAAAAGTGTAATAATGACCCGGATCTAATTTATAAGTCTCTATACAAGTTTTTCTGAAATTTTGAAAAATATCCGCCAACAGTAATACATCTGATTTTAGATAAATCTCAGAGTATTGCCCAATTGTATCACAATTAAATAGTTTCCAAACATTTTTAGCTCTCTCATATTCCTCATCGGTGATATGTTCATCCGTTAAATCGTTATAAAATTGTTTTTTATCTGGTAATTGGGTTTCATTTAATTTTGAAATGTCATCAATATATTTATAAGGGAAAACTCCTTTTTGACGAATATAATTAAATTTTTCTTTATCATTAAAATATTTAAGTACTTCTTTACATTGATCGTCACTAAGAATGGAAGCTAAATTTGACAAAGAATTCGGTAGGAACTGAAATGAGTCAATGAACCTAAGATGTAAAAATTTTGATTTTTTGTGACCTGTTTTCTTATCTAAATATTGATCTACTTCAATGGATTTTTCAAATGATATATATTTTTCTTTATTTTGGGCAATGACAGATAATTGTTCTTTATTAGGACATAAATTTTTTATAAATAGATGACAATCATAATTACGCAAATTATGTAATATTACAGGAATAAAATTTGGTAGGTTATAATTTAAATTACATATTGAATGGGCAGGACCTCTGAATGAACCCGTTAAGTGGCAATGGTCCGCAACCTTATCAGAAATTATAGTTTTATTACATATATGGCAATTGTTGGTATATTCATAATGCAGTTGTTCTAAAGTATTTAATTTTTTCATTGGTTTTGAATGTTTTAAATATTTATTATAGATCTCAAAGACATCTCTTTCTAGATAAGGTATAAAAATTTGATCACAATTGTGACCCGTATAAATTTGAAATTTTGAAAGTGAATCATCAAAAGAGCATTTTATATAATATGCAAATGAATATGGAATGTGTTCAAATTTTTTTTCAGTATATGGAGAAGTAGGATCTAAATTAATAAAATTATTGTTTTCCAGAGGTTTAAGAATACATTCGAAATCAGCATAAATAACGAACGGAACTTCAATTTGTTTTTGTATGTTCTGAAATTTTAAAATATTTCCAGGCATAATATTCCCAAATTTATTAATTTTGCTTTCAATAGAAGGAAGGTTTATCCTTACAAAATCGCAATCCACCGCATTATGTCTAACCAACTGCTGTTCAGTAGTGAAATATTGCAAACAACCATCACATAAAAATTTTTTTCCATTATGTTTAGATATTTGTCGAGAAATTAATCTTGCTAAATTTGAAATATAACAGTAATGAAAATTCCCATTATCATCTCCTATTAATAATAAATTAATGTGACGATCTCGCTTATTTTTAGTATAATGTAAAGGTCCTATAATTTCGATTTCGGTTTTAAAATTCCTTTTTATTTTTTCTAAACCATAAACATTAATAGAAATATTATTAAGATTTTCAAATTTAATTATTTCGTTTAAAGTCATAGGAAATTGAATACCTTGAAAGTTTAAAAGTGTTGTATAATGAGGATATGATTCCACTCTGTCTATTGGTCCTGTAGGTGAATGCAGAGCTGCAACTACTGCCCATGCAAAGCAACATTCGTCGTCGTTTTGAATATTTATCACTGCGTTTTTCTGTCTTATTTCCGTTGGCAGAGGAATATAAGACGAAGCTTTAAGTGGGTTGAATTTGTTTATATTGATTTCCACATGTAAAATTTTCAGTAAAATCCATCCTAAAATTAAATCAAAAAATATATTATAAGCAATTTGATTTTTGAAATTTAAATTTATATTTAAGAAAAGTCGTGTACCTGAATCTTTTTCTGCCAGCTCATCGGCTTTTCGATCCATAATTGCAATCATTTCATCCAATTCTGTAGCTAAGTCAGTGGTACTACATAAAATACGGAATGGCGTATTAAAAGACTTTACATCATGATTATCATTTGAAGGATTCAGGTAGAGGCCAAAAAGTTCCATGTTGAGTTTAACACAGGTGTTTCTTTGAACTTCATAATTAATTGTGTCCATTATTTTTTGCAAAATTTCCGTGAAAAATTCATTAATACTTATGTGATATTTAGTAGCTGAAATTTTATATGAAATGATTCGTTGTTTAAATGCTGATTTAATAACAGAAACGTTATCATCTGTGATTACTAAAGAATTTGTCTTGTGTTTGTTTGTTCGCAAATGGCAGAACCATAATGATTTGCTAATAAATATTTTACAAGATTGACAATATTTTCTGTCACCTAAAATTAAAAATACATCTTTATTAAATATATCTATATAACCCAAGTTAATACTTATTTTGTAAAACTGACACATCTACTTAAAGTTAAACTTACACTTCTTCTTCTTTTTATCTTCTAACTTGGGAATGTTGTTGTGTAAGGTATTCACGTGACGATTTAAATTATCTTGTCTAGTAAAAGTCTTGGCACAGTCTTTGCATTTAAAGACCATCTTTTCTAAAACAATCTCTTATTGTGAAGCTTAAGTCAATTTCAGCAAAGTAAACTGAATGTGTTGAGGTATGAATTTAAATGATGGTGGAAAACTTGGGGGAGGAGCTTTTATGTGAACCAAAGAAAGGCCGAGGAGTTATAGGGGGCGGGGGCGGCGGCCGACAATAATCAGGGACGAAAAAGTAGAAGTGGAAGGAAGGACTGAAGCATGAGGCGGTGGGGGCGGCGGCCGAAGGCCGCACCTGAGGCCGAAGGCCGAGGAGTTATAGGGGGCGGGGGCCGCTCCGCCGCCCCCGCCCCCTATAACTCCTCTAACACCCGGCCGAAGGCCGCCCCCGCCCCCTATGACGCCTATAACACCCGGCCGAAGGCCGCCCCCGCCCCCTATGACGCCTATAACAACCGGCCGAAGGCCGCCGCACCCAAAGTGTGGCGAAAGTACCCATGACCTACTTTTATAGAAACGCTTATTTAACGAGGCCAATTTTTGTCATTTGCGGTCAAAGATTCTGAACATTCAATCAAACCAAAACAAATTTTTAATTTTTATAAAAAAAAAATGTTACGAAATTTCAGAGTAGTTGTAGTTGATAATAATAGAATCCTCATTAGAAGGGACCAGGAGCCCCCACAAGACCCTCAACCCATTCAAAGTAGTATAATTTCTTCAACAACAAACCCTGAAGAAAATGAGGTTGGGGGTCGAGAAAATGGAGTTCCAGGTCCCCTACAATCTTCGGAAGTGGATTCTACTACGAAGTAAGTAATTACTAGATAAATACTAAATGTTTTTTTAAATCATAGTTAATCTTCGTTATAACTAAAATACTAATTGATTTTTTATTTTTTCCAGTTGAAATTGAAAACAGAAAAAGACAATATAGGGACAGTGTTAAGTGAGACTTTTTTAGTGTTAAGTTAAACAATTAGTGAAGTTTTAGTTATAGTGGCTAGTAGCTGAAAGAATTTAAGGTAAAATTTATTTATTCTAGTTAAACCAGAATGAAGGAAGGTATATTTATAAATTTATTATATTTTCGATAGCTTTATCAAACAAGTTAAGTGAAACTATTTTTAGGTTGTTAAAGTGTTTAAGTGATAACGAATAGTAACGGAGACGATTTAAGGAAATGTAAATTTTATTTAATTGATCTAATTATAAAGGAGTATGAAGATAACTGTACCTAAATCTCCTATAATATTTTTTCTTTCATATTTATAAACTTATTACTTTTAGATTTAAAAATCTCTAAAATAAGAAAGGATTAAGAATTTTTGAGCAGGGTGGTTAATTTAAAATATTTTTTCAATCTATTATGACTAATCAAAACTTTTGTATTGAGTTGTTATGTTTGTTCGTTATTCTTATAAATAAAACATTTTTTTTCGAAATTGTTCAATTCTTTATTCCAATAAGATAAGAATAAATGGATAAATTAAATACAAACAATAATAATTTTAAAATAATAAAAATTAAATAAAAATACATTTTAAAATAAATATTCTAGGATTATAATTTCTTCATTTTTACATGTATGAAGTGGTTTGAAACACATAAATATTAAATAATATATTCTAAACTAAATATTCTAGGACTACAGTTTCTTCATTTTCACATTTAATTACGCATAGTTCATTGCGACAGATTGGACATGTTTTATTAATTAACATCCACACTCCTAAACAAGGGATGCAAAATCTGTGATTACAAGGTTCTGGTGACATCATTTTATTAGATAATATATCTTCAAGACATATAGGACATTCTTCGGTTTTATTTTCAATTATTTCGTTAACAACTTTTTTTTTTTTTACCCTTCGCGACTTCCTACCGTTTTTATATATTGGTTTTTTACCAGGCATTATATTGGCACCACTGGAACATTTGTGTCCCAATCTAAATCAATATTTTTAACACTACTATTGCAAATTAAACAAACTTTGGGGGTAATAATTTGATACAACTGTCTTGAACATATATCGCAATGTAAATCATCACTTAAGCGTTTTAATTTTCTCTTATTATGAGTATTTACATGTCTATGAGCCCCTGCCCTTTGATAATATTGTATAATTTGATAGCATGCGTGACAAAGAGTTTTTTCTTGATTTTCCGTCACTACAAACACAACGATATAACTCTGAGTAATACAGAACACAACTTCTTTGGGATCAGTGTACTTATGTTTCACTAAACAAAATTTAGCACTAGCACTTTCTTCTTCATTATCTTCTTCAATATCGGAGTCACCAGATTCAGGTTCAATTTGTTCGAAATTATTTATATCGTAGTCCAAACAATTTCTGAAGTTCTTCTGAAATTTTTTTTCGTTAAGATATGTATTGTAATCCAATACTCCTATTAATTCATTTAGATCTGGATCTTCTTCTTCAATATTATTATCCATAAATTTTTGAATGAATTTTTTTAATATTTACTTTGTAATATTTACTATTAAATATAAAATTATTTAATTATTATTTACTTATTATTTGTTGGTATTTAATTTATCATCTTTTGTTGCTCCACGTATCTATTTTATAAATTTACTGAAGTGAAAATTCATTGGTGGTAGGACTTTATATCGACTTCATGGTCAAATAAGGTTATCCACCTCAAGGTCAAACATAAGGTTAGATCTCCTACTATGATCGGATTCGATGAAAGGTTAACCATGTTGTTAACTTTAAGATTAAACTCAAGGTGATGTATACGAGGCTTTTTGAAAAGTATAATGAGAGAACAAAAGAGGAGGAGGATGAAAAGTGTTGATGATACGAGGTTTTTTAATAAGTATAATGAGAGATTTGAAAAGTATAATGAGAGAAGAAAAGAGGAGGAGGATGAAAAGTATTGATGATTTACTTTTCTTACTTCTCCTCCTCCTCCTCCTCCTCCTCCTCCTCTTTCCTTCTCTCATATATCCACTACTACTGTATCAAACAATAAATATAGTTTCTTTGTTAATTTCATCGAAAAGGCACAAACGTACTTCATCCAATCGTTGACTCCCCCTGTACACCGATTACTCCGAAACAGAGACACCGTTATGTTCAGGAAGTTACTGCGGTGGTTCCATATTTTTTTGGATGAAATTGGTACAGTAAAATCCAAGATGGCGTTAACAGTATGGTGGCCAAAAAAATTTGTTTTGTCCGATTTTCTCCAAAATTGATATAGGGGAATTTTCGGGATCGTACACAACAAATTTGAAATTATTTTAAAAAAATTCAATATGGCGGCAAAAATATTTATTTTTGTCCAATTTCTCCAAAATTGGTGTGGGGAAGTTTTCGGGGTCGCACATAACGAATTCAAAATATTTTCTGAAAATTCAATATAGCAGATCCAATATGGATGACAAAAAAAATATATATTTTGTCTGATTTTCTCCAAAATTGGTACGGGAGAGTTTTTGGAGTCGTACATAACGAATCTAAAATTGTTTTAAAAAATTAAATATGGCGGATCCAATATGGCGGACGAAAAAATCAATTTTGGCCGATTTTCTCTAAAATTGATATAGGGGAGTTTTTAGGGTCGCACATAACGAATCTGACATTATTTTAAAAAAAATCACTACGGCGAATCCAATATGGCGGACGATAAAATTTAATTTTATCCGATTTTCTCCAAAATTGGTGTGGGGAAGTTTTCGGGGTCGCACAGAGCGAATACAAAATATTTTTAAAAAATTCAATACAGCGGATTCAATATGGCGGAAAAAATCAATTTTGTCCGATTTTGTCCAAAATTTGTATGAGGGAGTTTTGGGGTCACACATAACGAATCTCAGATTATTTTAAAAAAAATCAATATGGCGTATCCAAAATGGCGGATAAAAAATTAATTTTGTCTGATTTTTTTTTTCAAAAATGATATGAGGGGTTTTTCGGATCGCAAATTACAAATCTGAAATTATTTTAAAAAAAATTAAATATGATGGATCCAAGATAGCGGATTGAAGATTTTACATCTCTCGATTATGTCTAAAATCAGTATTGAGGTATTTTTGTTAGTGTTAATTACGAAATTCAAATATTTTTTGAAAAACTCAATCTGGCAGATTCCATATGGTGTCCTAAAAATTTTACATTTTTCGACTTTCTCCAAAACTGATATAGAGGGTTCTTGAGGGTGTAAATTATGAATTTAATAGTATTTTTTCTGGATTCAATATGACGAACGCAATATAGGTAACTAAAAATTTTACATTTTTGTTCAAAGGTGGGACTGAATCGTTTTTGAGGATGCAAATAGCGAATATAAAATTATTTTAAGAAAATCTAATATGTCAGATGCAATATAACGCCCTAAAAATTTTAAATTTCCGGATTTCATTCAAAATTGGTACTAGAGGCTTTGAAGGGTTTAGATTTAGATTAGATTAAAACGTTGAAATTATTTTTTTGAAATTTAATATGGCGGATCAAATATGGGGGGTTGAAACTTTTAGCATATTTGCATTTTTTCAGATTTGATATTGGTGATTTTCGGGGTCCTCTATTACGAATATGAAGTTATTTTTTTACAAGTACTAGGTTGAATATGAAGGAATGAAACTTTTACATTTTCCGATTTTGTCTAAAATTGATATTGCGGGGTTGTTGAAGCGTATACAAATTCAATACGCGGTATATATCGGGCTAAGAAGTTTACATCTCAAGTTCTTTAAATATCGATATTAGAAGGGTTTTGAGGCCTATATAACTAATCTAAAATTAATTTGAAATTTAAGATAGTGGATTTACTATGAGAGACTAAAAATTTGCTTGACACGACAGAAAATCACTGATATTTGGAGAATCTAAGAATCAAAGAATTTTTATGGGTTCATTTTAGGGTGATTTATTATATTTATTATATGAGAAATAATGTAATGATGCTTGGAACGATTTCATATACACTCATACAGGTGAAAGAATGTCATTAAAAAATAAATAATAATCTTTTTTCCTATTTTTTGCTTTTTATAAAAATAAACCTATCCATACAAATTGCATACCAAAGATCATAATTGAATTTATTTTTAAATATACACACAAAACTACTTTCAAGGTATGTACTATTTTATAATCTTCACTATTTTAACCTGTTTGTATTGTTTTAAATTTTAAATTTTAAACTTTAAGACTATTTTAAAATCTGTTTTGTTTTTATTAATTTTAATTAAATTAAAAATATAAAAGTGTAATTACTGTGATATATGTTTATTATATAAAAAATTCTGTAATTTTTGTAGATGTAAAATAAATATACCAAGCTCTTTTGAAGAAGCTCGCTATTTAGAGCGAAACGTCAGAAAGAAAATTATTGTCCTTTGTTTCTCTAATGAAAAACCTATACCCAAGAAAATATTAGAAATATATATATATATATATATATATATATATATATATATATATATATATAGATATATACATTGAAAAAATGAATATAATTAAAAAGTGATATTTAAGAGCACCTATAAAATTGTCTTGTTTATTTAGGTTGTTTGGAGAAAAGCAAGTTATTTTATGCAAATCGCACTCGTTATCTGTTTCTACGTATTTTGATCATACCATGATCTCCTATGGAGAGCTGTAGTCTGAAATTCTCAAAAAATCATTCTCTTTTCAATATTAAATTATCATTCTGTAATGTATCAGTAGGTTATTGGTCCTGCTAACTTGAAACTGGACTGTGAAATGTCAATTGTCAATCTATATATGTATTTGTCATCATGGTATCAGGTATCTGTAATAAATTTTACCAAATTAATATTTTTTTCCTTCTGACCATAAAGACAAAAAGGCGAACATTTTATTTCCTGCAAATTTCATTCTAGTGTTCTTTCGATACTAGTTTCGACCACCTAATGGTCTCGTAAGAGAAGCATTCTCGAACCGAGAGCAAATATCACAGAAAATAACTGCTTATTTAATATTCCGTTCCAAAATATATCGGCAAAAACTACTTTTTTTTTGGATATTTTTTTTTTGACGGTTCCTTCTTATATGTTCCTTTAATTTCAGATACTTTCATGAGTACTAAAATGCAGGGAAGAAATATTTTTTTTTCTTTTTTCAATAATTGATTTATTTCAAATCATCCAATGAGATTTTTCAAAAATAAAAAATTCTTTTTCCCTGAATTACATCATTATAGAAACCGAAGAAAGGGAATATGTATTTTGGCGTTTTGCGAAAAAATCATTTTCAACGAAGTTATTGAGATTTTAAAGTTGAGATTAGGGCTTTTGCAGTAAAAAAGAATACAACCATTGTTGTGTTAAAAATTTTATATTTTTATGACTAGTCAGCGTAATTTAATTTTCTCTTTTAATCCAGGTCGCATGAGTCATAAACCTTGAAAGCAGAACATTTTTCAAAATTAACAAAATGGCGGCCGATCTTCGAAAGAAAATCAAAAATTTTTTTATTATAGCCCTTTATGTGCCTAATTATATAATTATCATATTTAAAATTTTTTATATAATCTAACAAAAACTGTTAAGTACGATTAACAACTGGTTTACGAAGTACGGAATAAATCGACTTCGTAAACAAGTTGTTACTTTCAAATATTTGCTCATATTACTCTACTTTTTTGAAAAATAGTACGAAACCCTCTTTGATAAAAATTAAAAAAAGTACAAAAATTGTAACTGCACAGGGTGTTCGGTAAGTTCCTCCTAATTTCTCAGAAAGATACAGGAGAGGTCAAAATAACCCTACTTTGTCATAAAAAAATTGCACTTTAACATATATAGAGAGCCTTAAAGGGGTACCCAGCGATTTACCTTATCGGCTTTGAGTTTTGAACCGACTTGTAGAATTTAATGAAATTTTAATGTTTTATAGAGACCATAAAGACTCATTAACCATACTCCAGTAGACGTTTTAGATCATCAGGAAAGACAGGATCGGACTAGGAGCTACACTCGTTAGGCCAAATTTTTGACATGTCATTTTGCAGAGCTGGAAACTGATTTTCGTTCTTCAAAAAAAGGCACTCTTTATTCTAATTTATTTCGATAAAACTGGCGGTTTTCAAGATAAATTGTTCTTTTTTGCAAACACTCAAAAGTTAATAATGTTAAAGACAAAGGGTAAAAATCAGGTTGTTACGGTTAATACCTTACTATTGACGGAACTTGTCAAGACCGCTTTCAAGTAAACATGATTTCAAAAAATGGAAAAATATTTTTACCCAGACTATGCTGATATGTATTTAATTTATGGTGAAGCGTAGTCAAATTCTTCGAAGACAAGAAGACTTTA
This sequence comes from Diaprepes abbreviatus, assembly GCA_034092305.1. Classification (NCBI taxonomy): domain Eukaryota; kingdom Metazoa; phylum Arthropoda; class Insecta; order Coleoptera; family Curculionidae; genus Diaprepes; species Diaprepes abbreviatus. Next base: position 1,024,921 of record JASJET010000026.1, read on the forward strand.
TGCTGAAAGATTTTCAATTCGAACATTACCAAATCGAAAAACCTTTGAAAGGGTTGATTGAAGCCTAAGGGAAACCGGTAAAAGATGATTAGAAAATAATTATTAGAGTTAGCGAATTAGTTATTTACATGTTTTATTCAGGGTCATTTTTGCCGCGACGTGGTGGCGAGGGCCTTCCTAGGAGAGCACGAGAATCTCACGTAGAGGAACAAATTTTGCAAGATATAGCTGACAACTCTTCAAAACATCGTAAGAAATCTTGCGACACAAAACAATGTTACAAAATAGATTTTACATGACACTCTAACAAAACAGTTATTTCATCCGTACTACGTTGAAAAAGGACACGCTATATCTCCGGATAATTATATAGCAAGACTTAACTTAAATATCAATGTTTCCAACCTTACTTTTTTACCAATGAGGCCGGTTTTACAAGAGATGGTATTATAAACTCATGTAAGGGAACAAAAGTTTACTGTGATTTTTACTAATTTTAACGTTTATTAACTCTAAATTAAATTTTACTAAATGCAAGAATTTACTTGAGTCCCTCTCTGTATAAAGATTTGGACCGTTAAAATTGTTTATATTATGTCTGGCCAAAAATAGTCACACATCCGGGAAATATAAATCCATCAACAAACTTAAGGCTAGTTTTATTACTTTTGGGGTAGTTTATTTTTCTGAAAAAAACAACATAAACTTGATGAATTTATGTAACACAAAAACTTAACTATGCCACCCTCTCGAAGTTTTTGACATAGATCTGCCAAAGTAAATAATAATCGTAAAAACCATATCGTTAAGGGTCTCAGGTCAAGTTGTAAAGTGATGGCCACATGTGGCGACCGTGAGAGAGCATTCTTTTACTTAAACTGAGCAAATTTTCCCATCATAAGAAAACAAAAGAATATTTAAATAAAATCGCTAAAATGCAATATTAGTATTTGTTATTATGTACAAAGTTCGCGACTGTTACCCATTTTTCCCCAATTGACGAAAATAAGAATAAGAAAGAGAGAAAATGGTTAAAACCTTGGGGTTTTTTCTATGGGTTTCTGTCACGCAACCTTTAGAGTAGCTGTAGAATAGATATTAATAACATTTATATAAAGTAATTATAAGTTTGAGCTCTGGTCAGTCCTAAGATAAAATTAAATTAAATTCGACGCATGGATGACTCATGCCATCTATGAACCAGGGTACCGAAACACACCGACGCTCGGGAACGGAAACTATCTTTTCGCGCGCGGAGATGCATCGCGTAAGGGCGTTCTATTGGTGGAAAGCACGCATGCCGGAACCAACGCATCTAAGAGGGAGAAGGGCGGTTCTAAGGGATGGAAGTTGAGTTGGATCTTGAGAAATTAATTAAGGGCAGTTACGATTTTGAATTCGTCTTAGTCAGTTTGGCGTGCGTTTTAGTGTTTACCAGTGTACGAAGGTTTTTCTGTTGTCTTTTCTGCTATTTTTGTCTTATATATTTTTTTATTCTTCCAGACAGCATTTCAAATAGTAAGGGGAAATTTACTTTATTTTCTACCGGGGAAGGGAGTCCACCATCCCTTAAACTTTTAATTAAACAAATAAATTTGGGTATATTTCATTAAGGGGAATATCAGAACGGCCTAAAGAGCTTGTAGTTTTAAGCTTTTAAATTATAATCCAGATTTACTCTTAAGTTTCTCATTGTAAATAGTTCGTTTTTATTCTATTTATTTTTGTTCAATAGACTAAGATTGTTTTGAGAAACTTGTTTTATTCAATCTAATTAAAACCTTCACGCGAACTAAATTGCGGGTGCGCTGCAGCGAGATCTACAAAACCAGAGATGTCTACTGACCAACTAATTAGCAGCCTTTCCTGAGTCCTGAAGATCTGAGTCATGGTTGTGGTAAGCTTTAATAACCGTAGAGTTTGGTACTAAAGCAGCAAGAGAGAAGTTGAACGACCAGACTTCCAGAGTGTCTTTATTACTGTGATATTTAATTATAGATTATTAAAATAGTTACTAATTAATATGGGACAAAAATGATTATAGATAAGATAATTAACGCTACCTCAATACGTCATCGGCAAGAGTCTATAATCAAATTCTGTCACATAAAATTTGGTGGCCAGCTTAAGGGATGTTAATAAAAATTAATTTTTGCTTTAAAATTTTTGATAAATAAAATTGGCGTAGTTGCAAGATTAATATTTTAACAAAAAGAACCAACGCGTAGTAGCTATTTTTTTTTTTTTTTTATCAATCAGTAATTTTGATTTGAAAATTTACATATTTTTTTTAAATTTTTGTTTGTTTTGAAACGTTCATGACTAGTGAATTTATAGCTTTGAAAATATCATTATTTGGATTCTCTTTTCTTTATTTCAGTTTAATTAAAAAGGTTAATATTTCAAGTAAGAATATTTAAAATCTTGGTTAGAAAGTTGCTAGGAAATTTAGGGTTTTCAGGTTATATAAAGACACAAAACCACAACAGATTCAGGACATCAGTTGCACGCATACTAATTACTTTTGTCACTTGTTGGGAAATAATTATTATTATTTGATCGAAGTATAAATGTTGAGTATTTTGTATAAAAATATTCGGGCTAAAGCTAGATTATTAGAAATAAAATATCAATTTAAAGTTATAAAAGGGTTGAAAAGTAGTTTTGATCCGGTTTTATTAATTCTGTGAATTAATAACTACAACAAGTGTCAAGTTTTAAGTAGTTTTGAAGACTAACGACATTTCAGATTGTATCTCCGTGATTAGTGTAGAAATCACGTTAATTTACTATTGTAGTTACAACAATTTATTTCTTCCAAATTTGTTTTTACTGTAATGTTAAGATTTACAATCGGTACTGTGAAGTGCAAGTGAATTTAGAAATCGTTGTTTATATATTGTTTATTTTAGCGAGGAGTCTTAGATAAACTCCTGTATTTCAAGAAATGTTTGTTTTAAAGGGTAATTGTTAATTATCCTAACGGGTTAAAATTTAGAAAGAGATGGAAGAAAATTGTTCTGACTAGTAGTTTACATATATAGGATTGTTACGAAGTTGGACTAATAAATTTTTGTTTTATTTTATAAACATATGATGAAAGGTTTAAACTTATTCCTGTTTAACTATGAATTTATGCAAACTGATTTATAATAGCGATTTATAAATAATATTTTATTTTCAGTGTTTGATGTGAAGTATTATGTTAAAAATTTTCCTTTTCAGGCATTTTAAAGATCACTCTATTATCATAAAGGTGGCAGCATTTGTATTTAGCAAAGTTTTGTTATAACTTGATTGTTATTTTTTTTTTTTTATTATTTTAGCAGTTTTTAGGAACAATTTTAGGAGGACAATGAGATTTATTGACGCGGATTTTCAGCTTGTTTCCTGATTCAGAGACTGGCGATTAGTTTTATTAGTTTTTATTTATTTTTTCTTTCAGGAACGACAAGAGAGTTACAGGTCGGAGTGTTTATTTTTCTTCTTTACAGGTGCAGTGTTGGTGTAGCTGAATAAGAGAAAAACGTACGAAAATGTATAATCTATACAGTTGTTTTGAGTATCTTTCAGGTGTTCTTTGAGAATTTAACAGGGCGTCATAAATCTATGTTTTATTAGTCGCATATAATTGGGTACCTGTTATAGGTAAATTTTTATCTGTTTATAGCAGAATATTTTTTGTGATTGTTTTACAGGTTATTTCAAATTTTTTTTTGTTGTTTGTGGGCAACAAAGGTAGGTGGCATGCGAACATTTATTTGCATTTGTATTTGATAAAATTTAGTAGATTCGTAACAATATCCTATATATTTTCTACACAAAAACTTTTACTTTTTACCTGTAGTGTAAGCTAGACAGAAGGGACACGTTATTTTTGGGTTTTATTGCCGTAATGAGTTACTGTTATATTTTATAGCATTTATTTTGAGTGTTGCGGTAAATTTTTAAAGGATAGAGTTAATAAGGGGATCCGGAGTGATTATTATTTGTGTAATAAATTCTATTTGTTAAGAGTATTTCGAATTTTGAGTTTACCTACATAATTCTGTCTAGCATTTCACTTACAGAGTTAACATCGTTTTTAACATGAGGAATTTTTCAGTTTTTTTGTTTTAAGAGAAATTAGTGCTGTGTGAAATTTTAGAATCGCTGTCAGAAGTCCGAAGTTAGGCTCACGGTAATCGGATACTGTGACCGAGATTTGTGAAACTAGAGCTTTGAGAATTTGACCTGCAGAACAAAAAGATGGTTTTAAAAGGGATAAGGATATAGATAATATTTTGCTAGCTGTGATCGAGATAATAGCTAAACATCTTTTTTTAATTGTTTGGGGCTTATAACATTAAAACCCGGTTAGAATATTTGCCGATTTATAACGCGTTAATTATTTTTCTCGGAAGTTGTTTATAATACGAGATTTGGGTTAGAGTGGCGGTTAATATCGCGGTAATTTATTTTTTTTTTGTAGGGAGATAGTAAAATAAATAAATAAGGGGTGAAATAACGTGTATTAAGGGAATTTTGAAGGCGGCTCTGTGTCGATTTGTCTTCTTTTGAGTTTAGAGTGAAGAAGACGGGAGTATTTTGTGTGCTATATCTAGATATCGAAAATATCTGGTGGTGATATAGCGGTGTAAGTACGTAACGGAGTTTAAATATGGCTATATCTAGGTATATAGCGGAGTAAAGAACGTAACAGCGGTTAGACGAAGCTATATCCGGGGAAACAATTCGTGAATATATAACAACATAGAAAAGGCAACTTATTGAATATGTCGGAACACGACAAATTCAATAAGGCTGTAACTGGCGGCCATGAGGGTCAGTCAGAGTATAGAAATGTAGAAGCACTGCGAAAACAGATTGTAGAATTACAGGCAAAAGTTGAGAAAGAGTTAGTAACAATGAAGCAATCTAGGAAAGAACAACCAGTGGTCGGTGACTCTGAGTCGGAGACTAGGTTACGAGAGCCTAGATCTTTCTACTTAGACGATCTGAAGACGATAAAACAGTTACTAACCGAAATAAATGATTTGGATAATATTGATCCTTACACTGGAGGAAAGGATTATGAGGCTTTTATAGAAGCCGTGATTTCGACTTCTGGTCAACAAAGTTGGACGGAAGCCGAAACCCTAAAATTTTTCATTAAGAAATTGAAAGACATGGCAAAACTGAAGTTTGATTTACATCAGGAAAGTTTCCGTCTGGAAAGAATATAGAACACTTATTCATTGCCTATAGTAACAACTTAAATTTTCCAAATTTAGAATAGAGTTTTGGAAAAATGCAAGCCTGTAATTATTTTCAGTCTAAAGAAATCGTAGTTGCGGAGATATAGCTTGATCTTGCTGAATGGCTATCTAGTACGACCCTACCATACTGTCGTTCAAGGCAGTAATGCTGGTGAACTAGACGCCTCTGAGTTTTGCAACTTGTTGCAGTTTTAGCACGACGGGCAGAAATGCTGGTGCTAGCGAGATGGTCTAAGAGAGACAAGGCCTGATCGTGGAGTTTTTTTTTAATACTAGTTAAAAGTGGTACCACGTATGAGTGGGGCATACAAGTCTAGTTCCCAGGTCTACCATCCGTGACATATTTCTAGGGAAACGTTCAGAGTATAGAAAAAACTCTGAAGTTATCTAGAGATTAACCTGATATTCAATAGTTTGGAAAAGTTTGAGGACAACCCTTGGTTTAACAATAGTAAAATAATTCAGCAGTCTATTACTTCTGACTGGCCATCAGAGTAGAAAGAGCGGTAGTAACTCGAGGCAACCGACTCTTGCAGGACTGTTTGAATACTTGGAAATTTCACTCATTTCAGGGCTGTGATTATGGCGTTCGCGGACGCGTGGACACTATAATTATAAGCCATTCAATCATATAATTGTCGACATTTGCACGACTATCAATAATTTTATATCATTTATTCACAATCAAACAATTCAAAGTATAATGTTCTCCTCATTCTTATTGGTTACCAATACCCAGTCCATTAATAATTCCATTTGCATTTAAAATTTGGTAGATGTAGTTAGTCTAGGTAGGGTGGAGTTTACAGCGGTCTCTCACTAAGGCTGTTTTTGTTTTTGAGTGAGTCTATGTCTTGCCAGCATAGAGTACATTATGAGAATGTATGTTACCGTTTGCAAGATGCCGCAATAGTGGAATGTTACAGTTCTTGGGGAATTACGGGACATCTTCACGAAGAAGATGCCGAGAGGTGTAAAATGTTACGTTTTTTTTGTAGAATTACGGGACATCTTCACGAAGAAGATGCCGAGAGGTGTAAAATGTTACGTTTTTAGAGAGTTACGGTATATCTTCAAGGAGGAAGATAAGCGGAAGTAGTATGATGTTATAGTTTCAGAGAGTTATGGCCACATCTTCGAGGTGGAAGAAAAGCCATTAGAAACTATGGACGAAGGAGCGCCTTATCGAAATTCGTGTGAGTTTCGCGGAAAAATTAAGAATTAAATAGACGAAATAGATTAATAAACCCTCTGTATCTCTTTGAAGTGTAGCAGTGGTCCTAATAAGGAAGACGACAGGACCGGACCAAGGAATTTAGATGTTGTATCAATTTTACCAACTTAGTAAAATTATACTTTACTTTTGTTCTCCAATCTTAGTATACTTGACAGAATAAGACGATAGGAAAAGCTTAAGTATTTTCTACACCGGACACAACTAAAGGCTATTGGCGGGTTAAACTTGATCCAAGGAATAAAGAATAAATAGTATATTCAGTCCCTGGGGTCACTAGAAATGTAACCAGTTGTCTTTTAGGCTAGCTAGTTCTCCATTTACTTAGCAGTGATTAATGATGTGTGTAATTTACTATATACTAGACTTACATTGTGATGTTTATTTAGATGGCATAATAGTATTTGTGTAAAATCACATTAAGCAGCCATTGCAAAATCACACAAAGTTTTAAAAAAAACAACATATTCATCTATAACTCAATTCGGAAAGATCTACTTTTATGTAAATGAAAGTCCATGATTGGAATTATCTTTATACTAAAAGAAGGAGTCCGTCCCTGTTCGAAACAGGTAGAAATTTTAAACACTACTCCAGACCAGCCACCGTTATAGAAATATGATCTTCGGTCATTGCTATAATTAGTGATATGGAGTTAAAAAGGACTTAAAGGAATTATTTTTTTTTTCTCGCAATTTGCAATAACACTAGCGAATTTGGCCGAGGAAAATGTCAAATTTAGATGGATTAAAGACTGTGAAGGATAATTTGCACATCCTAAGAACAGCTTTATCCGGGAAATGCTTTTAAAATACCTAGATTCAAATAGACAGTTTTAGTTGGCTGTGATAGAGACCAATTTGACAATTACCGTTTTTTTGTTAACATCAGGTCTACGATTGTCAAGAGTTCTTATCAAAGACTCCAGTAGACAACTCACACTATATATATGCATAGTAAAAGTATTATACTTCGAAACGCAAATGTGTGGATTTCATTTAAGTAATTATACAGTTTAAGGGTTACTTTTGGGTCAATAAATTACAGTCAACAAAACTACACTGTAAGAGTTCAAGTTAGGACACTAAGTATCACGAAATCTAGGAGCATAGGAGGATACAAAAGCAGCCGAGAAAAGCATAAGCCATAGCGAATTGTCGAATTAAGTGGTGTAGTGACAGATGTTAGAGAGATACATGGTACGGATGTAAAAGAAGTCCGCGTACGGGGGTTTTAAAGAAAGTAAATACGTGTATAAATGGGTTTGATTATTTTAGGGATCGAGTGATCAGTTAGCAAATATTATAGCAAATATTATAGCAAATATTATAGCAAATATTATTATAAATGTTATTATAAATAACAGTTTGTCGCAGCAAGAAATGTTTCCAAAGTACAGAGATGAGTGACACAGTAGAGCCAGATAGCTAAGAGAAGATACGTCACACTGTGTAATACATCAGGAGTATTTCTTTTTGTTTTATTTGTTTGTTTTAAGGGTGATGGTATTATTATCTTTTTGTTTTCTCCTGGAGTTTTAGGTGTGTATATTTGTCGAGAATATTAGTAATGTCTTGGAGTTTTAGAGCAAGCAGTACTTTCTACCGTAGATAGTTAATGGTATCGCTGAAATTGGGTCATCCAACTGCGTAGGTGATGTTTGACGAACAAGTTCTCCCTCGTATGAAGCCATGACAGAGTCCGAGAACTTCAGTGAAAGCGACACAGCAAACCGATCCAGTGGGGCTGAAATTACAACAACCTATGACGCAAAGGACATTGGAAGAGGCAGAAGCAGATAACGAACCTTCCACGACGAAACATTCGATTTCACTGGTTAACTCCAACGATGTGTTTGCTTGGAATGGACATGGAGAAGTGGAGTCAACATTGAATTCATTACCAAGGAAGCAGTACCAATTGACAGCAAAGAAATTTATGGGGATCAACCACACTGATCCTCATACAAGGAAACTATTTTTCTAAGGCCGAGTTCATGAATCTCGCACAATCTGCTGCAGAGGAAGTATGGGGCTTCTTATCAAAAATGGGAAATCTATTTTCCATTTGTGGTTTCCTTTACACACTCGCATGTGCGGTGAGTTACCTGGCCGGAGTAATCACCAACTACTTCGTTTTAAAGAAGGCCTCTCGAGACCACCCGAACAGGCGAAGATACCTTTTAGCCAGCCTTTGGAACAACCTGGCTCATTCATATTTGTACCAGCTTAATCGCCGTAACAACGAGAGAAACCCAGGACCGGAAGAAGATCAGCAGGAACTGAACCAAGTTCTTGTAAAGCCGTGCGCCCCGACTTCATCAGTTTATCCGCCACTACCTTTGAACGTTTCCGTGTGTAGTGACCTGAACTGTAAAGTTCTAAAAGACTCGAAGTGCGAATCGGGAGTATCGGACAAATAGTGGACCGAGGATAATAGTGCAAAGTGCGTGTTCGCGGAAAAAGGTGAAACTCGTCCGAGAAAGACTGCATTTTAAAGAAGTGTCTAAAAGACTTCCCTGGATTGAAGAAAGAAGAGGACAAGGATTAGGTTAAGGAATATTGTAGAAATCCACAAATGGTTTTATTGCAGTCTAGTTGAGTTATATATTCTTTTACTTTTCTTTTTGTGGGAAAATGCTCATTCTAAGGGGGAGGGTAAAATGTAAGGGAACAAAAGTTTACTGTGATTTTTACTAATTTTAACGTTTATTAACTCTAAATTAAATTTTACTAAATGCAAGAATTTACTTGAGTCCCTCTCTGTATAAAGATTTGGACCGTTAAAATTGTTTATATTATGTCTGGCCAAAAATAGTCACACATCCGGGAAATATAAATCCATCAACAAACTTAAGGCTAGTTTTATTACTTTTGGGGTAGTTTATTTTTCTGAAAAAAACAACATAAACTTGATGAATTTATGTAACACAAAAACTTAACTATGCCACCCTCTCGAAGTTTTTGACATAGATCTGCCAAAGTAAATAATAATCGTAAAAACCATATCGTTAAGGGTCTCAGGTCAAGTTGTAAAGTGATGGCCACATGTGGCGACCGTGAGAGAGCATTCTTTTACTTAAACTGAGCAAATTTTCCCATCATAAGAAAACAAAAGAATATTTAAATAAAATCGCTAAAATGAAATATTAGTATTTGTTATTATGTACAAAGTTCGCGACTGTTACCCATTTTTCCCCAATTGACGAAAATAAGAATAAGAAAGAGAGAAAATGGTTAAAACCTTGGGGTTTTTTCTATGGGTTTCTGTCACGCAACCTTTAGAGTAGCTGTAGAATAGATATTAATAACATTTATATAAAGTAATTATAAGTTTGAGCTCTGGTCAGTCCTAAGATAAAATTAAATTAAATTCGACGCATGGATGACTCAGGCCATCTATGAACCAGGGTACCGAAACACACCGACGCTCGGGAACGGAAACTATCTTTTCGCGCGCGGAGATGCATCGCGTAAGGGCGTTCTATTGGTGGAAAGCACGCATGCCGGAACCAACGCATCTAAGAGGGAGAAGGGCGGTTCTAAGGGATGGAAGTTGAGTTGGATCTTGAGAAATTAATTAAGGGCAGTTACGATTTTGAATTCGTCTTAGTCAGTTTGGCGTGCGTTTTAGTGTTTACCAGTGTACGAAGGTTTTTCTGCTGTCTTTTCTGCTATTTTTGTCTTATATATTTTTTTATTCTTCCAGACAGCATTTCAAATAGTAAGGGGAAATTTACTTTATTTTCTACCGGGGAAGGGAGTCCACCATCCCTTAAACTTTTAATTAAACAAATAAATTTGGGTATATTTCATTAAGGGGAATATCAGAACGGCCTAAAGAGCTTGTAGTTTTAAGCTTTTAAATTATAATCCAGATTTACTCTTAAGTTTCTCATTGTAAATAGTTCGTTTTTATTCTATTTATTTTTGTTCAATAGACTAAGATTGTTTTGAGAAACTTGTTTTATTCAATCTAATTAAAACCTTCACGCGAACTAAATTGCGGGTGCGCTGCAGCGAGATCTACAAAACCAGAGATGTCTACTGACCAACTAATTAGCAGCCTTTCCTGAGTCCTGAAGATCTGAGTCATGGTTGTGGTAAGCTTTAATAACCGTAGAGTTTGGTACTAAAGCAGCAAGAGAGAAGTTGAACGACCAGACTTCCAGAGTGTCTTTATTACTGTGATATTTAATTATAGATTATTAAAATAGTTACTAATTAATATGGGACAAAAATGATTATAGATAAGATAATTAACGCTACCTCAATACGTCATCGGCAAGAGTCTATAATCAAATTCTGTCACACTCACACAATTTACATTTTTGGCTGACGAAAGCCCGTACGCTATAATTCAAAACAAACACCCACAAAGATTTATTGTAAATGTGTGGGCTGGCATCATCGGAAATAACCTTATAGGGCCATTTATTTTAGAAGGAAGCCTCAATTATGAGATTTGTTTACAATTTTTGCAGAAAAACTTAAATAATTTATTGAAAGACGTATTGATAGAAGAATGCAAATATAGAACACGCTTGACCTCATTTCAACTCTATAATATGTCAATATTTAACAAACGTTTTTGGCCCTCGATGGATATGTCAAGATCGGCCTGTTTTATGGCCACCAAGGTCTCCTGACCTAAATTCTTTAGAATTTGACTTCTCGGAACATCTTAAACAACTAGTTTATTTAACACCCTAAATAGTGGAGAAGAACTACCAGCGAGAATAGTACAGCATTCGAAAGAAGTCCGTAATAATGCCGGAATATCATTTTCAGTGCAGCGAAAATATACTCGAAGAATAAGAAAATTTATTGAGCTACGTGGAGCTCATATTGAACATTTGCCAAAATAACATTTAAACCTTTTCACTATTTTTGCATCATAATAATATTTTAAATTAATTGAGCCCCGATCAACCCTTTGTATGGTTTCTGAACTGGACTGAGCTGGAAATCTTTCAACATAACATCTTTTTGCCTTCGAAGAGTTAGACAGTGTTTCCCCATAAATTAAAGCATATTAGCACACCCTGAGTATTTTATTTTTACGTGTTTGTGTTTAGCAATACTAAATTTTCAGTTGTTCGCATAAAAACGGATTTATCTCGAAAACCGCCTCGAGTTTTATCGAAGTAAGAAACTTTTTGGAAGAGAAATGGCCAAAGTATTTAAAAAATTAGTTTTCAGCACTGTAAAATGATACTTGTCAAAAATTTGGCCCAATCAGTGTGGCTGCAAGTTCAGTCCTGAGTTCTCTGATGATCTAAAACATCTAATGCAGTATTGTTTAATGAGTCTTAATGACCTCTATAAAATAGTCAAGTTTTATTAAATTATACAAGTCCGTTCAAAACTTAGCACCGATAAGGTAAATTGCTGTATACCCCTTTAGGACTCTGTATCTCCGTTAACGGGCACTTCAGGATTTTTTTTATGACAAAATGGGATTATTTTGACCTCCCCTGTATGTTGCTGAGAAATTACGAGGTACTTACCGTACATCCTATATATTATATTAACCAAAAGAATTTTTGATAACTTCCTAAAATGCCATGTATACTTTAGTTTTAGTTATATGAGTTATTCTTTATAGACCAGGGCTTATCTGTTTTTAGGTGGATGTGAAATGGACATAGAGATTTTTGCATGAGAGCCTTCCAAATAACCTGAGTAACGATAAATTTCATATGTGTCAATTCAAAAAGTTGGGCAACATTGTTTTTTTTTAATAAAAATATAAAATTAACGAAAAAAAAACGTTTTTTTTTCAAATTTTCTCTCGTGTAATTTTGAACGTGTTCATTTTAGAGGAAAGTTAAGGAAAAAAGTTTCGTAATTGAATTTTCCATAAGATAGGGTTGGTCGAAAATCTCAAAATATATTTCCCTTATTGCAAAATACCAATATTTAAAAAAAGGTAAAAAAGCAGCTTTTTAATCAATTTTTTTCGACCATTTAAATTTCTCTGAGGACCTTCATATTAAAGCAACCATGGAATGATCTAATAACACACTAAAATTCGTTAAGATCGAATAGATAGTTTTTGCACAATAATTTTGCAATCCGATTTCGTTTACAAAAATTGACCGTTTTTCAAGTTTGTCTAAATCCAAAATATCACGTTAACGTAGTTAAATTTATTTTCGACATATAGTAGGGAACTCAAGTTTTCCAACACTTTTTTCAGAAGCAAAATCGGATGATTTGGACGTCCTCAGGAATTGTTTAAAGACATTTTTGATATTTTTGCTTATAAACAAATAGATTATCTCGGCGGATTTTCATTGGATTTTTTTTGCAATACATGGTTTGAAAGTACTTAGAAAGATGCTTCTTTTCATGAAAAAAAAATTCAAATCCATCAATTGCTTTCCGAGATAAAAACGGTCAAAGTTGACAGCCTGTCACGGTAAATCTGTAAACATACAGACCTGATTCTTGAACCCAAAACTTTGTCTTGTTCTTTTTTGATACAAATATTTAAATGTTTATGTTATCGGAGACTTTAATAAAAAAGGGAAAAAACATCGCCCACGTGGGTGAAAAATGAAAAAAAGGGTGGGAGCTCTCATTTTAAAATTGAATTCGAAGATTCAAAATACATATCTAAAAAAAAATTTCATTTCGTCGGCTTCTAATGGAGCGATTTTGATCATTTTTTAAACCGATAAACCGCTAATAATGGAACGCAAATATCATAATCCCATGTGCCCATCATGCATTCATTTTGCTATAAACAAATGACGTTATTTATGCATCATACTTACAGCATTCTGCACCCTATAGTATTGGACTTTCCAGGCGAATCTTCGTTTATTAATATCATTAAAGTTTCCGATAACATAAACATTTAAATATTTGTATCAAAAAAGAACTCGGCAAGACAAAGTTTTTGGTTCAAGAATTAGGTCTGTATTGTTTATAGATTCACCGTAACAGGCTATCAACTTTGACTTTTTGACTTGAAATTTTTTTTCATTAAAAAACGCGTCTTTCCAAGTACTTTCAAACCATGTATTGCAGAAAAAATTCCAAGGAAAATCCGCCGAGATAATCTATTTGTTTATAAGCAAAAATATCAACAATGTCTTTTAACAATTCCTGAAGGCGTCCAAATCATCCGATTTTGATTCTGAAAAAAGCGTTGGAAAACTTGAGTTTCCTACTATATGTCAAAAATAAATTTAACTACGTTAACGTGATATTTTGGATTTAGACAAACTTGAAAAACGGTCAATTTTTGTAAACGAAATCGGATTGCACAATTATTGTGCAAAAACTATAGATTCGATCGTAACGAATTTTTGCGTGTTATTTTATCATGGCATAGTGTTTTCTTTGCTCTAATATGAAGGTCCTCAGAGAAATTTAAATGGTCGACAAAAATTGATTAAAAAACTGCTTTTTTTACCTTTTTTAAAAATTATTGCTATTTTGCAATAAGGGAAATATATTTTGAGATTTCCGACTAACCCTATCTTACGGAAAATTTAATTACGAAACTTTTTTCCTGTTCAACTTTCCTCTAAAATGAATACCTTCGAAGTTACACGACAGAAAACTTGAAAAAAAAAACGATCTTTTTTCGTTAATTTTATATTTTTATTAGCAAAAACAATGTTGCCCAACTTTTTGAGTTGACGCATATCAAATTTATCGTTATTCAGGTCATTTTAAAGGCTCTCATGCAAAAATATCCATGTTTCATTTCACATCCATGAAACCCCAATATTTTACTGATAAGCCCTGGTCTATTATATATATTTTTGTTTTCAAATCGTTGGAATATTCTAATCATCAAAATTTTATTACATATTGAATACTACGATTGCTGTTGTCCTTTTGAAAACTGGTAAAATCTATTTCAAATGTAGGTCGGAATTTATTTGGTTTTTAAAAGACCTATCCATTACTTTATCTGAAATATTAGTATGCTATTTCAACTCTTTTTTTTTTTTAATTTCAGCTATAATCAACGCCTTTGACCAGATTTCTTCTTGACACAACTGAGGCTATTACATATAATCAACAAGTCAAAAAATATTGTTCATTTTACTATACGTATAGTAATAGTCAGATAATTGAAAAAAATGTGAAGTGTAAATTCTTAACTAATTTTATATTTATATGAAAATATCCCCGAAGAAATTAGTTTGTTGTTAATGCCGCTAACGGAAATAATCTCAAAATGTTTTTATTTAGAACCAAATAGAAATACAATACAAAGTTCGACGTTTTTGAACCTATAAAAAAACTATATTTTCTGAACCATGGCAATTTATAACAAACTGGCTTTAATGGGATATATTTACCTTTCGAAATGCCATATTATTATACCATATTTCCTTTATTTTTCTGTATTTTTAATTAATAAGTATATTAATAAAAGGAAACTACATATAGAAAAATGATTGCAGGTTATTTATTTATTTTTATTTTTTGTAAATAAACTGCAAAAGTTATCCCTATGCAGGGTATGGATAAAAATAACTAATAGTAATTGCACTGCAAATAATTTTCCGGCATCATTATGGACGTCGTTAGAATGCTGTGCTATTATCGCTAGTAATTCCTCTCTACTATTTACTGGTGTTGAATATACTAGTTCTTTTAGATATACCCAGAAGTAAAAGTCTAAAACATTTAGGTCTGGATGTCTTGGTGGCCATAAAACGAGCCCACCTCGACCTATCCATCGAGAGCTAAAAACGTTTGTTAAGTGTTGACGTACTATACGGTTAAATGAGGTGGCGCACCATCATGCATGTACCACATTTGTATTATTCTACCATAAGGTACGTCTTTCAATAAATTATTTAAATTTTACTGCAAGAGTTGTAAATACATCTCACCATTAAGTCTTTCTTCCAAAGAAATGGGCCTATAAGGTTATTTCCGATGATGCCAGCCCACACATTTACAATAAACCTTTGTTGGTGTTTGTTTTGAATTATAGCGTGCGGGTTTCCATCACCCCAAAAATATAATTGGTGTGAGTTTATTATGCCATTTTTGTAAAACCGGCCTCACCGGTAAACAAAATAATACTGGAAAATTAAGATTTGGGTTATGCTGCTATATAAACCAGTTGGAGTATTGAAGTCTTACTAGATAATCATCCGGAGCATGTATCTTGCAACGGGTTAGATTTCATAAGCTAGGGTCTCGTGCTCTCCTGGGAAAGCCCTTACCGCCGTGTCGGGGCAAAAATGATCCTGAATAAACCATGTAAGAATTTATTCGTAAACTCTAATAATATTTTTCTAATCATCTTTTACCTATTCCCCTTAGGCTTCGATCAACCCTTTGAAAGGTTTTTGGACTTGGCAATGTGCGAGTTGGAAATCTTTCAGCATAAAGTCTTCTTGCTTTCGAAGAATTTGACAGCCCTTCACCATAAATTAAATGCATATTAGCATACTCTCTGTTAGAATATTCTTCCAATTTTTAAAATTATTTTTACTCAAAGGCGGTTTGATAAGTTCCGTCAATAATAACTCATTATGTAGATATTTAAAAAAAAATAACCTGATTTTTACCTGCTTGTATTTAGCATTTTGAGTATCTCACATAAAAACCGATTTATCTTGAAAACTGCCAAATTTATCGAAATAAATTAATAAATCCTTTTTTGAAGAGGAATGATCAAAATATTTAAAATATCAATTTTCAGCTCCGTAAAATGACACCTGTCAAAAATTGGAGCCAACGAGTGTGGCTGCAAGTCCGTTTCTGTTTTTCTGATTATCTAAAACATTTACGGTTTAATGGGTCCTTATGGCCTTTATAAAATATTTAAATTTCATTAAATTATACACGTCGCTTCAAAACTTAGAGCTGATAGGGTGAATCGTTGGGTAACCCTTTAGGTCACTGTATCTGCATTAAGGGGCACTTTAGGAGTTTTTTTCTATGGCAAGGTTGGGTTATTTTAACCTATCTTGTATGCTTCCGAAAAATTAGGAAGAAATGTATTTTTAAACGCCGCCCTCGATGTCGATAAAGGTATCTAAAACAAATCTACCATTCCAGAATGCATACGAAACTTATGTAGTAAGTTGATGCGGCACCGCATCTGTAGGTTTTCCTTCTTGATAGACAAATTACTATTTGATTTGTCGATTTTCAAACTTTTCTTATATTTTTAATACCTAATTAAAAAGTACTCCTTATTCGAGTCCTCAAACTTTTTTTTTATTTTTAATACCTAATGAAAGAGTACTCCTTATTCGAGCCGATAAACTACACCGTTTTTAGGCGCAGATTTGAATTAAAGTTTTTATTACTAGTAAAGTTTCTCAAAAGGAGGTAAAAAAATCAAGTTACTATCCTTCAAATTTAGTCAAATCTGACACACAGTTAAGAAAAGTTTTTTTGATCAAAAATAGTTAATAAGTAAAATCTTAGAATTATCAAAGTATTCAATGATTTATAAAATGTTTCATGAATATTTAAATATGGCGATACGCATTTTTGCCACGCCAATGGAAATGCAGAAGAAGCAAGGTAGTTGTTCATGGAAGCACACCCTGAAAGAAATATCCTATATGCCCAAATAGTCACTGGCGTCCATCGAAGGCTGAGCGAAATCGGATAATTCAAAAATAATTTTGGTAGTAAAGGAAGACTAAGATTGGATAGAAGTATTGAAATGGAAGAAAGGATTCTTGAAAGGATAGAAGCTGATCCCGCTACTAGTACTAGAAAGCTAGGTTTATAAGAGGGAATGGTCAATTCTAGTGCTTGAGAAATCCTTCATGAGCAACTTACTTACCTTCTTCATAAACAAAAGGTGCCAGCCCTGTGTGAGGGTGACGAATAATTGTGACTAAATCCCTGTAATCAAATTTTTGGAAAAATGTGAACTAAATCTTCAGGGATCTTTACTTCACGAGATTAGAACTCTGAATGACTATTGATGTGCAACAGACCGACTAGTGCTCGGCGAACCGTGATTCAGCGTTACAATCGATTTCCACGTGTGATGTAGACTGTAATCTACATCTCTATTAGTATTATTTGGATTTTTACAAATATCGATTGATTCTTTAATTTTACGTTTAAAGAAACTAGGCACTGATGCTAGTACCTTAGTTTCTTTTACTTTAAAAGTGTGACCTGAGCAATGCTGGTGTTCAGCTACTGCAGATTGTACAATCTGTTTCTTTTTTATACATTTTTCATGTTCCTTAAGCCTAGTGCCTATAGAATCCCTGGAGATGTCTCGTGCAATCGTAGGCGAAACGTCGGGTAATAATTCCAATTTGACACGGTCCAAACCCAAAAACCATGATTTTCAATTTGACCAAAGCCATGAAAGCTTTCGTTCTTTATAATTATCAATTCATTAAAATTATGTTATTCACCGATGAAGCTACATTTACACGTGATGGTGTTACCAATTTTCATAACATTCATCAGTACTCTGATGAGAACTATCATGCCATTATGAAACGGCAACATCAGTATCGATTATTCATTATGTGGGAAGGAATTGTTTAATTAATATCTTGTTAAATGGATATTTGTGCTCTGTACCCTGGAAGAGCCTTTTTTCTTCTGTAGATAGTGTTGATGATATACAAAATATTTTTTACAATGCACTATATTTTGCCATGGAGGCATTTGTACCTGTAAAGAGAGTTTCTGCAAGACAGTTTCCTAGGTGGTTTTCCAACGAGCTCATTCAATTAACTATACAAAAAAAAATATGTCATAAACAGTTTATGTCGAGTGGTTCTCAGAAAAACTCTGAAATGTGTATAGGTTTGCGTGCGGAATGTAAGAGACTATCACGCCTTTCTAATGATTATTATATTCGTGGCACGGAATCTGATATCGGCCGGAGTTTGAAGCAATTCTGGAACTTTGTGAATGACAAACTTCACTCGAACGGTATGTCATCTGAATTGTTTTTGGAGGACGAGAGCGCGGTCTTGAGTCCCGGGGTTGCTGACCTTTCGCTAAATATTTCAGCAAAGTGTACACTGATGTAACAGTAAAGTACCCGGTGGCTGTCTTAGCTAATATAAATGTCTCCAACTTCGCTATATCTATTTCTGACATTTACGCCGAGCTGAATAGTCTTGACCCATATAAGGATCCTAGCCTTGATGACGTTCATCCAATGCTACTGAAAAACTACTCGTTCGTTCCGGCTCGACCACTTCATCACATTTTCAATGAATCTCTTCGGTGGGGTATTTTTCCTCAATTTTGGAAAACGAGTTTTGCGGTTCCTATTCACAAGGCTGGCAGCAGGGCTATAGACCTATCAGCATAATGAATACTATTTTTGAAAAGCTGGTTAATGCCTTTCTCACCTCCATTTTTAAGTCTGCCATCATTGAGGCGCAGTTTGGTTTTTGTGCTGGCAGGAACACTAAGATGAATCTGGTATCTTATGTAGGCGGGTTGTCTGGGGCCTTGGAGGGCGAATCTGAAGTCCACTCAGTGTATACTGACTTCTCAAAGGCATTTGATAGGGTGCATCATGGGATTCTGCTGGATAAGCTTCGGGAGCTGGGTATCTCTGGTCCCGAATGATTTTGTATCTTCTGAGATATCAATGTCTTCAGGTGGCCCTTAGGGATCTTACATCGGTTCATTATTGTTCAACTTAATCATTAAAGATGTATCCATCTGCTTTCAGTCATGCACATTCTTACTCTTTGCGGATAACATGAAGGTCATCGACAGTTACAGTAACTGCTTGGAGTCTTGATAGATTTGTTTCCTGGTGAAAAGTGAATAGGATGAGTTTGAATATTCCTAAGAATTAATTCATTAGGTTTTCTAAATCGCGTTATCCACTGGACTTTCATTTTCACTTGGACGGTAGGCCGCTGACCTCCTCATATAGCTGATATTGTTAGTAAGTCCCTCATGATATTAGGTTTTATTAAATCTCATGCTAAGGAGCTTTCCACTGTGAAGTTCCTTAAATACTTTATTGTTCCTTCGTTCAAACACACCTTGAGTATGCTTCTTGTGTTTGGAACCCCCACTATGAATCACATGTGAGAAGGTTTCTCAGATATATTAACATGAAATTCAATGAGGATGTTGATCTTGATTACGCTGCTTTGCGCTCCAACTTGAATTTGATACCCCTTGCTAATAGAAGAAAGGGTAGAGACTTATAACTTCTCTTTAAAATTTTAAACAGTATCACCGATTGCGCGCGCCTGTTGTCGAATGTTGGTCTGAGGGTCCCTCCCAGGAGTACTCATGCTTCCTATATATTTCACCGACGTTTTCACAGAACAAATTATGCAAGCCATTCTTTTATATCAAGGGTGGCTGGATATGCTAACAGGTTTGGTGACTTGAATTTCTTTGATACGTCTTTGCATCATTTTAAACGAGGGCTGTCGGAATTGATTGTCGATTGATGTTTTATGTTTTTGCTGTTACAGGTTAACAAGTGTACCCTTTTCTTTTTTTTTTCCCTTGTAAACACTCTTTTGTTATACTATTATTGATATTACATTGTTATGTTTTACTCTAGCTCTGTAGTTAATTATTGTAAAATGGACATTGTTGTCCATTGTTGTTTTGATAAGCCGTTAAATGAAGATGTTCATTTAAATTTTCTGCGGAATGATCTTCCATAACCGTTGGAATATATCATCATTGAAGCAAGACTGTTATTTGGCTACTTTAGGATTATGCTCCACCTCATTTAAATATGGATGTGCAGAGATACCTTAACGAAACCTTGAAAATTTGAGCGCCGCGTTAGCCCGATATCAATTCAACGGATTTTTTTGCTGGGGATATTTAAAAGCTCTCGTTTATAAGGAGCTCATCAACATAACAAATGAATTTTAAGTTATATTTAAAAAGCCGGAATTTTTTTAAAGACAACATTTTTTGAAAAGCATCAAGAAATGTATAAAAGTTGATTTGAAAATGTATTGTTTGAATGAATGAATAAAAAAGGGATAGTGATACTAGATCATCGATGCCTAGGACGGACCCTTTACATTCTACCATATCTGCAGGTTATTCGAGGCCGATCGCCTTTGCGAAAACAAGCAGCCTCGTTAGTTGAACATGCCTGACTCCTTTCGGTAACAAAACTATATCTCCGAAATATATCTGCCTCAGTAAGTGCTGGGCACTCTTTGAGAACACGGTCAACAGTTTCATCCTCCTCCAAACACCATCTGTATGTCGGATCTGCGACACCGATTCTAAGAAAATGGCCCCTGAGGTGACAATGTTCTGTCAACAATCACACCACAATTCGCAGCTCTTTCCTTTCCGAGGAGAGAAGCTCCTTAGTAAGCCGTGCACTAGACCTACAACATTTTTCCGGCGGTTCTCGATTTGAGAATTCCACCAGGATATTTTAGAGTTTAGGTTAGTCTCAAATGAACCCCGAAGTGCATCACTGATTTGTTCGGTAGCGATTTCCAAATCAGCTTCATCACGATATCTCGATAAGAACCCTGCGACTCTACTTGCCAGTTCTTCCCGAAAGAGATCCCAGCTTGTAGTTCTAGGGTTTCGGTATTCTGCTACTGCTGCGTCTTGTCAATTTCAAATAGGATGTGTCGGTAATCTGACAACGAGATCTCCAAACCAACTTCCCACTTCTTCATCAAGTTGTGCATATTTAAAGAAAAAATAGTTAAATCTATGGCAGATTCTCCGCTTCTTGTAAATCTCCTGGGATCGATATCCCTGCACCACCATAAAATGTGATGTGCATTGGAATCGCAG
The DNA here is from genome assembly GCA_034092305.1 of Diaprepes abbreviatus. Classification (NCBI taxonomy): domain Eukaryota; kingdom Metazoa; phylum Arthropoda; class Insecta; order Coleoptera; family Curculionidae; genus Diaprepes; species Diaprepes abbreviatus. The sequence continues at coordinate 1,046,157 of JASJET010000026.1, forward strand.
CCCAACAGAAGTGGTAAGTGTTCCTCCTCACAATATTTAACTAAGTCTACCACCTCACGTGGGAAATTTTCTCGTTCCACGGGAAAGTATGCTGATGCCACAATATAACTCTCATCAGATTTAAGAGAGACTCTCTCTGAAAATGTATTATAATTCTTTTTCCTTTTTTTATTACTAGTTTCTGTAATTATTTCTTTATATCAGTTTTTATGTAATAATTCTTTTCTTCTTTAAAATAATAGTTTTGTGTCAAAATTTAATTTCCTTAAATAAAATAAACAAGAAAAATATAATTATTTGATTTTTATCGTTGTTTTAATTATCAATTGACCATTTAGATATATGATTGCCAGATTTACCTAAACATTGTCAACGTCAAAACTGAGGTTTTGCTTCCATTAGCAAAGTTGATTTCATTGGTGATAAAAACTTTAATTCCCAGTACGGTAGATGGACTTGAATAAAGAACGCTTTTTTTTATTAGATATTCTCATATTTTTAAAATGTCAATCAATAACTGTCAAAACAAAAAAGATATGATATGTGAAAAATAAAATTTAAATTTCAGATATGTGTAGAGAAGTTTTCTTATAACAGAATGATAGAAGTTATTAAGTGTAATCTCGGTGTCAAAAATCCACTTGATAAAATAAAAAAAAAACTAATCGTAAGATGTTAAAAATTAAAAAAAAAATGAAATTGGACATACTGTAACTAGGGAAATCTTGAGTTTTTGACTTTTTGTTATATGACTAACTACCATTATTTTACCACACAGAATAATTTCTCTATCCTGATGCATTATACGGACACCTTATATATTTTATTTGTTAGCTCAATATCTTCCATGTTTTCTATTGTAATTACAATCTTTATTTCAGTTTATATTCAAACATATCTTTGTATTAAATTTTGTCTTAATTTGTTTTACAATTACAATTTTAAATCTGAAATTTTGCTGTGCCTCCTCTTAGTTTTCCAACAATAGTAAATATCTGAAAAAACTCAACATAACAGCACCCAGTAAATCTTTTCAAGGAAAATTGGTACATTATCTTAATTAATTTATGAAATACAAATGCCAGCTTTAAAATTTAAATTCCAGTGTTTTTACAAAAAGCCTATACCTTTGATAAAATTTGCAGGCACATGTTTTCAATTGACTCATAAAGAGATATTCAACGAAATTTAAGAAGAAACTAGTTCCAAGTGAAATACGAACGAAGTACGGAAAACTTAGTTTTAAAGTACATAGGATTATATCTGATATTCTTAGATGTCGGTATGTTCGACTGCTTGGACCTGTTAAATATGATCTTTCATCATTGCTTATAAAGAAGATATTTGTTAAATTGCTAGCAGTTACACTTTGTGGCTTTGTCCATGGGCATTGTAAGAAACCGTTTTGGGAGGCTAATACATTACGCCGCAATAAATAATCTACTTTTTCGCTACCCTTCTGCTTCTATTTATAGTAATATTAAATAATAACGACTTTTATTTAGGTATAAAGATACATCTACAAAATACAAACATTCAAAAAGTTATCTCTTCAAATGTGACATCAGCAGTGGTTATTCTCACACTGAACCTAGAGATGACACTTAAATTAGAGATGTTATGGAATAAGTATACAATACTCAAAATGGAATTACAAAAACAGAAGATACAAAAATAAACTAAAAATTAAAAAAAAAGTAGTGTATTGAATCAAAATCATCAAGAAATTAAATAAAAAAGCTTAGCAAATTTTAACAGTTTAAAATTGGATAAGCAAAAAGACTGGCCTATAACAGTTCAACAATATCAAAACATGTCGACACATATGAACAACAAAAAAAGTATTCCCATTGACTAATCAAACATCACGAAAAAAACAACCCGAAAACACCCAAATGTTACTTCTGTTGTTTGGAAGCATTTTTTTCTCTTTTTTCTAAACAGTATTTAATTTCATCAGGAAAACTTAAAATATAGCTGCCCAACATGAGAAACCTCTTAGAAAAATGGCAGTCTTATGTCTGAGAATTGCTAATGATTGTCAATATCTAATATTTAGTTCATGCGTATCATTTGTAAACTGTAGTATTGTTCTTAAATAGGTGGGGATGCCAATAAACAAAATATTGTGAACAAATCCTATAAAGTGCAGTTTTGTCTGGTTAGCCAAGTTCAACCATCCCAACTCTGCCATTCCGTTTGACATATGATCGAATTTGCAAAGACCAAAAATTAAACTACAGAAAGAATTCTGTACTGATTATTGACATCAAGAAAAGGGCCAAACATATGATTACAGTAATTGAAAAAGGAAAATACAAGGACCCTGATCAGCAGTACTCGCAACGTACAATTAATTTACAAGAGTTTCAAACTCGTTAACGGCTTTTGCATAAGACTAGCTTTATGAGTGCCAAAGTAAACCCAGAGTCGAGTTGTAATCCGAGAGAGATGAGATAATCATTAATTTTGAGTTGTATTGACTGATCAACTCTAAATCTATTTTTCCATTTAAAACAAGTGACAGAGTATTTATTTACATTTATAAAGAGATTATGTTTTGCAGGTATTTATATTAAAGCATTCAAATCCTGATTCACATTGTATTCTGCCAGATGATATTCATAAGATAGAAAATTTAACATCAGTTGAGTATCATCGGAAAGTGCAGTATTCAATGTAACTTAATAGATCAGCTGTATAAAGTATAAAAAGCAGAGGTTTAAGTATTGTCCCCTATGGCACCCCCGACGCAACATATCACATTCCGGAGATTTTGTCATCCAGCACCACACACTGCCCCAAGAGCTTTGAGTTCAGAAAAATAGACCCAATTTTGTCTCTTGTACTATAGTTTATTCAAGAACTAGAGAGAGTAATAAATCATTTTTAACCCTTTGTTTCTTCCCAAACTACCTGTGTTCTTTAGTCCGGTGTCTTTGGCAAAATCTGTTAAACACATATATTTTTCATGGGAATGGGTTAGAAATTTTATAATCAAAAATACCAGCCTATAATAATGGACTATTTGGGTTGAATAACAATAGATGTTTGGAAGTGTGAAGTGTTGAAAAGGATTTTAATCCTTGTCATAGGCGTGGGGAGGTGGTTTATCTTTTAACTAAGTATTTATGGCATAGCATATTATTTCGGTAATAAACTTAAAGTAAAAAGTTTTTATAATATTATTTTATTTATAATGGTTTATTAATAATTCACATATATTACAAAATATAGATAATTTTAACATATTTAACACAAATCACAACTGTATTTTTATTATTTTTAATTTTGACATCCAAACCGTTTCAGGCACATTCAGACGTAGCCTTATTCTTTCAAAAAATTCTAAGTTATAATTTAAATACTTACAAAATACCCATTGTCAAAAATACAAGAAGTTAAACATATATAAAAAAATAAATTCGTCCATAACATTAACATTTTTTTGAGGCTATCGTTCATTTTATTATTAATTAAAACATATTTAGGACATTTGACGTTTTAGTTCATTTATTTCTTAAACCATCTGCAGAATTAAAATTAAACACTAAAAAGGGATTGAAATGTAATTCATTTTTATGTTACAGTTAAAATTAGATCTACTTATTTTTATTTCTTTTGCACTGACATCTTAATTTAATTTTCTTTATTATATGGAAATCCGAGAGCCCCGAAAAAAAACAAAATTAACATGTTAATTCTACACGCTTAAGAAAAAGACACAAATGCAATAATAAAATAATAATAAGATTATGGCTAATTGGAATTAAATATATATAAAACTAAAGAGTGGGACACCCTAAAAGAAATATATTTAAAAAAATATATAAACAATAGTAAACAGTAAAATACAACAAAAACAAAAATTTAAATAATAAATTGTGTTTACACTGGTAAACATTACGTATTTAATTCGTAATCAAAGTCAGTGAAGCTATCTTTGCTCAAATTAATTATAATTGGTTCCTCTATCTTACCGATCATTAAATCGAGTTTCTACATTTTATTTTATTCTTTTATTATATGGATTTTTCCCAATTTTCCGCAGTGACTTTATTCAAAAAATCTTTCAAAAGTTCAGTTAAATTACTAATTTTGTAAGTTGTGTTATTTCTAGCAACTCTACCTTTTACTTGAGAGATATTTCCTTTTCCAATGGACAATTTCCGGACGATCTATAAGAACAGATTTCCTATCTGGTTTTTCCCAGCAAAAATTAAGTCCTATGAGCAATTTCCAGAGCTCAGTTCTTTTAATTTCAGGTAAATCCCGATCTTCATTGATTTAGTTGGAATTTGGTTGACGGTCGGGATCTGCTTCTTATAATAAAATGTATGTACAACCCTTTTATTGCAGTTTTCGTCAGCCTGTGATCGAATGTGGCTTGTAAGTACTAACAATTCCAGTCGTTTTTTTTCCTTCAGTATTTGGTACATAGTAGATTTTCCAACTCCTGTTCCGTTGGAACACATCTCAACAGAGTTTTTAACACTATTATCTAGATATTGATATCTTAAGGCATGATAAACATTCATCGTAATAAGTTTTTCGTTGAGGATAAAATGCCCAGGTTTAACGATTTTGGAATAAATATGGAGGTGGAAGCCATATCTTTTGGATATCTCACTAATCTCGAATAATATATAAAAACAAGCGCAAACAAGATAAATCACTAAGGACGCACTGTAAGGTGTACTTTGCTCACTGACAGAAATTAAATTGAACTATCAGAGATTTTATTGTTGCAGTATATTTATAAAAGCTTATAATATTTAAATATAATTAAATATAATTAGATTTACGGCAGTCCTTAGTTACCTGCTGCACTGGAGCAGGTACGTTGGAGGTTTCGGTAACAGTTTTATTATTCTCTCTAGATCTTGAATAGAGTATAGGAATGTGCATTCTTACGATCACCCTCCCCCCCTTCCAAAGAGCTTTTAGGAAAATAGAACCGATTCTGCCTCATACTAGAAATGTGTATGCTGCTGGCATCCCCCCCCCCCCCGTCGACAACTTATTTTTCTTGTGATCGCCCCCTCCCTCTCCAAGAGCTTCAAATTTAGAAAAATAGATTCGATCCTGTCTTTTACACTAGAAATGGGAATAATGCTGGTGTCCGTTTTTTCCCTATTGTAGTACAAATTTTAAAAAATCCTCCCTTAGCGGGTGCTGTCATGGTGGTGTCAAGCTCTTCCATGATTCTTTCGTTAATAGTTTAGGCTGTGCGTTGATATGTATAGATGATTAAAACAAATATTTTATCGCCATTTTAATTTATTTAGTTAACTAATTTATAAATACCCGAAAAATAGTTAAATTTAGTTAAATTTATAAGATTTTTTTATAAAAATAACTCACTTTCTCCTTAGATGTCGATAACCTAGAGTTTATAAATGAAAATTTATTTTTTTTCTTTGTAAAATTTTAATAAAAACATAAATTTGACCATTTTCAATTTTTAGGGTTTAGAGAAAATTTCTAGAGGAATTTATTTTTACACAGCAGTGAAATTACGAGCAACTTATGACACAGGAAAAGCATCCAATCAATACTGGAAGCAAAAAAAAATTCTAGGGAACGTTTAATGATAATGAAACTTAGATGTTTAGAACAGAGGTCATTTTGGTATAACCATTTTAAATAAAAATACATATTATTGAGACAAATCTTTATGAAGGCCTTTAACGTAATTCTTGTTAAATCTCAAGGTGCCAAATCGACAAAAACGAGATAATAATATGATATTTTCATGATCAAAGTCTTCAGATGAGTGCACAATACGAAATTGTATTGAGTCATATAATTAAAAAATATTATATAAGATTTATATGAAACTACCTAACAAATGTGACAACACCAAGAGAAAATATCAATTGGTAGCTTCCTAAAAAATGGGCTTGGTTGCTTTTGATGAAGCTAGCTTGTTGTCCTGATGAAAAAATGTTTTCTTCGGGACAGTAGCAATGACATTTTCCGCAGATAGGACGGTCTTCGTCCTTTCAGCGTTGATTCTCCCTTGTCTGTCTATATTTTTGGTTAATGTTTGACCTCGGGCGTACAGTGATGTATCCAGAACTGATCCACAACAACAAACCATACCAAAAAGTCTTCTAGGGTTAACTCGTCGAAACCTAAACAATGTTTTGATATGATCGTGCCTTGCATTACTTGGTGAGGAACAAACGCGGCAGGTACTTATGTAGTAGTTATATTTTTTCTTCCGCATGTCAATTGGGATATGACATGCGCCTTTTTTTAATATGACAGCAATCTCGACTATTTTCGTCAGTTTCAGTCATTGCTTATTCATAATGGTTTTGTGGACTTTTTGGATGACTTCTCCGGTTGTAGCTCATTTTCTTTATCTGTCAAAAGATTCGGCACATTGAAGGTTCGTACTTTTGCATGATGCAAAATATATTTTTATATTTGTGAATGAAGAAGTACATTCCCGCTCTGGTAGCCATAAACCTTTGATCCAAAAATATTTTTCAGGTCTCGTACCTTGGATATTTTCCATCATTAACAATTCAACTTCAAAGCTTACAAATTGAAAAATATACACAACATAAAGTAGCTATGTTTGAAATTCATAGACAATTATGTCTCTTGGGAAGTTGGGCTTCCATCGCCTGTATTTTGTTTATTGAATATGACTTTTCATTCAGGCTAGTAGTTATCTCTAGTCATTTTTAAGTGAAATTGAACAAATTCTTAAAGTAAACCAACATTTTATGTGATATTCATGAGCCTAGACATGGTAGAATTTTTCTCTTTCTCGACGAGATTCCTCCTTTTGGTGTTCTTTGATCTTTACTTCGCCAATATAGGAGTTGCTAAATTCACATGGCATGAGATACGCACATGTCCTTTGTAGATTTAGCCTTACGGAGCTTGGTATTGGAAAATGTTAGTAGGCTTCGCAAATAAATTAGCATCGTTTCAAGAAGGCGGCACTTATCAAACGGTTCGAAGAAATTGAAAAATATATACTAGGAAACTACGACCTTATCCTAAGGAAAATTGACTCTTCTGATGAAGTGAGAACAGAACAAGGAGACATTCATGACACAAATCTTTCCGAATGCCAGCGCAGATAAGAACAACAGCTATTTCAAGGTTAGAGGATAATAGTTAACATATTTGCCAAGAAATTAACCACAGCGGAATTCTCTCTAATTCTCAATGTAATTAGCGTTGCTGATTCAGCAAGCCTCGAGTTCTTATTGCAGATAAGTTCAGTGGAAGGTAAGAGAGACTCTACAAAAATCTGGAGGAATGAAATCCATCATCAGCAAAGACAAGAAAACTGCCCTAGCGAATCTACAGAAAGATTCCTGTACTAAGATTCTACTAGCGGATAAAGGAAATGCCACAGTTGTGATGAATATTGAGACATACAACCAAAAAATTGGCAAAATTTTAAAAAAAGAAAACTATACACGTCTTGCTAAAGATCCAATAATTATATTTGAAGAAAGAATCAATTAAATATGAACGGTATATTTCTGAGAAAGCTCGGTCTAAGTTGATGCCACACCACAGTCAAATTCCACATCTTTATGAACTCCCGAAGATACATGAACAAGACATGCCCTTACAACTTATCACCCATTACTTTTAAGCTGAGATTCAGCAATTAGAATAATTATGATCGCATTAAAATTATCACGAGCAAAGAACTAATCAAATTGTAACTTGTTAATGACTCTACTGCCTGTATTTTTGTTTACGCGCACTTTTGAGTTTTATATTCCAAGTAGACAAGTTCTTAAGGGTAGCAATATGACAATTCGAAAAAGATTGTCAAGAAAATACAAAGGCATAAATTTAAAGAGCACTAACCAATTTTATCGTGTTTTGTCGCTTGAATGTAAAAGTCAAAGAAGGTAAAATTACTTTATAACAATTTTTGTGCATACAATTCTAGACTTCAAACATGTATTTAGTTTCAACCATTTTTAAATAAATATTAATTCAATATAAGATGTAATTATTGAATGCGCTTGATATAAATAATTTTGGATATATTTGAGTATCATATGACCAATTAGTGCAAAAAGAAATATACATATAAAAAACTTTAGATAGTTTAAAAGACAAAAGTGAATATCTAAAAAGAGAAAATAATAATTTAGTTAAAGATAATATTGAGAAATGTAAAAAAGGTAAGTTCAGCCAAGCATTAATATCCACTCAACGAGGCTAATAGTTAGGTGAAAGACATTAATAAATTATTTGCGAGAAAATATCGTACAAAGGAAATTATCTACTACATCGGAGGAACTCATGACGTGCTGATATATTATATACATTTCACCGAATATTTAAAGATCACATTAACAACAAAACTATGTAAATTTTTTCATCTAAAAGTTTATTAACTTTAAAATGAAGTATCACGCTCAATGCTCTATTTAGTATGCAAGAAAATATATGGAAAGTATTATAATTAAAAAGAAACTGAAAAAGCGCACTCACATATGCAAAAACAGTTATAATAAGTGAAGTTATTTGCCGTAGCACGACTAACAATAATTTATTTTAATTGAACTCTTCTTACAATGAATTTATTTAAATTTTACTGAGATTAACACTATTTTGAGATTTTACATTATGTGTTGCACTGATTAAAATTTAGCTACTTTCTAAGGAATGCAGATCGAATACACGTATTTATATTCTTTGTTAGAACGCAATTTGTTTGTTCTCCAAATGTATCAAATTTCTATAGACGCAACTTGTCTATTCTTATGCTGAATGTACATCTAAGTTGTTTCCGACATTTCAGAAAACTATTATTTCTATTTATATATATCCATTGCCTTTGCTAAATACCCGCATCAGTTAAGATAAACAAACATATTTCATGAATCTTTTACTGCACCTGTTCCAAGGTCAGCATTATAGTGATAAACAACTTAGAATAATTAACAATATGATATATACATATATATTTATATATATATATATATATATATATATATATATATATATATATATATATATATATATATATATATATATATATATATCCCTTCATACACATCGACGCTTACGTTATAAATGATGAAATGCCTTTTTTATATAAAATTTAAAACAAATAAATGCATTACATTTTTGCATTGCTATTAATCCCAATTTGTAGTTCTTGACTTCAATTGGTTGCGAAATTTGGAAATGTTTATTTAATCAAAAATTATTCACGTCAAAATGTAACAAAAAATGCATTTTTGAAATGTTTAATGATTTTAAACTCAAAAAAGTCACAAGGAAAATCAAATTTTTTGCTTAGAATTAGACGAGGAAAACGAAAATATTTTTTTGATTACAAAAAAAAATTTTCTTAATTATTAACATTTTTTTGTTTCTAACAAATTACTTGACCATTTTTCAAGAAGCTACGCTCAATATTCGGCCACAAAAACCTACTGAGCTCCTCAACTAAGAGTCAAAAAGGTATTTTTTGGGTAATTTAAAGTATATACAAATTGTATACTGATGCCTTTTTTAGGTTTCAGATTAAATCCATTCTAAGTATCCCTAAAGATGTTATGATCCAAGTATGCCTAACAGAGGTTTAAAAATTGACCATGTTAATCTCTAGCTGAAAAATAGTGGAGAAGAAGTCTGAATTGTGAATTCCACGTAACCAAGACCGCGTTGAACTCGTTGATTCAGGTAGGTTTAGAGCTTGTAATGGTTATACAAAGCAAAAGCTGTTATTTTTTAGTACTTATCTAACTGGTGGTGAATAGTTATGATATCAGTTAACGATATTTTGCTAGACTCAGTAAAAATACCTGCTTAGAAAATTTGAATCCATAAATTTATAATTTGCGATACACCCCAATGTATGTTTACATAAAATATTAACATAGTTTGAACTTTAGATAAAATAACATATGTATACTTGGATCAAGGATTCTTTATGCGCACGTCATCAATTTATGATGACAGACATTCATCCGAATCAAGCAGTTGGGAAATCAGTTTCGAAGGTTAGAGGATTTTTTCGTTACGTCAACACAAAAATAAAATAATAGAAATGCGGCAAATTAGTTATTTTGTAAAATTATTCCATATTTAGGAACAAAATCGACATAAAATAAATCGATTTGGAATAAACCGGTCTATTTTCTGTGTTTGGAATGTCATCGATAAACGTCAGCGACAATGTTTACAATAATTATGTTTATATTAAGAAACTTTCATTAATTCAGTGTTTTTATTGTGCGAAATGAAGCCCGATTTAAATAAATCCCTTTCCTTGGATATGTTGGGCCTACCTAACAATAGATTCCAATTTGGTAGGGTTGGTTTTATTATTTGATAATATAACATTTGAACACAATTTTTTTAGGATATTTTTTCTATTATGATATAATACGTGCAGAAGGTGTTGTATCAAATCTCATTGAAATAGAGAAAAACAGAAGATAGCAGTACACAAAAAAAATAAAATAGTTTAAAATAGTATTAAACGAATAAGTATCCTCGTAAATTTTAGAGTTTAGATGCTGTTTTGTTAGTTATAAATAAAATAAAATGTGTAAGGATGGAAATTATAGATCTAAAAGACCAAGTTTAATAACCTGTATTAAAAACGTACATAATTGTGAAATTAATATTCATATGATGGTTTTCTCAGACAAGACTGACTCTCAAAACGTGGCATACGATAAAGTAAGCAGTTAAATAATTTTGTTATTGTATTATATCTACATACTAGTTTTATTTTTAGGGTTAAATGGACACTTGAATCTGTTTTAACTTATTCTCTCGACAAGTCTCTTGGAAATTGGATATCTAAAGGACCAAGTATAAAAATCTGTACTGAAAACGTATATAATTGTAAAATTAATATTCATTCGATGGTTTTCTTGGACAAGACTGTGACTTTCAAAATTTGGTACACTATAAGGTAAGCAATTAAGTAGTTGTGTAATTGTATTATATCTATATATTAGTTTTATTTTTAGGGAAAAATGGGCACTGGATTCTTGTTTAAGCAATCCCCTGGACAAGTTGGCAGGCCTCGAATTATAATTAAAAATAGATTCCTTATCAAACAAAGTATATTTTATATTATAAAATTATTATATAAATATCCAGTGAAGGGTTTTTATTAGTAATGAAAAAATGTGTTTTTTTAATCGAACCCAATGAGTGATAAGATAAGAAAATCGTAATAATTTTGTTAATAATCACTAAAGTTTTTGTAGATAATGTTAGATGACTTTAAACGATATATGTAAATTAAAATTGTGAATAAAACAATGAAATATTTTATTATTTATTATTAATTTCAAAATTTCATCCCACTTTTACCACATATTCTATTAAAATATTGGCAATTCACGCAATTATTTTTGCTATGATAATGTATTTCAAAATTATTCACTCACTGAAACTGTCACCACTATCACCGTCTTCGTCTGTAAGGTGTATAATCATCTGTGGTACTTCTTCGATAATAACTTCCCTATGACAACAGTCCTGAATGATTTTGTTAATCTGACACACCTTTGCACACCATACTTCTGGTGTACATTTTTCTGATGCTTTCTACCACATTTCTAAAACATTTTCATCTTTGTGACCAACTTCACCAATATGTGTGTTATAATATCTTTTGGCATATGTCCAAATCATCTTAATAGCATTGAATTGACAATGATAGGGTCGCAATATTAAAATTTCATGTTCATTTTCTTGTAATAATTCATCAATTTTATGTTGCTTAGGTTTTTTGTGCAATTTTGCTAAGCTCAATAACTCAACTTTGAGCATCTGCTTATTACACAAAATATGATTTTTCTCGAGCCACTCAACAGTTTCTCCTTTTTTCCAAAGAGACGATGGCAATTTAACAGAATAATATGGAGCATTATCCATTACAATTAAAGAAGGAAGGAAGGAAGATATATGTTCGTTATTTTTGAAGCTTCTGTCGTATATTAGTACAAATGTGAACATGTTGGCTTGAATAGAGTCATTAAACGATGACGTACATGCAAAGAATCATTGATTCAAGTATATTATTTAACTATTTTAATAAAGCAAAATTTTAATGTTAAACGCCAAAAATCTATCAAAATCCTAAATTGTTTCAAAGGCCTTGTTAAGATAAACCCTTCCAGCCGAAAGATATGATGCAGGCCGATCACAACATGTGTGCAACACAATAAAAATCTGCAAATAACCTGTACAAAAAGTCCAATCAAATAGAAAAATTTATTCAGATTCCTCTACCAGAGCCAAAATCAGCACGTGTGTGTACAATATTTGGTTCCAGCTGGTCTGCATAGCCTCACCTATGCTGGTTGGCCACATTGGGCGTGGTGCCCTTCAGGTACCTCAGTTTCCCCTTGCTAATGTAAAATTTACACTTTAAATGAACTTTAATAACTTATTTAAATAAGTAGGAAAAGTTTTATTCTTGTTTTAAATAGCCTTTTTTCTATGGGGGTTCGAAATAAGGCGGATGTATCATCATTAAAACTCATCTGTATCTATTGCTACTATTAAAATCTCAATAGATAAGTTCTAATTGAAAGTTGTTTGTATGATTGTTATAAATTTAAGATACTAATGGTGATCCACTCCTAAGCGCTCATCGCCATTAAAATATTTACAAATCACAGCGTGGAATTCGTATTTAATTCAACCTTGTCGTCGCGTCTTCCCAGTATATATATACTCATTATATTTCTTATTCAACAGTATTCATAATTCGTTTTTAGTGCTTCACATTTAGTGAAATGAAAAATTTGATTTTTGTGTTTATTTTAGTGGCACTTGTTGCTGTCACCTATGGTAAGTTTGTTTTTGTTATCGAAGAGTGTTTTGTCTCTGTTGCGCTATTTTTGGAATAAATCTTCAAAATGATTTTAAAAATATTTTAATGAAAATTTAACCCTAGACAAATGGATATTTTATATTCGATTTTAAGATTTTTGAGTGTTACCAAAATAGACTGAAGTTTGAAAAATTTCGTAACCAGTTTTAATTATCTTTCCCCTTAACATATGTTTTTGATAAATAGGAAACAAAATATTACTTTAGTTTTTGGATTTATTTGGAAATCCGTAATGTAATAAAAAAAAGGGTGCGAAATGGCCATAATTTCTTCTGCAATATCGATTTAGAACTCTCGATAAAAAATAGACACCTGTATATATATATATATTTATATACATATATATATATATATATATATATATATATATATATATATATATATATATATATATTTATATATATATATATATATATATATATATATATATATATATATATATATATATATATATATAATTAAATTAAACGTTGTTAACAGATTTTATGACATCGCACATTAAAAAAAAAAGATTGAAACTCGGGTTCAAGACTAGACCAAGACACAATTTAAAGTGAATTTAAAATCAAAAAAGACAAAAACACCGTTTTATTGGATCCTCTTTGAGTCATATGTAGAATTTTAGAAAAGAAAAATTGTAATATTAGAGGTTAGGATAATTGTCATGTGTCAGTATGTCAACTAATGTTTGGTGGTTTTATAATTTTATTTTTATGCTTTTATACTAAAGAGAGTTCATAAATGATTACGAAGTAGATGGCCTATATATATATATATATATATATATATATATATATATATATATATATATATATATATATATATGAATTATTTGTTTTAGAACAACAAGTACTTATTTAATACATTGCTTGTTGAATATCTGTATGTATACAAAATCATACTTGTCTTTTAACCAAACTCAAATCTATTTCGTCGATGTGAACCTATCTCACGAGGAGAATACATATTGTACGATATAAGAACTACTTGTCGCGTGGAATTAGAGTGCAATCTGGGGTTCCTCAGGGAGCGCATTTGGCCCCTCTTCTGTTCAGCTTGTTTTTGAATGATGTTTTCAAGTGTTTTTCGCATGGAATGGCACTGCTTTTCGCTGATAATTAAAATTTTTTTAAGTGCATTAGATCCCTGCAGGATTGCATTGATATGCAGTCTGATTTGGATGCATTTAGTATATGGTGTACCTTAACATCGGAAAGTGCAAGACAGTACGGTTCTGTAGAAAGAAGACTTTAATTGAGTTCGATTTTACGATTAACGGTGTGTCTGTGTAGTTGACCGATTCTATATCTGATGTTGGTGTAATGTTGGATAGTCAGTGAACTTCTAAAGAGCATATACATAATATCACGAATAAGGGAATGAAATTAGTGGGGTTTGTTACACGGAATCAATCTGACGTAAACGATATTATTGTCTTAAAAATGTTTATTTCAGTGTTGTGTGTTCGGTATTGGAGTATGTGTAACCAATATAGTTACCTTTCTACAATGTACACAAATTGGAGCTAGAAGGGGTATAGAGGCGCTTTTTAAGATTTGTAGCTTATAAATTGGGTGTTACTAAAGAAAATATAAACTACCCCCATTTACTACTCCAATTAAAAAAAGAGAATACATTGACTTACTCTATCTATAAAATCGTTAATACCATAACAGATTCTCCAGAATTACTAATGCATATTGGTTTCAATATGCTTCAGAGAAATAGTCAATGGGTTGAAGTGTCCTCTGTGGAGACTCATAGAACCAACTATTATACCTATGCACCACTAACGAGAATGTGCATTTTAGCTAATAAGTTATCCCGTGATCACATTGATCTGGACATTTTTAACATGTCCTTAAATAGTTTCCAAAATTTTTTAAAGCGACATCTATAGTGCAAATTTTTACTTCTCACTGTTTTACGTGTGATCTTAAATGTGAGCATACTCTAGTTTAACGGATACTTTGTATTTTTTTGTTTATCGTTTGGTATTTTTTTTTATTTGTTTGGAGGCTTGTTTGTAAGTTATAAAGTGTTGTAAATTTTAAACTGGTTTAATCATTAATAAAACAAAAAAAAATGTTAATTGGTATGGTTCCTTGTGTAATAGTTAGGTTTAAAATACTATATTTAGGTACGCATCTGCAAAACAAGTAAGTTATACATTGAAATTAAAAATATTGGACATAGATTTAGATGCTTACATCATATTAAAAAATCGGTCTATTCTTTTCAGCGGCGAGTTTAGTATGTCCTTAATATTTCTCTCAGATATTTTACTGCGTACCACCAGCTTCTATTTCTTCATGAAACCTCATATTGCATATAATTTGAGTAGTTTTAATCTCTACTACGAATATTTTATTTTTTAGATTATTGAACCATAGAATCTCATTTTTATTTTTTGTATTTTCTAGGATTTAGATTCTTTACATAATTAAAAATACAATAATTGACGTTTCGCCCTCTATTTAGGGCATTTTTGATTTATTTTTATTTTCCTAATAAATGTGTGTAGTTAAAAACATTTATATATACGTCAAATATCAAAAATCAAAGAAAATTTTCAAAACCCTTTCAAAATTTAAAAATATAACGAATTTTGCAAGTAAGAACTTTGATATTTTTTTATAAATACCAAAGTGACATGTGTAAGTTTTTTTGTGTATTGTAAAAATCAAAAACTAAAATAGATTCGCAATCTATGTATCCTCGGTACCTGAATAGCCATCAAAAAAGAGCATTTTAATATTTATAAACAGAAATTCAAGGTAGAAAATTAAATTCTAATCACATCATAAAGATATTTTTAATATTTGTATAAACCTTATTCCCAAGAACTAATCTGCATTTACGTATATATATATATATATATATATATATATATATATATATATATATATATATATATATACGAATTTCTTTTGTTGTTTTATTACTTTTAGCTGGATATCTAATTTCGTTCGTCAAATGGATACTTTTTCTATATCGTTCCATAGAGGGAAATGTCGTAAAACCGATTTTTTAAACGAACCTATTGAAATTCGGAATAACTAAGCCATGTATTCCACCACCTGTTTCAGAAATAGCTATTTATTTATCCAAAACCCAAAAAATTACTGAACTCTTTTGAAATTAGATTCATAAAATATAAAATGTATATTAATTTTTTTTCAATTCCATTGTGAATCGATTCTGTAGGAAAACACAATAAAACAGTGTATTTTTTTTTTTGAAATACGTAGGTTAATAAAAAAAAACTGTAGTATTCGTTTAGTTGTTGAAATTATTTCAGTAAAATCTAGTATGGCGAACAAAAGACTTAATTTTATCCGATTGGTATGGGTCCTTTTTGAGAGTGTAAATTACGATTTTGAAATTATTTTTAGAAAACTATTGATACTGAAAGGTTTTTGGACGGTGTGGATGAAGATTAGATTAAGAGTTTGAAATTATTTATTTGAGAAATGAATAAGGTGGATCCAAATGGTGGGTTGAAAATTTTAATTTATTCACATTTTTCAAAATTGGTAATAAGGAGTTTTCGGGATCGTACGTTACGAATACGAAGTTAATTTCTTAGAATTAAATATGATACATACAATATCGGTATTACAAATTTAACATTTTTCTGACTTTGCCCTAAATTTTTATTCGAAGTTCAAATTTTTGAAGTTGGCGCCAAATTATTATTTGACACGTATGATTCACTCAAAAACATTAAGAAATATTTGATCTGTATTTTATCTTTTGATTTGATAATTTGTATTTTTTATAAAAATTTTATTTTTAATATATTTATAAATTATTAAAAATAAGCAATATTTCTTAATAAGATAACTAAAATTATCTAGGGAAAGTCTTACTTTGGTAATATTTGATAACAACTAGAAATAAGAGGAGGGAAGTAATGTTTTCGACCTCCTTTAGAGATAGCGCCCGCTGGGTTATTTTGACCATGCCACCTTGAAACGTCATCTTCCTTCAGTATTGTTTAAGTGTTTGAGGAAGCTGTTTTGTCAGGTTTATTCTACGATAATATGAGACTTTAATTTTTTTAAGTAAGGAAAAAATTATAAAACATTTTTTATTAAAGACTCACAACATACACATATCAGGCAGAGTTAGACGCAACCTTAGAGAAGTGTGTTTTTCCATATACAACGTAGCCATATGAGCCTTAAGTGGGTGAGTTTTCTAAAGACCAAAATCCGCCACAATCGAATAAGTCATCCAAAAGTCTATAAATGTATTTTAAATGATGAACTGAAAATGACAAAAGTAGACAAGATTGCTATCATATCAAAAGAAAGCGCATCATATCATAACTCTTATCTCAGGGATAAGCGGGGTGAGTGCCGCGTTTACAGATTCCAGATCAAAAACTGCCATACGACTCCAAACTAACAGACCATTTATGGTGATTTTGTACTCTGAATGAGTCCAGGATTTACCACTGTACGTCTGAGATCAAGCAATATGCAAAATAGTGGAAAAGCAAAGGAGAACTAACTCCAAAAAGGAAAAAGACCATCCCATCCGCAGAAAACACCGAATATTATGATATCATTCTAGACCAGTTGTAACAAAAAAATCAAGAAAAAGTCGAATATTACCTTATCGACCGCTATCAACCTATTTTGCCCCTGTGGACTTCAATTGAGTTAATTTATGCCATTTTGTATTTTTTTTTTGTAGAACGGAGCTTTTTATCTCATCCTTTTATGAATTCTACTCGAAACCTTAAGAAATTAAAAATAGAATAGCGAAAACTAAATTCTATTCATTTTTTTTTATTTATTAATAAAAAATTAATAAAATTACGTCTACAGTTAAAGCTCATAAATTTTAATTATTGTTACAGGAATAAGAATTTATTTTTTATTAAAACTTCTATTTAAAGCAAGTTTTTAATTTATTAAAAACTTGAAAATTATTTTTATATTATTTTTTATTACACTTATATTAAATAAATTAATTATAAAATGTGAGAAGCCTAAAAATAGATAAAAACCGATTAAAAATGAATTATTTGAATAATGATGAGGTAAAATATCACCTTCTTGGTAATCCGTTAGACGCACTGAATTATCATTATAGATTTGTTTACTTCCGAAATTTTAAATATTAAAAACTAATAATTAAATTAAAATGGAACCACAAGGTTGGAACACACCGATTCTATATGAAAAATGTATGTTACAAAGGTGAATAATAATGAAAAAACCTAAAACTCTTCCGATCAATTTTTAATATAATTTAAATCATAAAAAGTACAATTTTTTTTGCACAACTATAAAAGTTATCCGTTTTGAAGCAGAAATAAATAAAGTTAGCTATTGACTAAAATGTGGTTGTCGGAATTGCATTGTATTTATTTTTATTTGTTTTTACGACGTTTCGATTAGGTTGTATCTCTAATCATTATCAAGTATAAACTGAATGTTTTGTCTTAAGACTACGAGATTATATAGGGACTGTGTCTACTGACGCGCAAAGTTTCGCCTCACTGTACACACCTCAATAATTTAATATTACAAAGTAGTGATTGCCAAAGATTAGGTATCTCAACACTCGGTTTACTGAAGATTCCATTATTGTTTTTAATGTAAGCTGCTTCTATAAATTTTCTTTTTTTGCATGTTGGGTTCCATATATATTGCCGTAGCCTCAGACCATTTTATATGGTGTTGTTTATCCCAAGCGTGTTCTGCAATAACTGATCTTGACGTTTCCCCTTTTTGTGTATGAGTTTTATGTTCCTGAATTCTAATTTCTAGTGGTCGTTTGGTTTTTCCAATATACATTTCACCTCACTCACATGGAACTTTGTAAACACATTATTTCTTATCGGTACTTTTTGGTTTTGTTTTTGTTAAATAAGCTCTAAGTGTATTTTCTGATTTAAAGGCTGTTTTTATATTATAACTATTGACAATTCGACTTATTTTCTCCTAATTGCGAATGTTATAAATAACTTTAGAACAATAAACAGTGGACAGCAAGAAACATATTCCTTCTTCACAATTCCGTACATTAAGGGAACTTCGGAGAAAATAAGATGAATTGCCAGTAGTTATAATATAAAAACAGCCTTTAAATCAGGAAATACACTTATAGCTCATTTAACAAAAAGAAAACCAAAAAGTACCGATAAGAAAGAATGTGTTTACAAAGTTCCATGTAAGTGTGGTGAAATTTATATTGGAGAAACCAAACGACCACTAGAGGTTAGAATTAAAGAACAAAAAATTCATACACAAAAAGGGGAAACGTCGAGATCAGGTATTGCAGAACACGCCTGTAATAAACAACACCATATAAAATGGTTTGAGGCTGCGGCAATATATATATATATATATATATATATATATATATATATATATATATATATATATATATATATATATATATATATATATATATGGAACCCAACATGAAAAAAAGAAAATTTATAGAATCAGCTTACATTAAAAACAATAATGGAATCTTCATTAAACCGAGTGTTGAGATACCTAATCTTTGGCAACCACAACTTTGTAACATCAAATCATTCAGGTGTGCACAGCGAAGCGAAACTTTGCGCTTCAGTGGACACAGTCCCTATATAAGCTCGTAGTCTTAAGACAAAACATACTTGATAACGATTAGAGATACAACTCAATTGAAACGTCGTAAAAATAAATAAAAATAAAGACAATGCAAATCCGACAACCACATTTTAGTCAATCTTCGACATTGTCTACAACCTTCAAACAAAAGTTAGCTATATTCTAAAACAATACTTGTCTAAAAAATACATTATAAATGAGAGCAGCGTATACAAATAAAAATTCTGGACTATGATTTTTTACTTTGTTCGCTCAATTAAAATTACAAAAGTTTACAAACTGGGGGCTCGTGAAAGCTGTTTGACAACTTGAAGTCATTTTCTAAATAAGTTTTTATGTAAACTCCCAATATGGCCTCAGAATGTACCCACGACATCAGGCTTTTAAAATATTTTTGAGGTTCAATGACCAAGATTCATAAAAGTTGTTTTTAGTTCATTTTTATTGATTGAATTGTCTAATACTTCCTTTCCCCTTCAAATAGCTGTTCGATTATGCATCTGCTATTTTCTTTATCGGAGTTATGGCTTTTTTGAGTTTTACTTATTATTTTGAGTTACTTGGTTGTTGGGTTTTAGTTTAAGATTTAAGGGCTTCTTGAGATAATGACTTTCGATTTAACGATCAAGTTCAAAGAGCAGTTGCTTCAAATTCTCTAGTATTTATTTAATAATTTCTGTAAACATTAAAATTCATTAATTTTAAAAAATAATAACTTCAATGAGACAAAACACGGCCGATCGAAAACTTATTTTGAAGAAGAGCTAGATGGAGAAATCAACTAAAAAATATTTCGTTTTCATAACCACAAAAGTACATAACCCTTTGCTTTGCTTTTCAAAGCCAAATTCGGATTCTAAACCAAAAAAACAAATACTTCAGAAACACCTCTTGCTTTTTAAACAGGTTGATTTTCTGGATTGTTTTTTATGATTTCCTGTAATGCCTCCATTGAGAACGTCTTGGGTTTTATTTTTAAACCATGCAGCAAAAAAGATATGATGTTCATGTAGAATATGAATTTCTAAATAGTCAATATAGGGAGCTTTTAAATTTCCCTTTTTCGAATTATTTCAAAATTGGTCTGAGTGAAATTCTGAGGGCAGATTATTAACCAAAATTTTGCTTTCTAAAATTCAACATGATGGATCTAATATGTCAGGGATAAACAATTTTAATTTCCATATTTTTTTTTTAAATTGCAATAGCGAGTTTTGTGGGCGACGTAGATTACGAATCTACGAACCTCCATTATGATAGACCAAATGCCCTTTGAAGGGAAATGGAAACTATGAGCATATTCTGAAACTAACAATATGGGCATGTTTTTACATCCATAAGGTGCATCAAACGCCATTAAAATACATCTCGCACTACCGTCACCCATCCTTAGTCACCAAAAAATTTCCTTTTTAGATTTGTTTTTTCGTGATCTGTTTAATCAAAAACTCAGATTAAAGTTAGGCATATACAAACTTCGTGAACCTGGTCATTCGCTTGAATTTTTTCACATTAAAAAAACAAGTTTAAATTCTTAAGTTGTTATAGCTTTTTTCCATAATAGGCACAAACTATGTACTGAGCGATCACTAAAATCAAATTCACCCATAATCGATCATATCAAAAGATTCGGTATGAAAAAAATTTTTAACTATTAAAAACACGTAAATGGGCAAAAATTATGAAAAAGTCACTCCAAAACCATAAAAATCGACCAAAAACTTTCTTCGCATTGTCAGGGGTGGCGCAAGATTAAAAGAGCTATATATGTTATTTGGGACAATTCGATATGAAAAAATACAAGTTTCTAAGGTCATATTTATTATTTTGGTTACCATTTGTTACTCGTAAATTGACGAAAACCATTAAAAAAAACATTGAATAAACATAAAAATCGAACAGATACGTTTGCGTTTTCAGGGGCGGCGTAGAATCAAAAGTGTTACGTTGGGAGGATTCCTCATGAAATTTTTTTTTCCAACCTCTTGGAAAAAGCTATAGAAATTTGAAAATTCAAATAATATTCTTGATAGATTTCGAACAATTCTAATAAATTCAGGGGAATGACCAAGGTCACGAAGCATATTCCTGATTTTATTCAAAATTTTAAAGTCCAAAAATGGGTGTTATAGGGCTATGTGTGGGGGTATGAGGTGCATTTTCATGACATTTTATACTTCTTGTGGATGTAGAAAGATACCAATATGGTTAGTTTTCCATTTCTCTTCAAAGAGCATTTGGCTTATCTTAATGGGTAATATCCATTCTTTCAAAATTGGTTGTTATATTTTTATTTTTCCTGTCTAATTTCCTATCTAAAATAGTAATTTTTACGCTTACCTCCTCCTTCATTTATGTTTTTTGTTTATTTTTATGTTTTGGGAACATATTTAAGAATGAAAGAAAACATTGGCAGTATATCTTGTTTATTAGAATTGGGTTTACAATTATGGTATTATAATTGATGGTCATTGTTTGATAGTCCTTGTCGTTGTTATGTTTAGTTCGTAAGACTTCTCTCCTTTGTACTTAAAATATAGAAAGGTATTAGTCTTGTACAGAGTGGCTCGGTATGGAGTAATTAGTTAGAAATTCATAATTTAAATTTTATTTTGCGGTTATTTTTACCTTCATCGAGAGATTCCGAGTGACCAGATAATCATTTGGCTGCATGATCGACAAATTTCTGAATGGAAGCTCTCTGGATCCTGTGGAGTTGTCCATGTTTTCTAGGCACTTTTATTTTTCCCACTGTGGCAGTTATCGTATAACTATTAGAGATTATAATAAGGTACAAACGAAAAATCACATAAGTGTCAAACAAAAATCAACTTTAAGGTTAGAATCTACTCCACTTTTCTTGCGATACAGTTTTACTTCAACAAAGCTTTTATATTGGAATAAATTTTTGAGCGTACCACAATTTTCCTAGTTAATTGCCAATAAAATTTCTTGTAATAATTTTAAAATCTGTAATTTTATTTTTCATTGTTTTGAAGGTTTGTCAGTTGTCATCAACGTCGATATATAGATTCCTGTATCTTTTTCCGCCTTGGAAGTTTTTCTGGGGACAAGAAAAAAATGATAGAGTAATAAAGACATTTTTCCTTGCAGAGTTGTACCTGGAAAGGTCACTTAGCAATTTTGCTATATATTATTATGAAATTTTCGGATCCTTGACCAAATTTACTTTGTGTACTTTAAAAGCTATATGCTGATTTGGTTTGGTCAGTTCGGGACACAAACCCGATATCAAAATTTTCTATTTTTTCTTTTCCACCACAAAAAGGCCACCTATCATCACTGGCTTTTTTCTTTTCCTCTTTCGTTTTTCCTTTCTTTTTTTCTTTTTTCTTTTCTCTTTCTTTTTTCCTTTCGTTTCCTTCATACTGATTTCTCTACGGCACCTACCTTGGCTGTTGTACATATCAGACCACTCGGGCCATCTTGCTGATTTCTCTACGACACCTGCCTTGCATGCTGCACTTACCACCACATCAAGTGATCCAGAGCTAACCAAAGTCTACCTCAACATCAGGACATGAGAAAACCTCCATTAATCAGGTTTTGTGTGTCTGTGTCGTTTCAGGGAATTATAGACTTTTAAGCTGCTTAAATTTTTGCCTTCGGTACAACCTCTAAATTTAAAGACATCATAGTGCTTTCTTTTCTTCTTAACCGACTTCTATAAGAAGGAGGTTCTCAATTCGTCGATTATGTATTTTTTTTTTATGTATGTACACCGATTACTCCGGAACGGCTGCACCGATTTGAATGAAATTTTTTACGTTATGTATAGGAAGTTGCTGCGGTGATCCCATATTTTTTTAGATGAAATTGGTGCAGTAAAATCCAAGATGGCGCTTACAATATGGCGGCCAAAAAAATTAATTTTGTCCGATTTTCTCCAAAATTGGTATGGAGGAATTTTCGGGGTTGTACCCAAAGACTCTGAAATCATTTTTAAAAAATTCAAAATGGCGGATCCAATATGGCGGACAAAAAAATTAATTTAGTCCGATTTTCTCCGAAATTTGTATGGGAGAGTTTTCGAGGTTGCGCATAACGAATCTGATATTACTTTTAAAAAATTCAAGATGGCGGATCCAATATGGCGGCCAGAAAAATTAATTTTGTCCAATTTTCTCCAAAATTAGTATAGAGGAATCTCCGTGGTTGTACCCAAAGAATCTGAAATTATTTTTAAAAAATTCAAAATGGCGGATCCAATATGGCGGACAAAAAATTTAATTTAATCCGATTTTCTCCGAAATTTGTATAGGAGAGTTTTCGAGGTTGCACATAACGAAACTGATATTACTTTTAAAAAATTCAATATGGCGGATCCAATATGGCGGACGAAAAAATCAATTTTGTCCGATTTTTACCAAAATTGGTAAGGAGGAGTTTACGGGGTCACATATTACGAACCTACAATAATAATTAAAAAATTCAATATGGCGGATACAATATGGCGGACTAAAAAACGATTTTGTCCAATTTTCTCCAAAATTGGTATGGGAGAGTCTTAGGAGTCCCATATGACGAATCTAAAATAATTTTCAAAAAATTCAATATGGCGGATCCAATATGGCCGACAAAAAAATTAATTTTGTCCGATTTTCTCCAAAATTGGTACAGGGGAGTTTTCGGGGTCGCATATGACGAATCTAAAATAATTTTAAAAAAATTCAATTTGGCAGATTCAATATGGCCGACAAAAAAATCGATTTTGTCCGATTTTCTCCAAAATTCGTACGGGGGAGTTTTCGGAGTCGCATATGACGAATCTAAAATAATTTTTTAAAAATTCAATAGGGCGGATCCAATATGGCCGACAAAAAAATCAATTTTGTCCTATTTTCTCCAAAATTGGTATGGGGAAGTTTTCGGATCCTCACATAAAGAATCTGAATTTATTTTAAAAAAACTCAATATGGCAGATTCAATATGGCGGACAAAAAAATCAATTTTGTCCGATTTTCACCAAAATTGGTACGGGAGAGTTTTCGGTGTCACACATTTATTTTAAAAAAAATTCAATATGGCGTATCCAATATGGTGGATAAAAAATTAATTTATTTTCTTTATATATCGATATTAGAACGTTTTGGAGCCTATATTACCAATCTAAAATTAATTTGAAATTTAAGATAGTGGATTTTCTATGACAGACTAAATATTCGTTTGACCCAATTTGATTCGTATTTGGAAAACTCTAAGAACTAAAGAATTTTTAGTGGTTCATTTTAGGGTGATTTACAACTTTGGATAAAATGGGTACTTTTTGCCAGTTTGGCATTGCGAGGTACACTAATCTCGATTAGTACTTAGTTCAAATAATTTATGAATGTCATAATGAATTCTAAAACTAAAAATAGAAAAATAAAATTTTTATAAAAAAATTGAACCGACTTCTAAAAAGTAAAAAGTAACCATAAATTTTTATATGAAATTGAACTTTTTGAAGTCGGCGCCAAATTATTTGTACACGAAATAAATATCTACTAATATATACAAATTATGGTAAAAAAGCAATTACAAATAAAGTATTTTTAATCTGTTTATGCAAATCATATTTTGGTAGGTATCAGTTTGGCGCCGACTTCAAAAAGTTCAATTTCATATAAAAATTTATGGTTATTTTTTACTTTTTAGAAGTCGGTTCAGTTTTTTTATAAAAATTTTATTGTATATATAAGTATTAAATAATCAGTGTACCTACCTCTTTAAAAACTATTGTGTTTCCTCAAATGGTACAATTTATTGAATCGTGCAACCATATGCAGTTGATATTATTCACGTATGTAAACGGCACATTTGTAAACTCTGGTAAACAAGCCTATTTACCGGGTAGAGTGCACTCAATAACTATGACTTTATACATATATTTATTATTTACCATAAATCACTTTTTCATTAGTTTAGGTAGTATCACGGCCAAAAATAACTGATTAGAATATAATTATTTTTGTTAGATTAATCATTGAAAGTGTAAATTGTCAAAAACGACCTACTTAAACAGCTGGCTGTCACAGGCTTATTCTTTTGACCAGAGAAGTGCTGGGCCACACTTAGTTGAATTTACACCGTGAGACGTAAATATAGATACTTGTTTTGGATTTTTTTGGGGTGTTTTCTTGGCGACAAATTAGATTTCCTGTTTTCTTTTTAGACCGGTCTCTGTCTTAACCTTTAGGGCACCAAAAAACAGATGGCGTATATTTATCTCGACCACTCTCCGTCCCTTTGGGAGCTAGCCAAATGAGCCTTGAAAGGTAGAGATCATTACAGAGCCACCTGATTAAATAAAAAAATAAAGTAGACTATCAGACATCAAAAAGTCTTTAGTTATCTAACAAAAGATATTCATTTACAACAAATTACAATCTATTTTCTTTCATTATACAAATTGCTCTCTCCCTATTTTTTTTTATATAACAAATTTGACACCTTCTCTCTGATTTTTTTTTATTCTTACTGCTAGCTTGGAAAGATTTCGAAAATTTCATTTTACTAAATTTTGTATAGTTAGTAATAATTTCGGAGATCCTCGTTTTACGACCACGACATGTCGATTAGTACGTAGTCATCCAAACAATTTAGGCATATAGAAAAAAGTTCGAGTATAAACTAAACTGAAAAATCTAGGAATTTTTTTTCAAAAAAAACGCTAAGAAGTGAAAAATAATTCTATTAATTTTTATATGTAACTCAAATTTTCAGTACCTAATTAATATTAAAGGAAACAAATCAGTACTAATACTAGAGATAAAGTGGCTACAGTAAACAAGTTGTCGATAAAGTTGGTTATTACGCAAGTTTATATGTTTATGTTTGTATTTTGTAGGGTTAGTAAATTGTAGGCAGCTATTTTAGTATCCAACTTTTTTATGTAATATTCTAACATAGACTTTAAAAATTCTAATCGAATATATACATTTATTGAATTATTTTTCGATTGTTAGAGCTTTTTTTAAGAAAGTTTTCATTTTCAAATTATTCTATTATGGACCATCTTCTATAGTTATTTGGTATAGTTTTTGAGAAGTTTTAGTCTAAACTCAAAAACATAAAGAAAACTTCTAATATCATTTCCTTTAAATATACTAAACAATGTTATGTTGGTATTTCCTCTTTTATATTCGCATATGTTTATATCTTCAAGATGGCAGTAGGACCTAAAGGGTAAAATTTGTCTAATGTAGTCGGAATAGTTGTTGAATTAAATTCTGTGCAAACTTTTTGGATCAAGCCATTATTAATAACATTCTATATTATTTGGATGGTATTTTTATTAGGATTTTTTTTTTCGAAATTATGTGTTATAGTTCATAATATTGTCTACAGATATATATATATATATATATATATATATATATATATATATATATATATATATATATATATATATATATATATATATATATATATATATATATATATATGCGATTCAACGTCTATGTTTTATAATTGATAATCTGTTCATTTACTGCGTATTGATTTCGCAATGGCGACTCAATTAGTTTTCCAAGTAAGCTGAATCAGTATTTTGACAATACGTGAGTACGTGACTTCTGATCGTGTAATTTTGCTGGCGTTGCTATAAGGAAAATGTAAATACCGGCGGAGTCCATTTCCTACAAACAAGAAAGAAACACAACGTGAGTCCTACTAGGCAGCAACGGAAGAAACACCAGGGGACCGATGATCGTAAATCACGTCGAATGAATCTCGTTTATTATTATATTTTTCGTGTGAGTTCTTGAAAATACCTGTCGATTTATTCGATATTTAATATATCGATAAAATCGCAATATTTTATTTTTCTTTCTAGAACTACAACCTTGTAATAAAATCGAAGAAGAAGAGGCTCTGAAAACTTACAAGCTTTAGGAAATATTTTCTATCCCAGAATTCTATAAATAATAGATCTCGTTGGATATATTTCTTGTCGCATGCGATTATGTTAATATATAGACAATTAAAAATCGTGTTAGTAATTCACATAAAAAATAAATTAAGAGGAAGAACCGTCCAACTAGTAAATTCGCGCAACCCGCCATCGCATATAGAAATAAAGAACCGACTCAAACTCCATTTTGGTGATTCTAGAGATATTTCACCTTTCATTCGAGATCGTTATCGTCTAAACCAAATTTCAAACGAATTCCCGTTGATATTCTTCAATCGGCTACAAGTACTCCAAAATAAACACAAATATCCGAAAATCGTTCTAAATTCGGATGAAAAGAAAGTTCAAATCAACAAAATCCAGACTATGGCCCTTAACATCCTTCTAACTGGCTAAGAGCCACAATATCATATTGACTTTACCTGTTTTAGAAAAGTGATCTGTTTCATTGATATAGAACATCGCGTAATAGAAATTGAAACAAATTACCAGGGTGTTATTTTGCCTGTAAGTTTAATTGAGTTAAAATAATTTCAATACTTTTATTACTTTATCTGATAACTACTTAAAACTAAATTAGCAACCAGTTCATAAAAGAACTAGACGTTAATCCCAACAAAACAGTCATTGTGCCATTTACAAGAGAATAAAAACTAGATATGAACGTTCCAACTACAAATCGAACAACGCTGAGGTTAAGTATCTGGATATAATAATATGCCAGAAACTGACCTGGAACAGTAATATTGAACATATTACACAAAAAGCAATGGCAGCAAGCTGGACATGCATATAAATATTCATTAAACCTACGGTCACATAGTCACTTTGATATGATGGCGTAAAATGTAGTAAGTAGCATCTCAAGAAAAGTTGAAAAAAATACAGTATGAGTAGAAATTACAGGGGTCATGCTATCATGCCCCACAGCAGCAATGAATCTTTTTCCACTACATATTGCTGTTCCAAACGGAAAGCCTCAAGCCTAGATAATTTTATTGGACATATGAAGATTCTGAATATAATTCCAACAGAATCTATATCAAAACCAACAGATTTCATGTCTATTAGGTACGATTTTGATATGAACTATCAAGCAGTAACTGACTGCTACTAAGCGAACGAAGAGGGATTACCTCGACAAGAGAATGATTCAATGGTATGGTTTACTGACGGATCCAAGACTAAGAAAGGACTCGGAGAGAGTATCAGTCTTAATAAAAACAGTAGGAAGGCCAAAATATACATAATGTTAGGTAGCCAAGTAGCGCTAAAAGCGCTCAAATCAAACCTACGAGTCTAACTCCACTTAAAGCTACAGGAAAACCCTTAAACAAGGACATAGACAGCTTCGCAAAAACTCCTATTCTTGGCTCGAAACCTTTTTGTGGACTACCAAAAACCATTATAAAAGAAGAGCTCCGAAGTCGGTAACAAAATTGGATAAAATTAAAATAGGATATTCGAGTAATAACAAATATATTCACAGGACACTGCTTTTTGAGATACTTTCTCAAAAAAATGGGCCACGTTGAGAGCGATATTTGATAAATTAATACTCTTTAATCTTTAATGATGCTTAGACAATGATCTAGTGAGACTGTCAAAGATACTATACATTAATTAAAAATTTATTTTTGTTTTCTAGCTTCTTCCAAAAAAGACTGCAGTAGTGGAGAAACAAAATATGATGGATGTAATTCCTGTACATGTACCGAAACAGGACTATGGGCTTGTACCGAGAAAGCTTGCTTTCCAAGAATATTGCGTTCAGGTAGGCAAAGAAGAATATTTAGATCAAAGAAAAAATATTTCATTATAAAGTATCTTATTTGCCTACAACAGCTCAAATTTTATTTAAGTTTTTTAAATTGATTTTCAAAATATATAATTGAAAAATAATTTAGTTATGAGGACAAATTCTTAAAAGAAATATGTTCTCATATGGTTCCAAATACATAATTCCCAATTGTGCCATTTATTCCGTGGTAAAAAATACATACTTGTTTTTTGCGTGGCCACTAACAACTGTAGAAAAATACAAGCAATGTAAACTTTACCATGGAGAGCTCACCTCTTTATAAGGCAATAATTCATAGTTGAAATATCCCGTTACCTAATTTTAAAAACATGAAAAATCATAAGCCCAAACCATATAAACATAAACCCATTTACCTACGCTGATAAACATGAAACCTCAAAACCCCAAAAATTCATTAAATATAAAATCCGATTATCTAATTCCATAAGCACAAACTCCATAACCCAAACGTTTCAGTTATCGGCGCACTTAGTATTTTCTTATGGCGCTATAGTCAATATATATATATATATATATATATATATATATATATATATATATATATATATATATATATATATATATGTATACAGTTTTATTCAACAAAGTGT
This sequence comes from Diaprepes abbreviatus, assembly GCA_034092305.1. Classification (NCBI taxonomy): domain Eukaryota; kingdom Metazoa; phylum Arthropoda; class Insecta; order Coleoptera; family Curculionidae; genus Diaprepes; species Diaprepes abbreviatus. The sequence continues at coordinate 1,075,969 of JASJET010000026.1, forward strand.
CTTACAAGGTTTGTGCTTTACAATCTGCCTAGTACATAGGAGCAACCACAACATTTCACTGAATACGACACAAAAATATGTGATTTCCACATATTTTTTCAAAGCGAGGAATATGGGTTGACACTGCCACTCTCATTTTTTGCTCCAAGTTGATTTTTGAGCGATATTTTCTCTTTATTTCAGCTGCAGCTGGAAATTCGGTTTCGCATAAATAGGATGTTACAAAGGAAACGAGAATCCTTATAGCTTTCAAACTTCTAGTTGGATATTTATTTTTCATGGTTATCCAAAACTCCACCAAATCGAATCGAAAGAAACGAATTTTTTTAAGGCTGTTTTCGCAAGAGAGTTCAATGAACTCTCTTCTTCTTGAAAAGTGAATTCTGGAGGAGCTTAAGCATGGAAAGGATCTTGCATTCACGAAAATTTCTCGATATTTTTTTTTGCAAATCATTCAAAGAGCTTCGAACGGTATTTCGTGAAAAGGAACAGTAAGCCTTGAGGCACAACGAGCTCCCTAGAGGACGAGTATTTATGCAAATGTGGGAAACAATCTTGACCTCCATCCTCATTAATTTTTCCTATTCATAACTGTAGTTTTCTTCCAAACACCGCTTAATTCCACATCCTCATTAATTTTTCCTATTCATAACTGTAGTTTTCTTCCAAACGCCGCTTAATTCCACAATAGTTTCAAAATGTTTGTGTTTCTGTCTTCAGAGACAGATTCAATGCTTTCAGTTGTCAGATATATCGCACAAATATGCCAATTTTAGTTAAAAGTCTGGTTCGACTAAGAATCTGTAGTTTTCATGACCTTCGGCTTCCAGAAAACTATGATTTTGTGATGTAACTCGAATACAAGGGATAAGATATTTCCACGTAAAAGTCATTATGAACTGCAGTAATGTAACAGGGCTGTGTGTTCAGCTTCCATGTTTATGCAAAGTTATGTAGTTTACTAAGTCTATGATAGGCTTCAATACCAAATTCAATTCACTGCTTATTGACCGATGCAAGCGCTTCCTATGGATGATGTAATGGGTCTACATAGCATCCGATATTATACTCCGAATAAGCGCTTGCAGTCCTCCATAGCGGCCAGACATTGATTGAGCGCCATCAGTACATACACCGATACAATTTTCCTAATCTAAATTATTTTTTGTTATAAACTTGTCAAGAATTTCAAACAGGTCTTGAGCCTTTGCGCTTTAGTGATGCTTTGCAGAAAAGCAGGTCTCCAATAATAACATTATCATGCAGAAAGCGTAAGTAATAAATAAGGTGTGCATCTTTATAATTCTCAGTAGCCTCACAAGTTACAGAACAGATTTTTCGTCTATCATGATCTCTATTAATGGGTCATTCAGAGTTTCAGCTATATGATGGATTCTTCGATCGACTAATAGCGTTATTGGATAAAGGTATCTTTGTAATTAGTTTTTTAAGGCGTCAAAAAGCGAAAAAATTAATAAATTCATCGCCAAAGAACTCCAAAGTGTTTCTCGATCTTCCATAAAGGATATTCGAGTAATAACAAATATATTCACTGGACACTGCTCTCTGAGATACCTTCTCAAAAAAATGGGCTACACTGAGAGCAGTATTTGCGATTCTGCGTTCGGGTAGCTAAAACAGTAGAACACCTGTTATGTGAATGCATGGCACTATTTTGCAAGAGATTTAAATTTCTGGAAGGAGTCACCATGACGCCTGGAAAAGCAATACATCTACCCCCAGAAGAATAATTAACTTTATGAGAAGTCTAAATAGCCCGGGCTTATAGTAGGTCTGGGAACCGCACAAAAGGTCTTATAGGTCGAAGTGCTGTAGATAGGCAAAAAAAGATTTAGCAATCCACTCACAATCTACAATATACTTCTTATAATAAAATAACACTCTTTAATCTATAGTGATACTTAAACATTGATCTAATCAGCTTGTCAGAGATATATTACATTATTTAAAAATTTATTAATATTTTCTAGCGTCTTCCGAAAAAGAATGCAGTAAGGGAGAAACAAAAAATGATGGATGTAATACTTGTAGATGTATCGAAACAGGACTATGGGCTTGTACCAGGAAAGCTTGTCCTCCAAAAAAACCGCGTTCAGGTAGGCAAATTAGAATATTTGGATCAAAGAAAAAATATTTCGTTATAAAGGACCTTATTTTCCTACAACATCCCAAATCATTATTTAACTTTTTTAAATTGACTCCCAAAAATTATAATTAAAAAATATTTTAGTTATGAGAACAAATTCTTAATTGGAATATTATCTTATATGTTTTCAAATATATAATCCCTCGTCGGTACCTATTATTCTTTTGTAAAAAAATACATACTCGTATTTTGCGCGGTCACTAACAACTATAGAAAAATCCAAGCAATATAAGCCTTAACATGCGTAGCTCACCTTTTTATGAGGCAATAATTCATACCTGAAATACTCCATTACCTGATTTTATAAACGTGAAAAGTCATAACCCCAAAACCATATAAACATGAACCCATATTTCCTACGCCGATAAACACGAAACCCAAAAATCTAAAAACTCAATAAATATGAAATCCAATTTCCATAAGCACAATATCTCATAACCCAGGGGTTCCCAAACTTTTCAGTTATCGACGCACTCACAAGTTTAGTATTTTGTTACGGCGCCGTAGTCAAAATATGTATACAGTTGTATTCAACAGAGTTTCGTACAAGGTTTGTGCTTTATAAACTACCTAGTACATAGTAGCAACCACAATATTTCACAGAAATGAAAACAACCATTATTTGAAGCTTATATCACATCATTGATATTCAAAAATATATTAATATTAAAGAAAAATAAGAAAAAAAAATCAATGAGATGGGTAAGTTTGATGACCCTCACACATTTTTCCAAATTGAGGGATATGGCTTGACACTGCCACTCTCATTTCTTGCTCCACGTTGATCTTTGAGCGATATTTGCTCCTTATTATAGCTGCAGCTGAAAATCCAGTTTCGCTTAAATAGGATGCCTCAAAGGGAATGAGAATCCTTATTGCTTTTAAAGCTCAAGTTGAATTTTCATTTTTTACGGTTATCCAAAACTCCACCAAATCGGAAGAAGCGAATTTTGTTTTAAGGCTGTTGTTGCAAGAGCATTCAATGAGACTCACTTCGTCTTGCAAAGTGACTTCGGGTGGAGCTTAAGCATGGAAAGGATCTTTGGTCCACGAAAATTTCTTGACATTTTTTTTGCAAATTATTTTGCAAACCATCCAAAGAGCTTCGAACAATATTCCGTGAAAAGGAACAGCAAGTCTTGAGACACAACGAATTCAATGGAGGACGCGTTTTTATGCAAATGTGGGAAACAATCTTGAATGCTATCCTCATTAATTTTTCTTATCCACAACTGTAGTTTTCTCCTAAACACCGCTCACTTCCCCAATAGTTTCAAGATGTGTATGTTACTGCCTTGCAGAGACAGATTTAGTGGATTCAGTTATTACATATATTGCACAAATATGCAAATTTTAGTTAAAAGTTTGATTTGGCAAAGTATCTGAAGTTTGCATGACCTTGGCCTTCCAAGGAACAGTGATTTCTTGATGGAACTCGAATACAAAGAATAATATATTTCCACGTGAAAGTCATTATGAACTCCAATAACATAGCAGGGTTGTGTGTTCAGCTTCCATCTCTTTGCAAAATTTTTTGAAAAATCTGGCTTTTAGCGACCTAATTTTTATGTAGTTTACTACGTCTATGATAGGTTCCAATATCAAGTTCAATTCACAGCTCATCAACTTCGACGCAAGTGCTTCCTACGGACGATGTACTGGGTCCACATATCATGCAATAATTCACTTCGAATAAGCGCTTGCAGTACTCCATAGCAGCCAGACATTGATTGAGCACCACACTCCTATACACTTTTCCTAATCTAAATTATTTTTTGTTATAAACGTGTCAATAATTTCAAACAGGACTTAGACCTTTGTACTTTTAGTGATGCTTTTGAAGAAAAGAAGATCTCCAAAAATAACATCATTCAGAAAGCGTACGTACCAAACAAGGTGTGCATCTTTATTATTGTCAGTAGCCTCACAAGTTGCAGACCAAATTCCTTCTCTGTCATGTTTGATATTAATTGGTCAGTGAGATTCTCAGCGATATGATGGATTCTTCGACTAATGGTGTTGTTGGATAAAAGATATCTTTGTAATTAGTTTTCTAAGACCTCAGAATGCGAAAAAAATCATAAATTCATCGCGAAAGAACTCCAAAGTGCTTATCGGTCTTCTATAAAGGATATTCGAGTAATAACAAATATATTCACAGGGCACTGCTCTCTGAAATCCTTTCTCAAAAAAATGGGCCACACTGAGAGCGATATTTGCGATTCTGCATTCGGATAGCCAAAACGTTAGAACACTTGCTATGTGAATGCATAGCACTGTTTTCCAAGAGACTTAAATGTCTGAAAGGAGTCACCAAGACGCCTATTGAGGCAAAGCATCTACCCCCAGAAGAATAATTAACTTTATGAAAAGTTGAAATATGCCGGATTTATATTAAGTCTGGGTACCGCACAAAAGGTCTTATAAGTCGAAGTGCTGTAGAGAGGCAAAGACGGCTTTAACAATCCACTCGCAATCTGCAATCTACTTCTTTTAATAAAGTAATACCCTTTCATCTGTAGTGACGCTTAAACGTTGATCTAATCAGATTGTCATAGATATATTACATTATTTAAAAATTTATTAACATTTTCTAGCTTCTTCCGAAAAAGAATGCAGTAAGGGAGAAACAAAAAATGATGGATGTAATACTTGTAGATGTACCGAAACAGGACTATGGGCTTGTACCAGAAAAGCTTGTCCTCCAAAAAAACCGCGTTCAGGTAGGCAAAGAAGAATATTTGGATACATATTTGTATTTGGCTTGGTCACTATCAACTATAGAAAAAATAAAGTATTGTAAGCCTTAAGATGCATAGCTTACGTCTTTATAAGGCGATAAATCATACCTGAAAGACCCCATTACCTGCTTACATAAACATGAAAAGTCAGAACCCCAAAACCTTATAAACATGAACCCATATTACCTAAGCCCATAAACATAAAACTAAAACCCAAATATTTAATAAATATGAAATCCCATTACCTAATTCCATAACACAAAACCTCATAACCCAGGGGTTCCCAAACTTTTCACTTATCGGCGCGCTTACAAGTTTATTATTTTGTCATGGCGCCGTAGTCAAAGTATGTTTATAGTCGTGTTCAACAAAGTGTCATACAAGATGTGTGGTTTACAATCTGCCTAGTACATAGTAGCAAGCACAACATTTCATTGAATACGACTGTACGTTTACACTAATGACCAATTGTAAAAATGAAAACAACCACAATCTGAGGCTCATGTATAGGTGTATATTAAACTGATACACAAAAATATATTATTATTAAATAAACATAAGAAAAAAAGTCAATAAAATGGTAGAGCTTGGTGATATTCACATTATTTTTTCAAAACAAGGGCTTGACACTGCTGATTTCTTGCGCAACGTTGATCTTTGAGCGATATTTGCTCTTTATTATAGCTGTAGCTGAAAATCAGGTTTCGCTTAAATAGGATGTTGCAAAGGAAACAAGAATTCTTATAGCTTTGAAATTTTGAGTTGGATATTCATTTTTCATGGTTATACAAATCTCCACCAAATCGGATCGGAAGAAGCAAATTTAGTTTTAAGGCTGTTGTCTAAAAGAGTCCAATGAGACTATCGTCTCCTTGTGATGTGATTTCTGGTGGAGCTTAAGCATAAAAGCATGGGAAGGATCTTGGATCCACGACGTTTCTCGACGTTTTTTTTTGTAAAGTATTTAGGAAATTATTCAGAGAGTTTCGAAGGATGTTCCATGAAAAGGGACAGCAAGTCTTGACAGACAACGAGGCCATTAAAGGATGCGTATTATGCAAATAAGGGAAACAATCTTGACTGTCATTCTGATTAATTTTTCTAATCCACAACTGTAGTTTTCTCCTAAATGCCGCAAACTTCCCCAATAGTTTCAATATGTGTATGGTACTGCCTTGCAGGGACAGATTCAAGACATTCAATTGTCAAATATATCACACAAATATGTTAGTTTTAGTAAAAAGTCTGGTTCAGCAAAGTATCTGGAGTATGCATGACCTTCCACTTCCAGAAAATTGTGAATTTCTTGATGTAACTCGAATACACGAATAAAGATATTTTCATGTGAAATTAATTGTGAACTATAGTAATATAGCAGGACTGTGTGTTTAGCTTCCATGCCCATGCAATTTTTTTAAATAATCTGATTTTCAGCGACCTAGCTTTAATGTAGTTCACCACGTTTATGATACGTTCCAAAACCAAATTCAACTCACAGCGCATCAACTTTGACGTAAGTGCTCCCGTATGGATGATGCAATGGGTCCACATACCATGTGGTGATTTATTGCGGATAAGCGCTTGCAATCTTTTATAATGGCTTTCTTGCCTTTAGTATTGCTTGTGCAGAAAAGAATGTCTTCAACATCATTCAGAAAACGTACGTAATAAATGAGTTGTGCATCTTTATTGCTGTCAGCAGCCTCATCAAGTTGCAGACCAAATTCTTTGCCTTTCATTTTCTCTATCATAATTGTTCATTGAGATCCTAAGCCATATAATGGATTCTTCGGCTAATGGTGTTGTTAGCTAAAGGTACGTTCATAATTAGTTTTCCTACCGATTCTCCTACCGTAATATTAATCTTGTCGAGAGCCGCAGCTAAAATACGTTCTTCTGCAATGGTGTGAGGTTTTTTGCACTTTATCACCCTGTGTGCCACCTTAAAAGATGCTAGCAGTGCATTGCTAGGTACTGAAGCTTGTTGTGTGAACACTTTTTTTTGTTTTTGTAAATTTTATAACTTCCTATTAAAAAATTTATGCCATTTGTCAATCATGGTAGGATGAATGGTCTCAAGATGTCGCTTTAGTTTACTTGGGAGCATACTTTTGGGCGCTAGAATTTTCAAACAGAGCATTCACTGCGGTCTTTCTTCATTATTTACTTCTACTGAAGTAAAGCCAAGATCCAAATAGTTATCATCGTATTTGCGATATTTCCGTCTTTTCGCTCCTTCGCCACTTGTCAAGGCTTCATCTCTCTGACATAAACTATCGACTTGCTTATTTAATATAAATCTTTCCCTTTTGTGACTAACTTTTTACGAAAACACAAAGCGACACCATCAAAAAAAATTAACTCACTTGCTCGCGGATATAATTTTAAATAGATATTGTAACCATTACAATAAAACGATATCGGTCCTGTGTTCGTAAATCACAACACTTTATATCACTACTTTCGGTTCTAAGAACACTTTATTATGATCTCTATTTAACTGAACAATTCAACTGCTTTCGCCTACAATATTTAAACTAACTTCACAATGCGGCCTACTGGCCTACAGCGACTTATATGCTACGCTATGAGTGCTTGCAAAAATTTCCGTCGACGATCGAATACGACTCCGTGTTACCCGCAACGATATTGAGTAATTAACGTTCGGTGTTACTTACGCAATATTCAATTTACGTAAATTGAGATTCCGTAAAAGAGAAAATAGGAGAACCTTATGGCACCCCTGTTTACTCTTCACGGTGCCCCAGGGCACCGCGGCTCACACTTTGGGAACCCTTATCATAACCGATAAATACGACTACCTAATCTTGTAAACATAAACTTCCATTACACAATTTCACAAACACGAAACGCCATAACAGTAAAATATTTTAGCTGTTCATAACGATATATTAACAACTACGAGTATATCACCTTTTGAATCATTGTTCAACGATGCCGTAATGACTTTAGAGTTATTTAGTCTTCAGGATATGTTAACCTCTCGCAGCTTACATGACTGAAATTCTGTAGTTAATGAATTTTTCCGTTTGTATATTCTGCAGCTAAGGGATTGCGGAGTTATTAGACTATGAGGTTTCGGGGTATTTGATTTTCTAAATTCTGGGGTTGGTCTTTTAAGTTGGTTAATTCAAGATGCCTTAGGTTTCGCATGTAATGAATATTTTGAATTTTCTCATCTTTTTCTTCTACAATTACTGGTTTATGGTGTTGCAGGGTTAAGGAATTATTAGGTTATGGATATTGGGGTCTCAGGGTAGTTGAATCACCTAATTTAGGGTTTAATTTGTCTTAGATAATACCGGAGTAAGTTTATGACAGATTTTTCACGTAGCTTTTAAGACATTTTATTCCATTTCAGTAAGAAGTGGGTTAAAGCGAACAGAATTTCTGTTCAGCAGCCTGAAATTCATTTTCGAATTTGAATCAATTTGAATCAATAATCAAAAAAAAATACCGTGTTCTGGTGTTTATATTCCAATTTTTTAAACATTAAATGAACACATTGTCCTCTTTAATAACAATATAATAACCTTACCTATCCCCTGGTATTGTAAACTTACATATTTAGCCATGACATGCGTTAAATTACACAGGGCAATAAAATTTGGCTGATTTTTAGTAAGAGAATGTAGTATATTTTTCCGAAGGATTTTGATGCGCTTAGTCCGAATGTGAATTGTTTCATCACGTAAGGTTTTTGAGATATCGTAACCTAAAAGTGCAAAAACTCTGTTTTTCGACATATTTCAGATTATGTAAAATCACAAGGTACTTCTTTTCACAAGACTGGTAGGAGCATCTGAAAGTATAATCCTTTCTCTTTAAAATTTTGAAACATCCAGATATTTTTTTTTCACTGGGATATGCTAATTTGAAATTTATGCATCACCAGTGGTATAAGCTACTTCTTTGAGCTTTCTTTTGTAAATTCTGTTATTTTGAAGAAAATATTTGTATAAGCACTCTAGGAATCACTGATTACAAATCCACTGCCAAATTTTAAAAATTCAAAAGAGCGGATCAAATAAGGATGACAAAAATATCAAAAGGTTTATAATTTTACTGAAAATTTGTGTAAAAAATATTCACGAGATTGCTGATTGAGTCCACGGTCAAATTTTGAAAATATAAACAGCTGAGAAATATATCAGCTATATTGGATCTGTTGTTCCTGTTTTTTAAAATCTGATAATGTATTTAAAATCAATTACTGTACAAACCTATTTACAGGGTGTTCAAAATTTCCAGGACAGCTAAATATTTTCACAGATAAAATATTTTCCAAAAATATCAAGGGAATTCTTGTAGGAACCTTAAACAAGAAGGACAATGATGACCTTGGTATTGACCTTGATCAAGATTTTTAAATTTATTTTAAGGTCACTTTTTTTAAATGAAAACCTTCTTTTTTGGCGAAATCAATCGGAACAGCAGAAAATTTTACGTTCAAAACTGTACTCGGTTAATAGGTTAGATGCGACCTTGATGGTCACAAAAAATTCACTTTAAGCCCACACAAATCTCAAGCCAAAATATGGGATCCAATATACTGGACAAACATTTTAAAAATTGTTTATTTGTGGAGAAAATTTATGTTTTTGAAGTTGAAATTCCACTTTGATCTACTCAGAATTTTTGAACTGTGGATCTATTGGTTGAGAGTTTATGGATTCACAATTTAAGATTTAAATATTTAGAGTTATATGTATGATCTTAAAGCTTATTGGTAGTTGTTTGGAAATAATATTTTGGCGTTCTAAAGTAAATTTAATATTTGGACTTATGAGTTTTTGTTTAGTTAAAAAAAAATCATGCGATTTTTTAGATAAATAAGAATCCATTATCATTTAGCCGTAAAAACGTTGCATGCACCTCTAGGCAGCGATAATATTTACACTCCTTTTTTCTGTCTGCCGTTTGGATCCACCATTGTGAATTTTCAAAATCTGACGGTGGATTTGTAATCAGCGACCCCTAAAATTCTTATATAGTAATTATCATAAAAATAACAAATTTAGAAAAGTACACTCAAAGAGGTGTTTTTGAATCGATGAGACGCAAATTTCAAATTGGCATATCTCGGTAAAAAAAAGATATCTGAGATCTTTCAGAATTGATTTTTAAGAGAAAGGATCATACTTTTTGGTGCTCCTACTAGTTTTGTGAAAAAAAGACCTTGTGATTTTACATAATTTCAAATATGGCGAAAAACAGTGCTTTTTTTGCTCATTTAGGTTAGGATACCTCAAAGACCTGACGTGATGGACTAATTCTGAAGTCAGATTCCGATTCAATGTACCAAAGTCCTTCTGGATAATATACTAGAGTTTCTGTTACTTGACCATTTTTGGTCCATATTATTAATTAAAATCAAATTCTTACACTCTTCCATTCAAACACTTACTTTAGACTCCGGAAATCGGACTGAATTGCAACTATTCAATGTATTTACTCTTGCGAATTTTTTAATTTATACGGCTCATATTAAGACATTTCGTCTCGATTGTGTCTAAAGTGCAAGGTCAGTTGTTTACATCTATAGTTTTTATCTACCAAAATAAGTGATTTTTTTAGTTACAGACGAAAAGGAGTGTGAACCTAATTCAACGAAGACAATAAGCTGTAACACTTGCCGGTGCACTGCAACTGGACTTTGGGCTTGTACGAGAAGGGGCTGCGTGAACAAGAAAGAGTAAGTGTAATTCATCAATAAGGAATTTTATGTTAAAAAAGTGAGGAAACTTCTAAAAATCTAAAACACATTAGAAGATTAGTAGGTAAAGTAGATAACTTTTTTAGTTACCTTATATATAGTTGAACAATATGTGGCCTAGAAATTTAAGCGTTTTATAACGCCAAGCACAAATTTGATCATATATGACCAAATATTAATTTATTTCTAAAACCTTGAAACTAAATCTTAAATTTGCATTTTCATCCTCTGGTGATCTAGTGGTTGTTCAGTTTGTCACCTCTCCTATAGTCTGTTCTTTTCTCACTCGTATACTTGCACTTACAGTAGGTCTCAAAATCTGCTTGTTAGCAATTGGCGGTTGCGTCCAAGTGGCTAATATAGTTTTCTTTATTTCACTTAAAGTTCAGGTTAGTTCAGGTTACATATAGTGATTAACTCCTACACCTCTATCACTAGCCGCTAGTTCTTTGTACTTCGCTCGTATATCCAATACTGATCCTCTGACGACCGGCCGGCTGCTTACATACCCGTTTCGTAAATCTGGTGTTTTTTAGAAATATCAGGTAACGAGAGTACCAGAAGCGATATAATTTCAGCATATAGGGCCTTTCGATAAGTAGCTGACCGTCCGAACACTACGAAGTACAGCGAAATTTGGAATTATTTGGTGGGGTGGGTATCTCCGCTATAGTAAGCTTTAGGAGACTTCATAGATCTCCAAACGCCCCCATGCGGTGTTGCTTGATTGTGCGCAATTTCCTTAAACTTAGATAGAACGTAGATTTGGCAACGTTGCACCTCGGTATGCCATAACAACTTATATATCGCAAAGTTACATGCTTATACCTGCTTTGCAATTAATCATAACAATTTGATCTTCTATAGATTTTGCTATGTAATACGACAATTTACAGATCAGCGTTAGGATTATATAAGTAAAAATTATCGAAATAACACATTAGTTTTCATACAGAACAGTGAAATTTTATGAAATTACAAATTGCACGATTCCATGGCAACAAACGAATATATACCAAAAAAGTAGAAAAATTTAAAATACGTAATTTTTTAAATCATTGCACTTTTTCGGCGGTTACGATGATATTTTTTTACTGTTAATATTTTACAATTTGATATGAAAGTGCAAGTATCATAAATAAACATTAAAATCAACCGGAGCCAAATTTTGTATTTTGTTTAAAATCATTTGAGGAAACTTTATTAAAATTCTATATAAAGGACCGTTTGTCGCTCCGTGAAAACTAAACCTGGGGAGGATTAGAGAGAATATAATATTAAAAAATGTTACAATTTTCGTTTTAGATTATAATTAATATTTTGAAACTTTCGAAATCATGGATTACAAATTGGTATTTATGTTTCAAATTTTGGAACTAGCGAATCCAACTTTTGCTTATCGTCGATGAAAATGTATATTATAACCAAAATTTCATAATACCCAATCAAACATATAAAGCTGATCCAAAATCTACAATTAACTCTTAAACACTTCAAATGGTTACACCTATATATACAGAACGGATTAACACAAGTTACCTAAAGAGTCATATTTTCAAATTATCATCAACCATAAAACTAGTGTGTATCCATTTTCCTCGCATTTTATGTCAATTGTAGACCTTTCTATAGGCGATGCCATTTACAATGTATCTAATAATTGTATACCCCATTCTTTCCACTTTTATTTCTACATCATTGCAAGTGGTCTTAGGCTAGCCTGCGTATCTGTAAAACAGGGAATGAAAAAAAAAATAATTCGTTACAGCAAAATGATAACGGAATATTGTAGGTTAATAATAATAATAATGGGGGAAAAATAATCCGAACCACCGGCGACCCACTGGGGTGAAATGGGGGTGAATATGTATATATATATATATATATATATATATATATATATATATATATATATATATATATATATATATATATATATATGTATATATGTATGTATATATATATATATATATATATATATATATATATATATGTATATATGTATGTATATATATATATATATATATATATATATATATATATATATATATATATGTATATATGTATGTATATATATATATATATATATATATATATATATATATATATATGTATATATGTATGTATATATATATGTATGTATATATATATATATATATATATATATATATATATGTATATATGTATGTATATATATATATATATATATATATATATATATATATATATGTATATATGTATATATGTATGTATATATATATATATATATATATATATATATATATATATATATGTATGTATATATATATATATATATATATATATATATATATATATATATATATATATATGAAGTAAAATGCGAACAATAAATACAAACTTCTCTCCATCATATCCTTTCTGTGTTAGAGGTTGCACAGTTAGAATAAATTATTATAAAACGCATTTATCCTATTCCACCACCATCGAGATGATGGCCTACCTGTACCACCATACCTGGAAGAAAGTCAAAACTTACCCTCCCGGCCACAGTGATACGGCAGTGGTACATGTTTCGTCTCTACTAGACTCATCAGGGTACCGACATGCACCTGACTGTGCAAAGGACAGATCGGAAGGAAGCATGCAAATACTGAACGCGGCTTCTCCGACCTCCCACCGGATGGCGTATATATGTTTATGCTGATTTCACGGATTCCTCCGTGTGAGATGCAATAGCAGTGGATATATCTACAATATGCCGTTTTAGTGCTGAAATCACATTCAGCAAACGTACAACTATATGCAGCTCCTCGTATGAATGACAGAAAGGATATGATGGAGAGAAGTTTGTATTTACTGTTCGCATTTTACTTCATTCATACGCGGAGCTTCATATAGTTGTACGTTTGCTGAATGTGATTTCAGTACTACAACGGCATAATGTAGATATATCCACTGCTATTGCATCTCACATGGAGGAATCCATGAAATCCGCATAAACATATATACGCCATCCGGCGGGAGGTCGGAGAAGCCGCGTTCAGTATTTGCATGCTTCCTTCCGATCTGTCCTTTGCACAGCCAGGTGCATGTCGGTATCCTGATGAGTCTAGTAGAGACGAAACATGTACCTCTGCTGTATCACTGTGGCGGGGAGGGTAAGTTTTGACTTTCTTCCTGGTATGGTGGTACAGGTAAGCAATCATCTCGATGGTGGTGGAATAAGATAAATTACGTTTTATAACAATTTATTCTAACTGTGCAACCTCTAACACAGAAAGGATATGATGGAGAGAAGTTTGCATTTACTGTTCGCATTTTACTTCATTCATACGCGGAGCTGCATATAGTTGTACGTTTGCTGAATGTGATTTCAGCACTTCAACGGCATAATGTAGATATCCACTGCTATTGCATCTCACACGGAGGAATCCGTGAAATCCGCATAAACATATATATATATATATATATATATATATATATATATATATATATATATATATATATATATATATATATATATATATATATATATTCTTTTGTTGAAAGTGTAAGTACAATCGAAAAAAATGAGCTTGGTCCAACCTGTGTCGGTAATTATTTTTAAGAGGAAATGCGATTGAAAATTTCACTTTTTTTTATTTAACATGAATAAAACAACAACGGATGAATATTTTACACAAAAAAATATAGCTTATTTTGGGCATCTGAAGGTACACTTTCTCTAAATTTTAGCTTAATCGAGTTATTTTCATGGAAAAAAAAACGGTGTTTTGCAATTTTCTCGGAAGATTTTGAATTTAGGGTAAAAATTATTTTTAGATCTTATCATTACCTACTAACTTTTATTGTTTGTTTGAAGGTCATAGACAATGATGTTTCTTGCGAAGTAATAGATATCTGTTGGACTTTCATTGTCTTTATTTTTTTTGTTGAATATCACGACGTTTCGGCCAGTAGTTATCTCTAGCCGTTTTCAAGTGAAACTAAATAAATCCTTCAGCTACATCACTATTTATACTAAAAGTAAATGCAGTAGAGTATGACTGAGATGGGTGCAGTCATGCCTGCTATGGCAAAATCATATTTTTTTAATTTATTTATTTATTTATTTTTTTTTATATTTTTGATATTTAACTTTTTTGCATAGAATGCATAGTTTAGCTGAAAATCGCTAAAAACCATTTTTTACCCCTAAAATCACCCCCATTTCACTACAGTGGATCTCCGGATTATTTTTCCTTCATTACTTATGATTTTCCCTACAATATTCCGCCATCAGTTGTGACGAATTCTTTTTTTCCAAACCTTAATTTTACTGGTGTATCAGACGAGTTGTGGCTGGATGGAATCCCTTCAATACTGGTCAAGGCGGTCTTAGATAGTGTTTGTTTTCCTCTGGCTGCTGTTTTTAATAGCTGTGTTATGAAAAAAAATTCAGATATTTTAAGAATGGCTAAAATTGGTTTTATTTATAATAAGAGGAACAGGTATGAGATTAGTAATTATCGACGCATTTCTCTCCTGCCAATATTTTCTAAAGTTTTTGAGATAGTGGTTAACTTTATATCATTTGATTATTTAATTATATAAAATTTGCCATTTATTGGTCAGCATTGTTTTCGTCGCAAAAAAACTACTACCACAATTATCTTTCAAGTCTTAAATATAGTAATCGATTATACTGACAAGGGCATTATAGTGACTGGCATATATTTTCATTTTAGTAAGGCATTCGATTTTATGGATCACAGATTATTATAGATGAATGAAGATGGAGTCTTTTGGTATACGTGGAATAGTTAATTACTTGTTTAAATCTTATTTAAGTAATAGATCTTTCAATTACCGTTCTAAAAGAATACCAGTTACAAGAGTGTCCTCAGAGACTAATTCTAGGTCAAATTTGGTTTGAGTTTTTAACGTAGTTTGCCGATGATATCTCTTTTGCAACTTCTCTCTCCAGTATTAATTTACGATCCCAAGTCACTTCACTTATAACACAGAATTCCGCTGATTAATGCCACAGTAAGCGTATCATTCCCAATAGTAAACTAAAATCACTCGCAGTTACATGTGAATTTAGTAAATTAAAAGGATTGTCAATAAAAAACAGAGTTCTATGTGGTTCAGGAAATAATAAACTTGAGAGAAATTGCTAACCAAATTAGATTTGAATAAATGCTTCGAAATCAGCAGGTCAGCAGGTGAATACTAAATCACACACAAAAAGTAAAGATCTAGTACCTCACAAGAATGACAAAGATAAGTAGTATAGTCATAAAAATAAAAATAAATTCCAAATAATAAATGAATGTACCAAATCTGGTCGGAGAAATAAGCTAAATGCATGTCCAGCATATAGGACTAAATGTTTCAAATGCAAGAAGAAAAGCCATTTTCAAAAAATGTGTAAATTAAAAGAAAAGCAGAAGCCTAAGTAAAAAAAATAAATGTGAAGAGAAAGAATGCGTGTCAAACTGTCAGTTTGCAAGAAAAAAATGAAAAGGACTGGGTACAAGTATTGTAAATAAATAGTGAAGCATAGGTATTTATAACTTTTAAGCTACATACAGATGGTCAAGCTTATACAATTCCATATTTTTTGATAAGGGACATACCTAATTTAAAATCAACACATTCAAGTATAAAGTTGGTAAATTATAAAGGCTCTAACATTAAACTGTTTGGTATATGTAAATTAAACTGTAAGTTTGAAAATAAATCTGAAAAACAGAAATTGGAAACAGTTCAGCTATTTTAGAGTTGAAAACATGTAAAAAACTAAATTTAATTAAAAGACGAAACGAAGTAAAATCTAATAATTTATTGAAAAAAATTAGAGAAAGGTTTGATAGGATGTATTCGAAATATTAAGTATGTATAAAGTTTTTATTAAAGATGATGCTGTACCTGTAACTTATAATGCAAGAAAAATTACATATTTTATTAAGAGTGAAGTTAAAAATGAGCTGGATGAGCTAGAACAATTAGCAATTATTGAAAAAATAGATGAGCCAATAGATTGGTGCCATCTTTTGGTAGCTGCTAAAAAGCCCACAGATAAAGTACGTATGTGTCTCTGCCCAAACGAATTAAATAAAGTTATCAAGAGAGAATTTTTTTATATGTCTACAGTTGAAGACCTCTTAGCCGAATTAGTAGGTGCTAAGATTTTTAGCATATTAAATGGCAATATGGGTTTTTACCAAATACCATTCGATGAAGCAAGTGATCATTTATGTTTTTTTTTTCAAGACCTTTTGGCAAATATGTGTGCAAAAGGCTTCCTTTTGGTATAAGCCCAGTACTAGAAGTTTTTATAAAAATTTTAAACAAATTTATGAAAATATATCCAGCAGTTTATGTTAAATTGATGATTTGCTTTCTTTTGGTAAATTAATTTAAGAAATGTATTAGAAAAGATTGAGAAACCAGTGTCAAATTTAATAAAGAAAAATGTAAATTAAACTTAACTGAAGTCAAGTTTGTAGGACAAATAATAACTAGCTCTGATGTTAAGGTAGATCAAAGTAAAATAGAGAGCTTTATAAAATTATCTTCTCCCAAAAAAATTTAAAAAATGTTAAAAAATTTTTAGGTCTATTAACAAATATTTAAAAATTGGTACCAGATTTTTCTGAAAAAAAAACTAAATTTAGGTAACTATTAAATAAAAAATATTTATCTCAATGGGATGAAAATTATACAATTACATTTGAGAAAATTAATAACCCTTTAACTTCTACATCAATTCTAAAATATTTTAATCCAATAAACCTATAGTGGTATCAGTGCATACATCCAAAAATGGCCTCGGTGCAACACTTTTGCAAGATAATTTACCTGTCATATATAGTTGTACAGTTTTAACAGAAGCTGAGAAAACGTATGCTCAAATTGAAAATAGATTTTTGGATGTACAAGACTCCACCAATACATGTATGGCAAAAATTCTTTGTTTAAAGTGACCATAAATCATTAGTATCAATTTGTAAGAAATCCTTAATAATTTGTTCTTTACGTTTGCAAGGAGGGTTGAATAAAATACAAATATTTGATATTGATATTGTTTATAAAAAGGGTTGGGAGTTAATAACCCTAATCATCAAATCAAAAAAAAAATTGCTACTGATGTTATAATGGCTGTCCGTGGTAGTTTGAAGCATCCTGATTGCGAATTCAACAACGAAAATTTTCCACCACGTGAGTTATGGAATGTATCAGTTATTTAAAATTTAACACAAATATTTATATATATATACCGGGTGTCCACGAATCTATTAGACAAGTCATAATTTCTAGAGTATTATGTGTATCAAAATGAGAATTGGTACAGGTAAATGGTATGGGAAGGGGAGAGTTTTCGCATATTTTCCACTTTCCGGTCACTTCCGGTTTCACCGGAAATGGCCCCGGTTTTGAATTTTTAAATAGAACACCCTGTATATTTTAACATTTTTGGATGTCTGAGACAATTCTAGATCAGAATGTAACATTTTAAAAACTTTTTACGTCTACTTCATTTTTTTAGAGCCACTTTTAAAATTGCATCTAGGTGGCCATGATCGGACGCAAACTAATCTAAGGGCCTTAGGTGATGTCAAAAAAAAATACAATCGCAAAGTTTTAGTTACTAGTATGAAAGACAGGAATAAGACAAGTTGACAAAATTACGTTTTCATTTCTAACTATTAATTTTCAAATGGCGACCCCTTTTTCACAACTACTTTTCGAAAAAAGCATTCTTTGACGAATCTAACGGTACTAATTTATTTGCGATTGGATTAGACATAAGAACAGAAATTAAATATTATTAAGCAAAATACTGGATAATTTATTTACTTATAACAAGTGCGCCATGGACAGCCATGATGCATAATAATTTGCAACTGTTTTTATCAAGTCTTCTTTGGAAAACAAAGCACTCACTTAAGTAGATAATGACAGTGACATACGCTCTAAGAACAGACGTAAAAGTTTCTTCATTTTCGTTAAGTTTAGTTTAAATTTTCGTTAAAATAATGTATACTCAAAGTGAAAAAGTGGATATGTTATTAATATTTGGAGAGTGTCATAGAAATTCAAGGAATGCTGCCGAGTTGTATGCTCATAGATATCCGAATCGGCAACATCCAGCTCATCAGTATTTTCCGTATGTCGAGACTCGTTTTAGGCAAATAGGAAATCAAGAGGCGGAACAGAGGTTTATCATAAATGAAGAGACTGAGATTAACGTACTTGCTATGGTTGAGGTTGATAAAACAGTTTCGTTAAGAAAAATTAGTCAAGAACTGCAGATAAGTTATGAATCAGCAAGAAAAATACTGAAAAAGCATGGATATCCAGCATTTAAAGATCAGTTACATCAACATTTGTATACTGAGGATGGCGATAGACGGGTAGTGTTTTGTGATTGGCTGCTTCAAAATCATAGAGTTAACCCAAATTTTATCGATTTTATTCTATTTTCTGACGAATCCCGATTTACAAATAATGGTATGTTCAATAAGCAAAATACTCGGTACTGGGCCCAACAAAATCAACATGAAATGAGAGAGGGCAATTTTCACGAAAGATTTGGCGTCAATGTCTGGGCTGGTATCGTTGGAAACAGAATAATTGGGCCAATATTGTTTCAAGGTCAGTTAACAGGGGTTAGATACTTAGGTTTTCTTCAAAATGAAATCGAAAATCATCTCAATGATATACCTTTAGCAGTTTTACGACGAATTTACTTTCAACAAGATGGAGCACCGCCTCACAATACTAGAGAAGTTCTTAATTATTTAATAGAGCATTTTAATAATCGAATTATTGCAACCAATGGTCCGGTACGGTGGCCAGCCCGCTCACCGGATCTTACTGTGCTCGATTTCTTTGTCTGGGGATATGTTAAAGAAAGGGTTTACTATGGAGCAGCCCCAGCTACTCTTGAAATATTAGAAGAAAGAATTTTGCGGGCATTTAGAAGTATAACGCCCCAAATGCTACAAAACGTGTTGAGAGAAACAATTGAACGAGCTAAAATGTGTCGTGAAAAAGAAGGAATGCACTTTGAATATTTACTACACTAAACTTTTTAACAAATTCAGCTACTGTACTTTCAAATATTTTAAGTGCGTCGTCTAAGTTATTAGTCTATTTTGTTAGTTTTTTTTTTAATTTTGTTAAATTTTTAATCCAATTCCTGTCTTTCATACTAGTCACTAAAACTTTGCGATTGTATTTTTTTGACATCACCTAAGGCCGTTAGATTAGTTTGCGTCCGATCATGGCCACCTAGATGCAATTTTAAAAGTGGCTCTAAAAAAATGAAGTAGACGTAAACAGTTTTTAAATGTCACATTCTGATCTAGAATTGTCTCAGAAATCCAAAGATGTTAAAATATACAGGGTGTTCCATTTAAGAATTCAAAACCGGGGCCATTTCCGGTGAAACGGGAAGTGACCGGAAAGTGGAAAATATGCGAAAACTCTCCTCTTCACATAACATTTACCTGTACCAATTCTCATTTTGATACACATAAAACTCTAGAAATTATGACTTGTCTAACAGATTCCATAGTTCAAAATAATAAAAAAAAAGATATTTTAGGGATAACAGGATTTATTTACAAAAATACACATGAAAATACATTTATAGTAAGTCTTTTGTACATAACTTTTTTGCAAATGTTGACTTTCGTTTATGTTCCTGATCAGTTCCTCTCATAAGAAACCAACAATAATCTCCCATCATTGCTAACCACATTCAAATTTTCTGGGAAAAAATTGAAATGGGAGTACAATAAGTGTATTTTAGGAGACAAGCTTCCAAGTCATTTTTCTACAAGCTTTTCGTAGTTTTCTTCTTTCTTGTTCCCTTAAACTTCGAAATAACTGTTTTAAAAGAACTCCACGCAGCTAATTCAACATCACTTAATTTTTGATCAAATTGTTGATCCTTTATTATTTTTCTAATTTGTGGTACACCGAATATGCCTTCCTTAAGCTTAGCATCTCCGCCTTTATCTAATGCTTTAATAAAATTTTTAAACAATTCCAGTTAAATACGTAATGGGGATAACACTACTTTTTTGGGATCAACATGAGGTACATTTTTTGCGTTAGCTTGACTTGAAATATATTGATCTCTCGGAAGCCATTCTTTTACTTGGTAACGGCTCTGTGTTGCTCTAGTGTCCCAAAAACAAAAAATGCAGCTATACTTCGTAATTCCACCTTGCAGCCATAGTAATAATCCTATGACTTTTAGATCACCACATATTTTCCACTTATACGTATTTTAGCTTATTGCATTTGGAAGAAGTGACATACTTTCGTATGTTCCTTTCATGTCAACTGCTTGTGCAGGAAGAATAGAGGGTCTTTTGTTGCCATTATGGAGTAGAACTACTTTTAAACTTATTTTAGAAGAATTTATAAATAAGTGCCATTCGTCCGGGTTATGTGCAAATCCTAATATTTTCATAGCACTATTTTAAATAACGCAAACACACTTTTTATACTGCAGAGTAAAAAATGAGGATAGCTCCTGGTTACGGTTTCTAAATATTGTAACTTTGGTCCCAGTGGTTAGTAAATTCTATTTTTGTAATCTAGACTCTAATACTTTAGCATGCTCTATGGACAAGTGGAGGTCCCGAATTTTATCATTTAATTCAGTTTGTTTGATTAAATGGGATACTTTTCCTTTACTTTCGAGAAAATGAAAATCATCCTTTTCTGACACATTATTGGGTTCTGCCTTATCTTCATACATTTCTAAATCTTCCATCCATTTTGCCGGCGGCGCTGGAACTGGTAAACCTTCATCATAAGAAACCTGTTTTTTTTTTTGCTGAGGGAATATATAGATATTCAATATTATGTTTTCTCTTTATTGAAAAACCAGACACTTTTGTCATACAAAAGTAACAGTCGTTAAAATGATTTGTTGGTTCTCGCTAAATCACTGGAACTGCAAAAGGCAAAGAAGTGGGTTTGCCATTTAACCAGTTACTCAGATTTGCTGCACAGGTTTGGCAACCAATCTCTATCTTGATTGCCAACAGGACATCTAAAATACTTATGATAAGCTACTTTGGTCATTTTGTTAATTGTCTTTTTCTGGGATTTAGGGGCACATCACATATGTAGCAAAAACTAAAGGCGGGGTAAACACAGTCACGTTTCTGTACTTCAGACATTTTTGTACAGTCGCGTACGTTAGTTCAGAGATGTGACACTACGTTTACAGGCGTGAATTATCTGTATTTAACACGAAGATAAGACTAGTATAAGACTCTCACTATTGGTTTGTTCGCACACTTCGCTTCTCTATCTAATACTGGCCACTACTCCTGCTAAACCAACACTGATGATACGTCTGCCGGCCAGCTGCTTTTATAGCCGTTCCGTATTTCTGGTATTTCCTAAAAATATCGGATATCGGAAGTTCGAAAAGCGACGACCTACTAATTATAAATGAGATTGAAGCCTAAATTGACTGAGTTGGTGAAATTCTGTCCAAGTCACATGAAATGTGTAAAATCTTTCAGAAGGAGACCATAAAAAACAAAGTTTTATAGAACTTTTAAAATTAGTCAAACAGGGTTGACCTGAAAATAAACAGAACCTTAATGAGGAGTTACAAAAATATTGGATGCCTAAAGATAAAATAATTAACATTAATTATGTCTGACTTAAAGGTAATAAAGAGAACTTACCTACATCTTTAAGAAAAGAAATATTTATTTTAATCCACTGGAATTATTTAGGCATTACAAAATCTCAACTAAGGGCTAGGGATTCCTTACTCTGGCCAAAAATAAATTCAGAAATTGAATAATTCGCTAACGATTGTCATACTTGTTTAAACTTTAGAAATTCAAATCCAAGGAATCTATTAGTTCTTCAGAGTTACGCGATAATTCTTGGGAGTTTTCAGTTTAAAGGAAAAAAATGTATTTAGGACTATTTTTCTAAATTTATAGACACAAAACCACTGGATAAATTAGACAGTTTTAATACCATCAATGTTCTCGTCAATTTTAGGCAAACCATTAGTTATTAATTCAGACAATGGGACTATTTTTAGTTCAGGCACCTTTAAGAAATTTGTTAATGAGTGGAACATTAAGCATATAAGCAAGGTCCTACTTTAGCTTAATTTAACGGTTTGGTTTAACGTGCCATTGAGACTTTTAAAAATTTAATGAAGAAATCTGATTATAATAATAAAGATTCTTATCTTTGTTTTTTAGAGTATCTTTCAACTTCAGTAGATAATAACTTACCCTCTCCAGCGATTTTATTTTTTAATAGAAAAATTTATGTAGACGAAAGTAGCAAAATATCTTAGGGACAAGCTTGGAGAATGATAAGAATTCTAAAAATGTTAATAAATTTAATGTAGAAGATAAAGTAAGAGTACAGAATCTACATAAAACAGCGTGGCAGTCGGGCAGAGTCATTGATAAGTTAGAGAAACAGGGGACTTACTCTATCAAACTAGAAAATGGTGGTATTTTAGAAAGGAATATTTTTAAACTACCACCTAAGTTAAGTTCTGCAAATAAGATAACTGAGTTAAGACCTAAGCGTATTATAAAATATACCAAATAATTGGAAAATGTAGATTATCTATGAAAAAAGTGTTTTTCAATAAAAGAAGGGAAGTGTAGTGTGACCTATCTCTTAGAAGCGATTTGGCAAATCTAGCGTGAATAAAATCTGCCAACAAAAACGCGACATTATCGGGTGATGGTAGCCTGTCTTACACGTAGATATAAAAGTGAAATATATAGATTGCGGATCCTTTATAAGCAAGTTGGCTCACGCTTAGAAAGAGAAAGCATTTTCGAAGAAATCTTTCCAGTGGTGGTCAGGTGATAGAGGACAGGGAAATCCAAGAAAAACATAAATTTTAAAATGTTATAAAAGTTTTTGCTGCATCATCACTAGTTATCAATAATCTGGATACTACTAATAGCATACTGTTTGTGGATGAAAGCTCCTTTGTTACTATTGGAACATTGACTAAGCAAATCATTAGAACTTGTATAGCCAACGCATAGTCAGTGGCATTAAAAAGTGATTGTGTGTGTAGAAATTTTATTATTCCGGGATATTTGAGTAGACATTTTGATCCCCTTAAGTGATCCGCGAAGCCTGAATATATCGCCTTTGAATTTTTTTTTATTGGAGGCACCTCGCAATCAAAATTTAGAAGAATTAAAAAATTGAATATTTGAGGTTTTGCGTGGCATTGAGGTACAACAGTTGTCAAATGTTGAAAGGTGCTTCAATGATCATTTGTGTATATGGATATGGCTGTGAATGGCAAATCTTCAAACAATCTTTATAAATTTAAACCTTTCTGTGCCGAGTTCTTATATCATTTTAAAATATTATTATAGTTATGTGGATAAACATGATACAATTCATACAGACAACGATGTAAAAATATTCATCTCCCTCAAAGGGAGGTTATAAAAACGATAGAGTTAAAAGCGTTTTTTTTTTAATATAAAACAGTTCTTTTAGGTCTCCTAAACATTTTTTCACGCATATGGTATTTTAGTATATTTTTTAGGTTTCAGATTCCTTCTATTCTAAAAATTGTTTACATTGTTATAGTAAAAATGTTAATTAATTAAAATAAATGCACCGCATAAACGTGGTAAAATTAGGAAACTCTTACTAGTATGAGAGTGCCTTAAAATTAGGTAAACAGACATTTTTCAGATTTTTAAGTAATTTTTTCATAATCTTGATATGAGTCAGATTCATTTTCAAAATATAAAATTCGCATTGAGAGATAACCCGTGAGTCTGTTTCATTTATTACCCCTAATGTAGAAGGTAAGTTTTATTTCTAAACAAAATAATGAAATTTTTTTAAAGCACACTAATTAGCTCCTTCACAAATATGCACAGTGCACGGTGGAGGAAGTAACAGCCGAACTAAAGCACCTGAAAAACGGTAAATCTCCAGGCCCGGACAATGTCCCAAACGAACTGCTGAAGTTCGGAGGTGAGGCTCTGGCTGGACAATTGGCCGAACTATTCAACAAAATATTGAAGGACGAAAACACACCAACGAGATGGAGACACAGCATTACAGTCCCGATATTTAAAAAGGGGACAACCTCAGATCCGGCGAACTACCGAGGAATATCACTCCAAGACACGACCATGAAACTGTTCACCCGTATACTACAGCAGCGTATTCTCAGTTACACCACAATCAGCGAGGAGCAACAAGGCTTTCGGAAAAACCGTTCAACGATTGACGCAGTGTTCGTTGTCAGACAGGTTGTAGAGAAAGCAATAGAGTATAACAAACCAGCATACCTGTGCTTTATAGATCTGATGAAAGCGTTCGACAGAATAAGGCTGGAGGACGTAATGAACGAGCTGGACCGCAGGAGAGTGCCTCTAAGCATCATAGAGACGGTTAGAAAGCTCAACACAAACAACACCACAATAATACGAACAAAATCAACAACAACAGAAAAAATAGAGCAAAGCACAGGGATACGACAGGGAGACAGTCTCAGTCCACTGCTGTTCAACATAATAATGGACAGAATAATAGAGCGAGTGTGTAGGGTGGAGCAAGGATACAAGATGGGAAACCAAAAAATCAAGATAATATGCTACGCAGACGATGCAACGCTATTCGCGGACACCGAGGACGGACTGCAATGGCTTTTACAGGCATTTAAAAAAGAGGCCGAGAAATTCAACATGGAAATATCTACCATCAAAACAAAAAGTATAGTGATCGCCAGGGAACCACGGAGATGCAAACTAGAACTGAACAACACAATAATAGACCAGGTTTTCGAATTCAACTATTTGGGAACAACAATATCACCATATGGTGAACTCAAGAAGGGCGTACGAGACCAGGTAAACAAGGCAACCAGGATAGCGGGAGCCTTACGAACAACCATATGGAAAAATGCACACATATCAATTCCAGCAAAAGTTAGAATATATAAAGCATGTGTCAGGCCCGTAATGACATACACGGCAGAAACACGAGCTGACACAGCAGAGACTAAGAGGATGATGCGAACCAATGAAATGAGAATATTGAGAACGATCACAGGAAACACACTCTGGGATCAAAGAAGAAGCAGCGAAATAAGGGAAGAATGCAAGACGGAAGACGTGGTAAGATGGACACGCGCTAGGAGACGCTTCTGGAACGAGCACATATCTAGGATGGAGAACAGCAGACTGGTAAAAATCGCCAGAAATGGAAAACCAGCATCCGGTAGACCGCCGGGACGGCCCCCCAAGAGGTGGAAGGATAGCTGGTCGTCGGCATCTCAGGAGGGACAAAGAAATGGGTAGAAACAAGCCTTAGGCTTTCGCAAAGAAGAAGAAGAAGACAAATATGTAGAATGATTGAAAAAAACAGTCTCTTCCTGTTTTTAGGCATCGAATCCTAACATTATTAATCTGAAGTTATTCTCTAAACAGAGTGTCCTAAAACTGTAGGAAATCAAACGATGCATCACGTGGTCATCTTTAGGCTGATCTTGAGTCATGGTAATTTCAATATTAAGTTGATTTTTTTCAATGAGAACCCTAATTTTTTAATGCAGGAACGGAAACTAGGAAATTTTCTACCCAACGATGGAAACCACAAGGAGGTGAAATATCATTTAACGCTCATTGAAGATTTCCTTTTTCCATGAATTCATATTAGCCGACAACTCAAACACAAATAGTAATAGAAAATCAAAAAACGCATTTCATGGTGACCTTTGAAGTTCAAGACCATAGCCGGTCTTACCTACACTAGCTGGGCCATAGGAGATCTTGCCTTCACTGGCTGGGCCGTAGCAAGCCACGATCTTACCTTCACCGGCCGGATCGTAGCCGGTCTTGCCTTAACTAGCTGACCTGTAGCAGATTGCGTCTTGCCTTGATTGACAAGACCTTATCAGGGCTCGCTCTCAGTCTATATTCACTTAATTTGAATTTTACATCAATGTAACTATCAAATTCATTTTCCCATCCATGTAAAGGCAACTACCTATACTTAAAATACTCCACTCTTTCCATATCTTGACACAAAAGTATGGGTTCTCACTCGAAAAAACTATATTGACCTTAAAATAACTTTGAATTATAGTTCTAAGGTAACTATAAGATACGCCATTTGATTTCCGGCAACTTTTGTACTTAAAGTTTTTGTTTATAACCCATTGTTTCTGAGTTAATAGCTGACTACATCGATTCGTGAGAAAAATGACGTCTTCAAATTACATTTTATCTCTATGTTACTGATATCGTTGTACAGGAAATTTTCCCCATTTTCTTTTTGAATTCATTTCAAATTAAGTTTGTAATTTATTTGATTTAAAAAATATATTCTCTACCTTATCTAAAATATAACTAAAATATTTTTAACTGTTTTTTTTTTTAATTTTAGGTAATCGGAGTTTCTGGAACAATTTCGTCTTGATCTTATTAAGGCCAGCAACAAACAAACCTATATAATACATATAATTAAGGAGTCAAATAATTTTGTATCTTGCAATCTGTATAGTACATAATAATAATAAATAATAACTATTCTTTGTACTAAGTGTCTAAAAAAGTCAGTTTTACAATGTTTATTTATTTTAAGGGCCTA
Source organism: Diaprepes abbreviatus (assembly GCA_034092305.1). Taxonomy (NCBI): domain Eukaryota; kingdom Metazoa; phylum Arthropoda; class Insecta; order Coleoptera; family Curculionidae; genus Diaprepes; species Diaprepes abbreviatus. Next base: position 1,103,237 of record JASJET010000026.1, read on the forward strand.
CTTAAAAGAAAATGAATTAAATCTACGCAAAAAATTATACTGAAAGAAAAAAAAAACATTTGTCGAAAAAAACTTAGATAATAAAATATTGCACAAGTCTGATTAAAACTTGCCAAGAAAAAAAAAAGAGGACTGAAGACATAAAAACATATAAATACAGAAGTCGAAAAATCGATAAAAACGTTTTTTTTTCAAAACAGTCAAAAAATTCCATATCTAATTATTTCCAATTCATTGATCTAGTTGAGTATCCGACATGTAATTATTTCCAATTTATTTTTCCTTTTATTATTATTACAAAATTTTAAAATTCAATAAAAGTAAAATATTAACAAGTTAAAAGGTAAGAAATCTCTTGGGAATACATTATCTTTCAAAATTATTTTCTGGAAAACTTTTAAGTTTTTATAATGTTAATCATAATATTCTTGCCTTATTGGACGATCATAATTGATTACAGATTCTACAACTACGTTGTATACCTGGAGGGTTTTAACATCAAAAAAGACCTAAAGTTGTGTAAATTTATATATGGTTCTTATCAGCTTACTAATTAAAATACTAACATCTCATTTAACGTGTGATAAGGATTGTGTATTTTTATTTTACATTCTCCTCCACAATCGATATTATTACATGTATGAATTACTATACTACAGTTATCCTATTGAATTTGTAGCGATTTCATGTAAAAATTTATTGCAGATATCTGAAAGTTTCATGTCGTAGGGGCACCCAGTAGATGATAAATACGTAAAAAAATACAGCTGGTTTTTTATAAACAACATCCAAAGTCGGAAAATTCGATTTTCCGTCCGTAGAATTTTTCGGTTATATTTTAGAGAAAACAAATGAAAGTTGTGGGTATTGAAAAGACCTTTAATTTCATTTATTATACGTCAAAATCGATAAATAATTTATCGAGATAATGGCGAAAAACCACCTTTTTTGCACTATTTTATAAATGTTAATAATTTTTGCAAGAAAGGCCAAAAGTGATGTATAACCCCTTGATGATAAGGCCATTATGTGCTTTTATAACTGTGCGAAAGCTGGACCAAATCGGTTTAGTAGTTTATGAATAATTTTAATTGTTTATTGAATTGAATGTTCAAACAATTGTCCTTGCCCTACGCCAAAGAAATGTAACGAAATATCAACTTTTTATAATAATGTTGTGCGGTTTGATGAAGTAGGAATTATAAGTAACAGTAATTTAAATCAATATACCAAAAGATATTGGGAAAATACTAATAATTAAGATTTATGTTCAACACGGTGGTGCTCCTAGAAGGGGCGGATCCAACCTCTCTCTTTGGGAGAGGGGGCGATGATATCACAAAAGTACAGTATGGAAAGCGAAAACAAGTTGTCTACGGGGGGGGGGACAGACACCGGCAACATTCCTATTTTTAGTGTAAAAAACAGGGTCGGGTCTATTTTTCTGAATTTGAAGCTCTTGGAGAGGGGGGGCGCGATCACAAGAAAAAACAAGTTGCGGACTGTGGGGGGATGCCAGCAGAATACACATTCCTAGTATAAGAGGTAGAACCGGGTCTATTTTCCTAAACTCAAAGCTCTTGGGGGGGGAGGGTATCGAAAAAAAAAGTTGTCAACGGGGGGGGGGGGGGAGTGCCAGCCGCATACACATTGCTAGTATAAAATGCAGAATCGGTTCTATTTTCCTGAACTTAAAGCTCTTGGGAGGGGGGGGGGGGGCGATCGCAAGCATATACATTCCTATATTCTATTCAAGAACTAGAGAGAGTAATAAAACTGTTACCAAAACCTCCAAGGTACCTGTTCCAGTACCGCAGGTAACTGAGGACTGCCGTAAATCTAATTATATTTAAATATTAAAAGTTTTTATAAATTTACTGCAACATTAAAATTTCTGATGGTTACATTTAATTTCAGTCAGTGAACAAAGTATACATAGTGTGTCCTTAGTGATTTATCTTGTTTGCGTTTGTTTTTATATATTATTTGTGATTAATGAGATACCCAAAAGATATGGTTTCCACCCCCATATTTATTCCAAAATCGTTAAACCAAGGCATTTTTTCTTCAACAAAAAACTTATTAGGATGAATGTTTATGATGCCTAAAGATATAAATAACTAGATAATAATGATATGTATCGAATACTGAAGGAGAAAAAAACGATTGGAATTGTTAATACCCCCAAGTCACATTCGATCACAGGCAGACGAAAAACCTCGTTGGAAAAGAGATGAAACTGCAATAAAATGAGTTGTACATACATTTTATTTTGAGAATCAGATCACAATCGTCGACAAAATTCTAACTAAAATCAATGAAGATCGCGATTTACCTGAAATTAGAACAACTGAAACTGCTCAGAAAACTTAATTTTTGCTGGAAAAAACCAGGTAGAAGATCTATTCTTATAGATCGTCCAGAAACTGTCCAGTGGGGAAGGAAATATCTCTCTCAAGTAAAAGGTAGAGTTGCTAGAAATAACACAACTTAAAAAACTAGCAATTTAACTAAACTTTTGAAGGATTTTTTTGAATAAAGTTACTGTGGAAAATTGGGAAAAATCCATATACAAAATGTGGAAACTCGATCTCAAGATGGGTGAGATAGAGGAATCAATTATAATTAATTTGAGCGAAGATAGCTCTACTGACTTTGATTAGGAATTAGATACATAATGTTTACCAGTGTAAACACAATTTATTACTTAAATTTTTGTTTTTGTTGTATTTTATTGTTTGATGTTGTTTATATATTTTTTAATTTTTTTATACATTTTTATTTTAGTATATATATATATATATATATATATATATATATATATATATATATATACATATTTAGTTCCAATTAGCCGTAGGTTTTTAATTATTTCGTTATTGTATTTGTGTCTTTTTCTTAAGCGTGTAGAATTAACATGTTTATTTTATTTTTTTGAGGCTACAGTACAATAGAAATAAAAATCAGTAGATCTAATTTTAACTGCTGCATATAAAAACTAATTACATTTGAATCCCTTTTTAGTGTTTAATTGTAATTCTGCTGATGGCTTAAGAAATAAATAAACTGAAACCTCAGATGTCCTAAAAATGTTTTTAATTAATAATAAAATGACCGATAGCCCCAAAAATATTTTAATATTATATGGACGAATTTATTTTTTTATATTTGCCTAACTTTTTGTATTTTTGACAATGGGTATTTTGTAAGTATTTAAATTATAACTTATAATTTTTTAAGAGAATAAGGCTATGTTTTAGTCTGAATGTGCCTAAAACTGTTTTTATGACAAAATTAAAAATAATAAAAATACAGTTGTGATTTGTGTTAAATATGTCGAAATTATTTACATTTTGTAATGTATGTGAATTATTAATAAATCATAAGAAATAAAATAATATCATAAAAACTTTTTATTTTAAGTTTATTACCGAAATAGTATTCTATGCCATAAATACTTAGTGATAAAATAAACCTCCCTCCGACGCTTATGACAAGGATTAAAATCCTTTTTATCACTTCACACTTCCAAATTCTATTGTTATCCAACCCAAATAGCCATTATTATAGACCGGTATTTTTGATTATAAAATTTCTACACAGGTAATTTGCGAAGAAAAAGGGTGAAAAATGATTTATTACTCTCTCTGGTTCTTGAATAAACTATAGCATAAGAGGCAAAATCGTGTCTATTTTCCTGAGTGATCGCTGCACACGTAAATACCGGTGAGGTGACCGCCACGCTTTCCGGACCTAACACCACTAGATTTTTTTATGGGGATATCTAGGAAATGAAATATATAAAGAAACGACTAATACTCAGGAACAACTTCTTGAACTAATTCACGCACAAACACGTGCAGAAAAATAAGAAATGTTCATATTTTCAACGCAGTAACATCTGTAAGAAAACAAGAATTGTCAAAAGTGTAATGAGAATATTGGGGGCTCTTTTTGACTATCCTTATGGTTAGATTTTTTTTTAAAGGATTATGTTCTGTTCATGTTCTGTTTTTTTAAATACCATTTTGCCATTGTCTTGTGTTGACGTTAAATAAATAGTAAATGTATCTGTTAAGTTTAAATATAAGTATCATAACACCTTCTTTTGTTTTTTATTCATGGTTTTGTTTTTTATTCATGGGCATTACGCATAATTCCGCTGGCTTTTTTATTTTGAAATAGACTGTGATATATTATAAATATAATTGAAAGCGCATTTAAAATATCCAAATTGGAATGAATAACTTTTTAATCACACCTAGTATTAAAGTTGTGATTACACCGTTAGATTACGCTTAAAATATTAAAAAAAGAAGCCGACCCTTTTAAAAAAGAATATTGTCTGGCAGAATCTAAATTTTGCAATTGTACACTACTCAACTAGCAAGATATTGATTACAAATCGCGTAATAATAAATTTGTAATACGATAACTGTACTTAATATTGTTTTTTAGGCATTTATACCTTTGGTGGTGGTAAATTCATTTTATATAAGATGGTTACCATTGATAAACCTCTCTCGAAAACACTTATCCTTGGAGACAAAGATGAGCACATTAAAAATGAAGAGAAAAATTATGTTTGAAGCTAAAAGAATGGAAAGATTTTTTGTATTTGACTTAATGTTACATACAACAACAATACTAATATATCTAGTTCATCTTTTTAAAGATCCATCTGATATTTCCATTGTGTTTCTGTTGGTAGAAATACATTTTCCACACTTCACTTTTCCATTATTATTGTTTTATGAGATTGTCTCCATTTGTTAATTTTAAGATTTATTCCATATTATGGAATAATTATTGCTTGTTTAATGAAATATCAGTTTTATCTAATAAATGAATATATTTCGAATACTTTTAATAATAAACTAAAGTTGCCTGAGAAAAAATATCATACTTATGTTAAAGAAAATCTTCTATTTGTTGTTAAATAACATCAAAAAGTTGTGAGGTAAGTCCTAACTACAATTAAGCAACACCCCACATGGTTTTCTCTGTATATATCTGAACACTTGTTTAGAAGTATTTTATTTATATTTTATGTTAGTGTTTCTACATGATCAGGCATTTCAAAAATCATAAAAATTTTGATATCATCATGTAATAATCCAATGAAAAGAAACATTTAGCTTTGCGCAAATTCGTACAGATATTAAATACACTATTCCAAATAAAACATAAAAAAGTCTCTACCGATCCTACGTCTGCTAAAAATTTTATTCTAGCTCAAAAGCCAAAAATATATATTTTTCGAATTTTTCTCGTAAAAAACAGTAAGTGTCTTAAGCGGTCTGTATACTTCATCGGACGTTCAATATAACTAAAAATAGGAAGTATTGCTTTGCGTGACTCACGCACTAAAATACGTACACATTGTATAATTCTGAATAAATGTGCATTCAGTTCCTAATTCCATTCACCCGTATAACCTTGAGTATCAAATGTTACCTACATCATCGATGTAGGATATCGATTACACCTTGTGTGGGATCGAGACGAAACATTTAATGTTATTTTTGATAAATACGTTCAATATGTACATAGACATTTTGGCATAGCGTGGTTGTAGTATTTGATGGTTAAACTGATTGTAAGAAAAATAATAAAACTGCAGAACCACGTCATCGGACTACAGAAACATTTATATCTTTTTATTTCTTATCGCTTTATTTCAATGTTATGTGAAAAATTTCAGTAAAGCTAGCTGATAATGACTCTGATGTCCTTATAATTTGAAACAGCAATAGAAAAATTCCATAGAACAAATACAACTCTCATTGTTGGTGAAGATGTTGATTTGTTACTGCAACTGGCCGCACAACTCCAGATAATAGGGTCTTTTAGTTTTAAAATCTATTAAAGCTCAAGTACAAACAAAAATATATTCATCGGAAAGTTTATCTGCATATCCAATAGATCAAGCTCATATTTTATGTTGACATGCAATAATTGCAACAGCAGTAATTAGATTATTAGAAAAACTTGATGACTTAATTGAATGCCCAGAAGTTTTTTTTTAAAAGATTGATCCTTTTAGAGAATTCATGATCACAAATGGGATTTGCTTCCCTTTTGGTGTATATGGAGTTCCAAAAAAATTGATTATATAAACAAGTATAGAGATTTAAGTTTTGTAAAAAATACATGGAACAAGAAAATGGTACCACTATCTGGTCTTCCTCCAACATCTGCTTCTGCTTATCAATATTTATATCGTATATACTATCAAGTTGAAGCATATCTCGGTAAATAATTGGACCCAGAAGACTGGAGTTAGAAATTAATAGATAACAATTTGGAGCCAAATTCAAACTTTAATCCCACCTACTCTAGAAAAACTTCTTAATACTATTATTTGTATTTGCAAGAAGGGTTGTAGTAAAAGTTATGGCTGAAAAAGTCGGATTATTTTGTTCACCAGTATGTACCAATTGTCAAATGCAGACGTGCATCAATGTTAAATCAAATATAATAGATGAGTATTCTTATGGTATCAATGACGAGATGGACTACACAAACCCTAAGTCTTTCCGCCCAATCAACCTGATCAATTCTTTACTAAACACACTGAAAAAGATGATGGATTGGCACATCAAGGAAGGACTAATGGTACAATGTCCCTTATATTCTCTACAATTTGCGTATCAAGAAAGGAAATCTAAAACGCTCTGTAGAGTGGTCAATCGACATTAGGTACATTTATCCATATTGAAAGCGCGCTTGACAATACATGTTACGATTCGATATATGATACTCTGAACCGACGGTAATCACATGGGTGAGAACAATGTTGACTAATATATGTTGAGCTTAACAATGTTACTGTTAAAGTTATTCACAGGAAGGAGTTCTAGCGCTTTTGTTGTGGAACCTTGTGGTAGACAACCTGTTGAGTAAATTTAATGAGGCTGGTTGGTCTACACAGACCTATGCCGACAACTTGGTCATTTTGTATCTTGTTCGAGTCCTCAGGCTCGGAATAATCCCGGGTAAATTTAATGTCTAATCTACATTAAATTTAATGATTTTGTACCAAAACTGGTAAATAATTTACATTTACTTTGAATTTAAAGCAATTTATTCAAATATCAGTTCGTTGTACATTAAATTTGATTAAACGGAATCGTAAATTTCAGTAAAGTAACTGAAAAGATATTTCAACGTCTATACATTAAAATTTATTTACCTATACTCTAATACTAAAGGAATTTACATTATTCAATATACATTACATGAGATTCCGGGAGATGGCGTAACTTGTATTGAACTTTTTGTTTAGTATGATATAAGTTGTTTAAAGGACTTAATGTTCTTATGGTGAAATGTACATGTCTGCCCCTTACTGATGCAAATCTATGACGAAAACCGATCTAGATGGACATTACCAATGGAAAAAATGTCCACCTTTTCCCGGTAGTTTCAAAATTTTTTGAACTCATATTAATGTTGGTGCATTAAATATGTCATAGCATATTTCAAATTCAATGAACACTGGCTGTACATAGTCACCTTAAAAAGTAATTATCAAACTTTAAATTTAATGTATGATTACATTAAATTTAATGGAATAAATAAATTTAGATTGATGTAAATTATTAGATTTAATTAATTACATTTAACGCATTTATTAAACGTTTATAAAATTTGCTTCCAACACATTTACATTAAATTTAATGCATTTTCTTTTTATAGTGTATGTGGATTTTTGCTAAAGTAATCATTTCTTTTTTGTTTATTTTAACTGGATTATAATAGATTTTTTATACAATATGTAAGAATTCAAAAAAGAACAACCTCTGCATTTTATCTTTTTAGAGGAGCAGTGATTTGCATTGTGGTATTTGCAATTTTTGTAACTTTTTCCGTAAGTTTCGACTTTACCCACTTTTTCCCATTTTTACAAAATAACAGTAAAACACCTAAATCTTTCTCAGTTCTTTTGATAAATTAAAGGTTATCTTTCGTCAAATTAATTTTTACTCATAATGATGGTGACAGAATTTAAATTATTTAACAAGACTATGAGGCATTATTAAAATAATATTATTGACTAAAACAGGCACCTCACATGCGGTATTGGCCAAATCCCGAATTTTTGCTAATTTCACGAAATATTGAACAAACTATTCGCCAAGTTCTGAACACACAGCAACCAACATACCAGCATGAAAGAGACAACATGGACGGACACTCGAATGCTGGCTGATTTGGGGAAACATTTATCAAACTATTCGCAAATTATTTCCTATTCATGGCCTCAAATACAGTTATACCATTCCTTAACCTTAAATATGGCAACATCCGGAGAAGACAAATAACTCAGGCCAACAAGGGTAAAGTAAAAGAAATTCTAGTATACTTTTCCGAAGGATTATGATGCGCTGAGTTTGAATATGACCAAGTAAAATCAAAATTCCAATCAAATTTTCTATGAAATTTGTAAACTGGGCCGCCAAACTTTAATTACTTTGAAATATTGTTATGCAATGAAAATCCATAGTTCTCTCATGTAGTGCTTCATTTTTACTAAAACTATCAACTGTTAAACTGTTTTTTTTTTGACTGCCAACATTTTGTCGCACAAATGGCGGCAAATTCAAATTTCAAGGGAATTTTGGGAAATTCATTATTCAAAATTTTTGCCAACTCAAGTTGTTAGTTAGACTTAATCTCCTAAATTCACTGTATTTGTAGAAAATTCAACTTTACAGCTGGTCAAATGCAATTCTTTTTCCCCTAATTTATTATAGTTCTTTTTTAAATTTATTTTATTCCTACTAAATTATATTGTGTCTTATAATTTAGCCATGGTTTAGAAAACTCCATACTATCAGTATATTATTAAAAATAGTTTTTAAAGTATAATATATTTCGTTTATAGGACAAGATTTTGAGAACAAGGTAAGTTCTTAAATATTGAAGTATTTCATTAGATCAATATAGTAAGGACAGTGATTGTTTTTATTTATTTAAATCGTGATGTTTTCCAAACAAGAAAAATGTTCAATTTAAAAGTTGTAAGGTTCGAAAAGAGACAACTAACAGTGATATTGACTTTGACTTGAGTTCTGAATCAAGTAACTATTGGAAGCGACCGTCGAATAACAATAATTATAAATCTGGGTCATAAAAGTCATAAAATGACAAAATAGAACAACAAGGTGTAAAAATCCCGATAATATTGTTGAGTTTGAACAACTAGTTACAAAGCTATTAATCCAAAATGATCTCTTGAAAAGTACAAAGGATATAAACATTCAAATTGCAAATTTCGTCAATCTAGCAGCTAAAAATGCCACAGGAAATATAAAAGAGATAATAAATTGAGTCACCATACTACTCAAAACAGACGAAAGTATAAATACCCAGAAATGACTTCTCCTAAATCAAGGCATTTCAAAAAACATAAGAAAACATGTAAGAAATTATAATTGCATATAAGTTACAAAAACAAAAGAGGGAAATAGAAGTACAAAAAACTAAATTCAAAAATAGAAAAAATTAAATCCTAAAGCTCAAAAATAAGAAGGACAAAAACAATAAGCAATGAGCAGTTACAACAATTTGTAGAAAAATTCTATACAGAACTAAATGGAAGTAGAGACAAAAGAATTAAAAAATCAAATCAAACAAAAAAAAGCACATTGAAATATGCAATCAAGGTTCCGGAGAGCTTTCTGACATAACAACGGATAATATCAAAGGATCCCTACAATATATGAAAACTAACAAAGCTCTAGGTTAGGATGAAATAATGATTTAGACAGTAAGCATGTAGGGTAAGTTCTAATTAAAAAAAAATAAACAAATCAATCTTGTCTACTTTATGCCTGCGTACCCCAAAATTGGAACAATTTATAAATGATCCTGATTCATAAAAAAGACGGTATGGCCGTCTACAAAAGGTTACTGGCCTATAAGTCTATTGTCCGACTTATACAGACTTTTTACAACTGGAAAGCTTGATAATTTTCAAACTCCAAAAGATGCTAGTTTTCGGTCGGGATACTGGTGCTTGTCTTTGTGGATTTCCCGAAAGCCTTCGACACAATCGAAATAAAAGCTTTTTTAAAAGCCTTAAACCAATGTCGTACTGACTACAGGTATACCCGTTTGCTACAAAGACTAAAACAGGCAACGGGCAAATTAATCTCCACATAAGTAAATAAAAAAAAAAAAAAATTATGACTAATCTAGTAGTTGGAGGTAGATAACAATATCATGCAAGAGGTCAACACAGCAGTTTTTGGGCTACCAAATGAGGCTTGATATAGATAGCCAAACCATAGAACTTCCACGAAGAAATAGCTCATGGTAGATTAAGACATGTTATCAAAAGCAAAATACCCACAAATCCATCAAGGCAGTTCGTCGTGGGACACCCTGTATTTAGGTTAGTTACATTTTGAATGAAAAAGTCCTCTTTGGTCAACTAAAGGCAAGTAAATATATATCTGAATGTGGCGTTTTCTGTACTCTCCATTTCTGCAATTAAAAAAGGTGATCCCAATTTGAAAAAACAAATTGCCCTTGACATAGAATGTCAGTATTAAAGTCATCGTTGGATGTCTCCTTATTTCTCTATCTTATAAACTTATGATATATATATATATATATATATATATATATATATATATATATATATATATATATATACATATATATATATATATATATATATATATATATATATATATATATATATATATATATATATATATATCAATTATTTTATAATTTTAAGGCTGAAAAAATTCAATTTACTTCATATGATCTCGAATGGTACACATGGAATCTCGAAAATCCAAAAAATTTTATTACGTTGTTCTTATACAGCACCAAATCGTTACCAATAGGCTTTATGTCCCTAACGGTTAATCACATATTTTTGAAACGGGTAAGTTTATTTATTATATATATTTTAATTCTGTATCTCTTGGATAGATTTCTGTTAAATCTTACAACCTATATCATATAAATAGAAAATAGATACAAACGAAGCTAAAGTAGTTTTTTTCGACTGTTAAATAATACCTGAACAACTTATTTGTTCTTTTTATTATTTTTCGCTCCTTTTTTTAACTCTTGTCTTTTTTCTCGCTTGGTGCATACATTATTATTAATGTGACAGAATTTGATTATAGACTCTTGCCGATGACATATTGAGGTAGCATTAATTATCTTATCTATAATCATTTTTGTCCCATATCAATTAGTTACTATTTTGATAACCTACAATTAAATATCACAGTAATAAAGACACTCTGGAAGTCTGGTCGTTCAACTTCTCTCTTGCCGCTTTAGTACCAAACTCTACGGTTATTAAAGCTTACCACAACCATGACTCAGATCTTCAGGACTCAGGAAAGGCTGCTCATTCGTTGGTCAGTAGACATCTCTTGTTTTGTAGATCTCGCAGCAGCGCGCCCGCGAGTTTATTCGCGTGAAGGTTTTAATTAGATTGAATAAAACAAGTTTCTCAAAACACTTAGTCTATTAACAAATTAAATAGAATAAAACGAACTATTTACAATGAGAAACTTAAATCTAATAACAATTACGAAAAACTAACATAATTGCTCTTCTCGGCCGTTATTTTAACCAAAAATATAAAATCCAATTTTGAAAAAACACGTATAAATAACTTAATAAAATATTAAACAAAAAAAATAAAGGAATAAAACGCGAAAACAGCTATTTATATTACTTAAATCGAACCGTATGAAAATCGCGAAATGCCCTACTAAAATAACACACGATAATCTTTTAATTTCCCAAATTAAACAAAGACAACCTTCCCTCCCGACGATTATACCCGTGACGTAATTACTCTACGTCACTGGTACCGTACTACCCGACATTCAAATTGGAACTAAAACTTACTATTCCTTAAAACAGTGTATTCAATCTTACACCCCCCCGACACCCTTCTGTTCGAAGATTTGGGAGTTTTCTTACTGAAGACGTTAGTTGTACCATACCGGATGTTTGATTCACGAATTGACCTGTGAGCATCTTAAGCTTAATTTTTATATAACACAATTGATAAAACTATTCTATTTCTCCCTATAACTAAAGGAATAGGATAATATAACGTCTGTGAAAAAACCTGAGTGCCCTTTATTCATAATGCTGGTATTTGAATCATTCTTTCTTGCAATCAGGAAAAACAAACGCTACGTACCTCCTTTCACAGATCAAACGTTATATTACAGTATAATGAGTTTATTTAATTATTCTTTTGTTTCCTAATAATGGGAAAATCGTTCAATGTTTTAAAACATTTTAACGGTATTCCACATACCATATGTTAAAACTACCCTTATCACATCTGGTTTTATATACTTAACCAGGGCAGGATTACTTGGACGGATTTATAGGCAGTTCTAAGAGAGGGTCTTTTACGTCTTCATAAATTAACTGACTTTATGTATTTTTTTTAAGACAACATTTAAACGACTAAGATCATAAAAGTTAAGTTCGATAACTGATTTATTTATCCTTTAGACCTTCGTGAATAGTGAGAAAAAAAATATAACTACCCTATTCCCACGGCATATCTATTCACAGAGTGATTATTTAATTATTTATTTTAACAAAATATAGTTGACATTGAACAATGAAAATAATTAACATTTGTTCCATTACATTAATTATTAATATTTTCCTTTTAATCGTATGTAGCACAATTTTCTAATATTCCTTTACATTATATTACACACATTGCGTTATATTGCAACCTTTTTATTTTTATCTTTACCTTGATATACTTGTTCCTTACTTGTATTAAAGTTCTCGTTTCTTTCCTTTATTGTTTCCATCATCGGGTATTTCTTCTTTGCGCTTTCAATTGCTACTAATTTCCCATTCTACTCTTTCACTTCCATATACTTCGATTGACAATTAGCTTATTATACTCAAATTTCTTCTTCGGTATTCGTATTGTTCTAAATTTACCTGGCTTTTAATTTCTTCATCATTTCAACTATAAAAACCAAGTATTACTCACTTTCTCTCTTTGTTGGTGTTTCAGTTCAGTTCAGTATTTCTTCCAAACATATGTCCCTGCATACCAGGTAAAGGTTTCCTCTTCCCACCACCGTCAGATAAAAAATTATCAACATCTATTTTCAATTAATTTGTCCCTGTAACCTTACCATTACTGACCGTGTAACTTATGCCGCTTATCAATCAGTGCCAGACACAATTATTAAGTCAACTTTTTGAAAGGGTTTTCTAAACTGATCGATAACAACACGTGAAAATTTCTTGTTCACTTTGCAATTTTCACTTTCACCTCTCGCTTCTCACTTTACATACTCGCACATTACTACTTCACTGAATAAATTCTATTTACCTAAAAAGTTTTTGTGATACCTTTATAGAAACTATTTTCATTTAAAACTTGATGAGAGAATGTAATTTGTCCCCACATGGGAAACAGTTTGTCTTGGCCGCTTTGAAGAAATTTTTCTTTTCTCATTATTTTAGTTACGACTGAATTATTTAAAAATTCAACTTTGGACAAATGTAGTGATACTTGTTGATCGATGTCTAGGCCTCATTAGTATCTTTATATTTTACCATAGCTGCAGGTCATTCGAGGCTAATCTCCATTGCGATTTTAAGCAGCCTTGCTGATTAAACTTGCCAAACTGCTTCCGGTAACAAAATTGGATTGGGTGCTAGGCACCCTTTGAGAACATGGTCAACAGTTTCGTCTTCCTACAGACACCATCTGCAAGTCGGTACACAGCTCTTTCCCTCCCCACGATTCAATAAATCGGGACAGATAGAATTAGACAATCGTGAACCCCATCTTTGCCAGACGTTGACACAAGAGTCAGATTGTGCAGTCCTTCCTCTTCAGGCTTTTAAATACATCCTTGTACTTTGAAACCAGTCGCAAAGTTTCAACAATATAATGAATCATTTGAAAATAAGCTTTACAACCCCTAATTTTTTGTTATCTTTATTTCAGACAGTAAAAGGATTGTACCGTTTTGCAAGTGTTATGAAATCTCTAGCTTCTAAATAGATACAAGATACTTCGAATAAAAGCAACTTAATATCTAGAAATAAATTTTTAAATAAAATATATAGGACTGTTGACGTAAACTAATTGATAGTGTAATACTCTCTTTTTATTGAGATATGCATCGGTATTTCTTCTACATCTAACTAGGAGTTATTTATTGTCTAGTTATCGAACGGTTACGTGCCGTGTACCACCCTTTCAATTGGGATGCTAAAGAACCAACTTGTACCGCACAGATTGTTACAATAGAGAATCTGCATATCATGTGTAATTGCTCTCCAGAAGTTACTAATCTATACTTAAAACCCAACGCTAGTTCATATCTATCAGCTAGTTTACATTCCTGGTACCAGATGCATATAGTTATAACTAAATGAATACGACCGATAAGAAGGAAAACACTTTGCTCAGAATATATGTAAATCCACAATAGACAAAAAATGAGAGAAAAAAGGATGATGGTACTAATAATACCGGTTCACAGTAGTACCAGGAAGAAACAAGGAAAGGATGCTCGTAATAGTGACACCTGATACCTCTTGTTATGTTACTGTGTTATTTTTTAATGTAGAGAGATAACTTACGACCTGGAACTTTCCTGTTTTAATAATTGTATTTTGAAATCGCTCATAACTTTATTGTATATAACACATACGAAATTGCACCAAATTTTTTTGCAGATATCACGGTATGAAAATACTTATCAGTGTAATAATAAAATGTAATTTTTCCATAATACAATATCGGTTATTCCACATAAGAAATTATGTTAGTGTTGTCATGTCACAAAACTTTCATTATTATCATTGATTGAAAGAATCAATACTTTTAATCAACCGTATTACCTACAACGAGCTGGCCAAAGAATATAATCACTTAATTTTGATAATATGAAGCTGATGATGAAATTATTTTAACGAATTGATTTCGACAAACGTTTTTTTTTTTCATTACATTTTAGATCTGCAAAATCATAACTTACAATATTGAACTAGCATTACTTGTTCACATCCATGATACAATAATCACATACAATGCCGATACCATAATTTTGTCTTTCCGTCGTTCGTATATTCATAGTAATTATAATCATTTTTTTCTAGAGTAGAATAAACGTCTATTATTAGTTCGTTAGATCTGTGTTAGTTATTTAATTTTAACAAATATTTTAGCAATAAGTTTATAATATGGGTAAATGCACTCACTTAATGAAATAAAGCAAAGGCAACATATTAGGTATTCGATTATTTTATTTCTCCTTTTTCTTTTCATTGCGCATCTGTAAACTTCTTTTTTAATAATATTTATAAATAAATAACAGTTCGTATATGCATGGTGTCCGAAAAATACGTGTATAATGTTTGATGGCACATTCTTAACATCAAGATTGGTCGATTTAAGCCAACTTAGTTATATCTGATATTGCCTTACCTTTGAACGCGCGTGTAGGACTAAGATGGACTCTTGGCATCTTAACGCTACTGTAATTGGTAAAATTATTATTATCTTAAACACATTCAAGTTAATTCGAACAAAGTATAGATTGAGCTTATTGAACTCTCTGAATTTTCTGCATATAATTTTGTCATAATAACCACGAATGCACACCAAATATAAAATTTGTCTACTTCTGTAGGAATTTTTTAGAAAATATTGGAAATAGCTATAGAAATATGCTATATAGATTGATAGGTAATTTAACTTTCTATTCGTTACAGTTAAAAAGCAAAGTTCTCCAGTTAAAAAAAAAAAGATTTTCCGAATATTTTTTTAAACAAGATTTTGCTTACTTTTTTACTCGCCCTGTATAACTTTATTTCAGTATTAAACGTAATTAATTATGAATTTATTTCCTGACAAGCACTTGCAAAAATTTTAGTGGTAATAGTTTAATACTGAGATATAAACTTTTTACAATGTTACCGTTTTTACTCCCGCAAATTACCAAATAGTTATTACCTTAAGAAAGGTAAGAGATAAATATAGAACAAAAAAATACAATAAGTCATTTAAAATTTGAACTTTGATATTAGCTTGTGATAGATTTGGTAACATTACAACTTCAAAAATATTTTAGGCATTCAACAACTAAAATTTTAGAAAAATATCTAAACACTTCTAATACGCCATCAAGTTTGGCGCACCCTGTATATATATTTACTGAAAAATTTTATGGCACACAAATAATTACCTCTCACTAAATTTAGTAAAGTTGATACAAACAATCCAGTTCATTTAGAATATAAATTTAATTAATTAATAATAAAAACGAAAAAAGTACATTATATTCTTATAAAAAAAAAGTGGGGATCATCAACGAGGTAATTATAGACTCCCTAATATAGAAACTCCACAAACTATATTAATGACAAAAGCAATAACTTTTAGTTTAACAATAAATGTGGTGGTGTAGAGCTAAAGTCGTTTTTAAAATTCCAAAAATACGTTTTCTGTATTCTAAATCAGAGGTTTTCAAACTTTTTGTTTCATAGACCACGAACCACTTTTTTTTGGGTTTTCGGTACCCCCCACCCCCGGTCTTCCAAATATTGAATTTTTACTATTACAATCAATTTTAAGGTGTTTTTGACAACTAAAGTCTGATGATCACGCACAACGCGGCGAGTTAGAAATCTATCCTTTTATTTTACCCCTCAAATTTTCTGGCAAGTGAGAAATTATGCGCAGAACGCAAAAATCGCTGTTGCTTTTATTTTTCTTTCAAAACATCGTGTTACATTACTTTAAATTTTATAATTTTAATAACCGTATAGTTGTTATTAATTCCAAACTTTATCCTTAACACAAAAAGTTTAGAATTGTGCGAAAAGCATTATTTTTAAATTTATGTCCCCTACAAATTATTGATAATAAATCTCAGGGTAGGTTACAATCTGAATTTAGAAAATGTGGTGGGAAGAAAGAATATGTGTGTGTAAAATAAAAAATAATAAACAAAAATGTGTTAATAATAAATATAGTGTGATGTTAAAAAAATAAAATACTACAAGGTTGTCCAAGTTAAAATTATCTTATTTAATTATTACTAAAACAAAAATTCTTTTAAAAAAGAAAACTTGATAGTCTACCTCGAGATATATTATTGGCACTCTGCAGTATATAAAACACAAACAAATTTACTTTAAGTTTACACAAAGGCATTAAATTTATTTTCCATTGTTTCAAATAATTTGTTATTTTCATTTCTAATTTCTTTTATTGACGAATTTATTTGGGTGATGTTGTTATTAAGATCAGACATTTTCACATTAAATTTAGTAAGGATTCTAATTCTTTTTGTAATTTCTCATCAAATACCTTTGTAAATTTCCCTCGTCAAAAGAAGTTTCAGATTTGGTTTTTAGATGGTTTAATTGCTTTAGTATATCCTCGATTTTTTCATTATTTTTTATAATTTGATCTTTGAATTTTGTTTCAATTTTTTCATTTTCGTTTTGAAAATCCTCCTTCAATTTGTCTTCTAAATATTGTAAATTTGATTTATATGCATTGATTTTAATTTCAAATTCTTTAATTTGTTCTTTAAATTCATTAACTTTGTCGGTATCTTTTTTGTGAATGTATGGTTGTTTCTCAACTCTCATTTTATATATAAAACAAACTATTTATATTCGGTATTGTGATGTAACTGGCTAGTTATCACTAGGATTGTGACTATATATAATGTTTCCATCACATAATAAACGAATCATTTACAAGACAAACAGCAAAAGGAAAGGAAGTGGTTTAGTAAACTCATTAATAAATAAATTACCCTTTGAATTGCATATTCCTGGTTATAATTTTTGTGGACCTGGAACAAAATTGGAAAAACGATTGTCAAGAGGTATAAATTTATTGGATGAGGCTTGTAAAAAACACGATATTGCTTACTCACAATCAAATGATATAAAAAGAAGGCATTTAGCTGCTAAAACATATACCTCGAAAAGCACTTACAAATTATGATTTACTTAAATACGTTAAATATTTACAAATTCCCAACTGTCGTGGTATTTTTATGAGGGATAAATTACCGAAAAAGATAAAGATAATTGAAAGTGCAATTGTCAATTTAGATAATCATAGTGGTGCTGGTACTCACTGGATAGATAGCATATACAAAAAAAAAGGAAAAAACATAATATATTTTGATAGTTATGGTAATTTGCGACCCCCTTATGAATTAACTAAATATTTTTATAGCGACCAAAATAATAATATTGTTAATTATAATTATAACAGTTATCAAAACTTTAACAAAACAACTAAAATTTCTTTATAACCATATATAACACGTAATTTTAGTTTATTATTAAACACATTTTTAAAGTAAAATGTCATATAGTTTTGTTCTTAGCGGCAATTCCGCTATTTTAACATCAGAGTTACATCCTCCAATTTATTTAGATGAAGATGTTGAATATGTTATCGGTCTTGTAAATTTCGAAACATTTAATGCAATTCACAATATTGATGTTGGGAATAATGTATTAATTCATGATGAAAATTTAGAAATAGCCATACCCCCAGGTAGCTATGAATTAGAAGACATAACAGATTTAAAAAAAAACACTTGGATGAGGATAAAATTAGTTTTAGTCTTTATGCAAATAATAATACTTTGCGTACACATCTTAAATGTTCAGCCCCCATAACTTTTCGTGAAGGAACTATTGGTAAATTATTAGGGTTTAAAAATGGGCGATTGGAAGCCAACATTGAACATATATCAGATTTTCCCGCAGAAATAATTAAAGTAAATTCAATAAATATAGACTGCAGTATTGCAGAGGGATCATATTTAAACGGGAAACCTGTTCATATAATACACCAATTTTTCCCGAGCGTTGCTCCAGGATTCAAAATAATTGAGTCACCTCAAAACGTCATATATTTCCCAGTCACTGTTAAAGTAATTGATAAAATAGCCATTTGAATAATAGATCAGGAAGGTGATTTGGTTAATTTTAGAGAAGAAACCATAACCATCAGACTACATCTTAAAAAAGTAGATGAAAGATGGTAATATTATATAACAATAAATCTGCAAACTTTACTAGAAAATTTAATAATAAAAACATTAATAAGACAAGAAAGAAACCAACTTCCTTTAGTAGGAAATCAAACTTCCAAAGGTTAACACCTTCTAATAGAAAATTTCTTCAAAGTTTGGGTTTTAAACTTAAATAAAAATGGATTATTTAAATGTAAGAGAAAATGTATTGGTTGATGAATCAATATTAAGCTGGGAAATTCTTTCTTTCGATCCTTTTAATCCTACAAAACTCGGACCAAATGATGAAATCAGAATTGCTTTGCAACAAACAGGAAAATATCCTTTACCTTGCAAAAGTGAAATTTATGTGGAATTGCAAGTAACTAAAGAAGATGATTCCCATTTAGCTAATACTGTTTTAATTAATAATGCTCCGGCATTTTTATTTAAAGAATTGCGCTATATTTTAAATGGTGTTACTATCGACTCCGTTCGGGATATTGGTATAACTTCAACACTTAAGGGATATATTTCATTTAATCAAAATGAAAGTGCTAAATTGGAAAATGCTTGTTGGTATCCGAAAACAAAATCTAAAGAAAAAATTATGATTGATGATAAAGGTAATGTTTCATTATGTATACCATTAAAGATGTATTCAGGATTTTTTGAAGATTATAATAAGATTATTCTTAATTCACAACAAGAACTTATTCTAATAAGAAGTAATGATGATACAAATGCATTATTATCCAGTAATGAAGATGAAAAACCCAAAATTAAAATTACAAAGTTGTGTTGGAGAGTTCCTCATCTTACTGTAGCGATTCCGCAAGAATTAGCACTTACTAAAATTATTGACAAAAATAGTGATATACTAATAACCTTCCGAAGCTGGGAATTAGTTGAATATCCAGAGTTATTGGAAACTACGAGGCATAACTGGCCCGTAAAAACATCTACAAAAGTCGAAACGCCACGTCATGCTTTGCAGAAAAATAGACGTGATAATCTAAAAATGGATATGAGTAAATTTGATCATTGTAATTTAAGAAATATGAATGTCTTTTTAAATTCAGAAAGATATCCTTACAATGATCTTCAACTTGATTTTGAAAATAATAAATTTGCTACTCTGTACGAAATGTTTACAGACTTTCGTCAAGGGTATTATAACTCTCCAGTGGAACCAATTTTTAATCCAAAAGAATTTAAAGAAAATGCTCCTATAGTTTACATTAATTGTTCACATCAAAGAGATTTACTACAAACAG
The DNA here is from genome assembly GCA_034092305.1 of Diaprepes abbreviatus. Classification (NCBI taxonomy): domain Eukaryota; kingdom Metazoa; phylum Arthropoda; class Insecta; order Coleoptera; family Curculionidae; genus Diaprepes; species Diaprepes abbreviatus. Next base: position 1,123,557 of record JASJET010000026.1, read on the forward strand.
GTCCAGTAACCATGAGAATTGAATTTGAAACCAAGGAAAAAATTCCCCCTAAAACAGCGGCATATTTTGTTATAATTCATGATAAAGTTTTCAGTTACAATCCATTAACAAAAATTGTGAAACAGCTGTAATACAATTTCCTTAAGATAAAATACTCCTTTTAAACAAACCGCTACTTATGCTTAAGAGCGCATGCGTCAATTTTGATATTTATTAACGTAGCCAAACCAGAATTCTTCTTTTATATAATGTCTTACGAGATTTCAGTTCGAGTATTAGATTTTCAACTTAAGTTGCAGAAATTAAAAAAACAAATAAGTGAATATCAATTAAAAGTAGAAATGATCAAGGAATTCAAATATTTGAGAATATGAAACTTATTCTAGATCTTCAAGGATTCAAAATTGAAAATAATAAATTTATTGTAAAGGAATTAGCAGCTTACGATGGGCAAAAGGCAAGTCATTTTATTTTAAAAGCTCCATTTCCGATGGGTCATTTACCATCCTATTTACACAAACACGCTCTGTGGTTAATAAAAAATTACCATTGCATTGAGTGGTGTGAAGGATTTACGCCATTACACAAATGTGGAGATATTATAAGAGATTTAAGCGCTAAGGTGGACTATGTTTATGTAATAGGGGAAGAAAAGGCAGTTTTCGTAAAGAAGTTATCGAGATTAATGAACAACCCACCATAAAGAAAATGGATCCTTGCTGCTTTTATCATCAAAAAATACCATGTGTATGTGCATTATCAAATGTTTATTACCTTTACAACAATTTTTTTTATGTAATAAAAGACTTGATTACAAATTATGTGTTTTATTTTCTAACATTGTTCTAATACATGAAATATTATTATTTAATCCTAGTTCTTGAACTTTACATATTAAAATATCTATATTTTTATTTTTTAAATATTCGCTACAACATTTAGCTGCTAGTAAACATAATTCTGCATGTTCCATATAATTTAAAAACAATATAATATTCTGCGCTTCACTTTCTTGACCTTCATATGCATAAAACTCGGAACAGACTGCGGACATCAAAAACTCTTCATACATTTCTCTTATTAATAATTCCATAATAAATCCTACACTAAAACCTCCCTGTTTCTCAATATCTCTTTATCTCTCTCTTCCTCTTCTTAAAAAGTGACTGAATCCTATTTCCTTTATTTCATGAACGAACTTCGGCAAATTTTGTGTTTTTCTATAATTTAAACAGGCTTCTGCAGCTAATTGGTATTGGAAGGCAGTCTCATAATATACCTGTGCCCACTCGGGGTGCGTTTTCCTTAGCATTGCATTCTTTAATTTGGAATTTTGAATTTTAGTAAACTGTTTACCTAATTTGATTATTTCATTTTGCAAATTACCACTTATTCTTAATTTAACACTTTTCGTTATTAGTGCTGAATCTTCTATGTAAGCTTAAGACTAATTGTGAATGAATGTAGCTCGCTCAGATTCATTCCTTTAAAATACCATCTCCCCTCCAACTGCTGTGGTGGTTAGGAAGGAGGTAGGAGGTGGAGCAAAAAGAGGTGGAGCTTACGTAGCCAATCGAGATAGGGGGCGAACTTGGGCAGCCAATCAGAAACAAGATCATTCTTGGCTGACCAATCAAAAAAGTGGTGGGGGGTCAACTCAGAGCCCCCTATCTCCACTACTGATATCCAAGTATTTATTTTTAAAATGCACCATGAACTCAAGCGCATTATTTTATTCTCAGAAATACAATTATTCTTTTTATTTTGTTTTTAATTTGCACACTAGACGTTTTTCGAATTCAATTTCATGATTTTAAGGATTTAGTCTGCTGTGTTGGATCCGATAATTTATATTCTTTATTTTTAATATTAAATTCATGCTTAGCTACGTGAAAATTCGTTTATACTGATTTTCATCCATTTTGACCCACTGTGTTGTTAGAAGCAAGCTACAATACAACAGTTATGCTTTTTCAATAGAGCTAAATTGGTTGTTCGTTTCTGTCTGTTACATTGCCGTTATTTACATGTTCTGTTTTGGATTTTCCACATCTGTATATATTTTATTCAATATGACGGATCCAATATTACAGGATGAACATTTTACATTTCAAAATTGGTATTAGTGAGTTATTGGTGTCGTAAACTAAGAATTAAAAGTTAATTTTCTAGTTTTAGAGGCGTCTTTCATACGAAATAATTTACTTGTCTCAACTGCTTCGAAAATTGGTATAAGGAGGGTTTTCGGAGGCGTAGGTTACGAATGTAAAATCTAGTTCTTAAAATTTAAGATTCCGATTATCGCCAAAATATATATATATATATTGGACGGTTCTTGTGGGCGTAAATTACAACTTTAAAATTATTTTTTTGCGGATTCTTCTAACATTGGCTCTAGATAATTTTAGAGACATTCACTGTGGTTTACAATAATTTGTGCTAAAGTGGATACTTTTTTGCATTATTGATTTAAATAAATTATTGATGTCGCGACGAGTTCAAAATTTTTCTAAAAAAAATGAACCTCTCTTAAAGGCAAATAATAACAATATACATTTTTATATGGAATTAAAATTTTTGTAGTCAGCGCCAAATGTTACCCGATGGAACAAAAACTACACGAGATATAAACAAGTTGTAGTAAGAAAACAATCATGAATAAACTCAGTTATAAAATCATTCGTCGTGCTCTTTTTGTTAGTCACATATTTTTAGGTAATAATCTGACGCCGACTTCAAAAGTTTCAATTCTATGAAAAATTAATATTGTTTTTTCCATTTTTTTGCGCTTTTATAATGTAGTTCAACTTTTTTTATTAAAATTTAATATATTGCTTTTAACCAGCCAACGGAATACTCTTGAAAATATAATAAAATTAAGAAAAACAACTTTTATCACTCAAGTGTGTTTTTTTAATTACTTTGGCTATTTTAAAATATCTCTAAAAACACTCTAACAGTTTGAATGAAATATTGTCAAGCACTTGAAACAGTACATATAAAAATAATTTTGTTAAAAAATGTATTACCAACGGACTTTTTTACTTGCTACTTGGTAGTATGGATTTATAGGCAGTTAAATATCTAGTATAATTTATACATTTATATTTTTTCTGTTTCAGTTTCGTTTAGTATATAAATAAAAGCTTCATATCCAATTAAAAATATCTAGTTTATTCAGCCTCCGTTTTCGCGATAAAATGTTATTCTGTCGCTGTTGCTTATTTTCTAAAGCTATCGGATGTAGTTTCACTTATCTTCTGAATAATTTTTTCAAACTTTTTCAAATAGTTTAATGTTCTTGATTTATTTTACATATTTTGTTTATTATTGGATTCTTAAATTTAACTTCTTTATTCATTAACGTAATCTAATTTAAAAATTGAAAAACACAAGAATAAAGAAATGTTTTTTTTTACCATAATGGCATATATGGAAAATTTTGTTTAATTTCGGGAGACAACTATTTCTCTTTTCCATTTATTTTATCTCTAGGTTTATTTACCTATGTGTTTTTTTAGCAACGAACACCACTGTACCACAACCAATTATAAAAGTGAAACTTGCGTATTTACTTTTGCAACAATGTGACATCAAAAATAAAAATAACAAAAAAATCATAAAATAATGACACTCAACGTCAATAGCCTACGTTTAAAATGATTCCGAAACATATCAAAGAAACTCACATCGCCCAGCCCATTAGCATAACCAGATTGTTGCAGAAACTAAAAATGCATGCGTAACAGTATTATTTACTAAATAAAAAGTAGGTTGAATTTCGCTGCATTCAATTTATGATAACGGTTTGCCGGTGTCTTTGTAGTCTGGCCGACGAAACTCCAACTAATCAAAATTTTACGTCGCACCGCGATTTCAGCTTCTTATCCCTGGATAGTGTTGATTGTTACTCCAAAGAATTAGCTCGCTCTCGTTCGATAAACTGTCGACCAGTGAAGTCGTTCAAGTTTTTAATTGGAAGAATAAAAAAGTTATTCTCCAATAGCTCACGCTCAACTCGAAAAGCGTCTTGTGGTTGGAAACTTCAGTAATAAGTTATCCAACAGCTCTCTCGATCGGCTCGAATAGTGTTTTGTGGTTAGACAAGCCTAACTTAAAAAAGTCTCGAATTTGTTATATGATAACTTTCCTGTCTTTTTTATAACTGTAACGATTAAGGTCCAGAGATCAAAGAAGCTATATTATTAATTAAAGTGTTTGCATGCAAGAAGAAAAAACTTGTGTTATTTTGGTATTTACCAGTGGTCTTTCACCCTAACTACCCCCCATGAACCAGCGACTATTGTACAGTTAAACCCCCGTTTGGAAAAGCAAGGTAGAAAATCGTCGCTCCAACACAGATATTTACGAATGCCTTTCATGATTTGTTCCGTAAAAAAGTCGGTGAAATATATGAGAATTGCGAGAATTTCTGGAGGATATTTTAAACCAACCCTCAACAGTAAGTGCGGATAATCAGTAATATTTGTTATGATTTTAAAAAGAAGTTGTAAATCTTTATTTTTTCTTCTGTTAGCAAGGGGAGCAAATTCAGCTCACAGCATAAAGCAGTAGAATTAAAATTTTCTTATTACATGCTTGAGTCTATATACATGTGATTCATAGGGGGGAGGGTTCCAAACACAAAAAGCGTACATAGGATATATTTTAAACAGTTAACAATAAATGATGTTTAGGGATGCTCTTTCTGAATCAAAAGTGACTCCCAGGTCTTGCCCAAAATCTATAGTGGTCAATGACTTACCTCCAAAATGATAGTGCAAGTCCAGTGGATAGCGCAAATTAGAAAATTAGGAGAATTTACGCTTAGGGTTATACAAACCTATCCCATCTACTATACACCAGAAGGCAAGTCTGTAAAGGTCATATTGAAATTCTAAATAATCCCTGTAACTGTCGACGACCTTATACACCTTCATGTCATCTGCAAAAAGCAAAAAGAAGAGTAAGCGCATGATTTAAAGTAGATAGATACATCACTAGTAAATAATTGAAACAGTAATGGGCCAACCTGAGATTCCCGAGGGACTCCTGAAGCAACCGATATCTACGAAAATACAAAATCTTTCACCCGCAGTACATAACGACGATCACGTAAATAGCTCTGTATCCAGACAAATAATGGATTAGTGACACTCAGCCCCAGAAACATAATTAGCAGAATTACACGAGGAACCACATTGAAGGCCTTCAAGAAATCAGTATACATTGAGCGAACCTCAGATCCATTCTCCAAAGCTTCACATAAAGTCCCCGCAAAAGAACGCAGATTTATCTGAGTATTCCTGCCAGTACAAAAATAAACTGCTCAATGATTATAAATTGAAGAATGGAGGTAAGGAAGGCATTAAGATTAATAGTATTAACTAGGCTGATAGGTATTTAAATCTGAATGACTGCTTTGTGGCCGGTCTTGTGAACCGGAACCATAAAATTGGTTTTATAAAGTTCAGGAAAAGTACCCTATTGAAAAGATTCATTGAAAATGTAAGGTAGTAGTAGTTCATCCTTAAATTTCATAAGCAAAAAAACTGATTAATCATGACATATAAGTTTAATGGAAACCATATCGAGTGTAAAAGCTAAACTTTTTAGTTAATATGATCTATACCTTTTGTAAATCATACGTTGGGGCTGAATTAATCGAATTCTTATTAGTTGGTTTGGTTAAACGAGACATTTGAAAAAGAAATCAGAATAATTTTTCATAAAAAGCTTTCAAGCAAACAAATTCTTGTATAAATAATATTTAATTTGAGTTCAATCATGTTCATATTTACAGTGTTCAGTCTCAGTGTCCCAAACGAAACAATAGTAAAATTTAAATGTGGAACTTTAAAAACTATCTATTTCAACTTCGGGAAATGTTTAAAAGGAACTACTATGTTTCATACCACTAAATTTATTAAGAAAACAGTGACTGCAGTTTCAACTCACAGAGTCATTTTCAAACTGAATAACAAAGGTAGACTAAGTATTCAATACAAAAACATGAGAAATTTAACAATAAATAAAAACTACCTGAGATATTTCATTATTACAAAGGGGGGGTACTAAATTTTGGGAACTAATCATTATTTGGCGACAACAAATAACGGGAAAAACCCAAGTTCTGTCTGGTCATTAAGCAAATTTACATTTTTATTTCTACTATGTTTATATATTTCTAAAGATTCAAGAATATTTAACTTTTGGCCCTTTGTTGAATAATGTAATATGTCAGTGTTGCCCAAATCAGGAAAACTGTGGTTGTGTTCTAAGCAATGGTTGGCAAAGCTCGAGTCTGTTTTTTGTAGTCTATATGATCGGTGGTGTTCTGAAAGGCGAGTTTTAAAGCTTCTACCACTTTGTCCAATATACAAGCTATCACACTCTGAACATTTTAACTTATAAACTCCTGATTTATCAAATTTATTAATTTTATCTTTAGCATTGTAAAGGATAGTGGACAGATTGTGTTGAGATTTAAAGGCTACTTTTATGTTGTGTTTAGAAAGAGTATTAGCTATGTTTTCTGATAGGGCACCACAGTATGATAAAGATATATAAGATGGACTATCTTTATCATTTTTTATTTTAGGATATATTGAATTAAAAGCTAGTTGTTTTTGTTTTTTAATTATTAATTTCTTTATGGTTTGTTGGGAGAAATTGTTTGATACTGCAATCCTTTCAATGATATTTAGTTCCTCTTGAAGATCTTCTTCAGAGAGAGGCAAAGAGAATGCTCTATGTATCATTGAATTGTATGCAGCCATTTTGTGTTGTAAGGGGTGAAAAGAATCATTAGATATAGTATTACCTGTAAACGTTGGTTTTCTAAAAATTTTAAATTTACACTGATTATTGAGGTGAGATATGGTGAGATCAAGAAAATTTATTTTATGGTTATTTTCAGTTTCAAGAGTAAACTGAATTTTTGGATGGCAATTATTAAGGAATTGTAAGAATTTTTGAAGCTGTCTAGTAGTGCCTTTAAAACATGCTAGAACATCATCTACATATCTGTACCAAAATTGAACATGGTTTTTGCTTAAAGGGGAATTAAGAATTTTATTTTCTAAGTTTGACATGAAAATGTCTGCTAGGAGAGGGCTAAGAGGAGAACCCATTGGTAAGCCTGAATTTTGTAAATAAAATTTGTTATTAAACTGGAAATAGGTTTGTGATAGGCAAAGTTCGAAAGAGGACAAGATTTCAGAAGTAACTTTGGATTTGAAACAAACCCTGTCAAATATAACAACCATCTTTTCAGAATTCGATAAAAAAAGAATAATCAATATGAACCCACAAGCACCAAAACTTTATAGCCTTATAAAAAATCACAAACCAGGAAATCCCATTCGCCCAGTCGTTTCATACATAAATAGCCCCACGAGAGAACTCAGTATGAAACTAAATTCATTCTTCAAACAAATAAGCAACTTTAAACCAAATCACAGTTTAAATAATTCAGTAGATCTCGTCCAAAAACTAAAAAACATAAAAATCCCAGATAACTCCATACTAGTTTCTTTTGACATAAAAAGCATGTTTTCTAATATTCCAACAGATGAATGTTTTATACTCATCCAAAAAATCTTACAGGAACGAAATATAAATCCAATAGTTACTTCTGAAATCTTGTCCTCTTTCGAACTTTGCCTATCACAAACCTATTTCCAGTTTAATAACAAATTTTATTTACAAAATTCAGGCTTACCAATGGGTTCTCCTCTTAGCCCTCTCCTAGCAGACATTTTCATGTCAAACTTAGAAAATAAAATTCTTAATTCCCCTTTAAGCAAAAACCATGTTCAATTTTGGTACAGATATGTAGATGATGTTCTAGCATGTTTTAAAGGCACTACTAGACAGCTTCAAAAATTCTTACAATTCCTTAATAATTGCCATCCAAAAATTCAGTTTACTCTTGAAACTGAAAATAACCATAAAATAAATTTTCTTGATCTCACCATATCTCACCTCAATAATCAGTGTAAATTTAAAATTTTTAGAAAACCAACGTTTACAGGTAATACTATATCTAATGATTCTTTTCACCCCTTACAACACAAAATGGCTGCATACAATTCAATGATACATAGAGCATTCTCTTTGCCTCTCTCTGAAGAAGATCTTCAAGAGGAACTAAATATCATTGAAAGGATTGCAGTATCAAACAATTTCTCCCAACAAACCATAAAGAAATTAATAATTAAAAAACAAAAACAACTAGCTTTTAATTCAATATATCCTAAAATAAAAAATGATAAAGATAGTCCATCTTATATATCTTTATCATACTGTGGTGCCCTATCAGAAAACATAGCTAATACTCTTTCTAAACACAACATAAAAGTAGCCTTTAAATCTCAACACAATCTGTCCACTATCCTTTACAATGCTAAAGATAAAATTAATAAATTTGATAAATCAGGAGTTTATAAGTTAAAATGTTCAGAGTGTGATAGCTTGTATATTGGACAAAGTGGTAGAAGCTTTAAAACTTGCCTTTCAGAACACCACCGATCATATAGACTACAAAAAACAGACTCGAGCTTTGCCAACCATTGCTTAGAACACAACCACAGTTTTCCTGATTTGGGCAACACTGACATATTACATTATTCAACAAAGGGCCAAAAGTTAAATATTCTTGAATCTTTAGAAATATATAAACATAGTAGAAATAAAAATGTAAATTTGCTTAATGACCAGACAGAACTTGGGTTTTTCCCGTTATTTGTTGTCGCCAAATAATGATTAGTTCCCAAAATTTAGTACCTCCCCCTTTGTAATAATGAAATATCTCAGGTAGTTTTTATTTATTGTTAAATTTCTCATGTTTTTGTATTGAATACTTAGTCTACCTTTGTTATTCAGTTTGAAAATGACTCTGTGAGTTGAAACTGCAGTCACTGTTTTCTTAATAAATTTAGTGGTATGAAACATAGTAGTTCCTTTTAAACATTTCCCGAAGATGATTAACTACCACATAGTAACGGCTACCAGCATCAACTATCTATTTCAACATTATGACAACCACAGAAGTTCAGTGGCTAAAATTTCTTTCAAAATTTAACATTTTTTACAACTTTTAGGAGTAGAGTATGGTGAAAGATAAGGAGGTAAAGGTGATACGAAAATTTCATCTCGTCGCTATTTTAATTACAAAAAATTACTGTTATAATGTTAACTATTCTTTATAACAGTTAATGAAAGGTAAACGGTAGGAACAGAAAAGCTCTAAAAATTTAATGTAGTTTGAAAGTATGATTTATTGTTTTGATCTGCATTTTAGTTCTCAAAACAACTAACCAATATAGCTGATAAATTATAGTTGTTTTTGGAGAAAATTTAAAAAAAAATAGATGTATTACTCGAGGAACGTATCTCTAATCATTATATTGGAAACATAAAGTAGAGCGAACTGTAAAAGTAAGGGTAAAGGTTTAACCTGCTAACTAAACTTCGAGAAGTATTGATGAACAAAATATTATAATGTTATATATTTCACTAGTAGTTTAACAATTTACTCAAACTTAACATTTATTTACGTCACTTTGACATAGAAGTGTTTTTTCCATGGTTCTCTATTAAGAGGGCGCTGTCAGCTCGGTCATTTAATCATGTCACTAGATTTCTGTTTATAGGGTTATGTAAAGTTCAAAATGAATTTCACGCATCAGAGTACATGGAAGCTTAACAACAGAAGAAGACTTGTTTGTTCCGATTTCACCCCGGCAAAATAGAATTGCATAACCAAATCTTATAGAAGACAGGTACATACAAAGTATCTTGTCTGGTAGATGAATGACCCCATCAAGTCAGAGTTTTTCGCAAATTTGCAAAAATGATTCTAAAACGCCAGAATTGGCCATTGCTGTGATTGATTAGTAAAGTACTCAAATTACTTCTATCAGAGCAACTTCATGCATGAATACCCCTACTCTTAAGTATTCATATTTGTTTAATCCGAATTCGTAGTTCAAATCACTCCGACAATTTAGAGTTCTCCGTAAATCACGAAAACAATCGACAAACGACGAAATGGCTATTTTTCAGTTTGAGTGACAATTCTTACAACTTCAATTGCTCCGATTAGGATAACTTTGTATTTGTACAATATCAAGAAGGAACATAATTTATTTTATTCACGCTTGGGTAGTGAACGAGCGAAAACATGACATTTCAACCTTGAAAAACAAACAGAAGTGTACAATTTAGGGATGTTTTTGAATTTTTGAAATTTCAACTCTTTACAATATGACAAAAAAGTAAGAAATGTTGCTTCAAGGTAGGTATTAATTTTATGACCACATTAAAAATCTTCAAAACTGGCGATTCTATAAACATTCGGAGTTAGAAAACGAAAAGCAAACTTATGATTTTTTTGAACTTTTAAATCTTCAACTATGTTATCTCCTCGTGAGACACACTAAGCTTCATCCTAGCGAAAACAATACTAAAGCGGTAACTGCATCAGGACTACATAAATTCTACTGCCAAAACTATAACAAAACACAGTTATTTCGAACCGCAACACTATAAGAAAACACAAACAGGCTTATTGTATGTAGTACACGAAAAATGTGTACTCATGTGCATCCACACATACTCCAAGCACATACCAAGTCTTTATTACTTCTCATGCACATATATGTGACGGAATATCGTTTCTTATAATTTTAACTGTCGTCCGGAATAACTACAGTTTTTATGCTTCTGTTGTGGAACTATTGTAATTTATTCTATAATGTGTTTTTAGAAGAATTTCCTGTCGTCCATCTGCAAAGCAGCATACCTTCACTGGCATCCTTACCGTGATAGATTGAAAAGTAAATCTTTCTACCCGTTCCCATGCAGGGCAGATGTTATTACATCCAGAATCTATTACGGCAATAGTATTTTTGCAAATCTGAATATACAACTAGTAAGCTTAACCATTGCATATTGTTAAAATGACCAGGCCCCCATAGGGGTTATTCAAATTGTCAATCAAAAAAATGGATTATTTCGAGTTTTTTTTTTTATCATTTTCGCGGATTTACAGAAAGTCATACCCTGGTTCCGCATTTCGAAACCCGGATTTGTATTTAGCTAATTTGAATAGTTGGTTTTCCCTTTTTTGTCATTCCAAAAAGATGTAATGGTTGCTTCAGTTAAACACTTGATATCCTCTAACACTCGTATATTGTACTATATTTGTTACATATGAAGGTTTTAATAATACCTTATTTAATACACTTTAACAATTATTGTCTAAATAGAAAATAGAAATATAAGATTAAAACTGAACTTATGTCGAATTGAATGTCAAATGTAATGTGTCTCTGCAATTCCCAAAGAAATGGTTTTATACTTTCTTTAATTAGTTTTAATTATATTAGTCAAAAATGGAACATTTACGTATTTATCGAAGTATATGTCTACAAATAAATTTAGTATATCTTAAATTAATATTTTAGAATAATCTTGTGGTAATTGCAGGGTAATGAGTTTTTAATTATTTATACAATAAATAGTTACATCTTAACAAAGAACTTAAACTAATAAAACAATGGTTGGAAATTCTAGAACTATAATTTGTTTAAACTACAAGATACCTTAATAAGAATATTAAAATTAAACAGGGTCGTATCCAGTTCCATTACAAATAGTTGAAGTTTCAAAATTGAAAAATTTCCTTATATTTCAAAATTTTTGTTTTTTTTAAGACCGAAAAGATCACGTTTTCGCGGATTCATCACCAAAGCGTAAACCAGAGAATTAACATCTCTTCTCAATGTTATATAAATATGAAGTTATCCTAAATAGATCAATTCAAGTTGTTAGAAGTATAATTCTGTCAGAAAAACATCCAGTTTCAGCGTTTTCGAAATATTTTCGCAATTTACGTAGCGAACCCTGACATGAACAGATGATTTTGACTCTGGATTCGTATTCACGACAAAAGTAGGGGTAGAAAATTACTCTAATATGAGTAACTGTAATTGTTAGATTATGGCTCAATCCGAAAAATAGAAAATTTTGGACTTTTTGGATCATTTTCATGCATTTACGAAAATCCTGATCTTAGAGATCCTTTAGATACTTTTGAATGCTTTTAGATGTTTTTTATTTAGAGAAAATTTTGAAATATTAAATTTTGAATTTATTTTCACCATCTCTTTACAATTATTTTAACTATTTAAATTGGTTTTGTAAAATGAAAGGGAGAAAGAAGACTTCTACGATCATATTTATGACCAGTTACCAATAGGTATGTGCTGTGAAAGTGGTTTTAGTTTTAAAGTTTCTTTTTGAACTTGGCGGTACTTAGTTAATATTTTTTATTTAGCATACTCTTATAAAAGTAGGGATGTAGTAGTAAAACGCAAACAATACAATATAACCAATAACTAATACGTGTATCATTTTTATCATAATCATCATGACGTTCTTTCGAAAGAGAAGTACAATTAAGCATTGACTTCGAGAATCAAGTACTGATAAGATGTAATACAATTAGGTGATACAGCAAACATGGCACTTAAAATTACACTCAGACTTTTTTATTTTGTGAACATTTTATCATGATTTATTATCATTTTAAGTGATACAAAAATTTTAGTCAATTGAACTTTCATATTTTAGATAATATAATAAATACAGGATATTTCGAAATAAGTGTGAAAAATTGTAAAGAATCATTGTTGAGCTAATTTTAAGCAAAATAATTCATATAAACATATGTTTGATAATGCTTAGTTTTTAAGATACTCAGTGTTAAAATTTATTATTATTTTTAGTTTTTAAAATTATATCATTTGTTGTTAAAGATAATTAAGTCAAATTTGGAACACATAACACTTTTTATAGTTCTCATAAAAAATTATTATTATGTGAAATATTATACAGAGTCGTACTTTTCTCCGGATCTGTAAAATTTTGTCCTCTCGAACTTTTTCTTCAGGCACCACTGACTCGATTTGATTATTCAGTTAGCTTTCTCTTCTTATTGTAAAATTTTTTAAGTCTCCCAAGTTTTCTTCTATGAGTTAATAGTTTTTCTATAAAAAAAGAAAATACATAAGTAAAAAAATCATTTGTTTTAATCAATTTTCATTCATATTTGCTTTAACCAAGAAGGACTAAGAAATAAATTATAATAAAAGGTAAAAGTGCCTGCACTCGCTGGAGATGATAGGGATACAATAGATTTTCTTTTAAAATTCGGAATACTTATATTTAATATATTGGCAATTATTCTCGTACTTTTAGGAGATTCCTCTATTAAATTGTGAACAGCTTCCTATAGCACTACGATTCTTGTCTCCCGAGATCGTCCACAATCAGAAATTCGTTTTAGAAACGTACTATTTTGTCGTAAATGCTGATAAAGACGAGCAAATGTGTTATGATGAGGTAACCTAGGTTATTAATATAATTCAGCATAAATTCGTTGAGCTTCTAATGCATCTCCATTAGACCATAAACAAAATGCATAACTGACATTTCAACATTTATAAACTCGGCCATTTTTACTATTTTTTTTACCTACTTTACATTAAGAGTACATAAGATCAATCATACTTATCCACACAAATTATAACACATTACAATAAAAAACAATATGACAAATCAGGCGTAAACTTATTTGACAACAGCCTCCTATATCGTTTAGTCACCTAATAAACCACCCCTAGAGAACTTAATTGGGGATGCATCTGGACATTCTTTTTTTGTGGAAAAACTATTGACCTTTATGATGTTCGTTATGAGTAGTGAACATAACCCGATCCTCTTCATCCCCCCACTCCTCGACCTTGACCTTGACCTTGACCTTGCCCCGCCCCTCTTTGGCCCCGCCCACATGTCCTTGTCGTTGACCTTGAAAGTGCACGTGTGCTTTGGCCTTGACCTTGACCATGTGTTCAAGGTTGTGTGTGCGACCTTAACCTTGACACCGATCGAGTCGACCTTGACTTTGTTGGAGGTCATCTTGTGTGTGACCTTGAAGATATGTTACGTGGTTTGGGGGACCTTGAATGGTTTTATATAAGGTATGGGGCAGTTTCATTCATCAGTTGGCTCTGACTTGTATAGGTAGTACATGTGTTAATATTTGACAAATCATGGCATATGTTTGTGAAAATTACGGTTCTAAGTTTGCTAATAGTTATAATATGAGACGTCATAAAAGAGAATCGTATGCGGCGAGATTTAATGAAGTGCCTGGAGGAAAACGGCTCCGAATTGAAGAGTAGACATCGACGATTCCGGTAATTAATTGCGCTACATGTAATGTAGATGTTCCAATAAATCATATGTCAGCGCATAAACGAACACAACAACATAAAAATAATTCATGTTAGCCGGTATGTCATGGTGTGCAACTCGTTGAATGTGCCTTCAAAAGGAGAATTGCAACTTATCGGGTTAGCAGTGATATGGAGCATTCCGATTACGTAATGTTCTTTGCAGACATTAAATCCAAGGTGGTGGAACTTGTTAATAATTTATTGCGTGTGCATCATGCTTTAAAAGTTAACATGACAGCTGTTGGCGAGTACATGCTTCCATCACAAGAAATATTCAGTGAAAAATCCTTCAACACTGCTAATCAAATAATTAGTGTAGAAAGTGATTTGGATGCCGTTTACCATTCTTTCACCGAATTAATAAAAACGCAGGCGACAGAGTTCCAGGAGAAAGATTCAAGTATGGTAAAATCAAAACCCGATATATTAAACTGATTTTTATATATTATTTTTCTTGTTATAGGATGGGCTCTTGTGCGAATTTTATACTTGGAAGTTAGTATCAACAAGTATATGCCTATGGGTGGCTCATCATACATCAAGTTGCCATGTTCTATTGAAAAGAAAAGAGCTGTCGTCAATGTGATTAACCAGGACGAATTTTGCTTTGCGTGGGCTGTAACATCAGCATTGTTTCCTCCAACAGCAGCGCCTTCACAGAAGACATCCTACCCCCATTTTTCTAGAGTGCTAAATTTAACAGGTATGGATTTTCCAGTAAAATTACGTGACATTAAAAAATTTGAGGAAATGAACAACATATCAATTAACGTATACGGTCTGGAATCTAAATATGAAAATAATGAAGTAATACATGAAGTTATTGGTCCATTGAGGTATGCGGCAAAAAAGTTGGATAGACATGTAAATTTATTGTTAATTACAAAAGACTGTAGTAGTAAAGATGGCGGTGAACATTTTTGTGATACGACTTGTTCAAAGAGTCATTATTGTTGGATTCGGGATTTATCACGTTTAGTTTCAAGTCAAATTAGTTGTCAACAACATAAAATATATTTCTGTGATGGTTGCCACATTTATTTTAGTACACCGTCAGCTTTAACTTTACATCAAAGCTACGATTGTAACCACATTTTCACGCAAACATCCTCAGTGGATTTAAAAATCGATAAATTTGGAAAAAGTGTGCCGGAAAATATTTTAAAATTCGAGGGTATAGAAAAGCAAATGCGCGTTCCATTCGTGGTTTATGCAGATTTCGAATCTGTTTTAAAACCCGTTGAAACGGTACAACCAAACCCACGAAATTCTTACACTGTAAAAAGTTTTAAACATGAACTATATTCTTTTGCTTATTTAATTAAATGTTCTTTTGACGACTCACTTTCGAAATTTGAGCTATTTCGGGGGAATAATGCAGCTCAAGTCTTTGTGGATCGTATCGAGTGTGATTTAAGGGCTCTACATAACATATATTTAAAAGACATTAAGCCTATGAAACCGTTAACGCCTGAAGAAAAAAGGGAGTTTAATGATGCTAAAATATGTGGTATATGTGAAGGCCCTTTTGAAGAGGGTGAGATTAATGTACTAGACCACTGTCACATAACTGGTGCAAAAAGATTTGGTGCTGCACATTCCGTTTGTAATTTAAATTATAAATTACCCTCTTTTATACCTATCATATTTCATAACTTAAGCGGCTACGACAGCCATTTATTTATAAAAGAGTTATGTAAATATGGGGATAAAATTGGTGTTTTGGCTCAAAGTAAGGAAAAGTACATATCATTTACCAAAAGCATTTATGTGCACGATTATTTTGATAGTAAATGTGGAAAAGTCAAGAGGAAATATTTAAAGTTGCGATTTATTGACAGTTTTAAATTTCTGTCCACGTCTTTGGAAAATTTAGGCAGCGGTTTAAACAACGACGATTTTATTGAAACGCGGAAACATTTTTCAAATATCAACCAATTTAATTTGATACGTCAAAAGGGTGTTTTTCCCTATAGCTTTATTGACTCTATAGAAAAAATGGAAAATACATGTCTTCTAAGTAAAGATGAATTTTATGATAATTTACGGGAAGAACATATTAGCGATGAAAGCTATAGACGAGCAAAAGAAGTATGGCGCTTGTTTGGGTGTAAAACTTTGGGGGACTATTCGGACGTGTATTTAAAATCAGATGTGTTGCTATTGTGTGATGTTTTTGAGCAATTTCGGAATAATTGTTTAAAATTCGATAAACTTGATCCACCACATTACTATACACTTCCAAGTTTATCATTTGATTGTATGCTGCGTATGACTAAGGTAGAGTTAGAGCTCTTAACTGATATAGACATGATACATTTTTTTAAGAAAGGTATACGCGGCGGCATAAGCCAGTGTACAGAAAGGAAGCACATCGCTAATAATATTTTTTAACCAGACTATGACCCAACAAAACCTTCTTCATTTATAACATACCTTGATGCTACAAATTTATATGGTCATAGTATGTCACAAGCATTACCATATGGTGGTTTTCGATGGTTAAGCGAGCGCGAAATTCTGGATTTAAATATTATGGCTGTTGGTGATGATAGTTTACATGGCTACGTTTTGGAAGTGGATGTGCATTATCCGACTGAGTTGCATGATGCACAGTCTGATCTTCCATTTCTAGTAGAAAATATCATACCGCCAACAGAAAACGCCAAATTGCCGAAATTAATTCCTAATTTACAAGAAAAAAAAAATACATTGTACACTATAGAACTTTAAAACAAGCCATCGCCAACGGCTTAGTGGTAATGCAAACCCATCGAGTATTACAGTTTAAGCAATCAAAATGGCTAAAATCGTATATTGATTTTAATACCAATTTACGTAACAAGGCCACCACAAAATTTGCGAAGGACACTTTTAAATTAAAAAATAACGCGATATTTGGTAAAACTATGGACAATGTGGAAAATCGAAAGGATATAAAATTAGTAACACATTGGGATAACAGTGTAGGCAGAAATGGAGCTAGAGCACTAATATCCCGCCCCAATTTCAATAGTTGCTCGATATTTACCGAGAACTTTGTTGCTATACATATGAATAAAGTTAAAATATTGTACAATAAACCAATTTATATCGGATTTTCCATATTAGATATATCAAAGACTGTAATATACGATTTTTATTATAATTTTATTAAATCCAAGTTTGGCGATGATGCTTCGTTACTTTACACCGATACTGACTCGCTTATATTGAAAGTGTATACGGAAAACTTTTATCAAACTATATCAGAAAACCGCGAAAAATTCGATACATCAAATTACCCCGAAATTAATAATTTCAACATAATTAAATGTAATTCTGTAGTTAGTAGAATGAAAGATGAGTTTCCTGGTGATCCGATAATAAGTTTTTATGGTACCGGCGCGAAGGCTTATTATGTAAAGTCCATTAATAATGAATTAAAAAAATCCAAAGGTATCAAAAAATGTGTTATCGAGAAAGACCTTCATCAGGAAGACTATCAAAGAATTGTTGAACGGGGTGGTTTGATATTAAGAAAGACGAAGACATTAAGAAGTGAATTACATAACATTTATACCAACATAATAAATAAAGTAGCATTGTCACATACCGATGATAAACGTTATGTAATTCCCAATTCAACCAAAACTCTATCTTGGGGGCATGCAGACATAGATTTTTACAAAACAGACCCGGAAGAAAACTTAGCAAATTTAGTCACCGTGTTGGAATCATTTCTAAGTCAGGACAGCACGTAATCTGGAAAATCCATATTTCATTATTTGTATTGTTTTTATTATTTCTATTGAACATACAACATTAATACGTAACGATAGTATTGTAATTTTTTTTTTTAAATAAAAAACATGTATTCATTACTTGATTGCTTTTTATTGAACCTTTATTTTAAAATTATAAATATAATGAAGTGTCGACAAATAACAAACTGTAAAAGTTATTGTTGAAAAATTTGTCTAACAGTAAATTAAACGCACAGGTCTACGAGCAAATGTTTAATGTGAAACAGTTTTGCTGACAAGATCCTCCATAGTCTTTTCAATTTTCAACATTCTAGAGTTAAGTTCATCACGCAGTTCGTCTTGCCTAAGTTCATATATTGCAATAACAGTATCATCAATGTATCCTCTAAGTTCTTGACCGGTTTCAATTAATTTCTTGCGTACGTAACCTTCAAGTTGATTTCTGAATATATCTTTAATAACAATTGTTGAGTCATGTAAAGCTTTCTGCGTATCTTGCACACACTGAGCAAGGTTATTATCAACATAATTTCGTGCGGTCGCATCGTCTCCTTCAAGAGGTTCTGCTAAATAGCACAATCTTTTGCTTCCCATGTCGTAATCTCCATTAGGTGTAAGTTTAAAACCTATTCCTGAAGGACCTCGCATAAAATTAAAATCCTTAAATTTTTTTTTGCGACCGAACTTATCAATAGTGTTTACTTCTGACATTGTTATGTGAGACTGATTTGAAACCATTAGATTTCACCCTAATATATGGTTCTATTTCATTAATAAACGGACTCTGCAGAAAAATATGGATTGCAAAACGTATTTTAGCTGATGTTTAATAAATACACATACAGATTCATTTTACTATTGTTTTATTGAAAAAAAAATTAAAATATAACAAAAGATTGAGTTTACTTTTTATTATTAAAAAATAAAAAATATAACAAACAAAAAAATTAAAAATTAAGAAATAAAATACATGTTAATTTCTTCTGTACAGGTAAGCTTCTTCTATGACCCAATTTCTTCTCTGGATGGCGCGTTCATTAATGTCCTTGAACTGGTAGTAAACTAGTCCACAAAAGCCGCATTGTACAAATTTAACCCTGAAAAGGTCAATGTAGTTGAAGTCGTACGTAAGTTCATTTCGCCAGCAGATACCTAGTCTTTTACAATGATGACAAGTTAAATAAAAAGCTTTTGGTATATGACTGTATGTTTTGGCTGCTTCACTAGGTTGTTCATCAGTTGGCAACATGATGTTTGAATATGTTGTACTTTTCAATCGGTGTACTCTATTTATGTATTACTTTTTAAAATAAACTTGACAGGACCAAAAAAAAAATCCTTGAAAATTACAACCTCGAAAACGACCCTGACATTGACAGGTACTTTGACCTTGGCCTTGGCCTCGCATCTGACAAGTTTAGTACTATATTTATATGTTTCTTTAAAATAAACTTGACAGGGACAAAAAAAAATCCATGAAAATTACAACCTTGAAAACGACCCTGGTATTGCCGGTTACGTCGGCCTTGGTCTTGGCCTTGCATCTGACAAGTTTAAATATTATACTTAATGCATCGAACAAAAGGAATAAAGGTGGTGTAGTGGGGGAAATGGGCATAAAAGCAGACTTGCTGGCTAGAGCTCTTCACAGTTCGTCAGAACACCAAACAGTGCAGTACTAAGATAAAGTTATAGTGTGAGTTGTAATATCGAAGATGTCATCAAGTGTAAGGTCTCTTTTGGATGCTCTTGACGTGAGCTGCGGTTCGCAACAAGGCATGTTGGATAACATTAGTGGCTTGGAAGTGTTAAGTCCGGGGGTATTCGAGAATTGGAATGGCAGGGAGCAAGAAGATGCCGAAGACAGAGCCCTGAATGATGGTCGCGACGAAGAGTTGGTTCAGTCGGCTGCGCAATTCCTCGAATGTTGGACGGAGGAGAAGGAGCCGAAGATCAACGTAATAAGTAATGTGGTTGTGCGAAAAGCATCGCGGCCTAACAGGGAATCTTCTCGGAAAGATTCTAAATTAAAAAAGCTTTTGACTATGCGGAAGTCGGAAATCGCCGATAAAAAAACATTTTATTCGGCGATTAAAGGTGTGGGACAAGGAAAGAAGAAGAAGTTTAACTTTAAGCATCCCTCCACCCCTGTTCTATTACCCGACTTCCTGAAAACAGCACCACAAGAGCCGTTGTCGGTAGAAGTGCAAGTGATAGAAGGCCCCGATGGACAAACACCACCAACGCCACCAACACCGGCCAGCGTAGAGCAGGAAGTAGTGTCGGATGTAAAGTCTTTCCCAGCGCCACTGTCGCCGATATTGGGGTGACGGAAACCTATGAAGAAGTGGTTTAAGCGGTGTTTTGAAGGCGATGAAGTTTCCGCTGCTTCGTCGTCGTCGTCGTCGTCGTCATCGTCGTCTTCACAAAACGAAACCGCTTCTTCTTCTTTAATATATTCCGAGCCATCGCAACCGGAGTGGGTTGAAGACTTTACCAACTCTCAGAAGAGCAAACTAACAGACATTTATCGAATGAAAAAACACTTAGTGAAAAAAGTGAGTGCGTGTGACAGTGACATTTTAGAACTTGAAAGACAATTAGAGTTAAAAAAGATGGAATCTGCGCGGTATAAAAGACAATTAGAGGACTTTAATAAATTATGTAGTAGGTGTTAGGTAGTTGTAGGTATTAGCTTTTAATTTATAGTATTAAGTTTGTAAGTATATATATATATATAATAAAAAAAAGTCTTTGATCAGATTTTTATATTTTATAAAGAGAATAAAAATGACTTGACATTTTATTTTTGTGTGTTATTTCATATAGGCCCTGTCCCACATAATATTAGGTAATAAAAAAGAGTGAATAATCCACTAAAACTACGCAATAGCAATAGTTGTAAATATTTTTTGATAATATTTACAAGTATGCTAAAATATGGTTCAGTTTAAGAAGTTAAGGTTCTGTCGCCAGAACTTCTAATACTTTGCATCTCAATATTGTATGTTTTTAGGAAAAAAAACATAAAATATTGGTTACAAAGTATTATAACCAACTGAAACTACGATAAAATTATTTTGTGGTCCTGAAAAGGACCGTTTGGTTGTAAAACATGCGACTCTTGTGTTGTGTTGTGGAGTCGCACGGCCCGTCATCATCAACGGCGGTGGTGGCGGTGCTGTCCTCTGCATATTCGATGATGAACCGCCAAAGTTCATCCCATCTGGGATCGTCCGACTCCCACTCGAGACAATTCTCTGTGGTAGAATCTACCACAGGGCATTGGATGGGTTGTTGTTGTTGACTCGCAGACATGTTGAACTAAAATGATTGTATTAAGTATTGGTGGTCGTATATATAGAGACAAATTAATGGTGGGGGGTGAAAACAAATGTCGTATTACGTATTGAGACCAAAAGTTGTTTGTGGTCTCAAATACGAACGAACGATTTTGCTGGGTTCCACCAGCACCTAAACTTTTAATACTTTGTATCTAATATTGTATATTCTATACATACAATATTAGTAACAAAGTACTACTATGTGCTAAAACTACGATCAAAGTATTTTGTGGTCCTGAAAAGGACCGTTGTTGTGTGCCCTTAAAAAGGGTCAGGGAGAGTGTGGGGCTTATGGTGCCCCATCCACGCTGGTCGACCACCAGCTTGACGAATCGCAGGGGCCCTGCGGGTCGTCGGGTGTTGGTGATGCTGGAATTTCCAGCACCGCATCTTCCGTCGAGTCCGGCTCTGGCTGCGGCGACGGAGTTTCGAGTCTTTGTAAGACCCAATCGCCCGCATCGTTTAATTCCACTAGACCCGGATCGTGGTCATACACTAGCGGAATCGGCTCATCCAAGTCGTCCCAACGTAGGACGTCAATTTCAAAATCCACCTCTTCGTCGTCGAAGACTTGCAGGTCTCCAACGTTGTCGGCGACGGTGTCATCACTAAAGATGGATGAGCCTCGGCTGGCGGGTCTTTCTTCCTCCATGTTCATCGTATGAGAGTTGATGAATATATGACTGTGTAACTGGCCCAGTCTCATATATATAGAACTACGCCCACCCCACCAACGGATTCTAAATGTTGTGTATTGGTGAGAGCTTATAGAATTATTGATTTTTTCAAAAACTTTAAATAAGGAATTAGATTTGTTTTTTTTTTGTTTAGACAATAAGACTTATTCTTAATATTTTGTGAAGAATACATTACAAAAAAAAAAATAATAGAAACCTTGTTTGAACTGTTAACATTTTCATAGGTTCTCAAGCATATAACTTGGCACTTAAGCAACGAGACAAATCGTCGTTAAACGAATATCTCGCCCCATAAGTGACGATTACTAAACTACGATCAAAATATAATGTGGTCCTGAAAAGGACCGTTTTTGTGGCCCTAAAAGGGTCTGGGGGGGGGGTTGCCTACCGTGGAATAATACACAACGATATTAACACCGACCTAGGTGCAGCCCTTGGTCTTCTCATTGGCGGCACCGTCGCCGTTGCTGGTGGTGTCGGCGTTGCGGGTGGTGCCGAAGGTGCTGCTCCTGGTGCGGTACCCCCGCACTCCTCACACTTGCATATTTTGCCGGGCACGAATGGCCTGACAATGCCAATGATCTTCTTTGGTGTATCTTCCATCTTGACGGTCGAATGTGTAATGATGAAATAATTCTAATACCGTCCTCTATATACATTCAAAAAGTTGGAGGGGGTAAGGTAGAGTGCATATATGCATTATATAAGTTTGAGAATAATATGATTTTATAACTCACCGTATCTATGTTACGGACACAAACTACCCCCCTCCACTTTTCTAGCATATAGTACTAGACTTTCTCTACATTTTTTTCAAATAAATTTTTTTGATATTTCTAACCATCACTTTGCTACATATTTACAAAAAATGCAAATTATGCATATATTTTAATTATTTTCAGGCAAGGTAAGGAAAATTTTGGAAAAACGAGACGCGGGCGGGCATAGACAACCAGGAGAAGGGGCGGATTTATAAAAAACCTCTACAACTTTCCAAACCTTCCCCTACAAGTTTCCGATACTCCCATGAGACCGTCGAACTTCCTTTCTATAGATTTTTTGAATTTTTTAGTCTATATTTTCTTTATTTTCAAATTTTTCAAAATTTTTTTTTCACCATTGTATTCTCCTCAAAATTCTAGGTAATTAAAGTGCTTTTATTTTTTCTCTATCTTGAACGGTTCCGGAGTTACAGCGCTTTAAAAATTCAAATTACTAACTTTCTATAACCCTTTTTTTCAAATTTCATTTTTTCGAATTTTCAAAAATACTACAATATGTAGAAAAAAATTCTCTCTTTAATTTCCCAATACCGTTTTTCTCTAAATCTTCAACTTTAGCGCGTATTCAGCATTTTCAAAAAAAAAAAAATTATAATTTTTTTTACACCATCGCATTCTCCTCAAAATTTTGGGCTATCGAAGTGCTTTTATTTTTTTTCTATCTTGAACGGTTCCCGAGCTACAGCGCTTTAAAAAATCCAAATTACTAACTTACTATAACCCTTTTCTTAAAATTTCATCTTTCCGAATTTTGAAAAGTACTACCATATGTAGAAAAAAATTCTCTTTCTAATTTCCTAATATCATTTTGCTCCAAAACTTCAACTTTGGCGCGCATTCACCATTTTTCAATTTTTTTTTGAAAAATTTTTTTATACGTTTTTACTATCGAGAAAAATGTTTGCTTATAGTACTCGATTTCCTCTATAATTTTTTCTTATAACTTTTTCCCTATTCCTAACCGTTACTTTCCTACAAATTTTCTAAATCGTTGTTTTCATATTTTGCCTTAAAAATTTTTTCTTGTGTTATTTAAGCTCTTTTTTCCACTTAATAAACCACCATTATCTAAACTCCCGTACTCCTTTCTTAAAGAGCGGGCTTTTCCGTCCGCTTTTTTTTTGTTAGGTTTCAAATAAATATAAAACTACTACTTCACTCATTACAAATTTATTGATGCAAGTACCTTATTTTAACATTATTTTGTGTTACATATAATAGATATATTAAAATATAGATTTATTGGTCACCGAACCGTTTAATACATTATAACTAAAAAATAAGTCGTGAATAACTAATGCGTACACTTTAGTGTCTTTGGGGAATTTATTCTTTCTCGTTTGGAACTCCAATTTCACATCCACTGTCGATGAGTTAATCGCCTCTGGTTGATGACTGCAATTGATAATAAAAACGGGGTTTTTCATATATTCCGCGAACGTTATCATCGGATCGTTTATTTCGCGCCCGTAGTAGCTGCTTTGGAAGTTTTCGTAATTGTAATAGGCTGCTGCGTACAGTTTCTTGGCGAAATCTAAATTCCATCTTTCGTATGGATAAACGGTTGAATTCAGATACAGTCTAATGTCGCATACGTCGGCGTGGGTAAACTGGGTTGCGTTTTTTTCTTTCTTGTCGCAATTATTGCTGTCTTGAAACCCGACGATTATATAGCGCGGTCTTTCCAGACTTGTACTCGTTCTCAAGGCCCACACGTCGGAAGATGTTTGCCTTAAAGCTGGTAATTCATACAGATCCCATTTACGATATGCCATTTGAATACTGGCATTGTTTCCTCCTTTATTAATGCGAGACAGTATTTTCAATTTTTGCTTGTCGTCTGGAATGATGTGACGAATTTTCCATTCGATTTTGTCGATACTAATTTCTGCCTCTACTTCGCCGACGTAGCAATTGGTAAAAGTGCGAGCTATAATCATAATAAGCTCTTGTTTTACGTTGAAAACACCTTTTGCGTAATCTTCGGCGAATCCCATAAGATATTTTAAGGGTAATTTCCCGGAGAATACGTTACTTGCCGTGTCTACGATATCTTGGTTTGCTTCGTCGAGACCCCATCCGCACGTCATGAGAGAGCTTTGTTGCAAACTTCCGAATGAAACCATGGTTTTTAATGTCGTCGTAACTCCAGGTTTACGAACCACGGCGACCTGCTCACCTCCTATCTCGTAGCGAATTTCATCGAACAAAAATGCGAGGGCATTATTTGATAAAAAACATCTTTTCGTTGCGTCTATGGGTTTAAATTTTCCTTCGATATATATG
The DNA here is from genome assembly GCA_034092305.1 of Diaprepes abbreviatus. Classification (NCBI taxonomy): domain Eukaryota; kingdom Metazoa; phylum Arthropoda; class Insecta; order Coleoptera; family Curculionidae; genus Diaprepes; species Diaprepes abbreviatus. The sequence continues at coordinate 1,148,719 of JASJET010000026.1, forward strand.
TAACTTTCGGCGATATCCAGTATAATATCTTGAAAATTAATGGGGATACGGACTTCATCCGAATTGTTGAATGATGGAGATCCGTATGGTTTATACGTATGCTCTTCTAGACTAATAATGGAATTGTCCAAGATGGGCTCGGAGAAAACCTCTATTTTATCGCTGGTGGTGGAAATCATTTTCGCACTTTAAGACCGATTGATTTTAAAAATTTATAGTCTTCGGCAGATAACTGTTGAGATGTTTGTGATCTAACGTCTGGACGACGACTAAACTTGACGTTAACTCTTCTTTTACTTTTATTATGTTTCGGCGGTTCCCCCATCTTAGTCGACAGCACACACAATTGACGATTGAAGCAAAAACCCATTTCTATGAAAGTTTCTTCAGTTCCAATTTCACGATTATTTTCTCACCTTGAAAATTGATTAGATCACCGCTATCGTCCAAGATGCGAAGAGTAATGTTGTCGATAAACTGACGTCCTGCCGGCATTAACGGCATATAAATATTATTTTGTGGTTCTTTACTGATTTTGTAACCGGGCTCCATGTCGATATCGAATTCGAACAAGGTAAGACCTTCCACGGAATTCATATATGCTCCGGAAATTATATTACAATCTACGCGTATGATGCGTACTTTCATTATTTCCACCATCTCGGTTGATTCGTGCTTTTTGTCTCTTTTTAACACTGTATGATTAAATCCTAACATTTTACCGATACTCGCCTCTCCCCGGAAATCTATAGTATATTGGGATTTCAGTTCACATTTCAGCGTATTATTATTAGCGACCAAGTAAAAGATTCCATCGTTCTTTTCTTCAGTTGAAATCCTCAAAGCCTCCGACATAGCTTTACCTATCTCATCTATTTCATAGGCCCCAGGTGGAATCTGCAATTGTATCGGCTCGGTGGTGTAACCCTCCTTCATGTAGGCAAACTTATTGTTGCTTTCGTCCACATTAAAAATTGAATAGTATGTGTAAAATCCCAGCAATGCCAGACCATATTTGTTTTCTCTATTTAATTCGACTGGTGGATAAAAATCGGCGCTTAAGATGCTCGAGTGTCCTATTAGTGTGAACGTATAAGACATGACTAACCATTAAAACATCACACATCTCGGTTTTATTCTTAGCGGCAACATTTAAAAAGATTCATCTTCACACCTTTTCTCACAGCATTTGATAGTGATGTTTTTATGCTATTTTCTGCTTTTATGCGCACATCGCTGATTTTGCAATAACAACAAAATATTTTTCTAGCCGTAAGATTCTCATCAGCCGTAACCTCGTTTAAATTGCTGCTGCTGAAATAATGTTTGCAACCGCACTGATATTTTAATATATCGATATCACTTTTGAGGTGCTCGGGCAACTTTTCCCAAACGAATGGAATTTCATTTGGGGCTAATGCAATCATTACTTCCTTGGGCATGTTTTCTAACTGTTTCACGGTCATTTTCCTTAATCCACCTTCTAGATGAAATGCTTTCAGTGATTGCAACATTTTAGTATAGTTATTGCGATCCATTTGCGGTGTTAATGGTGACGATGATGATGACATCTTTTACGCTGATGATTCGACAAGAAACTTTAAGCACAAATGTCCACACCAGACTGTTCCAAAATCCTGCTGACGATCGTATGTATAGTAAATAATTTTTGATGGTTCCGATCCCGTTTGTAGATATCGTACCAATTCGATCGGTGGGGGTAAATCGCCGAAGCTGTCATAATATGTTACTTTAGAATTATTTTTTCTATAAGCTACCCAATGAGTCCCTGCACCACGCGTACTATCCAAATTCACTATTGCTGCTTCGTAACGTCGAGGACCTTGTCTAGGTAATGAATCCCTCATATAAACGCCTCGAAAGTGTCCTATTCTTTTCTTTTTGGTATATTTTTCTATATCGATGTTAGATAGTGGTCTTCGAGGTAGGGATTCAATTAGTTTTTTGATCTACGATTTAAAAATAATCCCATACCTTTACGATATGGCTTTAGAAACAAACCATTTCCTTTCGATTTTAAATACAGGCCGGCACCGGTTTTATCTTCGCTGCTTTTTTTACTGCTTTTATGGCGCGCACAATTCCCGCTGCCCCACCGGCTAATGAACCCAGAGCTGATAACCCGGCAAAAATTGGTATTAATGGTAATATTCCACCAGTTTTAGGAATCGGTATTATTCTCGGTGTACGAACCTTCCTTTTGCCACCTGCCGCTTTTACCGATCTACGTGCTGCCGACAGAGCTATTTTAGATGCATTCATGACATTTTTTTCCAACACATTTTTACTTCCGGCTTTTAATAATTCCTTTCGAACTGCTTGTCGAATAGCTGTTCCGAAACCGACTTTCCGAACATGTCGATTTTTATTAACACCTATCCTTTTTGTATGACGTGTGCCTTTACTAGATGTTTTTTTTTGTTGATAATGATGATGGTACACCCATACCAAAACGTTGTTTTCCTTTCATAATGTTTGTAACTAACCAAGCTGCTGTTTTTTCACCTAAACTGGAATCTTTCGATTTTACTCTCTTCCAAGCACTTTGTTCGAGCTCGTAATCCGCTCGATGTCTCGCACTTATGTTGTCTTTATTATGTAAATAGGCTAAATCGTGTTTTTTGCATGCGGCATCCAAAGGATTAATGCCTGGATCACCTCTTGTTACACGTTTTATTACTTTTGTTCCGGGTCCGCAATATTGATAACCAGGAATGTGTACCTCGAATGGTAATTTATTTATTAACGAATTCACAATACCGTGTCCAGTTTTATTGGAAACGTGAGACCGTCCACTTCGTTTGACGCTCGGCATCTGAATGACAGTTTTTGTGAAAAATTGCCTATAAAATATAAAATTTTCCTAAGATGCGCGTTATCGATCTTAAACAAAAACTTCCTATTGACAATCTCGATGAAAAAGTCGGACTTGGATTTGAAAAGAAGATAATGAAGAGACACGGTCCTCTACTTCCTTCCTCTATTCGCGGCCTGTTAATTGGTCCATCCAATTATGGAAAAACTAATGTCATGATTTCGCTGCTTACACACCCCCTTGGGCTACATTTCGAAAATGTCTATATTTACTCGAAATCTCTGTATCAACCGAAATATGAGTATTTAAGGAAAATTTTAGCACCCATCAAAGGTTTAGGCTACTATGCCTTTAGTGATTCCAGTAATATTGTGGAACCGTCCGATGCAAAACCAAACTCTATATTTATCTTTGATGATGTTATATGTAAAAAACAAGATGTTATAAGATCGTACTTTAGCATCGGACGTCATAAAAATATCGACTCCTTTTACCTAGCGCAAACATATTCGCGAGTGCCTAAACAGCTTGTGCGAGACAATGCCAATTTTATTATTATGTTTAAACAAGATGAGTTGAATATGAAACACATATTTTCCGACCACGTTTCACCGGATCTAACTTTTACTCAATTTCAAGAAATGTGCTCAAAATGTTGGGATAATAAGTATGGATTTTTAGTAATTGATAAAGACAGTGATGTGAAATCGGGAAGATACCGCAAAGGATTTGATAGCTATATATTACTGTAATAATAAGAGAAAACACTCATTTGATTGTTGAAACGTCCTTTGTTAACATCATGAATAACGCGATCGACTTAAAACGTAAACTAGTGGAAGCAATTAATGCCGTCAGAAAAAAATTTAAACAAATTAAAGCGGCTAAAGAATTTAATGTTGTGGAATTGGAAAAGTTTTACGAACCCATTTCTAAGCCGTTGACAACTATATCTGATGTGGTTAAGCAACGTCAGCAGCAGCAGCAGTAGCAGCAACAACAACAACAACAACAACAGCCACAACATTATCCAGCTACAAAGTTACATAGTCTCAGTACATCAGTGCAGTCGACTCAAATATCAGGTTTTCCCCAACCTACACATTCCTTTCAAACCTCCACATCTATTCAGCAGCAGCAGCAGCATCGCATTTCAAAAGAAGATATTAGCCAATCGGTGTTTGATACACCCTCGACATCAACTAATACATCTCTCGCATCCGCTGACACCACAACTTCCGATACTTTAATGGCACACCTGAAAGGATTACGTTCGAAACCATCTCTATACGATACTGTATATGGTGTACGTTTTGGTTCAAAAACAGATTATAACAAAAATTTTATTGGTAATTTAGAGGTGCGTTTTCGAAATGGAAATATTGTCGTATACAGAAAAGGGAAAAATATTGCAGAATATGGTGGATCACCGGCACTTTATGATTTGTTATTTCTTAAAACACCCCCAAGTGTAGGCAAGGAACAACAATTAAGTGATAATGTACTTTCAACGTACAAGGAAATTTTGGAATCAACGAGTGCTGTCTACAACAATTTTAAAAAAAGTGATGGTTTACGGGAGACCAGATGGAACAAATATTTACGAATTATTAAACCTCTGATAATGGGCACAAAAGTAGGTGGTACTATTATAAGAAAAAATCTCTCTGAAAAACTACAGTTACCCGCAAAAAAGAAATTATCTTCGAAAAAATTTCAATATGTCTATTGGAACAAAGCTAAAGAGTTGGTGGATCGTTTACGTTTGTTGTGGAGTTCCAGAATGGCCGGTCACACTGGACACGAAAATGAAATTATGTCAATCATAGAGGAATTACGAGAAGAAGATATAATATATTAAGCTCAATATTTAATGATATTATTCAGTTCTTCCTTCGATCTGAAACCTTTAGTATTACTAATAATATGGAGCCCAGTCTAGAAAAAATCAAGATTGTTAATGAACTACATAGAACGGCTAGAAAAAATTTTGTAAGACGGCGCACGATAATAAAAGGTTACAGAGATTTGTGGCAAATTGATTTGGCTGAAATGCAACGGTATATTGATGAAAACGATGGTTATCGTTATATTTTGGTCTGTATAAATTGTTACTCTAAATTTGTCTATACCAAAGCCATAAAAAACAAGACTGGTATAGAAGTTACTAATGCGATGAAAAGCATCATTGAAGAGGCATCATATACACCAACAAATCTGCAAAGTGATCAAGGAAAGGAGTTCTATAATACAAACTTTCAAGCCCTGATGAAAAAATATAATATAAATCATTATTCCACTTACAGCACAAAGAAAGCTGCAATTGTTGAGCGAGTCATAAGGACTTTAAAAAATAATTTATATAAACAATTCTCGACAAGAGGATCTTACAAATGGATACATATATTATCGGCAGTAACAAAAACCTATAACCATTCGAAACATCGCACCATTGGAATGAAGCCTGCAGACGTGCAAGAAAAAGCACAAATTAAAGCATATGATTATTTAAAAATTGTACCTAAAAAATTTAAGTTTTCCATGGGTGACATTGTGCGTATTAGCAAGTACAAAAGCTTATTCGAGAAAGGATATACGCCCTCTTGGTCAACCGAATTGTTTAAAATTGTAAAAGTTAACGTTACAAATCCACCTACTTACTTGTTGGAATCGTTAGAAGGTCAGCCTATAAGAGGGTGTTTTTACGAATCAGAACTACTAAAAACAAGCAGTCCTGGCGTTTATCTAGTAGAAAAGGTCCTTAGACAACGCAAGAAAAATCACACCGATCAATTATTTGTCAAATGGCTAGGATTTCCAAACCACTTCAACTCTTGGATAAATAAAGCTAATATTGTTTAAATAACATATTGTATGACTATAATTTTAATTTAAAATGTAAAATAAATAAACAACATATTGTAAAATAAAGTTTTTTTTATTTCAATCTTCATCATTAAAAACAATGAAAATAAAACATCATATACATAAATAACATTTCAATATTCTTGAAGGGAAGGTCCAATTCATCGACGACTACGACGTTATCTTCAAGGCTATGCCACTCGGGGTGCGTTCTCCTATTCTTTAACCTGCTTTCCCTTTTTTAGATTTTTTTTTTGAAGTCGAGCCGTACGACAGTGCGCTTAATGAGTCATTTAAAGGCTGATGATAGAGTATTTTCTGAATAACTTCAATTTTTGTTTTAAGCTCACTATTATTTTGGTATATCATGGGGAGGACATCCTTGTTAAATATGTCACATATTATAACTGCAAAATTGTAAAACTTTCTATTAACAAAGTGTTTTGTCACAGCATCGTCATCATCTTTAGGTTCGCCTAAGTTGGTTATGATTTTTCCACCCATATCATACTGCCCATCCGCTGTAAGTTTAAAACCAATCCCTTGTGGTCCAGAAAATATATGATATTTTTCATTACATTTCTGACGACCAAATTTATCAATTGTGTTGTTTCCTCGACTCATTTTCAATCTTTACTAAACTATTTTATTTTTATTTGCCCTACTTATATTAAATATTTCAGCTGAGAAAAAGAAACACTGACTATGATCTACTGGGTTGGTATGTTAATAAAAGAAATAAAACAAAACTATGATTGTAACAGATATTTATTTACAGTTATTTGATTGCATCGTGTAATCGTGTAAAGCCACTAAAAGAGTTTTACCAAATCGTGTAGTCATTGAAACCATCTTTACAATTTTATACACTTTGCCTACAATCATTTCGGTAACCTTTTTTCTCTCTAAAACCTCGAAATCTTTGCTGAACATTTCATTAATTTCATCTAGAGTTTCTTTTGCAATACTCATTATTGAAAAAATGGTATATAAATCCAAAAATTACCGTGAATATAAAAACACTTTCAGAACACTACACGAACACAATATTTGATGTTTATGCCACTAATATCTGCGACTGTTTGAAGTCACTTCTTTTCCCACTAACATTTATAGCGAGGTTTCAAGGTCGAATTGTAACAATGGTGGGGGTAGCTTAACGATAGAAATAGTGGGAGGAGTATTCAAGGTCAAATGACGTCACACATTTAAATTGGTATAAGGATAACTTGAAGGACAAAATATAATGAAACAAATAACTACATTTTATGTACTTTATTGATTGATTTTTTTCTGCCATTTTTCTATACGTGTAATATTATCACCTAAACCTAATTTTCTTAATTTGTTCAATAATAATTGTTTGTTTTTATTTCTTAGAAAATTCTTACAAACTATACTCGCTAAAAGACACACTTCGGCATGATCCATATACTTAAAAAATACACTAAAATCCTGAGCCTCCGAATCTTGCATTTCATATGCGTAAAATTCCGAACAGGCTGCAGAAATTAGAAATTCTTCGTACATTTCTCGCACTAAACTTTCCATATTAACTACTACTACGTTAAACTTAAGTCCTACACTCTAATTTCATCTAACACAACCGGATCTGCAATGAACCTAATCAGTTTTTACAAACAGTCACTAAACCCCAACTTTTTTATTTCACGAACAAAGTCTTGTAGATTTATTGTTTTGCTGCAATATTTACGACATGCATTCGCAGCCTTTTCATATTCATAAGCCAAATCACAATAGCGCGACGCCCATTCTGCTCGACTTTTCATTGCATCATTGAAATAATTACTAGCCGTTTCAGTGAACTCATCACCCAATTTTTTTACTGTCTCTTGCAAAGCACTATTCATGTTATTCACTCATTTTTTACATTCACGACACTTTTTTATTGCTGGTGGTGGCCCATCTATATAATGACGATATATTTGTTCATAGTGAATGTAACAGGGTAAGCTTAACTGTAGTTCTTTGTCACACCGATATGGCGCTGGCAGCTTATCCCAAATTTGCCGTAAACTCAACGCAAGTTTTTAAATATTCGAGAGGAAAAAATGCTAGATCCTTCTCTTCAAAATCACACAAACTTTTTAAATTACTCTGATATAAACAAATTACTCTGCCGACTTGCTCTATAATTTTTTCTTTAGATAGTTCCGTATCTGACATTTCACACTGAATGAATGTAAATAGACTCACACAATTTTATAGAACAATTTGCAAGGTCAAAATCATTTCAAGATCATCCCACACTATTACAATGCACAAATAACTACTTCAAGGTCACACACCCAAGATGGCCCCCCCAACAAAGTCAAGGCCGTCTCGACCAAGGTCAAGGTCAAGGTCACATGCACAACCTTGGACACAAGGTCAAGGCCAAAGCACACGTGCACTTTCAAGGTCAATGACAAGGACATGTGGGCGGGACCAAAGAGGGGTGGGGCAAGGTCAAGGTCGAGGAGTGGGGGATGAAGAGGATCGGGTTATGTTCACTACTGTTATGTTCTAATATTTTATTTTTATTTACTATCATAAATTTATTTTATTTTCTGAAATTAATAATAACTCTGAGCAAATGAGAAGACAATTTATAAAATTGTGTAACTTACCGAAACAGGACACGGACAATCTGGCTTACACAATCAACCACTAAAAGTTTGGTGTTTCGCTCTCGGTTACCGGCGGTTGGACTCATCAGTTTTCAATTCAATTTCAAAACCAATTTATTTCATTTTTAAGTTTACAGATCTCGTTGCATTGAATATCTTAAAATTAGCCTTAATTAAATATATCACAATACATCCTCGCTTATGTAACTAAACCTAAACAAATGTACTGTATTATATTCAACAGTCATGTTTACAATATTTTAGGCTCGATAAGAACATTTCAATTGACCGGCGCACAGCATTGTTTCTGCCAAGGCAGCGGTGAAACAACAATCAAAGATTGCCAGCCGATGTTTGGTTGTTTAATGGCAAGATTTGTTAAAGTTCACTATGTCGATCTGGTCCCGATAGCTTTTACCATGTATTGCAGCATCATCGTTCCATTGGAAATATTAACTGTAGTAACAGCTAGGAGTATTAATATCACACTCGGCGTTTGGCTTATTTTTTAATTTGGTTATTAGGCGTTATATAATTATAGTTAAGGAAAAATTTAATAACTAATTTAATTATGTTTATTTAATGTCAGGCAGTGTAGATTGTCCCATTTGGTTTTATAGCAATAATCAAAATTGCGGTTGGATTCATCAGTGGGAACGCCGGCGTTTTGCCCAGATACTCTTTCTTTAATTCTAAACTTATATTTGAATTGATTTCACGACGGCGATTATCGGTGAGATATTACAACAATAAACCCATTTATATTTGATATCCTGGCGTATTCGGCAGGATTCCGCCCATCAAGATACCACCATCAGATGCTCATAGTCCAATTGGGGATGTAAGACCTCCTACAGAGACATAAAGCCATATTTTTTAATATTAAGATTAATTAAGTACTAATCACATGTAATTTACGACTCGCGATACAATCATTTATGGCATTATTTTTTAGTGCGTAATTTAGATATTTTTCTGTACATATAATTATCCTTGAGCGAAGATCATGTTAAAATAGCTAGTGCAGCCATTAATATTTAACGTGCCATTGACATTTAGAATTTTGACTACAATTTGAATTCCAGGATGTTGCGCATTTGATTTAGTAACCTCTATTTAACAGACGTTGATCAAAGCTAATATTACTTTAGTGATTTAACTCAAAAAAGAAAATTGCATAAAATTGAGTTGCGAAATTATTTCAAATAACAACGGCCAAAGATTGATTGAGATTTGCCTATAACAGAGAAAAAATCTTTTGAATGGTTTCCTCCAACACAAAAAGATTCTCAAATATACATTGAAATACATTGAAATACGGCACTGCGCAAGGACTTACAAATAAACCAAAAAGGCCCAATGTCTGTGTGGCCGAAAGAAAAAGGAGGAGGGTTCGATTGGAGCGAGGACAGGCTAATCTACAACATGGGAAAACACCATCTGCTGTCCTATGTAAAGAATTTAATAAATTGCGAATTCAGCTTGCTTTTATACAGGAGCCATGGCTGAATCGTAGCAAGATTAGGAGTCTAGGATCTGCGGGGGGAGTACTAGTGTATTGCACCACTTGTGAGAACCCTAGAACCTATATTATAATGCAACAACAGCTGGAGTACTTTCCTCTACTAGAACTTAGTAGCAGAGATCTGGTAGTGGCGAGAATCTCTCTTAAATCTGGTGAAAGTTATGTTGTGGCATGAGCATACTTTTCCGCGGAACAAGAATGTCGTCCACGCGAGGTAGTGGACTTAGTTAAATATTGCGAGGAGGAACACTAACCACTTCTGTTGGGCTGCAATTCCAATGCACATCACATTTTATGGGGTGCGGGGATATCGATCCCAGTGGAGGGGAATTACTAGACTTCCTCACTATCAACAAGCTGGAATTTATTAACAGAGGGAACACGCCTACTTTTATTACAAGAAAAGGAGAATCTGCCATAGATCTAACTATTTGTTCTTCAAATATGCAGATCACCGACACATCCTATTTGAAATTGACGTTGAACAAGACGCAGCAGTAGCGGAGTACGAAAACCCTAGAAATACAAACTGGGCCCTCTTTCTGGAGGGACTGGGGAGCAGAGTCTCAGGATTCTTATCGAGATATCATGGTGAAGCTGATTTGGAAATCGCTACCGAACAAATCAGCGATGCACTTCGGGGTTCATTTGAGACCAGCTGCCAAATAAGACGAAGACCCATAAACTCCAAAATATCCTGTCGTAACTCTCAAATCGAGAACCACCGGAAAAATGTTCGAAAGCTTTTAAAAAAGTACTAAAATGCCAAACTAAAATATACTGGGAATAATATAAAACTACGCAGAGAAAATACAAGAAGCAAATAAGGAACTTACAGAGGAACGCGTGGAAGAAATATTGCGAGAGAATAGAAAGCATGCCCTCAGTATCCCGCCTCTGCAAAATACTGTCTAAAGATCCTGGTGCCCAGATTGGAGCACTGGCTCTTCCTGAAGGAGGTCAAACCACGACGGAAGAGGGGACCCTAGGGCAGCTACTAAGAGTGCACTTTTCAGGCTCAAATCGATATGAGGGCGAATCTAAAGAACGGAGACTCACCTTAGCACATCATGACTACAAATTAGTTAAAACAATAGTGACATATGAAAGGGTGAAGTGGTCGATGGAAATTTTTGCCCCTTTCAAGTCACCTGGTAAGGATGGTATATTTCGAGCTTTACTACAAAATTCCTCCGATTTAATAAGCAGGTGAAACTATTCCGCTCATGTTGGCGTGGAGGGAAACAAAAGTAGTCTTTATTCCCAAGGTGCGAAGAACAGACTACACAAATCCTAAGTCTTTCCGCTCTATCAGCCTGACCAGTTTCTTATTAAAGACACTGGAAAGGTTAGTGGATCGACACATTAAGGAAGGAATAATGGTGCAATATCCCTTACATCCTTTGCAATTTGCCTACCAGGCAGGAAAATCCATAGATGCTGCGCTACGCCGACTCGTCACAAGAGTCTAAAGCGCGCTGTTGGGTGGAGGATCTGCCTTAGGTACCGTTATCGATATCGAAGGGGCATTCGACAACACGTCTCACGACTTGATATGCAATGCTCTACAATGACTAGGCTCTGAACCGACAGTAGTCGCATGGATCAGAGCAATGTTAACTAAGAGAATAATATATGCTTAGCTTAACAATGTAACTGTTAAAGCACTGTAAAGTAGGGGCTGCCCACAGGGAGGGGTTCTGTCGCCTTTGCTGTGGAGCCTTGTGGTGGACAGCCTGTTGAGTGAACTGAATAATGCCGGTTTGTATACACAGGCCTATGCTGATGACCATAGTTATTTTGTGCCCTGGTCGCCACGTTTGGGACCTGGAGGGGCCAATGATGCGGGCCTTCCGGATCACGTAACGATGGTGCCGCAGGGAGGGGCTCGGAATAAATCCGGACAAGTCCAAGATAGAACTTTTTACAAAAAAGAGGAAAATGGCGAGACTTCCTACAATTACATTGGTGGGAAGGACTCTTTAACTTAAGGGAACAGTTAAATACCTGGGAGTAATCCTTGACTCACGACTGAGCTGGAATGATCATATTAAGGCTCTAACCAAGAAAGCCATATGTGCTGTCTGGACTTGTAAACGAGCCTTTGGGTGTACATGGGGACTGACACCTAAAGTGCTATTTTGGATATACGCTATGGTGATCCGCCCCATGATAACGTACGCAGCTATTTATGGTGGTGTAGTACAGCAAAACGCAAACACATTCTTCAACTTGACAAAGTTCAGAGAATGGCTTGTGTGGGAATATTGAATGTGATGAGGACTGCTGGAAGTCCATTTAGTAATAATTTGGCGCCAAATTCAAAAATCTATATTTCATATAAAACATATTTTTATTTAGCGCTTTTTTAGAAGTCACTTCAATTTTTTTATAAGAATTTTATTTTCTAATTTTTAGTTCGGAATTGAGTTGAGTTTCTGAGGTCACAAAAAACGACCCATTTTATCCATAGTTGTGTTTAGTCCGGCATATTTATTTTTTTGAAAACAATTTTAGATTCGTTATGTACGACCCTGAAACCCCCCCCCCCAAATCAGTTTTGGAGAAAATCGGTCAAAATTAATGCTTTTGTCCGCCATGACATCAGCGCCAAAATAATATGGGACAGAACAGCAACATCCTGAACATAATAAAAAAACTTCATTCAAACTGGTGCATCCGGAACGACGTACATACATAAGAAAAACGCAATCAGACGCAGAATCTCTTGGCGGTTAAAACGGACTTACATTAAACGACTTCAAAAACATGTAAATATACGCTGTAAAGTTAATTTAGTTATAAATGGGACAATTTTAACGCAGAAAAGTTCGAGAAACTGACGAATCCAGATACTAAGTTGCCATATTAGGTTTGTCATTTCGAATTTCATTAATCTGATAATAGTCTCATATACACTATATGCTAAAAAAGTGAATTTGTTCAGCATCTCAGCAATCAACAGATTTTTTACAATACAGTACGACCGTGAGAATATTTTTGAGAATTTGAAAAAGAACTACTTGACATTCGATTCTATATGTAAAAAAGCTGAAATTTGAGTCTTATACGTCACAAAAGATGTATAACAAGTTGCCTCTCAGTATGAAATATAGCTTTCCTTAAATAAATATGATTTTTATCATTAATTAGAACTAATTTACTATTTTATTATACTCGTATCTCTATTACTATTTAAGTTAGATGCTATTGTCTTAGACAATTAAATTTTGCACTCCCCAAAGGATATTTTAGAATATTTTGCTGAATACATTTCGCTCCTAATTCGGACAAAAAACTTTTCAAATATCGTTTTTTACTCGGTAACAGGTGATCACTGGGAAGATGGAAGATCATTTAATTCATTATTATTCTTTTTATTTAAAAGCCCGTTTTGCTTCTTCATCTTTGAATTTATACTATTCTAAAAAATCTCTAAAAAAAGTTCAATTTTATTTGCCCGGTCAGGATAAGTATGTATCAGTCCTTGACTGTATAGTATTTTTTTCAATTCTTTTCACTTATTTCGAAACCAGGATCTTAGTTAAGTAAAAAAATATATGTAAAAACTCATTCTCATCTCTAATGAAATGTAACAGTAAGGTCACTATGCCATATTTAAGAAAGTTGAGTACAGATTTGTTATCATGCACGTAAATATGATTTGCAAGTTTAGGTAATATGACCTTTTCGAGGTAAAGTGCTCGATTAATATCAGTCCACTTGATATTAATTGGTTGTTGATTTTTCCGGAGTTTAAACTATAAATAGAGAAACAAAGTTCAAATGTGGCGTAGTTTTAAAAAGCTTTATTTATAGGTAATTAACAGACGCGGCAATCTGAAATTATGAAGGGTGCAATATTGCTCTCATTGTTTTTGGTTAGTGCAAGAGCTTTAAAAAGTTTAGATGTCATTTATGAATGGGAAGAATTAAGTTTTGCATGGCCGAATGAAACTTTCAAAAAAGATCTAATAGTTGAAGGCGACTATGTTGTAGAAAATAATCTTCCCCTTGGTTTGGCTATTTGGAGGAACAAGTTGTTCGTTACTGTACCGAGGTATTTTTATTATTCATATTTGCTAGCACTATTTTTAGAAAACAAAACATATGAACAACAATAATTGGCGTTAAAAGTTTTTAGTGTATTAAATTTCAAATATTTAAAATTGTGGATTGGATGTGTTGGAATCACCATGTAAAGTCTCATTTTTACTAAAACTGCTATTTAACAATTTTTTAGTTGCAGATTAAAAATCCCGTTCATTATGCCTAAATATTATTTTAATTATTAATTTTAAACACAATTGAAATCTAAAGGTTTTATAATAAATTTATAATGAACGATCATATCGATAAAACAGATTCGTTTTAAGGGACATTATGTACAAATATGTATAAATAATTGTTATATTAAATTAAGTATTGTTCTTTAAATTCATATTAAAGAAACTTATGAAAGTAAATATTGTAAAGATTGAAATACAGTTTGTAAGACAGGGGATGTTAAAAAACTACCCCCTTTGTACGTACGAGTTATAGAATAATTATTTAGTCAGATATAATGAATTTTGATTATATAACATTTTTTGAATTACTATTTATTTCCGAGACATCAAGCTTTAAAATATTTAATAATTTAGTAAGCATTCTAGTTGTAAAAGAGGCCTGTCACATGTTTTTTCAACAAAAATCCATATTTACGCCACTGAAATGGAAACTAAATCAAATTGAACCGAATATTTACTTTCATTATCTTTCTTTTTCTAAAAGATATTAACCTATCTCGTGTTTTCTCAAGTTGTTCATGAGCTGCGTGTCTCAAAAATGAAGTTACGTGAAACATATTCTTGTCTGACATTATTGTATCATTCTTTATTGAAGGATAGACAATTTAATAGTTATGTTATACCCTTTATAAGAACTAGAGGGAAAATAAATATACGAGTAATTATAATATAAGCAAGAGATTTAGCGTTCAAGTAATTGGATTAGAAAATTCAATAAAAAATGTTTAGACCTAAAGAATGTTATAACCAGTTGTTAGTAAAAGCTCATTAGGTTTTTTAGAGATAACTTTTTTCTATTCGCAATTTTTCCTTGATATAAAGAGGATAACATATAATTAAATGGTTAGTATGGTTTTACTTCAGTGTTTTAATATCCTAAAAGGTAATTCTAAATTAATAATTTTGACACTTTTTCCTTCATTTTTTTAAAATTTATTCTAGGTGGAAGTCTGGAGTAGCAGCATCTTTAACGTATATTGACCTAAATTCAACAGTTTCAAAATCTGTCAATCTAACTGCATATCCAAATTGGGAAAGCCATGACCTTGACAGGTATTCATCGGACACTATAGTTTCTGTATTTAGGTAAGTATTTTTTATTTTTGACATAATATATTGGTCAATTCACTTATACTGATAAACAAAATACTAGGATATCAATTTATATTTCATTAATAATAATCAAAAATATTATATACCAACAATGCAACCTGAGGTAGTGCTTTGTCTCTATGTGTGTTAAAACAGAGTCCGTCTATCTCTATAGTATAAAGCATTTTCAATTCGTTGAGAACTCTAATATAGATGTATTTTACAAAATATTCTCCATGCGTTTAATACAGTTTGAAAAGCATTTTTGCCACTGAGAGGATTATATCTCCAAAACATGGTTTTTGGATGCATCAACCGCATTTTCTGGTGTAGAAAATCGTTGATCACGTTATTTATGTACAAAAATAAAAAAAATATTACTGTATGACGAATGACCCATCAATTCCACGTTTTGGTTGGTCAAAACGTCAATTGTTTGAACCGATGTGTAAGAGCTGACATTATTATGGTGAAGAATGATCCGTTGCCTTCGGTTTGTTTTCCTCAAATCACCGAAGACTTGCTGAAAACAAATGATTATGTATCACTCGGAATTGATCGTCCTACGAATCTCTAAAAGCGCGGTTGAGACATGGTTAGTTTTTTCGAAACAACACGCGACCATTTGTCTCGAAATGTCTCGTGCGCTAGCAACTTTTATTGATTTCTGCTCATTACGGAGATCCGAAGAGTCGAGTGCCGCTTACTTTCGGGCCTGACATAATCTTATAAATGTGATTTGAATCATCATATTTTTTCAGCATTTCCTTGTACTAGTCGCTACGAGCCTTTTTTGATCGATGGTCAAATTATGCGGGGTCCAACGCGAACATAGCTTCTACGCGTCTAAATGTTCATGCAGTTTTCTATATACGCCAGTGTAACCAATGCCCTTTTACTCTTATCGATTTTGAATGACCCTCACGCGACTCGTCCATGAGCGAACGACAGCCATGATTGATTGTGCTAAACTAGCGATATACAGCTTTTTTTGTAGGTGCTTCATTATCGTACAAAAAACACTCTTGTTCAGATAAATCACGTTAAAAGTTATGAAAAGTAATCGCACTTAATGTTCACGAGATTTTTTGGCCGTTATAAAATTTTAAAATTACAATCAACAACACAAACAGCATCCGTATGTCAAAACGTTCTGAGTAGCAACACCAGATTTACCATTTCTTAAAATATTAACGGCTAGCCTCGAATTTCTGTAGATATTTTGAAATAATACTCTTATACTAAATAAATTATTATTTTTCACTGTTCATAATTTAATAATTTTTTTCACAACAAAATTAAAATTATATATTTCGTATAATAACAAGACATATCACTTTTCAATTTTTGGCTAGTGTCACAATCTGGCAATGATCAATCCGCCCTTATATTTTTATAGACCAAATACCAATATTAAAATATATTTTCGTTCACAAGTAGAGAACTGTGATCAGCTATTCAACAAATGCAAAAATGTATAAATTTTAAGGTAATCTTATTTTGGAAAATATATGAAAAATCAGAATATAACAGGTGTCTTATTTTGAATGAAAATACAATATTTTTCTACTTTCTAAAACTAATGAAATTCGAAATATTTTATAATTGTGTAAATTATGCTGAAAGTTTTGTGATTTTAAATTGTGCAACTTAGGCTCATATTAATATTATCTTATAATCACATTCACCTCACTTTTTGCATATCCCTCAATCACCGACCTATCATCCCTTGTCTCGATTCTTGATAACTTCCTTGTCCTTATTCAGAAGATAGTAACGTAAACTCAAACATCAAAAGTCTGGAGTTCTGGCGTCTTGCTTGGCTATACTGGTCTTAGCGTAGAATAGATAGTACGTATTCTCATCTATTATTAAGCTCCATAGTATAGTTATTCACGTAGCAGAATAACCCATTCACTTTTACTGAATAAAGTCCTTCTTTCGGAGGTGTTTTTTACTATATTTTTCTCACAGTTTGGGTTAGAAAAGAGTGAAAGCCCATCTTCGAAGGAAAAGGTTTAAGGGTCCTTTAAGTGATGCTGAGGGATAGTGCCTCATTTATCAGCGAGAGTTTACAGGAAATGAAAATAGCCTATTATGTAGAATGTAACGAGACCCTAAGGCCCAGCATAAGCCTGTGGATCCTCTTCAAGGTAAATCAAGGTCTGCTTTCTCTCTTTAAGGGAAGGTTGGATAACAGAATTTAGAGAATCTAGAAATCTACCCTGAACCGACCAAGTCTGTTCAAAGGACTGTTAGACTTACAACTCCTCACTTGGAGGTGGCGTTGATGGTTCGATTTGTCGATAACAAGGACGAAATCGATAAGCAGATGCTTATATGGCGTAGCTGTTAACCTTTGTTAGTAATACGGTCAGATGGTTAAGAGCTTCTAGGTGATATTTGACAATTTTCGTTCAAGTATCACTCTACAATATTATCACAGTGTTATTGGTGTTAAAAATGAAGTGAGACAATCATTACAATACATTACTACAAGCAACTCAGGACATTGGCCTTTGTTGTCGGTGGAGAACAAATAAGCAATATATTTTGTTATTGTCCATGTGAGTCGGTTTGTGCTATTATCGCTGGTGGTAAAATTTGGCTACAACGTTATGATTTTGGAATTTTTAATTGGAATATTTCTACATGCATTTATTTCATGTACTTTGGACATAACAAGAAAGAAAATACATTTACATACATCAATATCAGACAGCTCACATGATCAGTAATATATGCATGCATCATACAATATTATATCTAAAACTTTCAGTAGAACTTACGAATTTTTTAACTTTATAGATTGGCCGTTGATGCTTGTGACCGCTTGTGGTTTGTCGACACTGGTATTGTTGATATTCTAGGAAACACTACAACTTATAGTTCTCCTAGAGTAACTATCATTGATCTTACTACTGATAAAATAATACATAGATATGCTCTAAAGGATTCGGATCAAAACTCTAACTCCTTCTTCGCCAACATAGTAAGTATTTCGGACTGAAACTAAAAGTAAAAATCTTTTCATATCCAGGAGTAAAAACAATAAATGTCGCAAGTAGTTGAGAATAAATTTTACAATACAACAATAAAAAAATAAATTTGAGATGAAAAATATATCATTCATAAATTTATAATTTAATTGATCCAACCATTACTTGGTGGAAATCTATAATCATTAAAACATCAATTTTATTTTAAATGTGTACTAAAATTTCCATTATGAGTATTGAATATAGCTATCAGTACATTAATAGAATGACATTATTTGCTACCGTTTCCCTCCGCACTCACCAGTATGAAAATGAAATCATCAAAACAATTTTTTATAGGTTGTAGATGTTGCTAATGGTACATGTAACAATGCTTACGCATACTTGACCGATCTGGGTGGTTATGGATTGGTCGTATATTCTTTAAGCCAAAATGATTCTTGGAGATTCACGCATAACTTTTTCAGCTATGAACCACTTCTTGGAAATCTTTATATTGCAGGGATAAATTTCCAGTGGAATGATGGTATTTTTGGATCAGCTCTTGGATCAATACAACAAGATGGGTAAGTTATTCCTCTATTTCATCCACTTCGAAAGCTAAATTTGATATTTAAACCAATTTCAATATAGTTTTCTTATAATTTACATGATGCAAAATTAATACCGTTTCATTCTCAACACCGGTATTTGGGAAAACTGGTCAATTTTCTCCTCGAAGAGGACGCTCTTAATTATTCTTGACAATCTGATCATCCGAACTCTCCTGCAATAGTGGACTTACACTCTTTAATTTCAAATATGGAATGTAAACAAAGGGAGTCAAAAATATCTTAAAATATTTTATGAAAAATGTAATTTCAAAATTAAAGAATCCCTTTTGATTTCATTTTAGCAAGAAAATATAGAGAATATTGAAGGTCTTGTATTAAAACAGCTTTTAGGCGATGATATTTTATTATTTTTTATGAGAACATAAGCAATAGCACCATAATTTTTATTGATTTTTTATTTTAGCTATCATACACTTTACTTCCACCCATTCATAAGTTATAACGAATTTTCAGTAAACACTCGGACTTTACAAAACAAATCATTAGCCTCAAATAATAATTACTATCTATGGAAGGTAAGTTGAAATTGTCAATTTTACCATATATCAAAAATTTTCTTTATAACCATAATTTTTAAAATTAAATAAATTGCCAATTCTCCTGAAATTTTTAGTATGAAGGACATAAAGGACCCGACTCGTCTTCTCTGGTGGTAGCATTTGACGAAACTACTAACACCTTAATCAGTGGTCAGCCTAGGCAAGATGCAATAGGTTGCTGGAATCCTAGTAGAAAACTTAATCCCACCAGTTTTCATTTAATTGCTCAAAATCATGAAACTTTAATTTTCCCAAGTGATCTTAAGGTTAGTATAGTTAAATCATTTTAATGTACAAGATAATAATAAAATATGCTTCAAATAAAATGTGAAACTGAAAAAATTTATTTTAGTTTGACATAACAGGGTCAATAGTGAGTTTGATGGTGTGGGTACTAATTAAAGTTTAGTTTTAAAATCGCTTTCAATTGTTTAAAAGCTATCCAACTATAATTCTATCTATCTATAATAATCTATAATTTATTTTTCATTTTTAGATTGACCAAGACAGAAATCTCTGGGTTTTATCTAACAAATTGCCAGTATTCCATTACTCAACATTAAATCCGAGTGAAGTAAACTTTAGAATTCTCAGAGCCAATGTCGATGATCTCCTCTCTGGTTCAGAGTGTGTGTAAAAACAACTTAACTCTTACATGTGATATACTAATAAATATACTTTATAAATTGAAATGTGTTTTTTAGAATTACAACTATAATAACATTTTCCTTCTATACCTTGAAATCAGTTCAGTTTTGCGGTCCGACAACTTAACAAATTTATATAAGGGGATAGGTCTTGTAGTTTTTTATTTATTTATTTTATGTAAGCTTCTACAAAAGGGCTTTTTATTATTCCATTCTATATATTGATCTAACTAACTTCAACAACTATTTTTAAGTGAATAAAACTTTACATACACACTTTTAAATATAGAAATTTACTCTCCTATATCAGTATTTATTTTTTAAATACATTCTAGAAAAATTGCCCTTCCATCGGACCTCGAGGTTAAAAGTTGAATTGTGGTTATCCGTATCAAATTTAATATAAACGATTGTCTTTCCATACTTATTTATCTTTGATTTGTTGAGTATAACGGCTAAGACGACAAAAGTTTTAGAAAATATCTTCTTAAATTGCATCTCTACTTTGAATGGTTATCTAGATATAAAAATCTGGGTGTAAATATAACTTTTATTCGTTTTTTAGCCTTTGGAGCTCCAAAAATGACTTACAGTCCAATTCTGTAAATGTTCTAAACTAGGAGCTGAACTGCCTCAAAATTATAAGTTTATACCCTTAAATATGAAAGTTTAGATTCACAGCATACGCGCGTTTTACCATACCGGATCTAAATAAGTCAATAATTAAATATATGAAGTGAAATAAAATATTTATTAAGTTCTTGAACAGTATAGGTAAATAAGTAAAAATCAAGTTAAATAAGGGACCCATTGCTTTTAAGCAATATGCCAGAAATAATACATTTTTATGTAATCCTAAATATAATCAGAATTTAATATATAAAAACACTTACACTACTCGTATTACAAACTAAAAATCCAAGTGCTTAAATACTCTTGAACGTTGTGAAATCTTTTTTTACAAATTTTTAAAGCTATTTTTATTTAAATTTAAAATTGTCTGAAAGTTTGTCACAATATTTGGAGCGGTTTTATAAAATTTTTGGAAATTTTTTCTAAAAAAAGTAAGTAATTTAAATATGAACAACGATGGTAATATGAGGACCTATATCGATCAAATAGTGATCTACATGTTTAATACATGTTTTTTATTTTATTTTAAATATGCGCATTAGGTGAGATAAGTTATCTCAGAATAACAAACATATTTTATTCCGCTATAAAATTGAGCATAATGATAGGAAGAAACAACATCCATTACTAAAATTTGTTTTAGCCGATATATAGCATAGAATGATGTGATTTTTTGCAAAGCTTGCGTATCTCAGTAAAGCCTGTAATCCAGGTGAATACACGATATGAGGTGTACTAATCTAATATACATTTTTAGTAGATATGAGTTACTGAGAACACTAATTTGAGAAGTAACGTACACAAAACTTGTTTTATCAGTCATTTCAAAGTCAAATGGAGTAAAATTTACTAAATAAATCTGAAAAAGTAAATACGTACGTTTTTGAGGTTGCTTTAATCTGAATTCGTGGTTTATTTAATCCCCCAAGGTCAGCCAGAGGTCATTTCAGGCCATTTCAAGGTCAAATTAATAAAATCTACTAAATAGATCCCAAAGACATAACTCTTTGCTTTGCTTTTCGAAGCCAAATTCGGATTCTAAACCAAAAAAAAATACTTCAGAAACACCTCTTGATTTTGTGGATTGTTTCTTATGATTTCCTGTAATGCCTCCATTGAGAACGTCTTGTGTTTTATTTTTAAACCATGCAGCAAAGAAGATATGATGTTGATGTAGAATATGAATTTCTAAATAGTCAATAGAGGGAGTTTTCAAATTTTCATTTTTCGAATTATTTCAAAATTGGTCTTAGTGAAATTCTGAGGGCAGATTATCAACCAAAAGTTTGCTTTCTAAAATTCAACATGATGGATCTAATATGTCTGGGATAAACAATTTTAATTTCCAGAATTTTTTTTAAATTGCAATAGAGAGTTTTGTGGGCGACCTAGATTACGCAAAAGGTCTTATAGGTCGAAGTGCTGTAGATAGGCAAAGAAAGATTTAGCAATCCACTCACAATCTACAATCTACTTCTTATAATAAAATAATATTCTTTAATCTATAGTGATCCTTAAACATTGATTTAATCAGCGTGTCAGAGATATATTACATTATTTAGAAATTTATTATTATTTTCTAACTTCTTCCGATAAAGAATGCAGTAAAGGAGAAACAAAAAATGATGGATGTAATTCTTGTAGATGTACCGAAACAGGACTATGGGCTTGTACCGAAAAAGCTTGTCCTCCAAGAAAACCGCGTTCAGGTAGGCAAATTAGAATATTTGGATCAAAGAAAAAATATTTCGTTATAAAGCACCTTATTTTCCTACAATAGCCCAAATTATTATTTAATTTTTTTAAATTGACTCCCAAAAATTATGATTAAAAAATATTTTAGTTATGAGAACAAATTCTTAATTGGAATATTATCTTATATATTTTCAAATATATAATTCCCCATCGGTACCTATTACTCTTTTGTAAAAAAATACATACTTGTATTTTGCGCGGTCACTAACAACTATAGAAAAATCCAAGCAATATAAGCCTTAACATGCATAGCTGACCTCTTTATGAGGCAATAATTCATACTTGAAATGCTCCATTACCTGATTTTATAAACGTGAAAAGTCATAACCCCAAAACCATATAAACATGAACCCATATTTCCTACGCTGATAAACACGAAATCCCAAAACCCAAAAACTCAATAAATATAAAATACAATTACCGGATTCCATAAGCACAATATATTATAACTCAGGGGTTCCCAAACTTTTCAGTTATCGACGCAGTTGTATTCAACAAAGTGTCGTACAAGGTTTGTGCTTTACAACCTACCTAGTACATATGTAGTAGGCATAGGGGCACCGTAAACCGACCAGACGTCACCAGACGGTTTTCCCGGAAGCGGCTTGATTGACACGTGCCGGGAGTCCTTTAGCACGTGTCATCGAGGTCGTTATGTATGAATGAATGATTTTCTACGAATAATGGTACTTTGAACCAGACATCACCGATTACGTTTCCCAGTACCGCCTTTATTGACCCTTGTTGGCGGTCTTTAGACACTTGTCACTTATGAAATAATGTATGTTATCTCAAATAATTGTACTTTGAACCGCCATACATCGATAATTGGTTTCCCCGGACGCTGCTTTTTTGGCCCGTACCGACCATCCATTGCACCTGTCATCGAGGTCGGTACGTATGTAATAAGGTATTTTTCCACGAATAATTGCACTTTGGATCGGCCAGACATCGCCAGTAGCTTTTTGGACACGTGTCGTCGGACTCGTTACGTATGAAATAATGTATGTTTCCACGAATAATGGTGCTTTGAAGTCGTAGTCAGTAGCAACATATAATACAATATATTTGACATGTAATATTTGACCGTTACAAATAAAGACGTTTTAAAAATTAATAAATGTCTATTAGGTCATTATCTTTTTGTCCGCTGGTGCGTTTATTATTATTTTTGTACGGCAATTATGTGTAATTTCTGCTCTATAAGTTTTACGCTTATATTGCTGTTTTAATACATTATATTTCGAAAGAAAAACATGCGTGTTTGTATATATGTATGTACATTTGTATATATGTGTGTTTGTGTAATGTACAAGTTTCCGTGCAATTATGATGGATTAAATAATGGGTTCGTCTGTTACCTTGTGACAATAATGCATTTTTCAAATATAATATAAACAAGATATACAGGTATACTTAGTTATTTGTCGCATATATTAAAATATTTTGTCATTACTGTCGTTTTATAGTAACAACTAAATCTTCAGACCCTGCGTTTGATAAACTAAGTTAATAGCTAGATATAAGCACAGTATGATGTAATAACTATTTGAATTTTTACAATACTCTTAATATCGGGGAGTTTTCCCAGCTCTAGTCGGATGTTGAGAGCTTTTTAGATAATGTCTATAGAACAGGTTATCTGAAGGGAGTAAGGGTTGATTTAAATATGATTTTCTAAAAAAGTTGATAACTTTGAGATCCCACTGATCATTTTTTATTAATGTACAAAAAAAACGTATATCGGCGTTGGCTTTGAAAAAAATAATTAGCAAGGGGGTGGGCGAATTAGAGTTTTGATTGCTTTTTAGACGTTGTCTATATGACAGGTCTACAGAGAAGGGGATAAGAATTAATTTTAATATAATTTCTAGAAAAGTAGAACCACTTAGAGACCATATGGCTAGCGCTAATCATTTCTATTAAATACATATACGAAAAACATACACCGGTGATGACTTTTTAAATAATGTCTCTATATGTCAGATTTCAGAAAGGTATGAGAGTAAATTTTGATATATTTTCTAGAAAAGATATATAAATGGATGCTGACAAAGGTAGATTTGTGGGCGGTGATTTTTTTTCTACGAGTATATTAAACGTAATAATAATAAAATTGAGACCCCATTTTCTTGAAACCGACGTGAGGCTTGGTTTTCTGTGAAACATTCATCTTTACGTACAGGGTATGGATTACTATTGTTTTATAAAGTGTATATTCTACTGTTTAAACAAGGCATATATTATTATTTTTTAAAAATAGGACTCGCCCGAACCCTGCTTCTTGTGGTCTGTGTGTGTGTGTGTGTGCGCGCGCGCGCGCGTGTTTGTGCGTGTGCGCGCGCGTGTGTGTGTGTGTGTGTGTGTGTGTGTCTTCACAGCTATTGTTTTATCAAAGCTAGGTTCTATTGTTGGAATTTGTGTTATTTGAACAGGCGTAAATGATGCATATCAGGGGTCTTTATTACCGATCAGCTACAAATTATGGCGCTAATACTGTAAAATCAGGATATTTAACTTCTTAATATCCTTTTGAAAGGTTTGAAAAAAATTAAAGTTCTCTGTATTATTTAAAATTTTACTTTTGTTCATCATTGAATGCTCTTGATGTTGATCCTTTTATGGTCCCTCGATATGTTTTTATGTGATTTAATGTTTGAAGCGTCACTGTGACTGTCCTATTAAACCGCCGCTTTGGTACTTATATGGAAATATGCTAAAGTCAGAAAAGACTCTGTAAGGTTATATATATATATATATATATATATATATATATATATATATATATATATATATATATATATATATATATATATAGTAAGGGTAATTATTGAATAAGTTATCTAGTTAGATAAGACCGGTTCATATTTTCTGAAAAGGGTGCTGTAGCGGTTTAAGGAGTAAATAATATAATTTTAATTAATCACGTAACCTTCATACGATATGTAAAATATTGTATTTACCTTTCTATATGTATATTTTAAAATAAAAGAATTTTATTTAAAATTTTGTAAAAACATTGATACATGATATACTTTACAAATTTAGTACTAAAAAAAATAGAGGATAGTCCTTAGAGCTCAATACAATGCATCTTGACATATTTAGAATATTGTTTTGTAGGTACCAATTCAGGCAGTTCAAGACATTCTTCTAAGAATTTGATGATTATGAAAAGTGCATCCTAACAGAAGAATAGCTAAATTGTGAAGGTAACGAGTTTAATGTAATTATTCTCAGAAGCTTCAATAAAAAAGTCAGTTAGCTTAAAAATGACATCTATACTGTGTACTCTGTTTTTGTCATTTTAGTTGATTTGTCTTATTATTACTACGTCATCAATGTGTTATTGCCGACTATCAATGCCTTGTTATTACCGTGTGTTGTTGCCTTTCATTATATTATGCTTTATTTGATTTCTGTTCTTCTTAGTATCTCATTTAAGAAACCCCATAAAACACAGCAATGGGGTACACATTACATATTACTTTAAGTGAAACAAAGGTAAGAATATTCCAACCAACCATAAACTATAATATAACTTAAATACCTGTCTTCACAAAAATGGTCGTACGCTCCGGGGTCAGGAGTATTCCGGCAGAGTTAATAAAATGTAAAATAATATTTACTTACAAATGTAGTGCTATCCTATAAAGTAGCCGCTTTTACCTAAAATTATTATCTATGAGAGAAAACAGACTTTACTACGTTTTTAGACCTAATTATTAAGATTCACTTTCTTAAATGAACTTCGCTCTAAAAAGAACTCGTTTTATTTTGGAGTTATATTCAATAATTGCATTTTATTTTATATATCCGTCCTCACAATTTATTAATTTTGATCAAAAAGGGGCACAGAACACAGTAAAACTAGCAAAAACAGCGGTTTTCCAGTTTTTACCTTTTTTTTAAATTTCCTCTCAATAAATCTATCGCGGATATATTTTACAAAAATCCTTTGCTAGACAACATGTTGAAAATCGAATTAAAATATCTCAAATCCATGAAACTATTTCATATGAACATATTTAACTTAATATTCGAACTTTAGATTAAAGTGAACTTGTATTCTATTTTATATTTTCATCCACAATTTCGACGGTTTAAGACAGAAAGAAACAGAATGCGTCAAAGTTCACCGAAACGACAATTTTTCCAGTTTATTACCATTTTTAATCCCTGAAATAAATCTACCGAGGCCTTATTTTACAAAACTTCCCTTACGAGACTCCCTACCACATGCTGAAAATCGAATAAAAATATTTGAAATTCATCAAAAATGCTTAATTTTAACACATTTAAGACTATTATCCATGTATAAGACCATGATAAACTAGTTGCACCGATCGAGTATTTAACTGAAACCCATAAAATTTTCGATAATAAATGGATATTTACATCTTAGAAATTACCAGTTACATTTCTTATTTATTTGTTAATCTATAAAGTTAGTTATGTTACTTAAAGTACAGAACAATTTGATTGCATTTCGGTTTTGTTCTTTTAAAAGTAACATATTATTATTTTTATTTTTATACAGATCCTGAAAATTTCTTGGTACCGAAATTAAATAAAACTATTTCCTTTTAAAATAGAATAAAGGTTTATAGACATCACAGACGGTCGCTTGGTCCTCAATCTCGTTTTTTTTTTAATATTTTCTCATTGTATTCATTGTAGAGCTTCATACCCCTTTTCATAAAAGTTTTTTATATATATGTCTATTCTTTTCTTCAGGAGTTACACATTGTACCGGATGCTTTTGAAACTCGTCTTTTCTACCTTTACTATACAAAAGGTCATAAATCGTCAGACACCTTCTTTGTGTATGGTAGTTGTTAATACTCAAATATTTAAAAGCAAAGACTTTTTATTAAATATCATTGTCTCGTAAGCCCTTTTTAATATATAACATCCTAAAACTACTTTGCATTCTCCTCATTTTCGAAACTCGACTTTTTTTTTTATATCCTTACAATACAATTCAAAGGTAATAAATTGTCAGACCCTTCATTGGTGACGGTCTAGTTAATACTAAAAACATTTTATAGCATACACTTTTCGTTAAACTTTATTGTCTCAATAGCCTCTTTGACGATGATAACAAAAGTGGTAAATAAATTTAGCAAGGGTGTTCCTTTTAAGAATCTGACTACCCTTTTATGAAAATGTCACATTGATGTTCTTCCCAATTACTGTGAACGAAATTTTTATTTTTTCCATTTTATCGCTTGCTTAAGTTTATTATACAATGCTGGGTAACAAATTGTTGGGTTCTTTATTGTGTGACACTATATTAAAAGTTTTAGAAAGACATATATTTCCTTTTAGTTTTTGTCTCGATTCTAACCCGGTGTACTATATAAAAGAACTTTAAGTTTGAAAGTTTTTCAGTAACGAACACACAGTTCTCAAGTTTGTCACTTGTGAAATTTTAATATATTTGTGCGTTTCGTAATAAAAAAAAATGTTTTCAACCAGTAGCTCGAGCTATCAACAGACAGAGAATTTGGTAGAGATAGATAATTCAGCCCAACAACACCATCTTTTAATGGATATGGATATGGATGATCTACTGAGTCCGGGTACCTTTGAAGAGCTTTATCGCGATATTTTCAGCCTGGACGATGAAAGAGACCGAGAAATACAAAAAGCTTGTGAGGAGTTCTTAAACACCATAGCCTCACGGCAAAAACAAACAAAAATTAACATTATAAGCAATATTGTAGTGAGAGAAGCCAGAACAGCCCCGATAATAACAACAACGGCAACTCCTAAGCTGAAGAAACTCCTATCGATGCCTTGGGGTTGTCAACGAAAAAGTAAAGTTGATTTTTACAGCGAATATGAAAAAGAACTGGAACAGCAAAAACGACAATCACAGCAGCATAAAATGTGTAATCCTTTACCTCCTACAGTGACAGTAATGAAGAGTGCTATCGAGGAAGAGAAAGCACAACCAGCGAATCCCACAACAGCAGAGAAGCTAGATTATAATTGCGCTTTTCAAGAACTAATGGGGGATAAATATAAACCCTCCTATGAGAACAACAGGGCATCAACCTCAGAAAATACTTTTAAGGAGTTTCCGAAGCCTGCTGAGGGGAAAAAACGCAGTAACTGTGCTTTTAGAAAGTTGATGGGGAATAGATACAAGGGAAAGAAACCTAGGCCTGTGATCCCTGCTATTGGAAAGAAACATGTTATCAAACATAGTTGTGCCTTTCGGAGATTAATG
Organism: Diaprepes abbreviatus; assembly: GCA_034092305.1. Lineage (NCBI taxonomy): Eukaryota > Metazoa > Arthropoda > Insecta > Coleoptera > Curculionidae > Diaprepes > Diaprepes abbreviatus. The sequence goes on from JASJET010000026.1 coordinate 1,177,381, forward strand.
GGGGCACAGTATAAAAAAACATATGAAATAAGTGTTTCGAACTAAAAGGTCTATGGAAGAGTATGAAGTGTGAAAGTGTAGTGAAAATGGCGAAATTGACAAGAAAAAAAACAGAAAAGACATAAAGAGCATATTTTTACACAATTTTTTCTCATTTATTGTAGATTTAAGTTATTTTAATTAAAAGTTATTTAAGATAAAAAACAGAAAGACTGGAGATATAGGTGAGATAATTAGCCTATTTTTGTACAATATTTTTTTAAATTTATTGTAAGTTTAAGTTATTTTAAAATAAAAGTTATTTGATTTAAATAAAAAATTTTGATTTCAATTTACTAATTATCTTTTATATTATTAGGTGGCTTTTCTACTTTTATTTCATGCGGTTTAAGATTTTTTTATTAAATAATAATTTCAGGCATTTATTAGTATATTTCTATCTCCTTAAATGAATTCAAGGGCGGTACCAAAGTGAATTGGCGAGGGTAAAATATCCACCATTGCAATCGGTTGAATGTACAAAAGTAGAGAATTTCTATTGGTAGAACAAATTCGAGGGCGGCACTAACCTGAATTTTTAGGTAAATTGTTTTGAGCTTAGCAGGTAGTAAAAAGCTTGTTAAGAGGGTCTAAAATTTATTCTTTACTCGCGAATTAGAGTTTGTACTAGTTAAGTTTCTTGTTCTTCAAGTGTTCTTTTGTATGGTAAGAAGATTTTGATTTCATTCTTTTTATCTTAAGTTTTTAATTTCGTTAAAGTTAAAGAAAAGGGAAATTTTCTCGATTAAAGGCTATTTTAATAGGAAAAAGTTTTTTCCTTTTATGTTTTCTTAAAATTATAAAAGTTTTTTTCTTCATTTATTTTATATCAAAATAATTACGTTAAAATCAGATATTCTTCTAACTAACTCTTACTTTCAATAAATTATCTTTTTTCGAAACAAAATGTAAAAATTAAAAAAATATTTTTTAGATGGTATTTATTATGAAATAAAACTAATTATTAAGATTTATTTTATCTTTTGAAAATCTCGATGGAAATTGTATTTTCTACAAACAATTCATAAAATACTATAGGTAAGATGAATATACAATTTTCATATAAGTTGCTTTATTTATTACTTTCTACGAGTAGCAATTTCTGTAAAATAAATAAATTGTGAATATATTTATATACTTTCTGCTTTTCATAATTAGTATCTGTTCTTATAAATTTTATCTTATCTTAAAAATGTAAATGGTTTGTATATTTCTGCATTGTTAATAAAGACTTGGTCAAAACTAAGCCCACATTTTTGTGTGAGCTTGAACTCAGGAAATAAATTAATTGTTATTTATTTAAAATTATTTCACTTTAGCATGGATTAGAAATTATTTACTAGTATTAGCAGCATTTTTATTATTTGACTATTATAGTCAATAAGATGTCAAACGATTTTAAAGATTTTTGATCACCTTAAAATAACGTCATAACCATGTTACGTGTTAAGATGTAGTAAATAAATAATATTGCTCTTAAAATTCATTATTATTATAAAGAATGTTAAAGAGATTGACAGCAAGATAAATCAAAAATTTTAATTAACAAGCGTATAAAAATGAAAATTATAAATGAATTATAGGAAATTGACCAGTATAGTTCTTAAAATACCCTAGTAATTGTTGATAACAAAAAAAAAACACACATATAATAAATAGATTACAGCCCCGAAGAGCTAATTCGATAAAAATTTAGAATATGATGGGGAGGAAATTCCATTATTTAAAAATGTACACAATTGAAATAGATAGAGAGATAGAAAGGTATAATTTCGATTAAGATGTTAATATAAAAACATTTCCACTAAAAGTTGATTCCATCGTTAAAGCTCTTTGTAAAGTACATAATATTTAGGGTTAGTTTCGACCAAGTCTTTATTTTCAATGCAGAATATATATATATATATATATATATATATATATATATATATATATATATATATATATATATATATATATATATATATATATAGTTTTACTCTATCTCTCCTCAGGGTTTTTTATTATGAATAAAAATATATACTAAATATTTTCCTATTTTTAAAATTAACAGGCGTTGTGAAACTAGGGGAAGTTAACATCAAGTTACAGGTAAATAATATTAATATTTAACAAATATAAACCACTTTCTCATCTAATTCGGCTAAGATTAAAAGATTTTAGAATAAAACCATAAATCTAATGAAATGAAATGAGAATTAATCATATCTTGGGGGATGAAATGAATTTGTAGAGACAGCGTCAGAAATTTTGCAGTATGTTAGCGTATTTCTTACGCCACATAAATTTACACGCTGTTAAAGTGTTAACCGAATTTGGTAAATTCTTGATTTTGAGTAAGAACTATTCTGGGAAGTACCAATTTCGAAAAAAGTTTTTATCTATTATTGATCCACTTAAACTACACTATAAAGATTCATATTAATGTGATGTACACTTTGTGAATTGTTTATTGGTTATAAACATAGCTCGTAGGAACTAGCGTTAGCTTTTTTTGTTTGTTATAGAACTTCAAAACAACTTATTTTAATTCAGGAAATTGAAGTCACTTCTGGAGAAGAATTTAGATTATTCTAGTACTATTCGAGATACCTGCCATCGTTCAGGTATCGATAAAATCATAAAGCACGCTTTCTTGTATCGTCACTAACTCTAGTTGTAATTGTAGTGCATATGAATTAATAAATTCTCTCTGTTTTATTATTACAAATTTTTAGACTCGTCGAAGGTATAACATTCTATCGGCCGATCCCCAGTATTACTTCGTTCGAGTTCTTTTTGTTAAAGGCTATTCTTTAATCATTTTCGTCGAAAGTTGACATATTTTACTCATTTCTGGAGTATATAGTACATACATATATCGTAAGAGGTTATTTTCTTTTTCGATATCAGTTACAGAAGCACAATTTTCAGTGTATTAACAGTGACCGTGTACTTTTTTCTTTTTTTTGGTTTTCAATATTTAATTGGTTTTTCGTACGTTTTCGAAATTTATCTCAAGTTGATTAATATAAATAGATTACTCATCTTTGATTAAATCTTAGTGACATTTTCGACATTGACAAGAGCAGTTGTGTTCTACTTTCAATCTCTTGGCGATATTGCTTAGTAGAGTTTTCATATTGTTCATGAAAATTTTGTTTGTGCATAGATTGTGAAGTTATTTAATTTGGCTATAAAGCAACACTTACTCGTCTCATACCCTTTGTTGAAATGGACAAGTTTATTATAATCAAAGACACAGTAAAGCATGTAAGGCGTTTCAATATACGTGGACGTACAATGGACTTTAAAATTAAAGATATCCCACAGAATGGGGAGCCTGTTTCGTGGATTAAAAATGCTATAACTGACATTGTAAAATTCAGTACCATGAATTTAAATTCTAAGGACAAAGTTGGCCTTAGATTCAGTTCAAAAAATTTTTCAAGAGGTGATGGATGGCTGCCGTTTAAAGAATTGGGCGCGATAAATATAGACGATATTTGGAACGTTATACAGGGGATTTATCAGTCCAACTCAACAGGTTTTAATACTGATGTCTTCTGTCTAAGCATTACCAGTGTGCGGCTGCCTGAAGGAAGAGGAAGAAGAAGAGGCTACATAACATTTGAAGAAGAAGTACTAAGACGTAAAGGGATCGTACAGATAAATAACTCCGATAACTTATGTTTACCTAGAGCATTGACAGTGGCTATCGCTCATGTAACCAAAGACATTTTTTATACCAAGATACGTCGAGACATCAATAAAATTCAGAGGGAAAGAGCTTTGATGCTGATGCAAGAGGCGGAGGTAATAATTACTGAAGAGGGGGCAGGAATTCCCGAAATTATAAAATGTCAACGTTACCTTGGTGATGAGTACAAAATAGTAGTTTACCAGTATGGAAGTAAGGGGAGAGAAGTAATTTTTGAGGGCGATAGTAACGGAAGAAGCCTAAATCTCTTATACCACAAAGGACACTATAGCGTTATTACATCTTTAACTGCTGCTTTTTGCTGTTCGTATTACTGTGAAGTCTGCCATATTCCTTATAACCAAAAAAATCAACATAGGTGTGGTAAAACATGTGTAAGCTGTCAAAAAGCTCCTCGCTGTCAATTTGAAACACAAACTAAATGTTTTGACTGCCATCGTTCATTTAAAAGCCAACAGTGTTTCGATAATCACAAAAGACTGGGTTCTTATGATAAAGATAGTACGGTTTGTAATCGCCTACAACAATGCACCCTATGTCTCAAGGTAATAAAAGACAATAGAAAACACACATGTGGTGAAATTTTCTGCAAAATTTGTAACAGATATCAGCCGCAGGGACATCTTTGTTATATACAACAGGATACGAGAGAGCCGAAAACAGAAAATACACTATTTATATTTTTTGATCTTGAAACGCGTCAAGAAAAACAGTTAGACGATGGATCACTACTGCATGAAGTTAACTTGTGTGTATTTAAACAATTTTGTCAAGACTGTATAGATGTTGATACACGGTTGTGCGCAAAGTGCGGAGTAACTAAACAAATATTAAGAGCCAATCCATTAGACCGATTTTTAGAATATGTTTTACAACAGAGGACTCTCTTTAAAAATGTAATAGTAATAAGCCATAACGGCGGTGCGTTTGATAATCAATTTATCCTTAATAAACTCATAACAAGCACCGACCTCACACCGGAGGTTATCATGAGAGGTACTAAAATAATCATATTACAGTTATTAAACATAAAATTTATTGATTCAATAAATTATTTTCCACTAAGTTTGTCGAAGTTACCGAAAACATTTGGGCTACCTGATAAATTCAAAAAGGGGTATTTTCCTCATCTTTTCAATAAAAAGATAAACGAAGATTACATTGGAACGCTACCACCTGTTGAATATTACAGTCCAGATACAATGAATGAAGAGGAACGTTTAACATTTTTGAAGTGGTATGAACTACATAAAAATGATGAGTTTAATTTTCAACGTGATATTGTCGAATATTGTATTTCGGATGTAGAAATACTTTATGAAACTTGCAAGAAATTTAGAGAGCAAATGTTGACCACTACTAATGTTTGTCCATTTACTGAAGCTACTACTATTGCATCAACTTGTAATAAGGTTTTTAGGCGCAATTTTCTAAAACCTGAAACCATTGGAATAATTCCTAAAAACGGATATCGCTACCGAGACAATCAATCACGAATTGCTATAAAGTGGCTGATTTGGGAAGAACATCAGAGGGGAATCGACATTAGGCATGCTGCAAAGGAGAACGAGATGAATATAAACGGCGTAAAAGTTGATGGATATTGCTCATTGACGCGACAAATATTTGAGTTCCATGGATGCTACTACCATGGTCACCCTGAATGCTTAAAACATCAAAGAGATATACCTCTACCCGACAATCTTACAGAAACGTTGAATAACAGATATGAAAATACAGTAGCGAAAATTGGAAGATTAAGATCTTTTGGGTATGAAGTGAAATTTGGGAATGCCAATTTAGAAAAATATTACAGGAAAACCCCAAAATCAATGAGTATACAGAAAAACACCCTATACTCTTTAATACTCCACTAAACCCAAGGGATGCATTTTACGGCGGTCGCACCGGTAATTGTAAAACCTATTACAAAACAACCGGTAAAGAAAAAATAAAATACTTAGATGTATGCTCCCTTTATCCCTGGGTTTGTAAGTATGGAAAGTTCCCCATCGGGCATCCCCAGGTTTATGTTGGAGAAGAATGCAGACAATTAACTTTACATCATACAGAAGGACTAATAAAATGCAAAATTTTACCCCCGAATGAACTCTATCACCCTGTATTACCTTTAAAAATGAACAATAAATTAATGTTTGTTTTATGTAAGATGTGCGGTGAGTCGTCAAATTATGCAGAATGTACTCACGATGAGAATGAACGTGCTCTTGAAGGAACCTGGGTGATAGATGAGGTGTTAAAGGCCCTAGAAATGGGTTACAAAATATTGAATATTTTAGAAATATGGAAATATCAGGTAGAGATATATAATCCTCTCCAGAAAAATGGCGGGTTATTTGTCGAAATGATGAATAAGTTTATTAAAATTAAACAGGAAGCGTCAGATTGGCCAGCAGAATATGTAACTCCTGAAGAAAAGAATAAATATATAAAAGACTTCTACGACAAAGAGGGTGTAAAGCTCGACTATGACAAAATTTCTAAAAACCCCGGATTAAGGGCTCAAGCGAAGCTAATACTAAATAGTTTTTGGGGCAAATTCGGTCAAGCAGAATGTCAAGCAAAATGTAAGATAATAAATAAACCTGAAGAGCTTTACACAATGTTAACCAACCCCTGTTTAGAGATCAACGACGTTTTCCCAGTGAACGAAGACACACTAGTAGTTAATTACCAATTTACCGAGGAAAGTTATGATTCTTTATCAACAGTTAATGTAGCTATCGCAGCTTATGTTACAGCTCAGGCTCGCTTAAAACTGTATTCTTACCTTGAACTTCTGGGTACTCGTGTTTTATATTACGACACAGACTCGGTGATTTTTACCCACAAGGAAGGGGAGTCTGAACCTTCGATAGGAGAATTTATAGGAGATATGACGGATGAGCTAGCGGGATACGGACAAGGGAGTTATATAACAGAGTTTGTAAGCGGAGGCCCTAAGAACTACGCCTACAAATTATTCGCCGCTTCGGATAACGACGAAAGAGTGATATGTAAAGTCAAAGGCATAAGCCTAAACTACAAAGCGAGTCAGCTTATCAATTTTAATTCCATTAAGGAAATGGTTTTACAAGAAAGGATCTGCCGATTATAATATCAACCACGAATATTAGAAGAACTAAAGTACATGAAGTGATAACTAAAGAAGAAACGAAGCTATACAAACCAAACTCAGTTAAGCGTGTGTTTCTAGACAATCATGATTCTTACCCATTTGGTTATAAGAAATGTAGAAAATAAAAATAGTCTAGTTATAAACTAATAGTATAATAACAATAGAGTAAGCAAAATATCAGTATTTAGGATCAGTTATTCTTGTGTTTTTATAATCAATGTTAAAAACTAAACAGTAGTATATCTAAAACGATACAATTTGTTACTATTATTATAGCCTCACTATTAGCTTTTAATATAATTTATATTTTAATTAGAATGTTTTAGCTTAGAGAGAGAGAGAGAGAGAGAGAGAGAGAGAGAGAGAGAGAGAGAGAGAGAGAGAGAGAGAGGATACGCGCACAGTGAGTAGTTTTAAGGAAAGAGGTTCAGTAGTCCTCCTATAGTAAAATACATATTTCTTTGTGTATAACATAAGCGCTGAAAGTAGTAACATTTTTAAACCATTAGTTTGTACTGAATGAGTAGTCAGATTACTAAAATATTTTGAATTTTACTGAAAATTGTAGATACAGTTGCCATAGTTTTAAAACTATTTTAAATGAGGTAGTTTCTATAATAATATATCTATAATATTCACCTGTATGTATTTAATAAATTTTGTTGAATTTTATTTCAGAATATTTATTTGAAATATCCTAACCCTAGTAATTAAATATTAAATGTTTCCTTGTTATGGAAAATTGCGTAATTATTATTACGGAGCACCGTAGTGAATACACAATTTGTCATATAAGGTAAAGAGGAGGGAGGGCGGCCCCTATCAAAGTATCTGTACCTTGACGCTGGTGATAGGGCTTAAGGACCGTGATCCGAACTAAATCAGATACAGTTTTGATTAAACCCTGAAAGTAAAATTACGTGAATACATATATTTTAGCATTTGATAATATTAGTATAGAGGCCTGGTCAAAAAAGTATAAAACACGTCTTGATAAATCAATGCTTTTTAAATACATACAAGTGATTAATATATAAAATGTCTGGATTTTTCTTTATATCTAAATTTCGCATTTTCTTTCCATAAATATAAACAAATAGGCAAAATTTCTTTGTAACTTGCAACGTGTCTGGTGCGCTAGAAGCAGTGTGGCTAATACATTCAGATATTGAATTTTTTGAGAATTCTATTAAAATATACTCTCATACCTTTTTGAAACCTAATATATATAGACATCTAAAACAGGCAATCCATATTTTAATTCGACTACCCCTAACAATTTTAAATTTTTCTCTAAAGTTACTACTAGAGTATGTTTTTGTATATATTTATTTAATAATAAAATGATAGCATGAGCAGCTCGACCTCTAAGTTGTTCAATTTTTTATAGAAATTATATTAAAATCAACTCTTACACTTTCTCTATAGACCTGTCATATAGACATTATCCAAAAGCAATCAATATTTTAATTTGTCTCTCCTTGCAAATTTTTAAATTTTTTTCTCAGGCATGTTAAACAGGCCTAAATTTATTTACCACTTTTGTTATGATCGTCAAAAGAAGATATTTAGACAATAAATTTTAACGAAAAGTGTATGCTATAAAATGTTTTTAGTATTAACTAGACCGTCACCAATGAAGGGTCTGACAATTTATTACCTTTGAATTGTATTGTAAGGATATAAAAAAAAAAAGTCGAGTTTCGAAAATGAGGAGAATGCAAAGTAGTTTTAGGATGTTATATATTAAAAAGGGCTTACGAGACAATGATATTTAATAAAAAGTCTTTGCTTTTAAATATTTGAGTATTAACAACTACCATACACAAAGAAGGTGTCTGACGATTTATGACCTTTTGTATAGTAAAGGTAGAAAAGACGAGTTTCAAAAGCAACCGGTACAATGTGTAACTCCTGAAGAAAAGAATAGACATATATAAAAAAACTTTTATGAAAAGGGGTATGAAGCTCTACAATGAATACAATGAGAAAATATTAAAAAAAAAACGAGATTGAGGACCAAGCGACCGTCTGTGATGTCTATAAACCTTTATTCTATTTTAAAAGGAAATAGTTTTATTTAATTTCGGTACCAAGAAATTTTCAGGATCTGTATAAAAATAAAAATAATAATATGTTACTTTTAAAAGAACAAAACCGAAATGCAATCAAATTGTTCTGTACTTTAAGTAACATAACTAACTTTATAGATTAACAAATAAATAAGAAATGTAACTGGTAATTTCTAAGATGTAAATATCCATTTATTATCGAAAATTTTATGGGTTTCAGTTAAATACTCGATCGGTGCAACTAGTTTATCATGGTCTTATACATGGATAATAGTCTTAAATGTGTTAAAATTAAGCATTTTTGATGAATTTCAGATATTTTTATTCGATTTTCAGCATGTGGTAGGGAGTCTCGTAAGGGAAGTTTTGTAAAATAAGGCCTCGGTAGATTTATTTCAGGGATTAAAAATGGTAATAAACTGGAAAAATTGTCGTTTCGGTGAACTTTGACGCATTCTGTTTCTTTCTGTCTTAAACCGTCGAAATTGTGGATGAAAATATAAAATAGAATACAAGTTCACTTTAATCTAAAGTTCGAATATTAAGTTAAATATGTTCATATGAAATAGTTTCATGGATTTGAGATATTTTAATTCGATTTTCAACATGTTGTCTAGCAAAGGATTTTTGTAAAATATATCCGCGATAGATTTATTGAGAGGAAATTTAAAAAAAAGGTAAAAACTGGAAAACCGCTGTTTTTGCTAGTTTTACTGTGTTCTGTGCCTCTTTTTGATCAAAATTAATAAATTGTGAGGACGGATATATAAAATAAAATGCAATTATTGAATATAACTCCAAAATAAAACGAGTTCTTTTTAGAGCGAAGTTCATTTAAGAAAGTGAATCTTAATAATTAGGTCTAAAAACGTAGTAAAGTCTGTTTTCTCTCATAGATAATAATTTTAGGTAAAAGCGGCTACTTTATAGGATAGCACTACATTTGTAAGTAAATATTATTTTACATTTTATTAACTCTGCCGGAATACTCCTGACCCCGGAGCGTACGACCATTTTTGTGAAGACAGGTATTTAAGTTATATTATAGTTTATGGTTGGTTGGAATATTCTTACCTTTGTTTCACTTAAAGTAATATGTAATGTGTACCCCATTGCTGTGTTTTATGGGGTTTCTTAAATGAGATACTAAGAAGAACAGAAATCAAATAAAGCATAATATAATGAAAGGCAACAACACACGGTAATAACAAGGCATTGATAGTCGGCAATAACACATTGATGACGTAGTAATAATAAGACAAATCAACTAAAATGACAAAAACAGAGTACACAGTATAGATGTCATTTTTAAGCTAACTGACTTTTTTATTGAAGCTTCTGAGAATAATTACATTAAACTCGTTACCTTCACAATTTAGCTATTCTTCTGTTAGGATGCACTTTTCATAATCATCAAATTCTTAGAAGAATGTCTTGAACTGCCTGAATTGGTACCTACAAAACAATATTCTAAATATGTCAAGATGCATTGTATTGAGCTCTAAGGACTATCCCCTATTTTTTTTAGTACTAAATTTGTAAAGTATATCATGTATCAATGTTTTTACAAAATTTTAAATAAAATTCTTTTATTTTAAAATATACATATAGAAAGGTAAATACAATATTTTACATATCGTATGAAGGTTACGTGATTAATTAAAATTATATTATTTACTCCTTAAACCGCTACAGCACCCTTTTCAGAAAATATGAACCGGTCTTATCTAACTAGATAACTTATTCAATAATTACCCTTACTATATATATATATATATATATATATATATATATATATATATATATATATATATATATATATATATATATAACCTTACAGAGTCTTTTCTGACTTTAGCATATTTCCATATAAGTACCAAAGCGGCGGTTTAATAGGACAGTCACAGTGACGCTTCAAACATTAAATCACATAAAAACATATCGAGGGACCATAAAAGGATCAACATCAAGAGCATTCAATGATGAACAAAAGTAAAATTTTAAATAATACAGAGAACTTTAATTTTTTTCAAACCTTTCAAAAGGATATTAAGAAGTTAAATATCCTGATTTTACAGTATTAGCGCCATAATTTGTAGCTGATCGGTAATAAAGACCCCTGATATGCATCATTTACGCCTGTTCAAATAACACAAATTCCAACAATAGAACCTAGCTTTGATAAAACAATAGCTGTGAAGACACACACACACACACACACACACACACACGCGCACACGCACAAACACGCGCGCGCGCGCACACACGCACACACACACAGACCACAAGAAGCAGGGTTCGGGCGAGTCCTATTTTTAAAAAATAATAATATATGCCTTGTTTAAACAGTAGAATATACACTTTATAAAACAATAGTAATCCATACCCTGTACGTAAAGATGAATGTTTCACAGAAAACCAAGCCTCACGTCGGTTTCAAGAAAATGGGGTCTCAATTTTATTATTATTACGTTTAATATACTCGTAGAAAAAAAATCACCGCCCACAAATCTACCTTTGTCAGCATCCATTTATATATCTTTTCTAGAAAATATATCAAAATTTACTCTCATACCTTTCTGAAATCTGACATATAGAGACATTATTTAAAAAGTCATCACCGGTGTATGTTTTTCGTATATGTATTTAATAGAAATGATTAGCGCTAGCCATATGGTCTCTAAGTGGTTCTACTTTTCTAGAAATTATATTAAAATTAATTCTTATCCCCTTCTCTGTAGACCTGTCATATAGACAACGTCTAAAAAGCAATCAAAACTCTAATTCGCCCACCCCCTTGCTAATTATTTTTTTCAAAGCCAACGCCGATATACGTTTTTTTTGTACATTAATAAAAAATGATCAGTGGGATCTCAAAGTTATCAACTTTTTTAGAAAATCATATTTAAATCAACCCTTACTCCCTTCAGATAACCTGTTCTATAGACATTATCTAAAAAGCTCTCAACATCCGACTAGAGCTGGGAAAACTCCCCGATATTAAGAGTATTGTAAAAATTCAAATAGTTATTACATCATACTGTGCTTATATCTAGCTATTAACTTAGTTTATCAAACGCAGGGTCTGAAGATTTAGTTGTTACTATAAAACGACAGTAATGACAAAATATTTTAATATATGCGACAAATAACTAAGTATACCTGTATATCTTGTTTATATTATATTTGAAAAATGCATTATTGTCACAAGGTAACAGACGAACCCATTATTTAATCCATCATAATTGCACGGAAACTTGTACATTACACAAACACACATATATACAAATGTACATACATATATACAAACACGCATGTTTTTCTTTCGAAATATAATGTATTAAAACAGCAATATAAGCGTAAAACTTATAGAGCAGAAATTACACATAATTGCCGTACAAAAATAATAATAAACGCACCAGCGGACAAAAAGATAATGACCTAATAGACATTTATTAATTTTTAAAACGTCTTTATTTGTAACGGTCAAATATTACATGTCAAATATATTGTATTATATGTTGCTACTGACTACGACTTCAAAGCACCATTATTCGTGGAAACATACATTATTTCATACGTAACGAGTCCGACGACACGTGTCCAAAAAGCTACTGGCGATGTCTGGCCGATCCAAAGTGCAATTATTCGTGGAAAAATACCTTATTACATACGTACCGACCTCGATGACAGGTGCAATGGATGGTCGGTACGGGCCAAAAAAGCAGCGTCCGGGGAAACCAATTATCGATGTATGGCGGTTCAAAGTACAATTATTTGAGATAACATACATTATTTCATAAGTGACAAGTGTCTAAAGACCGCCAACAAGGGTCAATAAAGGCTGTACTGGGAAACGTAATCGGTGATGTCTGGTTCAAAGTACCATTATTCGTAGAAAATCATTCATTCATACATAACGACCTCGATGACACGTGCTAAAGGACTCCCGGCACGTGTCAATCAAGCCGCTTCCGGGAAAACCGTCTGGTGACGTCTGGTCGGTTTACGGTGCCCCTATGCCTACTTACATAGTAGCAACCAAAATATTTCACAGAAATGAAAACAACCCCAATTTGAGGCTCATATATCGTAGGTATATATTGATATTCAAAAATATATTAGTATTAAAGAAAAATAGGAAAAAAGTCAATGAGACGGGTGAGCTTGATGAACCCCACACATTTTTCCAAATTGAGGAATATGGCTTGACTCTGCCACTATCATTTCTTGCTCAACGTTGATCTTTGAGCGATATTTGCTCTTTATTATAGCTGCAGCTGAAAATCGGGTTTCGCATAAATAAGATGTTCCAAAGGGAATGAGAATCCTTATTGCCTTTAAATCTCAAGTTGAATTTTCATTTTTTACGGTGATCCAAAACTCCAACAAATCGGAAGAAATGAACTTTCTTTTAAGGCTGATGTTGCAAGCGAGTTCAATGAGACTTTCTTCTTCTTGCAAAGTGATTTCTGGTGGAGCTTAAGCATGTAAATTTGATCCACGAAAATTTCTCTACATTTTTTTTTTGCAAAGTATTTTGAAAACCATTGAAAGCGCTTCGAACAATGTTCCGTGAAAAGGGACAAAAAGTCTTGAGACACAACGAGCTCATTAGAGGATGCGTATTTATGCAAATGTGGGAAGCAGTCTTGACCGCCATCCTCATTAATTTTTAACTTTCCCTATAGTTTCGAGATGTGTATGGTACTGCCTTGCAGAGACAGATTCAAGACATTCAGTTGTCAAATTTATCACGCAAATACGTTGGTTTTAGTAAAAAGTCTGGTTCGGCAAAGTATCTGGAGTATGCATGAACTTCCACTTCCAGAATACTGTGAATTTCTTGATGTAACTCGAATGAACGGGTAAAGATATTTTTATGTGAAATTAATTGTGAACTGTAGTAATATAGCAGGGCTGTGTGTTCAGCTTCCATGTCCATGGAAATTTTTTAAATAACCTGGTTTTCAGCGGCCTAGCTTTTATGTAGTTCACCACGTTTATGATACGTTCCAAAACCAAATTCAACTCACAGCGCATCAACTTTGATGCAAGTGCTGGATGATGCAATGGGCTAACCTAGCATGTGGTGATTTATTGCGAATAAGCGCTTCCAATCTTTCATAATGACCTTCGTGTCAATAATATTATCATTCAGAAAACGTACGTAACAAATAAGTTGTGCACCTTTATTACTGTCAGGAGCCTCATCATGTTGCAGACCAAATTCTTTGATTCTTGAGATTCTCAGTTATATTATAGATTCTTCGCCTAATAATGTTGTTGCATAAAAGATATCTTTGTAATTATTTCAGGTAGTTCATTTTTTTTATTAATTGTTTATTGAGATCCTTAGCTATATAATGGATTCTTCGGCTAATGGCGTTGTTAGCTACAGGTACCTTTATAATTAGTTTTCTCGCCGATTCTTCTACCGTAATATTAACCATGTCGAGAGCAGCAGGTAAAATAAGTTCTTCTGCAATGGTGTGAGGTTTTTTGCACTTCGCCACCCTGTGTGCCACCTGGAAAGATGCTAGCAGAGCATTGCTAGGTACTGAGGCTTGTTGTGTGAAAACGTTTTTTTTTTTTCATTTTTGTAAATTTTGTAACTTACTATTAAAAAATTCATGCCATTTTTCAACCATGGTAGGGTGAATGGTCTCAAGATGTCGCTTTAGTTTACTTTGGGGCGCTAGAATTTTCAAACAGAGCACTCACTGCGGTCTTTCTTCATTATTTACTTCTACTGAAGTAAAGCCAAAGTCCAAATAGCTATCATCGTATTTGCGATATTTCCGCCTTTTTGCTCCTTCACCACGTGTCAAGGCTTCATCACTCTGACATAAACTATCGACTTACTTACTTAATATAAATCTTTACATTTTGTGACTAAATTTTTACGAAAACACAACGCCACATAATTAAAAAAAAGTAACTGACCTGCTGGCGTATAAAATTTTAAGTATAGTTAAAACGCTGTATATCTTTACGTCAAAATTTGACAAATGCATCAATCTAGTGACATTTTTTTTTGAGAACTGTAACAGGATCGGAGTGGCTCATTCTACTATTTTCTTTTTCGGTTATATAATAAGAAATTTGTCGAATGGTTTATAAGCAAGTTTCACAAACTAAATATCTTTAAAAAGAAAAATGTTATACACAAAAATTTTAAAATCGAAGTTTTTCCTCCTGTATAGATAAATTTTATATCCCGTTTGTATAGGGCTATTAAACGAGGAGTTTAAGTGCTTATAATGGGTTTGGTATTTTAAGTGAAATTTTAAATATGAGAGATTTTAAAAGCGGATTAAAATTTCCTCTTTTATATTACTACACTAAGAGATGTACTACTGCTAAAAATAATTTACTTTACGTATTAGTACATTCTTTAATAAGCATTGCCTTTTTAATATGTTGTTGTTAGATGATAATTTTGAAATTGTAGAAACTATTTTACTAGAAATTTTAGACACACTCTTTTTAATTTTGGGATTAGTAGGGTGATGTCTGAAGGTATAAGTGTGGGTGCTTATATGTATGTTCACATTTATAAGTGAACCTATGTTGTTGTAATGTTTCACCTATGAAATTTATGACAATAAGAGCTTTATTTATTTATTTTATAAGGTAAATCGTTTATATTCTAAATTATTGGTAACTATTTCGGTAACAGAAAAAATTATACGCAATTTGTTGATTAAGTTCTATTTTTATTATAATACTCCAGTTAGGTATAACAATATTAGGGTAGTCTAACTGAAAACTAAAAATAAATTGACTATTCTAATAGAATCGGAACTAAAAAACAGTATTCTTAGAAACAGTGGGTAAGTATACAATATTCTAGAAATTATTCAGTGTTTTATACTTAATGACTGTAACTTTATGACTTCTGACTGCAATAAACGAAGTAGTTAAGCTGCAAAAATATTGAATAAAAAGATAAATAATTAATCATCTTCATCAAATAGCCTAGTTTTCTTAAAAATAAATACACAAATTTAAAAAAATGTATGCTTCAACAGATAAGAGTTAACACATCGCACGACTCATGGCTCCGAGTCTTTTACTGACCACATTTCAAGATTCCTCATGCCATATCCTCACAGATAAATTTATAAACATTTAAATGTGTAAAATAATGAAAGGGGTTCGGTCCAGGGCATCCAGATTTAAGGCCCCAATATTGCATCAGGTTCACTGAAATAGAGTAATACATGCATAAAAAATAATACAGACATGGAACAATAGAAATCGTAAGTGAACTAATTACAATTAAGATTAATTATTTATTTATATACCTAACACTATTTTCAAAAATTATAGGTATATATACAATATCCTAGAAATGATAAGTATTTTATATTAAATTATTGTAACTTTATGATCTTTGACTGCAAAAACTAAGGTATTCAAGCTACAAAAATATTCAATAAAAATATAAATAACTAATTAGTTTCTTCTTTATTAAATAGCTAGTTTTCTTAAAAATAAATACAGAACTAAAAAAAAATGGGTGCCCCAAAAGGTAAGATTTAATACATCGCACGACTCATGGCTCAGAGTCTTTTATTGACCTCATTTCAAGATTCCACATGCAACATCCTCACACATAAATGTATAA
Organism: Diaprepes abbreviatus; assembly: GCA_034092305.1. NCBI lineage: Eukaryota > Metazoa > Arthropoda > Insecta > Coleoptera > Curculionidae > Diaprepes > Diaprepes abbreviatus. The sequence continues at coordinate 1,193,964 of JASJET010000026.1, forward strand.
GCATATAAACATGTAAAATAATGAAAGGTCCTCGGTTGGGGGCATCTAGATCTGAGGTAAAATCTAGGGCCCCCTACGTTTCATCAAGTTCACTGAAACAGAGTAACACATATATGAAAATAATACTGCCATAAAAAAACAGAAATCGTAAATGAACTAATTACAATTAAGATTGATTATTTACATATAATAAATATAAAAAAAATCTTGTTTTATATAATGCCATGGGCAAAAGAAAAAAATATCCTATATAGAAATGGAAAAAGAAAGGAAGTGCTTAAAAAATGCCAATAAAAAATTTAAGTTAAAAATTTAGAAAATATGTAAAAAAGAATTTTATGAGAATACTTTAGAAGTGGTGAAATTTTTATGTATGAAAATTCCAAAAGAGATTAAAAAAAACAAAAGAAAATTATTAAAAATGTCGGTACATCCACATATCAAAAACTGAAAAGAGGATTAAGGGTCAAAATGACTTCTCTTATTCTGAGGAATCGCTATCACTCTCACCAACATTAATAATAAGTGGCTGTAAAGGAACTTGAATTTTCTTTTCAATTTCCCACTGCTTTTAAATAATATTATTTGTGTGTTCGACATAGTTAGCCCGATTCTGTTTTGTCACTGTTCCTAACACCTTTTTCCAAGTCTCTATTGGTTCTTTAACTTGTAGAATCAGTTGGTCATAATTTCTCTTTGCTTGACTCCATACCATTTCAATTGGGTTAAAATGGCAATGGTATGGAGGCAAGCGTAAAACTTTATGTCCAGAAGATTCGATTAGCTGATCTACTACAAAGCATTTTGCAGGCTTTGGTACCATAGATATCAAAAACCACAAAGTATCTTTTGTAGCATCTTCTCCAAAGTTGATATATTTTTTTTTTCAGCCACGCTTTCATAGCATCCTTGCTCCAACCCTTTGTTGGCCATTTTTGAAGTTGCCTACTATGATAGGGAGCATTATCTAAAACAATTAAAGAAGGTGTTTCCAGTTTTGGCAAAAAATCTTTTAACCAAGCTTCAAAGTTTTCCGAATTCATTTCTCCATGGTAATCTCCAGTTTTTGACTTTGATTTAAAAATCAGCATTGCATCTTCAACGAATCCATTTTCATTTCCTGTATTCAATACTATGTACCTGAAAAAAAGTAGAGTAGTATGTGGCAGTACAAATTATTTGAAATATTTTGCAGAAACAATTAAAATTTAGCTACTCTCTGAGGAGCCTAGATCGAGTTATACCGGAAGTAGATGTCAACTTGCTGATTTCAAATAGAACACCATATATATTATTGCATTTTTGATTTCTACGTAAAATTCTAGACATATTTTATGCATGATGTTCTATATGTAAGTTTCACCGTTTTGGACATATTTAAAATTGTTTGTCAAAAATGATGTTTGCGGATCAAAACTTAACTATAAATATTTCCTATAAGGAAGTCTTTATTATTTAATTTGGATTGGTTTTCTTGTAGAAGAAGATCGACTTTAATAGTCTTTTTATGATATTTTGAAAATTATGAGCAAAGAGAGGACAAAAAAGAAGAATAAAAATTTTATTTAAAAAATAGTCAAAAGTCAATTTTTTCAAATAGAAAGCACCTATTTTTATAATTTTATTATCTTAAACATTAAAAATAAGGCTAACTTGGTATAAGGTTGTCTATTCCAAAAATTTGTAGTTTTCCAAATATTGGCAATTCAACATTTTTCTATTGTAAAAATGCTATACGAATTTTTAGTTTTGTTATTAGTTGGCCATGACGGCAAGGCGTGGAGAAAATAAAACAATCGAACCTTACAGAATTGTCACTATTTCTTGCCATTTGACATTCACTAATAATAATCGTGCCGGGGCAATTAAATTACACGCACAAAGATTCTTTATACTTATTTATTATTTATGGAGAAAGTGATAGAGTCATTTCAAAAACATGTGATACATTCGCGATCCGATATCCGAAGAAACAGAAACCAACACCACCAACTGTTAAAAGAATTATAGAAAACTTCAAGAACTTTGGAACCATAATAATGAAAATATTGGTACTACAATTTTTGGACATTTTGCCGCATATTCGACATTACTACAAGGCAAGTAGCATTAGAGTCTCTATGTGTATTCCATAGTATAATATTTAAAAGGCACTGATTTTCCAAGAAGAGTAGAGGTCTGTCAATTTCCTTTACTTCGGTCATAAAAAAATGCTGGTTTTCTGGATAATGTTATTTGGTGGGATGAAATAAAATTCACAAAAAATGGATTGTTTGATCGACGCAATATCCACTATTGGAGCAACTTAAACGTACATCCATTTAGAGAATCAAATTTTCAAGAGTTTGCAGTTTAACGTGTACTGTGCTATAAGAAATGATGGCGTCGTCACCCTAAAATTCTACCAAGATAATCTGAATGGTAAGTTAGCTATTTTTGAAGACTACAAAATACGTTTTTTAACTTATAGCTGAGCGCTACTTCGACATCTTGAGAAATTTGGAAGTGCACTATTTAGATAACTTGCCGCCGGCTGATCATAGAAATATGTTTTATCAACATGATGGGGCGCCTCCACATAATAGTCATTTAGTTAATAATCATCTGCAAAACTTGTTTTATGACCAATGGATAGAATGGGCCACATCTTTGGCCACCCCGCCCTCCCGACCTAGCAGTACTTGATTTTTTATTTGAGGGACAATCAAAAATAAGGTATACAACACCGCATTAACTACTATGGCAGATTGCATGCAGCGCGTCAGAACAGCATTTGAAGAACTTAATCCTCAGTCAATAAGAAGAGCCACCCATGAAGAATTCCTGCTTAAGTACGAAAAATGTTTGGAAGCTCAAGGGCGTCAATTTGAACATTTACTCAAATAAGTTTTGTAACTTTATTTTATTAATAACTGGTTTATTTATATTTCTTTTACATTTTTTAGATCCAAAGTTCTAGAAGTTTTTTATAATCTTTTTAACGGTTGGTAGTGTTCGTTTCTGTTTCTTCAGACATCAGATAGCGAGTGTATCGCATTTTCTTGAAATAACTATCACATTCTCCATAAATAATAAATAAGTTTAAATAATCTTCATGCGTGTAATTTAATCGCTCCGGCACGATTATTATTAATGAATGTCAAATGTCAAGAAATAGTGACACGCCTCGCCGTCATGGCCAACTAATAACAAAACTAAAAAGCCGTATAGCATTTTTACAATAGAAAAATGTTAAATTGCCAATATTTTGAAAAGTAAAAATTTAGGAATAGACAGCCATATACAAAGTTACCCCTTTTTTTTTGGATGCTTGATGTAATAAAATTATAAAAATAGGTGCTTTCTATTTGAAAAATTGATTTTTGACGATTTGTTAATAATAGTTTTTATTTTTCTTTTTGACAACTCCTCTTTACTCAGAATTTTCAATATATATATATATATATATATATATATATATATATATATATATATATATATATATATATATATATATATATATATATGTTTATGCGGATTTCACGGATTCCTCCGTGTGAGATGCAATAGCAGTGGATATATCCACATTATGCCGTTGTAGTGCTGAAATCACATTCAGCAAACGTACAACTATATGCAGCTCAGTCTATGAATGAAGTAGAATGCGAACAGTAAATGCAAACTTCGTTCCAAACATATCCTTTCCGTGTTAGAGGTTGCACAGTTTGAAAAAATTGTTAAGGAACACAACAACGGCATAATGTGGATATATCCACTGCTATTGCATCTCACACGGAGGAATCCGTGAAATCCGCATAAACATTTATACGCCATCCGGCGGGAGGTCGGAGAAGCCGCGTTTAGTATTTGCATGCTTCCTTCCGATCTGTCCTTTGCACAGCCAGGTGCATGTCGGTACCCTGATGAGTCTGATAGAGACGAAACATGTACCTCTGCCGTATCACTCTGTGCGGGGAGGGTAAGTTTTGACTTTCTTCTCGGTATGGTGGTACAGGTAGGCCATCATCTCGATGATGGTGGAATGGGATAAATTGTGTTCCTTAACAATTTTTTCAAACTGTGCAACCTCTAACACGGAAAGGATATGTTTGGAACGAAGTTTGCATTTACTGTTCGCATTCTACTTCATATATATATATATATATATATATATATATATATATATATATATATATATATATATATATATATATATATTGTATACTAAAATGAGTTTAAAGTATTATTACAATGATTAGCGAAAGCCATAATGGACTATGTACATTAGGTGCGCGTCTATAAGTAAACTTCCACTTCCCTTCATACAGAGAGGAGCATACGTTATAACTGATGAAATGTTTTTTTTATATAAGATTTAAAACCAATTAAAGTATTAAATTTTTGGATTGCGATTAGTCCCAATTTGTAATTCTTGACTTGAATTGGTTGCGAAGTTTGAAAATATTTATTTAATCAAAAATTATGGACGTCAAAATGGGGCAAAAATGAGTTTAAAGTATTATTACAATGATTAGCGAAAGCCATAATGGACTATGTACATTAGGTGCGCGTCTATAAGTAAACTTCCACTTCCCTTCATACAGAGAGGAGCATACGTTATAACTGATGAAATGTTTTTTTTATATAAGATTTAAAACCAATTAAAGTATTAAATTTTTGGATTGCGATTAGTCCCAATTTGTAATTCTTGACTTGAATTGGTTGCGAAGTTTGAAAATATTTATTTAATCAAAAATTATGGACGTCAAAATGGGGCAAAAAGTGCAATTTTTGAAATATTTAATGATTTTAAAATTGAAAGGGTCAGAAGGCAAATCACAAGAGATATTTTTTGCTTAGAATTAGACGAGGAAAATGAAAATATTTTTTAGATTACGAAAAAGACAATTTCTTAATTATTAACATTTTTTGGCTTATAACAAATTACATTACCATTTTCCAAGAAGCTACCCTTAATATTCGGCCACGAAAAACTGCTGGACTCCTCAATTAAAGTTAAAAAGGTTTTTTTTGACTAATTTAAGCCGTTTTATTTGTTACTTCCTAAACATTTTTTCATACAAATTATATACTGATGCATTTTTTAGGTTTCAGATTAGATTCATTCTCAGCTTCCCTGAAGATGTTATGGTTCAAATGTGCCTAACAGAGGTTTAAAAATTGACCATGATAACCTCTAGCTGGAAAATAGCGAAGAAGAAGTTATATAAAGCAAAAGATGTTATTTTTTAGTACCTAACTAACTGGTGGTTAATAGTTATGATATGAGTTAACGATATTTTGCTAAACTCAGTAAAATACCTGCTTAGAAAATTTGAATCAATAAATTTATAATTTGCGATACACCCCAATGTATGTTTACATAAAATATTAACATAGTTTGAACTTTAGATAAAATAACATGTGTATACTTGGATCAAGGATTCTTTACGTGCACGTCATCAATTTATGATGACAGACATTCATCCGAATCAGTGGCGAAGGTTAGAGGATTTTTTCGTTACGTCAAAACAAAAAAAAAATAATAGAAATTCGGCAAATTAGTTATTTTGTAAAATTATTCCAAATTTAGAAACAAAATCGACATAAAATAAATCGATTTAGAATAAACCGGTCTATTTTCTGTGTTTGGAATCTCATCGATAAACGTCAACGATAATGTTTACAATAATTATGTTTATATTAAGAAACTTTCATTAATTTAGCGTTTTTATTGTGTTATACTAGGCTGAAATGAAGCCCGATTTATATAAATCCCTTTCTTTGGATGTGTGGGGCCCACCTAACAATAATGAAATGAAATGAAATGAAATGAAATGAAATGAAATGAAATAATTTATTAGCCATAAAACTGATACTTCAGCATTGGTTTCGTCTATACAATTAAATAAAAAATATATAAATAGCATACCTTAATGCTAGAAAAAACAAGAAACAGTTAAATTGGTTAGTATCATTAGATACTTGTTATAATATAAAAAATGTAAAATAACTTAATCTAATATTTAATAATAAAAACCACAGATTAAAATCCTACAACAACTAACGGGAAAAAAAATAAAACGACAAGAACACAATTCGTAGCACTGGTCAGCGAAGGACGCAACGAAATAATCACACACAGTAAAAGAGTCAGTACATCCTACAGGCTTAAGTATTCGTTAAAAGAATAAAATGACCCCTGAACAAGAAATTTTTTTATTTCTGTTTTGAATTTATTAATGTTTGGTATGTTTTTTAATTTTACAGGCAATTTGTTAAACAGAATAATGCAATTATAAATTGGGGATTTCTCAAAGAATGCCGTTCTATGTTTAGGTATGCTAAGAATGTCACTATTTCGTGTATCATATCTGTGACCCTGGCCAAGAGTTTTAAACTCTGAGTAATTTTGTTTTACATATAAAACGCATTTTAGAATATAAATTGAGTAAAAAGTTAAAATGCTGTTTTCCTTAAAAATGGGTCTACACGAATCCGTCGGCTTAAGACCAAATATCAACCTCACTATTCTTTTCTGAGCCAGAAACACTCTATTCACTTCACATCCTCTTCCCCAAGACATGACATTGCTTGACAGATGACTGTATGCCAAAGAATAATACACAGTCAGCAATCCAGCCCGGTCTAGAGATGACCTCATCTGCAAAATAGCAAAGAAGGCAGAATTCAATTTTTTACAAACATGTTCGATATGGGAAAAGAAATGCAGCGACTCATCAAGCCACGTGCCTAAAAATTTAGTATAAGCTGAGGTTTCAATATTATATGTTTCTTTATCCTCTGCCAGCAATGGTTTTTTAATATTGAAATTTAAATATACAGTCTTTGTTGGGTTAAGTATTAACTGATTACGCTGACACCAAATCTCCAGCTCCTCACATACCCCTCCCGCTGTACGCAACAGCTCCTCTGGGGCATCCGCAGATATAGCTATCGTGGTATCATCAGCAAACATAACCAACTTTCCCCTACTGATGAATCTAGGTAGGTCGTTAACATAAATCATAAACAAGAGCGGCCCCAAAACTGACCCCTGCGGCACACCCAAGGCGACTTTTTTGCAATCTGATTTACTTTCTTGGTATCGAACAAATATACTCCTATCAGACATATACGAGTTGATGAGTTTTAGGATATTTCCTCTTATACCCGAAGCAAAGAGCTTTCTCAATAAGAACTCTCTACTCACAGTATCAAACGCACTTGTTAAGTCAAACATTAGGCACATCACATACTTGCCCCTGTCGAGCTCAGCATATACAAAATTAAGTAAATCACAGCATGCTGTCTCGATGGATTTGTTCTGTCTGAAACCATGTTGGCAAGGAGTAATAATTGAATTCTGGTTAAAAAAATTCATCAAATTTTCGTATATTATTTTTTCAAAAACTTTAGAAAATACACTCAGTATAGATATTTGCCTGTAATTGGCCGGGTTGTGAGGATCATCCTTTTTATATATTGGCGTAACTGCCGCCTGCTTTAGTATTTGAGGGAAAATGCCCTCTGAAAGTGATCTGTTTATTAAATATGTCAAGGGAAGTGCGACAGATTCTGAAATTAATTTTAAAATTTGCGGACTTATACTATCGGAACCCGAGGAGCGTTTGTTCTTTAACGAATTAATAGTCGATACTATCCTTTCCTGAACCACCGCAAAAACTACTATTGTTTGAGGAATTGATTCTATAGTTGTTGCTGGTAAAGACATGTTTCGACCATAGGCCTCAAACAACTTCAACTTGGTAACAGAGCTGAAATATTCAGCGAAGTGGTTAGAAACCTCCTGAGGGTCATCGCTTTCACCATTGCTGAAGCGCAAAACGATGTTGTGGTCTGTTACCCTTTTCCGTCTATTTAGATTTTGGTTAATACAATTCCATATTTCTTTCGTTTTGTTGGTTGCATTATTTATTTTGTCTCTATAATAAGTTTTTTTTGCTTTTTGTATACTTCGCCTATAATCTTTTTTTTTGTTGCAATAAAGCATCCTATGTTCGGCACTGGCTATATATCTTTGTAAGAAATAAAGATTATCCAGTTCCTTTCTTTGTCTTGCCAAAAAAGGACCATACCACGCATTAGTTTTTGTCATCGATTTTTTGTAACTTCGTCTCACTCCCAACGGACAACTCAAATCCAAGTAATGGCCCACAGTAGATGAAAACTCCGACCAGGCAACATCCGCGCCTGGAAGTTCCAATAGAAAAGACCAATCAACCCGCTCTAAAAGATATGAAAAGTGAGATAAGTTAGCTGGGGTTAAATTTCTGCCCACCCTATCTTCCGCTGTGCTATGATTGGTGGTTATATTAAGATCATAAGAAACGCTAATTATATGAGCAAAGTGGTCTGCCAAGTGAGGATTTATTAACTTGCAGCTATAATTAGACCTTGGCAGATTGGTGCAAACATAATCAATGACACTCCCACACAGATTACCAAATCGATTTAATGCAATTCTAGTAGGCAAGTATGTAGTTATTTCCAGATTAAAAGAATTAAGAATATCACATAGAATTGCTTTTTTGCTTGTATCCTCAGAATAGTCTATATTTAAATCACCAGAGACAATTACATACTGTGAATATCCTAACAGTAACTCTATGGCCTTAGAGAAAACATCAGAGAACAACTCGACATCACCCGCTGGTGGTCTGTATACACAAAGGACAGACAGTTTGTCAGAAATCAACAAACCACACATCTCCACGCAGCATTCCACAGATAAGTCATTTAGCCATTTTATGGGTTTTAGGTTTCCCAGAGTGCCATTCTTAGCAAAAATTGCACACCCACCATGCTGATGGTCAGTCCGAGAGAAGAGGGATATTAATGAGAAATGAGGAATATTCACCTGAATTACATCATCGTTCGCCAACCAGTGCTCAGTCACACACAACACATCAATATCCTCAGTATCAGTAAACACAATAATTTCGTCAAGTTTGTTGAGAATACTCCGAACATTCACATGGCTGACCGTGACATTATAAGCAGAGGCTTTACGAGCAATGCCCAAATTAGCACCAGTTGATTTTACTCCAGCAGATCTAGCTGGGATAGTCGCGGATACAAAAAATTTGAGGTTACCCCACTGTCTGAAGGAATTTGCGAAGCCAAGTAGTTTTCCTTACTGCTTGAAGTATTTACAACGTTTGAAACTATTTCATTTATTATTTCACTTATTACCTCTGATTTATTTAATAAATTATTTTCATTTTGATCGGTACCAATTAAGATATTACTCACATTACAATCTAAGCCTTTTGAAACATTATAAAAAAGACTATTGTCATTATATTCTAGGAGCGATTTTAAAACTATTCGATTATCCAGACAATCATACGAGATGTACTTCGCTAACAACAAAATAGATTCCAATTTGGTAGGGTTGGTTTTATTATCTGATAATATAACATTATTTGAACACAATTTTTTTAGGATATTTTTTGTATTATGATATAATACGTGCAGAACGTGTTGTATCAAATCTCATTGAAATAGAAAAAAACAGAAGATAGTAGTACAAAAAAAAATAAAATAGTTTAAAATAGTATTAAACGAATAAGTATCCTCGTAAATTTCAGAGTTTAGATGCCGTTTTGTTAGTTATTAATAAAATAAAATGTGTAAGGATGGAAATTAGAGATCTAAAGGACCAAGTTTAAAAATCTGTACTGAAAACGTACATAATTGTGAAATTAATATTCATTTGATGGTTTTCTCAGACAAGACTGACTCTCAAAACTTGGCGTACGATAAAGTAAGCAGTTAAATAATTTTGTTATTGTATTATATCTACATACTAGATTTATTTTTAGGGTTAAATGGACACTTGAATCTGTTTTAACTAATTCTCTCGACAGGTCTCTTGGAAATTGGATATCTAAAGGACCAAGTATAAAAACATGTACTGAAAACGTACATAATTGTGAAATTAATATTCATTCGATGGTTTTCTCGGACAAGACTGTGACTTTCACAATTTGGTATACTAAAAGGTAAGCAGTTAAGTAGTTTTGTAATTGTATTATATCTATATATTAGTTTTATTTTTAGCGGTAAGTGGACACTGGAATCTTGTTTAAGCAATCCCCTTGACAAGTCGGCAGGCCTCGAATTATAATTAAAAGTAGTTTCCTTATCAAACAAAGTATATTTTATATTATAAAATTATTATATAAATATCCAGTGAAGGGTTTTTATTAGTAGTGAAAAAATGTGTTTTTTTAATCGAACCCAATGAGTGATTTTCAGATAAGAAAATCGTATCAATACTGTTAATAATCACCAAAGTTTTTGTAGATAATGTTAGATGACTTTAAACGATATATGTAAATTAAAATTGTGAATAAAACAATGAAATATTTTATTATTTATTATTAATTTCAAAACTTCATCTCACTTTTACCACATATTCTATTTAAATATTGGTAATTCACGCAATTATTTTTGCTATGATAATGTATTTCAAAATTATTCACTCACTGAAACTGTCACCACTATCACCGTCTTCGTCTGTGAGGTGTATAATCATCTGTGGTACTTCTTCGATAATAACTTCCCTGTTATAACAGTCCTGAATTATTTTGTCAGTCTGACACACCTTTGCACACCATACTTCTAGTGTACATTTTTCTAATGCTTTCTACCACATTTCTAAAACATTTTCATCCTGGTGACCAACTTCACCAATATGTGTGTTATAATATCTTTTGGCATATATCCAAATCATCTTAATAGCGTTGAATTGACAATAATAGGGTCGGAATATTAAAATTTTATGTCCATTTTCTTGTAATAATTCATCAATTTTATATTGCTTCGGTTTTTTGTGCAATTTTGCTATGCTCAATAACTCAGCTTTGAGCATCTGCTTATTATACAAAATATGATTTTTCTCGAGCCACTCAACAATTTCTCCTTTTTTCCATGAAGACGATGACAACTTTTCCAATTCAACAGAATAATATGGAGCATTTTCTATTACAATTAAAGAAGATAGGAAGGAAAGAAGATATATGTTCTTTATTTTTGAAGCTTCTGTCGCATATTAGTACAAATGTTAACATGTTATCTTGGATAGAGTCATTAAATGATGACGTACACGCAAAGAATCATTGTTTCGAGTATATTATTTAATTATTTTAATAAAGCAAAATTGTAAAGTTAACTTAGTCAAAAATCTATCAAAATCCAAAATTGTTTTAAGGGCCTCACATTTGTTAAGATGAGCCTTTCCAGCCTAAAGATATTATGCAGGCCGTTCACAAAATGCATGCAACACAATAAAAATCTGCAGATAACCTGTACAAACAGTCAAATCAAATAGAAAAATTTATTCCTAAGCCTAATCAGATTCTTCTACCAGAGCCAAAATCAGCACATGTGTGTACAATATTTGGTTCCGGCTGGTCTGCATAGCCTCACCTATGCTGGTTGGCCACATTGTGTGTGGTGTCCTCCAGGTATCTCAGTTTCCTCTTGCTAATGTAAAATTTACACCTTATATGAACTTTAATAACTTATTTAAATACGTAGGAAAAGTTTTATTCTTGTTTTAAATAGCCTTTTTTTCTGTGTGGGTTCGAAATAAGGCCGGTGTATCATCATTCAAACTCATCTGTATCTATTACTACTATTAAAATCTCAATAGTTAAGTTCGAGTTGAAAGTTATTTGTTTGATTGTTATAAATTTAAGATATTAATAATGATCTCGTACTATAAAAAGTATAATATTGTTAGCAATTTCTCCCCTTCTAAGCGCTCATCGCCATTAAAATATTTACAAATCACAGCGTGGAATTCGTATTTAATTGAACCTTGTCATCGCGTCTTCCCAGTATATATATATACCTATTATAGTTCGTATTCAACAATACTCATAATTCGTTTATAGTGCTTCACATTTAGTAAAATGAAAAATTTGATTTTTGTGTTGATTTTAGTGGCTCTTGTTGCTGTCACTTATGGTAAGATTGTTTTTGTTATTGAAAAGTGTTTTGTCTCTGTCGCGCTATTTTTGGAATAAATCCTCAAAATTATTTTAAAAATATTTTAAAGAAAATTTAATCATAGACAAATGGGTATTTTATATTCGATTTTAAGACTTTTGAGTGTTACCATAATAGACTGAAGTTGAAAAATTTCGTATTCAATTTTAATTATCTTTCCCCTTACCATATGTTTTTGATAAATAGGAAATGAAATACTACTTTAGTTTTGGGATGTATTTGGAAATCCATATTGTAATAAAAGAAAGGGTGCGAGACGGCCATAATTTCTTCTGCAATATCGATTTAGAACTCTCGATAAAAAATAGACACCTGTTAAACGTCTAAATTTGTTTGTACTATTATTTATTAAATTACACTAAAATTAAAACATAAATTATCAACTGATTTATATTGTAAGAATTTTTTTAACTGTAGATTTACTTAATTACTTGTCACTCTTGTGAAGTCGGTACTTGATCATATTGTAAAAAACCATTTTTCATAGGAAACCTTATTAAAATATTTTTAAGTGGTTTATGAAAAGATAATTTATATCATTGTATATCACGATATTGAAAGATTACAATTTTATTTGACTTATTACAGAAATAGATATTTGCATGTTAAATATTAATTAAAAAATTAATGAAGTATATATATATATATATATATATATATATATATATATATATATATATATATCAGGGGCGGATCCAGCATCACTCTTTGGGGGGGGGGGGCGGTGATATCACAAAAGTACGCGAAAGCAAGTTGGCAACGGGGGGGGGGGGACATCAGCAACATTCCCATTTCTAGTGTTAAAGACAGGGTCGGGTTTATTTTTTTGAATTTGAAGCTCTTGGAGAAGGGGGGGCGATCACATGAAAAACAAGTTGTCAACGGGTGGGGGGAGTGCCAGCAGCATACACATTTCTAATATAAAATGCAGAATCGGTTCTATTTTCCTGAACTCAAAGCTCTTGAGAAGGGGAGAGGCGATCGCAAGCATACACATTCCATGCCCTATTCAAGAACTAGAGAGAATATTAAAACTGTTACCGAAACCTCCAACGTACCTGCTCCAGTGCCGCAGGTAACTGAAGACTGCCGTAAATCTAATTATATTTAATTATATTTAAATATTATAAGCTTTTATAAATTTACTGCAATAATAAAATTTCTGATAGATCAATCTAATTTCTGTCAATGAGAAAAGTACACCTCACAGTGTATTCTTAGTGATTTATATTGTTTGTGCTTGTTTTCATATATTATTTGAGATTAGTGAGATACCCAAAAGATGTATCTTCCACATCTATATTTATTCCACAATCGTTAAACCAGGGCATTTTTACCTCAACGGAAAACTTATTACGATGAATGTTTATGCTGCCATAAAATATCAATATCTAGATAATAATGTTAAAAGCTCTGTTGAGATGTGTTCCAACATGACAGGAGTTGGAAAATCTACTATGTCCGGAAGGAGAAAAAAACGACTGGAATTGTTAGTATTCCCAAGCTACATTCGACCACAGGCAGACGAAAAACCTCGTTGGAAGAAGAGATGTAAACTGCAATAAAAAGGGTTGTTCAAACAATTTATTATGAGAGGCAGATCCCAATCGTCGACAAAATTCTAACTATAATCAATGAGGATCGGGATTTAACTCAAATTAAAAGAACTGAGCTCTGAAAATTGTTCAGAGAACTTAATTTTTGCTGGGAAAAACCAGATAGGAAATCTGTTTTTATAGATCGTCCGGAAAATGTCCGTTGAAGAAAGAAATATCTTTCTCAAGTAAAAGGTAGAGTTGCTAGAAATAACACAACTTAAAAAATTAGTAATTTAACTGAACTTTTGAAAGATTTTTTTGAGTAAAGTTACTGCAGAAAATTGGGAAAAATCCATATAATAAAAGAATAACAGAAAATGTGGAAACTCGATCTCATGATCGGTGAGATAGAGGAACCAATTATAATTAATTTGAGCGAAGATAGTTTCACCGACTTTGATTATGAATTAGATACGTACTGTTTACCAGCGTAAACACACTTTATTATTTAAATTGTCTGTAACATATAAAAATTAATTACATTTGAAACAATTTTTAATGTTTAATTTTAATTCTGCAGATGATTTAAGAAGTAAATAATCTGAAACGTCAAATATCCTAAAAATGTTTTTAACTAATAATAAAATGACCTACAGCCCAAAAAAAAAAGTAATATTATATGGACAAATTTATTTTTTTATATATATTTAACTTCTTGTATTTTTGACAATGAGTATTTTGTAAGTATTTAAATTATAACAACACTTCGCACATCCAAATATCTATTGTTATCCAACCCAAATAGTCCATTGTTACAGATCGGTATTTTTGATTATAAAATTTCTAACCCATTCCTATGAAAAATATATGTTCTAACAAATTTTGCCATAGACATCGGACTAAAGAACGCAGGTAGTTAGCGAAGAAAAAAATGGTTAAAAAATGATTTATTACTCTCTCTAATTCTTGAATAAACTATAGTATAAGAGGCAAAATCGGGTCTATTTTCCTGAACTCAAAGCTCTTGGGGGGGGGGGGGCGATCGCTCCCACCGCCCCCCTCCCTTGGATCCGCGCCTGATATATATATATATATATATATATATATATATATATATATATATATATATATATATATATATATATATAATTATATTTAACGTTGTTAAAAGATTTTATGACCTCGCACATTAAAAAAAAAAGATTGAACTCGGTTCAAGACTAGACTAAGACAATTTAAAGTGAATTTAAAATCAAAAAAGACAAAAGACACCGTTTTATTGGTTCCTCCTTCAGTCATATGTAAAATTTTAGAAAAGAAAGATTGCAATATTAGAGGTTAGGATAATTTTATAATATATAATATAATGTATTTTATAGATGCTTACATCAGACTAAAAAATCGGTCTATTCTTTTCAGCGGCCAGTTTAGTATGTCCTTAATATTTCGTTCAGATATTTTACTGCGTACCGTCAGCTTCTATTTCTTCATGAAACCTCATACTGCATGTAATTTGAGTATTTTTAATTTCTACTATGAGTACTTTATTTTTTAGATTATTGAGCCATAGAATATCATTTTAGTTTTTTGTATTTTCTAGGATTTAGATTCTTTACATAATTAAAAATACAATAATTCACACTTCACCATCTATTTAGGTCATTTTTGATTTATTTTTATTTTCCTAATAAATGTGTGTAGTTGAAAACATTTATGTATACGTCAAATATCAAAAATCAAAGAAGATTTTCAAAACCCTTTCATAATTTTAAAATATATCGAATTTTGCAAGTAAGAACTTTGATATTTTTTTATAAATAAGTGATATGAAATCCTATTTCTGATATTATTAACGGGGTGATTTCATGTGTAAGTTTTTTTGTGTATTGTAAAATTCAAAAAATAAAATAGATTCGCAATCCATGTATCCTCGGTATCTGAATAGCAATCAAAAAAGAGCACTTAAATATTTATAAACAGAATAACAAGGTTCGTACTTGCAAAATTAGAAAATAAAATTCTAATCACATCATAAAAATATTTTTAATATTTGTATAAACCTTATTCCCAAGAACTAGTCTGCATTTACGTATATATATATATATATATATATATATATATATATATATATATATATATATATATATATATATATATATATATGTATATATATATATATATATATATATATATATATATATATATATGTATATATATATATATATATATATATATATATATATATATATATATACACACATATATATATATATATATATATATATATATATATATATATATATATATATATATATATATATATATATATATATATATATATATTTTGTTGTTTTGTTACTTTTAGCTGAATATCTACTTTCGTTCGCTAAATGGATACTTTTTCTATAATGTTCCTTCTTCTTCTTCTACGTTGACTAGGGATATCCCTGTTTGTCATTCTATCTACACCCGCCTTATTCTGCTGATGAAGAGAACCAGCTCTGGGCCCATCTCTTTGGTGGTCGTCCTGGTAATCTTCTTCCTCTTGGTCGTCCATACATACAAACTTTGGCTAGTCTCTCTCCACTCATTCTCTCAACGTGTTCTTTCCATCCTCTTTTTCTTTCTTTTGTCCATTTGACCACGTCCTGCACATTACATTTTTCTCTGATTAAGGTATTTGTCAGCCTATCTCTGATTGACCCGTTCAGCATTGATCTCAGTACTTTCATTTCGGTGGTTCTCATTTTCTGCCTTGTCTTCTTAGTGTCTGCTCTTGTATCTGTTTCGAAATATAACATCTCTTAAACATCCTGCCACTTGTGGGGCTCTTGTATTTTGTGACAGTACTTTTCCAGTAAGGTTACGACAGCTTGTTGTGTCAATGCCTAGGTATTTACAGTTCATGACTTGTTCAATTATGGCATTTTCTATCTGTAGCTTACATCTTCTTGGTTCCTTGGAAATTACCATACCCTTTGTTTTATTCGTTGATATCTGCATATTGTACTTCTCAGTTGATACGTTAAATAGGTGTGTCAATCTCTGGAGGTCGTCTTCGTTATCTGCGAATAAGACGGCATTATCCGCATAGCATATTATATTGATATTGTGTCCGCCCATCTGGTATCCGCGTTTCGGTCTGATGTCCTCTATTATGCGGCCCATTATCAAATTGAATAAGAAGGGGCTTAGCGAGTCTCCCTGCCTTATCCCTTCGTTTATCTTGATGTATTCGGTTAGACCTTCGGATGTTATTATTTTTGTGCTGGAATTTGTGTACAAGTCATCAATTATGTTTATGATCTCCGCTGAAACATTTTTCTGTTTTAGGATGTCCGTTATGTGCTGCTTCTTGATGCGGTCAAATGCTTTTGTTAGGTCAACAAAGCATAAGTATGCAGGGTAGTTAAATTCTATTGATTTTTCGATTATTTGTCTCACTATAAATAAGGCATCTGTGGTTCCCCTGTTTTTTCGAAAACCTTGTTGTTCCTCCGAGATCTATATTTTCTCTTCAAGTTTGTCACGAATAATTGCTGTAAATAGTTTGGTGACAGAGTTAAGAAGTGTAATTCCTCTGTAGTTGTCCGGGTTTTTGTGGTCACCTTTTTTGTGTACGGGAATTGTATAGCTGATTTTCCATTTTTGCGGTACTTGCTCTTCTTTAATACTTTTACTAAAAAGCTTTTGTAACTCCTCGGTAAGCATTTGGCCTCCGTATTTCAATAATTCGTTGGTAATTAGATCTGGTCCAGGAGATTTTCTGTTCTTTAAATTACGTATTTTATATTGTATTTCTTCCGATGTTACCTGCATTTTTGTAGTGCTCAGATTTATGGATTTTGCTGTTATGCTAGTGTGTATTTTTATTACCAAATTGTCTTTCAAAGTATGATGTCCATTCTTCCTTTTTGATGTGAGCTGTACTGATGTATTCATTAACGTTTTTTTTCTGTTTCTGAATCATTCTCCATATTCTCTTCTGCGCACCGTATAAGTCATGCTCCATGTCCTTTGTGTATCGCTCCCAGTATTCTTCCTTGCATCTTCTAATCCTTTCGTTTATGTTGTTTCTCGTTTGCTTGTATTTTTGATATGCTTCAGCCGAAGGATTACTTTTGTAGTTCTAGAAAGCGTCTTTCTTTATCTTTGCTAGTTCTTTTATTTCTTCTGTGAACCACGGTGTTTTACTTAGTTTCTTCCTCCCTCTATTCATTCTTGTTCCCAACGCTTCTTCTGCAGCGTCTAGTATATTTATATATTATAACGTTCCATAGAGGGAAATGTCGTAAAACCGATTTTTTAAACGAACGAATTGAAACTCGAAATACCTAAGCCATGTATTTCACAACTTGTTTCAGAAATAGCTATTTAATTATTAAAAAAGCAAAAATTTACTGAACTCTTTTGAAATTAGATTCATAAAATATAAAATAAATAATAATTTTTTTTTTAGTTCCATTGTGAATCGATTCTGTAGGAAGACATAGTAAAACACTATAAAAATTATGGCCACTAACAGTTTAGTCCTAATCTCAATATAATGCCTCTTAGATAATAAAAAACTGTAGTATTAGTTTAGTTGTTGAAATTGTTTCAGTAAAATCCAATATCGCGAACGAAAAACTTAATTTTATTCAAAATTAGTATTTGGAGAACTCTCAATATCAAAGAACCTTTTGTCGTCCAATTTAGTGTGGTTTTCGACTTTGGATAAAATGGTTACTTTGTGCGACCGTGCTAATATTACATATCTGGCTTAGTATTTATATCAAATAATCTATGGATATCGTAACAAGTTTAAAGCTAAAAATCGAAAAATTAAATTTTTATATGATAATTGAACAGACTTCTAAAAAACCACCAAAAAGTAAAAACAATATAAATTTTTATACAAAATTCAAATTTTTGAAGTCGGCGCCAAATTAATATTTGACACATTTGATTCACACAAAAACATTAGGAAATATTTTATTTGTACTCTATATTTTTTGTGTCTAGTGTCAGTGGTTATTTGTTTCATTTAATAATAATTTTACGCCGGCTTCAGAAATTTCAATTTCATATAAAAGTTTATATTATATTTCTTTCAGAAAAGAGATCTGTTTCAATGATAGAGAACATTTGGCTTATTAGTATTTCTTAAAATCGAAATATTAGTTTCTGAATTAAATTGATAACATTGCGTAATAAAAATTAAAACAAATTGGCAGGGGGCTATTTTACCTGTAAGTTTAATTGAGTCTGAATAATTTCAATAATTTTATTACTTCTTCTGATGACTACTTTAAACTAAATTAGTAACTAGTTCACAAAAGAAGAACTAGACGTTAATCCCAACAAAACAGTCTTTATGGCATTTACAAGACAACAAAAGGTAGATGTCAACGCTTCAACTACAAATCGAACAACGCTGAGTTTTTCCAAAAAGGTTAAGTATATGGATATAATAATATGCCAGAAACTGACCTGGAAGAGTAATATTGAAAATATTCCACAAAAACCAATAGCAATAGACTGTATATGCCGTAAGAATATCTGGGGTTCGAGGCCTAAAATAACCATGGTCATATGAAATATTCATCAAACCCATGGTCGCATAGTCACCTTGATAATAATGACGTAAGATACAATAAGTAGCAGCTCAAGAAAAGTTGAAAAAAGTACAGAGGTTAGTATGAGTAGAAATAACAGGGATCATGCCATCATGTCCCACAGCAGCAATAGAGTCAATGTAGTGGAGAAACATATTGCTATTCTAAACGAAAAGCTTCAAGCCTAGATAATTTTATTAGACTAATGAAGATTCTGGATATAATTCCAACAGAATCTACATCAAAACCAACAGATTTCATGTTTATTAGGTACGATTTTGATATGAACTATCAAGCAGTAACTGACTGCTACTAAGCGAATGAAGAGGGATGGTATGGTTTACTGACGGATCCAAGATTAAGAAAGGATTCGGAAAGAGTATCAGTCCCAACAGAAACAGTAGGAAGGCCAAAATATACATAATGTTAGATAGCCAAGCAGCGCTAAAAGCGCTCAGATCAAAACCTACGAGTCTAACTCCACTTGAGGCTACAGAAAAACCCTTAAACGAGGACATGGACAGCTTCGCAAAAACTTCTATTTTTGGCTCGAAACCTTTTTGTGGACGACCAAAAACCGTTACAAAAGAAGAGCTCTGAAGCTGGTAACAAAATCGGATAAAATTAAAATAGGATATTCGAGTAATAACAGATATATTCACAGGACACAGCTTTTTGAGATACTTACTCAAAAAAATGGGCCACGTTGAGAGCGATATTTACGATTCTGCTATCGAGTAACCAAAACAGTAGAACACCTGCTATGTGAATGCATGGCACTATTTTGCAAGAGACTTAAATTTCTGGAAGGCGCCACTATAATGCCTGCAGAAGCAAAGCATCTACCCTCAGAAAAATAATGAACTTTATGAAAAATCTGAATATCTCGAGCTTATATTGGGTCTAGATACCACACAAAAGATGGGTCGAAATGTTGTAAAGAGGCAAAGAAAGCCTTAATGATCCATTTACAATTTACAATCTACCTTTTATGATAAATTAATACTCTTTAATCTGTAGTGATGCTTAGACAACGATCTAGTCAGACTGTCAAAGATACTATACATTAATTAAAAATTCATTTTTGTTTTCTAGCTTCTTCCAAAAAAGACTGCAGTAGTGGAGAAACAAAATATGATGGATGTAATTCCTGTATATGTACCGAAACAGGACTATGGGCTTGTACCGAAAAAGCTTGCTTTCCAGGAATACTGCGTTCAGGTAGGCAAAGAAGAATATTTGGATCAAAGAAAAAATATTTCATTATAAGGTATCTTATTCTCCCACAACAGCTGAAATTTTATTTTAGTTTTTTAAATTGATTTCCAAAACATATAACTGAAAAATATTTTAGTTATGAGGACAAATTCTTAAAAGAAATATTTTCTCATTTGGTTCCAAATACATAATTCCCAATTGTGCCATTTATTCCGTAGTAAAAAATACATACTTGTATTTTGCATGGCCACTAACAACTGTAGAAAAATACAAGCAATGTAAACTTTAACATAGAGAGCTCACCTCTTTATAAGGCAATAATTCATACTTGAAATATCCCATTATCTGATTTTAAAAACATGAAAAATCGTAACCCCAAAACCATATAAACATGAACCCATTTACCTACGCCGATAAACATGAAACCTCAAAACCCCAAAAATTCATTAAATATGAAAACCCATTACCTAATTACATAAGCACAAAACTTCATAATCCAGGGGTTCCCAAACTTTTCAGTTATCGGCGCACTTAGTATTTTCTTATGGCGCTGTAGTCAATATATATATATATATATATATATATATATATATATATATATATATATATATATATATATATATATATATATACAGTTTTATTCAACAAAGTGTCGTACAAGGTTTGTGCTTTACAATCTGCCTAGTACATAGGAGCAACCACAACATTTCATTGAATACGACCATACATTGATACTAATAATCAAGCACAGAAATGAAAATAACCGCAATTTGAGGCTAATAAATATATTAAAATTAAACAAAAATTGGAAAAAATAATCAATAAGACGGTTTAGCTTGGTGATCTCCACATATTTTTTCAAAGCGAGGAATATGGGTTGACACTGCCACCCTCATTTTTTGCTCCACGTTGATTTTTGAGCAATATTTTCTCTTTATTTCAGCTGCAGCTGAAAATTCGGTTTCGCATAAATAGGATGTTACAAAGGAAACGAGAATCCTTATAGCTTTCAAACTTCGAGTTGGATATTCATTTTTCATGGTTATCCAAAACTCCACCAAATCGAATCGGAAGAAGCGAATTTTTTTAAGGCTGTTTTCGCATGAGAGTTCAATGAACCCTCTTCTTCTTGAAAAGTGAATTCTGGAGGAGCTTAAGCATGGAAAGGATCTTGCATTCACGAAAATTTCTCGATATTTTTTTTGCAAACCATTCAAAGAGCTTCGCACGGTATTTCATGAAAAGGAACAGCAAGTCTTGAGGCACAATGAACTCCCTAGAGGACGCGTATTTATGCAAATGTGGGAAACAATCTTGACCTACATCCTCATTAATTTTTCTTATTCATAACTGTAGTTTTCTCCTAAACGCCGCTTCATTCCCCAATAGTTTCAAGATGTGTATATTACTGCCTTCAGAGACAGATTTAATGCTTTCAGTTGTCAGATATATCGCACAAATATGCCAATTTTAGTTAAAAGTCTGGTTCGACCAAGAATCTGTAGTTTGCATGACCTTCGTCTTCCAGAAAACTATGATTTTGTGATGTAACTCGAATACAAGGGATAAGATATTTCCACGTAGAAGTCATTATGAACTGCAGTAATGTAACAGGGCTGTGTGTTCAGCTTCCATGTTTATGCAAAGTTATGTAGTTTACTAAGTCTATGATAGGCTTCAATACCAAATTCAATTCACTGCTTATTGACCGATGCAAGCGCTTCCTATGGATGATGTAATGGGTCTACATAGCATCCGATATTATACTCCGAATAAGCGCTTGCAGTCCTCCATAGCGGCCAGACATTGATTGAGCGCCATCAGTACATACACCGATACAATTTTCCCAATCTAAATTATTTCTTGTTATAAACTTGTCAAGAATTTCAAACAGGTCTTGAGCCTTTGCGCTTTAGTGATGCTTTGCAGAAAAGCAGGTCTCCAACAATAACATTATCATGCAGAAAGCGTACGTAACAAATAAGGTGTGCATCTTTATAATTCTCAGTAGCCTCACAAGTTACATACCAGATTTCTCGTCTATCATGATCTCTATTAATGGGTCATTCAGAGTTTCAGCTATATGATGGATTCTTCGATCGACTAATAGCGTTATTGGATAAAGGTATCTTTGTAATTAGTTTTTTAAAGTGTAAAAAAGCGAAAAAATTCATAAATTCATCGCCAAAGAACTCCAAAGTGTTTCTTGATCTTCCATTAAGGATATTCGAGTAATAACAAATATATTCACTGGGCACTGCTCTCTGAGATACCTTCTCAAAAAAATGGGCTACACTGAGAGCAATATTTGCGATTCTGCGTTGGGGTAGCCAAAACAGTAGAACACCTGCTATGTGAATGCAGAGATTTAAATTTCTGGAAGGAGTCACCATGACGCCTGGAGAAGCAATACATCTACCCCCAGAAGAATAATTAACTTTATGAGAAGTCTAAATATCCCGGGCTTATATTAGGTCTGGGAACCGCACAAAGGTCTTATAGGTCGAAGTGCTGTAGATAGGCAAAGAATCTACAATCTACAATCTACTTCTTATAATAAAATAATACTCTTTAATCTATAGTGATACCTAAACATGGATCTAATCTGCGTGTCAGAGATATATTACATTATTTAGAAATTTATTATTATTTTCTAGCTTCTTCCGAAAAAGAATGCAGTAAAGGAGAAACAAAAAATGATGGATGTAATTCTTGTAGATGTACCGAAACAGGACTATGGACTTGTACCGAAAAAGCTTGTCCTCCAAGAAAACCGCGTTCAGGTAGGCAAATTAAAATATTTGGATCAAAGAAAAACTATTTCGTTATAAAGCACCTTATTTTCCTACAATAGCCCAAATCATTATTTAACTTTTTTAAATTGACTCCCAAAAATTATGATTAAAAAATATTTTAGTTATGAGAACAAATTCTTAATTGGAATATTATCTTATATATTTTCAAATATATAATTCCCCATCGGTACCTATATACTCTTTTGTAAAAAAATACATACTTGTATTTTGCGCGGTCACTAACAACTATAGAAAAATCCAAGCAATATAAGCCTTAACATGCATAGCTGACCTCTTTATGAGGCAATAATTCATACTTGAAATACTCCATTACCTGATTTTATAAACGTGAAAAATCATAACCCCATAACCATTTAAAGATGAGCTCATGTTTCGTACGCTAATAAACATGAAACCCCAAAACCCAAAAACTCAATAAATATGAAATACAATTACCGGATTCCATAAGCACAATATATTATAACCCAGGAGTTCCCAAACTTTTCAGTTATCGACGCACTCACAAGTTTAGTATTTTGTTATTGCGCCATAGTCAAAATATGTATACATTTGTATTCAACAAAGTGTCGTACAAGGTTTGTGCTTTACAACCTACCTAGTACATAGTAGCAATCACGATATTTCACAAAAATGAAAACAACCCCAATTTGAGGCTCATATATCGTAGGTATATATTGATATTCAAAAATATATTAGTATTATAGAAAAATAGGAAAAAAGTCAATGTGACGGATGAGCTTGATGACCCCCACACATTTTTCCAAATTGAGGGATATGGTTTGACACTTGCCACTATCATTTCTTGCTCAACGTTGATCTTTGAGCGATATTTGCTCTTTATTATAGCTGCAGCTGAAAATCCGGTTCCGCTTAAATAAGATGCTCCAAAAGGAAAAAGAATCCTAAAGTTCAAGTTGAAATTTTTTAAGGTTATTCAAAACTCCACCAAATCGGAAGAAGCGAATGTTGTTTTAAGGCTGTTGTTGCAAAAGAGTTCAATGAGACTCTCTTCTTCTTGCAAAGTGATTTCGGGTGGAGTTTAAGCATGTAAAGGATTTTTGATCCACGAAAATTTCTCGACGTTTTTTTTTGCAAAGCATTCTGAAAACCATTCAAATAGCTTCGAACAATGTACCGTGAAAAGGGACAGTAAGTCTTGAGACACAACGAATTCATTAGAGGACGCATATTTATGCAAATGTGGGAAATATTCTTGACCGCCATCCTCATTAATTTTTCTTATCCGCAACTGTAGTTTTCTCCTAAACACCGCTCACTTCTCCAATAGTTTCAAGATGTGTATATTACTGTCTTGCAGAGACAGATTTAATGCATTCAGTTATCACATATATCGCATAAATATACAAATTTTAGTTAAAAGTTTGGTTTGGTAAAGTATCTGGAGTTTCCATGGCCTTCGTCTTCCAGAAAACTGTAATTTCTTGATGTAACTCAAGTATAAAGAATAAGATATTTCCACGTGAAAGTAATTATGAACTGCAGTAATATAGCAGGGCTGTGTAGCTTCCATGTCTGTGCAAAATTTTTTGAAAAATCTGGTTTTCAGTGGCCTAGATTTTATGTAGTTCTATGATAGGTTCCAATACTAAGTTCAATTCACAGCTTATTAACTTCGATGCAAGTACTTCCTATGGATGATGTACTGGGTCCACAAAACATACTATAATTCACTTGGAATAAGCGCTTGGAATACTCCATAGCAGCCAGGCATTGATTGAGGGCCATCATTACATGCACCGACATACTTTTGTCAATCTAAATTATTTTTTGCTATGAACTTGTCAAGAATTTCAAACAAGTTTTAAGAATTTGCGCTTTTAGTGATGCTTTTGCAGAAAATAATGTCTCCAGCAATAACATTATCATTCAGAAAGCGTACGTAACAAACAAGGTGTGCATCTTTATTATTGTTGGTAGGCTCACAAGTTGCAGACCAAATTCTTTGCCTATCATGTTCGATATTAATTGCTGAGTGAAATTCTTAGCTATATGATGGATTTTTCGACTAATATTGTTGTTAAATAAAAAATATCTCTTTAATTAGTTTTCTGAAGTCTCAGAATGGGAAATAATTCATAAATTCATGGCCAACGAACTCCAAAGTTCTTCTCAATCTTCTATAAAGGATATTCGAGTAATAACAAATATATTTACATGGTACTGCTCTCTGAGATACCTTCTCAAAAAGATGGGCACACTGAGAGCGATATTTGCGATTCTGCGTTCGGGTACCCAAAACATTAGAACACCTGCTATGTGAATGCATGGCACTGTTTTGCAGGAGACTTAAATTTCTGAAAGAAGTCACCATGAGGCCTGGAGAAGCAAAACATCTACCCTCCAGAAGAATAATTAACTTTATGAAAAGTCTAAATATTTCAGGTTTACATAGGGTCTGGGTACCGCAAAAAAGGTCTTATTGGTCGAAGTGCTGTAGAGAGGCAAAGAAAACTTTAAAAATCCACTCACAATCTACAATCTACTTATTTTAATAAAGTAATACTCTTTAATCTGTAGTAATGCTTAAACATTAAGCTAATCAGGTTTTCAGAGATATATTACATTAATAAAAATTTATTATTATTTTCTAGCTTCTTCGGAAAAAGGACCACGGGCTTGCACCAGGAAAGCTTGTCTTCTAAAAAAGCCGAGTCCAGGTAGGCAAACAAGAATATTTGGATCAAAGAAAAAATAATTCATTATAAAGCACCTTATTTTCGTACAACAGCCCAAATTATTATTTAACTCTTTTAAATTGACTCCCATAAATTATAATTAAAAAATATTTTAGTTATGAGAACAAATTCTTAAATGGAATATTATCTCATATATTTTTAAATCCATAATCCCCCATTGTACCTCTTACTCTTTTGTAAAAAAATACATACTTGTATTTTGCGCGGTAACTAACAACTATAGAAAAATCCAAGTAATATAAGCCTTAACATGCGTAGCCCACCTCTTTATAAGGCAATAATTCATACTTGAAATACTCCATTACCCTATTTTATAAACGTGAAAAGTCATAACCCCAAAACCATATAAACATGAGCTCATGTTTCGTACGCCAATAAACATGAAACCCCAAAACCCAAAAACTCAATAAATATGAAATACAATTACCGGATTCCATAAGCACAATATATTATAACCCAGGGGTTCCCAAACTTTTCAGTTATCGACGCACTCACAAGTATAGTATTTTGTTATTGCGCCATAGTCAAAATATGTATACAGTTGTATTCAACAAAGTGTCGTACAAGGTTTGTGCTTTACAACCTACCTAGTACATAGTAGCAATCACGATATTTCACAAAAATGAAAACAACCCCAATTTGAGGCTCATATATCGTAGGTATATATTGATATTCAAAAATATATTAGTATTAAAGAAAAATAGGAAAAAAGTCAATGTGACGGATGAGCGTGATGACCCCCACACATTTTTCCAAATTGAGGGATATGGTTTGACACTTGCCACTATCATTTCTTGCTCAACGTTGATCTTTGAGCGATATTTGCTCTTTATTATAGCTGCAGCTGAAAATCGGGTTTCGCATAAATAAGATGTTCCAAAGGGAATGAGAATCCTTATTGCTTTTAAATCTCAAGTTGAATTTTCATTTTTTACGGTGATCCAAAACTCCACCAAATCGGAAGAAACGAACTTTCTTTTAAGGCTGATGTTGCAAGCGAGTTCAATGAGACTTTCTTCTTCTTGCAAAGTGATTTCTGGTGGAGCTTAAGCATGTAAATTTGATCCACGAAAATTTCTCTACATTTTTTTTGCAAAGTATTTTGAAAACCATTCAAAACGCTTCGAACAATGTTCCGTGAAAAGGGACAGAAAGTCTTGAGACACAACGAACTCATTAGAGGACGCGTATTTATGCAAATGTGGGAAACAGTCTTGACCGCCATCCTCATTAATTTTTAACTTTCCCAATAGTTTCGAGATGTGTATGGTACTACTGCCTTGCAGAGACAGATTAAAGACATTCAGTTGTCAAATATATCACACAAAGACGTTAGTTTTAGTAAAAAGTCTGGTTCGGCAAAGTATCTGGAGTATGCATGAACTTCCACTTCCAGAATACTGTGAATTTCTTGATGTAACTCGAATGCACGGGTAAAGATATTTTTATGTGAAATTAATTGTGAACTGTAGTAATATAGCAGGGCTGTGTGTTCAGCTTCCATGTCCATGCAAATCTTTTAAATAACCTGGTTTTCAGCGGCCTAGCTTTTATGTAGTTCACCACGTTTATGATACGTTCCAAAACTAAATTCAACTCACAGCGCATCAACTTTGATGCAAATGCTGGATGATGCAATGGGTTCACCTAGCATGTGGTGATTTATTGCGAATAAGCGCTTGCAATCTTTCATAATGACTTTCGTGTCAATAATATTATCATTCAGAAAACGTACGTAACAAATAAGTTGTGCACCTTTATTACTGTCAGGAGCCTCATCATGTTGCAGACCAAATTCTTTGCCTATCATGTTCGATATTAATTGGTCAGTGAGATTCTCAGTTATATTATAGATTCTTCGCCTAATAATGTTGTTGCATAAAAGATATCTTTGTAATTATTTCAGGTAGTTCATTTTCTTTATTAATTGTTTATTGAGATCCTTAGCTATATAATGGATTCTTCGGCTAATGGTGTTGTTAGCTACAGGTACCTTTATAATTAGTTTTCTCGCCGATTCTTCTACCATAATATTAACCATGTCGAGAGCAGCAGGTAAAATAAGTTCTTCTGCAATGGTGTGAGGTTTTTTGCACTTCGCCACCCTGTGTGCCACCTGGAAAGATAATAGCAGAGCATTGCTAGGTACTGAGGCTTGTTGTGTGAACACGTTTTTTTTTTATTTTTGTAAATTTTGTAAATTACTATTAAAAAATTCATGCCATTTTTCAACCATGATAGGGCGAATGGTCTCAAGATACCGCTTTAGTTTATTTGGGAGCATACTTTGGGGCGCAAGAATTTTCAAACAGAGCACTCACTGCGGTCTTTCTTCTTTATTTACCAAAGCCAAAGTCCAAATAGCTAACATCGTATTTGCGATATTTCCGCCTTTTTGCTCCTTCACCACGTGTCAAGGCTTCATCACTCTGACATAAACTATCGACTTACTTACTTAATATAAATCTTTACATTTTGTGACTAAATTTTTACGAAAACACAAAGCCACATAATTAAAAAAAAAAGTAACTGACCTGCTCGCGTATAAAATTTTAAGTAGATATTGTAACCATTACAATGAAATGGCATCTGTCCTGTGTTTGTAAATTGCAACACTGTATCACTACTTTCGGTACTAAGAACACTTTATTATGAACCGTATTTATTTTAAAAATTCAACTGCTTACGCTTGCAATATATATACTAACTTGACATTGCGGCCTACTGGCCTACAGCGACTTTTATGCTTCCAATGAGCGTTCGCAAAAATTCCCGTCAACAATCGAATACGACTCCATGTTACAGGGATCTGGTCCCCTGTAACAATATCGAGTGTGTTACCTACGCAATGAACGATTTGTGTAAATTTACATTTCCTAAAAGAGAAAACAGGAGCGCCTTGCGGCGTCCCTGTTTACTCTTCACGGTGCCCCAGGGCGCCGCGGCGCACACTCGTTATAACCGATAGATACCACTACCTAATCCTATAAACATAAACTTCCATTACCCAATTCCACAAACACGAAACGCCACAACATAAAAATCTCTTAGCCGAATATTTTCGTAATTTTATTCCATAACCGAAACACAATAACAATTTGTCCATAACGATATATTAACAACTACGAGTATATCACCTTTTGAGTCATTGTTCAACGATGCCGTAACGAGTTTTGGAGTTATTTAGTCTTCGGGATATGTTAACCTCTCGGAGGTTACATGACTGAAATTCTGTAGTTAATGAATTTTTCCTCTTGTATATTCTGCACCTAAGGGATTGCGGAGTTATTAGACTATGAGGTTTCGGAGTATTTCAGTTTCTAAATTCTGGGGTTTGTCTTTTGAGTTGGTTAACTCAAGATGCCTTAGGTATCGCATGTAATGAATATTTTGAATTTTCTCATCTTTTTCTTCTACAATTACTGGTTTATGGTGTTGCAGGGTAACGAAATTATTAGGTTATGGATATTGGGGTCTCAGGTTAGTTGAATCACCTAATTTAGAATTTAATTTGTCTTAGATAATAATAAGTTTACGGCAGATTTTTCACGTAGTTTTTAAGACATTTTATTCCATTTCAGTAAAAAGCCTGACACGTTGGGCTAAAGCGAACAAGCTTTGTATTCAGTAGCCTGAAATTTATATAAAATATCTTCTCTAATTTGAACCAATAATCAAAAAAAAATACAGTGTTCTGGTGTCCATATTTCAATTTTTTTAAACGCTAAATCAACACATTGTCCCCTTTAAAAGCAATATAATAAACTTGCTTATTTAGCCATGACATGCGTTAAATTACACAGATCAATAAAATTTGACTGATTTTTAGTAATACGAACTGTAGTATATTTTTCCAAAACATTTTGGTGTGCTGAGTCCGAATCTAAATTGCTTTATCATGTTTTTGGGATATCCTAACCTAAACGTGTAAAAACTCTATTCTTCAACATATTTGAGGTTATGTAAAATCACAAGGTACTTCTTTTCACAAAGCTAGTAGGAGCATCTGAAAGTATAATCCTTTCTCTTTAAAATCAATTTTAAAACGTCCAGATATTTATTTTTCACCGAGATGTGCTAATTTAAACTTTGTGCATCACTAATCTACTCGAACGCAACCCAAAAACATAGTATAAGCTACCTCTTTGAGCGTACTTTTGTAAATTCTGTTATTTTAGTTGAATTCTTTTGAGTAAATTATCACTGATCAAAGTGAAAAAAGTGAAACTGATAACATCATGTTCTTTTGAATATGCATTTACTTGTCATTGGGTCGAAGTGATCATGATTACTTCCAGTGATAGAACTAAAAGTGATAATTACTCAAAAGAATATACCTTTTAATGAAAATAATTGTATAAGCATTCTAGGGGTCGCTGATTACAAATCCACTGTCGAATTTTCAAAATTCAAAATGGCGATTCTAATCGAGCGGACAAAATTATCAAAAAGTTCATAATTTTAGTAAAAATTTATGCAAAAAGTATTCTCGAGATGGCTGATTGCGAATCCACGGTCAGATTTTGCAAATATAAACAGCTGAGAAATATATCAGCTATATTGAATCTGTTGTTCCGTTCTTTTAAAATCTGATAATGTATTTAAAATCAATGACTTTACAAACCTATTTATAAGGTGTCCAAAATTTCCAGGATAGCTAAATATTATCTCAGATGAAATATTTTCCAAAAATATTAAGGCGATTCTTGCAGGAACTTTAAACAAGAAGTACAATGGTGACCTTGGTGTTGGCCGTGATAATGACATTTAAGTTTATTTCAAGGTCATTTTTTTAAAATAAAAACCTCCTTTTTATCGAAGGCAATCGGAAGAGCAGAAAATTTTACAATCAAAACTGTACTCGGTTAATAGGTTAGATGCGACCTTGATGGTCACACAAATTCACTTACAAACTCCAAGCCCACGAAACACAAGTACACATAGCCCAAACTCACAGACTCCAAGCCCACACAAATCTCAAGCCAAATTGGCGAATCCAATATACTGGACAAACATTTTAAAAATTGTTTGGTTATGGAGAAAATTTGTGTTTTTGAGGTTCAAATTCAACTTTGATCTACTTTTTGAACTGTGGATCTATTGGTTGAGAGTTCATGGATTCACAATTTAAGATTTAAGTATTTAGAGTTATATGTATATTGGTGGTGGTTTAGAATTAATGTTTCGGTATTCTAAAGTAGATTTGGTAAGTTTACTATATTTGGACTTTGTGCTTTTGTTTAGTTAAAAAAACTAAAGCGATTTTTTTAAATAAATAAGAATCTGTTATCATTTAGCCGTAAAAACTTTGCCCGAAATGCACCTCTTGGCAGCGATAATATTTACATTCTTTTTTTGTCCGCCGTATTGGATCCGCCATTTTGAATTTTCAAAATCTGACGATAGATTTTTAATCAGCCACAGTGTTTTTTACACATTTAGATTAGGATATTTCAAAAACTTGACATCATGGAGTAATTCTCAAGCCAGATTCAGATTCAGCACACCAAAGTCCTTTGGAAAAATATACTAGGATTTTGTGTTACTTGACCCTTGTTGATCTATATTATTAATTAAAATCAAATTCCTACACTCTTCCATTCAAACACTCACGGTAGACTCCGAAAATGGAAATGAATTACAACTATTCAACGTATCTATTCTTGCGAATTTTTTAATTTATACGGCTCATATTAAGACATTTCGTCTCGATTGTGTCTAATGTGCAAGATCAGTTGTTTACATCTATAGTTTTTATCTACCAAAATAAGTTAACTTTTTAGTTACAGTCGAAAAGGAGTGTGAACCTAATTCAACGAAGACAATAAGCTGTAATACTTGTCGGTGCACTGCATCTGGACTTTGGGCTTGCACGAAAAGGGACTGCGTGAACAAGAAAGAGTAAGTGCAATTAATCAATAAGGAATTTTATGTTAAAAAAGTGCGGAAGCTTCTAGAAATCTAAAACATATTAGAAACTTAGTAGGCAAAGTGGATAATTTTTTTAGTTACCTTATATATAGTTGGACAATATATGGCCTAGAAATGTAAGCGTTTTATAACGCCAAGCACAAAATTGATCATACATGACCAAATGTTAATTTATTTCTAAAATCTTGAAACTAAATCTTAAATTTGCAATTTCACCCTATGGTGATCTAGTAGTTGTTCAGTTTGTTACCTCGCCTATAGTCTGTTCTTTTTTCACTCGTATACTTTCACTTACAGTAGGTCTCAAAATCTGCTTGTTAGCAAATGGCGGATGCAGCCAAGTGGCGAATATGGTTTTCTTTATTTCACGGCTCATAGTTTGGCGAAATTGCTTAATTAATTCCGTGGTATTAGATGCCATATCTTCAATTTCCGGGAAATCTCTAAGAACGCTGTTCTGCATTTTGAAATCTTTTGTCACTCCCTGATATTTTTTGGGTTTCTTGTGTCTCTGCAATGTACTGAATTCAAATATGAGCTCAGTTTTTACCTAACACTCATAAGTTTTTAGACAAGAATATGAAATATGACAAACCTAAGCCATAAGCAATCTGTGAATTTTCAGAAATTAAAAAAAAACAAAATAACTTTTTTTACAAAATATACTTTATTTTGTATTGAATAATGTATAATATAATCAAATAAATTATTGAATCCCTTCTGTAAGCACCGCTTCTATTATACTTGCGAATTTCCGTCTCAAATAAATATAAACATTTCTTTCTCTATTAAAGACTTTAACAAGACCTAGCTTTATGTGCAGAGGAGATAAATAACTTTGCTACTCTGCTAAGAGTTCATTAAGGATGTTTTTCAGACTGGGCAGAATGTTTTCACGCAACGGTCATTTTTTAATCACATAATGTTGGTTTCTAGCTCTGCAGTTCCATTTGCATAAAAAACAACAATATTTGATGTAGCCACTCTCCAGTCCTGCAGTAGAGCAATAACTTTTAGATCAATACAAATATTCCGTTTATAATCTTCAAATTTTATATTTTGAAGTAAATTTCTGTCATCTTTACAGCATGATCCACGAGAACAAATGGTTGTTCATTTCTATTAAACAATAAAACTAACTTTAGACTTGTCTTAGAAGAGTAAATATACTGTCGCCACACAATAAGTTTATAGGAATAGCCAGGTTCGTTGAATAAACCTGAAATATCATGACATTAAACTAGATTATTTGGCATTGAGAAAAATACTGCTAGCATAGACTACCTTTTCCGAAACGTGGAAATTTTTACTTCTTTTTGTCAGAGACTCTACTGCTGTAAACGAGATCCCAGCAGATGTGACTTTCTTTTAGGAATATTAAAATCGCGAATAAAGTCGTTGAGTTCTTCCTGAGATATAAAATGGGACCCTTTACTGTTACTATATTCGTAATCGTCTTTCTCTTGAAAACTTGGACATGCTATTGGTTCAAAAGCATTTAGTTCATCATCGATTTCGTATTTTTCTGGAGAATTAGGGACATGACTGAGGGGATATTAGAACATTCAATTTTATGTTTGCTTTTACTAGAAAAACTAAAAGCAAAAGTAACAACGCCAAATCACTGTCATTTCAAACTTCATAAACTTATCAGTACGCAGTAGCCATCGTGTTAAGGCTCTTGAGCAAGTGTGGCAGCAAATTTTGGGAGCCAAAGTTTCGTCGTAAGCTTTTCTTACAAGTGGGCTCAATGTCTTTCGTTAAGCTTTCAATTTCACTTCACCACATGTACTATAGAAACTGTTCGGTTTGTTCACACAGGATAGCAACAACATCGTTTATACATGGTGAAAATAATAGCACTACTACAACTCTATTACTATCCGCTAGTTCTTCGTACATCGCTCGTATATCCAATAATGATTCTCTGGCGACCGGCCGGCTGCTTACATACCCATTTCGTAAATCTGGTATTTTCTCGAAACATCAGGTATCGAGAGTACCAGAAGCGACGACATAATTTCAGTATACAGGGGCCTTTCGATAAGTAGCTGACCGTCTGACGACTACGGAGTACGGTTAAATTTGGAATTATATGGTGTTTAATGGGTATCTCCGTTATTTTAAGCTTTAGGGGGTTAAGACTTCATAGATCTCCAGACGCCTCCATGCGGTATTGCTTGATTGTGCGCATTTTCCTAAAACTTAGGGGAACGTAGATTTGGCAACTTATATATAACATAGGTATATCTTTATACCTGCTTCGCAATCAATCATAATATGTTGATGTTCTCTAGATTTTGCTATGTGATATGACAATTTACAGGTCAGAGTTAGGATTAGATAGGTAAAAATTATCGAAATAACACATTAGTTTGGCGAGAAGGATTTTCATAGAGAACAGTGGAATTTTATGAAATTACAAACGAATACATACCAAAAAAGTAGAAATTTTTAAAATACGTAATTTTTTAAATCATTGCACCTTTTCGGTGTTTACGAAGATTTTTTTTACTGTTGATATTTTACAATCTGATGTGAAAAAACATAAAAATCAACCGGAGCCAAATTTTGTATTTTATTTAAAATTATTTAAGGGAACTTTCTTAGAATTCTATATAGAGGACCGTTTATCACTCAGTCAACTAAAACTGGAATGTTGATATTTTGGGAGAAGTAGAGAGAATATTTTTGCTTAAGATTAAAATTAATATTTTGAAACTTTTAAAATCATGATCTTGTAATTATTTTAAAATCTTGGAACTAGCGAATCCAATTAAATATTTTGCTCGTCGTGGGTGAAAATCTATATTATAATCAAAATTTCATAATACCCAATCAAACCAGAATCTGCAATTAACTATTAAAAATTTCAAATGGTTATATATATATATATATATATATATATATATATATATATATATATATATATATATATATATATATATATATATATATATATATATATATATATATATACAAAACGGATTAACACAACTTACCTAAAGAGTCATATTTTCAAATTATCATCAACCATAAAATTAGTGTGGATCTATTTTCCTCGTAATCTATGTCAATTGTAGACCTTTCTATAGAAGATGCCTATTACGATGTATCTAATAATTGTATACCCTTTTCTTTCTATCTTTATTTCTACATCATTGCAAGTGGTCATAGGCCCGGCGGCGTAGCTGTAAAACAGGGAATAAAAAAAACAATTCGTTACAGCAAAACGATAAAGGAATATTGTAGGTTAAGAATACTAATGGAGGAAAAATAATCGAAAACACCGGCGACCCACTGTGGTGAAATGGGGGTGATTTTTGGGAGTGAAAAACAGTTTTTTGCAATTTTCAGCTAAACTATGCATTCTATCAAGAAAACTTATATATAAAAGCTGTAGGTAACGAAAAGATTTATAACTTTTATGAAATCCATTTTTTACCTTTACCCAAAAGTTTTTGAGAAAAACGGAAAAAGCCGTCCCTCCGGTTTTTTATGTTTTTCTTCCACAAAAATCATTCAATTAAGCTCAAACTTGGAAAAAGTATACCTTTAGATGCCCTATATATAGCTATTTTTTTTGTGCAAAAATATTTAACCCGTGAGGTTTTATTTAACTTTAATAAAAAGAAGTGAAATTTTCAATCGCATTTCCTCTCCAACAGAGTGAACTAGACTCATTTTTTTTATTTTTGACTTTTAGTTTCAATAAATGGAAAAAGTATAGAGTACAATGGAACAAATTACCGGAAAATCTAAAAAACCGAAAAAATAGCTTTTTCGATATGCGTTTTACGATTATTGTCAATACTTTGTTATTATTTATTAGAATCAGTAAAAAAAATAAATTTATTACGTTTAAATTATCAAACAAACAAAAAAAATAGTTTTGCTTGACCGGAGCTTGAAATTGTTTCTTTGTCAATTTTTTAATTCCGATGTTATTTATTCCACAATAGTAAAGATTCGACTTACAAGTGACATCATTTTTACTTATTTGTTATTTTAAATATTTTAACTGAAAATTGTTCATTATTATTCCAAGTAATGCTGACAACCCTGGCTATTGCAGCTGTTATTTCCCCTCTGAGAGGCACCTCCTTAATTACTTACTCCGATATTCAGGAGAGAAATTTTCAAAAAATACTGTCAATGTTCTAGAATATTGTAATATTCTAGAAAGTTTTGGAACATATTAGAATATAATGAAAATGGAACAATACAAAGTCTATGTATTGTAAGCAAAGAAGGGCAAGGGGGCTTCTACTAGTAGAGGGGTATAAGTTCGTTTCGAAGCATCGAGCGAGCAGCTGTTGTATCGTTAAGAATATTTTTAATTTATACCATATTTGGAAGAAAAATTTTTATCTAAAGGAAGTAATAAAAATAAATTAATACAAATATTAACACAAGAATTTGAAACAGCAGGATTTATATGTAATCAGGCAACAGAAGATGCCGATACTCATAAATACAGCAACTGAATGATAAAACTGTGATAGTTGTTGGAGAAGACATTAATCACCTTGTGCTTTTAAATGAATTGAATGAAAAAAATTCGGAAATATTCTTTCATAAACCTTTTATGGGTAACGTGATTCTTACTAAACTTCTGATAGCTGCAAAGATCCATAACTATGAAAATATTTGGCTTTTCTTAATTTTTTCACTTGCCGGGATACTACCTCAGGTTTTGCAGGAAAAGGAAAACTTACGATAAAACACTCTTGCAAAATAATGATTTGGTTGCCTTGGCTACCATCTTTTACAAAAAAAAAAGCAGACAATGGGTTGATAGTTGATAGTGGCTGTAAATTAAAAGCACGGATTTACATTAAAAAATGTAGCACTTCATAATTTGCGATTTCGCATGTACCAAACAGCCACGATTAAATGAACCTTCAAATTGGACAAGTTACCACCAACATCAGGGGCAGAAAAACAACGTTGTTTTAGGACATATTTCATGACATGACTTGAAAATTAAATTATCGCTACGGATTGAGGCTGGAAAAAATCAATGAAAGGAATCATGCAGCCCAATACCACTGAAGATCAGTTGATACCCAGTAGTCTCTTTAAAACAATTTGTTGTATTTACGAAAGGGGTTATTATTTTGTAAGATGTTGCTATAGGAAATATGGTCTAAAATATATCAATTTATATTTAAGTTTTTACAATTTAGAAAATTATAAAAATGTAGAAGTTCAAACAATTTCAATTGACGATAGTGACTCAGAAGAAATGGAGCCCAATAATGTTGAAGCAGTTGATGAAATTTCCGAATTTCTTGGAGAACCTGTTAGTTCTATGGACTCAGATGGAGAAGGACCACCACTTTCTGCAAAGAGAGCGAAACTTTGTGATGACAAACTTGACGATATTGATATATGAAAAAATTTTTTGCATGATGTGTGACAATTTTGTTTACTGAATGTAAATAATTAATGTTGTATTAAAATTGTTAATTTAGTATTATTTTCAAAATATAAAGTGACTTTATCATTGATAATATTTATTAGTTATTAAATTCATTAGTTTTCTTAGTGCATGTTATGTAAAAAAAAGATTGGCAATAATAACGAGTTATGGCTGGATGAAATCCCTTCAATAGTCGTCAAGGCGGTCTCAGATAGTGTTTGTTTTCCTTTGGCTGCTGTTTTTAATAGTTGTATTATGAAAGAAAAATTTTCAGATATTTTAAGAATGGCTAAAATTGGTTTTATTTATAATAAGAGGAACAGGTATCAGATTAGTAATTATCAACCCATTTCTCTCCTGCCAATATTTTCTAAAGTTTTTGAGAGAGTAGTTCACTTTAGATCATTTTATTATTTAATTAGATAAAATTTGTCATTTACTGGTCAACATTGTTTCCTTCAACAAAAACTACTACCACAGCTATCTTTCACGCCTTCAATATAGTAATCGATTATATTGACAAGGGTATTATAGTGACTGGCATATATTTTCATTTTAATAAGGCATTCGATCTGAAGGATCACATATTTTTATAGAGGAATTAAGATGGAATTTTTGCAAATGATTTGATTTTAAGGATAAATATTGAGTTTTGAACGTAGTTTGCGGATGACACCTCTTTTCCAAATTCTCTCTCCTGTATTAATTTACTGTCCCAAGTCACTTCGCTTATAGTACAGAAAGCCGCTGATTAGTGCTACAGTAATCGTATCATTCCCAATAGTAAAGTAAAATTACTTACTGTTACATGTGAATTTAGTAAATTAAAAGAGTTGCCAATAAAAGACAGAGTTATATGTGGCACAAGAAATAATAAAATTAAGAGAAATAGCTAACATAATTAGATTTGAATACATGCTTTGAAATCTGCAGGCCAGCAGAGAGTACTAAATCATACAATTGAAAGAACTTGACAATGAGGTTCTTCATGAAGTCACAGATGTATCGAAGAGTTATAATTCAAGTAAAGATATAGTACCACGAAAGAAAGACAAAGATAAATAGTATAGACATAAAAATAAAAATAAGTATCAAATAATAAATGAATATACTAAATCTGGTCGGAGACACAAGCTAAATGAATGTCCAGCATATAGGACTAAATGTTTCAAATGCAAGAAGAAAAGTCATTTTCGCAAAATCTGTAAATCAAAATAAATATAGAAGTACAGAAGCCTAAGTAAATAAAAATAAATGTGAAGAGAAAGAATGCTTGTTTATTGAAGCTGTTAGTTTGCAAGAAAAAAATGAAAAGGATTGGAAACAAGTATTGCAAATAAATGGTGAACCATTGGTATTTATAACTTTTAAGCTACATATAGACGTACATGTAAAAAATTAAATTTAACTAAAAGACGAAATGAAGTAAAATCTAATAATTTATTGGAAAAATATAAAGATAGTTTTGATAGGGTGTATTCGGAATGTTAAATATGTATAAAGTTTTGATCAAAGATGATGCTGTACCTGTAACTTAGAAAGAAAAAATACACATTTTATTAAGAGAAAAGTTAAAAATGAGCTGACTTAGCTAGAGCAATTAGCAATTATTGAAAAATTAGATAAGCCAACAGATTGGTGCCATCTTTGAAGACCTCGTAGCCGAATTAGCAGGTGCTAAGATTTTTAGCATATTAGATGGTAATATGAGCTTTTACCAAATACCATTGAATGAAGAAAGATATGTTTGTTTCGCCATTTTGGCAAATATGTTTTCAAAAAACCTTTTGGTATAAGCCCAGAACTAGAAATTTTTTATTAAAATTTTAAACAAATTTTTGAAAATATACCCGGCAATTTAAGTGACAATGATGATTTGCTTTTTTTATTAAAGACCAAGAAACTCATGACTTTAATTTAAGAAAAGTATTAGAAAGATTGAGAAACCAATGTCAAATTTAATAAAGAAAAATGTAAATTTAATTGAACTGAAGTCAAGTTTGTAGGACACATAATAACTAGCTCTGATGTAAAAGTAGATCAAAATAATATATACAGCATAATAAAATTACCTTTTCCCAAAAAAATAACTGAAAAGATGTTGAAAAATTTTTTGGTCTAATAACAAATATTTCAAAATTTGTACCAGATCTTTCTGAAAAAACTAAAATTAGGTAACTTTTAAATGGAAAATATTTATTTAAGTGGGATGAAAATCACACCGTTACATTTGATAAAATTAA
Organism: Diaprepes abbreviatus; assembly: GCA_034092305.1. Taxonomy (NCBI): domain Eukaryota; kingdom Metazoa; phylum Arthropoda; class Insecta; order Coleoptera; family Curculionidae; genus Diaprepes; species Diaprepes abbreviatus. The sequence goes on from JASJET010000026.1 coordinate 1,233,470, forward strand.
TAACGCTTTAACTTCTAAACCCCCGTTAAAATATTTTGATCCAATAAACCTATAATGGTATCAGTGCATGCATCCAAAAATCGCCTCGGTGCAACACTTTGGCAAGATAATTTACCCGTCATATATAGGTATAGAGCTTTAACAGAAGCTGCGAAGAGGTATGCCCAAATCGAAAATAGATTTTTGGCTGTACAAGAACCCACCATGGCAAAAATTTATTGTTAAAAGTGACCATAAACCGTTAGTATCAATTTTCAAGAAACCCTTTTGTAATTTGTTCTTTACGTTTGCATGGAATATAGAATAAAATACAAATATTTTATTTTGATATTGTTTATAAAAAAAAATATAAAAAAATGGTTGGGAGTTGATAACACTAATCAACAAATCCAAAGAAATGCGACTGATGTAATAATGGCTGTCCATGGGAGTTTAAAAAATCCTGATTGCGAATTCAACAAGGAAAATTTTCCACCACGTGAGTTATAGAATGTATCAGTTATTTTTATTTAATACAAACATTTTTATGTTACATATATATACATAAGTTCAAAATAATAAAAAAAGGAAAATAATTTTAGGATTTATTCACAAAAATACACGTGGAAATACGTTTTTAGTAAGTCTTTTATACATAACTTTTTTGCAAATGTTGACTTTCGTTTATATTCTTGATTGCTTTCTCTCATAAGAAACCAACAATAATCCCTCATCATTCCTGGATCTCATCAGCTTTGGAAACCTTGCTCTATTGCTAATATGTATTGATGAAACCTTTCTCCTTGCTCGTCACTAAGTAGTTTTTCTACAAGTTTTTCATAGTTTTCTTCTTTTTTTGTTCCCTAAAACTCCGAAATAATTGTTTTCAAAGAACTCTACGCAGCTATTGTTGATCCCTTATTATTTTTCTAATTTGTGGTCCAACAAATATTCCTTCCTTAAGCTTAGCATCACTTAGTTTAGTTTAAGGTATTAAAACGCATCTCCTCCTTTATCTAGTGCTTTAATGAAATTTTTAAACAATCCCAGTTTAATGTGTAATGGAGGTAACAGTACTTTTTTGGGATCAACAAGAGGTATATTTCTTGCTTTAGCTTGACCTGGAATATATTGATCTGTCGGAAGCCATTCTTTTACTTGGTAACGGCTCTATATTGCTCTGCTGTTCCAAAAATAACGAAAAGAGCAATATTTCGTAAATCCACCCTGAAGCCCTAGTAATAATCCTATGACTTTTAGGAACGGAAACCTCGGCTGCAGACTGTGTGGACAAGCCGAGGAAACGGTGAAGCATATCATATGTGACTGTGAGTCACTGGTGAGATTTAGACAACAAACTTTTGGGTCAGTAAAATTGGAACCGGGAGAAATACTCACTCACTCCTTAGCAGGACTGTACAGATTGAGCCAGGGGGCTAGGTTGACAGAGTGGCTGTAATGTCTAGGGTGAACACAGTAGGCCTACTCTGGTCGCAGTGCATCCGGCTTTAGGACAGACCCGGGAATATATAAAAAAAAATGACTTTTAGGTTACCACATATTTGCCACTTATATATAGCATAGCTTATTGCATTTAGAATAAGTGACATACTTTTGTATGTTTCCTTCATGTCAGCTGCATGTGCAGGTTCCACTATGGAGCAGAACTACTTTTAAAATTATTTTAGAAGAATTTATAAATAAGTGCCATTTGACCGGGGTATGTGCAAATCCTAATTTTTCCATAGCGCTATTAGGAATAACACAAACCTACCTTTTATACCGCAGAAAAAAAAACGAGGATAGCTCCTAGTCACAGCTTCTAAATATTGTAACTTTGGTCCCAGTGGTTAGTAAATTCCATTGTTGTAATCTAGACCCTAATACTTCAGCATGCTCTATAGACAAGTAGAGGTCCCGAACTTGATTGTTTAATTCAGGTTGCTCGATTAAATGGGGTGCTTTTCCTTCGCTTTCGAGAAAATAAAAATCGTCCTACCATATCATCATACTTTGCTAAATCCCACCCACTTTGCCGGCGGCGCTGGAACTGATAAACCTTCACCATAAAGAACCGGTTTTTTTGCTGAGGGAATATCCAGATATTCAATATTATGTTTTCCCTTTCTTGAAAAACCAGACACTTTTGTCATACGAAACAGTCGTTAAAATGATCTGTTGATTCTCGCCAAATCATTGGAACTGCAAAGGTAGAGAAGTGCGTTTGCCATTTAACCAGTTACTCAGATTTGTTCCACAGATTTGGCAACTTATAGAGGAGCCCAGTCTCTATCTTGATTGCCAACAGGACATCCAAAATACTTATGATAAGCTACTTTGGTCATTTTGTTAATTGTCCTATTCTGAGATTTAGGGCCACATCACATATGTAGCAAAAACTAAACGCGCGGTAAATACAGTCACTTTTGTGTACTTCAGACATTTTTGTACTGTCGCGTACGTTGGTTCAGAGATGTGATACTACGTTTACAGGCGTGAATTATCCGTATTTAACACGAAGATAAGACTAGTTCAAGATTCTCACTATTGGCTTGTTCGCACACTTCGCTTCTCTGTATAATACTGGCCGCTACTCGTGCTGAACCAATACTGATGATACGACTGCCGGCAAGCTGCTTTTATAGCTATTCCGTACTTCTGGTATTTCCTAGAAATATCGGATATCGGAAGTTCGAAAAGCGACAGCGTACTGATTCTAAATGAGATTGAAGCCCAAGTTGACTTAAGTTTTATGGAACTTTTAAAATTAGTCAAAGGGTTGGCCCGATAATAAACAGAACCTGAATGAGGAGTTATAAAAATATTGGGTGCCTAACGGTGAAATAAATTATGTCTTATTTAAAGGCAATAAAGAGAATCTACTGGAATCATTTAGGCATTATAAAACCTCAACTAGGAGCTAAGGATTCAGAAATAGAATAATTTACAAACAATTGTCATAACTGTTTAAACTTTATAAAGTCAGATCCAAAGGAATCTATTATTTCTTCAGAGCTACCAGATAATGCTTGGGAGTATTTTGGAACTAATGTATTTCAGTTTAAAGGGATTAATTAGACAGTTTTAATACCATCAATGCTCTCAAGTCAATTTTTGGCAAACCATTAGTTATTAATTCAATGGGTTTATTTTTAGTTCAGGCACCTTTAAGAAATTTGTTAATGAGTGGAACATTAAGCATATAAGTAAGGTCCTATTTTAGCTTAATTTAACGGTTTAGTTTAACGTGCCATTGAGACTTTTAAAAATGTAATGAAGAAATCTGATTATAATAATAAAGATTCTTATCTTTGTTTTTTAGAGTATCGTTCAACTTCAGTAGATAATAACTTACCCTCTCCAGCGATTTTATTTTTTAATAGAGAAATTTATGTACACGAAAGTAGTAAAATATCTTGGGGGACAAAACATTTTTATGATACGAGTTCTAAAAATGTTAATAAATTTACTGTAGAAAATAAAGTGAGTACAGAATCTACAAAAAACAGTGTGGCAATCGGGCAGAATCATTAATAAGTTAGAGAAACAGAGGACTTACTCTATCAAACTAGAAAATGGTGGTATTTTAGAAAGGAATATTTTTAAACTACCTCCTAAGTTAAGTTCTGCAAATAAGATAACTGAGTTAAGACTTAAGCGTATTATAAAATATACCAAATAATTAGAAAATTTAGATTATCTATATAAAAAAAGTGTTTTTCAATAAAAGAAGGAAAGTGTAGTGTGACCAATCCCTTAGAAGCGATTTGACAAAACTAGCGTGAATAAAATCTGCCAACAAAAACGCGACATTATCGGGTGATGGCAGCCTGTCTTACACGTAGATATAAAAATAAAATATATAGATTGCGGATCCTTTATAAGCAAGTTGGCTCACGCTTAGAAAGAGAGAGCATTTTCGAAGAAATCTTTCTAGTGGTGGTCAGGTGATAGAGGACAGGGAAATCCAATGATGTTTGAAGTATCGTCATTAGCTCCACCATTAGAATGCGATGAACTACTCATCGAAAGCGCTCTATCTCTTTTTAAGGGTCAGCCAACTTGGTTTTATGGGATTAGCTTTTTTTAACTACAGTTGTACAAGAGATAATGTGAAGTGGGCTTTTAGCTTATAGGTTATGTATATTCAAAAGATTAAATAAATATTTAAATTAGCTTTTGTTCGAATTAAATTAGGAAACAATAACAAGACACCTTGGTTGAAGGTTAAACGAAGGAATCATAAGATTAGGATGGTGTGCATTTATTAGAGGTGATGGGGAGAATTAGCATCGAGGTATCTGTCCGTATGAGTTGGTTTTCGATATACTATATAATGCAGGTGTCCATCCACTATCTTGATCACTAGGACATCTTGGAACAGGAGCTGATTATTTTTTCCAAATTCTCGAGGAAACTGTATTTTCGAGTGAATAGAATTAAGAAAATCATGCAGTTGAGTTGTCATTTGCCATGGGGTCATATCACAAATATATCATTTACGTAGCAACACCAGAGTTTGGATTTGGGATAGGATTCTTCGAGAGCTTTGGTTTCGAAATTTATATATACTGATTTTCAACAGCTAGATATAGTTCTGAGTTCATTGCAACATCATATATCTTTCTATATATATATATATATATATATATATATATATATATATATATATATATATATATATATATATATATCTATATATATATATATATATATATATATATATATATATATATATATATATATATATATATTTGACTATTAAATAAGAGGTCCATAACGTAAGTTGGAAAAACCTTTTTTTGGGCGATCTAGTCCAGTGCTTCATTTATGGGTATGCTTGGATATTGGGATTTTACGTCTAAACTTGCAATAATGTTACCTTTGGTAATTTTTACGGAATGCAGAATTGTTAAGAACTGTGCCGTAAGTAGCGGCCTTCTCCATACGTGGTTGCACAAGGCGAACAAGGTATTTTTCTAGTTTTTGAGCGGGAGAGCTGAAAGCACTGACGATGGGTCTTGGAGTGGCATTTAATTTGTGTATCTTAAGAAACCCGTAAAGCTTCGGTTACCTGCTGGATTTTTCTCCTGGTATTAGTTTTAGTTTGATATCCAGTTGTATAAGCGAGTCAATAATTTTGGTCATAGGTGTCTTTTTAAGAATCTGATGAGATCCCTTGACCACAGGCTTGTAAGTCAGGCATTTCAAGATATCTTTTATTTTTGTAGTAGTCTTCTATATCCATGATGAAGGTTGCTGGTAATATTATAATGCTATATTGTTGTTGGACTGTAAGTTCTGCTCTTCTGATGTTCTATTTCGGAAAACTCGATATTTTGAGAATTCTTGACACATTTGCCTTATATGCTTAGCCTCGTAGTTGTCAACCGGTTCTTCTATAAGAATCTTTTTTGGAAAAGTTGTTTTGTTAAAACCTTTACAATAAAATTTGTTAACTTAATTGCTTCAAGGGCAACCCAAGTCATACAACATATTAAAAAATATATTAAAAATGAATTTATAAATCAATAGAAAATTTTATGCAATACATTTCCTTTAACGAGGGTTACATGGTAAATATTTAAACTAGACACATTTATAAATTAAATGCAATATACAGTTTTGTGCAGAAAATATAAAAAAAAGCACTAAGATTTTCTAAAAATACACTTTTGAACTCTTTCCTTTTAATTGTTTTTTCAAATCTCTGAGGAAGACGAATATTTGGATACCCCTACTAGTAAGACATTTTCACCTTTATAAAATATGTTTCTACTATTATCTAGACTGTAAGTAAACTTGAATGAAATGATCCTAAAGTAGTTTCTCATAAAGACACGAAAATGCATGCTTCTGGGATGACACAAGAACTTCAAATGAATCTACATTTGGCTGTGGAAGAATATCAATCGATCAATCTTGCACAGCTTGCTAAATGGCTCACAAAATCTGGAAGTACCTACTACAAAAAATTCAAGAAAGGAAAACATAAATTTTAAAATGTTAAAAACTTTTTTTGCCGCATCACCACTTCGAAAAGAAGCAGTTTTGTGAAGAAGAGATGGAACAAAGTTATCAGTAATCTAGACATTATTAATAACATGCTGTTTATGGAAGCTCCTTTGTTACTATTGGAACATTGACTAAGCAAATCATTAGAACTTGTATAGCCAACGAATACTCAGTGGCATTAAAAAGTGATTGTGTAGCTAGAAATTTTATTATTTCCGGGACACTTGAATAGACGTTTTGATCCCCTTGAGTGACCCGCGAAGCCCGAATATATCGCCTTTGGATTTTTTTTATTGGAAGCACCTTTCAATCAAAATTCTTGATAATTTAGAAGAAACTTGCCTCCACTGACTGGACCGTAGCAAGCCACGATCTTGCCTTCACCGACCGGATCGTAGCCGGTCTGCCTTAACGAGCTGATCTGTAACAGATCTCGTCTTGCGTTTATTGACTGGATCTTAGCAGGGCTCGCTCTCAGTCTATATCTACTTCATTTGAATTTGACATCAATGCAACCGTCAAACTCATTTCCCCATCCATGTAAAGTCACCATTTAGACTTGAAATACTCCACTCTTTCCATGTCTCGATCCAAAAGTATGGGTTCTCACTTGAAAAAACTTAAATGACCTTAAAATAACTTTGAATAAGAGTTAAGAGAAATAATATGGCCCCAAAACCTTCCAATATCGATGTTTAAAGAACCTGAGATGTAAATTTCTTAGCTCGATATATTTTATACTGCATATTGAGTTTGTATACTCCTGAAGAATCCTACAATATCAATTTTCAATATTTAAAGAACCTGAGATGTAAATTTCTTAGCTCGATATATTTTATACTGCATATTGAGTTTTTATACGCGTCAAGAATCTCACAATATCAATTTTAGACAAAATCGAAATATGTAAAATTTTCTGTCCCCCACATTGTATTTTATCATCCTAATAGTTGTAAAAATTAACTTCATATTCGTAATACACGACCCCGAAAACCCTCTAATACCAAATCTGATAAAATGCGAATATGGTAAAATTTTCAACCCACCATATTGCATCCGATATATTGAATTTCAAAAAAATTATTTCCTAATCTAATTTAAATTTAAACCCTTCAAAGCTCCCTAGTACCAATTTTGGATGAAACCTGGAAATTTAAGATTTCTAGACTTATATTCGCTATTTACATCCTCAAAAACGGTTCAGTTCCCCCTTTGAACAAAATCGAAAAATGTAAAATTTTTAATCCGCTACTTTGGATTTGAATCCTGAAAAAATACTTTTAAATTCATAATTCACATCCTCAAGAACTCCCTATATCAGTTTGGGAGAAAATCGAAGAATGCAAAATTTTTAGTACACCATATATATTGAATCTGCCATATTGAGTTTTTCAAAAAATATTTTAAATTCATAATTAACACTAACAAAAATACCTCAATACTGATTTTAGACAAAATCGGGAGATGTAGAATCTTTAATTCGCCATCTTGGATCCGCTATATTGAATTTTTTAAAAATAATTTTAGAATAGTTATGTGCGACCCTGAAAACTCCCTCGTACCAGCTTTGGAGAAAATCGGACAAAATTGATTTTTTTTTGTACGCCATATTGGATCAGCCGTATTGATTTTTTTAAAAATAATTTCAGATCGGTTGTGTACGACCCCAAAAATTCCCCCATACCAATTTTGGAGAAAATCAAACAAATTTTTTTGGGTGCCATATTGTCAGCGCCATCTTGGATATTACTGCACCAATTTCGTCCAAAAAAAAACGGGACCACCGCAGCAACTTCCTAAACATAACGTAAAAAATTTTATTCAAATCGGTGCCGCCGTTCCGGAGTAATCGGTGTACATACATAAAAAAAATACATAGTCGACGAATTGAGAACCTCCTTCTTTTAAAAGTCGGTTAATGAGGTTTCCAATTGAAAAAAATAACTTAACGTTTAAATGACTTTGAAGACCAATCTTGAAGTCAATTTCAAGATTACCATCGGACGCGCCATTTTGATTTCGTATAACTTTTGTATTTAAGTCTTTCTCTATACCTCCAATTTCCGAGATTTTTAGGAGATTCCTTACTGTTGGGACAACTTGTGTATATTATTGTTTTTCATAGTCACTGAAATTACGAAATAATCGAAATTTTATTTAATATCAGATAAGCCGATGATTTTCTTTTTGAATTCATTTCAAATTAAGTTTGCAATTTATTTGATCTAAAAAATATATTCTCTACTTCATCTAAAATATAGCTGAAATATTTTTAACTTTTTTTTCTATTTTTAGGTAATCGGAGCCTCTGGAACAATTTCATCTTGACCGAATTAAGGCCAGCAGCAAGCAAATATATATGATACATATAATCAAGGAGTCAAATAATTTTGTATCTTGTATAGTACATAATAATAATAAATAATGACTATTTTTTGTCTTAAGTGTCTAAAAAAGTCAGTTTTACAATGTTTATTTAGTTTAAGAGCCTACTTAAAAGAAAATGAAATAAATCTACGCAAAAAATTTTTCTTTCTCTTCCATTTCCATATACTTCGATTTACAAATAGCTTATTATACTCAAATTTTTTCTTCGATATTCGTATTGTTCTAAATTTACCTGACCTTTAATTTCTTCATCATTTGAACTATAAAAACCAAGTATTACTCACTTTCTCTTTTTGTTGGTGTTTTTCTGAGTTTAGTATTTCTTCCAAACATATCTCCCTGCATACCAGGTAAAGGTTTCCTCTTCCCACCACCATCAGATAAAAAATTATTACCATCTATTTTCAATTAATTTGTCCCTGTAACCTTACCGTTACTGACCGTGTAACTTATGCCGCTTATCAATCGGCGCCAGACACAATTATTAAGTCAACTTTTTGAAAGGGTTTAAAACCGATCGATAACAAAACGTGAACATTTCTTGTCCACTTTACAATTTGCACTTTCCCTCTCGCTTTTCACTTTACACACTCGCACATCACTACTTCACTGAATAAATTCTATTTACCAAAAAATTTTTTGTGATACCTTTATAGAAACTATTTTCATTTAAAACTTGAGGAGAGAATCTAATTTGTCTTCACATGGGAAACAGTTTGTCTTAGCCGCTTTGAAGAAATTTTTCTTTTCTCATTATTTTAGTTACGACTGAATTATTTAAAAATTCAATTTTTGATCATAACAATAAGAATAAAAACATCGAAAGAATGGACAAATGTAGTGATACTTGGTGATCGATGTCTAGGCCTCATTAGGACCTTTATATTTTACCATAGCTGCAGGTCATTCGAGGCCAATCCCCTCTGCGATTTCAAGCAGACATGCTGATTAAACTTGCCAAACTGCTTCGGGTAACAAAATTGGATTGTGTGCTAGGCACTCTTTGAGAACATGGTCAACAGTTTCGTCTTCCTACAGACACCATCTGCAAGTCGGGACACAGCTTTTTACAGTAGCTCCTCCCCAGGATTCAATAAATTGGGACAGATAGAATTAGACAATCGTGGACCCCATCTTTGCCAGACTTTCCGCTTCCTCATTCCCGTATATACTCGAGTGACCCAGAACTCACACGAGTCTGATTGTGCAGCCCTTCCTCTTCAGGTTTTCAATACATCCTTGTACTTTGAAACTAGTCGCAAAGTTTCAACAATATACTTCACTGCCATTATCGCAGCCCAAGGGTCTGAGCATATGTTTATTATCCTATTCTTGTTCATGCCCCGTCCACAAAAATAGTCACATTGCGGAATGGCGTAAATGTCCGCTGTAAAAATCCTCTCAGAGAGTGTAGAACTTTTTGACTCCCGTGCTCCTGTCGAACACTCCGGCTCCAGCTCTTCCAACATGCCAAAATCCATCTGTAAACCATCAGGATCCAATTCTCGGAAGATTTTTCTCCTCCTCCTAATCCTTTATAACTGGCAAAAGTACCTTAAAAGAGTAACAGGGTTTCCTAGACATCTAAGTAGACGTTCGTTCCAGTTCCAAAATGTCCCAGGCAACTGGAACGATAGGCGTCCTTGAGGGTGTGGTTCTCTATGTATAAGTGGAGACGAGGTAGGCTCACCAGGATCTGTAGAGTCCTAGCGGGAGTAGTGCTCATCGCACGTATTATTGAACTTTGAACTTTCTTTGAAATAAGAACATTAAGAAACTTATTGCAATTTCATTCTAATTGAGAGTTCTTATATTGTGCATTTGACACTTAAATTGTAATGAATCATTTGAAAATAAGCTTTACCACCCCTAATTTTTTGTTATCTTTATTTCAGACAGTAAAAGGATTTTACCATTTTGTAAGTGTTGAATAGACTTTATACTTACAAGATACTTCGAATAAAAGCAATTTAATATCTAGAAAGGAATTTTCAAATAAAATATATAGGATTGTTGACGTAAACTAATTGATAGTGTAATACTCTCTTTTTATTGAGATATGAATCGGTATTTCTTCTACATCTAACTAGGAGTTATTTATCGGCTAGTTATCGAACGGTTACGTGCCGTGCACCACCCTTTCAATTGGGATGCTAAAGGGCCAACTTGTACCGCACAGATTATTACAACAGAGAATCTGCAAATTAAGTGTAATTGCTTTCTAGAAGTTACTAATCTAAACTTAAAACCCAACGCTAATTCATATCTATCAGCTAGTTTACGTTCCTGGTACCAGATGCATATAGTTATAACTAAATGAATACGACCGATAAGAAGGAAAAAACTCTGCTCAGAATATATGTCAATCCACAACAGACAAAAAATGAGAGGAAAAAGGATGATGGTACTCATAATACCGGTCCACAGTAGTACCAGGAAGAAACAAGGAAAGGATGCTCGTAATAGTGGCATCTGATACCTCCTGTTATATTACTGTGTTGTTTTTTATTGTAAAGAGATAACTTACGACCTGGAACTTTCCTGTTTTAATAATTGTATTTTGAAATCGCTCGTAACTTTATTGTATACAACACAAATGAAATTGCATCATTTTTTTCGCAGATATCACTGTAGGAAAATACTTATCAGTGTAATAATAAAATGTAAATTTTCCATAACACAAAATCGGTCATCCTACATAAGAAATTACGTTAGTGTTGTCATGTCACAAAACTTTCATTATTATCATCGATTGAAAGAACCAATACTTTTAATCAACCGTATTACCTACAGCGAGCTGGCCAACGAATATAATCACTTATAAACAAGGAAAGGCTGTAAGTAGTATATTTCTAGCACTGCCTCTTTGATGGAGACCAGTTTTCAAAATAGATTTAGGTTTTTGATAATAAAAAGCTAACTCCGCTTTTGGCAGGAGCGAGGCGGATTGAGTAGCTCAGCAACTATCAGTGCCGGTCCCAAGCCCGGATAAAGGAGGAGGGTTTGCGGGACAGGTTAGCAGCCTACCCGCAGTAAAACACGAATGTAGCTCATAGTAACATACATGCCTCGAACACTGGACCGATCTCACGAAAACAGACATTGGCGAGAACTAGGACACGATCGTGGAAAAAACAGAACATCATTAGATTGAGATGCTGAAATGTCACTTCACGGCATAAGCACGATCAGGATCACGGCATAAGCACGATCAGGAAGTTGTCGCAGAAATGAACAGGTACTCCAGAGACATTTGCGCCCTTTCAGAGACGAAAAAGAAAGGGAAAGGAAACAACACGTGCAACAACTACCTATTTATATACAGTGGGAAACAAAAGGAAGAAAGAACCCAAAAAGGAGTGGGCCTGCTCATCCATGAAAAATACGAACACTACATAGAGGACATACAGTACGTCAACGAAAGACTCATTCACGTCATCCTAAACTTACAACCATAAAAGATGAACATCATAAGGGTCTACGCACCAGATATCAGCAAACCCAGAGAGGTCAGAGGAACATTCTTCAATAAACTGCAAGATCTACTAAGTACCATACCCGATAGAGAAAAAGTGTTTATACTAAGAGACTTCATCTCAAGAATAGGTAACGAACCCTTTCCGGGAGTAATGCAGAGATATAATGAGGTAACACTAAACGACAACGGGGAACAACTCATACAACTGTGCGCCCAAAACGAGATGAGAATAAATAACACCCTCTTTCCACATAAGCAGCAATATAAACGGACAGGGGGAAACACCCGAGGACAAGAATCAACCATAGACTACATAATAATGAACAAAAAAGTGTTACCCCACCAAATACTCGATGTCAGAACTCTGAATTCCTCAGACCTGGGAAAAGACGACCACCGACTAGTATTATGTAAATACTGGTCCCAACAAAGTATAAACAGAACGCACAAACAGAAACATACCTTTATTAAATACAATACCGAATCATTCGCTAACGATAGCACAAAAGTATTGTATCAGCAGAGACTCTCGGAGAAAATAAAAGCTAATACAATCCTAGAAAATGACGGAGTGGAGAAAGCCTGGAAAAAACTGAAAAGAAATATACAACAGAGCGCCAGGGAGGCGATCGGAACACGAACATTTAGCACGAACAAGCGAATCAATACAAAACCATGGTTCGTAGAAGAGGTGAAAATACTAGCAAAAAAAAACACAAGCATTTACAAAATACCGACAGCACAAAACAACAAACCATTTCGAAGAGTACAAAATGGTGGGAAACAGAATCAACAGTCAAATAGCTCAACTAAAGAAAGAATACTGGGAAAAGTATTCAAAAGACATGGAACACGACCTATATGGAGAACAAAAGAAAATATGGAACATGCTGAGGAACAGAAAAAAAACAATCAATGATTACGTTCAACTAAGTCCAATCGACAGCCAACAATGGGTCAGCCATTTTAAGGACTTACTCCAGGCACCAGCTACAGAAAACAACGTAGACAAAAACCAACAAGAAACCACCGAACTAATAGATGTTAACATCAGTGAAGCAGAGATGCATCTGACAGTTAAGAAATTAAAAAACATAAAATCACCTGGTACCGACCAAATTACGAATGAGATGCTAAAGTACGGAGGCCCCAGCCTTGTCACAGAGCTCACTGTTCTATTTCAAAAAATACTCCGCACAACGTCAGTACCCAACGAATGGCGGAAAAGCATCACAATTTCGATCCACAAAAGAGGATCAAAGAAACAACCCGAAAACTACAGGGGAATCAGCTTGCTGAACAGTTCAGCCAAATTGTTAACCAAAATACTGTCACAACGGATCGTAGATAAATTAGGGGCGTGCGAAGAACAGCAGGGCTTCCGGAATAACCGCTCTACTATCGACGGTATATTTATTATCAGACAGCTGGTTGAAAAATCTATCGAATACGATAAACCGCTATTCATTTGTTTTGTGGACTTTACACAAGCGTTCGACCGAGTCAAACTGGAACACATAACAGAACTATTGCGAAGAAAACAAGTAGACGAAACAATCATACGCACAATATACGAACTGAATTCCAAAAACACTATGGTGATTAAAACAAATAACACTCTAACTGAGGAAATCCCACTATCCATAGGAATAACATAGGGTGATAGCCTAAGTCCAACACTTTTCAATGTAATCATGGACGAAATCATTGATGAGGTAAAAAGTACAAATATAGGGTACCCAATGGGACACAACACCATTCAGATTATATGCTTTGCAGATGATGCCTTGACAGCAGATAGCGAGGACAACTTACAAAGAATGCTTTTCCATCTCAATCGAACAGCCAAACAGTATAATATGAAGATATCTGTGGAGAAAACCAAAGCAATGGTAATAGCAAAAGAACCGGTAAGATGCAAACTAATGGTTGATGACAAACATATCGAACAGGTTAGGAAGTTTAAATACCTTGGAGCACATATAACAAGTAACAGGGCAGTAAAGGAAGAAGTACGCACACAAGCCAACAAAGCGGCCATGATATCAGGCCAACTAAGAGACATAATCTGAAACAATAAACATATGATGGTTGAGAGCAAAGCAAGAATTTACAAGGTCTGTGTAAGACCGATACTGACCTATGGCGCAGAAACATGAAATTAAACAACAAAGACAAAACAAATTATGAGAACCACAGAAATGAAAACGCTGAGAATGATCATGGGAACAAGTTTAAGAGATAGAATAAGAAACGCAAAAATACGCGAGGACAGCGGAGTGGGGGATGTTGTGAAGTGGGTTCGAAACCGTCGTAGGCAGTGGAGAGATCACGTGGAACGAATGGACGATGACAGACTAGCAAAAACCGTGATTAGAGATAAACCAAACACCAAACGGCCGCCTGAACGGCCCCCCAAAAGATGGAGAGACAGCTGGATTTCGACCTCAAAAGAGGATCGATGAGGCATTGTGTAGATAATAGAACTTGGTTCTACCTAGAAGGAGAAGAAGATAATATGAAGCTGATGATGAAATTATTTTAACAAATTGATTTCGACAAACGTTTTTTTTTCATTACATTTTAGATCTGCAAAATCATAATTTACAATATTGGACTAGCATTACTTGTTCACCACATCCATGATACAATAATCACATGCAATGCGGATACCATGATTTTGTCTTTCCGTCGTTCGTATATTCATAGTAATTATAATCATTTTTTTCTAGAGTAGAATAAACGTCTGTTGTTAGTTCGTTAGGTCTGTATTAGTTATTTAATTTTAACAAATGTTTTAGTAATAAGTTTATAATATGAGTAAATGCACTCACTTAATGAAATAAAGCAAAGGCAACATATTAGGTGTTCGATTATTTTATTTCTCCTTTTTCTTTTCATTGCACATCTGTAACCTTTTTTTTAATAATATTTATAAATAACATAACAGTTCGTATATGCAAGGTGTCCGTAAAATACGTGAACAACGTTTGATGACACATTCTTTACGTCAAGATAGGTCGATTTAAGTCAACTTAGTTATATCTGATATTGCTTTACTTTTGAATGCGCGTGTAGGACTAAGATGGACTCTTGGCATCTTAACGCTACTGTAATTGGTAAAATTATTATTATCATAAACACATTCTCGTTAATTGAAACAAAGTCTAGATTGAGCTTATTGAACTCTCTGAATTTTCTGCATATAATTTTGTCATAATAACCACGAATGCACAACACATATTAAATTTGTCTATTTCTGCAAGAATTTGCCATCTCGAGATAACCTATTACTTCACAGTTTAAAAAACTTCCTAAACTTTTACACTAATTGTATAAGATTAATTTGACATAGCAGAAATACCTAACAATGAACTTCTAATGGTTTTGAATTTTTCACTTGAAATGTGTTATAATTTCGAAAATGTTGGAAATAGCTATAGAAATATGCTATAAAGTTTAATACATAATTTAACTTTCTATTCGCTACAATTAAACAGCAAAATCCTCCAGTTAAAAAAAAAAGATTTTCCGAATATTTTTTTTAAACAAGATTTGACTTACTGTTTTACTCGCCCGGTGTAACTTTATTTCGGTATTAAACGTAATTAATTATGAATTTATTTTCTGACAAGCTCTTGCATTAATAGTAATAGTTTAATACTGAGATATAAACTTTTTACAATGTTACCGTTTTTACTCCCGAAATTACCAAATAGTTATTACCCTAAGAAAGGTAAGAGATAAATATAGAACATAAAAATACGATGATTCATTTAAAATTTGAACTTTGATATTAGCTAGTGATAGATTTGGCAACTTCAGAAATATTTTAGGCATTCAACAACCAAAATTTTAGAAAAATATCTAAATACTTCTAATACGCCATCGAGTTTGGCGCACCCTGTATATATATATATATATATATATATATATATATATATATATATATATATATATATATATTTACTGAAAAATTTTATGGCATACAAATAACCACCTCCCACTAAATTTAGTAAAGTTAATACAAACAATCCAGTTCATTAAGAATGTAAATTTAATTAATTAATAATAAAAACGAAAAAAGTACATTATATTCTTATTAAAAAAAATTGGGGATCATCAACGAGGATAATGGACTCCCTAATATAGAAACTTCACAGATTATAGTAATGACAAAAGCAATAACTTTTAGTTTAACAATAAATGTGGTGGTGTAGAGCTAAAGTCGAGAAGGTGAAGCAATTTAATACTAGTAAGAGATGCAATTCCAATATTATGAGATTTTATTATCTCATATGATTACACGTTTTTAAAATTCCAAAACAGGGGTTTTAAAAATATGTTTTCTGTAATCTAGATCAGAGGTTTCCAAACTTTTTGTTCCGTAGACCACGATTCACTTTTTTTCTGTTTCCGATGCCCCCCCCCCCCTCTTGTCTTCCAAATATTGAATTTTTACAATTACAAACAACTTTAAGGTGTTTTTGACAACTAAAGTCTAATGATCAAACGCACAACGCGGCGAGTTAGAAATCTATCCTTTCATTTTACTCCTTAAATTTTCTGGCAAGTGAGGAATAACGCGCAGAACGCAAAAATCGCTGTAGCTTTTATTTTTTTTCTCAAAACATCGTGTTATATTACTTTAAATTTTATAATTTTAATAACTGTATGGTTGTTATTAATTCCAAACTTAATCCTTAACACTAAAAGTTTAGAATTGTGAGAAAAGCATTATTTTTAAATTTATGTCCCCTACACAATATTGATAATTAATCTCAGGGTAGGTTACAATCTAAATTTAGAAAATGTGGTGGGAAGAAAGAGTAAATGTGTGTAAAATAGAAGAATAATAAAAAAATGTGTTAATAATAAATATAGTGTGATATTAAAAATTAAAATACTACAAGGTTGTCCAAGTTAAAATTATCTTATTTGATTATTACTAAAACAAGAATGCTTTTAAAAAAGAAAACTTGATACTCTACTTCGAGATATATTAAAAAAGAAAACTTGATACTCTACCTCGAGATATATTATTTGCACTCTGCAGTATATAAAACACAAGCAAATTTACTTTAAGTTTACACAAAGACCCATTATATTAAAAGATAAAATCAAGTCAAAATTTACAAAGATATTTAGGTACTAAAAGTTTACAAAATAGATAAAATGATATTCGAAAGCTGATCAGACGTTATCTGAATACAAAGAACAATGGTACGTTTCCAATTATAGGTTAAAACTTGATTTGCCCTTTAGTTACTTAGATCTAATATATGCCTAAAGACAGGCGCGGATCCAAGGGGGGGGGGGCGATGGGGGCGATCGCCCCCCCCCAAGAGCTTTGAGTTTAGGAAAATGGACCCTGATATGCTGCTTGCACTCCCCCCCCCCCCGTTGACAACTCGTTTTTCTTGCCATACTGTGATATCACCGCCTCCCCTGGATCCGCCCCTGCCTGAAGATCAAATGACATAAAAGTTATGTATAGGTAATTACGATAAAGTTTTTTGCTTAAAGATAATATGTTGTTAAAAATTATTTTATGATAAATTGTCTTCTAGTAAGATCGATAAGATAAGATATGAATAATATTTGAGCTTCTTAAACTTGGAATAGACTAACAGATAAAGTCAAAATTCTACAGATAAACTTGAAATAAACCAAAGATATAAGAAAAAGAAAATAAAGACTCATAGGTAGACTTCCTGACCAAGTGGGTTGTAAATCGTAATCCTGTTCCCGTAACTTTTGACTCCAATATGTTTAGCAGAGTGTTGATTAGCCAAGTTTCCTCAGATAAGCATTATATCAGCTCAGAACTTTATAGATTGCACAATGACAGGTATTTTTTAACACGTTTTACCTGATTATAGTGCTAAAAAAACGAATTAGACACTAGAACACTTATCACAGTACTAGGTGGCAAAAATGTGTAAGTACAGAAAAATAAGTAATTTATACCAGCAATAGGTCTGTACGATAGTTTTGAGGATTTGGGCATGCCATCTTTATGCCCATGAGTTAAGATGATCCACCAGAAATTATGAAAAATTGCTGAAAAAATGGTATTTTAGTTAAATGCTAAACAAATTCTCATTCTGCAGATACATTTATACATGCTTACGCAGAACAATGAGGTATATTTGCATTTCAGAGAAGATGCCATGCTAAATCTGAAAAAAAAATAAGACGGCAAAGAAACACACTTTGGTCATTGGCAGTCGGATAATCAATGATTCAATGAACTGACTCTTCGCGATCCAAAGTCATGACCAGCTGGAACTACTGGGTGGTTATATACCCTCTTACGGGTTTACAACACGTATTAAAGAAATAGTGACGGAACTTCAAAAAATTCCAGAACAATCGTTCCCCACCTGCCATAAACTTTGGCGATAGTTATAGCATACTTTCACTGGGAGAGATGACTCTGATGCTTTGATAGCAAATTTCCAATATTTGTCTTCAAATTAGTGAGGTTTAATTTTAAATCTTCTCGGCCAGCGACTTTCAATCTATTTCTTTTTTGGTAAGAAAATTGGAAACAATGCTAAAATCCGTTTCCACGAGGTACGAAGATAGAAAAGGCATCAAAAACTTTCCTGTGATCATCCATAATACAGGTAGCATAAATTTTTCGTCAGGAGTTATTCCGATCAATTATTCTTGTAATATGACATCCGGTTCATCAATGTCACCATGTAAATGTAAAAAAAAAGGAGTGTAAGCGGTTGATTAGTATATCAAATGACCTGTTCAAGTCATGATCAATAATCAAACTATAAGAGAAATTGTAATAGAATAATATTATTAAAAATATTCTTTGCCACTGCGTCATAATTTTCGCTATGGAGCAGTGGGCCGCAATAAAATTTTGTTTCCAATTGGGAAAAAGTGGTTCGGAAACAATGAAATTATTGAAAACCGGGTAAAATGAGGATTGTTTAAGCCGTAGCAAGGTTTCCGAGTGGTATTCGCGGTTCAGGAGCGATCGATAGTCGCTAGAAGACGATTTATGGGAAGAGCACCCTTTAATATCGACTACCGATGAGAATGTCGAACATGTGCGCATCGCACTGTCGCGTAATCGGCGAATTACTGTTGAAATGTTGTTAGAGGAACTCAACATCAGTGTTGGAAGAGTGCACCACATTTTGCACGATGTTTTCGGGGAAAAAAATGGGTGCGAAGTTCGTTCTGCACTTCTTAACGGAAAAGATGAAAGAAAAGAGGGCCTTGTGGAAACTTCACGCGGTTTGTTTAAATAGGCAGAAACACATTAAAATTTCTTAAACAAAATTGTAACCAGCGATGAATCATGGTGTTTTCAATACGATTCATCGACCAAACACCAAACCGCTGAGTTCGGGCGACAAAGTCAAAAATCAAAACGGTGCTCATTTTGTTTTTCGATTCTCGCGGAATTATCCATAGCGAATTTGTGCCCTCCCCCCCCCCCCCAGGTCAAACAGTAAACGGACAATTCTACAAAAGCGTCCTGGATCGACTTTTAAAACGAATTTTTTTACTACCTTATAAAGACGTTAAATGGCTTTCTCATGGCAAAATTTTGATCCGCTTGTTTGACTTTAAGTCTGAAGTTCAAGCATTTTATCTCGACCATCCATTAAATTGGTCCTTTTGTGTATCTAATATTCTCTGACTGCAAAAAATTTTTTTTGTAAATTAAATGATTAGAACCTATCCTGACAAGGCCAAGATATCACCATCTTTAATGTTTTTGACAGAATATTAGCCATGCTGAAGAAATTCAACTTTGGGATTTAATGTTTGCAGGTTAATGAGTACGTGTGTTCTCTCAGCACCATTTTATTAGAAAGTTAAATTTAACTTAACGAGTATATTAAAAGGGTTATTTTCCTAACAAACCTATTATATCTATATATACCTTCTTAACTTTACTGGAAAAAGTAAAGCTCATTGACTTATCTTCTAACAATTTCCTAAACAGTGTAAGAAATTAGTATCCCGTTTTGGAAGAAAAAAAGTATTAAAGTTTTATTGTCTTTCTGTACAACATATCACCTGAGACATAAGTAAAAAAACAGGTTAAGGGCAGAACCTGATCTAAGACTCCAACTTTCAGACATCGAAACAAATTTTGAATTTGTGGGTATTTTTCAAGTTCTCTATTATTGTACTGATTTCGTATTAATTGTTTTTTGTAGGTTAAGGCTATTATTTTAGTTTTAATAATGTTGAACTGTTATTCAACATGGAAAATAAATTTTAGTAACCCAATTTTACTGTTTCATTTACAAATCCAATAACTACACTGCGATTTCGCGAATTTATTCCGGTTTTTAGAAGAAGTTCGCAAGAAGAAAAAGGTTAGAAACCATGATCTAGATAAACAAAATTATAGTTTAAATGAAATTATTTCCATAAAAATTATAAATATTAATTTGGCAAGCTTTGGAATGTTGTATTTGCAAGATTTCCACTCGAAAATGATTCATCTAAAAATTGTTATAGATTATATATAGTATTATTAAAAAAAAGCAAATTTTGGTAATTGTTCTGATATTAGGCGAAATTATCTAGTTGTTTAATATGTTGCAAGAAAAGAGAAACTTGCAAAAAAAAGTGCCGACCGGTCATCAACTACACTAAAAGAAAATAGAATAAATTTATTGTCTTATATAATATATTATATAAATTTGGATATATCTGTTCTACCTGAATGATGATACAGTTCGAATTTTATAAAGTTCCTAGAACTTAAAACAAGAAAAAAATTTCTACGTTTATCTCAGGGATATACAAGTGTTTTAGATCGCCTAAATGGAATAATTTTGCTTTTTACATTTGACTTTCTCTATCAGAGGCATATGTAGCAGTTAGCAAGGTTTAATATCCGCACAATAACGATTGTAACTTATTTCTGATTTTTAGATTATTTTAACTACAATAACATGAGGAAACTGAAGTTGTTAAAAGAACAGAATAAAAAAATAATGTCAAATAATCAAGGAGATCTTTCTATTGGTAAAATGACTAGTAGTTTTTAATTCCGAAACGATCTAGGGTGGAAATTTAATAAACAACCCGCTTTTTTGCGTTAATATAAAATATAAAAATAACTAACTCACATGTCAGTTTTTAGAAACAAAATGACCTAAATCTCCACATGCATGTACACTGCGAGCTATAGCACTGGCAAATGTATATACTTTTTTAAAATAGATCAAATTGAATTTTTGTGAAAGTTTATTCGCCTCTATTTTCCTCATATTTACAACGAGCCTGCTTGGAATCGTATGACTTACAGATAGTAGGAACAATTATAAATCCAATGCCCCTTCCTGATAGTTGTTGTACCTAATTTTAAAATACCGTATTTAAAATCAAATGTTTTAGAAAATTGATATAATAATCAATAAGTCATAAAAAAATAATGAGAGAATTGTAGATGATGAATTTTTAACAATTTGTTATATCGGGCTCCAATTTTGTCGGGAAAGTGAGGAAAAATAGTGAATCGTATTCTAAGGCCTTGAAATAGGAGATAAGTGTCGATTTTTTTTTAAAAGCCTCGTTTTCCTAGATTATACTTAATCAAAGTATTTACTGAAAAAAAATATATATAAATATTTTATGGATATATTTTAAAATATTAAGAATATAATCGTCAAATGTCAACAAGGATAAAGCTCTCATGCACTACCGATGCTTAAGATATATTTGTGCTACTGATTATGCAGCGTGCTATAGCTACGCTAACTAAAAACATGCATCTGGACATTAAGAGTTGTTTTGTATTAATCTCAATTACTGGCCTCGATTCATAGGCCGGAGCAGCTTAGAGCAAAGAACGTTCACTTTATTCCCAGGACTCTTCACATCTGCTTTTCCTTACTCCTCGAACACCACTAAAATGGTTGATTTATAAAGCCCAAGTAGCTATCAGTTATATTTCTGGAATTAATATTTTTGTCACAAAAATATTTTCAATTTTATTTAAATCAGCAAAAAAAAAAGTTCTCCACTATTTTTTTCAAATCATATAAGTTAGGTCATGTTATACATCATGTTTGAAAAAAGTACTGTGAGGGTTATTTACGCAACCAAATAATCGCTTTATTTAGATTTGCTCGGAGCTACTCAGGGTTTGAAACCCCTCAGTCTCCAACGCATGGATCGAGGGCAATAATTAATGGAACCTTAAGATCTGTCCACGTAACGAACCATGATAAAAATTTACACCACACGAATTTTTGAAAATGTTTTTAAACATATTTAATATATACAGGTAATTAATTAATTCTTGACCAGAATTTCTGGAGTAAATACATCCCATGAAAGTAGGAAACAAAATATTTATGTATATATATATATATATATATATATATATATATATATATATATAGATATAATTATATATTTGGAGGTCTACAAACCCTTACTTTTCGATATATCAAATACAATATGGAAGCATCGCCACTTGTTACCTGAAAAAGTTAAACATTATATCCCTAGGATATGTTTCTTCACGTTGTGTCAAATATTATTTTAATAATTAAACCATTCAGAAATAAATTAATAAATAGGAGGGCATCTTTTATATTTCAAAAACTAGCATCTCTGACATTGCTAGGTAGTATGTGACATACCCATGATAAAATTTGGTATTTTGTACAGTATACGTACTCAAAATATTTTAACATAAGGACGCTATTTGTGTTATTTACAGCAACGTCAAAAAATAGAATTAACTAGTAAACATTTTCGTGCGATAATTTTGCACAATTTTTAGTGTGGTATTTCTGAACTTAATTATTTACATATTGCTGGTTTAGTAAAATCAATCGTGGTTGTCGTTCTCTAACAGACGAGCCGCGTGATGATCATTCAAATTCAGTTTTAGGGCAAAAAAACATCGATGCTGTGCATGAACTGATAATACACGATTATCATGTGACATACCGTGAGATTAAGGCATTACTGGACCCTAGTAACATCAGCATATATAATATATTGCATGAATATTTAGCCATACAGAAGTTGTGTTCGTGCTGAATCACACAGAGTTTGACAATGGCTCAAAAAAGGCTCGTGTCGACGGTGCAAATTAATGCCCAAAAAATTCTATTGCGATGTTTCAAAAATTAGATTATGACAGGTGACAGGTCTTGAACCTATGCGTATAAGGCTGAAAATAAACGGCAGTCAACCAAATGGCTCTTCCGTAATGAGCTAAAACTAACAAAAGTTGCTTGCACACGAAGCACTTAGCAGCACCTGTTTTTTTTTTTAGAAAAACTAGCTATATCACAATTGCGCCTTAAGAGAATAGTAGAACGATCAATTCTGAATGGTAAACAATCATTTTTTTTCCGGAAGTCTTCAATGAGTTGAAGAAAACAAACCTGAGACGACAAATCAATTCTCTCAAACATCAGCTCAATTTAATGACATTTTGAGCGCTCAAAACGTGGAATTGATACCTTACAGTCCTGACTTAACATCCAACGATTTATTTGTTCCAGTACATGAAAAGTGAACTGTGTTGTCAACGATTTTCTAGGCCAGAAGCAGCGGCCAATGCGTCCAAAAACTATGTTTTGGGGATATCATCTCCATAGTGGCAAAAATGCCTTTTAGATTGATTCAAACGCATGCAAAAGTATGTTCACCTATTTAAAAAAAAAAAGCAATAGAACCATTTTCAAAAACAAATATTTGTTTTTATTTGTTATTCCCGAAACATAGTCGGCTACTCTCATATCAGAGATTTACAGACTAAAGTGAATAATACAGACAATAATACAAGATAGAGTATCTTAAAAACAATCGCTTTGTTAAAGCATATATGAGTACTTTTGAATTACTATTTTATTGGGCGTTGTCAAAAATTCGATAAATTTCCAAAAAAGTACAGTGGCGTGATAAATTTTTAGGAATAAATCAGGTATCATGCTTTTATCTCCGCCAGTGGTTAAACCAACCTGTTTAAAATGCTCCTTAATATTGTTAAAAATATCCTCAAAAAATTGTTTTATTATTTTCAGCAGTTTTGGATATTTTTTGAAAAATAAATGGTTTTTCAACACTCGAAAACTAAGGATTTAAGAACCCCAAAAAATAACTTTATATTTTCATGACAGGACTCCGCTTTCATCATAGTCATGAATTAATTAACTCCTTGACTAATAAAGAACGAAAGCTTTCACGGCTTTGGTCAAATTAAAAATCATGGTTCTTGGGTTCAGACCGTGTCAAATTGGAATTATTATCCGACATTTCTCCTACGATTGCAGGAGGTATCTTCAAGGATCCTTACTCCACGAGATTAGAACACTGGATGATCCCTGAAAGTCCTTGAAGATTCCTCGTGCAATCGTAGGCGAAACGTCGTATAATAATTCTAATTTGACAAGGTGTGAACCCAAGTCCCATGATTTTTAACTCCTTGACTTTTTAATTTTAGAAAACCTTTTTCCAAATATGATGTTGTTTCTGAATATTTATAAATACAAGCCAGCAGTATATATTGCACGGGGCATGTTAATTTCATGGATGATTATAATAGTTATACAGATTTATTATTGTTCTACAAGTTTTACATTACATTTTTTTCTTCAGTATGGGCCACTATTATTCTTTGCTTGTTTTGTAAGTATTAAGAAATGCGACATTTAAAATTACTTACGCAAAGATAAATATAATTTTCCACTAAAAAAAATGAGAGTACAAAATGCATGTCCTTAAGTAAGCGAGTAATTGGGATCGATATTTGTTTAGAGAAATAACACATTTTCAATTTAAAAAATCTCTATTTCATTTTTAGGCTTTAAACTCATAAACAAAACAAACAAAGCCAAAACGTGGAAAACAGTTCATATTTCTAATTTTTAGTTTCTTGTTGCTTTTTTTCATCGAAAAGGCTGAATACCTTAGATTTAAGTTAGTATTACGCTGTCTGAATATTAAATAATTGGTCCTGAATTAAACTAGGAAAAAATGTAAAACTGCCCTGAGAGAATACAAGAAACTAATAAGCGTAGAAGAAATACTACGAGGGTATAGAAAATATTCCGTTTCTGCAAGGTACTATCTAGAGATGCTGGTGCTCCGACTGGACCACTGGCGCTTCCTGAAGGAGGTTAAGCCACGGTGAGCTTCTAATAATGCATTTTCCAGACTTGAATCAATATGGGGTAAATTGAAAGAACAACAGAAATTACCTATAGCACATCATAACTACAATAGTCACATATGAAAGCGTAAAAAGGTCAATGGAAGCTGTTAGCCCTCCAAGTCACCTCGTAAGGATGGTATATTTCCAGCCTTAATACAAAATTTCTCCGATATTATAATAAGTCATCTGGTAAAACTATTCTGCTCGTGCGTGAGGTTGATGTAGCTGCCAATGGCCTGGAGGAAAATATAACTAATCTTTATTCTCAATATAGAAAGGACAGACAGCACAAACCTTTAGCCTTTCCGCCCTATAAACCTAACCAGTTTCTTATTAAAGAAACCGGAAAGTAGATGAACCGACACATCAAGGAAGGAGAAATTGTGCAGTGTGTATCCTTTACAATCAGACAGGAAAATCGACAGGCACGGCCGCACAACAACCCGCTAGGAGAGTAGTCGATCTACCTTGGGTACCTATATCGATATCAAGGGGACGTTTCACAACACATCTCTCGATTCGGTATGTAATGCTCTACAATTACAAGGCTCTAAATTGACGATACTTGCAGGGATGAGAGTAATCTTAACTTAGAATCTAATATATGCTGAGCTTAACAATATAACTGTTACAGCACTGCCAAACAGACATTACCCACAAGGAATTCTATCGTTTTTATCATGAAGCCTTTTAGTGAACAGTCTGCTGAGTGAATTAAATAAGGTTTGTTTGTGTACACAGACTTACTTAAATGAACTGGTCATTTGATACCGTGGTCACGATATCCGGAAACTGAGGGAACCAATGATACAGACCCTCCCCGGATAGCGGATAGATGGTAACATAGGGAAGGGCTCAGAATAAACCCGGACAAGACCGAGGTGATACTCTTAACAATAAAGAGAAAACAGGGAGACTTTCACAATTACATTAACGGAAGGGATCCTTCAATACATTGGAACATTTAAATACCTGAGAGTGATTCTAGACTCACGGTTGAGCTAGAATGATCACACTCGAACCAAGAAGGTCAAATGTGTTTCTGAGGCTTGTAAATTAGCCCTTGGGTGCACATGAGGGCTGACACGGAAAGTGCTATTTTGGATATACACTGTGATCCGCTCCATGATCAACGCCGCTATTATATGGTGGCTTAGTACAACAAAGCGCAAATACCGTCTTAAATTTGATAAAGTCAAAGTAGTGTCTTGTGTGAGAATAATGAGTGCGATGAGGATCGCCCCCCATCAGGGCTTTGGAGGTTCTAGTGAATCTATTTGCTTTCCACTTATCCATAAAGAACAATGCCCCGAGATACTTTTGGTCAAGTAGAGGAGATGAAAGAGTTGGAACCGGGGTATTTTGAAGGAGACATAAACAAGAATAAGATAATAAACATATACTCAGACACTAGGGCTGCAATATTGGTACTAGAGTCTAGTGCAACTTTGTGACTGATGTCTGAGTGCAAGAATGTACTGATCACTCTGATAAGGAATGGATGCAGAATCAGACTCGTATAGGTCCCGAATCACTCGGGTATACACGGAAATGGGGAGATGGACTGTCTGGCAAAGATGAGGTCCGCGATTGAATTATATGGACCCCAACAAATTCTACCTGTTCCAATTACTAATGGTAAAAGGAAAGTAAAAAGTAAATTTATTGAAATGTTAAGAGAGGCTTTTGAAATGAGGTGGACCAAGGACATAGCGCATGGCTTACTAGGAAGATGCCTTCTGTTCAGAAATCTTAGTTATTTTATTTTTTGGGCAATTAAATTATTTAATTATTCCAATTAGGGACTTATGTGATATAATAATGTAGTTTAAAATTATACTTAAATTTATGTCGCTTTTCTATTCATAAACACTTTTATTTTCAATATATTGTTTTTTATATTATATTTTTTCTTAACTTTTTTGCTGCGCACAAGTCGCATGGCCAATCCAAGCGAATTGATCAGTCAGAGTCAACTCACGCTCTAATTAGAATCGAATACGGTATCGTTCCTGCGGTCGGTATCGTGGCAGGATATGTAATTAATTTTAGAGACAATTTCTGCGAACCTTAAAGTGCGGGAAGAAACTAAGGGTGAATTGAGTAGCCTTGCGACCATCAGCAAGAGGGTACCCTCAGGATCAAGATTGTGCCCTATTGACCGTACGGAAAGGTAAGCGTTTGTGCAAGTTTTTTATTTTTCCTCTTCCTACAATTCAAAATACAGTCCACTACATTTTTCATATTTTCCGCTTCATTTATGTTTCTTTTACTGCCGGATGAAAAACCATTTTTCAGTTATTTTCTAAAAATTTTCAAAATTTTCATATCTGCAAATTACATTGCATTATTTTGTCACAAACCACCATATTATATTTCATATACTTAAGGTCACTTACATATAATAGGTATAAACTACAGAGTAATTTAACCTTGAGACTTATTATTAGGCCGCAAAACTGGAACCTTCAGTATCTGTAAATCTGGACCTTAACAATAATATTCTCGCGCACAAGATTTCAGCGAGCATTTAAACCTCCGTGCACAACTAACACGTGGATCGTACTACCTACCACACTATTTTTCTTTCTTTCTTTTTCATATTAAATAAAATTTCAGCTTTATGGAAATATTTATCTGCTACATTTTGTGATATTTACGTTATAAACAACCTTTGTACCTTTTTATCAAATTACATTCATTTATTAACATTGGATGGTGCATATTTTGCGCTTAACATTGTATCATTCAATATATATTTATCTATTTTTCTTTCTTTCTTTCATAAGCGTATCAAACGTATTTTAGCATTGCCTGATGCATAATTCGCGAATTCTATATAAACAATATTTTTTACTTCGGCAATTCTCTTAACATTTTATCATTCAATCTTTTTTTTTTCTCTCTCTCTCTGCTTTCCATAAGCATGCAAAATACATTTATTTACATTGATTTTAATCACATTCTACTGATTTTTTATAATGGCGGATAAATTAACTAAAGCTAACTTTAAACTACGGCTTTTAAACGCCTACAAGAAACTCACGAAGCCGGAATCAAAGCTTCTAATGACGAATCTTTAAAATCTACATTTTTAACTCGTGCGGATGCTATTGACAACATATATAATGAATTTCAATCATCTCATAATACTATAATTTCTTTAATTGTCGATAAATATTTCGAAAATTACGATGGGATGCGTATTGCTGCAGGAGAGGCCTACTATGGTACAAAATTTTTCAAACATGATTTCTTATTAAGCGATTCCACTTCTCAAATAGCTAATATTTCAATAAGTCCTAATTTTAAGGTGCCTACAATTTCCAAAATTGTAGCTAAACTTCCAAAACTTAATTTACCAACTTTCAATGGTAATTACAAAGATTGGCCAAGTTTTTTTCATTTATTTAAAAGTCTCATCCACAATATCGCAGACTTATCTAATGTTGAGAAATTTTAATACTTACTAACTTCTTTAGATAAAGAACCTTTAGCTTTAGTTAAGGGTATCCCTCTTACAGAAGCAAATTATATTATTGCCTTTCAAACGCTTGAAAAACGGTACCAAAATAAACGCATTTTGGCTACACAATATAATAATGAAATATTTTATGCAGCGTCTATTCACAAGGTTATTTCTAAGGATCTTAGACAACTTTTAAATCTTTTTTCTGAAAACGTAGCCGCCTTGAGAGCTGTAAAATTTCCTGTAGATCAATGGGATTTCTTGTTGTTTAATATGTGACTAAATAAACTTGATTCTAAAACCGGAACCAATTTTGAGCTTGAAAATAGTCTAAATCAAGAATTACCTACTTACAGACAATAACTTTTTTAGAAAGACAATGTATAGCTTTGGGTCTGTTCAATACACGTCTTCAGTGAGTTCTGATAAGTCAAAGCTTAAGTCTTCCAATTATCATGTATTAAACAACAAGAGATCTACATCCAATTTTTTTACGAATCCGCTTTCACTAAGGAGCGAACTTAGGTGTACTTTATGTTCTGCTTCTCACCCATTATTTTAATGTAAATTATTCTTGGCTAAAACGCCGCAAGAAAGATTTTCTTATGCAAAACAGCACAAATTATGCGTCAACTGTTTAGTATCTCCCCTCTCAATTAAAAGGTGTAGTTCTTTTCATAGATGTAAAATCTGCAAATTTTTATATCATACAACTCTACATTTTAACAAAAACTCTTCTTCTTTTGTGTCTACTAATGACAATAACGTAAGTCTAATTCAAACACTGTTACGGCTGTCGAGCATTATTCTAATGATGATCGGTCTAATTTTACAGTCACGAATACTCACTGTATTGCAAACACTTTGTCTGTTCCGCAACATACTATTTTATTATTCACTTGTGAAATAGATATCAAGGGCATTCGAGGACATTTCCAGAAAATTCGTGTACTTTTAGATACGGGTTCTATGGCAAATTTTATGTTAGAGTCGTGCGCTAGACGATTAGGTCTACATAGTAAAAAATTCTCTATTCCAATTGAGGGCTTAAATGGATGTCAACTTCTACCAAGAGCGGTCTTGTTCAATGCGTCATTAAACCCTGTGGTCAGTTGGATCCGGTTTTTTATTTTGAAGCTATTATCATGCTCAAAGTTTGTTCTAATCAACCAAAAAATCGCATTAATATTTCCGATATGGAACATATTCGAAATTTGAAGCTTACAGATTGTCGGTTTCATATACCAGGACCAATAGACATGCTTATTGGTGTTGAATTGGTACCTTTATTTTTAAAATCAGATCGTATTTTCGGCAATTCCGATCAACCTGTAGTTATAGATAGACTATTTTTGGCTATGTTTTACCGGGCAAAACTAGCTGTTCAGTTCCGTTCAGGAATCTTGACTCTTTCTTAAATTGTCTCGCTTCTTTAGATGACTGTATCGATATTCAGTTACGTAAATTCTGGGAGGTCGAACAAATTACTAAAATCCCTTCTTGGTCCACTGAAGACAAGAAGTACGAGGAAATATTTAAAAATTTAGTCTTCAGAGAAACTTCTGGACGGTTCTCGGTACCTTTACCTTTTCGTCAATCAAAACCAACTTTTGTTGATACTTATTCTCAAGCATATCGTGGATTTTGTATGCTGGAATGACATTTTTCAAAAAAATCTGAATTCTTTTAAAGATATACAGATTTCATTCAAGATTATCTCGACAGTGGTCAGATGTCCTGCTTATTACATCCCACATCATGCTGTTTTTAAATAGGAGATGTCGGGCTTAAAAATAAGAGTTGTATTTGATGCTAGTCCTCGTGATATACAGGGTGTCTCTCTTAATGATACTCTTCTCGTTAGCCTAAAGCTCCAACATGATATTTCTACTTTACGTTTGAATTTTCGATTTTTTTCTGACGTTTTTGTTTGCGACATAAAACAAATGTATAGACAAATAAATGTTCAGCCTGAATTCTGAGATTACCAACGCATTTTAATGCGTTTCTCACCTTCTGAACCTCTTCAGGAATATTTTCTACATACTGTTGTTTACGGAGTTTCATCTTCGCCATACTTGGCCTTACGTACTCTGCAAGAGCTTGCGGTTCAAGAGAAATCTTCATTCCCTTCATTATATAGATGACGGATTAATCGGTAGTTACGATTTAAAATCTGCGTTGTCACTTCAGCTTGAGCTTATTGAACTTATGAAGAAGGGAGGATTTGAATTAAGTAAATGGGTAAGTAACGATCTCTTTTAGCTCATATATCTTCTTCAGATATCCAGGAGTCGTGCAGTTTTGATAAAGATGATCCTTCTTTTATTAAAATATTAGGTTTAAAGGAGACCCCAATTCAGACATTTTTTCCTATTATTATGTTCTCATGGAACGCTCCTATGCAAAACGCAATATTTTATCTGAAATTAGTAGAATATTTGATCCACTTGGATTTGTTTTTTCTTGCTTGTTACTTGCAAAACGTCTTTTGCAACGTTTATGGGAATCCAAAGTTTCTTGGGATAAGTTTCCGTCCGACGATATTCTCGAAACTTGGACCAAATTTAAAGCCAAATTGCGTAAGCTAGCTGATATCAAAACACCTCGGTATGTAGGCTCTAATTCGATATCTCGAATAGAACTACATGGATTTTGCGATGTTTCTCAAGTCGGATACGCTGGTGTTGTTTACTTTCGTGTAGAAGACACATTAAACAATGTCAAAAATTTTCTTATTTCCACCAAATGACGGGTTGCGCCATTAAAAACTATGTCAATAGCACGACTTGAGCTTCTTGCAGCAGTTTTGCTAGTGAATCTAGTAGCATTCGTCAAGGAAAGTTATGCTTATCTTGTTATTTTTGACGCCATACTGGACAGTTTCCATGGTCACACTTGCTTGGTTGTCTTCTCCTCATAAATGGAAGACATTTGTTGCCAATCGAGTAAGCTACATTCAGGAAATTTTACCTATTTCATCTTGGTACCACGTCCCCTCCAAGCATAATCCAGTAGACTGTGCTAGTCGTGGTCAAACTCCTCAGCAACTTTTGGATACTCCCATCTGTTGGTCAGACCCAGAATTCTTAACTATGGATCGAGTTTTCTGGCCGACACAGCCCAATTTTGTGGATTAAACTGATTTAGAGATATCCAAGGAAGAAAAATAAAGAGTTTTGAACGTTTCGCTTCCTTTTCTTCATTACCTAAAATACAACGAATCATTGCATATACTCTTCGCTTTATTTCTAATTTAAGGTCAAAACCTAAAGTTAAAGGTCATTTGTCACCTTTCGAGATTGAAGTTTCCCTGCGAGTTATTATAAAACGTGTTCAACGAGATGTGTTTTCGGACATCTTAACGAAGATTTTGCAAAATAGTTTGCTACCGAAACCGTTTCGAAAGCTTGCTCCATTTGTCGATTCAGATAGATTGCTTCGAGTAGGAGGTGGGCTGAGAAAATCTCAATTTTCCTTTGATGTAAAACATCCTATTCTTTTACCAAAATCACATCGAATAACAGAATTAATTATCGAACATACTCATTGTACGAATTTTTATCCAGGATTTAAAACTTTGCCTTATTTCTTACTTCAACAGTTTTGGATTTTATCACCCCGAAGTGCAATTTATAAATGCCTCTCAAAATGTATTCGATGCTTTCGATATAAACCAAAATCATATAATTCCTACATGGCAGACATACCAGCTTTCCGAATTTCACAAATTAAGGCATTTTCTTCCATTTGTCTAGATTTTGCTGGACCTTTTTCACTCTTGATGAGCAAACATCGAGGTGCTAAAACCTTTAAAGGTTACGTTTGCGTTTTTGTTTGTACTTTCACTAAGGCTATTCATTTGGAGGTTACATCAGACCTTAGTTCTGAATCATTTTTAGCGGCTTTCAGACCTTTTGTCGCCCGTCGTGGCACATGCGTCACTATAACTAGTGACCAAGGTACAAATTTTAAGGGTGCATACAGCCAACTTCTTGTTTTGGCGCAGGGTGCTGCTTAAAAATTGGCAATTTCGTGGAACTTCAATCCTCCGGGCTCTCCACATTTCAATGGGCTAGCAGAGGCCGGCATTAAGTCTTTTAAAAAGCCAGTTTTACCATGTCTTAGGAACTCAAATACTATCTTATGAAGAATTTTACACTTTATTAACCCAGATTGAATCTTTATTAAATTCATCTCCTTTATGTGCAATTAGTGCCGATCCAAATTACTTTCAGCCTCTTACTCCCGTTAATTTTTTAATTCAAGAGCCTTTAAATAGTTCTATCCCTGATCCAGATCTAAGCTCTATAAATTTAAATAGGCTAAATCGTTGGCAACTTATTTAGCGCTTCCAAGGTGATTTTAGGAAACGGTTGTGTCAAGAGTATATCCATTCTCTCCAGGAGAGACACAAATAGACTCGGCCATCACCTCTTATTAATGCGCTCTTGCCCTTATTAAAAATGAGCAAAAACCACCCCTTCGATGGGAAATGGGTAGAATACTTAAATTACATCCGGGGCAAGACGGTGTGGTTCGCGTAGTTACGCTTAAAACGATCCACGGCGTTATGCAACAACCTGTGGTCAAAATTTGCCCATTACCTGGCAACTAGAATCTTATTTTTTTCAAATCAATATTATTTTCATTTTTTTTTCTTTTTAAGTTATATAAAAATTACTTTTTCATAATTGTTTTATTTTCCTCTATTTTTACTAGGTTTAAAAACATTCGTTTTTGGTGGGGTGAATGTTCGGGAATTTTAGTTATTTTATTTTTTGGGCAATTAAATTATTTAATTATTCCAACTAGGGACTTATGTGACATAATAATGTAATTTAAAATTTTACTTAAATTTATGTCGCTTTCCTATTCATAAACACTTTTATTTTCAATATATTGTTTTTTATATTATATTTTTTCTCAACTTTTTTGCTGCGCACGAGTCGCATTGCCAATCCAAGCGAATTGGTCAGTCAAAGTCAACTCATGCTCTAAGTAGGGTCGAGTACGGTATCGTTCCTTCGGTCTATATCATGGCAGGATAAGCAATTAATTTTAGAGACTATTTCTGCGAACATTAAAGTGCGGGAAGAAAATAAGGGTGAATTGAGTAGCCTTGCGACCATCAGCAAGAGGGTACCCTCAGGATCAAGATTGTGCTCTATTGACCGTACGGAAAGGTAAGCGATTTGTGCAAGTTTTTCATTTTTCCTTTTCCTACAATTCAAAATACAATCCACTACATTTTTCATATTTTCCTCTTCACCCTCCATAGGAAGGAAAGATCTGCTATTCGTGGTCAGATTGTCGACAGGACATTGTCACCTGAAGGACCATCTTCATAAGATTGGTGTCGTAGAAGTGCAGATAGTGTCTGGAGGAGGATAAAATTGTTTACCACATCTTTAGAGACAACCCAGCACTGAACGAATTCAGGCAGAGATATTTCGGAGATACTATTTTATCACAGACACACACATTAATCAAGTTCAATCATCCATTCATTCATTGAATTAGCGATAATATAAATTAAAAATTCTGCATGAAGACAATAGTTTCTTTTTTGACATTTCAAAAATTAAGTTTTTTTTCGAACTTGGTTAAAAAAATTGTAATATCCAGACAGTGTTGATATTTACAATGTTTTGTTCGATATGTAAAGATAAATTTAAAGATACAGAGATATGAAAATTAATAGGACCTACCAAAATTTTTTTATCCTGCAAACATATCCTATACTTATTTGGTACCCGACTACCACCAAACTAATTTATGCCTATCAAATAAAAGTAAAAGAGCTAGTTTATATAGACTAGGCGAAACTTTTAATTATTTTAAGAGAGTAGCAGTCTATATTTCAGGAAACACAAACAAAAACAAATATTTATCATATTATTTTTTAAAATATTTCCCACTATGAATAATATGCTGGGAAAATGATAAACATGGTTTTCCAATGCATCAATCACCACTTTTGGGGTAGAAAATGGTTGACTATTTTTGTCATAAAATTATCAATAACAATCCTATTTCGGTCATGGTAACAAAAAAAACTAGAAAAATACCAAGTTACCAAGGGGACGAAAAAATTGCTCAAACCCCAAAAGCGTCCGGGCTATTGAATGATTTGTATAACTGCATTAACATAATTTTTTTTTCAGATATTGATAGCAGTAGCAATTTCATTGCCCACTTATCAAGTATGGTTGCCTATAATTGGACTTTTTAGAAGGAATTTACCACTGGACTCAAATATAATAACCCCAAAACTAGGAAGAAAAATTTTTTTAAAAATGAGAATAATGGAATTAGTTTTTTTATTTGATTTACTTCTACATATGGGAACTGTTGCATCATTTTCAATTATTGTTGCTAGAGCTCCAGAAACCACCTTGATTATAGGCCTTATAGTAGAGTCTTATGCACCACTATTAATAATACCTACAACCTGTATTTATTTAATTTATGCCATTATTTTAACAATATTCCTGTGTTTTGTACCATATTATAGTTTAATGATTGCTGGTCTAATGAAGTGTCAGATGTTTTCTTTGAATGACTACGTTTTACGTACCTTTAGAAATGCACACAGATTATTAGAGACTGACAAAAATAATTATGTTAAAAAGCATCTTAGGATAACCATCAAGTGGCATCAAAAAATTGTAAAGTAAATTTTAGTTTGAATTGCCTAGTTTCAAAATTGCGCGTGTTTATTATTCGGATAAAGGGACCACCACTGAATATATTTTATAAAAATTTACTAAAAGCTTTTCTTAATTACGTGTAAATAAGACAATATTTTTTTTAATGCTTCAGCAGTTTAATAGAGATAAACTCTACATACAGTGTGTCCGGTAAGTACCTCCTAATTTCTCGGGAAAATATAGTGGAGGTCAAAATAACTATACCTTGTCATAGAAAAAAAATCCTAAAGAGCCCCTTAACGGAGATACAGAGCCCTAAAGAGGTACCTAGCGATTTACCTTATTGGCTCTAGATTTTGAACCGACTTGTATAATTTAATGAAATTTTAATATTTTATAGGAGCAATAAAGACTGATTAAGCCACCCTACAGTAGTTGTTTTCGATCATCAGAGAAGTCAGGATACTCGTTGAACCTAATTTTTGACAGGTGTCAATTTACAGAGCTGAAAACTAATTTTTTAAATAACTTGGTCATTCCTCTTCAAAAAAGGTACTAATTTATTTCGATAAAAGTGGCGATTTTCGAGATAAATCGGTTTTTGTGTGAAATACTCAATAGTTACTAATGCTAAACACAAACAGGTAATTAGGCACAGTGTGTTGATGCGCTTTAATTTATGAGGAAGCGCTGTTTCACTCTTCTAAGGCAAGAAAATGTTATGCTGAAACACTTCCAGCTCGAATATTGTCAAGTCTAGAAACATTTCAAATGGTTGGTCGTGGCTCAATTAATTTACAATATTATTTAAATACAAAAATAGTGACAACGTATAAATGTTACTTCGACAAATGTTCAATATGGGCTCCAGGTATAATGTATTCAGAATTATTAGACTAAAAAGTCGGGTAAACATAGGGCAAGTACAAATTGACAGCCACACCGGCCCGGAATAATTTGCAAATGCAGGTAAAATTCTAGGTATTATTTACATTTACTATGTATAATATAATTGAATCTGAATCGAAATAGCCAGTTTAAATTGTGTCTTTCGTCATAGTATACGTAGTTATTTGGTATTTCATTTGCTACCATCAACCTATTAGTTATTTAGAAATGTGTCAGCCTTGCAGCGGAGTGAAATTTGTGAAAGTGAAACAAATCGAAAAGTGCATCTATTAAGAGATGCTAAAGAAATTATTAAGAACATGTTTCTTACCTTAATGGAGCGCGGTAATTTGTGCCTTAAGAAAGCTGTAGAGGAAACAGCTTTACTGATAAGGAAAACTTTTTCACGGTGTGGAAAATTACGCAAAAGCCCATTTTCTAACGCAAAAAAAGAAGTGATGCTGGAGTTTTGAGAAAGTTAGACCATGATGACGAAGACATCATACGACGAAAAATTTATAAAATGTATAAAGACCAATATTTTTCAACTTTAGACAATTTAATGAAAATACTTGAAAAAGATGGCACCGAAATTAAGTGCTCAAAAACGACTTTGTAGAAGTACATCCAAGGAATGGGATTTCAATTCAAAAAGATTAATAAAAGACAAATTTTAATGGAATCCAGTCTCTTAAAGAGTAGCGGGGGAAGTGTTTGATAGAAATCAGTGACTACTGTCGCAATTTAGAAATGCCCCTGGTGGTAAGGGCATGTAGCTAGCGATCTATTTTTGACCACCGTAGTAAATGTATGGATGTTTCGTCCCGACACCGGTGGTGGACTCATCAGTGGGATCCACCGGTATCTTTCCCAGACATCCTTCTACTTTCCACAAACTTGGACCTCTATTTAAGTCCAGTTTTGCCGGAAAACGGTGGTGAGATGTTATGTTCCACAACATGCCCCCCCTAAGGCATTTGCTTTCCGGCTTAAACTGTCGGACAGTCCAAGCCGTTAGAAAGCACAGGCCTGAAAAGGAAGTGGAACGGACATCCTCGGTGGTCTTCCAATGG
Source organism: Diaprepes abbreviatus (assembly GCA_034092305.1). Classification (NCBI taxonomy): domain Eukaryota; kingdom Metazoa; phylum Arthropoda; class Insecta; order Coleoptera; family Curculionidae; genus Diaprepes; species Diaprepes abbreviatus. Next base: position 1,270,584 of record JASJET010000026.1, read on the forward strand.
TCGGGCCGGGCTTGGTGAAAGCCCTCAGCGGTTTCTGACATTCTGTCCTATATCCACATCTATGGTTTTACCACATTATTTGCGGTTTTGGACTCGTCATCTAACCGCGGTCCCTGCTCAGGCACCATGTCGCAATTTAGCAATGCCTCTGGTGGTAAGGGCATGCATCTAGCAATCTATTTTTGACAACTGTAGTAAATGTATGGATGTTTCGTCCCGATACCGGTGGTGGACTCATCAGTGGGATCCACCGGTATCTTTCTCAGACATCCTTGTACTTTCCACAAACTTGGACCTCTATTTAAGTCCAGTTTTGCCGGAAAGCGGTGGTGAGATGTTATGTTCCACAACACTACAGAACACAAAAGAGACCAATAATTTATTTAGATGAAACATGGATTGATACCAATGACACTTCAACCAGTGGATGAGACGATTCTAGCGGTAAGTGTATGACACGTGCGCCGCCAAACCGCGGTAAAAGAATAACAATTTTACATGCTGGATCTGAAAAGGGGTTTGTGCCGAATGATTTGTTTCTTTCATCCAAAAATGTTAGAGATTCTTGTGTTGACTATCATGACGATACAACAGCGGAGCTATCTGAAGATTGGTTTAGAACTAAATTATTGCCTAATATTCCGCCAAATAATGTTACTGTTATAGTCAACCCGAGTTACCATAGTAGACAATTAAACAAAGCACCTTGTTCAAACGATCCAAAAGCCAAAATTCAAGACTATATGAACGATAATGATATATATTTTCATGAAAACTATACAAAAAAAGAGTTATTAGAAGTGCATAAAAGTTTTTCTATTAAAAAACAATATTATTGCGACGAACTTGCAGAAAGTATGGGTCACACAGTATTGCGGTTACCACCTCATTGAACAAATATGGCACCAAGCAGGAAAATTTTGTAAAACATGTAAAGGAAATTTAAAAAAAAAACTATGTCTATCTTAAAAATGCAACAGAAAAATTAGTTATTATTCTAGATGACAGTAGCGAAAGTGAAATAGATTTAGTTTAGTAATATAGAACTTAGTGTTAACTAAGTATTTATACATAAACAAATATTATAGTGTATTATATTATTATCGTGCTTTATTTAATTTAATACAAAAATGAACTCTTGCTTGTTAACTTATTTCCTACGAACATAACAAAATTAAAATTATAATAAAAAATAAACATTACTCCGGACCTGAACGGATTTCGGTATAACATTACAGCTGTGGTTGAAAGGTTTTATTGCAGTTTCATTGTAATAAGTGATTGGACTTTTTAATCGGTTTCTAATAATTCTGAATACACTATACTTCAATATATTTTCCTGTTTTCCAAATATTTTCGCACTACGCTGCAATACGGACTTCGTTAGAATGCTGTGCTTCTCTAGTATTCACTGTTGTTGAATAAACTACTTGTTTTAGATGTCTCCAGAAGCAAAAGTCTAAGGGATTTAGCCCTGGAGACCTTGGTATCCATAAAACAGGCTCACTTTGACCTATACATCGAGGGCAGAAGACGTTAGTTGAGTGTTGATGTACTATACGGTTAAAAAGAGGTAGAACACCATCATACATGTACCACATTTCTCATCAAAATGTAGGTCTTCCAAAAATTATTTAAATTTTGCAGCAAAAATTGTATATAAATCTCATTAGTGAGTCTTCTTTCTAAAACAAATGGATCTGTAAGATTATTTCCGATGATGCCAGCTCTCACATTTACGATAAACCTTTCTATGTGTTTATTGTGAATTATAGCTGGCAGGTTTTCATCAGCACAACAATATAAATTGTGCGAGTTTATTATGCCATCTCTAGTAAAATCGGCCTCATCGGTAAATAAAATAATGTTAGAAATATTTATATTTAAGTTATGTTGCTGAATAAACTAGTTGGAGTATTGAAGTCTTGCGGGATAATCATACGGAGACATAACGTGTACTTTTTCAACGTGGTACAGGTGAAGTAACTATTCTGTTAGAGTTTCATGTACAATCCATTTTGTAACATTATTGTGTTGCAAGCTTTCTCATGCTGTTTGATGGTTAGCAGCAATAACGTTAGGATCTCGTACTCTCCTGGGAGGACCCTGAATAAAACATCTAAAAAAATAATTCGATAATTGTATTAATTATTTTCTAATCATCTTTTGCCTGTTTCTCTCAGACTTTGATCAACCCCTTGAAAAGTTTTTGGACTTGGCAGTGTTCGAGCTGGAAGTCTTTCAGCATAAAGTCTTCTTGCCTTCGAAGAATTTGACACAGTTTTATCATAAATTAAGTGCATATCAGCATATTCTACGTATGATGATATTCGTCCATTTTTTAAAATTATTTTCACTTGAAGTCAGTTTTTGATACGTTCTGACGATAATAATTCATTATATAGGTATTAACCGTAGCAACCTGATTTTTATTATAAAGCATAAAAACCGATTTATCTCGAAAACCGCCAGTTTTATCGAAACAAATTAAGAGTACCTTTTTTTGTAAAGAAATTACCAAAATGTTCAAAAAAAATCAGTTTTCAGCTCTGTACAATGACAGCTGTCAAAATTTAGAACCAACGAGTGTGACTGCAAGTCTATTTCGGACTTCTCTGATGATCTAAAACATCTACTGTAGTATGGTTTATGGCCTTCAATAAATTATACAAATCGGTTCAAAACTTAAAGCCGTTAAGGCAATTTAGGGCTATGTTTCTCCATTTAGGGGCACTTTAGGAATTTTTTTTTCTATGACAAAGTAGGGTTATTTTGACCTCCCCTAAATGCTCCCGAAAAATTAGGAGATACTTACTTTTTGCCTTGTGAAGGCTTTTTCAAGAATACATTTAATATTAAAGTTAAAGATGGAGACAAGTCGTTTCTTACCTCAATGTTTCTTGCTATAGACTAGCTTATTAGCAAATATAATAAATTTTTAATGAATATACTCCATCTATAACTCGCTACCATTTATTGATCAAATAAAAAATCTCCTATCGGTCAAAGCAGAACTAGTTTTTTTTTTATATCAAAAGCTCCTTTTTACGTCGATACCGATAAAAGAAATTACTGAAAATGAATAATTTATTCAGTGAGTTTCCTTTAGAAAATAATCAATAAAATTTTTATAAAAAAAATTGAACCAACTTCTAAAAGTTCGCTAAAAAGTAAAAATTACCTAGAAATTTTTATATGAAATTGAAATTTTGGAAGTCGGCGCCAAACTAATACCTGACAAAATGTGATTCGCATAAACAGATTAAAAATACTTTATTTGTAATTGTTTTCTTACCATAATTTGTATATATTAGTAGTTATTTATTTTTTCATTTAGAAATAATTTGGCGCCGACTTCAAAAATTTCAATTTCATATAATAATTTCTAGTTATTTTTCACTTTTTAACGCACTTTTAGAAGGTTTTATCTAAAATTGATATTGCGGGGTTCTTGGGGCGTATACAAACTCAATATGCAACATAAAATATATCGGGCTAAGAAATTCACGTTTCGGTAAGAAAACAATTACAAATAAAGTATTTTTAATCTGTATTTGCGGATCATATTTTGTCAGGTTAGGCGCCGACTTCAAAAATTTCAATTTCATATAAAAATTTCTAGTTATTTTTCACTTTTTAGCGAACTTTTAGAAGTCGGTTGAATTTTTTTATAAAATTTTTTTTATCTAAAATTGATATTGCGGAGTTCTTGGGGCATATACAAACTCAATATGCAATATAAGATATATCGGGCTAAGAAATTTACCTCTTAAGTTCTTTAAATATCAATACTGGCAGGTTTTGGGGCCTATATTACCAATCTAAAATTAATTTGAAATTTAAGATAGTGGATTTACTATGACAGACTAAATATTTGTTTGACACGATTTCATTGATATTTAGTGAATTCTAAGAATCAAAGAATTTTTAGTGGTTCATTTTAGGGTGATTTACAATTATAGAAAAAATGGGTACCTTGGAGTCAAATTTCTAGTTATTTTTCACTTTTTAGCGCACTTTTAGAAGTCGGTTTAATTTTTTTATAAAAATTTTATTAATTATTCAAATTTCCGGTCGGGCCGCACTGTGATCATTTTCCGTTAGTTAGTGGTTCTTAAATCATCATGTGAAGAAAATATTTGCAGGTTGATGTCTCATTATTTCATTTATTTTGTGGTGCATTGTCAGTTCTTGGTAGTTAAATTTAGTTTTAATATTTTTTCAGTTAGAATGTCCCGGTTTTGAAACTAGACCATTCATTTTTTACGTAAAGTTTCTAGTTATATTCACGATATAACATCACATTAATAAAACTAACGTTTTCTAAGATTTTATCGGTTTTTAGGCAACATAAGCACATCCAAAATGCTGGTAAATATAATTTTATTGTGTTCGCAGTGGCAGTGGTGAATATTATATTATTTGCAATCCTTGTGGCCTATTCTGTAAGTAATGCCTAGTGAAGGCTACAATTTGTTACTGTTTACTAATAAAATAATATAAACCTATTTTGAAAATTATGATGGTGAATATCTGGAACTAAAAGTGGGAGGAGAGGTTATACAAATATTGATATAATCAACAACTTCCAATAACAATATTTTTTACACTTTAACAGGCGGTTGCATATCACTATGAGGACACAGTAAATAATAGATTTTTCGCAGTTTTTTTTATATAAAAATACAGTATTTATTTCTGGTCACTTATTATGTAAAAACTTGTTTAAGACATAAAAATATGTTTAAAAATGTAATTTTCTCTCTATTTGAATTGCCATATTAAAAACTTTAACATCAAGTGTCACATGTGCAACATCAAAATATTGGTATATCAAAATTAACGGGCTGCAAAATTGCCAGATTTTTTTTCCTTTAGATAACGGAAAGTAACAAATTATTAACGTATAAAATAAATACCGATAATGGCACATAAAAACAATGAGTGGATTATAATTCCAACAATAAGTTCCGCTTTTATATTTAAAGTACGATTTAAAAATAGTAAATATCGCTATAACCTAATATTTAATAAATTCCGAGCCGTCAAAAGAATTTTAAATCACATAAAACCTGCCGTTAAGTGAATAAAATTATATTGAAGACATAAATAACTTTTTTACGTTTCCCAGCTGCGCACTAAAGACCTTGGTAACTAGGAGGATATACTTGTGAGGATTTATATCTGTCCTTTTATGTTAGAATCAAAGATTATTTAGGTTATTTGAGGCTAGTACAGGTTAGTTCAGGTAAGTTCTAATTCTCGTGTTCTGCATTTGTTTGCGCTTGTCATTTCTTTAAAATTTCAGGTTAGTTTAACTTGTTTTAGTTAGGCAATGTAGGTTAGTTCAGATTATTTATTTCATTATTAAAATTAGTGATTTTATTTTTATTTTCAATTTATATTCGGACATTTATCTGTAATTGTATTAATCTTCCTTTTCTATTATTGAAAGCATCAAAAATCTGGCAACGCCTCAATATAATCTTCATTATAATGCCACACTGATATTTAAAAAGGCGCGAGATCTCGCAAAGAGGCTTAAGATATAAGATGATTTAACCAGAGCAGAGCATATAAAACTGGACTGCTCATGAAAATAATTTTTGACCCCCCCTTATTGGTCGCCATTAGGTGCAGTGATTTGTATGGCAACATTGAATTCCCTGCTAGTTTCTTACATTAGCGTGAATGTGTCGTGTATGAATGTCAATTTTATTATTCAAACAAGTTTAGACAATAACTATCTCTTTCTATACTATATCCTACAATATAAAACAATAAATCGCTCTTCCTTGTTTTACTTGACAGGTTAATTGAGTATATTCATTAAAAAACCGGGATAAGACTATTTTTTTTAAATATCTGTTTTAGAAAAGATTGTGGAAATCATTGGGAATTTTTGTAAATAACTAGTATAATCTACATCCTTATTCGGACCTGGAGTATAAGAAGTTAACGAAAAAAGTATTGAGGCAATTATTTTTAAAAATTTTATATCATGAATATTAGTATATATAGTATATTGTTTAATGTAAGGTATCGAAATGTCCACATAATCTATTGCAAAGTAAGACAGTTTCATCATTTAAAAATAGCTTCAATTAGGTCTTTGTTAAAATTATTCTCTCCTCAATGCGTTTAGGGAACTGATATGTTAGGTATTTATATAGGGTTAACAACATTCATAATAATGTTGACATTTCCTTCATAATAACGGAGCTTTAATTTAAAGGAAGTAAAGTAACATTATGTACTAAACCATTTTTATAAAAAAAATTAAACTCTAAAGGGGATAGTGTTAAAGCAGTTTATAGTTAATTATAAACAAAACAATATTTATTGAGAAACTTTAAATATAAAAAAACTTGTAAATACAATTCTTACATTAATACAATCATTTTTTATCTAAATATATACATAAAGATTTACTAGCAACTTTTAATTTTTACATTAGGTCAAACTTTCCATTTACTTAACTGTTTGAAGATCTGGAATTGACCTTTCTTAGAGTCGAATTTTTGAAATGGTAATCAATAGCAGCTTCTCACTACTTTGACAAAGGATTTTCATGAAATAAATTTCCTATTTGAGCTAAAATCAAGAATTTTTGTTTTATTAATTAATAACATATTCAAACACAAGATTATTATGTTATTTTTAGACAAAACAAATACATCAAAGTAAAATTTATGTAATTTCCAAACATGCTTAATAATATTGAAAAATTTTATATTATATACAATCATTTATTTCTATTTTAATATGACATATTGGTTTTTAAACATATAATCATTTTAAATTTTAACTCCATACCAGTTTCGATGTTCAGCTTTATATGTCAGTGGAACATTAACTTTATGGTAAAACGATATTGTTGTTGGTTAATGCATACCTAATTCAGGACTTTTTTTTATAGAGCCAGTGTATGTTATTAAGTCCAAGTGTAGTTGCTTCAAAATGTTTACATCAAACAGTGCTTCATAGTTTTCTTTTCAGGCAGTTTATATGTAAGAAGCACAGCACAAACTTTTTGCTTATCTTCTTGTATAAAACTATTTCCAGAAAAATGCTTGAACAGAGTTACTTATCTGGTGTATAAAAGAAATATGATCATGACCAATTTGCTTCAGCTCTTGAATTTGAAGATTCTTTTCTCTTAGAAAATTAAAATATTGATAGCATTTAAAAATTATCATACATCATATCCATAAGATTAAACTTGTTACCCTCAGATTTACAATTTGATTCTAAGGTAAAATTTTATATAATTTTTATTGAGTGCTTTATAACTTACCAATTAAATAAATTCCAATTTACCAGATGAGGTATTTGCACGTCTTACGATGAAGAATCACATATTTTAAATACCAAAAAAAACCTTAAAGTTCACGTTCCTGTTTGAAATTTTCTGTAAAACGTTACATAAAATATGATAAAATGCATAAAACAGCAAAATCAAAAATAAATTATTGTCAAAATGAAAAGTATTCAGTCAATGTCAAAAATACATTTTCACCAATATAATAAAAACTTAGGGAATTTATTGTTGCCAAAGCAATTATTTGCACGTAATGGCACGGAGCATGGTGGCGTCATTTTTATTATAAGGGAGGTATTATGCATAATCAGTCGAGTTTTATATGTCAAGTTTGTGGCTGAAGGCTAGTAGCCGCACCCAGGGTTGCCAGATGACTTTATTTTATTTCCCTAGATTTTTGACAAAAAATTCTTTAGATTTCTCTAGGTAAACTCACTGGAATCTCCAATTTGCGACATTCTAATTTATGGCACACTCTATTTCACGATAATATACATTTCTTCTCTCCTCTTTACCCCTAACATATTTCACGTATTCGGCGCGGTATTTGAAATTAACGAATTGACATCCTACATGTGACGTCGCTATAATGTGATTGGTCGCTTTTACGCCCGTAAGTGAATAATAGTTTTAATAATTTTTGATTTATTTTTTAAATTTATTCATCTACAAATAATAAAACCAAACTTTAAAAAATTTAAAAGTATGTAATTAATATACCCAGTCGCTAATCTATTCTAAAAAAATTAAATATAGCACTTTTTTTAAATGTAGGATGGATTTTTGTTCTCTCGGTACAAAATTTCTGATTTAAATATCTTAACCATTTCCGGGCTAATACAGAGATTAAAACAATTGTTTAATTTTAACAAACTTTTAGTATGCAAAATCCCACACAATGTGTTCAGCAACGTTGAGTATTTTTTTTCCAAAATTGCATAATACATAAAGCGGTCGAGATTTGCCCGGTAGTTTGCCGACTAAAAGCCCGGGAGCATGGGAAATCATCCAAATTTCTTAATATATATACAATCGCATTCAAGATTTGTAAGCTGTTTTTTATGTCAACGCGTAAAAAGAAACATTATTTATTAGATTTTATATAATAATTAGGAAAAGTGTATCTTATTCAAAAATTCCCCAAAATAGACGTATAATTCCCTTTTTCCCTATATATCGCAAAATTTCCTAGATCTAGGGAAATTTCCCTAGGTCTGGCAATCCTGGCCACCACAGCGAGCAAAGTGCCGAACTAAACCTTATACCGGAGAATAGAGGTGGGAAAAATTTAGGGCCGCCACTGCATCTAAGCTAGGTCGGATATCCAAATAAACAAAAACGGAACAGGATTTAATGAATATTGGAAAAAATTTTGGCACTAAGGCAATAACGCATAAAAGGAATCCCATTTTCAATGATGAAGATGCCGAAATTGTATATTTTGCGGCTTATCCTATGACATCATTGTGGTTCTACAAACAGGAATCTCTAAGAGCTCAATACGAAGAATTCTATTGTAAACCAATTTCTACCCTTATTTAATATCTTAGTTCAATTCCTAGGAGATACTAATTTGACGAAAAGAGTACAATTTGCGAATTTATATTAACGATGATATACGATGAACCTCGATTTGGAGTAATACAAATCCTCCTGCAGTAAAATTACGGGATTTCCAAGGAACCCGACAATTTAACGTATTTTATGCTGTAAGAAATGATGAAATAATAAAACTACATTTTTATAAAGAAAACTTCAATGGTAATTCATAACCAACACAAAGCAAATTATGTCTCCATTTCTAACTATATATTAACTTTTGTAGGAGAAAGATATCTACATATTCTAGAAGAGTTAGACAACCAATATTTAAGCGATTTTACTAGCACTATCGCGCACAGTGAGAAGGCATATATGGCGGTTCTGGTCGTGCAAACATAATTAAATAAATAATATACTTAATATGTTAGTATTTAAAACAAAATTCATATACTTAAGTTTTTGAGGATATTAAAGACGATTCTGCAATTAGAATTAGCAAATGTAAATTTTTGCACAAGTTTTGTGTAAAAAAAGTACCTTCTATAATCAAGTGATTTAAATGAAAACACCGATTGCAAATACAGGACTATTAATGTACGAAAAGTGAGTTGAGCAATGGAAATTTTTAATAAAATTATTACCAAGGATTTTTGACTTTTGAATGAAAATGCTACAAAAATTAAAACTCATACCCAAAATTGGAAACGTCAATATCAGATATTGCAGAACACGCCTGGGATAAACAACACCATAAAAAAGTTCCAAAGCTGCGGAAATATATCTGGAACCCAACATGAAAAAAAGAAAATTTATAGGAGCAGCTTGCATTTCAGTAAACCCAGTGTTGAAATACCTAATTTTTGGCAACCACTACTTCATAACATCAAATCATTGAGGTGTACTTGCAACTAAATTTTTAATTTTTTATTATTTGTACAGATAAACCTAAAGCTAACTTTATTATTTTACATTTTTTACAATAATATATACGTAATAATACAGAAATTAAATTTCTAATTACATAAACTATAAAAATTTCAATTAAATTGAAAATCTTCTATTTCTACATCCATCATACTTATTGAATAGTTCTCTTTATGGGGCAACTATAATAGCTTTCGTGCCATTTGAAAGGGATCGTAATGGTTTTAAGCTTTTTTGTTTTAAGCTTGAAATCATTGGGTCAGAATGGACCAGTAGCTGACAAACATATTCCATTGTTTTTTTTTCTCGATCATTTTCTAGAAAATGAACGTCGAAATTCTTTAACTTGCTTATTCGACGCCTTTTGGGCTCTTTTCGATAGCAATTGAGTTGACAAAACTGAGGTAGACTCAAGGACGCGACCGCGTGTCACTCTGTCTTTACGGTCTTAGGCGCAATTTGTAGAATTATTTAAAAATTCAAGACCCCCTTCATTTTATGAATAAGGCACAGAAAATTAAGGATAATGAAAACACTTTGCAAACACCAAGTAATGATTTCGATGGATCACTGCTTCCACCATGGGAAATAGAATTTCAGAAGCAGTTTTTGCATACGATTTACATTAGTAGAATTTGGCAAAATGCTTGGAAAAAAGTACCAAAAATGCATTTAGATCACACTGAATATGGATGGGAAGACGTTGACAGAACGTTACATTCCAAATGTTTCATTGGCGACCAATTGCCTACTACGATTCAAGATATAACAAGCTTGGAGAACAGCTCAAACGGTATATATGTATATGTATCAATTAATTGAAATAAATATTATATTTTTTATTCCTATCAATAGATACCGATACAGAGGATGGAACTGGTATTCCAAGAAATGCTATCCAGGAGAAAATAGATCCTTTTGCACTAGATGGAAGAAGAGGATAGGGATAGTGACATCTTCAATGATGGGAATGCGATAGATTAAATTATTTTGTACTGTATAATTGTTTAATTAATTTTTATTAAAAATTTTATGTAAATATAAGGTTATACGGAAAATACAAAAACATATTTTTTTAGAAACGTTCAATATAAATTCAACAAATGAGACAAAAATATAATAAAGAAGAAACAATAAAATGAAATAGTTTATTAAGTTCTTTATGGCACCATGTTAATAATATTTTTAAATTCAATACACTACCTCCACAAATTCGATAAAATTACTTGATTCTATTGGCGTTTTATTGTACAGTATTTTGTAACACTACAATTTATTAAAACATTTCGCGCTTTAAGAGTTCTGCTCAGGGCAGGCCGGCCGCTAAAAAAATTTTTTTTTGACTTTCAACTCGCAGACTATGCGCATAGTCTATAATCACTGACTAACTTTTTTTTATTGCATTTTAGCCTATTTATGGACCACTACAAGCAATTATGACATTGCTGGTAACGCTTTATAAAATATGTTTTGTATCATATTTAGGACAGAGTTATGAAGACTTGGTAGGAAAAGTTTCTTATTTTTATATTCCCAAAAACCAAAGAGAAAACAGATTTTCATAAATAAATATTATTTTATTATTTTCAGGGCGAAAAGTTGCACGAACTTTTATACGATCTGGATTGGTATACTTGGAATGCTGAAAATCGTAAAACATTTACAATACTGTTTATTAATTCATCCAGAATATTATCAGTTGGTTTTATGTCCTTGAGGATTAATTATGAATTTGTAAAGAGGGTAAAAACTAGTATTATTTTTATCTGTAATTAAGGAATTCTTATGCAGGTTGTCTCTAAAGGGTCTCTATAAAACGCTAGCGCAAATTCTTGCGGCTAAAATATGAGGATATAGTCGACTTTACCTTGGTCAAAAAGTTGATAGGTTTTTTAACACAAAATGTCAAAATTAAAATTTTTTAACTTTTCTTTTTAAATATATATCCTAATACTAGCTTGATTTCCACTACATTTGGTACTTCTGATTACACTTTTGATGAACATTGCAGAGGGCACCATTAGAAGCAGTTCACTTACATTAAAGTTTCATTACCTTTTTGTGCCTCGACATATTAAATTTCTAAGTTAAGATTCTTATTCTTTGACCTCTTTGATGCAAAAAAGTTTTATTCAAAAAAGAGTATTCAAAGAAAGACTGATTGATTGATAATAAAAAACGAAAGCTTTCACGGATTTCAAGTTGATAATGATGGTTCTTTGATTCAGATCGTGATAAATTGGAATTATTATCCGATGTTTCGCCTATGATTGCACGAAGCGTCTTAAGGGATCTTTACCCCACGAGATTACAAAAATGAAACAAACATTTAGTGTTACCCTGATGATACATCGTGCAATCGCAGGCGAAACGTCAGATATTGATTCTAGTTTAGCATGATCTAAAACCAAGAACCATGATTTTTAAATTGATTAACTGATTTATATTGATTTAGGACACATCGTCCCATACGATTTTTAGTGCTCATGTAAGTTATTTCGTTAGAACAAATAAAGAGACACATAATTTGACAAACAGACCGGTAGACAGACAAACAATTAGATAAATATATATTAGCACACATCTGATAAATATATAAGCGTACATTAAGGTCCTTTTTACTTAAAATGCAAATAAAGTGTTAAAAATGAAATCGTCAATAAGCAATCAAATTAGTCCTAAATAGAGGAAATCCAAGAAGATGCTTTGAGAAATGTTAATATATTCTTTGTATTTGAATATGTGAGTTTACTTTGGAGGGAGCCTCTTACGTCGTGATTTGCCAGGCAACGGGAGAACTTTGGAAAAGTGTCGAATATTTGCTTGGTTGTGACAACAGTGTTGAATTGATCATAGATAGGGATTTCTGAACATTTGATCAACTAGCCATGTATTAGTTTAGTGTGTCCAATTTTCAACCTAGTCACCAATACTAATGAGAATCTAGGGACATCCAGATTTGAGAATAATTGTGTTCTTCCTATTGAAGATCCAAATCGAGTTGGCAGAGAGCTTTGATCTTAAATTTGAAGGATACTTGCAGATCTCTCTGGCAGAACACAAAGTTGAAAGGTAAGGATGCGGATCCGCCTTGGCTAATCCATCTGCTTTTTCATTTACACGTGGCTAGGTATCCAAAAGAATGTGACCGTCCTTCTCTGAATGTTAGTTTTATCTAAATTGTACGTAATCATTAGGATCAAGAGATGACTAAAGGTCTTTAAGGAATAGATGGAGTTAAGGAATTCCGTGGCTATTAACCAGTGCTCTTTGTTAAATCTCAGTGTGTGCTCCACGGGCTGGTGCAAGGTGCAAGGAGTAAGAAAGTTTATAGAAAAACAGCTCCAGCCTTTGTATTGCTTTTAGATCTATTAGAATATACGAAAATAAGTATTGAATACAATAAATAACTTGAGTTAACGTATTTCGGGGTTACCGAAAATAAACTACTAAAAGAGAGTGAGCCGCCCCAAATACGTTTTTTTTTTAATATTTCCAGTTCTAGTTAAGATATCTCTACAAAACACAATTTATTTGTTATTCGAAATGATGTTACACTATAGTAATTTCACTCCTTATTTTTTATAAAAGTCAACCATCATTTCATATATATATTATTATAATTCTTAAAATTGTCAAATTTTAATTTAAATAAAAGTTACAGAATTATAAATCACTATTTATCATGAACTATAATAATTTGCCGATATCAATCAATGAAATAAGTTTATATGTTCTTATTAATTAAATTAATAAATAAACCTGTATGAAATGACATCCTTTGATGATGTCCTTGAGGGTGAAAATAAAATAATTTAACTTCAGTTTAAATAACCAATAATTTCCAATTTGTTTCGTAAAAGTATCTCAATTAGAACTTGAGATTTAAAAAATATATATTTGGAGGCTCACCCTCTTTTACTAGTTTATTTTTAGAAACACGACAACTTAAGTGACATGGTCTTCCTGAAAAAAATATGTTCTTGGGGATGAAAATACTTTAGTTCAACATCATTTCACATAACAAGTAATTTCTTTATTGCTTTGTAAAGATATCTCAATTGGAACTTGAGATTTAAGAAAAAAGTATTTGGGGTTGCTTCACCCTCTTTTACTAGTTATTTTTGGAAACCCCGAAACTCATCAACTTAAAGTACTTATGGTATTTGTGCAATAAATATTTTCAAACAATTTCATTAAATTTGGTAATTTTTAGAATTAAATTATGTGAGCGAATAAATTGTTTACCCTTATAAAAAATAAGGAATGATATACCATAACCATAGTTTAACGTCATTTCGAACAACAAGTAATTTTCATTTTGTTTTGTAAATTTATCTCACTTATAATCAGAGATATCTCAAAAGTTCTGTTTTTAGGAATGAACTTTAGGGGCGGTTTTCTCCCCGTTAAAATGAATCTCCACAGATAAAAAAAATACGGGTCTCTTATTTTTGTACCCTCTACCACATATTGAAGTTTCATTAATATCGGAGCCGGACACTCCAGGTACATTTCTTGTGAGAAATGGCTGCTGGAGCCGACATCGACTATTTGAATATAACTTTTAGATAAAAGATGTCAAAGAACAAGAATTTTTAATTAGAAATTTAATATATGGAGGCACAAAAAGTCATTAAGCTGGTGCCGCCCTCTACAAAGTAGAGGTTTAATTTTATGTTTGATATCATTCCTAGTAGTTGAAATATCAGTATGATATTCCACCGATAGATATAATATTACTTTACGATACTTTTTAATGCAGGGATACATAGGAGCCAGATTTTTCGATTAATTTCATATCTGGTTCATTATAATAATTGAACATGGTAATAATTTCACATTTAATAATGAACATGTTTATGTTTTTTAGACAATAAGGCTATTTTACACCTTTGGCAGTGTGATGCGTTCGGTATCGCCTTAAAAGTAAGAGATGGCACAAAGAGACTTTTTGAAACTTTTGACCAGTAGTTAGCTTTAAAATATAATTGTTGCAATGTTAAAAATTTTATTACACCGTAATTTTTCAATTTCACAAAGCACCATTTTTGCCATAAATACTTTATAAACATAAAATGAATTGAAATCACGTTGATTATTCCCATACATAAGTCGGGAGATAAATCTGATATTAATAAATCTAGACCGAATTCTCTTTTGTCACCTTTTGCAAAATTTGCAATGTTAGAAAAATATATTTACTCAAGATTACGATCTCTTTTACAAAATAATAATAAAGTCAATAAAACACAGTTTCACTGTGTTAAGTGTATGACTACAGTACTAATTTTTGGAAACTATATAAAAATGTAAATGAAAAGCAGTCTTTCTAGATTTTAAAAGAGCTTTTGATACTCTACTAAAATACTAAAAGAAACTATTATGATTTACTAAAAGATTATTTATTGGACAGAAAGAAAAAGAGGTAGATAGAGATATAAAGATTAGGACGCGTCATTACTGGGTCATTTAGCGTCCCCCATTTTTTGATCCCTTTGTTTCCGATATCTCTAGTGAATGCAATCTCTTTATTAGAGTTTTAGGAAGAGAGGAGAGTTAAGGTAGTGTGACAGGCTTCAATAGTTTATTTGTTTAGGAGGTTTTCGTGTGTAAGTTTGGTATGGCCGAAAGGAAGTCTGGTCATTATGGAAGTTCTTGTCTTATCAGACAAGGAAGGAGATTATCAGTAAAGAGGTTCCTTTTGATTGCTTGTAACTTATTATCAGATTCTTACAGGTCCCAGTTGACTTGAATGAAATAACGGTTTATGTTTTGAAGGAAATTTTTAAAATCTTGATGATGAAATATATTCTTGATTTTGTTATGTTAGTTTTGATGTGGGGTGGCGATATTTGCTTTAATATTGCCTAGAATTCCCATATGGCTTGACACAGGTTTTAGAGATTTTAGAAGAGTTTTAATTTCTTGGGTTATTGGGAGAATAGTGTAATATGATTAGATAAGTTGAATCGAGTTGAGGAAACCTATGACTATAAACTATTTTGTGTTGGTGGTTGTTATGCAGTATGGCTTTAAGGATTGTGAATAGTTCTGTAGTGAGAATGGTGGTTGATTCCTGAAGTGAATATACTTTTTCAGCGTTTTTGGTATGATATAATGCACCAAGTGATGTATTTAGAACCATCAGTAAATATTAGTTTATGGTTGCTAAACTTGGTTTATATTATTTGATGGTACATTGACTGAGTTGGTATAGGGTTTACTTCTTTTTGTTTACAAGGAGGAGTTCGTCATTAGAGCTAGTAGGGGTTAGGCTCCAAAGAGGAAACAAATAGACGTTTACTTCAACTATACGAGAGATTTTTGATCTCTGTAGACTTAGTATGGACGAATGGAATTATGGTATTTGGGGGTTTGAAGAAGTGTTCGTAGTTTGGGGTTGAGAAGGGGGGACGTAGAGTGAGCTCGCATAGTTAAGTATAAGTAGTATTCTTCTCTATTCCAGAAACGGTATTTCAGATTAGCACTATAGGCTGTTGGCTGGGCTAGTGTAAAATGCTCCGATTGATAGCCTTTTACCATATATATGTAAAGGGTATAGTTTTTTCAGGTATGAGGTTGAAGCTGATGAGTAGTCCATAGTCTGTTTTGGATAGAACCAGATTTTATATATTTTTAATAGAGATGTAGGCCTTCCAGTTGGGGGCTTGTCGAATAATACTCCAAGAAAGGTATGTCGTAGATTGAGCGAGATATTTTAGGAATTCATGATTAGCCTGGGGTTAACCTTGCATTTTCTTTTGAGGCAGAAATATAAAAGGGAAAATTTGGATGGGGAGAAAGCTAGATCAATGGAATAAGACCGGAAGTTATTTATGGTCAGGTCTAGGGTATGTGGGTTGTCAGTGAAGTGGTACAGGAGAATATCATCGGTGAATAATCTAAGAGGTTATGAGTTCACTAGGACCAGATCGATATCTTAAAAACTGTTGCAATTGTTTTTTTAATTCAAATTCTGAGCTAGCTAGTCTCTCGATTAAGAATGAAAAAACATATAATGAATGTTACTAATAAGGTTAGAAAAACTGTGTATAAATTGTTTATTCTAGAAGTTATCTTATATAGAGATACAATTAAAAAAGTATATTATGCATTTACATAGAGTAGAATTTAATACTATATAGTGGTCTGGGGAGTTGCTTATAAGACAGCAAGGGATCCTGCAGAAAAAGCGCAAAAAGCTCTTATTAAAATTATATTTAAAAAATCAACTGAGGAAATATTTGCTATCTCAGTATATGAATCATTTACTAAAAGCTTAATTTTATATATGCATAAAAGTAGAATAAAACTGACGAATATTACTTATGACAACATAACAACTCGAACTGTAAGTTACTCAAACATTAGAGTACCTAGATTCAATGTTAAACTTACGAGATACACTTTTATATACAGGATGTGCTACGAAGAATTCCCGCAATTGATTTCTCGGAAATCAGACTTTGGAAAATGTTTAAAATTTGGCAGTTTGCTAAAGTCGGGGGGAAGGGGCCATGCGGCTAAAATATTTTCAAGATCATAGCACTTACGGTTATACCGTAGGTTGATACCTTCTTGCTTATTTTTAATAGAACACCTTAAATTTTATTTCATTTTTAGGTTCTATGCAAAATTATATACATACTCAATGTATAATGTCCTATAATTAATTCTAATTGCGACATATTTTAAATTTTTGCTCTCTGTGAAAGCCTTTATTTAATTGGCGTTAGTTTCCTTCTAGAGGACCTATTTTAGTGGACTGTGTTGGTATTCTGATAATATATGAATACAGGGTAATCAAAAAACACCATGAAATATTAAGTTGAAGAAATTGTTAAAAGTCAGTTTTTCTAAATGCTATTTTTATAATGTCATCTCATTTAACGTTAGAAATAAGGGTGACTTTGTGTAATATTACCTTTTCCAAGAATTTGTAGTTTCTGAAATATTGATAATTTAACATTTTTAACCGACTTCTAAAAGAAGGATGTTCTCAATTCGTCCAGTATATATGTTTTTTTTATGTATGTACACCGATTACTCCGGAACGTCGGCACCAATTTGAATGAAATTTTTTATGTTATGTTCAGGAAGTTGCTGTAATGGTTCCATATTTTTTTGGATGAAATTGATGCAGTAATATCCAAGATGGCGCTGACAATATGGCAGCCAAAAAAATTAATTTTGTTTGGTTTTCTCCAAAATTGGCATTGGGGAATTTTTGGGCTCGTACACAACGAATCTGAAATTATTTTTAAAAAATTCAATATGCCGGATCCAATATGGCGGACAAAAAAATTAAATTTTGTTTGATTTTCTCCAAAATTGGTGTGGGGGAGTTTTCAGGGTCGCACATAACTAATCTAAAATTACTTTTAAAAAATTCAATATGGCGGATCCAATATGGCGGATGAAAAAATCAATTTTGTCGGATTTTCTTCAAAATTGGTATGGGGGAGTTTTCGGGGTCGCGCATAACGAATCTGAAATTATTTTTAAAAAATTCAATATGGTGGATCCAAGATGGCGGATTAAAGATTCTACATCTCCAGATTTTGTCTAAAAGCAGTATTGGGGTATTTTTGTTAGTGTTAATTATGAATTTAAAACATTTTTTGAAAAACTCAATCTGGCAGATTCAATATGATGTTCTAAAAATTTTATATTTTTCGATTTTCTCCCAAACTGATAGAGGGGGTTCTTGAGGGTGTAAATTATGAATTTAAAAGTGTTTGTTCAGGATTTAATAAGGCAAATTCAAGACGGCGAATTAAAAATTTTACATTTTTCGATTTTGTTCAAAGGTGGGACTAAATCGTTTTTGAGGATGTAAATAGCAAACATAAGTCTAGAAATTTTAAATTTCCGGATTTCATTCAAAATTGGTACTAGGAGGCTTTGAAGGGTTTAGATTTAGATAAGATTAAAACTTAAAATAATTTTTTTCAAGTTCAATATAGCAGACGCAATATGGTGGGTTGAAAATTTTACCTTATTCGCATTTTTTCAGATTTGGGTTTTCAGGGTCGTGTATTACGAATATGAAGTTAATTTTTTACAACTATTAGGTTGATAAGTTACAATATGAGGGACAGAAAATTTTACATAATCCGATTTTGTCTAAAATTGATATTGTGGGGTTCTTGAAGAGTATACAAACTCAATATGCAGTATAAAATATATCGAGCTAAGAAGTTTTCATCTCAAGTTTTTTAAATATTGAAAACTGATATTGTGGGGTTCTTGAGGCGTATATAAATTGAATATGCAAAATATATCGAGCTAAGAAATTTTCATCTCAGTTTTTTAAATATCGATATTGGAAGGTTTTGGGGCCTATATTACCAATCTAAAATTAATTTGAAATTTAAGAGAGTAGATTTACTATGACAGACTAAATATTTGTTTGACACAATTTTACTGGTATTTAGAAAACTCTAAGGACCAAAGAATTTTTAGTGGTTCATTTTAGGGTGATTTGCAACTCTGAATAAAATGTGTATTTTTTTGCCACCTTGGAGTCATTGCGAGGTACACTAATCTGGATTAGTACTTAGTTCAAATAATTTATAGATATTATAATGAATTCTAAAACTATAAATAGAAAAATAAAATTTTTATAAAAAAATTGAACTGACTTCTAAAAGTGCGCTAAAAAGTGAAAAATAACTATAAATTTTTATATGAAATTGAACTTTTTGAAGTCGGCGCCAAACTAATACTTGACAAAATGTGACTTGCATAAACAGATTAAAAATACTTTATTTGTAATTGCTTTCTTACCATAATTTGTATATATTAGTAGTTATTTATTTCATTTACAAATAATTTGGCGCCGGTTTCAAAAAGTTCAATTTTGTATAAAAATTTGTAGTTATTTTTCACTTTTTAGCGCATTTTTAAGAGTTGGTTCTATTTTTTTCTAAAAAAATTATTTTCCTATGTTTAGTTTTAGAATTCATTATGATATCCATAAATTATTTGAACTAAGTGCTAATCTAGATTAGTGTACCTCAGAATGACTCCAAGGTGGCAAAAGGAACCCATTTTATCTAAAGTTATAAATCACCCTAAGATGAACCAGTAAAAATTCTTTGGTTCTTAGAGTTTTCCAAATACCAGTAAAATTGTGTCAAACAAATATTTAGTCTGTCATAGTAAATCCACTATCTTAAATTTAAAATTAATTTTAGATTGGTAATATAGGCCCCGAAACCTTCCAATATCAATGTTTAAAGAACCTGAGATGTAAATTTCTTAGCTGATTTAGACAAAATCGGGAGATGAAGAATTTTAATCCGCTATCTTGGTTGCACCATATTGAATTTTATAAAAATAATTTCAGTTTCGTTATGTACCACCCAGAAAACTGCCTCGTACCAATTTTGGAGACAACTGAACAAAATCGATTTTTGTCCACCATATTGGATCCGCCATACTGAGTTTTTTAAAAATATTTTGGATCCATTATGTGCGACCCCGAAAACTCTCCCACACCAATTTTGGGAAAAGTCAGACAAAATTAAATTTTTTATGCGCCATATTGAATTTTTTTAAAATAATTTCAGACTCGTTGTGTACGACCCCAAAAATTCTCCCGTACCAATTTTGGAGACAATCAGATAAAATTAATTTTTTTGGCCGTCATATTGTCAGCGCCATCTTGGATATTACTGCACCAATTTCGTTCAAAAAAATATGGGACTACCGCAGAAACTTCCTGAACATAACGTAAAAAATTTCATTCAAATCGGAGCCGCCATTCCGGAGTAATCGGTGTTCATACATAAAAAAATACATACTCGACGGATTGAGAACCTTCTTCTTTTAGAAGTCGGTAAAAAGGCCATTTCTTGTGATATTTTTTTCATCGGTCCAAATTATGTTGTCCAGAAATCGAGGGTCGTCTTCTATCATACTTAAAATAAATTCGCAAAATTGCACTTTTTTCGGCAAATCAGTACCTCTTAGGTATTGAACCAAAAATATTAAATAAGAGTGGAAGTTGAGTTTCATCAAAATTTTATGTATTCAGCTTTTTGAAATTCCTGTTTGTAGAGCTACTTGTCTTAACGATGTCATTTTTCGAATAGACAACTATATTGAAAGTCACCCTTATTTTTAATGCTAAATAAGATAAAATTATAAAAATAGTGGGTCTATATTAAAAAAAATTGACTTTTAACGATTTTTTCAAGTTAATATTTAATGTTAGTTTTTGATCACCCTGTATTTTTATTATCAAAAAATCAACAGATTACACTAAAGTAGATCCCCTTCTAGAAGGAAATCAACCCCAATTAAATAACAAAGTTTTTCATTTAGGAAAAATTGTTTGATAGATATGTTAAGGCCTGCAATCGTAATTTTTGACATAGAATTTAAATGTAACCTGCTAAATTTTAAAAATTTTCCAAATTCATTTTACGAAAAATCGATCATTTCGATTCGTTCGTCGTGAGGCAGTTAAATTTCCTATATGCTTGACTGAGTTATTAAACAAGACATATGTAGTAAGACGTATAAGGTACAAGTAACTAAGAGGATTCTTGAAAACAGAGTTAATAAAAGAGACAATGTACAATAAGTGATTAGAACTCTATTAAATTTAATTTTGATTTATAGTTAGGAGGTTTAACTGTGATGAGTGGAAAATGGACTCTCGTCATTAACAAAAATGTAACATTGGTTTTTTTACTGGAATGTGTTCATTTCGGCATCCTATAAAACATATCTCGATAGTAACTCTGAAAGACCAGTGCAAAAAAAAATGGCGGACCAAAAATGGCCACGATTTTTGGTTTTTTGAGTTTATCTCGAAAAGTAAAAGTTGTATCGAAAAATGTTTCAAACAAAAGTTGTAGTTGTTAAAAAACCTATCGATTCATATTTCATATTCATAAGTTATAGGTGGCGCCACTAGTTATCGAGTTTTGGTTTAAAAAAAAATACATTTATTTAAAATTTAACATAAATATAGGTATTGTCACTCAAAAAAGTATGTCAAACCCGGAATCTGTGGGTTTTTTATTTTCCGAGAAATTCGATGCCAAAGTTGAAAATTCCACCTCAATTTTCCGCTTTCCTAATTAAGATACAGTGCTCAATTTTAATGGAAATTTTTTTTATTATTTTATATTTTGAAGATCTCTTAAAAAAAATTTTTTTTCAATCGTTTTTACAGAAAATTATAGAGACAATCATAATGATATTAATTTCTCCTAATACAAATTTATAAAATTGAAGAGCATAGTTTTGTTAATAAACTATTAATGTATTATTAAATATTTATATGATTTGCTTATAGAAATTTTCGTAATTTTTTTTTAATAAACTGTTAGATTATCTCTATAATTTTTTGTAAAAATTTTGTTAATAAACAATTGAATAATTAATATAACTAAACAAATTGTTTCTATCATATAAATTAATAAAACAACATCAATATTATAAATATTACTTATGATGCTTAAGTTTCCTTGACGCGCCGTTGAATAATGCGCCTGAACTATGGCAACCCGCCGACAGCGGCTTGTAGCTGCTAATTTCGATTAGATTCGGCCCAATTTTCGAAGGATTACAGATCGTATTGAAGCGTATTTCGTGGATACAAAAAATTCACAGATAAAGTACAAGTATTAAAAAGCATCTTCTGCAAATTTGAATCCTTAATATTCATTTGCCACGCCATTATGAATTTTTGAAAAAAAAAACATTTTTTTCATCCAAAATAAATTTTTTTTTTGAGATCGGAAATGATACATCTAAATCCAATGCACGCATTAAAACAATTTTATCGCAATTTTTTTGGTGCAAAAATTGGTTTTTGAAAAATTTTTCGGTCCACGATTGGAAAAAAAAATTTTTTTAATAGATCTTTAAAATATAAAACAATACAAACAATTTCCATTAAAATTTTATCTTAATTAGAAAAGCGGAGAATTGAGGTAGAATTTTCAACTTTGATGCCGAATTTCTCGGAAAATAAAAAACTCATAGATTCCGGGTTGATATGCTTTTTAACCGACTTCTAAAAGAAGGAGGTTCTTAATTCGTCGACTAAGTATTTTTTTTCATGTATGTACACCGATTACTCCGGAACGGCTCCACCGATTTGAATGACATTTTTTACGTTATGTAAAGGAAGTTGCTGCGGTGGTCCCATATTTTTTTAGGTGAAATTGGTGCAGTAAAATCCAAGATGGCGCTTACAATATGGCGGCTAAAAAAATTAATTTTGTCCGACCTTTTCCAAAATTGGTATGGAGGAATTTTCGGGGTTGTATCCAACGAATCTCAAATTATTTTTAAAAAATTCAAAATGGCTGATTCAATATGGCGGATAAAAAAATTTAATTTTGTCCGATTTTCTCCAAAATTCGTATGGGGGAGTTTACGAGGTCGCATATGACGAATCTAAAATAATTTTTAAAAAATTAAATATGGCGGATCCAATATGGCCGACAAAAAAATTAATTTTGTCCGATTTTCTCCAAAATTAGTACGGGGAGTTATCGGGGTCGCATATGACGAACCTAACATAATTTTGAAAAAAATTCAATTTGGCGGATCCAATATGGCCGACAAAAAAATCGTTTTTGTCCGATTTTCTCCAAAATTGGTACGGGGGAGTTTTCGGGGCCTCACATAAAGAATCTGAAATTATTTTTAAAAAACTCAATATGGCAGATTCGATATGGCAGACAAAAAAAAATCAATTTTTTCTGATTTTCACCAAAATTTGTACGGGAGAGTTTTTGGGGTCACACATGACAAATCTAAAATTATTTCTAAAAAATTCAATATGGCGTATCCAATATGGTGGATAAAAAATTAATTTATTTTATTTAAATATCGATATTGGAAGGTTTTGGGGCCTATATTACCAATCTAAAATTAATTTGAAATTTAAGATAGTGGATTTTCTATAACAGACTAAATATTCGTTTGACCCAATTTGATTGGTATTTGGAAAACTCTAAGAACTAAAGAATTTTTAGTGGTTCATTTTAGGGTGATTTACAACTTTGGATAAAATGGGTACTTTTTTGCCAGTTTGGAGTCATTGCGAGGTACACTAATCTCGATTAGTACTTAGTTCAAATAATTTATGAATATCATAATGAATTCTAAAACTAAAAATAGAAAAATAAAATTTTTATAAAAAAATTGAACCGACTTCTAAAAGTGCGCTAAAAAGTGAAAAATAAACATAAATTTTTATATGAAATTGAATTTTTTGAAGTCGGCGCCAAATTATTTTTTACACGAAATAAATAACTACTAATATATTCAAATTATGGTAAGAAAGCAATTACAAATAAAGTATTTTTAATCTGTTTATGCAAATCATATTTTGTCAGGTATTAGTTTGGCGCCGACTTCAAAAAGTTCAATTTCATATAAAAATTTATGGTTATTTTTCACTTTTTAGCGCACTTTTAGAAGTCGGTTCAATTTTTTTATAAAAATTTTATTTAGAATGACAATACCTATATTTATGTTAAATTTTAAATCGGTAATTTGTTAAGGAATGTCATTTAAAAAAAAACAAACCAAAACCGTAAATTTTGTCGAAAAAAAATATATCTCGATAACTAGTGGTGCCACCTATATTTATCTATATATATATATATATATATATATATATATATATATATATATATATATATATATATATATATATATATATATATACATATATATATATATATATATATATATATATATATATATATATATATATATATATATATATATATATATATATATTTAATTCTCTACAACATTTGTTGCCACCTATATCTATCAATATATATATATATTTATATATATATATATATATATATATATATATATATATATATATATATATATATATATATATATATATATATATTTAATTCTCTATAACATTTGTTTTGAACATTTTTCGATACAACTTTTACTTTCCGAGAAAAAACTCAAAAAACCAAAAATCGTGGCCATTTTTTCGCACTGGTCTTTCAGAGTTGCCATCGAGATATGTTTTATAGGATGCCTAAATGAACACATTCCAGTAAAAAAACCAATGTCACATTTTTGTTAACAAAACAGCTCTTTTTTGATCTAATTTCCATGGAGTACTGTTAAAAATCAGTAATTTATGTTAAGCTGGTTTCATTTTGTGTACAATTGCTTATTTTCAAGCAGAAATGTCAAAATTGTATGTTTAAAGTACGTGGTGTTTATGGTAGTTATGTAAGTTTTGTTATATATTACTCTGATTATTAATTTGAATTACAGTTTAATCAACGATTGTTAAATTACAAGTAATTTACTGTAGCTACTCTCTAGCTAAAACTTTTTAGCTGAATTTTTTAATTTTGTTTATCACTTTAATAAATCTGTATATTTGATATTTTGTGTTAATAACGTTTACTTTAGTACTTACTACACGTATTTTTATTATGGCTAGGTGGATATAATTTTTCAATATTCCTGGTAATTATCAAATAATGTACCATTTTTTTTTAATGTATGTGCGAAATTGGTGCAGTAAAATCTAAGATTGCGCTGACATTATGGCGGCCAAAAAAATTTTATTTTTTCGGATTTTGGCCAAAATTGGTATGGGAGAGTTTTCGAGGTCGCACATAACGAATTCAAAATATTTTTAAAAAATTCAATATAACGGACAAAAAAATCAATTTTGTCCGATTTTCTCCAAAATTGGTTCAGGGCAGTTTTCGGGGTCGCACATGACGAATCTAAGATTATTTTTAAAAAATTCAATATGGCCGATCTAAAATAGCGAACGAAAAATCAATTTTGTCCGATTTTTTCTAAAATTGGTACGGGAAAGTTTTTGGGGTTGCACATAACGAATCTGAAATTATTTAAAAAAATTGAATATGGCGTATAGGGTATGGCGGATAAAAAATTTAGTCCGATTTTTTTCAAAATTGATATGGGGGAGTTTTTGGGGTCGCACATTACGATTCTCAAATAATTTCGAATTTAAAATATTTTTTCATTTTCTCCGAAACTGATATAGGAGGGGGTTCTTGAGGGTGCGGACTAAAAATTCTACATTTTTCGATTTTGTTCAAAGATGGGACTGAATCTATTTTGAGGATGTAAATACCGAATATAAACTCATTTTAAGATAATCTAATATGTCAGATGCAATATGACGGTCTAGATTTGTTAAATTTCCGAATTTCATCCAAAATTTGTCTTAGGGGGCTTTGAAGGTTTTAAATTAAATTAAGACCTTAAAATTATTTTTTTGAAATGGATCCAATATTGTGGGTTGAAAATTTTACCTTATTCGCATTTTTTTAGATTTGGTATTAGGGGGTTGGGGGGTAGTGTATTTCGAATATGAGGTTAATTTTTTACAACTATTAGGTTGATAAGATGCAATATGAGGGACTGAAAATTTTACTTTTTTCGGTTTTCTCTAAAATTGATATTTCGGAGTTTTTGGGGCGTATTCAAACTCAATATGTAGTATAAAATATATCGGGCTAAGAAATCTCAAGTTCTTTAAATATCTATATTTGAAGGTTTTTGGGGGCTATATTTTCAATCTAAAATTAATTTGAAATATAAGATGGTGGATTTACTATGACAGACTAAATGTTTGTTTGACAAAATTTCACTGGTATTTGAAGAACTATAAGAATCAAAGAACTTTTAGTGGTTCATTTTAGGATGATTTACAGTTTTGGATAAAATGGATACTTTTTTGCCACCTTGGAGTCATTGCGATGTAATCTCGATTAAAACAAATAATTTATGGATATCATAATCAATTCAAAACTAAAAATCTAAAAATAAATTTTTTAAAAAAATTGAACCGACTCCTAAAAGTGCGCTAAAAAATGAAAAATAACTATAAATTTTTATATGAAATTGAAATTTTTGAAGTTGGTGCCAAATTATGTCTAAATGAAATAAATAATTACTGATATATACAAATTATGGTAAGAAAGCAATTAAAAATAAAGCATTTTTAATCTATTTATGTTAATCACAGTTTGTCAGGTATTAATTTGGTGCCGACTTCAAGATCTTCAATTTCATATAAAAATTTATAGTTATTTTTCATATTTTAGCGCACTTTTGGAAGTAGGTTAAATTTTTTTATAAAAATATTATTATGTTTTTGACAATGTTGTGAATTTGATACATCCTTCAAAATAAGAAACACATGCTAGTTTTAGTTTAAATAAAAATATAATGTAACTTTTAATAAGAACATAATTGATCTATAGTAAAAATTGTAGTCATAAAAAGTTACACGGCAAATTTTGTAGAAAAATTAACAAGAAAATTTGACTCCTAGACTAGACGTTGAGATTCGGTGAAGTTTTTGATCCAAAATCTTACAAGAAGGAAATAAGTTAACAGGATCAAAGAATATAGCATAAAAATATAATTTTCGACTGGTAACTGCGAATAAGAAAAATTCAAAAAGCTACAGTAGAAACAGAGAAAAAATTATTTTAAAATGGCATTTTTGGTTATTTTTCGACCTTATATCGCTTTTAGTTAGAAAATGAAACGTCTTTTGAAAAAATTGCCATACGAAATATGTGTTTAGTTTTCCCCAAATTACGTGATAAATGTCTCTTGGTATTTATTTTCCAAATTTTTTGCAATTTTGCAGGTTTTTTTTTAATTAACAAATTACCGACCATCAGGATGCATCGGTACAAAAAAATGTCATCACGGTTTTTTGTTCGCAACAACTCAATGCATTGATTAGAAAAGGGATCATCCTGCCACCCTTTCGAGGTTCATAAACTTTTTTTTTGTATCTTTTTGGAGGTGCACCGCTCGCCTATCTGGATATTATAAACTGATTAGAATTTAAAGTTAAAATTTACAGATATACCTCTTGAAGAATTATTAATTGCCATCGAGTTAATTTTAAACTCTACCTACTTTATGCACGAGAACAAATTTTACCGGCAAATTGAAGGATGTGTGATGGGATCATCCATATCTAGTACAATAGCACAAATAGTCCCGGAGGAACTTGAATCTGTTATCATTACTAAACTAAATTTTCAACCACCATTCTTTTAAGGTTACAAGGACGATTGTATTACTGCCATACCAAAGCACTAAAATGAATATATTTTAAATATTTCCAAGTTCTATCTTTCAAAACTCCAATTTACAATAGAGACAGAAAATAACAACAAAATAAACTTTCTTGACATGACACTACACCATAATAAAAACAAAATAGACACTGAGTGGTATATAAAATAAACCTGGTCTGGCAAATACCTAAATTATTTTCACAGTATCCCATGACTTAAAAAAAAACTGTTGTGGTTGCTTTGGTAGACCGTGTTACCGGACTCAGTGACCCTCTATATGTCAATCCAACGATAAAAAACCAAAACAAATATTTTAAAAAAATAGTCATCCATCAAAACTCATTAACATATTATTTAATTCAAGAAACATATTTTATCGAAAAAATAAATCAACAAGAAATTAAAGATAAACAGGAAAACATATATTTGAGTCTACCATATATATATATATATATATATATATATATATATATATATATATATATATGGTCCACTTGATAATACAAGAACCACACAGATTAACAAAGTTTGTAAAAGAACCGTCATATGGTGGCGCGACGGTGAATTAAAACAGAAATATGTAAAATCGAGTACACGAAACGCGATGCCCAAAAGATAGGGGTCGCATTTTTCGGTACTGGCAAGCAAGCCTACCGCTCATTTTAGCAGCCAAAGCCACGTGTCGTACCATTATCGTATTATCAAGTGGACCATCGAGATGTCGCCTTTGTTGTCTTGTTTGCTGTTTTTTGATTTTAAATTCAGTTTTATAGGATGCAAAGGCGAGATGATGGTTTGTACCGAATGCGGTGGCCTGACGAGTCCCATATTAGGACCAAACAGCGCTGTCGCCATCTGTCGGACCCGGAGTTTTTCCATATTTTGGAGTGCTCCGCACTTTTTAACACGAGAATCATGTAGATTGACAAATTTTCACGTCCGCTTCGCCAATATTTTATTCTATTTTATTTTAAATTACACGGACAAAACTTATCTACTTATTATATATATATATATATATATATATATATATATATATATATATATATATATATATATATACATATATATATATATATATATATATATATATATATATATATATACATATATATATATATATATATATATATATATATATATATATATATATATATATATATATATATATATATATATATATATATATATGTAGGGGTTATCTGAAAATTTACAAATTTATTTCAAAAAACATAACACCTCAATTACTTATAAAGGTGAGAATTTGTTGAGACAATTTTTTGGTTCTACGAAGAGTAAACTACCAAAAAATCGACAGATACACTTAATATACTTTGATCTTCTTCGGATCGTACGTGCTATGCCGTACGTCGGCAATTATTTGTCCATCTAATGGTTACATTATAACTAGAGTGCCCTCCTCAGCCTGTCTAAATATGGTTGCGGCGTCTGATATACCACACCAGTTTATTATATTGCGGAATCAAGAGTGTTGTTTACGACCTGGCCCCGTCTGCCTTCAATTTTTCCCTGTAGTATTAGCCTTGGTTGAAGTAGCGAGGTTCTCTTAGAATATACCCTAGATGCGACACTTTTCGTTGTTTTACAGTGTCCATTAGTTGTCTCTCTACGCCAGCTCCTCGTAGAACTTCATTATTCATTCTGTGAGTAGTCCAGGAGATACGCAGTAGTCGGCGGAGTGTTCATAATTCAAAGGCCTTCGATCCGATTCAGCGTCCCAGCCTTAAGTGACCAAGTTTCAGCACCATATAGTAGAATAGGCCATACAAAACATTGAACCACATGTATTCGGGTGTGTAGTGGCATATTTCTGTGAAGCATAAGATTCTTAAGTTTAAAGAAGGTTGTTTTTGCACGGCCACTTCTTCGTCACATTCCCACTTTTCATTTAGAGTAGCGCCAAGATACGTGAACCGTGCGACGCATTCAATATTTTCCCCGTTGATGTAAAGAGGAGTGATGTACTGATGCCTACTAAGCACCATCGTTTTTGTTTTGGCAGTATTAATATGGAGCCCGAACTGTTCACGACATTTGTTGAGTTTTTTTTTAATATTGATTGGAGATCTTCGAAGTTGTTAGCTAAGACTGCAGTATCATCTGACTAGCGAATATTGTTTATTGGATTGTCATTGACTTTGATACCTCGCGTTTCATTTTCTAATGCTAAATGAAATATTTTCTCAACGTAAATATTAAACAGAACAGACAACAGTACATATCCCTGCCGAACTCCCTTCAGTATATTAAAGATCTGTGTTGACAGATCGCCATCAATATGGATCTCAGCTAACTGTTTCCAATAAAGTTCTTTTATTATTCTAATTTCTTTATCATTTATACCGATCTCCTATAATCTTTCCAACAGCGGCTCGTGCTTTACTTTGTCAAAAGCTTTCTGATCGCGCCTGGCACCAAACTAATACCTGTCAAAATGTGATTCGCATAAACACATTAAAAATACTTTATTTGTAATTGCTTTCTTACCATAATTTGTATATATTAGTAGTTATTTATTTCATTCAGAAATAATTTGGCGCCGACTTCAAAAATTTCAATTTCATATAAAAATTTATAGTTATTTTTCGCTTTTTAGCGTACTTTTAGAAGTCGGTTCAATTTTTTTATAAAAATTTTATTTTTCGATTTTTAATTTTTAATTCATTATGATATACATAAATTATTTGAACTAAGTGCTAATGCAGATTAGTGTTCTTCGCAATGACCCCAAGGTGGCAAAAAAGTGCTCATTTGATCCAGAATTGTAGATTACCCTAAAATGTACCACTAAAAATTCCTTGATTCTTAGAGTTCTCCAAATACCAATGAAATTGTGTCAAATAAATATTTAGCGTGTCATAGTAAATCAACTATCTTAAATTTCAAATTAATTTTAGATTGGTAATATAGGCCCCAAAACCAATATCGATATTTAAATAATTTGAGACGTAAATTTCTTAGCCTGATATATTTTATATTGCATATTGAGTTTGTATTCGCCCCCCAGAAACCCCGCAATATCAATTTTAGATAAAACTGGAAAATGTAAAATTTTTAGTCCCTTATATTGAATCTTATCAACGCAATATTTGTAAAAAATTAACCTTCATATTTGTAATACACTACCCCCCAACCCCCTAATACCAAATCTGAAAAAATGCGAATATGGTAAAATTTTCAACCTACCATATTGGATCCGCCATATTGAATTCCAAAAATCTAATTTTTACGTCTTCATCTAATCTAAATCTACATCCTCCAAACCCGCTAGTATCAATTTTAAATCTGACAAATTAGATTTTCTTTAAATAATTTAATATTAGCTATTTACATCCTCAAAAACGATTCAGTTCCACATTTGAACAAAATCGAAAAATGTAAAATTTTTGGTCAGCTATATTGCATTCGCCATATTGAATCCTGAAAAAATACTATTAAATTCTTAATTTACACCCTCAAGAATCCCCTATATCAGTTATGGAGAAAGTTGAAAAATGTAAAATTTTTAGGACACCATAATGAATCCGTCAGATTGAGTTGTTCTGAAAATATTTTAATTTCGTAATTAACCCTAACAAAAATCCCTCAATACTAACTTTAGACAAAATCGAGAGATGTAGAATATTTAATCCGCCATCTTAGATCCGCCATATTTAATTTTTTTAAAATAATATCAGATTCGTAATGTGCTATCCCAAAGACTCCCCCATATCAATTTTGAGAAAAATCGGACAAAATTAGTTTTTTATCCATCATATTGGATACGCCATATTGCATTTTTTAAAAATAATTTTAGATTCGTTATGTACGACCCCGAAAACTCCCCCTTACCAATTATGGAGAAAATTCGACAAATTGATGTTTTGTCCACCATATTGGATACACCATATTGAATTTTTTAAAAATAATCTCAGATTCGTTGTGTGAGACCCCGAAAACT
Source organism: Diaprepes abbreviatus (assembly GCA_034092305.1). Taxonomy (NCBI): domain Eukaryota; kingdom Metazoa; phylum Arthropoda; class Insecta; order Coleoptera; family Curculionidae; genus Diaprepes; species Diaprepes abbreviatus. The sequence goes on from JASJET010000026.1 coordinate 1,302,439, forward strand.
CCCCCATACCAATTTTGGAGAAAATCGGACAAAATTGATTTTTTCGTCGACTATATTGGATCCACCATATTGAATTTCTTTAAAATAATTTTACATTCGTCATATGCGACCCCGAAAACTCCCCAATACCAATTTTGGAGAAAATCGGACAAAATTAAATTTTTTTGCCCGCCATATTGGATCCGCCATTTTGAATTTTTTAAAAATAATTTCAGATTCGTTGGGTACAACCCCCAAAATTTCTTTAACCTAATTTTGGAGAATATCGGTTAAAATTAATTTTTTTTGCCGCCATATTGTAAGCGCCATCTTGGATTTTATTGCACCGATTTCATCTAAAAAAATATGGGACCACCACAGCAACTTCCGAAACATAACGCAAAACATTCCGTTCAAATCGGTGCAGCGGTTCCGGAGAAATCGGTGTACATACATAAAAAAAAATATATACGCGACGAATTGAGAACCTCCTTCTTTTAGAAGTCGGTTAAAAAGGAAGTTGGCGCTTGTTGCATGACGAAGCGCTATCTTATCGATATAGATTTGTGACTGATTTTTTTTATTAAATATGACATTTCCACCATCAACCATTCGTAGTATAGGTCTTTTCTAGCACCGTGTGATTTCTGAATATTCGGAAAATTGCATTTGCCGATGAAAGGAAAGCATTTAACCGACGTGGAGGACATCCAAAAAACTTGCACCGACATTTTATATCTCTACAGATGACCTAAAAAAACTCCTTCGACATGCTTTTTGACCATGCAAATCACTACATAGAATCTCAATGCATATATAATACAAACTGAGGTTTTGGATCTACAGTATCTGTCAGACCATGATGCCATTCTTTTTGAATATGATATAGTATCTTTGTGTTCTGATACAACACGTGTTACTTATCAGCCAATTAATGACGAGGGTTTTTTTTCCTTTTTTTACAACAAGTTTGTTGAAGAAAAAAGGGACTATATAAACGATAGTAATCTTTCTATTAATACTAAATTTGAAATATTTCTAAATACATTCACAGAAAATGCAAATTCATGCTTTCCAGTAAAATCTAGGCTTATTAATAAAAATCAATACAATGGTTTAATGATCATCTCAGGGAAATGAGAGAGAGGCCTGAATTTATGTTCTAAATAAATAAAAGAAATCCCATCCTCATGCCCAAACATATAGTTACGGAATATCACAACAGAAAGGAAATTGCTACAGCCAAAAAAAAATCACACATGATACCTACATACCTTTCTCCTCAAATCCACAGTCAGTAATATGGAATATTGTAAATCAATATAAAACGAAAACAACTGCCTCGCAAAGTTCCTTGATCCTTAATGCCACATCTTTTAACAACTTCTTAACTTCTATAGCTGAACAGGTTATTAACAATCTATCTAACTCCACAAAAACTTACAGTGACTACCTTTCTATCCCAAAAGGAAATGGTAGCTTTGATTTACATTTTGTTTCATTTAATTGCATAAGAGATCTATTATATTCTCTAAAAAATAGCAATAGCAAAGACTATTCAAAAATTAATACGAAAATGGTCAAAATTGTAAAAAATGTAATAGTCTATCCTTTAACTAATTTGATAAATCAAGTTATCGCACAAAATAGCTTTCCTAATTGCCTAAAAATAGCTAAAATAACGCCTGTCTTTAAAAAAGACTCCGTTGAGGATCTCTCCAACTACCGATCGATTTCGGTGCTGCCTATCATATCAAAGATTTTTGAAACTGTGCTAAAATCCCAGATCTGTGAATATTTTGAGTCAAACGCTCTTTTCTTCCAAAATCAGTTTGAATTTAGATACAAGAAGTCGACTGTCTGGCTATAAACTGCTCTATAGACCATATATGTGAAGGTTTTGAAAAGTGTTTCGACACCTTTGTCTCTTGCCTCCATTTGACCAAGGCTTTCGAATGTGCGTCACGTGACATCTTGATTTCCAAACTTAAGTTTTATAACTTTGAATTGTCTAGTATTGACATGGTCAAATTTTACTTATTTGATCGAAAACAATTTGTTTTTTATAATGATTTTTCTAAACAGCAGGCAATTAAATACGGAGTCCCTAAACTAAACTAAACAATGAGAGTATTTTGAATAAAATAAAATAGTTAATAAGTCTATGTTCTCATTTTTAACAAGTCCTTACTTTGAAACGGACGTGTAGGACTAACATGGATTCTTGACATCTTAACGTTATTGAAATTGGAAACAGTTTCCCAACTCCTTGAGAACCTCTTTCCTTATCCCTATTCATAAACATGGTAAACCCAGAAATCAACTTAACAGCTACCGCCCTATTACTCTAACTACTTATGCAAAATCCTTGAAAGGATAATTTACAAACTGCTTTCCTGGTACCTTGAATCTAAGAATTTCTTAAAGTCCTACCAATACCGCTTTCGTCCTAATAGATCAACAACAGATCATCTCGTTGGTTTTGAGACGGATATCCAAGCTGCTTCTTGCAGCAAACAACATCTGGTTGCCATATCTCTAGATATTTCTCATGCCTATGACACTACCTGGAAACATGGTATCTTCCTCCAACTCCATAAACTACGATTTTAAGGGCACCTTCCAATATTCGTCTCAAACTTTCTTCGCGATCGTCTTTTCTCTGTTCGCTTGGGTACCCATACCTCTTCCACCCACCCTCTCAGAAATGGCATTCCTCAGGGCTCAGTGCTTAGTTGCACTCTCTTCCTTCTATCCATGAACTCCATCAATGATTCCATTCCTCCCTCCATTTCGTCTAGACTCTACGCTGATAATGATATATATATATATATATATATATATATATATATATATATATATATATATATATATATATATATATATATATATATATAAGGGGAAGAGTAGTTCTTGACCGACTAGTTAGAAAGGAAAACTCAAATTCTTGGGATAGCGGTCCTAGGGCTGAATGAAACTCTGTTTTTTACAAACGCCAAGCTTTCGGAAGTATATTATTTCCTTCTTCAGGGCTACAATACAGAACAGTTCTGTTGATTATAATTTTAAATTTTACAATATATGATATTTAATAATAAAAAGAAAATGATTCTAAATTCAAAGACTTACGTGCAAATTGAGTCCATTTATGGCTTTTAGAAAATGAAACGGAAAATTCATGTAGAAACTGTTGATTTTTGCATAATTATCACATTTTACTATTACATGGTTTTTTAAACACTGATATATAAATTTATTTTATGGGTTATTTTAGTTGTACTGAATGTAGGTTTATCTGAAACACACTTTTTTTGGTAGAAGGGATATGTCAGAAATGTCTAATTTTATTTTATCGGCAATTTTGAATGTGGAATCATTATGTTTTACAAGAAATGTTATTTTGATTTTAATTTATAAGTTGGGTATTTAATAAAATTATTTTTTTTTGTATTTCTATTGATGAGATTTATGTTTATTAATGAGTAATTATGTTTTTTATGAGTATTGTTACGTTTAAAGATAATTGTAAGAAGGTATTAGGAAATGATTAATGAACATTATTTATATAGAACAAAGAAGGTTAGAAAACCGTCTCCCAACTTTTCGCCCTCTTAATATTCAAAATTGCAAAATATCTATTAGCAATGTAGTTGTTATAGGTTAGTGACAAAAATGCACTTACGTAAATTGTGGAAAACTATGGAGAAACTGTGAAGTCAAGAGGCTGGGAGGCTTGTTGTCTAGTATTACTATTATCTAAGGTGGACAAGAGATGAGAGTAGATTACACTGAGATTTTCAATATCTTTTCTTTTGTTGATGCAGTTATCATCTAAATAAATTTCTACCATCTCCAGAAAATGCCTTTTATTATTATTTTGTTCTTTGTTGATCACCTCAACACTGACAAAATCAAACCTGTGATCCTCATCGATTACATGTTCCAACAATGTGCATGTCCTCTTTTGCAATCTACAATCACTCTTGTGTCTGGTGATTCTATCTTTCAAAACAGTTCATGTTTGACCTATGTAATGTTTGTTACAGTCTATATATTTTAAAGGGTATACCACCCCTGATTTGTTAGGGTTGCTATCCGTGTCTTTCAGTCTGGAGAAGGTTTGGCCAACTGTTATGTTTTATATTGTTATGCATGGAAAGGATTTTATTTAATTTTTATGTGACTTGGTTGATATAAGGTAATGAAAAATAATATGTGGGTTGGTTTTCTTCTAAGAAAGCTGAAATTTCAGGGGAAAAGTCGGTGGTGTTTTGATTGGTGTTACTCTCTATGTGTGAATATGTTGGTGTTATGAAGGCAGATATCTCTGGTGATACTTTAAAATTTAGTGGAATTGATCTGCGTTGTGTGGGGTGTGGAGAGCTATGTTCTTGTTTTGTGATGGGGATGTTGTTTAAAAACTTATTTAAGAACCACCGAGGATAGCTATTTTCTTTTAGTATTTTATATAATCTGTTTGTATTTTTTTGAATGAGAGTAGGATGACAAATTGATGTAATTCTTTTTTTTTTAATTAACTACAAGATTTATTTTAGTTTTAGTATTATGGTAGGAGTGGAAATTCATGTAACGTCCTGAATACGTCGGCTTAGTATACCAGTCCACCATTATTTCGTTTTTAGTAGTCCTTATTAATTTAGTGTCAAGAAAAGGTACACTATTATTAGTTTCACATTCTACTGTAAATTGAATGTGTGAACTATATGAATTGAAGATTCGTAAGGTCTCTTCAATATTATTTTGTAGTATTGCTGTAATAATGTCATCCATAAATTTCTTTATGAAAGGTGGTTGGAAGCCTAATTCTGGGATACATGAATTAAGTAGGTCACCCATTACATATTGAGAAATGATCGATGATATATCGGCTCCCATAGGAGTGCCAAGAACCTGTTTATAGAATTTATTATCAAATTTGCAATAAGTGGTGTCGAAAATAAGCTTTATTATTGCTAAAAATATACTCTTTGTAAATTTTGTATTTTCTTAAATTTCAGACCAGTGTCTATTAATGCTTTCTTGAATGAGTGAATAAGGTATGTTACTGTATAATGAGACCACATCCAGACTGATTAATACAAAATTTGGTGGAAGTTTTTTGTTAGTTATGAATGTTGCAAGTGCAAAGCTAGCTTGAGTGAAATAATCATTGTTTCGGTTATAAGATTGTGTCAGTATACCAGTGATGAGTGCAGACAACTTACTGTTAGGAGCATTAATTGAGGATATGATTGGACGCACTGGAATATCTGGTTTATGAATTTTGGATAAACCATAAAACTTAGGTGTCGTTTGATTGGAAATCGTAAGTTGTCTGGCCTCCTCAGGAGATAACAAGTTTCTATTTTTTAATTTAGATACAATTTTATTAGCTTTTTGTTGATATGTAGATGTAGGATCCCTGTTAAGAAGTTTATAATAACTGTCATTAGATAAAATATTAATAGATTTAGAGATGTAATCTGTTTTTTCAATTATGACTGTGATATTGCCCTTGTCCGCTTTGGTTATCATTAATTCTGGATGTGCTTTAAAAATTTTTTTAGTTTTATAGAAAAGGTTCCTTAAAAAAGTATTATTATGAATTGATTTGTAAGTAAAATTGGTAAAAACATTACTGACTTTCGATCTCAGAATATTTTTCTTTTTGTCTGGATACATAAGAAGGATGTTTTCAATATTAGCTAAAATTTGTTTGAGATCCAAGTTTTGCAAGTTTGGTTCAATGCTAAATTTGTGACCAAGTGCTAAAAATTATTTGATATCGGTAGGAATATCAATGTTAGATAGATCTTTGATCTAGTTGTCTTTAGTGTTTAAAAATTTGGTAATCTCTGATTGTTTTAAGTTATTTAATTTTTTGATGTTGTTTTTGTTAATTTTATTGAATAATCTTTCGTGAGAAATATTTTGATATCCAAAAAACTGTTAAAGTGTTAAATGAGGAATTATTTCTTTTAATTTGTTAGAAATTTCAGTTAGAGAAAATCTTTAGGAGAAAAAAAAGAAAAAGAAAATCTTTAACTGAAATTTCTAACAAACTAAAAGAAATAATTCCTCATTTAACACTTCAACAGTTTTTCGAATATCAAAATATTTCTCACGAAAGGTTATTCAATAAAATTTAAAAAAAAAACAACATCAAAAAATTAAATAACTTAAAACAATCAGAGATTACCAAATTTTTAAACATTAAAGATAACTGGATCAAGGATCTATCTAACATTGATATTCCCACCGATATCAAACAATTTTTAGCACTTGGTCACAAATTTAGCATTGAACCAAACTCGCAAAACCTGGATCTCAAACAAATTTTAGCTAATATTGAAAACATCCTTCTTATGTATCCAAACAACAAGAAAAATATTCTGAGATCGAAAGTCAGTAATGTTTTTACCAATTTTACTTACAACTCAATTCATAATAATACTTTTTTAAGAAACTTTTCTATAAAACTAAAAAATTTTTTAAAGCACATCCAGAGTTGATGATAACCAAAGCGGACAAGGGCAATATCACAGTCATAATTGAAAAAACAGATTACATCTCTAAATCTATTAATATTTTATCTAATGAGAGTTATTATAAACTTCTTAACAGGGACCCTACATCTACATATCAACAAAAAGCTAATAAAATTGTATCTAAATTAAAAAATAGAAACTTGTTATCTCCTGAGGAGGCCAGACAACTTACGATTTCTAATCAAACGACACCTAAGTTTTATGGTTTATCCAAAATTCATAAACCAGATATTCCAGTGCGTCCAATCATATCTTCAATTAATGCTTTGCTTTTGCAACATTCATAACTAACAAAAAACTTCCACCAAATTTTGTATTAATCAGTCTGGATGTGGTCTCATTATACAGTAACATACCTTATTCACTCATTCAAGAAAGCATTAATAGACACTGGTCTGAAATTTAAGAAAATACAAAATTTACAAAGAGTATATTTTTAGAAATAATAAAGCTTATTTTCGACACCACTTATTGCAAATTTGATAATAAATTCTATAAACAGGTTCTTGGCACTCCTATGGGAGCCGATATATCACCGATCATTTCTCAATATGTAATGGATAACCTACTTAATTCATGTATCCCAGAATTAGGCTTCCAACCACCTTTCATAAAGAAATTTGTGGATGATATTATTACAGCAGTACTACAAAATAATATTGAAGAGACTTTACGAATCTTCAATTCATATAGTTCACACATTCAATTTACAGTAGAATGTGAAACTAATAATAGTGTACCTTTTCTTGACACTAAATTAATAAGGACTACTAACAACGAAATAATGGTGGACTGGTATAGTAAGCCGACGTATTCAGGACGTTACATGAATTTCCACTCCTACCATAATACTAAAACTAAAATAAATCTTGTAATTAATTAAAAAAAAAACTACATCAATTTGTCATCCTGCCCAATCAAAACACCACCGACTTTTCCCCTGAAATTTCAGCTTTCTTAGAAGAAAACCAACCCACATATTATTTTTCATTACCTTATATCAACCAAGTCACATAAAAATTAAATAAAATCCTTTCCATGCATAACAATATAAAAATATGTGGTAAACATATATTAACAGTTGGCCAAACCTTCTCCAGACTGAAAGACACGGATAGCAACCCGAACAAATCAGGGGTGGTATACCGTTTAAAATATATAGACTGTAACAAACATTACATAGGTCAAACATGAACTGTTTTGAAAGATAGAATTACCAGCCACAAGAGTGATTGTAGATTGCAAAAGAGGACATGCACATTGTTGGAACATGTAATCGATGAGGATCACAGGTTTGATTTTGTCAGTGTTGAGGTGATCAACAAAGAACAAAATAATAATAAAAGGCATTTAAAAAACCATGTAATAGTAAAATGTGATAATTATGTAAAAATCAACAGTTTCTACATGAATTTTCCGTTTCATTTTCTAAAAGCCATAAATGGACTCAATTTGCACGTAAGTCTTTGAATTTAGAATCATTTTCTTTTTATTATTAAATATCATACATTGTAAAATTTAAAATTTTAATCAACAGAACTGTTCTGTATTGTAGCCCTGAAGAAGGAAATAATATACTTCCGAAAGCTTGGCGTTTGTAAAGAACAGAGTTTCATTCAGCCCTAGGACCACTATCCCAAGAATTTGAGTTTTCCTATATATATATATATATATATATATATATATATATATATATATATATATATATATTGAATAGGAATCGACACAAGATGACCTAATGACCATATTATAAATACTCGACTAGTCTAAACAATTTCAATTAAAATATCTAAGATACAATATAAATTTATTATTTAGATAGTAATAAGTAGTCAGTAGGTATATTAATTAATTAGAGTCATTAATATTTACAAATAATATGGACCAAAGCATAATTAAAAGCTTACATGATTATAAAAATCATATATAATGCTAAATTCATAATGAATTTTTAGACATAATTGTAAAATAAACAATATATAAATATTAATACAATAAGATCATATTATAAATTGATCATAAGAATAATAAGGTACAAACATTAGATGTGATAGTGAAGATAAAGTGATAATGAAGAGTGAAAATCTTCAAGTAAAATAAAAACATAACGATCGGTTTTTGCAACAATAATGTTTTGAAAAGGAACAAAAGGTGAACATAGTGTGAAACCAGTCACGAAAAGTACTTTTAAATAATAAATAAGGTTCATTGAATTGTTTTTAATATAAATTAGACAGTTAACAGTAGTATTAAGAAAATAATTTTAATTAAAACAGATAAGAACATAGAATAAATTTAAGAAAATGTTTGATATTGACATTAAAATTAGATATTATAAATTAATTTTATGTAGTGGAGTAAAATAAGTTATATTAGAATGTAAGGAAAATTCTAATATTTAATATTTTAATATTAAGAAAACATAATTTAGCATCTTCAAACAATAATTTTCGATAATTAGTTAATTATAGATTTCAATATTTTCATGTCAAACCATTTTGTTTTATAATTTTTAATATTAAAAATTGTTTTAGGAAGGCTAAATTATGTATAATTAGAAAGGTAAAATAATAGAGTTTAATTTTATAGTATTTATTGTCATGCATATGATTGGATAAATCCAGGAAATGGTAAAATTGGAAAATTTTCATCAATTTTAAAATTCTTGACAGCCATTTTTGTTTGACAAGAATGCCAAGAAAAGGGTGATTTTTCATCAAGTAACCCGATGCCTTCAACTGCTGAGCCAATCAGAATGATTAATTAAGTCAGCTGGAGGCATACTATATAAAGAAAAATCAAAAAAATTCGAAGGGGTTGCAAAAAAGTATTGTTACTGAGAGGTGTAAAAGAAAAGTTTCTCCTCAAAACAAATTTTTACATAACCTTAAAATTTTCACGACAAGATCATAAAGCCACGTGCGAGATCTTTTGTTTTTTTTAAGTAAATATTTTTAAAAAGGTTATGAAAGTAAATAAATATTAAATAACGTTTAATTATTCAATATTTAAAAAAAAATAATTTAAATTAAATTTAATGTCATTAAGAAATAGCAACTCCAACTAACATCAAGAAAATTTTGTAAAACTCGATTGTGTCAAATAAAAGTTCAAGAAATTATACCTGGCTGGTATAAATACCAACATTTCCTAGAAGTAGACAATTCCTGGACATTTCCAAAAATAATTAAGACAGTGTTTAATAAAGAATATCTACTTACTTGATAGTAGGTATTTTTAAACAATTATCCCAATCCAATTTGATGGTAAAAGAAGACAAGGAAACACAAATATACCTTTTTAATTGTTTATAAATAAACAAACACATAAGGATCAAGTTATTTTAAAATATAATATTACCACATTTATATTAGACATTATAAAATCATTAGAACTAATTTATAATCACTTGTTAAAATTAATAATCCGCACTTTACACATTTGTTTTTAATTTTTAAAATAAATAAAAGTCAAACAAATTTCAACTGAACACGAGACCATCATATTTGACAAACAACACTTGACAGTTAAGTGGAGTGACATTATAATTAACAGTAGAGATAAGGTGCAATTGATTTTTAATTTTAATAAAGCTGATCTAGACAATAGGTATTTCAAAATAATTTTATAAACCGTATTAATATCATTTTGATTTATAATAAATTTATGTTGATTGTTTATACAATTCAGTGGTTTTAATTGGCAGTAGATAAAAGGTAATTTCAACTTATGAGAATCTGAACTCACTTGGGATAGTTTCAGGGGAAGCGAGCTAGTTATATTAAGGGGAAATTAAAAGAGAAAATAGATTTATTAAAATTTTGTTAATAATAATATATGTATTTTTAAGTTAATCCGAAGAATAAATACAGTGCTGTTATCTTATCTTAGATAGGATACATTAACTGGGCGCTCAAGGAAAAATTAAAAATACATATCGTGGTTTAGAATAAAATATAAATAATAGTATTTTTATTAGAGCAAGAGAAAAGTTATTTAATTCACATTCACCAATTTGTCAAATTTAAAAAAAAAAAAAACAAACAAAATATTCAAAATTTTAGTATTCGAATTCCTCTTCGGGCAGTTGCATGAAGCGTGTGTGGGCGACGAAAATAGACCTCTGACGATATACGTATAGGTCCCGCTTCACGTTTTTCAACGCAATTGGCGCCCAACGTGGGGCATAAATATTTTCAGGGATCATTAAATATTTTCAGGGCAATAAACATTTTTGGGATTACAAAAATATTTTCAGGGTATATAAGTCTACTGTCAATAAAAATAATTAATAGGAAGTTGTAACATATAAAAAACGAATATTATTGCACATCAGTTATTTAAAATTAATTACAACAAAATTGATAACAGTAGTATTAAACAAAAGTTTAATACATAAATTTTATAAAATTTTTGAATTGCATAAAACTTGAATGAATAAAATACCATGGCTGAACAAAATATAACCTTAAGATCAGGAAAACAAATTAATCAAGAAATTGGAGTACGGAAAACAAAAGAAGATACAGCTAGTACATCCACTTCTTCTACCGATCGAGAGATTGAAGTATTTCAGCAGATTAAGCTAGAAGAGGTAGGGGAAATAACAACCCCTGAGCAAAAAGAACCAGAAAAGACAGAACAGAGTAGTAATCAAGATATAATAAAATTTTTGCAGAGTATGCAAAATACTCTGGAAAATAAAATAGAAATGGGCCAAAAAGATCTGGAAAAAGGCCAAAAAGATCTGGAAAATAAAATGGAAAAAGGGCTTAACGATCTGGATACGAAAGTTACAAAAGGTCAGAAGGAGCTAGAAAAAAGACAGCAAGACCTAGAACATAAGATTGAACAGGGTCAAAAAGAATTAAAAAAGGAAATAACTAAAGGCCAAAAAGAATTAAATGATATTAAACAGGGGCAAATAAGATTAGAAAAACAAGTGGATGAGAAAATATTAGAAATTGAAAACAGAATGTCAAAAGAGCTGTTAACATGCATTGAAGAAATGCATGAAAAGGTAACTAAAAATAACCAAGAGATATTAAATATGCTAGAAATAGAGAAAGGTGACAGGAACACAGAAATAGAGCGTCTTAATGACAAACTAGATGCGACTATGCATGACATTACCTCAGAATTAGGTAAGCATGGTAATGAAATAGATAAAATTGATAGGAAATGTCACAGAACTTTCCAGGAATACGATCAGATTATAGAAGAAAAACTAAAATCCACAACTGAACTAGTTACTTGTACCGTGGATAAGAAATTGGAGACTGTAACTAGAAATAATATGGGCAATGGAAATATTTGTGCCAGTACTAATGACATGGGTCTAAAGTTTAATGGCAACATTCGTATGTTACACCCGGTAGCTTTTATTAACAGTATCAAGAATAGGTTAAATAATGTAAATAATCTACAAGTAATAAAAGACTTTATTCGAGTTAATTTGATTGATCATGCAAGTATTTGGTATGGTAATATAGAATCAACGATAAATAATTTTTGTGATTTTGAAAGGGAATTTTTGGAATATTTTTGGGGAGAGATCAAACAAGCACAGTTTAGGGAACAATTATACTTTGGGAAATTTAATTATAATAAAAATGGGGATCTAGTTAATTATGCTTTAAAGCTAAGTACAGTAGCAAAGTATTTAAATCCACCAATGAGAGAAGACGAAATTATTCTGAACATTGCTCGTCATTATCAAGATAATATAGTACAAACAATTACAATTCAAAATATAAAAACAATGGGTCAATTTATTAATTTCTTAACAAGAGTACAAAGAGGTAATTTTAATGGGCACAATCAAAATAATAGAAAAAATAGTTATGATCAAAACTTTAAAAACCTAAATAACAATATACGTCCACAGCCGAATCAATTTAGACAGAATCAAACTAATTATACAAATAATATTCCTAACAATTTTAATAGAAATAATAATAACTATAACCGTAATAATAACTTTTACCAGAAAACAAATAGTAATTTTAATAACAATAATTTTAATAATAATAATAAACGATACAGACAAACAGACAATGGTACAAATAATTATAATTTAAATAATAATAATTCACAATATAGACAACAATATAACGCGAGACAAAATAATATAAACTTAAGAAGAGGCGCAAATAACAATGATCGACAAATTAATAGGAACGTTCAGAACAATGAAAGACAAAATTTTAGGAATCGAACTTTTTACAATAGAAATGACAGGGAATTTAGACAAACTAATAATATTAGACGACATAGAAGTGATACAGACTTACGAGTAGACAATGAACAGACAAATAACCACATGACAGGGAAACGGAGCTACCGCCTGGAGAGAAATCGAAGGGAGGTATCTTCGGCTCCTAGAAACAGACGAACAAATTTTTAAATAACAGCCTTGGATCTGAAATTAAGACGAATTTTATACATTACGAACATCCACGAGAATTAATAGACTTAAATGACAATTTATACAATGAAAAATATGAAAATAATTTAGATTTAATTTATGTAAAAGGTAAAATTGATAATACAGAAGTAAAAATATTAATAGATAGTGGTTCTGAAGCATCATTAATTGATGAAAATAAATTAGAAAATATATTGTTATTTAATAATAAAGTAATAATAAATAAAATACCAAAATTAAAATTAGTGGGGGCAAATAATAAAAAGATTTGTGAAGTAAATCGGCAATGTATGTTAAAAATAGTGCTTGGTAATAAAATTATAGAAGCATCATTAATAGTAGTGAATAATATGAATATCGATATAATTATGGGGAATGATATTTTAAGTAAATATGGGGCTAAAATAAATTACGAAGATATGATCTTGATAATTGATGAACATAGAATAAAGTTCATAAATAATTTGGTTTTTAATCATTCGAGTGAGGATTTATCATGTATAGAAATGTTAAGTGAAGAAGTTATAAGTAAAGAAAGCGCAAATAATATAATAGAAATACATAATCTTGAAAGTATTATAGATAATTGTAAGAAGGAGAATAATGCGGTAAATAATAAGGTTTTGTTAGCTAAAAGGAGCACAAAACCAAAATTTTTAGGAGATATTAGTATTGACAAAGTCAATGATAATTTTAGTAGGAGAAGTTTTTGTGATTATAATAAGTATAATAATGATGTGATTATGAATGAAAAGGAAATTATATGCGATTCAAATTATAACAAAGATATAGTATACATGTTAAATTCTTTTAAAAACTTAATTTCAAACGAAAACAGAGTAGCACGAGACTATATTCATTATATTAAAGTACAAAACATTGAAAATTTTAAAGCCAAAACTTACCCCATACCATATAAGTATCAAGCACAAATAAAAGATGAAATTGAAGAAATGGTCCAAAATAATATAATAGAAAGAGCCGATACTACATATATAAATCCAATAGTTGTGGTGAAGAAAAGGAATGGAGAACTTCGGTTATGTTTGGATGCACGTAACATAAACTAATATACGGTTCCACAATACGAGGCTCTAATGACTATAGATGCTATTTTAGGAAGGATCACAAATGCTGGTGTTTTTTCGAAGATAGACCTAAAACATAGTTTCTGGTTAATATCACTACATCCAGAATGTAGAAAGTATACGGGTTTCCAAATAAATGGAATCATTTACCAATTTAAAGTAGTACCTTTTGGATTACAAAGTGCTTGTTCAGCATTGGTGAGAGCATTATATAAAGTACTGGAAAGGCACAGTGATTATGCTCTACACTATATTGATGATATATTGATATATTCAAATAATAAAGAACAGCACAAAGAGCATATAAGACTTGTATTAGAAGCATTAGATATTGCAGGCCTAAAAATAAATTTACAAAAATGCCAATTTTATCAGGAAGAGGTAAATTACCTAGGTTACAAAATAAATCTACAAGGAGTAGAAATGGACCCTGATAGAGTTGAAGTAATACAAAATTATACTCGTCCAAATAGTCTAAAAACATTAAGGGGATTTCTGGGATTGGTAAAGTATTATCATCGCCTAATACCAGATCTAAGTAGTAAGGAAATACCATTGATAGAACTACTTCGCAAAGATGTGAAATGGAAATGGGATGAAAGGAGAGAAAATGCCTTTAACCAAATTAAGAATACCTTTGCGAACAATTTGAAAATCTATCATCCTGATTATCAACAAAAATTTATATTAAGAACAGACGCATCAGATCAAAGATTTTCAGGAGTATTATTCCAATTACTTAATGATCAGGAATGTCCAATATATTTTTGCTCTCGAGTAACTAAACCATATGAAAAGAAATATTCAGTTACTGAATTAGAACTCGCTAGCATAATATATTGCATACAAAAATTAAGATTTTATTTATTAGGTAATAAATTTTTAATAGAAACAGACCATATGGCATTAACTTCGATTTTGAATAATAAATATAGAAACAATCGAGTCCATAGATGGTCACTATTATTACAAGAATATGATTTTGAAATTAAACATATCCCAGGGAAATTCAATATAGTAGCAGATACCTTCACAAGAATGGAAGGATTGGAAAAGGATAAGAAAGAGATCAAAATTGGATATAATATTTTAAAAGACAAACAAGGACTCTTTTCGAAAAGCCAAATCCTGAAAAACCAAAAAGAATTAGATGATGACATTAAAAATAAAAATTTATTAAAAAATGGAATATATTTAAAATTAATAAATGGTAATGAATTATATATAATAACATCCCCATTGGCATTAACAATATTAAATAATTTGCATAATAAATTTGGACATATAGAATCTAGAAAATTATGGATGGTATATAGAGAAACATATTATAGTAAGAATGATTTGTCTTTAGCCAAACAAGTAACCAGAACATGTGATATATGTCAAAAGGCTAAAGACAAAAACATTACTAATAGAAACCATCCAAAGTCCATAATAGCGACAAATCCTAGAGAGATGATTGCTATCGATTTCATAAGTAATTTACCACCATCATCCCATAAATCGAAGCACATCTTAGTAATAGTGGACGTATGCTCTAAATATGTAAAACTTTATCCATGTAAACGGACTAACGTCATTGAAATAACTAAAAATTTGAATAATTACATTGAGACGATAGGAAGTCCAAGATATTGTATACTGGATAATGCTACATATTTTCAAAATGAAAAGTTTAAAAGGTACAGTGCAAGGAAAAATATGATATTAAATTTTACAAGCATAAGACATCCACAAGCCAACCCAGCAGAAAGATACATAAAAGAAGCATCAAAATTATTGCGTATCCAATGTCATGAAAAACCTCTTACTTGGGAAGAAAACCTGGAAGAGATAGAGACCTTCCTAAATACCATGCCTAATTTAGTGACAGAAGAAATCCCAAGCCAGATCATGGGATATGAAATAAGTAACAGACCCTGGATATTGAATATAGAGACCCAATATCAAAATTTAATTAAAAATATCACTAAAAGAATGAAAAGAAAGGCTCATAAATATATAAGACAACAAGAGAAAGACATTAAACGAAAAGTCAAATTTAATAAAGGAGAGTTTATATTGATTAAAGCCCTAAAAAAGACAGATACTAAACAAGGTCAATACAGTAGATTTCAATGGCCATATGAAGGACCATTTGAAATAGAAACAGAAAACGGAGATAATAGCTATAAAATAGTATACCCTGACACAAGACAAGTCAGAGGCATATTTAATATCAAAGATATGTATAAATATAATATTAGCTGATCAAATAACGTACAAAAGTTTATGATTAAAAGGGATATTTTATGAAACAATAAATTTCTAATAAGCTATGAAATATAAAAGGATATAAATTATATTATCAACTAAAAGTTGTAATTAATATAAATAATAAGTACAAACAAGAATTAAAATATTCATATTTAATATTTTATTTATAATAAAATATTAAATATTCAATTTGGGGCAATTGAATAGGAATCGACACAAGATGACCTAATGACCATATTATAAATACTCGACTAGTCTAAACAATTTCAATTAAAATATCTAAGATACAATATAAATTTATTATTTAGATAGTAATAAGTAGTCAGTAGGTATATTAATTAATTAGAGTCATTAATATTTACAAATAATATGGACCAAAGCATAATTAAAAGCTTACATGATTATAAAAATCATATATAATGCTAAATTCATAATGAATTTTTAGACATAATTGTAAAATAAACAATATATAAATATTAATACAATAAGATCATATTATAAATTGATCATAAGAATAATAAGGTACAAACATTAGATGTGATAGTGAAGATAAAGTGATAATGAAGAGTGAAAATCTTCAAGTAAAATAAAAAACATAACGATCGGTTTTTGCAACAATAATGTTTTGAAAAGGAACAAAAGGTGAACATAGTGTGAAACCAGTCACGAAAAGTACTTTTAAATAATAAATAAGGTTCATTGAATTGTTTTTAATATAAATTAGACAGTTAACAGTAGTATTAAGAAAATAATTTTAATTAAAACAGATAAGAACATAGAATAAATTTAAGAAAATGTTTGATATTGACATTAAAATTAGATATTATAAATTAATTTTATGTAGTGGAGTAAAATAAGTTATATTAGAATGTAAGGAAAATTCTAATATTTAAGATTTTAATATTAAGAAAACATAATTTAGCATCTTCAAACAATAATTTTCAATAATTAGTTAATTATAGATTTCAATATTTTCATGTCAAACCATTTTGTTTTATAATTTTTAATATTAAAAATTGTTTTAGGAAGGCTAAATTATGTATAATTAGATAAGTAAAATAATAGAGTTTAATCTTATAGTATTTATTGTCATGCATATGATTGGATAAATCCAGGAAATGGTAAAATTGGAAAATTTTCATCAATTTTAAAATTCTTGACAGCCATTTTTGTTTGACAAGAATGCCAAGAAAAGGGTGATTTTTCATCAAGTAACCCGATGCCTTCAACTGCTGAGCCAATCAGAATGATTAATTAAGTCAGCTGGAGGCATACTATATAAAGAAAAATCAAAAAAATTCGAAGGGGTTGCAAAAAAGTATTGTTACTGAGAGGTGTAAAAGAAAAGTTTCTCCTCAAAACAAATTTTTACATAACCTTAAAATTTTCACGACAAGATCATAAAGCCACGTGCGAGATCTTTTGTTTTTTTTAAGTAAATATTTTTAAAAAGGTTATGAAAGTAAATAAATATTAAATAACGTTTAATTATTCAATATTTTAAAAAAAAATAATTTAAATTAAATTTAATGTCATTAAGAAATAGCAACTCCAACTAACATCAAGAAAATTTTGTAAAACCCGATTGTGTCAAATAAAAGTTCAAGAAATTATACCTGGCTGGTATAAATACCAACATTTCCTAGAAGTAGACAATTCCTGGACATTTCCAAAAATAATTAAGACAGTGTTTAATAAAGAATATCTACTTACTTGATAGTAGGTATTTTTAAACAATTATCCCAATCCAATTTGATGGTAAAAGAAGACAAGGAAACACAAATATACCTTTTTAATTGTTTATAAATAAACAAACACATAAGGATCAAGGTATTTTAAAATATAATATTACCACATTAGTTATATTAAGGGGAAATTAAAAGAGAAAATAGATTTATTAAAATTTTGTTAATAATAATATATGTATTTTTAAGTTAATCCGAAGAATAAATACAGTGCTGTTATCTTATCTTAGATAGGATACAGTAACTGGGCGCTCAAGGAAAAATTAAAAATACATATCGTGGTTTAGAATAAAATATAAATAGTAGTATTTTTATTAGAACAAGAGAAAACTTATTTAATTCACATTCACCAATTTGTCAAATTTTTAAAAAAAAAAAAAAACAAAATATTCAAAATTTTAGTATTCGAATTCCTCTTCGGGCAGTTGCATGAAGCGTGTGTGGGCGACGAAAATAGACCTCTGACGATATACGTATAGGTCCCGCTTCACGTTTTTCAACGCAATATATATATATATATATATATATATATATATATATATATATATATATATATATATATATACATATATATATATATATATATATATATATACTCCTTCACAATCATCTATCACCTGTGAAAGGCAAATTGACCATCTTCACTTTTGTAAAAAGAGAAGCTGCTTAAAACTAAAATCTCACTAAAACCATAGACATCTCCATATGGACAGCCAACTTAAGTTTCTTGGCCTTATATTTGATGATAAGCTCAACCCTTAAGGCTCGATGTTTTAAGGATCTTATCAAGTTTCTCTCCCATACCACTTGAGTGCAGATTTTCATATGCTCCTCAAAATATACAATTCTATCATTCTCTTCAAGCTGGACTATGGTTACATCGCTTATGACTCGTCTAGGCCCTCATATGCCTCTTCCGTCGACCCTATCCAGAACCAAGCCCTACGTTTGTCGACTGGTGCATTTCGTACCTCCCTATTAGTCAATCTGCAATGCCTTACTAACTACTCCCCTTTATATCTCCGACGTTCTTCCTTACTTATAAAATACATCATGTCTGTCAAATCCAGGCCTTTCTTTAAATCATGATAAAATCCTTAATCCTTCTGATTTCCCGGCTTTTTCAAATGTCACACTAGGCGCAAATGACAGAGCCTCTGCGTTTATAATTTCCCATAACATAACCATTTCCTCCCTCAGATATTCTCTCCTTGGGATTTTTCCCCTTCGAAATCAACTTTGATCTTCAGTATGATAAGAACAATACCATACCTTCCATTATTAAACAACACTTCTTCAGCCTAATTAACTCCAAGTTTAAAACCTTCAAACTGTCTTTTAGCGATGGTTCCAAATCAGATCAAGGTGTAGGCTCAGCTGCCGTAACCAGTTTTTCATGTAACAAAACAAGGTTAAATCCCCTTTCATCTATTTTTTCAGCTTAATTGTTTGCCATCAAACAATGCATCAGAGAAGTAATTAAATACTCCTCCACTCTCAAACATCTAATCATTTCGGACTCTATCAGCTTCCTCAGATCGATCCAAGCCCTCAACACATGCTACCTCCTCATAAATCAAATTCTCAACCTTCTTAAAATGGGATCACAACGTAATTTATACATAGCCTTCATGTGAGCCCGGAGCCACATCGGCATAGATGAGAATGAATTGGCGGACAGTCAAACTAAGTCTGCAATTCTTGAAAGAACCCCTTTCCTCCCTTTACTTAACTATAAAGAATTCAATATGCACATCGATAGTATCATTCGTAACATTGCACAACTTCGCTGGGAATCGCTCTAAAACCCCAATAAACTTTTTTATATCAAAATATAATTTTCTGAAACCTATCACTTTCCCAACTATCCAGAAGAGATAACGTTGTGTGGAAGAGAATTGCTATTGGACATTCTAAAGTAACGCATTCCTGTCCCCCAACGAGAATCCCCCTAAATGTCTGTCTTCTCGTTCCCCCTTCACTATAAGGCATATTATAACTGATTGTCCCTTATATAGAAACGCCAGAAAAAGGTACTTCATCTAAAATAATTTTATGACACATGTCTTTCGACCTAAATAAGGCCAAACGTATACGTAATTTCCTGAAACACATTGGTCTTTATAACAAAATCTAATACACCCAACCGCACTATAGAAGGCGCTCAATGATCTAAAATACCGACGCGCCTATAATCACTAAATCAATCAATCAATAAAAATACAATGATTCATTTAGCATTTAAAATTTGATATTAGGCAGTCAGATTTTTATCTGTTAAGACAACAACCAATATTTTAGAAAAATATCTAAATACTTTTAATACGCCATCGGATTTGACGCACCCTGAATATATATTTATTGAAAAATTTTATGCCATACAAATAACCACCTACCACTGAATTTAGTAAAGTAAATACAAACAATCCAGTTCATTAAGAATGTAAATGTCATTAACTGCTTTTATAAAAACGAAAAGAAGTACTTTATATTCTTTTTAAAAAAAAATTGGGAATTTTAAACGAGGTAATAATGACTCCTTGATCTAGAAACCCCACAACACAAAATTAATGACAGAAACAATAACTTTTAGTTTAACCATAAATGTGGTGGTGTAGAGTTAAAATAGAGAGGATATGAAGCAATTTAATACTAGTAAGAGATGCATTTCCAATATTGAGATTTTATTATCTTATATGATGAAATATTTTTAAAATTCTAAAACAGAGGTTTACAAATGCGTTTTGTGTAATCTAGACCAGAGGTTTCCAAATTTTTTGTTCCGTAGACCACGAGCCACTTTTTTTTTGTTTTCCCTTAACCCCCCCCCCCCAAGCATCCAAATATTGAACCTTTACAATTTTACCAACTTTAAGGTGTTTTTGACAACTAAACTCAGTCTGATGATAAAAGTCATAACGCGGCGAGTTGGAAATCAATCCCTTATATTTTACTCCTCAAATTTTATGGCAAGGAAGGAATGATGTGCAGAACAAAAAAATCGTTGTGCTTTTATTTTTTCCTTTTGAAGCATCGTGTTACATTACTTTAAATTTTATAATTTTAATAACTGTTTAGGTGTTTTTAGTTCCAAACTTTATGCTTAACACAATAAACTTTAGAATTGTGGGAAAGACATTATTTAAAAATTTTAGTCTCCTATAGATTATTAAATAATAAACATAAGGGTGGGTGTTTAAGTTTCATTTCTTTTTAGTTCAATTTTACTCGCGTTTACACGTGACACATTTTACTAGCCCTCGCGCATTTGGACAAATGCAAAAAGGGACAGAGTAGTAGTACAGTAATTGTCGTGTAGTGTAGTACTCGACGTCTTGCACGTCCCTCGCCTTATCGACAAGGTTTATCGTTTGTCTCACAAACATATTAACTCTCGCCTCAAAAACTACTCCAAAATACAGTGACAGTGTCCCCGATTCCTGGTTCTTGTATGGTGAAGTTTGGGATTATTCTGGTGGCCACCAAGAAGAATTTAATGAAGTGATTTCGACTACAAGGTAGGCCATTTTAGTATTTGTGTCACGCTGTCGCCGTATTTTGTATTTGCTCATTATTTATATAATTTCTCATCTCCGCAACCAACCTAAATACAGTCCACTAATTACTCTTTGTCTCAATCCCCTACATATTTTTTCGCCACTTCGAACCGGATTTTAATTGTTTTATTCACAAAATTAGAATTTTTCTTTAATTAATTAACATTTTGCAAAATTTTCTTCGAGACTGTACCATTTCTAGAATTTTATGGTTGGCCCTTTAAGAGTCTCGAAGGCGCACCTGTCACACGCAATTTCATAGTCGTAATCTCTCCATACCTCTGCACTCACTAGTCCTGCTGATCAGCTGAATCAGTATTGGCATAAAATATTTGAATTTTTAACACATTGGAAACTACTGATATCGCGTATTTAATTCTCATTTTAGAGTAATAAAAAATAGTAATATTTTTTGCTGATTTATTTTTATTAACTGGCTCTCAATTGGAAAGATAACAATATCTTTTATTGATTTGTTGTTTATTAAAAATTGCTCGATTAAAAGTAAATAATAGATTTGAAAATGTCAAAACTTGATATATATATTGCTCGCAGAAATGCTGCAAATTCTCGCATCAAAGAATTATTGAATATCACGGAAAAAACTCGAACAGATCAAAATGTACGTTTACTTTTTAAAATGCGCTATAAAATGTTGGAAAATATTAAAGATGATTTTGATAAAAATCATTCAAATATTGTTGATTTCATAGCAAGTGTGGAAAATAAAGATGCTCTTTTAAAAACCGAAGCCACTTTTAGGGAACTTTTCGATTTTGATTATTTTGAAATTCAGGCTATTTATTATAGTATTTTTGAATCTGAACCCCTTGTCAACTTAAATGTCTCTCATTCTGCGCCATCACAAAATAATGGTAGGTTGCCCAAATTGGAAATACCGGTTTTCTCTGGTGATATTCGAACATGGAAAACATTCTATGATTTATTTAACTCGCTCATACATACTAATTTCAATTTGAGCAACGTGGAAAAATTTAGCTATTTGATAAATTCTGTCGATAAAGCCCCTCTTGCTCTAGTTAAATGTACACCTTTATGTGACGCAAATTATTTAATTGCCTATAATGCTCTGGTTAATAGACACGAAGACCCTAGACTTATTGCTATAACTCACTGGCAAGAAATACCGGGTACTAAAACACTGTCTGATGATTATTCGGTCAGCTCTTTGAGAAATCTTGTGGACAAGTTTGAAGAAAACTTGGCTGCTTTAAATAATTTGCATTACCCAGTCAAACAATGGGATTTTGTGCTATTTAATATATTAATATTTTACAAAAACATTGTAACGCTTTATATACTGTTTCTATTACTTCTTCGGTAAAAGCACAACATCCTAAAAATAGAATAAAAACTTTTCAGAATAATATTGATCGCAAAGAAAAATGCCCTTTTTGTAATAAGTTGCACTCCATTTATAGTTGTAAAGACTTTTTATCAAAATCCCCTCAGGAACGGTATAATATTGTTAAAACTAAAAGATTGTTTATAAATTGTTTAGGTACAAGGCACTTTTCGACTTCATGTACCTCTCTTCGCACTTGTCGTAAATGTTCTCTAAAACATCATACATTTTTACATTTTGGTTCAAAATTTAAGCCCTCATCTTCTCAAAATGTTGTTTCTCATCTTCAGAGTTCTCAAGTTGTTTCTCATACAACCACGCATGCGCCTACTCAAGTTTCTCATTTGGCGGAAAGCTCTCTCGGTACAGGTGCATTGCAGTCACATTCAGATAAAAACAATTTGCCTAACAATAATTCTCCAGATTACGTTGCTAATTTACCTCGTAACCATACTGTTCTCTGGTCCACCGCGGTCATAGAAGTCAAAAATGCATGGGGACAATTTCAAAAAGTCCATGTATTACTGGATTCCGCAAGTCAGGCTAATTTTATTACTAAAAAGTGTAATAAAAAACTCGGTTTGGATTCTTATTCTCTAAATATTTCCATAGGTGGGTTAGGACCTATGGCTACCAAGGCCACGCAAGGTGTTGCTTGCACAGTTCGTCCTCATTTTCATTGTGAACCTTGTTTAACTTTAGAATTTTTTACCGCAAATCTGTGCCGATTTGCCATGCGCTGACTTACCAGCAAAACATTTTAAAGAATTTTTGAATTTAAACTTAGCTGATCCAAATTTTAATATTTCTTCTTCGATTGACCTGCTCATCGGTGCTTTTGGCTCTTTATTGAAAGGTGAATCAATTTGTTTTGATCACCACAAACCCTCCGCTGTTAATACGTCTTTTGGATGGATACTTATGGGCAAAGTATCTCTTCAAAATAATTTTCGTAAAGGTAGGTTTTGTACTTTAACTCAAATTGAAAATTGTATAAAAAGATTGTGGGAGCTAGATCAAGTAGCTCAAACCCCCAAGCTTTCTCCCGAGGAGAACGTTGCTGAACATATGTTTGTTGAATCTCATGATATAACTCATACTGGTAGATACGTAGTAGCTCTCCCCTTCAAAAATTCCTCTTCTCCTAATTCCTCGCGACATCGCTCTTCGTAGATTTTTGAACTTGGAGCGTCGTCTGAAAAATAACCCCTCGATTTATCAAGACTACTGCAATTTTATACAAGAATATCTATCAGCTGAACACATGGAACTTATTGAAGATCCCTTAGAAGCACCCCACTCTTACTATATTCCTCATCATTGTGTTTTCCGCCCAGAAAGTCAGACGACTAAATTAAGGGTCGTTTTTGATGCCTCTGCTAAAGATTCAAATCCTATACCATTGAATGACTCTCTTTTAATTGGCCCCAAACTTCAGTTAGATATTTTCACTCTGCTACTGCGCTTTAGACTTGGCGCTGTAGGGTTTACAGCTGATATCAAACAGATGTATAGTCAAATTTTGGTCACTAAAAGTCACTGTGATTATCAAAGAATCTTATTTCGTTTCTCCCAAGACGAATCTATTAAAGATTATCGTTTACTAACAGTGACTTACGGTGTATCTTTGGCTCCATTTTTGGCGATTCGTACTCTTCAGCAACTATCTAGTGATTATCAGGCAAATTATCCCATAGCTTGTCAAGCATTGAAAAATTCTATTTATGTTGATGACTTGATCTGCAGTTGCGATACTGTTAGCGAAGCTGTACAGCTTCAACAGGAGCTCGTCGAGCTCTTACGACTTGGTGGTTTTGAGCTGAGAAAATGGGCCAGTAACAATCCACAGTTATTGACTCATTTACCGCAATCTTGGCTGCAAATTGATAATCTTTCATTTGATAATGATTAGGAAAATATGGTGAAAATTCTGGGACTTCAATGGCAACCCAAATTGGATATCTTTACGTATAACGTAATTGTTAGTGAAACCTCCTGTACAAAATGTAATATTTTGTCAGATTTAGCTCGCATATTTGACCCTGAAGGATTTTCAACCCCAGTTGTCCTTTTTGGTAAACTTATAATACAAAAACTCTGGACACTTGGGCTTCAGTGGGATGATATCCCATCTGAAGACATTGTAAGTAAGTGGCGCAAATTTAAGGGTGAATTACCGCTACTCTCTAATTTTCAATTACCTCATCTTCTCCTCTCTCTCGATTATTTGTTTTGTGATATTCATGCATTTTGTGACGCTTCCTCTTACGGCTATTCAACCGTTATATATTTTCGATACGAAACGTCCCAAAATCAAATAAAAACTTCTTTTGTAACTGCAAAATCTCGTGTTGTGCTATTGAAAACGATTTCTGTTCCTCGTTTAGAATTGTGTGCAGCCGCACTCATTTCAGATCTCTTGATTTCGGTTTTGTCTACTTTTGAAGACAAAATTAATTTTCATCGGATTTATGCCTGGTCAGATTCGACTGTAAATCTATCCTGGATAAAATCGTCTCCTCATAAGTATAATACTTTTGTTTCCAATCGTATTACTCATATTCAAGAAAAGGTTGCTCCTACTCGTTGGTTTTATATTACTTCCGAACTCAGTTGCTTGACCATTCGCTATGGTGGGCGGGGTCCTTTTTTCTGTCTGAATCAGAAGAGTTTCGGCCAGATTTTTGTAGAAGGTTCAAGTTCACGGAAACTGCTTTGGAGCAAAGAAAGACCGTTTTGTCCACCTTAGTTCCACCTAGGGACTTCTTTTTAGATCTTCTTAATAGATTTTCCTCTTTGGATAAAATATTATGCATTTTGTGCAGATCTCTGCCTTTAATCTTGAATAAGAAAACGCAGGATACTCTTTCGGGGCCATTTTCCCTCTCAAAGCTAAATAGAGCTCTCATGTGCTTATTTAATTACATTCGAAATGTTATATTTCTTGTTGAACCGGGTATCCTGAGGGTGGGCGGATTCCAATCGTGCTCTCATCCATCTTTTGGAAAGTTACATCCCGGCCAACAAACCCTTCAGCATTTGATAATTCAAAAATTGTGGAATTTATATCCTAAGAAACCTCTTCGCTTGCTTTCTCGTTGTTACAAATATATAATAACCAATCTCGAGTCTTCTCAGCTTACTATGAAAAGTGTTCCGGGGGCTCTTTTTATTTTTAATTTATCTCTCCTTGTTGGTACACAGATTTTCTCTTACACAGAGTATAACACGGTTTTAGTTTTAGTTGAAGCTTTGGTAAATTTTCGACACCTTTTAAGTTTGCGTTTAAACGATCTTAAAGCTCGTACACCGGAACATTTTTTGAATTTGGAACCCTTAAACTCCTTTATGGAACCGGACTTGACCTCCTTTACGCTCGGAAGATTATCTCTCTTTCAATTACTACAAGCCTTACATCAGCATTTCTGGGTAAGGTGGAACAAAGAATATTTACACACTTTGATGCAACGCAGCAAATGGACTGAGTCGTCAGTTCCTATTCTCAAAGATACTCTCGTGTTGCGCAAAGACGAACACGCGCCGCCCTTAAAATGGCATTTAGGCCTGGTGTTAGAGGTGCATCCGGGTGCGGACGGAGTTACGCGCGTTGTGACTGTGCGTACCGCGCAAGGTAATTTCAAAAGACCTGTAACCAAAATATGTGCCCTACCTCAAAATTAAAATTATATATTTCTTTTAGTTTATTACTCTACTTTGTTTTTTTTTTATTTGGATGGTACAGAAATATTTTTTTTGTATACAAAATGTCTCATTTTGGTGGGCGGTATGTTTAGGTTTCATTACTTTTTAGTTCAATTTTACTCGCGTTTACACATGACACATTTTACTGGCCCTCGCGCATTTGGACAAATGCAAAAAGGGACAGAGTAGTAGTACAGTAATTGTCGTGTAGTGTAGTACTCGACGTCTTGCACGTCCCTCGCCTTATCGACAAGGTTTATCGTTTGTCTCACAAACATATTAACTCTCGCCTCAAAAACTACTCCAAAATACAGTGACAGTGTCCCCGATTCCTGGTTCCTGTATGGTGAGGCTTGGGATTATTCTGGTGGCCACCATGAAGAATTTAATGAAGTGATTTCGACTACAAAGTAGGCCATTTTAGTATTTGTGTCACGCTGTCGCCGTATTTTGTATTTGCTCATTATTTATATAATTTCTCATCTCCGCAACCAACCTAAATACAGTCCACTAATTACTCTTTGTCTCAATCCCCTACAGTGGGTAACAATCTAAATTTAGAAAATGTGTGATTAGGAAGAAAGAGTGTATGGGCAAAGTAAAAAGTCAATAAGAATTATAAAAATATGCATTATAATAAACATGTAGTGTGATGGTAACAGAAAAGAAAATACTGTAAGTTTAGTCCAAGTTCAAATAATCTTAAATATTATTACTAAAACAAGAAATGTTTTAAAAAACAAAACCTGATACTGTGTCTCAAAATTTAATTTTTGCAGTATATAAAAGAGAAACAAATTTACTTTGTTTACACAAAGGCTCACTATGCTAGTTAGATACAATCAAGTCAAAATTTACAGAGATATTTAGGTATCAAAAATTTAAAAATAGATGAAATGGTATAAAAAAGTTGATCAGATGTTATCTGAATACAAAGAAAAATGATACGTTTTCAATTATTGGTTAAAACCTGGTTTGCCCTTTAGTTAGTTTTATTTAATTAGTTCCTGAAGATAAAGTCTATTTCTTAAAGATAATATGTTGCCAATGATTATTTTAAGAGAAATTATCTTCTTGTAAGACCGATACGATAAGATAGAAAAAATTGTCGAGCACCTTAAACTTGAAATAGACGAACAGATGGAGTCAAAATTCTACAGATAAACTTTAAATAAGCCAAAGTTAAAAGATAAAGACTCATTTGTAGTTTTTTTGATATTGGCGGTTGGAACTCGATTATCCTTTTTCCTTGGCTTTTGACCCCAAAATGTTTTGCAGAGTGTTTGTTAGCCGAATTCCCTCAGATCAAAATTCTGTCAGCTCAACAATTTATAAATTGCGTAATTGGTTTTACTCTGATGATAGTGTTAAAAAACAAATTAGGCAGTACAATACTTATTATAGTATTAGGTTGCCAAAATGCGCAAGTACAGATAAATAATATAGGTCATTTAGTCCAGGAAAAGATCTTTATGATGGTTCTGTCGATTCGGACATGCCACCTTTATATCCACGAGTAAAGTTGGTCGACCAGAAATAACGAAAAATTGCTGAAAAATGAGTGTTTTAGTTAAAAGACAAACAAATTCACACTTTGCAGAGACGTTAAAACATGCTTACGCAAAACAACGAAGTAATTTGTATCTCAGAGAAGATGAAGGCTAAATTTGAAAAAAGAATTAAGAGGGCAAAGAAACACACCTTGGTCATTGGCAGTCGGAAAACAAAAGAACTAAAATTCATAATTACAGTCGCTCACCACAGAACACTTTTAAACAAAGCATGTTCGACAGATTTTTATATTTAGCGGAACAAACCAACCGAAAAAAAGTATAGTTACCAAATTAACAAAATTTCCCAAAAATTTTTTAAACCAAGTTAAGTTATAAAATATAATTATTATATTTTTTCTTTTTCAAGAACACTCTTTTAAACACAAAATCTTGACAAATGTGAAAATATGATTCAATGAACTGATTTTTCCTCGCGACCGAAAATCAGTCTGATGTACTTTATCAGCTGATCATGACCAACTGGAACTACTGGGTGGTTATATATCCAATTACAGGCTTACAACAGGTGTTAAAAAATAGTGATGGAATTGCAAAAAATTCTATAATTATTGCCTTCAACGTGCAATAAACTTTAGCGATGGTTATGGGATACTTTTACTGGGAGAGATGAGTCTGATACTTTGATAGCAAATTTCTAATATTTGGCTTTAAATTAGTCAGGTTTAATCTTAAATCTCCTCGGCAACTGATTTCTAATATATTTCTTTTCCGTTAAGAAAATTTGCAACCGCGCTGATTTTAGTTTCCATGAGGTATAAAGACAGAAAAGCTATCAAACACTTTCTTGTGATTGTCCATAATACAGAAGAGGTACAAGGTATTTGAATCCAAAATTGCTAGTATCTATTTCTAAACGTTACCTTCAATTTTTAAAAAACTTAATACGGGTGCAAGCGGTTGATTAGAATATCGAATGACTTCCTCAAGCCATGGTTAATAATCAGACTCTCAGAGAAATTGTAAAAGAATAATGTTATTCAAAATGTTTTTATCCAGACTCAAAAAAAGATAATTTTGATTCGCTTAACTTATAACTTGAAAACGTTTGTGAACAGTATTTACCTTTGACACCCATATTAATAATAGACAATTAACAAATGCGTACAAGTCTGGTGATGTTTGCTATAGTGTAATGCATTTCTGTCAAATGCGAAAGTTTTTGTAAGTTACAAGTAGTGTGACCACAAAGCGAATAGGCTCAAATTTTGGTGATGACCTGCCGAAAGAAGATCCCTTCCATGAAACCTAATTTACACAGTTCATACCAAAAGTTCCTGGACTAATTTTGTATAAAATTTACAACTAGCGCTATCTGTTACCTGACGGCAGAATTATGTACTATCATACCTTAGTTACTCACAATCGAGATATGAGCGCTATAACTTCATTTACTGGCCAGCTGTGTTCGTTTGAAGTAGATATGTCCTTGCCATTGCGTCACAATTTCGTTATGGAGCAGCGTGCTGCAATCAAATTTTGTTTCAAATTAGGAAACAGTGATTCGGAAACATTCAAATTATTGAAAATCGCGTATAACGAGGATTGTTTAAGGCGCAGTAAGGTTTTCGAGTGGTATGCGCGGGTCAAGAGCGGTCGACAGTCGCTGGAAGACCATCCACGTGTGGGGCGCCCTTTAACGTCGAAAGTATGCGCGTCGTACTGTTTCCTAATCGGCGAATTGCGGTTGTAATGTTGTTAGAGGAACTCAACATTAGTGTAGGAAGAGTGCATCACATTTTGTACCATGTTCTTGAGGGAAAAAAGTGTGTGCGAAGTTCGTTCAGCACTTGTTAGGAAGAGCTGAAAGGGCGCCTTGTGAAATCTTTACGCGATTTGGTTAAATAGGCAGACATGAATTAAAATTTTTTTAAATAAAATCGTAACCAGCGACAAATCACGGTGTTTTCAATACGATCCATCGACCAAACACCAAACCGCTGAGTGGCGAGGCAAGGATGAAGAGCAGCCCACTAAAGTTTAGGCGACAAAGTCGAAAATCAAAACGATGCTAATTCCGTTTTTCAATTCTCGCGAGAATTATCCATAGCGAATTCATGTCCCCCGGCCAAGCAGTGAATGCATAATTCTACAAAAGTGTCCTGAATCGACTTTTAAAGCGGATTTGTCTACTTGTATACTATTTTATAAAGAAGTTAGATGGCTTTCTCGTGGCAACGTTTTGATCCGCTGGTTTGAATTGAAGTCTGAAATTCAAGCATTTTATCTTGACCTTAATGGATGGTCCTTTTGTGTATCT
The DNA here is from genome assembly GCA_034092305.1 of Diaprepes abbreviatus. NCBI lineage: Eukaryota > Metazoa > Arthropoda > Insecta > Coleoptera > Curculionidae > Diaprepes > Diaprepes abbreviatus. The sequence goes on from JASJET010000026.1 coordinate 1,332,938, forward strand.
AATATTCTTTGGCTGCAAAAACTTTTTTGCTAAATTAAATGATTAAAATCTATCTTGACAAGGCTAAGGTATCACCATTTCTGATGTTTTTGACAGAATATCAGCCATGCTGAAGAAATTCACCTTTGGGATTTAATGTCTGCAGGTGAATGAATACGTGTATTTTAATTCTCACAGTACCATTTTATTAGAAAATGAAATTCAACTTAAAAAAAATATTAAAAGAGCTATTTTCCTAATAAACCTATTACATCTGCATCGAACAACTGGATACGTAATCATTTTCAAGAAGATATAACTTAGGATACCTTCTTAACTTTACTGAAACAAGAAAAGCTCATTAACTTATCCTCTAACAATTTCCTTAAAACTGTTTTTAAAGATCACTCTTTAATTGATTTCTGGCTGAGTGTAAGAAATGAATATCCTGTTTTGGCGGAAAAGGCATTAAAGTTTTATTGCCCTTTGGCACAACATATCTATGTGAAAAAGGATTTTCAACATACATTCACCTGAAAGATAAGAATAAAAACTGATTATGGGCAGAACCTGATCTATGACCCAAACTTTCAGACATCGAAACAAATTTTGAATTTAGGGGTATTTTTCAAGTTTTCTATTATTGTATTAATTTCGTACTCAGTCTTTTTTGTAGGTTAAGCTATCACTTTAGTTTTAATAATGTTTGTTTGTAAGTGTTTTACGATTATGTTTTGGTTTTTCGTTATTACCTGTTATTCAACATTGAAAATAAATTTTAAAAAACCAATTTTACTATTCCAATAACTATACAGGGGTTCGACAATTTATTCCGGTTTTTAGAAGAATTTCGCAAGAAGAAAAAGGTTGGAAACCACTGATCTAGATAAACAAAATTAAAGTTTAAATGAAATTAGTTCCGTAAAAATTATAAATATTTATTTGGCAAGCTTTGGAATATTGCATTTGCAAAATTTCCACTCGAAAATAATTCATCTAAAAACTATTTTATATTTTCACTGAACTTTTTTATTTTACTTGGAAAAATTGTCAATTCGTATTATTAAAAAAAGCAAATTTTGTTAGTTATTTTGATATTAGCCGAATAAAGAATAAACTTGTTTTCTTATATAATATATTATATAAATTGGGATATAAAGGAGCAAATTTCTTCTTTCTGTTCTACCAGAATGAAGATATAGTTTGAATCTTATAGAGCTCCTAGAACTTAATACAAAAAAAAATTTCTACGTTTATTTCAGAAAGAATCTTTTTTACTTTTGATTTTCTATATCAGAGACATGTCGCAGCTAGCAAGGTTTAATATCCGCACACTAACTGTTGTAACTTATTTCTTATTTTTAGATTATTTGAACTACAATAACATGAGGAAACTGAAGTTGTTAAAAGAACAATAAAAAATAATGTCAAATAATCAAGGAGATCTTTCTATCGGTAAAATGACTAATGGTTTTTAATTTCGGCATGAATTGAAGTGGGAATTTAACAAGCGGTCGCTTCTTGAGTTAATATAAAATTAAAAAATAACTGACTCACATGTTGGTTCTTAAAAACAAAATGACCTAAATCTCCAAATGCAAGTACAATGCGAGCTACAGTATGGGCAAATGTATATATATTTTTTAAAATAGATCAAATTGAATTTGTGTGAAAGTTTATTCGCCTCTATTTTCCTCATATTTACAACGGGCCTGCTTGGAATCGTATGACTTACAGCTAGTAGGAACAATTATCAATCCCTGATAGTTGTTGTACCTAATTTTAAAATACCGTATTTATAATCAAATGTGTTAGAAAATTGTTCATTATGAATTAGGAAATTGGTATAAAAATCAATAACTCATAAAAAATTAGTGAGACAGTTGAAGATGATGAATTTTTAACAATTTGTTAACATCGGGTTCCGATTTTGCCGGGAAAGTGAGGAAAAATAGTGAAAAAGATCGGAATCGTGTTCTACGGCCTCGAAATAGGAGATGAATGTCGATTTTTTTTTTTAAATGTCGTTTTCCTAGATTTTACTTAATCTAAATAATTACTGAGAAAAAAATATATAAATATTTTTATGGACATATTTTCATAATAAGTTTTAAAATATTAAGAATATAGTAGTCAAGGATAAAGCTCTCATGTACCACCGATGCTTAAGGTATACTTGTTCTACTGATTATACAGCGTGTGCTGAAAAAACCATATTCACCTATATTAACGCCGCTATAGCTACGCTAATTAAAAACATGCATCTGGGCATTAAAAGTTGTTTTGTATTAGTCTCATTTACTCGGCTCGATTCATAGGCCGGAGCAGCTTAGAGCAAGGCACGTTCGCTTTATTCACGGAACTTTTCACATCTAATTCACACCACATAAATTTTTGAAAATGTTTTTAAATATATTTAATATATACAGGTAATTAATTAATTCTTGACAGGAATTTCTGGAGTAAATGCATCGCATGAAAGTAGGAAACAAAAGTTTTATATATGCATATATATATATATATATATATATATATATATATATATATATATATATATATATATATATATATATATATATATATATATATATACATGTATATATGTATATATATATATATATATATATATATATATATATACATATATATATATATATATATATATATATATATATATATATATATATATATATATATATTTGGAGGTCTGCAAACCCTTACTTTTCGATATATAACATACAATATGGAAACACCGCCACTTGTTATCTGAAAAAGTTAAACATAATATCTCTATAATATGTTTCTTCACATCATGTCAAATATTATTTTAACAATTAAACCATTCAGAAATATATTAATAAATACGAGAGTATCTTTTATATTTTAAAAACTAGCATCGGTGGCATTGCTAGGTGCTATCTGAAATACCCAATATAAAGTTTGATAATTTATACAGTATACGCACTCAAAATATTTTAACATAAGGACGCTATTTGTGTTATTTTCAGCAACTTCAAAATTTCATTTCTTTCAAAAAATAGAATTAACTAGTCAACATTTTCGTGCGATTATTTTGCACAATTTTCAACGTGGTATTTCTGAACTTAATTATTTACATTTTGCTGGTTTAGTGAATTCACTCATGGTCGTCGTTCTCTCACGGACGAGCCGCGTGATGATTATTCAAATTCAGTTTTAGTGCAAGAAAATATTGATGCTGTGCATGATTGTCATGTGACATATCGTGAGATTAAGGCGTTACTGGGCCCTAGTAACACCAGCATATATAATATATTGCATTGAATATTGTGCTGTACAGAAGTTATGTTCGTGTTGAATCACACATAGTTTGTCAATCGCTCAAAAAAGGCTCGTGTCGATTGGTGCGAGGATATGCTCGAAAAACTCTATCGTGATGCTTCAAAAATTAGATTATGACAGATGACAAGTCTTGAGTGCGTGTAAGGCTGAAAGTAAACAGGTCAGCCATATGGTTCTTCCGTAATGAGCTAAAACCAACAAAAGTTGCTCGCACACGAAGCACTTGGCAGCAAATGGTCTACACTTGTTTTCTTTTTCGATAAAGTGGTCATGTCACAATTGCGCCTTAAGAGAACAGTAGAACGATCAATTCTGAATGGTTCACAATATTTTTTTTTGCCGGAAGTCTTCGATGAGTTGAAGAAAACAAACCAGACACGATAAATCAATTCTCTCCAACATCACCTCAAACAAATGACATTTTGAGCACTCAAAATGTGGAGTTGATACCTTACAGTCCTGACTTGACACCCAACGAATTTTTTTTTTGTTCCAGTACATGAAAAAAGAACTGTGTTGTCAATGATTTTCTAGGCGAGAAGGAGTGACCGATGCGTCCAAAAACTATGTTTTGGGATACCATCCTCACAGTGGCAAAAATGCCTTTCAGATTGATCCAAACCCATGCAAAAGTGTGTTCACATATTTAAAAAAAAAACAATAGAACGATTTTCAACGACAAATATAAAGGGCTACCCTCATATCAGAGACGTACAGAGTAAAATGAATAATACAGACAATAATAGAAGATAGAGTATCTTAAAAATAATTGCTTTGTTAAAGTATATATATGAGAACTTTTAAATTGCTATTTTATTGGGCGATGTTAGAAATTCGATAAATTTTCAAAAAAAGTTCAGTGGCGTAGTAAATTTTTAGGAATAAATCAAGTATCATACTCTTATCTCTGCCAGTGGTTAAACCAAAAGAAGTATAATACCTGTTTAAAATGTTCCTTAATATTGTTAAAATATCCTCAAAAAATTGTTTTATAATTTTCAGCAGTTTTGGAAATATATAAAAATAAATGGTTTTTCAACACTCGAAAACTAAGGATTTAAGGACCACAAAAGATAACTTTATTTTTTCGTGACAAGACTCCGCTTTCGTCATAGTCATGAATTAATTAACTCCTTGACTAATAAAGAACCAAAGCTTTCACGGCTTTGATCATGTTAAAAATCATGGCTCTTGAGTTCAGATCGTGTCGAATTGGAATTATTATCCGACATTTCGCCTACAATTGCACGAGACATCTTAAGGGATCCCTACTCCACAAGATTAGAACACTAAAAGATAATAATTCCAATTTGACAAGGTCTAAACCCAAAAATCATGATTTTTTACTCCTTGGCTATTTCTAATTTTAGAAAACCTTTTTCCAAAGATGATGTTGTTTCTGAATATTTACAAATACAAACCATCATTATATATTGTATGGGGCATTTTAATTTCATGGATAATTATAATAGGTGTACAGATTTATTATTGTTCTACAAGTTTTACATTAAATGTTTTTCTTCAGTATGGGCCACTATTATTCTTTGCTTGTTTTGTAAGTATTAAGAAAGCACGACATTTAATATTACTTACATAAAAAAAATAATTTTCTACTAAAAAAGACGAGAGTATAAAATGTATTTCCTTAAGTAAGCGGGTAATTGGGATAGATATTTGTTTAAAGAAACCACACTTTTTCAATATAAAGAATTTCTGTTTCATTTTTAGGCCTTAAATTCCTAAACAAAACAACCTAAGCCAAAACGTGGAAAACAATTTATACATATAATTTTTAGTTTCATCTTGCTTTTCTTCATAGAAAAAGCTGAATGCCTTAGATTTAAGTTAGTATTACGCTGTCTGAATATTAAATAGTTTTTATGAAATAAACTAGGAAAAAATATAAAACTGGCCTGAGAGAATACAAGAAAGTAATAAGTTTAGAAGAAATACTAAGAGGGCATAGAAAATATACCCTCGGCATTCCGCATCTGCAAGGTACAATCTAGAGATGCTGGTGCTTGAACTGGAGCACTGGCTCTTCCTGAAGGAGGTTAAGCCACGGTGAGCTAATAATAATGCGTTTCCAGGCTCCAATCAATATGTGGTAAATTTAAAGAACAACAGGAATTTCTCTTAGCACATCATAACTATAAATTAGTTAAAACAGTAGTCACATATGAAAGGGTAAAATGGTCAATGGATGCTGTTACCATTTAAAGTCACCTCGTAAGAATGGTATAATTCCAGCCTTAATACAAAATTTCTCCGATATTATAATAAGTCATCTGGTAAAACTATTCTACTTGTGCTTGAGCTTAATGTAGAAGCCAATGGCCTGGTGGGAAATAAAACTAGTCTTTATTCTCAAGGTAGGAAGGTGTGACGCATTTTTCCTACATGCTCTACGGATCTACTATGTTTACGGCAGCGGAACATCGGTCAGTGGATATTTCTCGTGCAGACAGTCATCGGTCAAATGCTCAGCGCAGGGGTATCGGTTTGACGGTATATACTTATAATCGGGATATCCCTGTCCTCTGAATTGTTTGACGGTTTGACTGCCCGATGGTCAAAACATCCACTCGGTGGTCGAATCTCGGGCGCCACCCTCGGGTTTATTGTGGTCGAGGGCCCACTTATGCACCGAGAAGCTTGTTTTAGTGGAGAAGCGGCAAGCCAGAGGTCAATTGCGCGTATTAGTGCTGGCTGCCGGCTGTCATTTGTTACCTGTACTGTTAAAAATGGGACTTGGGAATGAAACAAGTGGTTTTAAAGCATCCTGTATCCTGTATTCCATACTTCTATAAAAAGACATGGCCTAAAACTAATTTACAACCTAAGATGGACAATAATATAAACAAATAAACGGTCTGGAGAGCAAGAGTATGAGTGAGTGAGCTGTATACGATAGCTCGTACTGGTCGGTAGCGCTGGAGACGGTAACCCGGCGGTATCATTCACGACGCTATTTACATTACCTCGTACTACACGATTGCGATGCTATTCATGACGGCTCGTACTCAAATTATCGCGCTTCGTGTCTAAAATTGGGCGCTGTTCACGGCGCTTCGTGCTAAAATTCGGCCGACGGCGGTATACACGGTATGTCTAACAGCAACCCGGCATCGATCGGCGGTAAGCGGCGTCTCTACACGGCGGCGGCGATCTCTACACGCGGCGGAAGCGATAAACGTCGGGGCGGCAGTTATTAAGCGCCCCTATCAACGAACATCGAAGGGCACCCGGTGGTAAAATACATTCCTGGTCATTCGGAAACAAAAGCAAAACTGACGGCACTCAGTGCGTATGTGTATAGGTAACGGTAGGGAGGAAAGAAAGGAACCGACGCTGCTCGTACTTGTAAGGGTCCTCGACAGCGTCAGCAGGATGGAACGACATTGTCCGTACTAACAAGTGTCCTCGACAATGTCCACCAATAGTGGTAGGAAATTAGGAAAAGAACCGACACTGCCCGTACTTATAAGGGTCCTCGGCAGTAATGGTAGGATGACACAACATTGCCCGTACTTACAAGGATCCTCGACAATGCTGGGCCATCAGCGGGGTAGGACGTAAGGATGAAACTAGATGGTGAAACATCATATACACACAAGCCTAGCCTCACCTACATTGCTAGACCAGGAAGGCGCGTTCGGCAGGCGATTCAGGCAGTTCGTTGGGAATGTCGACCCAGGTGAAGAACGTGCAGTTCTCCGCAAAATAATGGTCAGATCGAGCTTAAGTAGTCGGCCCGAGCTCCCACTACGCCGACGAGTGACGGAGCATTTTTTTCCCGCAAGAATCAGATTTTTCGGATGTTTTCATATACACTGTGATCCGCCCCATGATCAACGCCGCTATTATAAGGTGATCTTGTACAACAAAGCGCAAACACCGTCTTCAATTTGATAAAGTCCAAGGAGTGGCTTGTGTGAAAATAATGAGTGCGATGAGGATCGCCCTTAGCAGCGCTCTGGAGGTTCTAGTGAATTTATTTGCTCTCCATTTATCCATAGAGAACCAGGCCCCGAGATACTTTTGCCAAGTAAAGGAGATGAAAGAGTTGGAGCCGAAGTATTCGGGAGAAATACAGGAGACATAACAATAATAAGATAATAAACATATACTCAGACACTAGGGCTACAATATTGGTACGAAAGTCTAGTGTAAATTCGTGACTGATGTCTCAGTGCAAGGATGTACTGATCAGTCTGATAAGAAATGGATACAGAATCAGACTCGTATGGGTTCCGGATAACTCGAGTGATGAGAATGGGGAAACGGACCGTCTGACAAAGATGAGGTCTGCGACTGAATTATATGGACCCAAAACTCAACGAATTGAGGCAGAGATATTTCGGAGATACAATTTTATCACTGGATGCCGTTAAGCAAGTTCAATCGACGAGGCTGCGTGGATTCGCATTACCAGCTTTTATTCTTTCATCCATTCATTCACTCAATTAGCTTCGATAATATAAAATAAAAATTCTGCATGAAGATAATAGTTTCTTTTTTGGCATAGCAAAAATTAAGTTTTTGTTTTTGAACTTGGTTAAAAAAATTGTAATATTCAGGTAGTGTTGATACTTACAATGTTTTGAAATATCAAAATTCATAGGATCTACCAAAATTTTTCTATGCTGCAAATATATCCTAGACTTATTTGGTACCAAACTACCATCAAACTAATTTATGTCTATCAAACAAAAGTAAAAGAGCTAGTTTGAATACACCAAGCGAAATTTTTAGTTATTTTAAGAGAGTAGCGTTTATATTTCAGGAACAGCAAACAAAAATAAATATTTATTATTATTCTATTGTTTTTCAAAATATTTCCCACAGTAAACAGTATGTTGTGAAAATGGTAAACATGATTTTGAATGTATCAACCACCTCTTTTGGGGTAGAAAATCGTTGACTAATCAGTTTGTTTTTAGTTTATAGAAACAAAAAGAAATTCGGTACCAATTAATGTCCAAGAATTGTTTATTCTCATGATATGTCATTTGATGACTTTGCATTATCAGTTCACACACAACATCGATGTTTTCTCGCACTACACCTGATTTTGGACATTTCAGGTGACTCGTCCGTGAGCAAACGACAGCCACTCTTAGGTTTGCGTGGGTTCATTTCAGTGACCAGGCCTTTTCACGACTGATCACTAGAGTGAACTGGCGCCGGGCGCCGTTTGTACTTGGATGGGTAGCCGCTTGGAGAGATCGCGTGACCTTGGTTCTGAATCACTGTAGATCCAGTCGCTAAATAGTCCCTGCAACCGACGCGCGACTGTTATCCACAACAAACAAATTACTAAGTTCACTAAACCAACGATACAGTACTTTTTTAGGTTTTTCATTGTCGTATAAAGAATTCAGTTCATCGATGTACTCTTGTTGAGACAATCATCGTTGAAAGAGTTGAAAAATAATCGAATGAAAATATTTACGGGATAATTCCATTTTTGAAATTTGAAATTTTGAAATCACCGTAAACAAAACAAACAGCGTAAATAAGCAAAACGTTCCGAGTACGTGAACCGTCTAAAATATCAAACTTTACAATGAATATATCAGATGACACCTAGCAACGCCAGTGTTGCCAGTTCCTGAAATATAAACAGCTACTGTCTTAAGTTGACAACAAACTGTTCAGACAGTAAAATTGTCTTTGGATAATTCGATTCTGTTGTTCTAGATTGACTAGTTTTCAAAAGTCAGTTCTTCACCTCGTGGCAGGCGTAATTCAAGCTTTATTTAAAAAAACTTCTTGAATATGTTTAAATAATAATGTTACATCTTTTATCACAAACTTCAATAAAATAGAAGAAGTTTCACGACTCATTAAGGGACAGTTTTTGAAAATTATCAAACATCGTAACTCTCACTCTGACTAGTAATCCGGGCGCTACGGAGTCTAAGCATTTTTTAAGGTTCTGTGTTTAAAGTTTGAGTCACAAAGTTATATCAACACCCCCTAGAAGGCAAGGCCACAGCGCTTATTTTCATATGAGCCTTGATGTTACATAATGGGCCGAGTCGAGTACTAAGTTTATGCATAATTGTGGATATACTAAGTGATTTTGTGTAGATCCTGACAATTTATAATAATGTCCAATAAGATTTATGTCCCTGGATGCCGCGAAAATCAAATGAATTGTCTGAAAGTTCATGTTTTTGGCTTTACAACTGATAGTGGCTGAAAATTGTCCCTTGAGAGGATTACAAGTCTAATCAAAATTCTGAAGTTTGTGAATTACACTTTTCTGAAGGTAAAATATTTTGAAAAATTTCACAGCAGAACCAACAATCAGGTAAAATTGTTTCATGTAGTTTGTAAAATGCTCTGTTGCAAATTGTCCTAAAATTAAAAGAACTCGATGAAGTGAGTTATTGAAAAGCAGTTAAAGAAAGTAAGAAGGAATGTAACAGTCATAAAAAACACATATTTTAAGAGTTTTTAAATTTGCTGACCACTTTTAAAGTTAAAAAATACTGGTCTTTCGTAAACAGTGGAGATAAAATAACATCGTTTCAACTTGAATATGGATATCGTCCTTTTATAACATGAGCAATAGTAAGTGACAAAAAGTTAAAGTTAGAAATTTTTTATACGATCAATTCATTAGTGTTTCCATATCAAGAGCAAAAGCTTCATTTACTGCCTAGCAGTTTGGATGAATTTTAAATTTTGACCGATATTATTGATGATACAATTATGTTAATTCCTTTTGATAATAAAACTGATAATGCCCTCACTATACCTAGTTCAAGTAATTCTGGGAGTAAATCTAGTTCTCATAAAATGAAAAATATTTTTGTCAGATATTCCTAAGAATTTGAAAGGCTTTCATGAGAAGTTTATTGTATTTTTAAATTTAATTTCCAAAGAGTTGTCTTTAATAACAAAAGTTTATGAAAAAAAGTGGATGCCTATTTGACCACACCATTTTATTCATATGTAATTAGGCGCCTAGAGTCCAAATCTGAGGTCCGCTAATCTCTATTACGTCAAGTTCAAGGTCATTTCAAGGTCAAATAGAGTAAAATTCACTAAATAAATCTGAAGAGGTAGATAACGTAATATTGCTCAAACTCCAATAGCGCCCGGACTATTGAATGATTTGTACAACTTCATTAACATAAGATTTCTTTCAGATATTGATAGCAGTAGCAATTTCACTGCCCACCTATTCAGTATGGTTGCCTGTAATTCAACAGTTTAGGAGGGATTTACCACTGGACTCAAATATAATAACCCAAAAACTGCAAAGAAAAATTTTTTTAAAAATGAGAATAATGGAATTAGTTTTTTTATGTGATTTACTTCTACATTGGGGAACTGTTACATCATTTTCGTTTATTGTAGCTAGAGCTCCAGAAACCACCCTGATTATAGGCCTTATAGTAGATTCTTACGCACCACTATTAATAATACCTACAACATGTATTTATTTAATTTATGCCTATATTTTAACAACATTTCTATTTTTGGTACCATATTATTATTTACTGGTTGCTGGTCTAATGAAATGTCAGATGTTTTCTTTGAATGATTACGTTTTATGTACCTTTAGAAATGCACGGAGATTATTAGAGACTGATAAAAATAATTATGTTAAAAAGCATCTTAGGATAACCATCAAGTGGCATCAAAAAATTGTAAAGTAAATTTTAATTTGAATTGCCTAGTTTCAAAACAACAGGTTTTTATTATTTTATAAAAAGGGGCCATCACTGAACATATTTTATAATAATTTATTAACAGTTATTGTTTACTTTAAGTGAAACATTACTTGCTTTTTAATGTTGCAGCAGTTTAATAGAGGTAAAATGTACATAAAGGGAGGTCAAAATAACTATTACTTTGTCATAGAAAAAAAATCCTAAAGTGCCCCTTAACGGAGATATCGAGCCCTAAAAAAGTACCTAGCGATTTACCTTATTGGCTCTAGGTTTTGAACCGACTTGTATAATTTAATAAAATTTTAACATTCCAGAGAAGTCATAAAAACTCATTAAAGGATACTACAGTAAATGTTTTGGATCATCAGAGAAGTCAAAAACGGACACTCGTTGGGACTAATTTTTGACATACGTCATTTTACAGAACTCAAAACTGATTTTTTAAATACTTTGGTCATCCCTCTTCAAAAAAGGTACTCTTAATTTATTTCGATAAAACTGGCGGTTTTCGAGATAAATCGGTTTTTATGCGAAAAACTCAAAAATTACTAATGTTAAACATAAACAGGTAAAAATAAAATACGCAGGTTGTGTTGATGTGCTTTTAATTTATGGGGAAGCCCTATATCATTCTTCGGAGGCAAGAAGATGTTATGCTGAAACATTTCCAGCTCGAACATTGTCAAGTTCAAAAACATTTCAAAGGGTTGATCGAGGCTCAATTAATTTTCAATGTTATTAAAATGCAAAAATAGTAACACCGTTTAAATGTTATTTTAGCAAATATTCAATATGGGCTCCACGTACTTCAATATATTTTCTTATTCTTAGAATATTTTCCTGCTACACTGCAAATAATATTCCGGCATGAGTTGAAGTATAGAATTTTTAGGGGGTAGTGGACGCCCGTGAAAAATTAAATTTTGCTGCGTAAAAAAAATATCTTAACTGAGTAATTAAAATTGCAATTAATTTCGCGCCAGTGAAATCAAGAATTTTTGGCGCAATACCAAATCCTGGCAACACCCTGTAAGGTACCTCAGTTCAGACTTACCTAATGATTGTCCTAATGCTGACTGGAGTTTACCTATACGCTAGCTCATCTCAGGGTAGATTCGTTGTTTTTATATTTTTCCACTATTTTTAATATATTGCCTGTGTAAGTTTTATAAATGTCTAAATCGGGAAAACGGCGCCACCAAATTTTACTTTAGAATGAGCCCTAATGATTATACTACGAGCAATTGTAGTAAAAAAAACTTGGCAAAGAATAAATATTTAATATGTCATATCCGGGTAAATAAATCGCAGAGTCTAAGTACTTAAAAGTATCCTAATTTAAAATTATAGGAAATAAAACCAATTAAATAGAGGCCAATACATTTATTCCTCACGGTATACCCCTTCCCAGATAATAAGTACAACCCCTAGAAAAAGTTATCACCAGCGTGAATTATTGCAAGCTCCTCTAATGGGGCTATCTGATAGAATTGCGATTACAAATAGTAAATTGCAATAAATAAACCTTGTTGACTTAGTCGAAAGTTATTGTCTTTCTATGACGTAGCAAAATGTGAATATTAAAACAAAATAATAGTAAATTAAACTTGACAGTGTCCTGCACAGTGAACGGCAAACCGATCCAAAAGTAAACCAATCAACTACAATTGGAAGGTTTACGTCGACATAGCCTAGTTATAGAAGAAAAGAACACACTCTATTTTAAACTAGCCTATGAAGTTCCATAAGCCCAACAATGCAGGAGACTATCAACTTTGCAGTAGTAAAAAAATAAGCAATATCAAAAAAAGTACAAAAATATCCGCAAAGAGAAAGAATTAGAAAATTGATAATGAAAGAGATAGTGACAGTTAACAAAAATATAAGCAATAGAAAGTTGCACAAAAAAAATAATAGATAATTACAAAAATTAGATCATAGAAATCAACTGTCGCTCAAGTGGTTAAAATCTTGACAAAATTTTACTGAAAAGTTTGTTACAATTTTATACATAATAATTAGTTTCCAAAATATTCAATTATTAAGCAATTGAAATTTTCAATAAATGTATCATTATAATATTTATTATTTTAAACAATAATTAAATGGGTACTTGGCCACTCTAGGACTCTAAAACAGAACCATAAAAAAACCTCAATTACAGTAAAGTATCGCAAAAATAAAACATTTAAATTTGAGATTATAGCGCAACGAAGTCGACTGCGTTTCACCTTACATAGTTTACTGGTTCGCCGCAAATATTATATGATATGGTAAATTACCAAAAGATAAATATCATTAGAAAAAAATATTAAAGTCCTGTTAGCCCTCTAGGTAATCGAACAAAAAACTGTGTTTAGATAACTAAACGATTCAAAATACAGGTTTAATACCCATTAGGCTTAACCATCAGAAACTCTTGTGTACATACTTTGGCTAAAATTAGGCACTTAGCTGAATCACTTTCAAACAGGTGGTTAAACAAGGCCTGTGACATAGACGGCTTCCCCAGAAAGGACGTTGACCTGGCTCAATATGGAGATTGTCCCCTTCAGAGGCTCACAATCCTAGAAGTGCAGCACGAAAACCCAAACTGTACATTATAAAATTCCATCCAAAAAAAAAGAAAGACTGAAGAAATCCAGAGACACTGTATATTGTAACTATTCCAAAAACATACTATAGTTTTCCCAAAGACCCTAAAATAAAGAAATAAAAATTCCTACTCAATCAGTCGTACAAAAGGCCTACGCAAAGCCTAGCTAAATTTTGCTTAAACACAAAAACTGATTGTTTCAAAAGAAATATGTACATACCTCGAACTCAAGAAAATGGTGGCTTCTGATAACTGATAAACCGTTGTTTCTGGCTGGCTGAAGAAAAATAATCGCCAAACTGGCTGTAGAGTGAAACGACCAAAATCACCAAAAATTGTTTGCACCCCGACTTGGTTTTGTTACTTTAATCGGCCATTTATGACCAAGTCCCTTAACTTGGGAAAGTAGTAAAACTAAAACCACTTCTTCACGCTCTTGCGTCAGATAGCCAAAAGAGAACGATTTCTCTCAAATCACTAGCACATTTCTTCCAACGGAAGTTACCAAAAAAACTTAATAAAAACGTCCATCAAAAATCTGTCAAAAAAAAATAACCTTAATCTCGTAGCGATAATCTCGAACCCTTGAAATTTATCATACAATTTGAACTACTTCCGGAAAATATATGCAAAAATTCTTCTATCTCAATTTTAAACTGGCCAGTACTGAAATCAGACAGAGACAACCAATATCTTAATAATCTAACCTGCCTCGTCCTACAAAATGAATACTCAATAACAAATTACTTAATGGGTTCGAAATATTGAAAAATTAAATCCAATTAGTTCGAATTAGTTCGAGATAGTTCGAGGGTCTAATTTACAATATTATAATTACCAAAAATTCTAACTAGTAAAGTAAAGGAGAAATATTCAACTAATAAACTAAAAACAACATAATGAAAAAAGTCAATACCATCTCATTTTAAATTTAGCATTTCGATAATATTCAACTGATGTGCCATCTTATAGGCAACCCTAAAAACTTTCACGCAATTCAGTGGACCTGATTATCTCAAACAGCTGATATGTGACAATAAACAAATATTTTCCGAAAAAGGAAAATCAAATAATAATCACAAGAAAGCAAATAATCCTATTTATATTTATCCAAACATTAAGAACACGCTTTTCGCAATATGTGATACATTGTCTCGAGGTACCTACTGAAATTTATAAATTACAGAAATATGTTAAGTTTCGATGTCAATCAAAATTTCAAAATGTAAACAAAAGGAATGATCTGAATATAGATGAAACCAATATTCATGAATGAAAAACAAAAGGTAATCATTAGTTTTATAGTAGAAAACATCGTTTACTGTAAATTTATTTACAAAACAAAAATCTATTTATTACTTTAGTAATCTGAACCTATAATTTAATGTAGAAAAATGTAAACGAAAATATTTATTACTTAAACCCAATTTTTAACCGTAACAGAGTACGGACTTCGTTAGAATGCTGTGCTATTCTTACTAGTAGTTCTTCTCTAGTATTTACTGGTGTTGAATAAATTAGTTCTTTTAGATGTCCCTAGAAGTTAAAGTCTATAGAATATAGGTCTAGAGATCTTGGTGGCGGCTTTTTATCAGTACAAAAATGTAAATTGTGTGAGTTTATTATGCCATCTCTTGTAAAATCAGGCTCATCGGTAAATAAAATCAGGTTAAAAAAATTTAGATTTAAGGTATGTTGCTCTATAAACCGGTTGGAGTATTGAAGTCTTGCGGAATAATCATTTGGAGACATAGCGTATATTTTTTCACGTATGGGTGAACTAACTATTCTGTTAGAGTTTTATGTACAATCCATTTTGTAACATTGTTTTGTGTCGCGAGTTTATGCTGTTTGAAAGGTCGTCGGTAATATCTTGCAAAATTTGTTCCTCTACGAGAGGATCTCGTGCTCTCATTTTTTACCCATTTCTCTTAAGCTTCGAGCAACCCTTTGAAAGGTTTTTGGACTTGGCAATGTTTGAGCTGAAAGTATTTCAGCATAAAGTCTTCTTGCCTTCAAAGAATTTGACAGCGCTTCATCTTAAATTAAATGCACATCAGCATACTCTGCGTAAGAATATTTTTCCATTTTTTTAAATTATTTTGAAAGTGGTTTTGACAAATTACGTCAGTAGTAATTCATTATGTAGGTATTAACAATAACAATCTGATTTTTACCTGTTTGTGTTCAGCATTAATAATTTTTGAGTTTTTCGCATAAAAACCGATTTATCTTGAAAAGCGCCAGTTTTATCGAAATAAATTAAGAATACCTTTTTTGAAGAGGAGTGGCCAAAGTATTTAAAAAATTTGTTCTCAGCTCTGTAAAATGACACCTGTAAAAAATTAGGCCCAAGTGTGGTTGCAAGTCCGTTCCTGACTTTTGTGATGCTCTAAAACATCCAGTATAGTATAGTTTAATGAGTCCTTATGGCTTCTATAAATAATATAAATTTTATTAAATTATAGAAGTCTGTTCAAAACTTAGGGCCGATAAGGTAAAATGCTGACTACCGCTGTAAGACACTTTAAGAATTTTTGTGCAATAACAAATTAGGGTTATTTTGAGCCTCCCTGTATACCCACGAGAAATTAGGACGTACTTACCGAACACCCTGTATATTCCGCCTTGTGAAAGCTTTTTCCAGAATACATCTAGTATTATAGTTGAAGATACAGACAAGTCGTTTCTTACTTCAATGTTTCTTGCTATAGACTAGTTTATTAGCGAAACTAATAAATTTTTAATTAGTATACAGACAGTCCTCGACTTACGTCGTTTCGAGTTACGTCGAACAATATTTGATACTGTTCCTGTCGCGAGGCCAACGTCTGTGGGCGGACAAGGGTGCGGCGGCGGCGAGCGGGGATTACCCCGCACACGTTGACGAATTTCTCTAGTTAGTTTATGGACAACGGACAATCGAGACGTAATACATTCGTTTTTTTTTGCATCTTTGACAGTTTTTGTTAATACATATTTAAGTGAATTGAAATCTTATTATGCCACCTAAACAAGAGAGTAATACTAAAGTGAAAAAGAGAGTAAGAAAGACAATGGAGGTTAAATCTAAGATTTTAAAACTCAAAGATCGCGGTTGTTCGACTTCATCTATTGGAGGAGAACTTAATTTATCACGCACGACTGTACAGAGAATATTGAAAGATAGAGAAAAACTTCTAACAGCTCTACCTTCCGTCTCTTTAAACAGCACTATTATACGAAAAATGAATGCTTTAATTTGTGAAATGGAAAAACTCTTGTACACTTGGATTCAAAATCAAACTCAGCGACGGGTTCCTCTTAGTTTGGCTATTATTCAAAATAAGGCACTCAGTATCATCAACATACTGCAAAATAAACGTGGCGAGAATAATAGTGAAGAAACCAAATCTTTTTCTGCCAGTCGTGGATGGTTCATGCGCTTTAAAACGAGATATTCGTTGCATAACATTCGAGTGCAAGGAGAAGCTTTAGTGCTGATCATGTGGCTGCTCAGAGTTTTCCTGGAATATTAAAGGAAATTATCGAAAGTGGAGACTATTCGCCTAAACAAATTTTTAACGTGGACGAAACTGGTTTATTTTGGAAAAAAATGCTTTCTCGCACTTTTATATCGCAGAAAGAGAAGACTATGCCTGGGTTTAAAGCGGCTAAAGATCGTTTGATGTTGTAATTGGGTTCGAATGTTGAAGGTGATCTCAAATTGAAACCCCTTTTGGTTTATAGGTCTGACAATCCGCGAGCTCTTAAAAATTACGTCAAAAATACTCTTCCAGTCATATGGAAGGCTAATCCAAAGGCATGAGTTACAGCAGTACTTTTTGAAGAATGGTTTACTAAGCATTTCATACCTAAAGTGAAACAGTACTGTTTAAACAATAATTTGGCTTATGAAGCTTTACTTATTTTGGACAATGCTCCCGGCCATCCTGTGCGTATTGCCGATATCGATCCTCAAATCAAAGTTTTGTTTCTGCCTCCAAACACGACTTCGTTGTTGCAGCCCATGGATCTAGGAGTTGTTGCTTCTTTTAAGGCCTATTATCTCAGGACAACTTTTTCGCAGGCTATAAAGGCTAATGAAAAAGATGGCATAGAGCTGAGAGATTTTTGGAAAAGTTATAATAATGCGTAAAAAATATTGCTGCTTCATAGGAAGAGGTAAAACCCAACAATTTAAAAGGAGTTTGGAAAAAGTTATGTCCACATTTTTTTAAGCCATCTGAAAGTTCTTCATCTACAGAACAACCAGATATCGATGAGATTACAACTGACATTGTTCATTTGACTAACCGTTTGCCTGACATTGCAGTTACTGCATGCTCACATTCGCAAGAACTGACTAATGAAGATATTATTGAATTAGAGGCCCAAGTATAAGAGGAAGCAATCGAGTCACAAGAAATAGCATCTTCTATTTGTAACGCTGGCAAAGAACTTACACTAAAAAAACTTTCCGCAGCCTTTGCAAATTTGGAGAATGCCATGAAAAAGAGAAAGAAGCGAAGCAATCTAGAATTGATAGTTTCTTTAAGCTGACAATTAAAGTTTTATTATTATTATTAAAGTACATACACACATATACCAAAAATAACTACCAATTTCATAAGTACATAATTATTTTAAGAACTTACTTTTGATAATAAAGCATATATTTTGATATGAATGCAGTTTTTTTTTGAGTCCTTGTGTAACCTAATCCTTCAGTTTTACATGTAAACATATGAAAAATATATCTCGACTTACGTCGTTTCAATTTACGTCGCGTATTTCGAGAACCTAACATACCGTAAGTACGAGGACTGCCTGTATTTCATGAATAACTCGCTACAATTTATTGATCAAACAAAAAACCTCTTTTTACTGATCAACGCAGAACTAGTTTTCTTTAATATCGAGAGCCTCTTTTTACATCGATACCAATAAAAAAATCACTGCAAATAAATAATTATTCAGTGAATCACCTTTAGACAATAATCAAAAAATTGAGCTCCATTTCGAGGTTGCATAGATTTTTCAGTATAATAATGAAATTTATCAGCAGAAACATTGATTTCCGATGGGCACAACAATTTCACCTTATTATCGGAAACTTTCATGGCTCATTTCGCAAAATCAATCTTTAATTCAAACAACCCAAAATAAGTTTTTATTGGAAAAGATAAGTAGGCGATGTGGATTGTTTTTATTTGGGATGGTGAAGAGAGGAATGTGGATCAGTTTTTATGCTTCCTAAACTTATTTAATAATAAAGTCCAATTTACAGTGAAAAAGGACAAAATAATGAAATTTGCTTTTTTGGATATCAGTATCAGAAAAATAAACAATCATTTATAAATCGACATTTGTAGAAAATCCATAACTACGGATACAATTATACATCATATATTAAACTAGTCTTTGCAGATAAAATTACCTTCCTTCCACAGTTTAATCCATAAACTTACCACTTTTCCATTAAGTAAAGGAAACTTTGATAAACAGTTCTGCACTGTTAAACAAATAACAAAAAAATAAAGGTTACAAGGGAAGCATAATCGGCAGTCAGCTAAAGAAAAATAAAACAAAACAGTTAAGAGAAGAATTTTATAGCGTTAACAATCCACAAGAAGACAACTTTCAATTTGTAAATTATACACCGCAACTTAGTCATAAAATTTATAATTGATTAAATAATTTAGATCGTAAAACTATATGTAAAAATAAAATAAATATGTGTAAGTTATTAATTAACAATAAGAATAAAATAAATAAATTAAATAATGCAGAAGTTTACAGGAATATTCTGCGGGAATTTTGTCGATCGATTATGTTAAAACAATAATTAGGAATAATCTGAAAATTTGAGAGTGTACTAACGTGCATAGGCGACAGCTAGCTAAAATATTTTCAAGATGGCGGCACTTCCAGTTATACCGAAAGTAGATGTCAACTTGCTTATCATAAATAGAACACCCTATATATTATTACATTTTTGGTTTCTACGTAAAACTGTAGACATATGCATAATATTTTATACTTAAGTCTCACCGTTTTGGACATATTTTGATATTAAAATGACGTTTGCGCACCAAAACTTAACTATAAATTTTTCCTTTGTTCTTAATAAATTAAAGTAACAAAAATTATTTGAATAAATATTCTAATTGACGCCCTTGAACTTCCAAACATTTTTCACACCTGAGCAGGAACTCTTCATGGGTGGCTCTTCTTATTGACTGAGAATTAAGTTCTTCAAATGCTATTCTGACGCGCTGCATGGAATCTTCCATAGTGGTTCATGCGGTGTTGTATATTTTATTTTTGATTGTCCCCCAAATAAAAAAATCAAGTACTGTTAGGTCGGAGGAGCGAGGTAGTCAAAGATGTGGCTCATTAGTGGCTATCCATTAATCATTAAACAAGTTTTGCAGATGATTGTTAACTAAATGACAATTATAGAAAGGCGTCTCATCATGTTGATAAACTAAATCTCTATGATCAGCTAGCGACAAGTTATCTAAATAGTTCACTTCCAAATTTATCAAGAGAGAAGGGGAGTTCACCTATAAGTTAAAAAACGTATTTTGTATCTGGAAGTCTTCAAAAATGGCTAACTTAAGATTCAGATTATTTTGGTAAAATTCTAGGGCGACG
The DNA here is from genome assembly GCA_034092305.1 of Diaprepes abbreviatus. Lineage (NCBI taxonomy): Eukaryota > Metazoa > Arthropoda > Insecta > Coleoptera > Curculionidae > Diaprepes > Diaprepes abbreviatus. The sequence continues at coordinate 1,353,164 of JASJET010000026.1, forward strand.
ACGCCTTTATTTCTTATAGCATAATACACGATAATCTGCCAAGAATCTTGAAAATTTATTTCGCTAAATGGATGTACGTTTGAGTCGCTCCAATAGTGAGAAATGGGTCGATTAAACAATCCTTTTTCTGTGAATTTGGCTTCGTCCGACCAAATAATATTATCCAAAAAAAAAACAGCATTTTCATGTGACCGAAGTAAAATAAATTGACAGAACTCTATTCTTTGTGAAAAATCAGTGCCTTTTAAATATTGTACTATGGAATATATATAGGGATGAAAATTGTGTTTGCATAAAATCCTTATAATGGATGTTTGAGATAATCCAGACTCTAATGCTACTTGCCTTGTAGATATTGTCGGATATGCAGCGAAATATCATAAATTGTGGTGTCAATATTTTCATTATTAACAACTGGTTTATTTATATTTCTTTTTGCTTTTACGGATCCAAAGTTCTTGAAATTTTCTATAATCCTTTTAACAGTTGGTGGTGTTGGTTTCTGTTTCTGCTGACGTCGGATCGCGAATGTATCGCATGTTCTTGAAATAATTCTATCACAGTCTCCATAAATAATAAATAAGTTTAAATAATCTTCGTGCATGTAATTTAATCGCCCCGGAATGATTATTATTAATAAATGTCAAATGGCAAGAAATAATGGCAATTCTGTAGGGTTCGATTATTTTATTTTCGCCACGCCTCGCCGTCATGAAAAAATTGACTTTTGACGATTTTTTAAATATAAGTTTTATTCTTCTTTTTTGACCACTCTGTACTAATAATTTTCAAAATATCATAAAAGACTACTAAAGTCGATCTTCGTCTACGAGAAAACTAACCCAAATTAAATAATAAAGATTTTCTTATAGGAAAAATTTATAGTTAAGTTTTGGTCCGCGAACGTCATTCATGACATAAAAATTTAAATATGTCCAAAACGGTGAGACGTAAGTATAAAATATTATACATAAAACATGTCTAGAATTTTACGCAGAAATCAATAATAAAATAATATATAGGATGTTCTATTTAAAATAAGCAAGTATAGCCGGAATTGCAGCCATTTGAAAAAATTTTAGCCGGCTGTCCCTCAAGCACGTTAGTACACTGTCAAATTTTTAGGTTCTTCCTAACTATAGTTTTCCCCTAATCGATCGATAAAATCTCCGGAGAATCACCCTGTATATAAATTTCAAAAAATTTCTTTAACTCTAGTATTAAATGTACAGAAGGCGAAACATGTGTAGAGTTTATTTCTATTCTACTACTCAAACATTAAACAGCAAACATTGTTTTATTTACAATTATTTGAGAAATGTTTCATAAGGAATTAACTACAGAATCTATATAGTGTATTATTTTTAATTATTCAGATTTCCGATCGGGCCGCACTGTGATCAATTTCCGTAAGTGAGTGGTACTTAAATCATTATGTGAAGAAAATAGTGCAGGTCGATGTGCCATTATCTAATTTATTTTGTGGTGCATTATCAATTCTTGGTAGATATACTCGTATAGCTCCAAAGTTAACAAGTAACATAGTATTTTTCGCACATATTAGAACTAAATCTTTGAGCGGTTATGTGTGAACTTATTATAAAATAAAATGTTTGGAAAAAAATTGAACCCAGTTCTAAAAAAGCGCTAATAAGCGGAAAATAACAATATAAATTTTTATATAAAATTGAAATTTTTGAAGTCGGCGCTAAACTAATACCTCCAAATGTGATTCGCATAAAATATTGAGAAAGACTTTATTTGTGATTGCTTTCTTACCATAGCTTGTATGTATCTCGTGTTATAGTCCAGTGTACCACGGTAAAAATAGGGTATTACCTGATACTCCATGGAAATTAGATCAAAATAGAGCTGTTTTGTTTACAAAAATGTAACATTGTTTTTTTTTTGCTGGAATGTGTTCATTTTGCCATCCTATAAAACACATCTCGATCGTAACTCTAAAAGACCTGTGCAAAAAAAAATGGCGGACCAAAAATGGTCACGATTTTTGGTTTTTTGAGTTTATCTCGAAAAGTAAAAGTTGTATGGAAAAATGTTTCAAACAAAAGTTGTAGAGAACTAAACAACCTATCGACTCATATTTCATATTCATAAGTTATAGGTGGCGCCACTAGTTATCGAGATATATTTTTTGCGACAAAATTTAAGGTTTTTGTTTTCTTTTAAATAAAGACATTTATTAACAAATTACCGATTTAAAATTTAACATAAATATAGATATTATTATTCTAAAAAATATATGTCAAATCCGGAATCTGTGAGTTTTCTATTTTCTGAGAAATTCGATGTCAAATCTGAAAATTCAATATTAATTTTCCGCTTTCCTAATTAAAAATTGCGATAAATTTTCACCGAATGGAGATAATTTTTTTGATGCATGCATTGGATTTAGATGTATCATTTCTGATCTCAAAAAAAAATTAATTTTGGATGAAAAAAATATTTTTTTTTCAAAAATTCATAATGGCGTGGCAAATGAATATTAAGGGCTCAAATTTGCAGAAGATGCTTTTAAATACTTGTGCTTTACCTGTGATTTTTGGATCCAAGAAATACACTTCCATACAATCTATGAACCTTCGAAAATTGAACCTAATCGAAAATAGCAGCTGCATGCCGCTGTCGGCGGGTTGCCATAGTTCAGGCTCATTATTCATTGGCGCTTCAAGGAAACTTATGCATCACAAGTAAAATTTATAAAATTGATGTTATTTTATTAATTTATATGATAGTAACAATTTGTTTAGTCAAATTCATTATCAGTTTGTTTATTAACAAAATTTTTACAAAAAATTATAGAGAAAATCATTCAAATATTCAACTATATATTACATATTCTACTATTTTATTCCTTTATATTATTATTATCTAACAGTTTATTAACAAAATTTGTACAAAAAATTATAGAGAAAGTCATACAAATATTCAATTATATATTACATATTATACTGTTTTTTTTTCTTTATATTATTATTACATAATAGTTTATTAACAAATATTTTTAAGAAAATTTCTATAAGCAAATCATATAAATATTTAATAATACATTAATAGTTTATTAACAAAACTATGCTCTTTAATTTTATAAGTTTGTATTAGGACAAATTAATTACTTTGGCCGCTAATTATTTTCGTATTTTTGGCGCGCTAGAAGCAGATGTATAAACCGGATGTACAGGGTGAGTCAACGATTGGATGAAGTAGGTTTGTGCCTTTTCGGTGAAATTAACAAAGAAACTATATTTATTGTTTGATACAGTTTATTTTTACGCAGATTTTAAAAATATTTAGGACTCTACAGGGTGAGCCAAAAAACTAGGACAGCATAAAGTTGTATTTTTTTAAATAGAACACCCTATATACGAATCGTATTTTCGATTTAGCTTATAATTTTAAATCTTTTTTATTAAGGGTTTACTATAACAAAACTTTATAGTTTCTGAGATAATTAAGTTTAAAGAAAAAAAGTCACATTTTCAAGCATCAATTCAATCCTAAATAACGTTTTCAATTTTGTGACAAATATATTCAAATTTGGAATTTAGCAAAGCCAAGGACAAGTTAATATAATTTTTACCTAATATTTGCAATAAAAGCTACAGGGTGTTGAACACATCGGCTCAAATTTGAACAAGTTTTAATGAATAAATATCTTTTTTTTTAAATGGTACACCCTGTATATTTTCATGTTACTTAATAGAGTAATAAAAACCCTAAAAGTTTTGTTCAATATATCCTATACCTATTTATAATAGTTTTTGAGATATTTCAGTTTTTCTTATTTTCCATACTTTTTTACAGAAATAGTCTTCATTATCATAGTAGCCATGGCAAAAACAATGTAAAAGAACATTTTTCTGTGTGTCAAATTTATAACCGCAATCGCTTCTTTTGGTTTTTATGTAGTGTAGTTTGTTTTTTTTTTGCATTCATTTTATATTGTAAAATACATTTTCCAAAGAATGAGTCAATAGATATGATTTATACAATAGGAGAGGCTCAAAAAAATTGCCTTCTTGCTCAAAGAATTTACAAAATGAAGTATTCTGATCGACGCCAGCCTAATACCATACTTTTCAAAACTTAATGCAAAGATTTGATTCTTCTGGTACTGTTGATTATCCAAAACGTAAAGTGATCAACAAACCAGTAACTAATGAAGAAAAAGAACTACAAGTATTGTTAAATGTTCAGGAAAATCCTTATATTGGTAGCCGTCAGTTAGCAGCATTATGTGAAACATCACAATCCACCGCTAATCGTACTACCAAGAAATATATGTATCATCCATATCACATGGAATTACACCAAGAATTGCATGGACAGGATTTTGAAAGTCGTGTAAACTTGTGTCGCACAATAAATGTGGAGATTCAATTAAATCAAAATTTATTATGCAAGGTAATGTTTAGTGATGAAGCTACTTTTAGAAGTAACGGTGCCGTAAATAGACGCAACATTCATTATTATGCCACAGAAAACCCATTTTGGATTAGAGAGGTGCAAGAAGAACTACGCCAACTGCTTCAAGGTCTCGATAGGGATGAGCTCGACAGTATGTGGGTCCAGCACGATGGTGCGCCTCCGCATTACCATCGTGAAGTTCGTGCGTTTTTGGACCAACGATATCCGCAAAAATGGATTGGACGTGGGGTTTCATTGAGTGGCCACCAAGGTCTTGCGACATCATCCCATTAGATTTCTTCCTATGGGGTTATATTAAAAATAAGGTGTATGTTAATCCACCAACAACACTGGAAGATATGCGAAACAGGATTAGGGATACCTGTAGAACAATAACGCCACTAATTTTGTCAAGGGTCCGAGAAAATCTGCAAAAAAGACTAAATTTGTACATTGCACAAGAGGGTCGTTTATTCGAACACTTATTAAAAAGAAATAATTAATCTCAGTATTTAATAGGTAATTTTTTTGTTTCAATTTAGTGTAAAAGTAAATATGTATTTGCCTTGTCGTTATTGTTGTGTTAATTTTTTCACATTATGTTTAATTAAACTATTGCCGTTGTAATATAACGAATAATGTATTTCATCATATTTAGCCACATTCTGTTTGTTTCTGTAGTTTCTTTTTATTATTTTACATGGCTACTATGATAATGAAGACTATTTCTGTAAAAAAGTATGGAAAATAATAAAAACTGAAATATCTCAAAAACTATTATAAATAGGTATAGGATATATTGAACAAAACTTTTAGGGTTTTTATTACTCTATTAAATAACATACAAAATATACAGGGTGTACCATTTAAAAAAAAAATATTTATTCATTTAAACTTGTTCAAATTTGAGTCGATGTGTTCAACATCCTGTAGCTTTTATTGCAAATATTAGGTAAAAATTATTTTAACTTGTCCTTGGTCTTGCTAAATTCCAAATTTGAATATATTTGTCACAAAATTGAAAACGTTATTTAGGATTGAATTGATGCTTGAAAATGTGACTTTTTTTTTAAACTTAATTATCTCAGAAACTATAAAGTTTTGTTATAGTAAACCCTTAATAAAAAAGATTTAAAATTATAAGCTAAATCGAAAATACGATTCGTATATAGGGTGTTCTATTTAAAAAAATACAACTTTATGCTGTCCTAGTTTTTTGGCTCACCCTGTAGAGTCCTAAATATTTTTAAAATCTGCATAAAAATAAACTGTATCAAACAATAAATATAGTTTCTTTGTTAATTTCACCGAAAAGGCACAAACCTACTTCATCCAATCGTTGACTCACCCTGTATGTATGACTGTGATGACTGTGGTTGTTCTGCGCAGCATTCATTTTGGAGCAATTCGGAGTTGTGACATTCTCTCTTTTACGTAGCAAAACGTGACCAGCAGTTATTTTTTTATTTAATATAAAGAAACAAGAGTTTTAATTTTCTAAAATAAAGTAATAATAATATAAAGGAAAAGGACAGTAGAATATGTAATATATAACTGAATATTTATATGATTTTCTCTATAATTTTTTGGAAAAATTTTGTTAATAAACAAATTAATAATTAATACGACTAAACAAATTTTTACTATCATCTAAATCCATTAAAAAAATTTTGTCTCCATCCGGTGAAAAGTTATCGCTATTTTTCTGGTGCAAAAATTGGTTTTTGAAAATTTCCCGGCCCAAGATTTAATTTTTTTTTTAAACAATACCTATATTTGTCTTAAATTTTAAATCGGTAATTTGTTAATAAATGTTTTTTTTTTTTAAATTAAAACCGTAAATTTTGTCGTATAAAAATATATCTCGATAACTAGTTCCGCCACCTGTAACTTATATTATATGAATCGATAGGTTTTTTAATTCTCTACAACATTTTTCGATACAACTTTTACTTTTCACGATAAACTGAAGAAACCAAAAATCGAGATATGTTTTATAGGATGCCGAAATGAACACATTATAGCAAAAGAACTAATGTTACATTTTTGTTATTGACGAAAGTTTTTTTTCCATGGAGTATGATAATTCTTTTGGATTACACCGATTTTGACAAAAATATGTAATTAAGTTAATTTTATCCTCCTCTTCAAAAGTTATACATTTCCGATGTGCCATTTTTGTGCTTTGGGGGTGAAAACTACCCCTTCTGACAAAAAATGTTAAAACCATAAATTTAAGCGTTACATAGACTGAAATCATGTTAAAAAATGGGAAATAAACATTCTTTCATGTTCTTGAATATAATTTATCATATATTATAACGTTTCAACTCTTAAAAACAAGTCCTTACGAAAAATAGGAAGACATTAGTTTTGAAGAGCTTGAAACGCTTTAATGGTGCATTTCGAATGAATTAAAATCCCTAAAATTACTTACAATGAAAAACTTGGAAATTATGAAATGAGCCAGGGTACAAATAACACTAGTATGTACCTTATATACAGGATATCTCAAGGTGACTGTCTATTAGAATATTTCGGAAAGTAATTCGATTTCAATGCTTACAAATTTGTATAATGGAATTTTCGGTGACGCTCGCATCAGATGAACTAACAGCGCTCTTGTGCAACTTTTGGTTATACTGGAAGTTATCCAAAACTAACCTAATTTAAATGGATCACCCTATATATTATATTTTTTTGTATTCTTTTCTTTATTTTCGATAACTTTTACTCAAAACTTTGTTATCGGTTTTTAGGGAAAAAATATTTTGTCCAAATTTTGACCTTTAACGGGGGTCGCATAAAATTGAATATCATTTTAAAAATAAATTAGTGAAATTCAAAATTTCAATTGCGGCTTTAAATATTTTTGGACCCGACAATGAATTGTTAAAAAATTACATTTTAGATACAGGAAAGTGGAAAATTAACAAATGTTGAACTCTATCAAAAAATTTTAAAAAATTTAACTTTGTCAAATAGATACTACCTTGTTGATTCTTTCAGTAGATAGGCAAGGATATTCTCTGTCTGTCCATATAAGGGTCCACATACCTGGCTAAAACAGTTTTCAACTTATTTATGATTTTTCGCAAAATCTTCCAAATATCAAGCAGTTTTAGTGATTTTTGGCAAGAAGGCCATGATAAACAAACTATGTTTCTATCTTGAGGTGTGTCACTGTGCATTGTAATTAATTATTTTTTGACTTATGATTCTATTGCACAATATAGAATTATATATATATATATATATATATATATATATATATATATATATATATATATATATATAAATATATATATATATATATATATATATATATATATATATATATATATATATATATATATATATATATATATTGCTTATTTTACGACAAAGTATTAAATTTCAGATTTAATATTGCCTCAAACTTAAATAAATTAAACCATCTAAATAATACGGCATACAGTGCTAAAACTACAATTCCTCAATTGCCGAAACGGGGAAACCCAGACATTAAACAGCATTGTGGCGGTACTTTGACTCGATGCTTCTCCGAATTCAGAACGCGACGTCACCACTGCTGTAAAAGCGAAAAGTCAACTGTAAAATTAAGGACATTACGGATTGCTCTTCTTGAGATAGCTCTCGGGGGCCATGGTGACTGTTCTATTTTTTAGGTAACTCGTGATTCTTAAAGTTGTTTGTTTTCGAGAGCATAACATAATACAGAAAATAAAGATCGTGCACGTGTCTTAATTCCTGACATTGATACCGTCGATAAAAAGGCGAGGTTAGCGACGTGTACGAGTTACTTAACCTATGCGTCCTGACTTAAAAATAATTACCAGAATGTGACAAAGTGGGGAACCTATTATTGACATTGCGACTAATAGTCAGCTTTATGCTGGCTATAAAATTATGAAAATTTCGATCTTGACAAGTAAACTCGAACGTGACAGTGGAGAGTAAAATAATTCCGAACTTGACTTGCGAAAAACAGCTCTGAATTAAAAAACTAAATAAAAAGTTAACTAATAGTCAAGGATGAGTGTAAGACTCACCTTTTCCTAAATAACTCATTCCCTAGAAGTGTTCCCAAACAAAATTAAAACAATTAATATTCGTTAACTCTGAGCTTTACTCATTTTCCTATTCCGGTGAACGACAAGAAAGATGAGGCGGCTAGAGTTTTCATTCTAGTCGGGAGGTTTGGCGGAACTTCACCGACAATCCCTGATTTGCGTTAAAGCTGTTTTACATAAATAATTGGTAATGCGAAAATTCTTAAAATAAATTAATTCCGACGGAAACGAACATCAATGTTTTCTGAAGGATAGCATTAATTCAATAAACCCGTTAAATGAATAAATAGGTCCATATTCTCGGAGATGAATACAAAAATACCAAATAATAGTGAGGTGCGTTGATGTTTGTAGTTGGGGACCCTTGAAAAAAATCAACTAAAATTAGATAAATCAGAATCGTTAATACAACATGGAATCCAAAAATGGACTTGATTGTTATTGGAGTTTTAAAATTAAAAAATAAAACACTCATACACACTCATTTCGTTAAAACTATTACTAATATCTGTATCTCAGTAATCTCAAATATTTCCCAAGATGATTGTTTTTGAAGATATTCTAAATAAAGAGTGAAGTAAAGTAAAAGCCGACTAATTTTCTGACGTTTCACTCTACATAGTAAGCTTCTTTAAAGTTACGGTATGTGTATTTTTCATCTAAAAAATTACAAATTCTTTTATATACATGAATGACAGTTAGTCTTTTATATACCTATTACATTTATATTTTTTAGTTAATATTTAAAATTAATAAAAATAAACAGATTTTATAACAGTCTTAAAATCAAAACAAAACAATACAAAGGTTAAAACAGTGAAACTATAAAATAGTACATACCCTGAAAATAGCTTTGCAAATTTGTTAAAAATAAATTCAATTATTACAACTTGGTATGTAATTGATATGGGTGGATCATTTTTTATAAACAGCAAAAAATAGATTATACCAAGTTGTAATAATTGAATTTATTTTAACACACGTGCAAAGCTACATCCAGTGTATGTACTGTTTTATAGTTTTACTGTTTTAACCTTTGTATCGTTTTGTTTTAATTTTAACACTGTTATAAAATCTGTTTATTTTTATTACCTTTAAATATTAACTTAAAAATATAAATGTAATAGGTATATAAAACAATTACTGTGATATATATTTATAAAAAAAAACTGTAATTTTGTAGAAGATATATACAGATAAATATACCATAACTTGGAAGAAGCTCATTATGTAGAGCGAAACGTAAGAAAAACTGTGGTCTTTTAATCTTCAAATAAGAAAACCTAAACCCAAGAAATTATTACAGAAAAATATTAACAAAGGGTTAAGATACAAAATAATATATATATATATATATATATATATATATATATATATATATATATATATATATATTGTGACGATTATATGGTGTATGGTCGCGCTCGGCTCGCCGAACGAACCCTATTTAACGCTATACGCACCCGCACAAAATTTACCCGGTTAAAAAAAAATAATTTAATTTTGTAGAAAACTTATTTATTATTATTTTTTTTTCAAGAATTTTTTAAAATTTTCAAAATGAATTGTCAAAATTAATCAAAAATACCTATTGTTTGTTTGTTGGGTGCCAGGTAAAAAGGAATTATAAGAATTTACAATTATTTCTTGCCAAATTTTGAAAATATTTTAATTTCTCAAATTTTTTATATTCAAAATGTTCTATATATATATATATATATATATATATATATATATATATATATATATATATATATATATATATATATATATATATATATATGCGTTCACTGTTTCGCATTTTACTTCACCTACATACGGAGTTGCATATAGTTGTACGTTTGCTGAATGTGATTTCAGCACTGCAACCGCATAATGTGGTTATAACCACTACTAATGCATCTCACACGGAGGAATCCGTGAAAGCCGTATAAACATACATAAGCCATCCGACGAGAGGTCGGTGAAGCCGCGTTCAGTTTTTGCATGCTTCCTTCCGATCTATCCTTTGCACAGCCAGGTGCATGTCGGTACCCTGACGAGTCTAGTGAGAGACGAAACATGTATCTCTGCCGTATCACTGTGGCGGGGAGGGTAAGCTTTGACTTTCTTCTCGGTATGGTGGTACAGGTAGGCCACCATCTCGATGGTGGTGGAATAGGATAAATTATGTTTCATTACAATTTATTCTAACTGTGCAACCTCTAACACAAAAAGGATATGATGGAGCGAAGTTTACATTCACTGTTTCGCATTCTACTTCATATATATATATATATATATATATATATATATATATATATAAATTTACAATAATGTTTCCTCTTTCTTGTTCAATATGTTTTACACAGTTTTTTATTGAACTTATTTCTCTAAAAAGAAACTAATTCTAGACTTTGACAAAAGAAACAGTTCGAAAATTATCTTCTTGCACCAACATTTTTGGTAGCTCTTGAGTTTTTCTTAATACTATTCCTTATTATCTATTCTATTTTTTACACAAAATACCTTAAAATACACTTAATTCTATTTGATATTTTAATTTACACTATAGTTACTGATTTATTATGAATCAATATTTGATTTTAATCTTTCTGTGTATTGTTTTTATCATGTGACTCAAATCAATATTGGGTTTTATCATTTATCTATACAATATATATATATATATATATATATATATATATATATATATATATATATATATATGTATATATATATATATATATATATATATATATATATATATATTATATTTTCCAGATTCTTGAACCATAGATTATATCCTTTTTTATGTTGTTTTTATTTAACAAAAACTCAAAATAATTTGACGTTTCGCCCTTTATTTAAGACATTTTCAAAAATTTTTTGTTTTATCTATTTATCTTCCTAAAAATAATTTTTATATAATTAAAAACATTCAAACACGAACGTATATACAATTTTAGAAAACAAACACTTTAAAACACTTTTTTAAAAAATATTTAATTTTACCAGTACACACCTTGATATTTGTTTATTTATTAACAATAAAATGCAAATTCTTTATTATCTATTTAGGTACTGAGGATACATGGAATGCGAATGTATTTTAATTTTTATATTTTACAATGTACCAAAAAAAAAACGAAAGAACACATGCATTTGATTTTATTTTTAAGAAGATATTCAATTTTTGATGTTTATTAACAGGATTGAATACTCATTATTTTTGTTTAAATTAGGCTGGTGTAAATGTAGCTCAAATCTCCTATATCCCTTCTGTCGTTAACAGTGTTTCTATCTTTTTAATAATTAACAAAAAAAAAACAGGAATTTATATTTTTAGATTCTTGCATTTTTACGTTTCTTTAATTTTTTAAAAATTCCAAAAATCAGTTCAAAATAGAATCAATTTTTTTTTTCAAATCTAGGCATTTAAACAGGTCAAACTTCTAGAAAATATTGTTAGTTTCTAACTAAAGCTAAATCTCCATATATTGTGTGGAATTTCAGTTGTAAGCCATTGATTTCATTGCTCCTTTTTTTTGAAAAAACGTAACAACAATATTATTTTTATCATAATTTTGTTACTTTTTATACTAAAAGTTTCCTCAAAAAAACATTTTCAATATCATTTAAGCCCTTTAAGAAAGGTTCTCTAAGTTTTTCTCAAAAAAAAACGTCGTTTTTTTGTTATCTAACGTTGAAAGATTCGAATTAAGCCTACGACAGAAAATGACTCGGTTCGTATTGCATCTACAAATATAAAAAAAAAAACAGACGAATTGTTATTTTATAAGCTTTATTGTTACTCCTCATGATTATTTTTTGATAAAACGAACAGTTTTCGAGTTATTTGTGAAAGATTATTTTAAAGCATACATTTATTTTGAAAACTCAACATTTTCACAAAATTTGACACAGCATTTTTTGCTTGAAATATTTCCCGCTATTGATTTCTGTGGTTATTTTGAGTGGACTAATTTCCACCTTCGAAAGAGGTGGTATTCACCCCCAGATTAAAAGCGCACATTGGCACTATATAATATTTGATCCTAGGGCTTTTCACTACTTACTACTTACCGTCAAAATTTCAGGTCAATCAGTCTTATCCGAAAGAATTCGTAGCTAAAACCGTTATACACTGGACTAAAAGAAACAGTTGCCGCACAAACGTCTTTGCCGACTCCGCCGTGTTAGGTCGGTTACCTAGGACAAGGTAATTTCTGCAGACGAAATATAAGCATAAAGTATAAACACAAAAAAGGTAAAAACTTGACAACACTAGCAGATCTGTTATAACAAACAAGCTACAGTTAAACTTTATTATAATTCAAATATTGTAGATTTCATTTTAGTTTTAATACTTTTTCAGTTGAAATGTCCCGGTTTTGAAACTAGACCATCCATTTTTTACATAAAGTTTTTAGTTATATTCACGATATAACATCATATTTATTAAAGAGTACATTTTCTATATTTTTATCGGTTTTTAGGCAACATAAGCACATCCAAAATGCTGCTAGATTTAGTTTTATTATGTTCGGATTGGCAGTGGTGAATGTAATATTATTTGCAATTCTTGTGGCTTATTCCGTAAGTGAAAGCATTTGTTACTATTTACTGGTAAAATAACATAAACCTATTTTGGAAATTATGATGGTTAATACCTGGGACTAGTAATTAAAAGGGGAGGAAAGGTTATACAAATATTGAAATAATTAACAATTTTCAATAATAATATATTTTAAACTTTAACAGGCGGTTGCATATCACTATGAGGATACACTAAATAATTGATTTTTGACATTTTTTTTTGTATAAAAATGCAGTATATAATTCTCCAAATAAATTTCAGTGCGGAAATGATCATTTATAATGTAAAAATTTGTTTAAGACATAAAAATATTTTCGAACATGTAATTTTCTATTTCAATCGCCATGTTAAAAACTTTTACGTAAAGTGTCACATGTATAACATCAAAATATTGGTATATCAAAATTAACGAGCTGCAAAGTTGCCAGATTTATTTATTTTTTTCTACATTCTTTCGTATAAAGTAAAGTAATAAATTATTAACATATAAAATAAATACCGATAATGGCACATAAAAACACCGAGTGAATTATAATTCCAACAATAAATTTCGATTTTACATTTAAAGTACGATTTGAAGATAGTAAATATCGCTATAACTTAATATTTAATAAATTCCTCGCCATCAAAAGAATTTAAAATAACATAAACCCGCCTTTAAATGGATAAAAAATATATTGAAGACACAAATAATGCATTTCCGTTTCACAGTTTCTTACTAAAGACCTTGGTAACTAGAAGTATAGACTTGTGGGGATTTATATCTCTTTAATGTTAGAATCAGAGATTATTTAGTTATTTCAGGCTAGTATAGGTTAGGTCAGGTAAGTTCAAGTTCTCGTTTTCTGCATTTGTTTGCGCTTGTCATTTTTCCAAAATAACTAAATAACATTTGTTTTCTAAATGATTAATTTATTCCAGGTTAGTTTAACTTGTTTTAATTAGACAATCTAGGTTAGTTCAGATTTTGTTTTTTATTTAATCTGTTATTAAAATTAGTGATTTTATTTTTATTTCCTATTTATATTCAGACGTTTATCTGTAATCGTATTAAGCTTCTTTTTCTATTATTGAAAGAATCAAAAATCTAGCAAAGCTGTAATATAACCTTCAATATAATCTCAATAATTAGCGTTTTAAAAACTATTTTCCAAAAAAAGTACTGAAAATTACACAACTTTTTTTCTTTTATTTTATTATTTAAAATTTATTGTAGTAATATAGGAGAAAGTCTGGCTTACTACTTATCCACTTATCCCTGTATACTCCTATATTACAAGCACGTTCGGTTTTCTTTCTTCGTTTCTCATATGGGATGTCTTTATTTGTCTCTTTTTCCGGACTCTTATTGTCGTCATCGGGTATAATTTGACAGGGAAAACCTACAAAAGACCTGCCGTGTCTGAATCGGATCTTTAAAAATGTGGGTGTTTCGTCCCGATCTAAGTCGTAGGACTCGTCAGTGGGATTCCGACTGACACCTTCCCAGACACCCGTCGTACTTATTTATGTTCGGATCTCTTATTTGAAGTTAAATCTGACCGGAGGATGGCGGTAAGATGTTGAATACTACGACACCCCCCTTTAGGTCAGACAACTTCGTCGTTCTTTGAGATTTCATAATCCCTGATCTCGAACGAACGCCGAACGTTGGATGCCTAGAAACTGCGGGGACTAACACCCCGAATCACGTATTATTCAACGTCTTTTTGTCACATCTGTCGTGGGCTCAGCATTAGCTTAATGCTTTTTCATGCAGGGATCATATATCTTAGACTTTATAAGGGCCGTCGGGCACCCTTCACCCCTATCATTTAAGTTACTTTTCGGATATCCTATCAGGGCCGTCAGGAACTGCTTCACCCTTATTATTTAAGTTGCTCCCGTGAATCCCATCAAGGCCGTCCGGGTAATGCGTCACCCCTGTCATTTACGTCTCTGCGTATCGAGGCCGATCAGCATCCCCTTTCCCCCATCACACAGTGAAACCGAGAGTCTTATCAAGGCCGATCCACACTTTCATCCCCCCATCACACAGTGATACCGAAAGTACTTATCAAGGCCGATCCGGTAGTACCTTCTCCCCATCACACGAATATCGAGATTCTATGACCCACTGCAATCGTCCTCTACAGGGATGCCATGTTGTAATATAGGAGAAAGTCTGGCTTACTACTTATCGACTTATCCCTGTATACTCCTATATTACAAGCACGTTCGGTTTTCTTTCTTCATCTCTCATATGAGTTGTCTTTATTTGTCTCTTTTTCCGGACTCTTATTGTCGTCATCGGGTATAATTTGGCAGGGAAAACCTACAAAAGACCTGCCGTGTCTGAATCGGATCTCTAAAAATGTGGGTGTTTCATCCCGGTGCCAGTCGTAGGACTCGTCAGTGGGATTCCGACTGACACCTTCCCAGACACCCGTCGTCGCACTTATTTATGTTTGAATCTCTTATTTGTTGTTATAGTTAAATCTGACCGGAGGATGACGGTAAGATGTTGAATAATACGACATTATACTTTCTGATAACATTTGAAAAAACACGAAATCCATGTGTCCGTATAATGATATAGACACTAATAAGCTTTTGGCAATATAGTTTGCATGTTATTTCCCTACTTTTTAATGATTTACGAGACAGTTAAGTGTTTCTTCTATTAACTAAAAAGATGTTATTTCTGTTGACTAAAATGTGGTTATCGGACTGTCGATGTTTCGATTAGGTTGTATCTCTAATCGTTATCAAGTATAAACTGAATGTTTTGTCTTATGGGTACTAGTTTATATAGGTCAATTGATAATTTACTTCTTTTTCCATGGTAAACTTAATTGTAGGTCGAATATTGTTTAGATGTTTTAAGAAATCATTAAGTCCATGATCATTGCTCTTCCATACGATGAAGGTATCATCGACATATTTCAACCAGACTTTCGGTTTCACCATTGCACTTTCTGTGGCATGAGTTTCGAACTATTCCATATTGGCAACCACTGGAGAGAGTGAAGAACCCATCGGATGCCCGTCATCCTGAGCGTGGAACTTGTCCTTTACTTGAAAGTAAGCACCACGCAGGCAACTCTCGAAAATGTCCATCACCTCGTCCAGTGGTCACGTTGTTCGATCTGATAATGTTATATCATTTGAAAGTCTAGTTTTGATTATGTCTAGTAATTCCCCTAATGGCACATTAGTATACAGACTTTCGACATCAAGACTTATTATCTTATCTCTTGTTTGGCTCTAGATTAATGCTACTAATAATATTTATGAAATATGTGGAATTTTTAACATATGTGTTAAGAAAGACATCAGAAAATACAATGAAAGTACTTCGACGAAGGCTAACACCAGGCAAAAAAAAACATTATAAAATTAAAGGACTAAAATGGGCAAATAAAATCTAACAGAGAAGAAATGTTAAACATCGTTGAAGAATTCTACGAGACATTGTACAAAAACCAATTAATACTTGAACCCGACGAACACGAAACACTAAGAATCATAAATCAGGGCTTCGAAGATATGTCCGAAATCTCAATAGAAGAAATTAACTACGCCTTGAAGAGAATGAAAAACAACAGAGCACCGGAAGATGACGGAATAGTAATATAATCCATAAAATGTGGAAGTCCTGCTCTTATCGAAAAAAGTAAAAAATTATTTAATTTAGGCCTTGAAAACCAAATTATTCCGGCCAAATGAAAAAAGTCTATTACGATCCTCATTCACTAAAAGGGCGACAAAACAAGCCTTGAGAACTGTAGACCCGTGAGTCTCCTGAGCCACCTATATAAACTTTACACTCGTATAATCACTAACAGACTAGAGAAGAAACTGAATCTTTACCAGCCTAGAAAACAAGCTGGGTTTCGCTCGGGCTACGGGACAATACCATTTGCAATGTATCAAAACACTTATTGGAAAAACTGTAGAATACAACCAATTACTAAATCTTGTCTTTGTCGACTTTCATAAGGCTTTCGATACCGTGGAATTGGTGTCAACTTTGAGAGCATTAAAAGAATGCAGGGTAGACCAAAGATATTCCAACATCATCAACAATATTTATAAAAACGCAACAACAACAATTAACTTACACACCATGACGAAGAAAATAAAAATAAGAAGAGGAATTCGACAGGGAGATACAATATCCCTAAAACTGTTTGCGACAGTGCTAGAACATGTGTTTAAAGCTTTGATTGGGAAGAGAAAGGCATTATTATAGATGGGGAAACATTGAGTCATTTTAGATTCGCTGACGACATAGTCCTAATATTAGACGATCTACAAGAAGTCAGAGAAATGCTAAAAGAACTACAAGAGGCAACACAAAGAGCAGGTCTGAAGATAAATTATAACAAAACAAAAATGATTACAAATTTAGTACCAAGCGAGCCTGTAAAAATAGAAAATGAAATCATCGAAATTACCGAGAAATATAACTGCCATGGTTACGAAGTTCGGATTGGCAGGGACAACCCGGCGTGTGAGCTATCCAGATGAATAGCGTTAAGATCGGCTGCATATGGAAAACTCAGAGATATATTCTAGACAAATATACCCATAAACCTGAAACGGAACGCCTTTAACCAATGTGTTCTCCCAGTCTTAACATATGAAGCGGACATACTAACATTGACGAAAACATCTGCTAAGAAACTGCAAATAACACAACACAGAATGGAGAGATCCATGCTGGGAGTGTCATTGAAAGATCGGGTTCGAAACGAGGAAGTTAGGAGGAAAACGGGGGTAGATGATGTCATTGTGCGCATTGCAAGGTTAAAGTGGAGATGGGCCGGATATGTGGCTAGAATAAAGAACAACAGATGGATGAAAAGAATTTTGAAATGACCACCGAGAGCGGACAAACGCAGTCAGGAACGATCACCGACCAGATGGACAGACGACCTTAAAAGAATAGCAACAACTGGATCGCAGTGGCTCAGAATAGAGAGGGATGGAAATCTCTTGAAGAGGCCTATGTTCAGGAGTGGACAGAAATGGGCTGATGATGATGATAATGATGTTCGTCTTACTTTCTAAAGGTTGTATGATTTTTAAAAGAAACTTTGCCAGTGTTTTGTTGGGGATCCTATAGATTTAGTTGGTTCTCGAGCTAGTTGTCCATATTTTCCTTTTTCCAGGATATCTCTAACCTTTTTGTCGAAGGTTACGATGTCCATGATCACCGTGGCATTTCCCTTGTCCGTTAGTAAAATCTTTATGGATTCATCCGTACGAAGTTATTTTAAATCAAATGCTTCTAATTTAGAGAGATTTTAAACGGGATTTTCCTTTTCTCCCAAGGTTGATTTTATTTTCTAATTGAACTCATCGGAATGGTTCTCGCCGACTTGTATTGTTTCTACAGAGCTAATGATGTCTAAAACAGGTATGCTTTTAGGCTTTTAGATGCTATTGCGAAATTAAGCCTCTTGCTTAATAGTTGTTCATCTGCTGCTAAGAGTATTCTTGAAGATAAGTTTATAATAGTTATTCTTGAAGTTGTTTCAGGTAGAGTCGGTTGTTGTTGTGTTTTTAGTTTTTCCAGTTTATTCCGGTATTTCCTCAACCTATTTTCTTTCAGCTTGTTGCACTTGTCTATTTTATAGAAAATTGATTCATGGTCATCTGACAGAGTTTCTGCTTTGATTTCTTCGTAGCGTTGTGTAGCTTCATCCAGAAGATGGGCCTTTCGCCATTGGTGATAATTTATTTGTGTTCATAGTAGTACTCTACTAGCGCTGTCCAGGATACGGCGTGCTCTGTTACCTGGTATTGGTGATTTCAATCTGAAACCAAAAGGAATGACGTTGTTGTCACGGGCTTGTAGCAAAAAAGAAGAGTGGGCTTCATCCTTGGCAAGTTTGACCCTAATTTTCTCGTAGGTTTTGGTTTTGTCGTTGATACCGAGTCCGTACTGGCTTTCAACGTTTGTTTGAAGGTTGTAAACAATGTTGAAGATTAACTTAAATGTGGTTGTCGGACTTGCTTTGTCTTTATTTTTTTTTGTTTTTACGACGTTTCGACTAGGTTGTATCTCTAATCATTATCAAGTGTAAACTGAATGTTTTGTCTTAAGGCTACGAGCTTATATAGAAACTATGCCCATTAAAGCGCAAAGTTTCGCTTCACTGTACACACCTCAATGTTTAGATGTTACGAAGTAGTGGTTGCCAAATATTAGATATCTCAACACTGGATTTAATGAAGATTCCATTATTATATTTACAATACAATCTAATCGAAACGTCGTAAAAACAAATAAAAATAAAAACAATGCAGGTCCGACAACCACAGTTTAGTCAATCTTCAACATTGTCTACAACCTTCAAATGTTAATTCACTGATATTCTTGTGACTTTATTCCTGGTGGCGGGTCCCTGTTGTCTGCCATCGTCAGAATATACACATTTATGTCACTAATATCTCAAATACGTTTATATTAATTTATAACTATATCACGTTATACAGTGTGTCGCACGACTAATAATCGCGATCGATTTCTTTGAAAATTTTTAAAATTTGGCAGTTTACTAAAGTCGATGAAGGCATTTCGGCTAAAATATTTTCAAGATGGTGGCACTTCCGGTTTTTTTCTTATTTTAAATGGAATACCTTATATGGATTTCATTACTTAAGTCTAACTGCTTTTGACATATTTTAAATTGTATGTCAAAAATGGCGTTTGCTGCTCTAAATAAAACTATCAATTTATCCTGTACGAAAGCCTTTATTATTTAATTGGGGTTGATTTCCTTCTTAAAGGGGATCTATTTTAATATACTGTGTTGATATTATGATAATAAATAAATACAGGGTGATCAAAAACTAACATTAAATATTAGTTTGAAGAAATCGCTAAAAGTAAATTTTTTTAAACATAAATCTCCTATTTTTATATTGTTATATTATCTCGCATTAAAAATAAGTATGAATTTGAATAAGAATATCTATTTTAAATATTTTTAGTTTTTGAAATATTGGCAACTTAACATTTTTGTATTGTAAAAACGCTAAACGGCTATTAAATTTTGTTACTAGTCATATATGACGGGAAGGCCGACGAAAGAAAACAATAGAGCACTTCAGAAATGTCACTATTTCTTGCCCTTTGACAATCATAAAAATTATGCCGGGGCGATTAAATTATACGCTTATAAAGAAAACTTCAATGGTAATTCACAACCAATACAAAGTTAATTATGTCCCCATTTTAAACTATGTATTAACTTTTGTAAGAGATAGATATTTACATATTTTAGAAGAGAGATAATCAATATTTAAGCAATTTATCTCTGACGGAACACAGTCAAGTTTTTTACTAACTCTATGGGGCCCCACCGGACAGTGGGAAGGTGTATATGGCGGCTCTGGTCGTGCCAACATAATTAAATAAATAAGGTATTGAATATGTTGGTATTTAAAACAAAATTAATATACTTAAGTTTTTGAGGTTGCTAAAGACGATTCTGCAATTAGAATTATTAAATATAAATTTTTGCAGAAGCTTCGTGTAAAAAAATAACTTCTATAATCAAGTGATTTAAATGAAAACACCGATAGCAAATACGGTATTATTAATGTTTGAAAACTGAATTGACAAATGTAAATTTTTAATAAAATTAATAGCAGGGGTTTTTGAGTTTTGAATGAAAATGTTACAAAAATAAATGTTAAATATTTATTCTTTTGTGAACTATATGCAAATAAATTAATTGTAACGTGAAAGATAGGTAGTTAAGTTTGTACACAAACAACATACAAGTTTTATCAAATGAATGTTAGCATTGAAAATAGAAAAAAATTAAATTATTGCAAAAATTTTTGCGAATACCTGCAACATTATATGAATTAGTATGATAGGAAAGTGAGTGGCAAGGGCCTTCTAAATGTCAATTTGTCAATTAACGTACTTACCAATAAATTTTTCATTTTTTATGATTTGTACACATAAACTTAAAGCTAACTTTATTATTTTACATTTTTTACAATAATATATACGTAATAATACACGAATTAAATTTCAAACTTCATAAACTATAAATATTACATATTTTAATTTCAATTAGATGGAAAATCTTCTATTTCTACATCCATCATACTTACTGCAGATTTCTCTTTATGGGGCAAATATCATAGCTTTCATACCATGTGAAAGAGATTGAAATGGTTTCAAGCTTTTTTGTCTTAAACTTGAAATCAATGGGTCAAAATGGACCAGATGCCGACAAACATATCTTTCATTTCTTTTTCTCTCGATGATTTTCTAGAAAATGAACGTCGAAATTCTTTAACATGCTTATTGCACGCCTCTTGAGCTCTTTGCGATAGCAATTGAGTTGACAAAACTAGAGAGGTAGAGAATAAAGAAAAAGGCAAGGGCACTGAGGTAGACTCAAGGACGTGACCGCGTGTCACGCTGTCTTTACGGTCTTAGGGGCAATTTGTAGAATTTTTCAAAAACTCAAGTTTCATTTCATTTTATGAATAATGGCTGATTAGGATATATTTAATAAAAGTGCCTAAAATTGAACATGTTAAAGATTAAATAGGTTAACAGATTCGCTAACCATACATTCTTTTTGGTATAAAACTGCAATTTGAGCAAGAATGTGAAAATTTTTTTTGCAGGATCTGTTATATAATGAATCACTCTATCAACTCATATAAATTGAATGACCGAACAACACCGAGCAACAATACTTTTTATTACTTGGAAAAAAATATTAATGAAATATTTTATGTATTTTATTTAATCAATATCAGCAGTAATTACATTCCTGAAAATTTTCCATTTTTCAGAATAAAAATATCGGTACTGAGTCAGCTTAAATATGAATTTTTACAAAATGCACTTTTACTTATCTGCTATATCATTTAATTGTTACCTGTGAGACGCTAACTTTCTTAATAATAGAAACAGATGCATAGCTGCATAATTATCGATGCGCCTGTTTGGAGCTCAAACTATTCCTTTAACCATCTATAAGAAAAGAAAGTCAAAAATGGATACTTTATTTTTCGCATAATGATCATATCTCTCCGGCAGGCGTTCCCAATGTGCACCGCACAGAACCGTTCTAATTATCAACTTCTTACAAGCAACATTTTGTGATAAGTGGATTGGCAACAATGGATCTTTTTTGTTGCCTCCTCATTCTCCTAATTTGACTGTTTTATATGAAGAACGATAAAAAATAGCGTTTATCCAGTGACAACTATGGAGGAGAGTATGGTAAGGGTAAGGGACGGATTCGAAAATTTATTTCCAGATTAAATTAGAGCGGTCACCCATGACGAATTATTTCTTAGATGCGAAAAATGTTTGAAAGTTCAAGGTGAAAATTTTGAACATTTATTAAAATAAATTGTTTCCCTCTGTAGGTAAACTGTTTAGCTTTTTTTGCAATACAAAATTGTAAAATTCCCAAACTTCAAAAACTTCAGATTTTTGACATAGACAACGTTACACAAAGTCACTCTTATTTTTAATGCTTAATTAGATAAGAGTATAAAAATTGAGGTTTTATATTTAAAAAAATTGACTTTTAACGATTTTTTCAAGTTAATATTTAATGCCAGTTTTTGAACACCCAGTATTTATTTATCATCATAATATCAACACAATCCACTAAAGTAGATCTCCTTCTAAAAGATAACAAATCCCAATAAAATAATAAAGGCTTTCTTATAGGACAAATTAATAGGCACGTTTAGGCCTCAAACGCCATTTTTGACATAAAAATTAAAATATGTCAAAAACAGTTAGACTTAGGTATAGGAGATTATACATAAAATATATCTATAATTTTGCATAAAATCTAAAAATGAAATAACATATATATTTAAAATAAGCAAGGACACATCAATACCCGTTGTAACCGGAAGTTTGAAAATATTTTAGCCGAATTTCTCCATCATCTTTAGGAAACCGGCATATTTTGAATTTTTCCAAAGTGTATTTTCCGAGAAATCGACAGCGACAGTTCGTTGTGGGACACACTGTATATACTCTTATTAGTCTGCGAGCTGAAGGGCAAAAAAAAATTATTTTTAGCCGCTCAATTTCAATTCGTTTCGTTAGAAACGTGTTTTCTAATAACAAAATGAAAAGCCAGACCGCGCGACTGCGTCGTTGTTAATAGCAACGCTATTAATGAAAATAAAAAAGATGAAAAATTTAAATTATTTATAGTCGGCTGCTATTGAAGCAGGGTATTGTTTGTGATTAGATAAATATAAAAAATAGCGTCAGATCGGTTATTGATGTCACATTAATCGTCAGATCGATATGTAACTGCTTAAAAAAAAATGAATTTTTCAAATTATTTATAGCCTTCTGAAATTGATATATGTTAAAGAAAATAACATGCACAAAAATTAACGTCAGATTGCATAATGTTGTCGCAAAAGTCCTCAGACTGCGATGTGAAAACAGCTGCTGCTCGCGAGCAGAAAACTAGATGCGCAACATATTTATCTACGGCTGATGACTTTTGTAGCCACTCTAGAGATCAGACGATTATTTTTACGTACTTTCAACTATTTTCAATAAAGCTAGGAATTGCCGATGAGTTAGACTTGCAACAATATGCAGCTATTCTCCAAAAGTTTGTATGTAAAATGTATGGATTTCGAAGAATAAATAACATAAATGCAGCTAGAGTAGAAACTTACATGAAGGCACACAAAATTAAGGATAATGCAAATACTTTGCAAAAGCCAAGTAATGGTTTCGATGGATCACTGCTCCCACCATGCATTTAGATCACACTGAATATGGATGGGAAGAGGTTGACGGAATATTCCATTTCAAATGGTTCGTTGGCGACCAATTGCCTACTACAATTCAAGATATGCAAATGCTGAACGCGGCTTTCTTCCGATCTGTCCTTTGCACAGCCAGGTGCATGTCGGTACCCTGATGAGTCTAGTAGAGACGAAACATGTACCTCTGCCATATTACTGTGGCGGGGAGGGTAAGTTTTGACTTTCTTCTCGGTATGGTGGTACAGGTAGGCCATCATCTCGATGGTGGTGGAATAGGATGAATTGCGTTTTATAACAATTTATTCTAACTATGCAACCTCTAACACAGAAAGGATATGATGGAAGGAAGTTTGCATTTACTGTTCGCATTTTACTTCATATATATATATATATATATATATATATATATATATATATATATATATATATATATATATATATATATATATATGTGAGTGTGTGTGTGTGTGTGTGTATGTGTGTGTGGTATTCCAAGAAGTCCAGGAGAAAATAAATCCTTCTGCACTTGATAGAAGTAAAGAAGATGATAGTGATAGCGACATTTCTAATAATTTTGTACTGTTTAATTGTTTAATTAATTTTCATTAAAAATTTTATGTATTGAATGCGGAAAATACAAAACATACTTTTTCGAAACATTCAATATAAATTCAAGAAATGCGACAAAAATACAATAAAAAAGAAAGAATAAAATAAAGTAGTTCGTTAAGTTCTTTATGGTACGATGTTAATAATATTTTTAATTTCAATACGCTGCCTCCACAAATTCAATCAAATTACATGAATCGATTGACGTTTTATTTTACAGTATTTTGTAACACAAAAATTAATTAAATCGGTACTTGAAATTATATATAGCCATCTGAAATCGGTATATGGTATTAAAAATAGAAGAAAATGCATAAAAATAATCGTCAGACCTGACAGAGTGGTCGCAAAAGTCGTCAGCCGTAGATAAACATGTCGCGCTTTAAGAGCTGTTCAGACCAGGCCGACCGCTTTCATATCGCAATCTGACGACTTTTGTGACAAAACTGTGTAATCTGACGATTATTTTGGTGCATATTTACCTAGTTTCTATAACATATATTAATTTCAGACGGCTCCATATAATTTGAACAATTCATTTTTTTTTACTCTGTTACATATCGGTCTGACGATTAAGGTGACATCGATAACGAGTCTAATGATATTTTTTATGTTTATCCAATCATAAAAAATGCCCTGCTGCAATATCAGCTGGCTATAAATAATTTACTTTTTTCATCTTTTTTTCTCGTTAATAACGATATTGTTATTAACAACGACGCAGTCGCGTGGTCTGACTTTTCGTTTTATTATTTAAAAAAACACGTTCCTAACGAAATGAAATTAAATTGAGCTGCTGAAATTTTTTTTACCCTTCAGCTCGTAGACTATATGCATAGTCTATAAACACTGGCTAACTTTTTTTTGCATTTTAGCCTATTTATGGACCACTACAAGTAATCATGACTTTGCTAGTGACATTTTATAAACTATATTTCGTGTCCTATTTAGGACAGAGTTATGAAGACTTAGTAAGAAAAGTTTCTTATTTTTATATTCCTAAAAAACAAAAAGAAAACATGGATATTCATAAAATAATGTTATTTTACTATTCCCAGGGCGAAAAGTTGCATGAACTTTTATACGATCTGGAATGGTATACTTGGAATGCTGAAAACCGTAGAACATTTACAATACTGTTTATTAATTCATCCAGAATATTATCAGTTGGTTATATGTCCTTGAGGCTTAATCATGACTTTCTAAAAAGGGTAAAAACTAGTATTATTTTTTTCTACAATTGAGGAATCCTTATGCAGGCTGTTTCTAAAGGGTCTCTAAAAACGCTAGCGCAAATTCCTGCAGCTAAAATATGAGGATTTATTTTGATCAAAAAATTGATCTTGGTCAAAAAGTTGACAGATTCCGAAACAAAATGTCAGAGTTAAAATTTTTAACTTTTCTTTTTTAGTATTTATCTTAATAATAGCTTGATTTGTACTAAATTCGGTATTTTGGGGTGTTTTAAGATGAAGAATCAAGATCCGATTACAGATTCGGTGTATATTGCAGAGGGCGCCACTAGCAGCACTTCGCCTATATTAAAGCTTCATTACCATTTTGTGCCTCGATATATTAAATTTCTAAGTAAAATTTCTTAATCCTTGACCTCTTTTATCCAAAAAAGTTTTATCCAAAGAAGAGTTTATAGAGAAAAATTGATTGATTGGGTTCAGACCATGTCAAACTGGAATTATTATCTGACGTTTCGCATATAATTGCAAGATGCATCTTCAGGAACCTTTAGTACACGATATTAGATCACTGAAACAAGCATTCAGTGTTACAATTTCGTAGAGTAAAGATCCCTGAAGATGCGTAGACGAAACGTCGGATAATGATTCTAATTTGACACGTTCTAGATCCAAGAACCATGATTTTTGAATTGATTGATTTGTGTTGATTTAGAACACATCATCCAATTAGGATTTTTAGTGCCCACGAAAGTTGTTTCATTTGAACTTTTACATGACAAATTACTATAGTTGGATAACTAACAAACAGAAAAACAAAAAGACCGGTAGACAGACAAACAATTAGATAAATATAAATTAGCACACCTTTGATAAATATATAAGCGTACATTAAGGTCCTTTTTACTTAAAACGTTAGTAAGCAATAAAGTTAGACCTAAATAGGAGAAATCCAAGAAGAAGCTTTGAGGAATGCTAATATCTTCTTCGTATTTGAATATGAGAGTTTACTTTGAAGGGAGCCTCTCACGTCGTGATTTTCCAGTCAACGGAAGAACTTTAGGCAAGAGTCGAATATTTGCTTGGTTGTGACAACAGTGTTGCATTGATATTAGATGGGGGTTTCTGAATATTCGATCAAGTATCCGTGGGTTAGTTTAATGTGTCCCATTTTTAACCTAGTCACCAATGATAGTGAGAATCTAGGGCTATCCTTCAGATCAGGATTTGAAAATAAAATGACTTTAATTTCGTATAATTTGTTGTCTTCCTATTGGTGATCCAAATTTAGAGGGCAAAGAGGTTTGAACTTAAATTTGATGAATACTTGCAAATCTGTCTTGCATAATATGACTGTTTTTCCCTGAATGTTAATTTTCTTTAGATTGTACTTAATCATTAGGACCAGAAGATGGGTATGATCAAAGATCTTTAAGAGAGGTACAAGGAGTTAAAAACTTCATAGAAAGAGGCAAGAAAAATAGCTCCAGGTCTTGTATTGGTTTTAGTTCCATCAGTATATACGAGTCCATGATTTTTATATTTAGATTGAATAAGCTCTTACGAAGGTGCAGTTTCATGGGGAAAACGTATATCTCTCGTATGTAGTAGGATCTGGAGGCAGATAGGAGGGGCATTGCATAGTGAGTGAAATCTGATATGAGAGCTGATACAATGGATTTTGCGACGAGGTGGGGGTGTAGGAAGAGTTTAGAATGAGGCACGAAAGGTCTGAATTTTAGGGAAGTGCATAGTTGATGCATCGCATTTGTCTTTTATAGAACAGGGACATAGTTTCTGACTTACTACATAGAGTAATAGCAAGACGTATATGAAAAGCGCCCAGCGCGATTCGCAGGCCACCGTTGAGAATGGAATCTAGTTTCGTAAGTTCATACGGGGTAGCAGAGGAGTAAGCGAAAGAACCATAATCTAGTTTGAAAAGAACAAAAGAAACAAAATATTTTAGTAGAGTAATACGATGTATTACCTATTAAAACCCAGTCAATATACTTAACATATTTAAAGTCTTTGAGTATTTCCTCTTAAGAAAATCGAAATACTGGCTGAAGTTAAGCAGGTGTTAAAGTGAAAGCCTAAGAATTTATAATAAGAAAAGAAAGGAATTGGGTCTAAGTTTAATAAGAATGAAGACCTAAGTTTGCAAAAGTGAACAGCGGCTGACTTAGTGGAGGAGAAGGAAAGTCTTATGAAGGGGGCCCAACAATGGAAATTGACGAGGCATGATTGAAGTAATCTTTTGCTTGCCATTTTGTCTTGAAAAGCATGGTATATTAGAATATAATCGACAAATGGATGCAGGGAGACTTGGAACAATTGCTGCAGCTATTGTTCATGACTAGGATAAAGATGGTAGGAGCCAAAACTGAACCATGGGGTACTCCAGAATATTGTTGAAATAAAGAAGAAAAAAAATTGCTTAACCCGAATGAAACGATTCTTGAGGAATTCTTCGATAAAGCGAGCCATGTTGCATTTAATTTCGCATTCGTTTATGGCTTGAATAATACCATTTGTGTCTACAAGGTAAAAGGCAGATATTAAATACAAAAAGACTACCCTTACATGTTGGTTATTTCGAATGGCGATTAGGATGTCTATTTCAAGACCTACCAAATAATCTAGTGTGGAGCTTTTACATTTAAAACCCGTATATTCCTTCATTAGAATACCCCTTTTTTTAAAAACCAGGATAAACGTAAATTCACAATTATCTCCAATATTTTGTATAAGTGACTGGTCAAGACAATCAACCTATGGCTAGAAGGGAGGTTTCTTGGTTTTTCTGATTTGTAAATTGGAATAAGGAATGATTTTTTCCAACGAGAAGAAAAATGATGGTTGACCAAATTTTATTATATATGGGAGATCAGCAATACCTTGCGGAAAAAGGTTCTTAATGTAAAAAATACTCTATCCAGACCTGGAGCAGAGTCCCTACTTCTGTTTAAGGAATAAATTTTTTAGATAGACGTGTACCAAACCATCAAATATTTGCTGTTGTTGAAAGGCGTCTTCGAGAAATTGCAGTTTTGCTTCGGCAATGATTGATCAGGAAATCGGAAGTTGAAGAAGAAATTTTATTACGGATTGAAGATTACCCGAATATGAGCACTAGACACTTAGGTTTGAAACTTAGAGTTTCTGAAGATAAGTAAATAGGACTTTAAGAGGATAGGTGTGTCATCCATTCCACCTCCGAATAGTACATGAGCTTTTATCACTCGATCTCGAATTCAGACTAGCCTTTTGTCGATTAATTACATAATGAACGGAAAGCATATGATGTTAATTATCAAGAAAAAAATATGAACAAATTTATTTGAACGAAAACCTGCATGCAATAAAGGTTGTCCGTTATCGACATTAATTTAAAATTGACTTATAGGTAGGGATAATTGACAGATTTATTATTATTCCTGCCATCTTAACACCTTACTTAAATGCCTTGAATTGCGTAGAGCACCTAGTACATTTGCCAAATTTATTTGATGATCTCCCACTGGCTACTGGACAAAATATATGGCCCATGCACGACAGGGCACCCTTACACTTCATTAAATCTTAGAAATCACTTAGATGAGAGTTTTCCAAATCGATGTTGGCCTTACAGCACGTTCAAAATTTCTTAGACCAGTCTTAAGCCTAAATAAAGTGTTAAGGGGGACTACAATGATTCTAAGTACGAAACAAAACATTTAAATTCGATTGTCTTACAAGAAAGGTATCTGAAGTGTCCGGCTCGGATTTTAATAAAACTTCAATATATTGTAGAGGATATAAAAGTAATAGACAAGTATTTTTGTTATCTGCGGAGATCTATTATACGGGGGTGAAAACCGCAAATAAAGTTCACCCCTAAAAACAGTATTTTTAAAATATCTTAAGTTCTAAGTGAGATATTTTTACAAAACAAATTGAGAGTTACTTATTTTTTGTTAGGATAAACCATATATCCACGCTCGTAATTTATTTCTAAAAATTATGAAATTTAATTAAATTGGTTGAAAATATTTTTTTACGAATACCATATGTAACTTAAGTTAGCGGGTTTCGGGGTTTCCAAAACCACCCCAAATACGTTTTTTAAGATTTTAAGTTCTAATTGAGATATCTTTACAAAACAAAATGAAAATTACTTTTTATTTGAAATGATGTTGAATTATGGTATTTTCACCCCCAAAGATATCATCCCTTATTTCATATAACGGTAAATCATGTATTAGCGCACGTAATTTAATTTTAAAAATTAGGGACTTTAATGAAATTGTTTCAAAGCATTTTTTTCACAAATTCTGTAATTAACTCAAGTTGACATGTTTTGGGGTTTCAAAAAATGAAGTAGCAAAAGAGAGGAGTCATCCTAAAGACATGTTTTTCTAATCTGAAATTCTAATTGAGATATCTTTACGAAACAAAGTGGGAATTATTTGTTAGTTGAAGTTATTTTAACCCTATAGCTATCATCCCGTGCTTTTTTTTTTTTAATGCAATAAGTAACTTAAGTTGACGTATTTCGGGGTTACCGAAAATAAACTAGTAAAAGAAAGTGAGCCAGCTCCAAATACGTTTTTTTAATATCTCCAGTTCTAATTAAGATATCTCTACAAAACAAAATAAAATTACTTGTTATTCGAAATGATGTTAAACTATGGCAATTTCACTCCCAATGATATTATTCCTTATTTTTTATAAAAGTAAACGGTCATTTCATACATATATTATTATTCTTAAAATTGTAAAATTCTAATTTAGATGAAAGTTACAGAATTATAAATCACTATTTGTTATGAATTATAATAATTTGCAGATATCGACCAATGAA
The DNA here is from genome assembly GCA_034092305.1 of Diaprepes abbreviatus. NCBI lineage: Eukaryota > Metazoa > Arthropoda > Insecta > Coleoptera > Curculionidae > Diaprepes > Diaprepes abbreviatus. Next base: position 1,383,677 of record JASJET010000026.1, read on the forward strand.
ATAGGTTTATATTTTCTTATTAATTAAAAGAATAATTATACATGTATAAAATGACCTTCGACTGATATCCTTGAGGGTGAAAATAATATAATTTAACTTCATTTTAAATAAAAAGTAATTTCCAGTTTGTTTCGTAAAGTTATCTCAGTTAGAACTTGAGATTTAAGAAAAAAAAATATTTGGGGGTGGCTCACCCTCTTTTACTAGTTTATTTTTAGAAACACGACAATTTAAGTGACTTATTGTATTCGTAAAAAAAATATTTTCAAACAATTCTATTGAATTTTGTAATTTTTACAATTAAATTACCTGCACAAATATATGTTTTACACCAATAAAAAATAAGGGATGATATCCATGGGATGAAAATACCATAGAGTAATATCATTTCGAATAACAAATAATTTTCATTTTGTTTTAAAGTTAGAACTTGATATATTAAATAAAATATTTGAGTGTGACTCACCCTCTTTTACTAGGTAATTTTTGGAAATTCCGAAAGACATCAACTTGAGTTTATTATGGTATTCGTAAAAAAATATTTTCAATAAATTTTATTAAATTTTGAAATTCTTAGAATTAAATTACAAGCACGAATAAACGATTTACCCTTATAGAAAATAAGGGATGATATTCTTGGGGATAGAAATACCTTAGTTTAACATCCTTTCAAATAACAAGTATTTTTCATTTTCTTTTGTAAATATATCTAAACTGGAATTTGAGATATAAGAAAAAAAGTATATGAGGGTGGTTCACCCTCTTTTACTAGTTATTTTTAGAAACTTTGAAACCCGTCAACTTAAGTCATTTATGGTATTCGTGAAAACTTAGAGATGAAAAAACCATAGTTTAACATAATTTCGAACAATAAATAGTTTTCATTTGAGATATCTCAGTTACAACCTGAGATATCTCAAAAACTCTGTTTTTAGGGATGAACTTTTGGGGCGATTTTCAACCCGTTAAAATGAATCTCTGCAGATAAAAAAATACGTGTCTCTTATTTTTGTACCCTCTACCACATATTGAAGTTTCATTAAAATCAGAGCCTGACACTTCAGGTACCTTTCTTGTTAGAAACGGCTGCTGGAGGCGACATCTACTATGTGAATATAACTTTTTTAGATTAAAGGTATGAAGGAATAAGAATTTCGAAGTAGCAATTTAATATATGGAGGCACAAAAAGTCATGAAGCTGATGACGCCCTCTACAAAGTAGAGGTTTAGTTTTATGTTTGATATCATTCCGAATATTAGAAATACCAGTATGATATTTCATCGATAGATATTATATTACATTACGATACTTTTTAATGCAGGGATATATAGGAGCCCGATTTTTCGATTAATTTGATATTTGGTTCATTACAACCATTGCACATGGTAATAATTTCGCATTTACTAATGAATATGATGATGTTTTTTAGACAATAAGGTTATTCTACACCTTCGGCAGTGTGATGAGATCAGTATCGTCTTAAAAGTAAGACATGGCAGAGTCTCTTACTTTTTGAAACTTTTGACCAGCAGTTTGCTTTAAACTATAATTGTTGCAATGTTAAAAATTTTATTATAGTGTAATTTTTCAATTTCACAAAGCACGATTTTTGCCATAAACACAAAATTAACTTTTTACGGTGATTATTTCCATATAGAAATCGGGAGATAAATCTGATAATAAAAATAGACCGACTTTTCTTTTGTCACTTTTTGCAAAATTTGCAATATTAGAAAAATATATTTACTCAAGATTACAATATTTTTTACATAATAATAATATAGTGAGCAAAGCACAGTTTCACTTTATTAAGAGTACGAGTGCAGTACTAATTTTTTTGAAACTATATGAAAATATAAATGAAAAGAAAAGGTCATAGCAGTCTTTCTAGAGTTAAAAAAAGCATTTGATACTCTGTGTTATACAAAGCTTCTTGAGAAACTGCTTAAATAGGGTACTAGAGGAAATTGTTATGATTTACTAAAAGATTATTTATTACACAGAAATGGAAATAGATAGAGAGATGTATGGATTATGATACGTCATTACTGGGTCCTGTAGCGTCAATCATTTTTTGCTCCCTTTGTTTCCGATATCTCTATTGAATGCAATCTCTTTGTTAAAATTTTAGGAAAAGAGGAGGATTAAGTTGTGTGACATCTTTTGAAGTAGAGGATAGGTTATTTATTTAGGAGGTATTCGTGGCAATAGGAAAGCTGGTCATTATGGGAAAGTCTTCTCTTAGCAGACAAGGAAGAAGATTATCAGTAAAGAGGTTATTTTTGATTGCTTGTAACTTATTGTCTTGCAGGTCTCAGTCGTATTAAATGAAACGGTTTATGTTTTGAAGATAATTTTTAAAATCTTGATGATGAAATATATTTTTGATTTTGTTACTTTTGATATGTGGTGGTGAGAATATCTGTTTTAAAATTGCTTAGAATTCCCATATGGCATAACACGTGTTTTAGAGAGTTTAGAAGAGTTTTAATTTCTTCGGTTATTGGGTGATTAATGTAATATGACTGAATAAGTTGAATAGAGTTGAGGGAACCTATGACTATAAACAATTTTGTCTTGATAGTTTTTATGCAGCATGGCTTTAAGGATTGTGAATAGTTCTGTAATAAGAATGGTGGTTGATTCATGAAATGAATATACTTTTTCAGCATTTTTGAGGTGATATAATGCACCAAGTGATGTATTCATTTTAAAACCATCAGTAAATATCAGTTCATGATTGCTAAACTTTGTATTATTTGCTGGTATATTGACTGGATCAATGTAGGATTTACTTTTTTTTTACAAGAAAGAGTTCGATATTATAGCTAGTAGGGATTCGGCTACAAAGACGAAACAAATAGACGTCCATCGTTCCTCTATTGGAGAGAGATTTCTATAAAGTTAATATAGACGGAGGGGGCATATTTATTTGGAGGAATTATGGTATTAACGGTTTAAAGAATTGTGCGTAGCTTGGTATTGATGGGTGGAAGTGGACTGAGCTCGCATAGTTAAGTTGTACTATTCTGTATTCTAGAGATGTATAGCGTACAGTTTTTCAGATACGAGATAGGAGCTGATGAGTAGATTCTGATTTAGTGGGAACCAAAATTTTATGTATCTTTAATAGAGATGTAGCCATTCCAGTGCTTGTTGAATATTAGTCTAAGAGGGATGTGTTCTGAGTTGAGCGGGATACTTTATGAGTTCATGGTTAGCCTGGGGTTAATGTTGCATTTTCTTTGGGAAAATTGGATGAAGAGCAAGGTAAGCCAATGGAATGAGACAAGGAGATGAAGTAATTTAGGGTCACCTCTAGGGTATGTTGATTGTCAGTCGAGGGGTACAGCAGAATATCATCGGTGAATAATCTAAGATGGATTGAAGGAAGGATATATCTTTCGATAATATTTATAGTTATTAGAATGAGTGTTGTGCTAACAAAGGATTCCTGGGGGATGTCGTAGTACTGTGGGAGGGATTTGAGAGAAAATCGCGAATTTTGACTTTATAGCTAAGTTTTTATAGGAAGTTCGATAAAAAAAAATGGAAATGTTTCCTAAGAAACACCATTCTAAGAGGGTGCTGAGGATATATTCATGTTTAGCATTCTCAAATGCTTTAGACATATCTAGGAAGGCTATTGTGGCATGAGACCTTTGTTTATAGGACTTATGGATATTTATACTAAATCCTACCAAGTAATTCTGTTGTTTATTTGTATCGTCCGAAGAACATTTGTTCTAGGATTGAAAGTATATGTTTCTCTAAATACCAGGTTGATCTAAAATATACTACCCTTTGTAAAACTTTGCTTAGGCGTATGGCCGGAACTGTAGGTCTATAGTTTTCTACTAGTGTACTTAATTCTTTTGGCTGGTGAATTGGTATTAAGTTGGCATTTCTCCATTCAGTGGAGAAATGGCCATTGTTTTCGGTACTGTTGTAAAGAGTTGAGGCCTGAGTTAGGAAGATGTTTTGTCATGGAACTATTTGGTCCTGGTGAACATTCTTTGCATTAATACATATAGAGAACACAATTAACAAACTATATAGTTCCTTCCAAAAGGTTAATTACGATGTGCCACAAGACACTGTTTTGAACCTTTATTATTTAGCTAGTATTTAAACGATATTTTTTTTATTTTAAATGTCAATGAGAGTATTACAATAGACACTGATGATACTAATTGGAAATTTTTGGAACATAGTAGTACATAATGCAAAATAGGCTTAAAACGAATCGATATTTGGCTTCGTCATAACCTTCTCACTCTCAATATCTTAAAAACTGTTGCAATTGCATTTTTAAATTCAAATCTTGATACTATCAAGAATGAAGAAACATGTAATAAATGTTACTAATAAAGTTAGAAAAACTGTGTATAAATGTTTAATTGTAAGAGTTATTCTAAATAGAGATAAAGTTAAAAACATATATAACGTATTTACATAGAATAAAATAAAATACTGTATAATGGTCTACTGGGTTGTTTATAAGACAACAACATATCCTGTAGAAAAAGCGCAAAAAGCTGTTATTAATACTATATTTAAAAATCAAGAAGTATTACTGTTAAAAATCGGTAATTTATGTTAATTTAGCTTCATTTTGTGTATTATTTCTTATTTTCAAGCAGAAACGTCAAAATTTTATGTTTATGGTAAGTGGTATTTATGAAGTCATGTAAGTTTTGTTATAAATTACTCCAATTATTTGTTTCAATTACACTTGAATCAACGATAGTTAAATTACAAGTAATTTAGAGTAGATACTCTCTAGATAAAGCTTTGTAGTTGAACTTGTTAATTTTAGAAAATCTGTATATTTGATATTTTGTGTTAATAAAATTTACTTTAGTACTTGCTACACGCATTTTTATTATGGCTAGATAGATATATTTTTTCAATATTACTCGTAATTATGAAATAATGAACTCTTTTTATCTTGTTCAGACAATTATGTTATTTTACATCTTTGGTAATGTTATGAATTCGAAATGACTTAAAAATAGTAAACACATGCCCGTTTTAGTTTAAATAAAAAAATAATGCGACTTTTAATAAAAAATATATTAGTCATAGAGCATTACACGGCAAATTTCTAGGAAAAATGAACAAAAATACTTGAAATATCCATCATATCTCACATTTAATTTTAATTTCAAGAAAATATTTATATTTGAAAAACTATTTTAGTTCTTAATCAACTAAAACCCTTATGCTATAAGGACATACGTTCTAACAATATTAGTGACCAAGTGCTATATTAGATTGTAACGGAATTCAAGGAAAGGGTATCTGAACTAACCTAACTTTTTTATTATCAACTGAAAATATTATTTTCATGAAACTAAGCTTTACCTATTACGGATGGTACCAAAAATCAATACATGAAGTTTGCGGAAATTACATAAAAATTTAATAACAAAATTTATTTCTCGGAACATATCTGAGTAATAAATTCAGATGATGAAAACAGAGAAGAGAGTTAAGTTTTCGAAATTACATATCTCAAGAAGCTCTGAAAATAGGAGTTTTACTGTTAAATAGCCCAATTTCGAAGTTTTAACAGTTTCGGGTTTTCAATTTAGTTAGATACAATACTGAATGTCAATTCATTTTCGTAAAATGCCAATGTAAAATATATATTCCATAGCTCAAAAAACTTTAATATTCTATTAACAAATGGCCAAGAGTAGACGTGGAGATTTCGATAAAGCTTTTGATCCAAACTCTTAAAAGAAAGAATAAAGTTGCCAGGATAAAAAAAATATAGCATAAACATATCATTTCGACTAGTAATCTCGAATAAGAAAAATTCAAAAAGCTTCAGTGAAAATAGAGTAAAAAATTATTTCAAAATGGCCTATTTGATTATTTTTCGACCTTTAATTGTCCGTAGCTCGAAAACGAAACGTTTTTCGAAAAAATTGAGATTCAAAAAACGTGTATATTTTTGCCCAAAATACGTGATAAGTGTCTTTCGGTATTGATTTTTAAATTTTTTTGCAATTCTGCAGGTTTTCTGTTAATTAACAAATTACCATCCTGGCACCCCTCCGAGGTGAGTACTAAACTATTTTTTTTGTCTCTTTTTGGAGGTGCACTGCTCGCTTATCTCAGTATTATAAACTGAATAGATCAGTACCATTGAGTACAATTCATCACAACAAAAAACTCGATGAATATTCCAGACGTACGCCAGGATTTACGAAAAGAAGATATTGTAGGAAAGCAATTTACTGATAGGGTAGAAAATTATTTCTTATTTATATAAAAACCAAGATATGTATTGAAGAAATTTTTGGGAGGTTCTTATTTTATTTGTTAATGAGTATATATATATATATATATATATATATATATATATATATATATATTTACATATATATATATATATATATATATATATATATATATATACATATATATATATATATATATATATATATATATATATATATATATATATTCACTAGATACATTTGTCCCCTTAGTTTCCCAAAAGTACAATGAAAATTGACCCAAAATTTTACAGGCGCGTTTCGTCTATGATGGTTGGACTCATCAGTGGGTCCGCTGGCATCATTCCCAGACACCCTTATGTATATTTGATTCTGATATTTGAAGTTATTTTCGGGCGGAACGTGTCGGTAAGATATTAATTATTTTGATATTTGTATTCCTCTTATATCGACTGCCTTCCTGACTCATTTTTATTCCGTAGTATTATGACAATATATATATATATATATATATATATATATATATATATATATATATATATATATATATATATATATATATACAGGGTGTCCAAGATAAGGATCCCAACCATGGGGATCTCAGTACCTGTTGGAGTTACAGCTTAGGTTAAATTAGAAAAAAGTTGCGTACTTTGAAGCGTATTTACATGCCGTTGAGAAACTTTAAAAATTTTCATGGCCAGCTGAGATATTGGGGAAAAACGAAAATTTGACGAAATAGATTTTATTTTTTTGTGACTTTATTTTAAAAGATATTAAAAAACTAATAAAACTTTTTCATTGGCACTTTTTAGATAATACGTGATGGCGTTTTTAAATTTTATATCCGACGTTTTTTTTTCGAGAAACCATCATCAACTTTATTTTTTTATATGGCCCAAAAAAAAAGTATACCCTGTATCTGATTCCATTTTTTATTACAAATTCAACGATGTATCACATGTCATATTTTTTTTGTTAGACAAAAAAAAATGCGATTCTTCTATTTTTTAAACATATTTTCTTTTATCTAACAAAAAAAATGTGACATGTGATACATCGTTGAATTTGTAATAAAAAAGGGAATCAGATACAGGGTATACTTTTTTTTTGGCCCTTATAGAAAAATAAAAATGATGATGGTTTCTCGAAAACGAAACGTCGGATATAAAATTTAAAAACTCCATCACGTAGTACCTAAAAACTGCTAATGAAAAAGTTTTATTAGTTTTTTAATATCTTTTAAAATAAAGTCACAAAAAAATAAAATCTGTTTCATCAAATTTTCGTTTTTCCCCAATATCTCTGCTGGCCATGAAAATTTTTAAAGTTTCTCAACGGCATGTAAATACGCTTCAAAGTACGCAACTTTTTTCTAATTTAACCTAAGCTGTAACTCCAACAGGTACTGAGATCCCCATGCTTAGGATCCTTATCTTGGACACCCTGTATATATATATATATATAAAGTTAACGTCTGTGTAATTATAAAATAAAATAAGAAATTCTCGGCTCTGCGTACAAAGACCGTTGATAAATACTATTTATGCTAAAAAGTGTGGAGATCTTCAAAGAACATGGAAAAACTCCGGGTCCGAAAAATGACGACAGTTCTGTTTCGTCCTAGTATGGGACTTGTCAGGCCATCGCATTTGGTACAAACCATTATCTTGTATATGTGTCCTATAAAAAGATTTCACGGTTGAAAAATAGTTAATAAGACACAGTGGCGACATCTCGATGGCTTAAATAACGGGCGAAACGTCACATTGTTTTTGATTTTTTGTTAAATAAAGAACCTCAACCCAAGAAAAGACAAAATAAAATGAAAATGGTATACATTTATATATATATATATATATATATATATATATATATATATATATATATATATATATATATATATATATATATATATATATATATATATACCTTACAGTCCGAATCAGCAAATCCATAAGAACACAAACTTATCTGTAAGCTCTTCAATGATTTTATTGCTACAGGGAGCTAATTGATAACAGCAATCGCGCAATAACTTCTGAGGTAATTCGTCAAGGAAATAGATCTTGTTCCCTTATCAAACAAAATTGTGTCGCGTGAAATTATTGATTTGTCAAATTATGTTAAAAGTGAACTTTTAAAATAATAGTATTGAATTATTTCGCTATTTAACTAGACGAGTCGATTGATGTCGCAAACGCTGCAGTATTGCTTGATTATGTTAACAAGAAGATATATTACTTGGAAATCCACTGGAAACCTATATGACAGGTACAGTAATTTTTGATATGATCAATGATTATTTTTTAAAAAATGAAATAAATATGTCTTTTTGTTTAGCTGTGATGGTGCAAAATTTTCTGGTCTTGTGATGCGGGTAAAGATGATCAACCAGAATATTAAATGGACTCATTGCTGTATTCATAGACAAACACTGGCATGTAAGCGCATTCCTGCCGAATTATCCAGTTTTTTAAGCGACGTCGTAAAAAATTTTAAATTCACGTGTTTCAACCTCTCGTCTAGTCCGTATACTTTGTGAGGACTTTGGAAGTTTCCTTCATACAGAAATAGACAAAACCATCTATATCTCGTGGTAAGGTTTTGACCTGCTAATTTGAAGTCTGAAGTTCAAGCATTTTTTCTTGACCATCCATTTCATTGGGTATCTGATATTCTTGGGCTGCATAAACTTCCATACTTAGTCGATATTCGTTCGATTAAATTATTTAAATCTTTCTTTACAAGGTCCAGATATCGCCATTTTTAATGTGCTTTATAGAATAGCAGCCATGTTAAAAAAAATTCAACCTTTGAATTCAAAGTGAATGCAGGTGAATGAATATGGATATTTTTGTTCTCTCAACACCATCTTATTAGAAAATGAAATTCAACTTAACGAAAACAATAGAAGGGATATTACTGAACCTCTCTAACAAATTCAATTACCATTCAAGGACTATTTTACTAATAAATCCGTTATATCTGGATCGAACAACTGGATACGTAATCCTATTCGAGAAGATATAACTTCGGATACTTTACTGGAAAAAGAAAATATCAATGATTTATGTTCTGTTCCCTAAAAACTGTTTTTAAAGATCACTCTATAACTGATTTTTGGCTAAGTTTAAGAAATGAGTATCCTGCTTTGGCGGAAAATTGTTTTAATGCTCTTTTGTATACCATATCTATTTGAGAAAGGATTATCAACATACACACAACTACAAAAACAAGTTAAATGCAGGACCTGTTTTACGATTATGTTTTAGTTATGAACTGTTATTCAATATGGAAAAAAAATTAATAACCCAACCTTACTGTTTCATTTACTGTTCCTAATGACTACACAGGCAGTGCCGTAGCTGACGGCTCCGGAGCCCCTCCGAGAAATTTCATTGAGGTTCCCTTTTTAATTTAGCAATATAATTTAGTTCAAATACTAAATAAACTGTAATACAGGTTGTTTTTGACATTCAATAATCATAATATCGACATTTATATGTCAAGCTTCCAATCCCACATACTTCACGAGTGGCGAGATCGACGTTCGTTACACAGCGGATAGGCAAGCGAAGCGAGTTTTTAAAAGTGTACCCAAGCTCCCAACTCCACATACTTCACGCACTGCGTGATCGATAATCGTTACATACTACTCTAACTTCAATCGGCTTTGGAATCGTGAGTTTTAGAGGATTTTAGATATCCAAAAAAATTGCGCGTCTCCTGAAGATTGTTCTTTCTAATTTTTAAACGTCGCGATCCTATAAACAAATAACATATAAAAAATCTAAATGGTAATTGCGTATATTTCAACAAATTACGAGACTTGGAGTTTTTTAAGACGTTTAAAAAGAGGAATTACACATTATAAAAATATGCAGAATAAATTTCGAGATCTGACAAACGTTTAAATTTGAAATGAACTCAAGTTTTCAAAGTTTTTCGCAACTTTATCTGCTTGTTAAGGATCGGGTTTTGGAGCTTTCTGAACGGTTGAAAAGCAGAAACAGTTTCTTCAACAGAGGCGTAATTCCTTTTTTTAAACATCCAGAAAGCTCCAAAACTCACAGTTCTTCAACAATTAAATTGTGGGTAATCACTTTTATTTCGTTTACAATGTTTTTTAAATGGGAAAAATTTTACCCCGCTTTTTAAATGGAGAAAACTTTCAAACCTAGGGTGAATTATCAGCTGCGATTTCAAACAAGAAAGTTTGAGCACTACAAATTTTTACCCAAGTCTCTGTTGAGGCTGATTTTGTCGACATTTTACTTTGAATTAAAGTTGCTTCTTGTACGCCGTGAGTATATATACACAGAGGCCTTGCATTCAATGAGTTTAATTAGTGAGTCTTAAAGTGATTTCTTAATACATGTACGTTTAATATAAACCTAAACGCCCTGCATTGCTTACGTGTCCATTTATAATAAATAATTACTGACACCTTGCATTAAATGGATTGTAAAGTCGCAAGTTTATTGGAGATTGATTAAATAGAATTATAAACATCTTTTTGGGTGAACAAGGCCCCCAAGCCGGGGGCCCTCCCGCGCAGCGGGCCCTACGGAGCCTTCACTACGCTACTTTATACAGGAGGAAACGTTCGGAATACGTGAAAGTTGAATTTGTGCTGAAAACTTCTCATTCTCTGATAAAATGCGGATTTTCTGCAGCCCAATAATATGAATTTATTCTATGAAATATATCTTCATGTGTAAATTAACTTTCATCTGTCCAAATAATTTTTCTCAAAAAATTTGCATCCTGCTATATACGTATTAGGAATATTTTACAAAATTGTATACATTTTGGTGGTCATTAGGCTGCATTGTTTGAATGGTGAGAAATGTATAATTACGCATTTCATGCTTAAATCGAATTCTTTCCACAGACTTTATAATATTCCAAAATCATTGTTGGCAGAATAGATTGAAGCATGTGGAAATGCAGAAAAACATGCCAAGACGTTTATCTCATTTTCTTCTGTAATTGGTAGAATTACTATTCTCTTAAACATCGTCTCGGTAATTGGAACAAAGTCTAGATAGAACTGGTTAAACTCTATGAATATACTCAATATTATTTTTTCTTATTGACCATAAATGCAGAGCAAATACAAAATTTGTTTATTTTTATTGGAATTTGACACCTCGAGATAACAAACTACTATTTCACAGTTTAAAAAACTTCTTACACATTTACTCTAACAGTATAGGATTAATTTCATGTACCAGAAAGACCTGACAATCTTTTTCTAACTAATTAAATTCATGGCCTACTGTTAATGAAAAATATAGAAAATGTTTTTGAATTTTTTACTTAAAATACATAGTTTTTACTCCAGAAAATTACCAAATATTTATTCCCTCAAGAAAGGTAAGAGATAGATATATAACATGAAAATACCACGATTTATTTAAAATTTGAACCTTGATAGTAGCTAGCGATAGATTTGGCAACATTATATCTTCAAAAATATTTTAGGCAGCCAGATTACTACCTGTTATGACAATAACCAAAATTTTAGAAAAATATCTAGATACTTCTAATACGCCAGCAAGTTTGATGCACCCTGTATATGTATTTATTAAAAAAATTTATGGCATACCAATAATTACCTGATACTGAATTTAGTAAAGTAAATACAAACAAAACAGTTCATCAAGTATGTAAATTTATTTGTAATAATAAAAACAAAAAAAAAATTCATTATATTCCTAATAAAGAAAAATTTGGGGATCATAAACGAGATAATAATGGGCTCCCTGATATAAAAACTCCACAAACCATATTAATGACAAAAGCATTAAGTTTTAGTTTAACATTAAAGTGGTAGCATAGAGCTAAAGACGAGAGTGTGAAGCAATTTAATACTAGTGAGCAAGCAATTCCAATATTATGAGAGTTTATTATCTTATATGAAGACATGTTTTTAAAATTCCAAAACAGGAGTTTATAAATGTGTTTTGTGTAATCTAGACCAGAGACTTTCAAACTTTTTGTCCCGTAGACCACAAGCCCCTTTTTTCTATTTTCCATAACCGCTCCTGTCTTCCCAATATTGATTTTTATAATTTTGTCAAGTTCAAGGTGTTTTTGATAGCTAAAATCTTAGTCTGATGATCGAACGCACAACGTAGCGGGTCGGAAATCTATCCTTTTATTTTACTCGTCAAATTTCATGACAAGTGTAGGCCGAGAAAGGGAGGTTCCACAAATTTTTCATTTTATATCCGTGATTTTCTTGCATAAATGTCTTGTATAAGGTAGCAAAAAAGACTTCTCATCTCATGCTTCAAACAAAGACATGAATTTATTTTTTTTAAACAATTAGGCCGAAAAATCAATGTTTTCAATATTTTGAATGTTAAAATCGCTTCATAAATAAAAAGGTTATTGCAAAAAGAACGTCGAATATGCTATTTTAAAATTATTTTTTTCTTTTAACTTTTATTTTTTTTGTGACTAGGAAAAATGTTTTCTGTGTATTATACGTAATATAGAAATATTTTCGTAATTATAATCATAATTTGTTGATTAAATTTGTTGCAGTAAAACATTAGTATACATTTTGTAATTTTATATAATATATGTGTATACCAGATATTTTAATGCATTTTTTGTACAATATTTAATTTCATAATCTACTTTTTTATATAGTTGTAATATAATTATCACATGAGAAAATATAATTAATAAAATTTTTATAAAAAAATTGAACCGACTTCTAAAATTGCGCTAAAAAGTGAAAAATAACCATAAATTTTTATATGAAATTGAACTTTTTGAAGTCGGCGCCAAACTAATACTTGAGAAAATGTGATTTGCATAAACAGATTAAAAATACTTTATTTGTAATTGCTTTCTTACCATAATTTGTATATATTAGTGGTTATTTATTTCATTTACAAATAATTTGACGCCGACTTCAAAAAGTTCAATTTCATATAAAAATTTATGGTTATTTTTCACTTTTTAGCGCACTTTTAGAAGTCGGTTCAATTTTTTTATACAAATTTTATTTTTCTATTTTTAGTTTTAGAATTCATTATGATATTCATAAATTATTTGGACTAAGTACTAATCGAAATTAGTGTACTTCGCAATGACTCCAAAGTGGCAAAAAAGTACAAATTTTATCCAAAGTTGTAAATCACTCTAAAATGAACCAATAAAAATTCTTTAGTTCTTAGAGTTTTCCAAATACCAATCAAATTGGGTCAAACGAATATTTAGTCTGTCATAGAAAATCCACTATCTTAAATTTCAAATTAATTTTAGATTGGTAATATAGGCCCCAAAACCTTCCAATATCGATATTTAGAGAAAATAAATTAATTTTTTATCCACCATATTAGATACGCCATATTGACTTTTTTAAAATAATTTTAGATTCGTCATGTGTCACTCCGAAAGCTCTCCCGTACCAATTTTGGTGAAAATTGGACAAAATTGATTTTTTTTGTTCACCTTATTGAATCTGCCATATTGAATTTTTTTAAAATAATTTCAGATTCTTTATGTGAGGCCCCGATAACTTCCCCATACCAATTTTTGGAGAAAATAGGATAAAATAGATTTTTTCGTCCGCCATATTGGATCTGCCATATTGAATTTTTAAAAAATTATTTTAGATTCGTCATATGCGACCCCGAAAACTCCCCCGTGCCAATTTTGGAGAAAATCGGACAAAATTAATTTTTTGTCGGCCATATTGGATCCGCCATATTGAATTTTTTAAAAGTTATTTTAGATTCGTCATATGCGACCCCGAAAACTCCCCCGTACCAATTTTGGAGAAAATCGGATAAAAATAATATTTTGTCGGCCATATTGGATCCGCCATATTGAATTTTTTTAAAAATTATTTTATATTCGTCATATGCAACCCCGAAAACTCCCCCGTACCAATTTTGGAGAAAATCGGACAAAATTAATTTTTTGTCGGCCATATTGGATCCGCCATATTGAATTTTTAAAAAGTTATTTTAGATTCGTCATATGCGACCCCGAAAACTCCCCTGTACCAATTTTGGAGAAAATCGGATAAAATTAATTTTTTGTCGGCCATATTGGATCCGCCATATTGAATTTTTTAAAAGTTATTTTAGATTCGTCATATGCGACCCCGAAAACTCCTCCGTACTAATTTTGGAGAAAATCGGATAAAATTAATTTTTTGTCGGCCATATTGGATCCGCCATATTGAATTTTTTAAAAGTTATTTTAGATTCGTCATATGCGACCCCAAAAACTCCCCCGTACCAATTTTGGAGAAAATCGGACAAAGTCGATTTTTTGTCCGCCATATTGGATCCTCCATATTGAATTTTTTTAAAATTATTTTAGATTCGTCATATGCGACCCCGAAAATTCCCCCGTACCAATTTTGGTGAAAATCGGACCAAATTGATTTTTTCGTCCGCCATATTGGATCCGCCATATTGAATTTTTTAAAAATAATATCAGATTCGTTATGTGGCATCTCAAAAACTCCCCCATACTAATTTTGGAGAAAATCGGACTAAATCAAATTTTTTTGTCCGCCATATTGGATTCGCCATTTTGAATTTTTGAAAAATAATTTCAGATTCGTTGGGTACAACCCCGAAAATTCCTCCATACCAATTTTGGAGAAAATCGGACAAAATTAATTTTTTTGGCCGCCATATTGTAAGCGCCATCTTGAATTTTACTGCACCAATTTCATCTAAAAAAATATGGGACCACCGCAGCAACTTTCTTTACATAACGTAAAAAAATTCATTCAAATGGGTGCAGCCGTTCCGGAGTAATCGGTGTACATACATAAAAAAAAAAATACATAGTCGACGAATTGAGAACCTCCTTCTTTTAGAAGTCGGTTAAAAACTTGAAATGATCTGCATTCGATCATTGCATAGAATACGACAACGGTTGAATTATCATCATTAATAGAACTACGTATACGCTAGTCAAAATAAGATTTGGAAAAAAAATAAATCGTTACAGCAAATTGTTAGTGCAATATTTTTGGCAATATCATAACTAATGAAGGAAAAAATAATCCGAACCATTTACTGGGGTCAAATGGGGGTGATTTTTAGAAGTGAAAAACAATTTTTTGCGATTTTTGACAAAAATGCGCATCTTATAGAAAAAAGTTGAATACAAAAATTATAGGTAATAAAAAGGCCTACAACTTTTGTAAAAACCATTTTTACCCTAACCCCAAAATTTTCTAAGAAAAATGCAAAAAAACGTTTTTTCGGTTGGCTTTTTTCAACATGCATTTTACGATTGTCAATAATTTGTTATAATTTATTAAAATTATTATTATTTTACAATGTCACTGTTTACTATAAGCAATGAGCAAGACAACTATAAATTAGTTACATCGATCGACTACGTTTAAATTATTAAATAAACAAATATTTATGTTATTAACTCCTATGCCTTCGACCATAAAAATTTAGGTGTAGCATATAACTGACCCCATTTTTGTATATTTAATAATCTTAATATATTTACTTTTAATTTTAATCGTTAATAATTTTTAAATTGTTTATTTTGAAAAAATAATTGTTAATTTGCTAAGTGTCTATTATCAAAACAAAACTAAAAAATTTTTAACAAAAATAAAAATTTTCTTTGAGCATATTAATGTACTCAATTTAAATTATTTAATATTGAATAATGTTCAGTTTGAAATTCAAATTGTTTATATTAAAGTAGTTGGAGATGTGAGGAAGTATTGGAGCGGATTTAAGATTGAATAGAGGGATGCAGAATAACAAGACCATAAATGCATGTCGTAATAAACTTGATTTTTATTGCCAGTCTTTTGCTTACAAAACATGCACTAAGAAAACTAATTAATTTAATAATTAGAAGTTATTATAAGTAATTAAATCATTTTTCACTTTAAAATAATAAGAAAATTAATATTTTTAATATATTATTAATTATTTAAATTTAATAAACATACAATTGTCACACATTATACAAAAATTATTTTTATATATTATCATTGTCAAGTCTCGCTCTCTTTGCAGAAAGTGATGATCCTTCTTTATCTGATTCCACACAATTAACAGGTTCTCCAAGAAATTCGGAAATATCATCAAATGCCTCAACATTACTGGACTCCATTCTGAGTCTTCATCGTTAATTGAAATTCTTTGAGCTTCTGAATTTGTACAATTTTCTAAACTGTAACAAATTAAACATAAATTGGTACATTTTAGACCATGTTTCCTACAGTTACATCTTACACTAGATCAACCTTTTTCGTAACTGTAATTTCATTTCCAAGGCATGTTTGAAGTTGATAATATGACCTACAATAGTGTTGTTTTCCTACTCCTGATGTTGGTGGTAAGTTGTCCAATGTGAAGGTTGATTTAATCGTGGCTGTTGGGTACATGTGAAATCGCAAATCATTACGTGCTACATTTTTTAAACTGTCAATCCATACTATTAATTTACAGTCACTTCAGCGATCAACTCCTTGCTGAATCTTTTTGGTAAAAGATGTCAGCCAAGGCAGCCAAATCGTTATTTTGCAGGAGTGTTTTTATCGTCGTTACTTTTCCTTTTTTAATAAAACCTAAGGTAGTGTCGCAGCCAGTGAAACAATGCAAAAAAGCCAAATATTTTCATTGTGATGGATCTTTGAAGCTATCAGAAGTGTAGTAAGAATCGTGAATGTTACGCGTTGACGGTTTGTGAAATAATATTTCCTAATTTCTGTCCAACAACTATCACAGTTATATCATCTGTTGCGACTTGAATTACTGTATTTCTTATGATATTTTTCCATTTATTGAAAGTAAAAGTAAAAGTGAAAAAAGCAATCCTAGTTCGAACTCTATTGGACAATTAATTTTAAGAGGAAATACGATTGAAAATTTCCCTTTTTTTATTAAAGTTTAATAAAACCGCAACGGTTGAATATTTTTGCACAAAACAAGGAAAGCCTATTTGGGCATCAGTACATCCTCTGCAGGTTTGAGCTTAATCGAATCATTTTTGTGGAAGAAAAAAAACAAAAAATACGGAAAAAAAGTTTTTTGTATTTTTCTCTGAAAATTTTGAAGCTAGAGTAAAAATAGTTTCTACAAAAGTTGTAGACCTTTATATTATCTATAACTTTTATTTTCAACTTTATTCGATAAGTTGGATAGTTTACCTGAAAATCGAAAAAAACTGTGTTTCACCCCTAAAAATCACTTCTATTTCACTCCAGTCGGTTGCCGGTGGTCTGGATTATTTTTTCTTCATTGGTTATGACATTGGTTATGACATTACCTACAATATCAGTTTGCTGTAACAAATTATTTTTTTTCTTACCCCTGGCTTTATAGCTACGCAGCCTGGCCTATTATAGAATTAGTTTTTTTCTATTTTGCGACAATCAAGTTATCGAATAAAAATAAGCTTTCTAGGTACAATCTAATGCAACGCAGAAAACTCGTGCGACGAGCTTATTTCGGTTATCCCCATGAACTAAGTGCACTCGTCTGCGGGGAACGCCTGAGCATAAGCTTCCCATTGCGCGCCATACAAGACAGCGCGTGCACATAAGCGGTCAAAATATATTTGTTTATAACCGAAATAAACAACTAGAGCGTAGATTTTCCATTTGGAATTTTATTACAGGTAGTAGACTATAATTCGAGTTTTCGATCGCTGTCAAAAATATCAAAAAAAGTTGATTGAGTCAAAAGTTATATGCGATCAAAAACCGAAAAAAAAAACATTTTTTAATTGTTTAATATTAATTATCTCAGAAACTAAGCGTCGTATGTAAAAGTTTGTGGGGACTTTTTTGCTTAAAATTGCTCAAAGAATATGATCCAGTAGATTTGCGAAAATTATATTTTTAAAACAACTATTTGTTATTAACCACTCTAGTGGACTTCTAACCAAAAAATTCTTGTTTAGGGGCTCAAAATATATAAAAGAAAATTGAATAGGTCCATATAAATTAAATAGGCGACTGGGACTCTCTTGGCACCTATACTATTTGGTAAGCTCTGGAATACTTTTATAAGAAGCAATTTGCACTCATCTAAAAACTATTTTATGTTTTCACTGAACTGTTTATTTTACTTGTGAAAATTGTCAATTCGTATTATCAAAAAAATTTGATAATTCTTTCGATATGAGACGAGATTACCTAATTGTTTAATTTAAATCAAAAAGAAAGTGCTCACCAGTCATCAACTAAAATAACATGATATAGAATAAACTTCTTTTCTTCTAGAATATGTGGTATAAATTTAGAAATAAGGGATAAATTTCTTTTCCCTGCTCTACCAGAATGATCATACTGCTCGATTCTTATAGAGTTCCTAGAACTTAAAGGCAAGAAAAATGTTTCTATGCTTACCTTAGGAATATAGAGGTGTTTTAGATGGGTTATGAAAGAATAACTTTTATTTTTTACATGTTACTCTATCAGAAATAAATGTCCCAATTAACCAGGTTTAATATGTGCACAATAACTATTGTAATTTATTTTTTATTTTTAGATCTTTTGAACTACAATAACGTGTGGAAACTGAAGTTGTTAAAAGAACAAAATAAAAAATAATGTCCAATAATCAAGGAGATCTTTCTATCGGTAAAATGACAAAAAGTTTTTAATTCCGACACTAAGTAGAGTAGGAATTTAACAAACAATCAGGTTTTTTAAGCTAATATATAATTTAAAATTAACTGGCTATGGCACTGGCAAATGTATATATATATATATATATATATATATATATATATATATATAAATATATATATATATATATATATATATATATATATATATATATATATATATATATATATATATATATATATATATATATATTAAACATATCAAATTAAATTTTAGTGAAGGTCTTTCTACCACTATTTTACTCATATTTACTGTAACATTGAGATTTTACGTAATATAGTGAAAAGAACGAGCAGGATTGAATTCGGACGACTTACAGCTATAGTGTGACGTGTAGGGCCTAACAAGGCCTAGACATCGAAGATCTAGTATCAGCAATTATAAATCCAATGCCCCCTCCCTAATAATAGTTTTATTTTATTTAAAATATCATATTGAAAATCAAATAGGTTAGAAAATTGTGTGGTATGAAGTAGAAAATTGACAGAAAAACCAATAAGTAATAAAAAGTTAATGAGATAATGAGGGCTGGTGAACTCTTAATAATTTTTTAATATAGGCTTCTAATTTTGACAAGAACAGTCAAAGATCGCCTCACTTAATATCTATTTTTTTTTTTTGAAAAGTAAATTTGCTTTACTTACTAACATTTTTCACGTATTTCACAAACTTTTTGATGAAAACATAGGCATGTATAACGATACTTCTACTTCAAAATCTTTTTACAAAATAAAAATCGATTTGTCCATGACGCATCTAGGCGCTCTTAAAGATAATGCACTAAACATTTCTAATGGCAATTGAGCAAACACTAATCAACCGACTGTTCCGGGTTACGGCATGCATAAAATACGTAAAATTACTATTATTCGCGAAGGGTCAACGCCATAACTTGAAAAATAACGGAGATATGAATTTTTAAAAACTCTGAATTTTTGGTTTTCATTATTTTCGGTTTTTCTTTAAAATTAGTCTCTTTACACTTTCAAGATGCAAGTTTTAATTTTATAAAAAAAATGTCGAAAAAAGTATTTTTTTTGCTTTTTGCTTATAAATCCACCAAACACTCTAAAGTTCCTGGGGAAAATTGGATTGGAAGACCTGCTCTAATCAGCAAGGTATCCCTAAAGATTTGGTCATAGTTGTTATTATTTACAAACTTGCATAGACTTATCATTGAAAAAATTTAAAAAAATAATGCTAAATTTAATTTCTAAGAATTTGTGCAACAACAATAATAAAAAACATTTTAAAGTATGTATTTTTAATATCTTAAATACGTCGCCGCACACTTTATCTACCTGAGTGCTTCTGGTTCCACTTGAACTCGCTGCCGACCTCTTAAAAGGCTTCAGCTCCCACAAGGAGACGTTACAACCACCATTGGGAATCTATGAGTAGTGAATATATGAGAGAGCCTGAAAGGAAGAGGATTAAGAGTATATACTAAAAGAACATATACTCTTTATCCTCTTTCTCCTCTTAGGCTTTCTCATTATCTTTTTGAATTTCCCTATAAACATTTTGAAATTGCTTCCATCAAATTTCTCTTCTTAAGTTCCCTCATTATCTTTTTAAATTACTTCGTATACGTTACCTTGAACTCAATAATTCAGGTTTTTGTTAATTTCATTTCATAAACTTTTTAAAGTTTAATAATCACATAACCTTGTATCTCCTCTTAAACTTTGATTATAAAAGTAGTAGTTCTCAAATTATAAATATCTTAACATGAAAATATATCTTCTGCTTCAAAAAAGACATAAAAATAAAAGATTTTTATAAAAATGTAAAGAGTTGATTTTCAGTTGGATAAAATTTGAATATATCAAGAAACCAACCAAAAGTAGTGAAATTTTACGAACGCTATTTCAAAATTAATAATATTTTGCAATTTATACGCGACATTATGAAGTTAAATTGGTTTTATGGTCCGTAATTTCTAACGTCATATTAATCATTAATCTAGCTGTACTGGCAGAATTCATAAATTCATAATTCAACGAAAATTTACTATAAGCATTGTTTGAAGAGTTCATTATGAATGAGGTATGTTCCAAACTTCTTTACATTTTTGCAGTAGAAGAAATTGATGGTCAAGATTTTATGCTATCTATGAAATATGAGGACCCTGCGAATTTTTGTAAAAGCTGCTGAATTGTGTAGTGACTATTTAAAGATTAAAGTTTTGATTACATCTCTGAGAAATTTAGAAAGATTGGTCTAAACAATTTTGTATATTTATGTAGGAATGTAATTGTTAGGATGTAAATAAATAAAAATTATTTGAAATTTGGATTAGTGCAGTGGGTCTCCATTTCTTAGGATGTAAATAAAATAAAAATGTTTAGAGGCTGCAATTTGTTTAAGTCACTCAAAAAAAAATCATACATAAGAAAGTGCACACATAAAAAATTTAAGATTGGATATCTGTAAAACAGATCATTCATCCCACTGAATTATTTGTTTAGTACAGTATTCACAGATAAAATTTATTTTTTCTTCTCCCTTAACAAAATGTCATTTTTGTCTTGTGTTTTTAACTATAGTAAAGAAAGTTCAAAATCCTGTATTCCAATGGATGCAGGGACAACTTATCGGTGTCTTAATGTGTTAAATAGATATTTTTTACCTTTACTAAGTAGGATAGGACAGAAAGCGTAATACCCTCAGACATCCCCTAAAGTAAAATGGGGAATTAGGATACAAGAGAGATAAAAATATATCTACTGAAGGTAGCAAAAGAGAAGTAATATGTGATATATATATATATATATATATATATATATATATATATATATATATATATATATATATATATATATATATATATATATATATATGAAGTAAAATGCGAACAGTAAATGCAAACTTCTCTCCATCATATCCTTTCTGTGTTAGAGGTTGCACAGTTAGAACAAATTGTTATAAAACGCAATTTATCCTATTCCACCACCATCGAGATGATGGCCTACCTGTACCGGAGGAATCCGTGAAATCCGCATAAACATATATATATATATATATATATATATATATATATATATATATATATATATATATATATATATATATATATATATATATATATATATATATATATATATATATATATATATATATATATATATATATATATTCTGGTCCTTCCATTTAACTTGATGATTTGATGACCAAAATATTTTCGTACTGAGTCTTAAAATATTGTGAATATATTTATCAAACGGCAACCAAGGGAAAGTTTTCAGACACTACCGATGCTTAAAGTATATTTGTTTTAATGATTATACATTTTGTGCTGGAAGAGCCATATTCGCCTTTTTCCAAGCTGAGCATGTTGTAAAGGGTGTTTTTTTATAGAGGTATAGAACTTTTAAATGGAATAAAACAAACATGAATTTTTTAAATTGACATAAAATTTACTTTATTCGAAAGATAACCTTCTGGCATTATAATTTAAATATGACTTCTGGCATATGACCGCCACGGCTGGCTCGGACGTAATCTAATCCGGAGGTCCAATTTTGGATGACTTTCCAACATTTGTGGCCGTATATCGGCAATAACGCGGCGAATGTTGTCCTTCAAGTGATCAATCGTTTCGGACTTATCGGCGTAGACTAGCGACTCCACATATCCCCACAGAAAATAGTCTAGCGGCGTTAAGTCGCACGATCTTGGAGGCCAATTCACGGGTCCGAAACGTGAAACTATGCGGTTACCAAACGATTCCTTCAATAAATCAATTGTGGCACGAGCTGTGTGACATCTTGCGCCGTCTTGTTGAAACCACGGCTCCTGCACATCATAGTTGTTCAATTGAACGAAAAAGTCAGTAATCATGGCTCTATAGCGGTCACCTTTGACTGTAACTTTCTGACCAGCATCGTTTTTAAAGAAGTACGAACCAATGATTCCACCAGCCCATAAAGCACATCAAACAGTCAGTTTTTCTGGATGTAACGGTGTCTCAACATACACTTGAGGATTATCATCACTCCAAATACGGCAGTTTTGTTTATTGACGTGTGAGTGAGCTTCATCTCTAAACAAAATTCGCTAATGAAAATCGGGATCACCGGCAATCTTGTTTTGGGCCTATTCACCGAATCTACGCCTTGCTAGGTGATCGTGTGGCTTCAATTCTTGCACGAGTTGGATTTTGTAAGCACGCAAACCAAGATCTTTCCGCAAAATCTTCCATAAAGTGAATGGACACATATCCAATTGCTGTACACGATGGCGGATAGACTGATTCGGGTCTTCCTCTACGCTACGCTCTACAGCAGCAATGACTTCTTCTATACGCACTTTACGACGTCTCTGTGGATGCGTATTATCATTTAGAGTAAACGTGATGCGAAAACGTTCCATAGTTAATCGAATTAATTGCTCTGATGGACGATTATATTGACCGTAAAATGGACGTAGTGCGCGATACCTATTTCGAACAGAACCATGATTTTCAAAATAAATTTGCACAATTTGGATGCATTGTTCAGGCGTCAGCTGTTGCCAACTTAAAGTTCTATACCTCTATAAAAAAAAACACCCTTTATATTAACCACATTTACTACCCTCGATTCATAGGCCGAAGCAGCTAAGAGCAAAAAAAGCCCGCTTTATTCACGGACTGTATTATACCTCGGAACCCTTTACATATTCTTTTCCATTTTCCTTCAAATACCACTAAAATGTTTGGTGTATAACTTCGTTGCAGCTATCAGTTATATTTCTGAAATTAACATATTTATCTTAAAAATATTTTCGGTTTTATTAAATTCACACAAGACTTAAAAAGCACTTAGAATATAAAGAAGTCCGAAAAAAGGTTTTTCCCAATCTTTGTTCTAAATCAAATAATTTAGGTCATGTTGAAAAGTACTGTTGGGGTTATTCACCCTAGCAAATAACAATTTCACTGCCTTATTCAGATTTGCTCGGAATTATTCAGGGTTTGAGGCATCTGAAACGCATAAATCTAGGGCAGTAATAAATGAAACTTTAGAGTCTATTCACGTGAAGAATCATGGACACTTACACCATACTAATTTTTGAAAATATTTTGAAATATATTTAATATATACAAGGTATTAATTGATTCGCCACTAGGATTTTGGGAGTAAATTCTTCCCATGAAAACAGGGAACAAAAGTTATATATACGGGGGCCCGCAAATCCTTAGTTTTCTATATACAGTGTTAAAAAATAATATGGGCAACACCGCCATTTGTTAACTAAAGAGTTAAACATAATATCGCTATAATATGCTTCGTAATATTCTGTCAAATTTAATCATTCCCCATACATAATAAACACATTTAAATAATTGCTCCAGTATGATTTTTGTTAATAATTGTCAAACGGGAAAAATACTGACATTTCTGTAGTGTTTTATTTTTTTCTTTCGTCACGTTTAGCTGTCATGACCAACTAATAACAAAACTTAAAAACAATATGCGTTTTTACTATACAAAAATGTAAAATTGCTAAGATTTTATTTAAAAAAATGACTTTAAACGATTTTTTCAAGTTAATATTTAATTTTAGTTTTTGATCACCCTGTATTTACTTATTATTAAAATATCCACTACTAGAAGGAAACTAACCTCAAGTAAATAATAAAGGCTTTCGTATTGGAAAAATTGATGTTTAGGGCTACAGACGCCATTTTTGAAATAAGATTTAAAAAATGTCAAAAACAGATAGACAGGTATAAGACATTATACCTAAATTAAGTTTATAATCTTGCTTACAATCTAAAAATGAAGTAACATAATGGGTCTTATATAAAATAAGGAAGAAGGCATCAACTTCCGGTATAACCGAAAGTGCCACAATTTTCAAAATATTTTAGCTGAATTGCCCCCACCAACTTCAGTTAACTGCAAAATTTTCCAAGGCATATTTTCCTCCTTGTATATGTTTGTGTTTGTTCCTCTCGAAATAAAAAAGGATACTCTCATATCAGAGACGTACCACATAAAGCATCTGGAAAACAATTAGTTTGTTAAAGAAAACATATGAGTACACTTAAATTGCTATTTTATTGAGCGTTCTCAGAAATCCGACAAATTTTCAAAAAAGTGGATTTTTAGAAATAAATCACCAACCTTGTTGGTATCTTCTCCAGAATTATAATACTTGTTTAAAATGCTCTCTAATATTGATAAAAATTTCCCCAAATATTTTTCATGATCTTCAGCAATTTTGGAAAAATTTTCAACATTTTATATATCGAAAACTAAGGATTTACGGACCCCAACTTTATTTTTCACGAAAGGAGTCCGCTGACCTCATGATCATCAATTAATTAACTCCCTGAATATTTTTTATTTTAGATAACCTTTTTCCCAATATGATGTTGTTTCTAAATATTTACAAATACAAGGCTGCAGTACATGTAGCAAAGGGCTTGTTAATTTCATGGACAATTATAACAGTTATTCAGATTTATTTTTGTTCTACAATTTTCAGCTCAAATGTTCTTCTTCAGTATGGACCACTGTTATTCTTTGGTTGTTTTGTAAGTATTAGAAAAACACGACATTTAAAATTACTTACATAGATAGAAATATTCTTTTCAACTAAAAAACGACAAGAGCATGCAATGCGTGTCCTTAAGTAAATGGATAATTAGGATATATTGCAAAATAAAACGTGTTTACAATGAGCCCTGTGTTAAACAAAAGTTCATTTTTAATTGATCATTTTAAAATATCTCATTGAACATAAAATATTAACTGTTTCTGAAAAATAATGTTATCAATATATATATATATATATATATATATATATATATATATATATATATATATATTTGTTTAAAGAAACCGCGTATTTTTAATTTAGAGAATTTTTGTTTCAATTTTAAGCCTTAAACTCATAAATAAAATGAGCAAAATCAAAACAGAAAAAAATTTATATTTCTAATTTTTAGTTTCGTCGCTTTTCTTTACAGAAAATGCTCAATACCTTAGATTTAACAAGTTAATATTAAGCTGTCTGAATAATAAATAAATGGTCTTAAAATAAGCAGGGAATTGCCCAGAAAAAAATACAAAATCCTAATAGGGGACTGACAGAGGAACGTGGAGAACAATTACTATGAGGGCATATAAAATATGCTCTCGGCATTCCGCTTTTACAAGAAGCGCACTGGCTCTTTTAAAGAAGGTCAAACCATGGGGAGCTACTAAGAGTTCACTTTCTTGACTCAAATCAATATGAAGGCAAATTCGAAGAACAGAAATTTTCCTTAGCACATCATGACTACAAGTTAGTTAAAACGATAGTCACATATAAAAGCATAAAATGTTCGATGGAAATTTTTACCCCTTCAAGTCAAGTTCCTCTGACATTATAATAAACGCTGTGATAAAACTATTCCGAGCTTGAAGTACATGCCGATAGCGTGAAAGGAACAGAACTAGTCTTTATTCTCAAGGTAGGAAATGCTGCATAAACCCTGCCTTTCCGCCCTGGCTGATACTTACCAGTTTCTTATTCGACACTGGAAGATTGATGAATCGACGCAACGAGTAAGGAGAAATTGTGCAGTGTACATCCCTTATAATTTGCTTGTGAGATAAGATAATCCACAGACACGGCCCTATATCGACTCGCTTCGAGAGTCGAAAACACGCTGTCAAATGGTCGATCCGCCGGTATCTTTATCGATATCGAGAGGACGTTGCGACATATCTCATGATGCTCTACAATGATGAGGCTCTGAACCGACAGTAGTTGCATGGATCTGAGTAAGGTTGGCTCAGAGACTAATATATACTGAGCTTAACATTGTAACTGTTAGAGCACTGTCAAGCAGGCGCTATCTACAAGGAGGAGTTTTATCGTCTTTATTGTAGAGCCGTTTAGTAAACAGTCTGCTGGGGGAATTGAATAAGGTTGGGTTGTATATATAAGCCTGTGCTGACGAACTGGTTGTTCGTTTCCCTGTTTACGATATCAGGGATTGGGAGTATCTATGATAAGGACCCTACAGATCATGAAGCGATGATGCCATAGGGAGAATCCGGCCAAGATTACAAAAAGGAAAAAAATGGAGAGACCTTTTAAATAACATAGACGGGAAAGACTCTTAAACACAAGGGAAGAGTTGAATACTTGGGAATAATTCTGGATTTAGGACTGAGCTGGAATGATCATAGTGAAGATCGAACCGAGGAGGATATATGTGTTTTTGGGATTAAAAATTTGCCTTAGGTACACATGGTGGCTGACACCGAAAGGGCTATTTTCGGTATCCACTATGATGATCCGCCTCATGATTAATGCCGCTATTATATGGGGGCTCAGTACAAAAAAGCGCAAACATTGTGTTCAACTTGACAAAGTTTTAAGAATATCTTGTGTAGAAAAAATAAGTGCGATGAGGACGATCCCCACTAGGGCTATGGAGATCCTACTGAACTTAATTTCTCTCCACTTATACACAGAGAACGAGATCCTGAAGTCTGTTTATCGATTCAATTGCCCAGAACGTCCCAGAACTGGGCGATATTGTCACTGAAGTCTAGTGTCATACCTTCATGACTGATGTCTAACTGCAAGGATGTACAAAAAAAGATAAATAATCTGACGGATGCACAATAAGACTTAGGTGGGTTCCGGGTTATTTGGGTTTACAGAGGAATGAGGAAGCAGACTGTCTGGTAGAGAAGAGGTTCGCGATTGAATTGTCTGAACCTTAACCAAATCTACATGTTCCGATTATCGTTGGTAAAAAGAAATTTAACTATTGCTGGAAAACAAATTTACTAAATCGTTAATATGAACTTCTGATGGCGTGGCAAAGAACATATAACTGGACCTGCGATCAGTAAATGCAAACTTCGTCCCATGGTACAGGTGGGCCATCGTCTCGATGGTGGTGAAATTGGATGGATTGTGTTTTATCGCAATTTATTCAAACTGTGCAACCTCTAACACGAAAAGGATATGATTGGGGCGAAGTTTGCATTTACTGATCGAAATTTACTTTATACATACCTAGCTGTGCAAAGGACAGATCGGAAGGAAGTATGCAACACTGAACGCGGCTTCGCCGACCTCTCGTCGGATGGCTCGGTATTTTATTACAATTTATTCTAACTGTGCAACCTCTAACACAGAAGGAATATGATGGAGAGAAGTTTGCATTTACTGTTTCGCATTTACTTCACTTACATACGGAGTTGCATATAGTTGGACGTTTGCTGAATGTGATTTCAGCATTACAACAGCATAATGTGGATATAATCACTGCTAATGCATCTCACACGGAGGAATCCGTGAAATCCGTATGAACATATATATATATATATATATATATATATATATATATATATATATATATATATATATATATATATATATCCCTGACTGGCAAGTATAACATTTCTTGAAGTATTCATGTTAACTTCTCACCATTTCAGCAATCTTTACTTATTTCCTGCATTAGTTTTCAGAATAACTTTTAGTAATTTCCTAGCATATTATCACAATTATTTATTAACTAGGTATTAACATTTCTCAAAATGACTAAGTATCGGATATTTTTTAATATTTTTGATTTCTAAGCAAAGAATTTGTACTTAAAACTTCTTTAAAATTCGCAAGTTAGTACTTTAAAGCGAACATGGGTTTTTGTCTTGAATTTTTGATTTCCCCCAAAAAAATGGAATGGCGGTACGATGAATGGTTCAGTTCGCTACTGGTAGTCGTTGTTTAAATTGGAAACACTTAGTTAATTAACAAAAAGGAAAGTGATTTTTTACGTTATTTGTATTCAGATATAAAAACGGTAACAATGAATGATCCAAATGTGATCACGCGCAAGAACTGAGGCCTTGTGTTTTAGAAGGTGTATATACGCATTTAATAGTGCTAAAGCGCCCAAAATTATTAGATTTTTTGCAGTTATGGCAAAGTCCTGACGTGATGGGATTTAATGGACCCTGGATTCGAATTTAGCGGCCCTCGAAAACATATAGCTAATATGGAACCCCAGACCCGAAAAATAACTTTTATATACTGTACAGGATATTTCCAAATAAGTGTGAAAAATTTTAAAGGATTATTTTTGCGCTAATTTTAAGCATAAAAATTCATCTCAACGTATGTCTAATAATGCATAATTTTTAAGATACAGGGTGTTAAATTTTATTATTATCTTTAGTTTTTTAAATTAATATCATTTATATTAGACAAAAACTTTCACAATAAGATGGGAAAGCTAACTGAATGGTTGAATCGAATCAGTGGCGCCCGAAAAAAAATTCGAGGGGTTAAAATTTTGCAGACCCGGAAAAAAGTACCACTCTGTATCTTATTTCACATAATAATTTTTTATTAGAACTGTAAAAAGCATTATCTGTATCTTAAAAATTAAGCACTATCGGGCATATGTTTAAATGAACTTTTATGCTTAAAATTATTTCAAGGATAACTCTTTAAAATTTTTCGCACTTATTTGGAAACACTCTGTATAGGATGATGTAAATGTATTATTTGGCTTGATATAAATTTTAAAAATCTGTTTCTGTCCTAATGAAATAATAAATGAAAAAGAAGTAGAAAAAGAACCACTTTTGTCATAAAATTGTTAATAATAACAAAATTTACAGAGGGGACTGGAAAAAAATTATTTAAACCCCAACAGCGCCCGAACTATCAAGTTATTTGCACAACTTCATTAACATAAGATTTTTTCAGATATTGATAGCAACAGCATGTTCAGTACCCCTTTATCAACTATGGTTGTCTCTAATTGAATCTTTAAGAAGAGATTTACCATTGGACTCAAATAAAACAGCTCCAAAATTAAGAAGAACTTTTTTCTTAAAAATGAGGATATTGGAAATAGTTTTCTTATTCGATTTGGTCCTACATATGGGAACTGTTGCATCATTTGCAGTTATTGTAGTTAGAGCTCCAGAAACAACTCTGATTATAGGCCTTATAGTAGGGTCTTACATACCACAATTAGTAATACCTACAACATGTATTTATTTAATTTATTCAATTATTTTAACAATAGTTCTATGTTTCGGACCATATTATCTTGTAATGATTGCTGGTCTAATGAAATGTCAGATGTTTTCTTTGAATGATTACGTTATTCGAACCTTTAGAAATGCACCGAGATTATCAGAGAATGACGAAAACACTTACGTTAAAAATCATCTTAGGATAATCATCATGTGGCATCAAAAAATTGTAAAGTAAATCTGTATTTGAATTGTCTAGTTGCAAAACTACATTTTTTATAATTCTTTAAAAGGGACCACTATTGAACACATTGTTACGGTTTTCCTACTTTAAAATCGTTCACTGGGTTCGCAGAATAAAACACAACACCTATCACTAATACTTCCAATACTTATATTAACAACTTATTAACGAAGCTAAAACACAATTATCTTATTACTACTTCTTAACATCTTCGCTATTCAAATACCACTATAAAACTACACTACGTTTATCCTATTCCTATTTATATACCTATATAAATCCCTATATAAATCTAGAACATAAAAGTTGAGGTCTATCAAGAAATATTACTCATCGATAAATTATTCAATTCGGCAGCTTATAATAAAGATGACTCATCACATCGAAATATTTTTATAAGAGGGCGTATTAACAAGTTTCTTCAAGTTGTTCATAACACTGCCCCCTCCTAATTCTGATCATCCAGCTCAGCTTCGATATATCTATACTATGGCTTCAACCTGTGTAGATGTACTACTTTCATTTTAGTCTTGGAACTTCGTTGAATTCTATAAACAACGTCATTAATTCTTTTCAGAACAGTATATGGCCCTTCCCATATTCGCATCAACTTAGGCGATTTGCCTTTCTTTCTTTGTGGATTCCACAATGAAACTCCTTGATGTCATGTCTTTGAATCTGTGACCCTATCCAGCTCAGCTTCGATATATCTATGCTATGGCTTCAACCTGTGTAGATGTACTACTTTCATTTTAGTCTTGGAACTTCGTTGAATTCTATAAACAACGTCATTAATTCTTTTCAGAACAGTATATGGCCCTTCCCATATTCGCATCAACTTAGGCGATTTGCCTTTCTTTCTTTGTGGATTCCACAATGAAACTCCTTGATGTCATGTCTTTGAATCTGTGACCCTATCCATGCGTTCTCTATGTCATGAATTTCTCGCAACTTCCCTTGTGAAGCATTCACTCAGTCTTCAATATCTATACTTTATTCAGTTGAGAAACCGAACATTATGTCGCAAAGCAATCTAAGTTCCTTTCCAAATAAGATTTTGGCTGGTATAATTCGGGTAGTTTCATAAATTGCGGATCGACAGGCCATTAAAAAAATTCGCAAATATTTGTCCCAATTTTTCTGATGTCTCTCCACAACTTTTGAGAGGTGCTCTTCAATGGTCGTATTAAATAGTTCAACCAGGTGATCTGACTAAGGATGTAGAGCTGTTGTTCTGGTTTTACTGATGTTAAGTAGTTTTCTGAGCTTTTAAAAAAGTTTGGATGCAAAGTTCCGTTCTTGGCCAAAATGTAGCTAGAAAGGAATTCCAAATCAGCTGAACACATTGTTGACTAAGACTTCAGCTACTGTTGAGATTTCCTGGTTAGGGGTGGCAAATACCTCAGGTCATTTACTGAAGTAGTCAATAGTAACTAGGATGTATTTGTCTATTTCTGGGAATGGACCAGCTATGTCAATAGGCATTCATTCAAAAGGTATTCCAACTTTATACTTTTTCATTTTTCCTTTAGATCTAGAACTTGGACCTTGGCTAGCTGCACTTTTAGGGCACTGTCTATACCATGATTTTACGTTAAGTGCTAATGACCGTTTGTGTTGAACAAAACCTGGCTTTTCATATATGCTCACTCTCGTAGGGCTTTTTCGTTATTTTTATTTTATAAAAATATAATTAAGAAAGGTTATTTTCTCTTTTGTAGAAGTTCTGATGAAGGGAATAAAATTTCTCGAAAGCTAGTTTCCTTTTCTGGCCAACCATCCTTCTAACTGCAGCCCCACATAAGTGCCTTAAATATATATATATATATATATATATATATATATATATATATATATATATATATATATATATAGAGTAAAACAATTAACATTCTACGAAAATTTCAGTCAAAAACGCGATTGTTTTTTTAGAGATAACTTCCTTAATTTTTAAGATGTTGCATCACATAAAAACGCGTAATGTAGGAAATTTAGAAGCTATAAAGTAACCTTATAGGTTGAATTACTTTGAGGATTCTGCTTTTGAGATTTGATTTGAGTTTAGAGGGCTCAGTCAATATTTATCGTACAAAAGAAACAAAAAAAAAAACAGAATCTTCTTTAGTTTCTGAGTTATTATCAAAAAAAAAAAGAATTATTCAAAAATTCCAAAAATTGATTCAAAATAGAATCAAACTTTTTTTCAAATTTCGGCATTCTAAACAGGCCAAACTTCCAAAACATGGTAGTACCTAAATAAAAGTAAATCTACATAGATTAGGTTGAATTTCAATTCTTGTGGTTAAGCGCTTGTTTTGTTGTTAATGTTTTCTTTGAAAAAAAGAAGAAAACCGTATTATTTTTATCATAAATTCGTGAGTCTTTATACTACCAATTTCTATAAAAAAAAAAAAAACACTTTAAAGATCTATTTAAGAAAAGTTCTCCTTAAAAGAAAATCGTCTTTTTTTCATTGTTTAACATTTAAAGGTTCGAACTTAGTTTACGGCAAATAAAAAGTTACCTTCCACGAGCCGTAACTCAGTTACACAGCATTTTTTGCTTGGAATTGATCCGTCTATTTATTTTTGTAGCTATTGTTGTCAATGCACGTTTATTTAAGGACAAAATACTAAATTTCAGATTTAATACGCCTCAAGCTCCCTAAATAAATAGAATATATGAAATAATACGGCATACAATGTTAAAACTCCAAATTTTCGTTTGCCGAAACGGGGATACCCAGACATTAAACGGCGCATCGTTGTATTTTGATTCGGTGCTTGTCCGATTTCAGAGTGTGATGAAAGAGAAACGGCAACGGCATAATTAAGGACATTACGGGTTGCCCTTCTTGAGATAACTCGTGGTTCTTAAAGTAGGCTGTCTTAGGCAACATAATATTCAATTCAATAAAGATCGTGAACATGTCTTAATTCCTAAAATGGATACCGTCTATACAAATGTGAGGTTAGCGATGCGTACAAGTTACTTAACCTACGCGCCTTGACTTAAAAATAATTATCAGACCGTGATGATAACCTGACATTGACTTTGCAACTAATAGTAACCTTCGAGTTTTCAAAAAAGTTATAACATTAGAAAAACACTCATACCCCGTTAATAGGGTACTATTTTGAGTTAACTAACTTTCACCCCCAAATGGAGCGGCATTCACCCCCAGGTTAAAAGCGCACTATATCACTTTCGATCCTTAGGATATTCCCTAATTCCAGTCCAATTTCAGTTCAATCGGTTTAATGTGAAAAAATTTGTAGGTAAAACTATTTAGACCAGGGCCTATCTGTTTATAGGTAGATGTGAAATGGAACATGAAGATTTTTACGTGAGAGCCTTCAGAATAACCTGAATAACGATAATTTTGATATGCGTACTATCAAAATGTTGGGCAACATTGTTTTTATTAATAAAAATATAAAATTAACAAAAAAAAACGTTTCTCTCATGTAACTTTGAAGGTAATCATTTTAGAGAAAAGTTGAAAAGGAAAAAAAGTTTCATAGTTAAATTTTCCATAAGATAAGGTTGGTCGGAAATCTCAAAATATATTTCCCTTATTGCAAAATAACAATAATTTAAAAAAAAAAAGGTAAAAAAGCAGGTTTTTAATCAATTTTTTTCGACCATTTAAATTTCTCTGAGGACCTTCATATTAGAGCAAAGAAAATTTTTTTCCATGATAAAATAATGCGCTAAAATTCGTTAGGATCGAATCAATTGTTTTTCCAAAATAATTTTGCAATCCGATTTCGTTTACAAAAATTGACTATTTTTCAACTTTGTCTAAGTCCAAAATATTACGTTAACGTATTTAAATTTATTTTCGACATATAGCAGGGAACTCAAGTTTTGAAACGGTTTTTTCAGAATCAAAATCGGATGATTTGGCCGCTCTCAGGAATTGTTTAAAAACATTGTTAATATTTTTGCTTATAAACAAATAGATTATCTCGGCAGATTTCCATTGGATTTCTTTTGCAATACATGGTTTGAAAGTACTTGGAAAAACACTTCTTTTCGTCAAGAAAAATTTCAAATCCGTCAATTGGTTTCCGAGATACAAACTGTCAAAAGTTGACAGCTTGTTACGGTGAATCTACAAACAATACCGACCTGATTGAACCAAAAACTTTGTCTTGCTGAGCTCTTTTTTGATAGAAATATTTAAATATTCATGTTATCGGAAACTTTAATAAAAAAATGAAAAGAATATCTCCCACGCGCATGAAAAATGAAAAAGAGAGTGGTGGGGATCTCTCATTTTAAAATTGATTTCGAAGATTCAAAATACATATCTGAAAAAAAAATTCATTTTCTCGGCTTCTAATGGAGCAATTTTGATTGTTTTTTCTTAAACCGATGTACCGCGATAATGAACTCAAATATCATAATGCCATGTGCCCATCATGCATTCATTTTGTTATAAACAAATGACGTTATTTATGCATCATACTTACAACATACTGCACCCTATAGACTTTCCAAACGAATCTTTGTTTATTAATATAATTAAGAATACTATAATGATATATATTTACTTTAATTGTCAAAATTGTTTAAACAATCATTGTTTAAACAAATTGATAAAAATTTTGGTTTTAAATTATTTTATTCGTAAAACACAGATAAAAATAAAGTAACTATGTTATATAAATCATATATGAAAACTTAATAGTTTTTAAGTTATAAGTAATAAAATATGTCTAGAAATATTTGAAGATATAATATTTTGGGAGATGAGAGCATGATGCTTTAAAATAACATAACCGTTAACATGAAAGTAGTGCGGCGGGAGTAAGAAACAACTGCTCAAACAGGCTTTCGTAAGGTATAGAATAGGCATTAAAGAGAGTTAATTTGTAGTTATTATGTGTCCCTGTTTGTGGAAAGAAACTGGTTACAGTGTTACCAAAAATTTTATTTTATAAATGTGCACGATATGGTATGTATAATTAAGATGCAAATAAATTCAATTTGGAAACAAGTTTTTCAATTTGAATTAATGTCGTTTTCACCATTATATTTACTTATTAATCGAAGATTTTTCATAATTTTTTTCGTATAGGGGAATATTATGAAACAATTCATTTTTTCCGAAAGGAATGGTAATTGGAAATTGCATATAAAAAGTTCGCGTAGAATGTTGCCATATTTAAATGACAGTGGTATGTTGTGTTTGGACAGACATATGTATAGAGCAGTTTGAAATATAATATTTAGTGTTAAGAGTGCTTTATCGACCTTTTTGAACATAATTTATAAAGAATAACTATTTTATTTTTATCTGTATTTTGCGAAAAAGATAATTTAAAACCAAAATTTTTTTCAGTTTGTTTAAACAATGATTATTTAAATAATTCTGATAATTAAAGTAAATTTATATCTTTATAGTATGCTTAATTATATTAATAAACAAAGATTCGTTTGGAAAGTCCAGTACCATAGGGTGCAGTATGCTATAAGTATGATGCATAAATAACGTCACCGGTTTAAAAAAAAATGATCAAAATCGCTCCATTAGAAGCCGAGAAAATGAAAAATTTTTTACATATATGTATTTTGAATCTTCGAATTTAATTTTAAAATGATTGCTCCCCACCCCTCTTTTTTTTAATTTTTCACGCGCGGGGCGATATTCTTTTCATTTCTTATTAAAGTTTCCGATAACACAAATATTTAAATATTTGTATGAAAAAAGAGCTCGGCAAGACAAAGTTTTTGGTTCAAGAATCAGGTCGGTATTGTTTATAGATTCACCGCAACAGGCTATTAACTCTGACAGTTTGTATCTCGGAAACCAATTGACGGATCTGAATTTTTTTTTCACGAACGGAAGCGTCTTTCCAAGTACTTTCAAACCATTTGTTTATAAGCAAAAATATCAACAATGCTTTTAAACAATTTCTGAGGGTGTCCAAATCATGCGATTTTGATTCTGAAAAAAGCGTTGGAAAACTTCAGTTCTCTGCTATATGTCGAAAATAAATTTAAATACGTTAACGTGATATTTTCGACTCAGACAAACTTGAAAAATGATCAGTTTTTGTAAACGAAATCGGACTGCAAAATTATTGTGGAAAAACTATCGATTCGATCCTAACGAATTTTAGTGTGTTATTTTATCATGGCATAAAGTTTTCTTTGCTCTAATATGAAGGTCATCCGAGAAATTTAAATGGTCGAAAAAAATTGATTAAAAACCTACTTTTTTACCTTTTTTTTATTATTCAAAGTTACCCGAGAGAGATGTTGAAAAAAAATGTTTGTTTTTCGTTAATTTTATATTTTTATTAATAGAAACAATGTTGTCCAACTTTTTGAATTGACGCATATCAAATTTAGCGTTATTCAGTTTATTATGAAGGCTTTCATGCAAAAATCTCCATTTTCCATTTTACATCCACGAAATCCTGATATTTTACAGATAAGCTCTGGTCTAATTATACACTGGACTAAAAGAAGCAATCGCAACACAAACGCCTTTGCCGACACCGCGGTACGGGAGGGGGGGCAGCCAATGCAGGACGCCCTCAAGTTGCTTGATGAAAATGAATAAATATAAAGGATCAAGAGGGGGCAAAATACTAGAATGCATTAAAAAATCTACGGGGGGCGTACATACTCTTAGTTTCGCCACTGGACACAGGGTAAATCATGCACATGAAGTAAAAACATAAACTATAAACACAAAAAAGGAAAAAATCTGCAATACTAGTAGATCTGTTGAAGTTAAATTTTATTATAATTCGATTATTGTGAATTTAATTTACATTTTAATATTTTTTCAGTTGGAATGTCCCAGTTTTGAAACTAGACCATTCATTTCTAATGTAAAATTTAGTTACAGTTGATCCAGCCAGAGAATACCCATGCGTCTTCAATAATGTTCGTCTGAACTAAATCGCAATTTATTATTCAATACAACTTTTATATTCATAAAGACGTGCCTATAGCGTGAACGAATGGAACTAAATAGTATATGAAAATTCCTTATATTTTCGGATTCACTATCAGGAAAGGAGAAAAATTGTAATCAGTTTATGTAAGTAAAAATATCAATGAAATAATAATAACAAATAGATTTACTGAAACGACACAAATTATCACAAAACACAAAAGGGCGGAATTTGGACTCCTCTCTTAACCGAAGAGAACATTAAATATAACATAATAAGGTTTACCTGCAAACACTTGAATTAAGCATTTTTTTAATGATACGAACTATGAAAAGTTACTTATAATTTTTCCTATATCTCTTTTGAATGTGATATTTATAAAAGAAAATTTTTAAGTTGCAATAAAAACAGCAATAATAATCATATAAAATTTTAAAAAAGTGTGAATAATATAATAATCCTTAAAAAAATGCAGGTATTATTTAAGTATATAATAGGCAAATGCCCAGATCGTACAGTGAATAAGAAATACACCTGTCATTCCAAAAAAACATCAAATTAAATAAATAGATATATGTAATAAAAATTTTAAAACCTTACACTAATTAAGCCTTAGAGAAGGCTCGAAATTAAAGCAATAACATATCAGAACAAGGGTAAACAATAAAAATATATATTTCAAAATTCGCCTAAGAAAATTACTCTTGGATAGGGACTATCAGGAATTTCCATATACTTTTGAAGAAAATGAGCTCTTGCAGAAGCAGCACATGTTCTTTTAATTAACGCTATTGCCTTGTCAGTTTTTTGTATTTAAATTTCAGCTTCTTATAGACCGTCAGCTGCCCATAAGGTGAAATGGACTTATTTTTTTTGTCTGATGTTTGGAGGGCTCAAGGATCTAAGCGAGTTCGTGAAAAGAGTCCATGGGGTCAACCCTGGTAGCCCCTTCGAAAATTTGGAAAAACGATTTACATTTGCAAAAAAAAATTTGTTTTCTCCTGATCTCAAATTGTCTGCCATTAAAGTGAAAAGTAGTCACCCAAACTGAATTCACGGAAAAAATGGCAAACAAGTTGCAATAGTCGAAGGAGTGGAAACTTTGAGGTTAACTTACAAAAAAAAAATCAAAAATATCATGATTTATCTTCATCTGTCGATGAACAATATGAAAGATAGAGTAATCAATTGTGTGTAAAAAAATGGTTTGTCCATACCGAATTTTTTTTTTCGGTAGAAAATTATGAAAAAATTTTGACCAAGCTTTCACGATCAGAATTTGTCTGCTGATGGAACTATTTGAAGATAATATTAATTTATGAGGGCTGTGAATTTGGCACACAAATTGGAAGTTGGGAAAATTGTGGCAGACAAAGGAAAATTCGACAAAAACTTCATATATTTTCTCTGAATTATTTTTGTAGGCCATTTTTTATTTCGATTAGAGGTATCATAAAATGTTCATACCTACATTGGTAGACAAGTAAAGAGGTTCACAAATTTATAAATAAATACAAAAAGTTAATATTTGAAAACATATGTTGTTACAACATACAGGTTTCATATTTATGAATAAATTTTTC
Organism: Diaprepes abbreviatus; assembly: GCA_034092305.1. Classification (NCBI taxonomy): domain Eukaryota; kingdom Metazoa; phylum Arthropoda; class Insecta; order Coleoptera; family Curculionidae; genus Diaprepes; species Diaprepes abbreviatus. Next base: position 1,422,325 of record JASJET010000026.1, read on the forward strand.
TGATTTCTTTTTGGTCCGCTTTTTTGCATTTTGGTTCAAAATAACCATTTTTGACGATAAATGTGGCTAAAAAGTTGCACAGGCAAACGTAGATATATAATTCCGTACAAATCCAAATTTTTGTGACTGAAATTTATTAAAATAAATAGCTGAAGAGAAAGTGACATTTTTCTTCTTATCCATAAATAAAATATCTGCTTTGTTTTTCTCTAGTTTAACTTTGATGAGATTATAATAACTTAAATTAAATGTTTCTTGTATCGTGAATAAAATAGCGTTTAAATCGGATAATTTTAAACACGTTGAAAATATCGCAAAAATAACGACAATCATATATTTTTTTATCCATTTTTATGTTATAACAATTATTGCTATACGATAATTGCAATGAAATTTTACTGAGATTAGTTTGTGTATTTTAACGTCTGAAAGACTGCCTAGGAATTTTGAATATTTAAAATAAAAATCATACACTAAACATATGAAATGAAAACATAAAAAAAATGTCTGTACCTATACGAATATGTTCAATATTAATCATATAACCCAAAATTTTTGATGTTAAAGTACACACGTGTATCTGGTATATGACAGATCATCCGTGACTGTTGATTCATTTGCGAAGTGTTGTACTTGTCTGCCAATTTGGGTATGAACATTTTATAATACCTTTAATTGAAATATAAAGTGGTAGACAAAAATAAATCAGGGAAACTTTCACTTTTTTTAACGACTTTTCTATTTATTTATAAATTTGCGACGCACTCTACTTGTCTGCCAATTTAAATATGAATATTTTATGATAAGAGGAATACGTGAGTCTTCCACCGGTATGTTATGGGCAAACCGCCTGCAATTTTTTTCAAACACAATTTGTTACTCTATCTTTCATATTGTTCATCGGCAGACGAAAATAAATTAGGATATTTTTTATTTTTTTTTTTGTAAATTCACCCCTACGTTTCCATCCCTTCGATCATTGCAACTAGTCGGCCATTTTTTTTGTGAATTCAATTTGGGTGATGAGTCTTTCACTTTATGGCAGACAATTTGAGATCAGGGACGAGGTCTATTTTTTCCAGGAAAGAAAGTGAATATATGGTTTTCTTCTCTTTTTGTAATAGAAAATAGGGTTGTCGTTGAAATTAAGGGCAGTATTTACTTTCTACAAATAATAACACCTAATTGAAAATATTTATTTCCAAAAATAAGATTAAATATTTTTTCTACTTCTTGAGCAGACCACCGTTTCGCTTCCCCTACTCGAAATACTCACACAAATTAAGCACAAGCTGTTGTACTTGTCTGTGGAGGATTTCACTACGCACTATGTAAAAGGACAAATCCAATTTCTTTACTTTATTCTAATTTTTAATGCGTGATTATTACAACTGAATAAAATAGTGTGAAAAACATTTTAAAATTATATACGTGTGTCGAGCATTTAGAATTTGCGACAGATTTGAAGGTTAGTTTTTTAATAAAATAATACATACTTACCGGTAATAAATTATAAAACAATAATTAATGACTTTATAAAATAATCTTCTGTTGTTGTAGAATGATTAATATTTCCCAAAAGTACAATGTAAATAAAACTCTAAACCATGAATGTTAATAAAATGATATCTTGGTTGAAGTCAAAAGACAGTTTGTATTCATAAAACGAAATATCTCGATGGTCTTTTTCTATTTTACTCTACCCATAATGTCAGATTTGGGACGTATGGCTTGGATTGGAAAAATAATATTTTATTTTCTGTCTTTTTATTATTTCTATACAAATTAAGATGAACAGGTCTCAAAACTTTCTTTGATATGTTCGTAGATTGATAACGCATTGGTATTCTCTCACTGGACCAACTATATATTCACGATATAATATCACATTAGTAAAATGAATGTTCTGTATATAAGCCGTTCTTATTGGTTTTTAGGCAACACAAGCAAATCCAAAATGCTACTAAATATGGTTTTATTGCGTTAGGAGTGGCAGTGATGAATATTGTGTTATTTGCAACCCTTGTGGCCTATTCTGTAAGTAGTACAGGCTACCACTTGCTATTATTTACTGGCAAAATAATATAAACCTATTTTGAAAATTATGATAGTGAATATCTAGCAATTGAATTTTTTACACTTTAGCAGGTCATTGGCAATATGGTTTGCATCTTATTTCCCAGCTTTTTGATGGTTTACGAGATGGTTCAGTATTTCTTCTATTAACTAAAAAGTTAATTCTGTCAGCGACATTTTTCTGACTTTATTCCTGATGGCGAGTTCCTGATAAATAATATGTCACTAATACATTTTTACAACTTGGATTTAATATGGTAATTTACTAAAGTCGATGGGGCAATTTGGCTAAAATATTTTCAAGATGGTGAAATTTCCGGTTAAAAACAAAATTGATGCCTTCTTGTTTATTTTAAATGAAATGTCATATATGTTATTTCATTTTTAGATTTTACGAATAATTATAAATATATTTCTTAATAACATTTAACTGTCATGCATGTATCAGTCTAACTGTTTTTGACATATGAAATTTTATGTCAAAAATAGCGTTTGATGTCTTAAACATAACTATCTACTTTAGTGTAATGTATTGATATTTTGATAATAAAGGGTAATCAAAAAACTAACATTAAATATTAGTTTGAATAAATCATTAAATCCAATTTTTTTAAATATAAACCCTCTATTTTTATAATGTTATGATACTTAGCATTAAAATTAAGTATGACTTTAAATAAGGTTGTCTATTCGAAAAATGAATAGTTTTTGAAATATTGGCAATTTAACACTTTTGTATTGTAAAAACGCTATACGACTTTAAAGTTTTGTTATTAGTTAGCTATAACGGTGAAACGCGACGAAAGAAAATAATAGAGCACCACATAAATATCACTATTTCTTGCCATTTGACGGTACATGACCCCCCATATTCCGTATCGTCTCTATGCGGATGACATAGTTATATACTATCAATTCATCGTCTCTAGATTGAAAGAAAGAAATTTGCAAATATGTCTAAATTTCCTAATGACTTGGACTAGGGAGTTTGGTTTCACTCTCTCCTCCAATAAGTCACCTGTAGTGCATTTCTGTCGTAGGAGAAATCGTCCCAGGATTAGCATCCTAGATATTACAAATACTTCCATTACTACCCATTCTAGTCACAAACTTCTCTAGCAAAATGGACTATGGTTTCTTTGTATATGGCTCTTCCCGTAAATCTTACATAAAAATCCTGGACACAATATACAACTTTAGCTTACGTATGGCCCTTCGGGCTTTTCGCACCAGTTCCATCCCAAGTATTCAATGTTCACCTCACATTAAATCACTGCAACGCAAAAGACTACATCTACTATTAGAATACTCTCTAAATTTCTGATCTAAATCCCATCTTCTCTTGCATGACAAAATCTTCAATCCAAAATTCTCTCCTAATCAATTCACAAACCATAATCACAGCATCGCTCCTAATATAACCTTTTTTCTACTTTCAGAGGAACATAATTTCACCATTCCATCCATAAAACAGCATCACTTATATTCTTTTCCACCTTGGATGGACCAGTGGTTAATCAACCTTGACATGACCAAATACAAAAAGCAAGACACTCATCCGAAAATCCTTCAAAACCATTTTAAGAATATTGCAACCTCTGCTTTCCCCAGTCATACAATAATCTATACAGATGGATCAAAAACTAAACAGCACACCGGATGAGCACTTTATAGCTCAGACTTTAGTAATTCTTACAAGCTAAATTCACTCAACAGCATTCTGAGCGCTGAGCCTCACTCTATCATTGAAATCATTCTTGATTTACCTCCCAACAAATGGTTGATCGCATTTGATTCCATGAGCTCATTTACCTCCCTGAGTACATTTCAACCTCACCATCTAAGTGTAACAGACATATACAACCTCTTTTGTAAGATTAAGAACATACATGTATCATTTATACCAAGCCATGTCGGAATATATGGAAACGAATGTGCTGATCTCCTAGCCAAATCGTCTATTCAAAATCACAACGATTCAAACTGTATTCTATATCATAAGGATCTAGTTCCCCTAATAAACATTACCATGCATAATCTCTCTCAAATAGACTATGATATACTGGAACGAAATAATAAACTACAGAGTCTTCTCCCAAAATTACCCAATACATCTATTTTTCCAAATTTATCACGCAAAGAGCAAGTTATAGCCTGTCGTCTCATGATAGGATATATAAAATTGACGCATCTATACTTATTAGAAAATGAGGAACATCCTAGATGTACAAAATGTAACGACTTTCTCACTGTAAAGCACATCCTGATAGAATGCAGAGAATTTATTGGCATCCGATTCAAAATCAACATCAACTTGAAGCTTTTAGATAGTTCACTTTTAGGAAATCCAGCAAATGTTAATAAATTAATAGCATTCATTAAAAAAATAAACTTACATACAAGGACACTTAAATATTGCATAACAAAATAGCACAATTAAACATCTTACTTACATGCACAAAAGTAAATATTTTTGTGAGTATAAAGCGTGGTAAAATATACTGAAGTCGCCAAATGGTCATAGGTACTCTCTCTCTCTCTCTCCTGCCATTTGAAAATTATAGAAATCATGTCTGAAAGATTAAATTATATGCAAGAAGGTTATCTAAACTTTGTTTATTACCTACGGGGAATGTAAAAAATTTTTACCAAGAACATGCCAGATATTTGCTGATAGATATCCAAATAAACAGGAACGGAAAAGTGTTAAACGATATTGGAAAATTTAAAGAAACTAAAAAAAAGTTAATTCGCTTCTTCCTCTTTTGTGCTTCAAAAAAGGAATTCATTATTACTCGATTTTCTTGGTCTATTTTTATTTTTAATTTTTGAAAGTTCAGCTTTGACCAGTCTGAAAAGAAAATTATTTTAAATTACCAAACTAATTGTGCATCTGAAATAAAAATATATTCATATTTTATAAAGATAAAAACATATTTTATAAAGGTATATTGATGTAACCATAGACGAAAGTGTAACGTAATTAACGGTTGCCCAGATTGATAATATTCATCTCTCTCTTTTTACAAAGATCAGATTTTATGTGACCACAGAAATTCTAACTAAAAATTGTTATATTGCATATTGAAAATGCGCTGTTAGAAATGACATACCAATCATAAGAAGAAAGATAACAATTAGTTAATTTAAGGAAATAAAAACTTTAAATGTTGGTAACTTCTCAGCATAGAATTAAAAATAAATATAACAGTACCTTGAAAATCTATAGAGGTCATCTACGGTTTTCTTATAACATTTCAGTTGTTTATTACTGTTTGTGCTGAATATTACACCTTGATTTTGTCATAGAGGCATTGAAACATGTCAGACTGGTTGTATTCCATATTTAGTTCTTCCAATGAAGCATCAAAATGTATTTCTGAATTAGAGTGTTGGCCTGACTCTAATTGTTTGGGTCCTATAAAATTAAATATCCTTATTATATTTTTCATTAAAACAGTATGTGATTTAAATATTATTAAGTCTCCTAATTAAACAATGCTATATCAAATTGTTTCGACAGTAATGGTACTAAGAAATTATTTAATTATTAGCTTACCAAATTATACAAACTTATACAGTCATCATCCTTTAAAAACATCAATTTTTTAATACCACCGTGTGGGTTTATATACTTCTGCTGTACCCGTACCTGCTCTTAAAGAAGCCGCTTTATTTTTATCCTTTAAACTGGAATCTCAACGTATGAACTTTGTTTCTCACATCCATATTCAGATATTGCTTATAGTATATACATAGTTTCAATAATTCTGTTTTTATAGCCTTGTAATATCATACAACTTCATTGGGATCGAATGGTTTTCATACAACCATATAAGAGTCATCTTGTTCCAAATAAACCGCCTTTTTTTTGCTGCCATTGTACAAATTTTTAAAACAAAACGTTTTCAGTTGAAAAAATACACGCAATAATATCAAAAAAGCAAGATTACTGACCAGATCAGGCCAAACAAAGCAAACAATTACTAAAAGTTAAAACCCTAGTGAAAAACCCCTGAAATCAGATGCTGGGTCACAGCATATAGGAGGTATACTTCTTCTATGATCAGTGGTAAAACCCGGGGTGGACACCCATAAATGAAAAGAAGCTTTTAGATTATTTTGTATGGGTAGTGATAAAAATATCGTTTATCGTAAGTCAGTGACAACACTGGACGATTGTATGGTAAGGATAATGGAGGCGTTCGAAAGTTTTTTTCCAGAATCAATTAGAGCGGCGACCCGTGATGAATTAACTCGAAGATACGAAAAATGTTTAGAAGTTCATGGTGGAAAATTTGAAAATTTATTAAAATAAGTTGTTTCCCTGTGTAGGTAAGCCGTTTAGCATTTTGACAATACAAATATGTTAAATTGCCAATATTTCAAAAACTACAAATTTTCGAAATAGACAACCTTATACAAAGTCTCCCTTATTTTTAATATTAAATAAGATAACAGTATAAAAATAGGGGGTTTAGATTAGTTTTTGATCACCCTATTTATTTATTATCAAAATATCAACACAGTAGATCCCCTTCTAGAAAGAAACCAACCCCAATCAAATAATAAAGGCTTGAATATAGGATAAATTGATAGTTATGTTTAGGCCTGCAAACGCCATTGTTGACATAAAATTTCAAATATATCAAGAACAGTTAGACTTGGGTATAGGATATTATACAACCGGAAGTGCCACCACCTTGAAAATATTTTAACCGAATTGTCCCCATCGATCTAAATAAACTGCCAAATTTTAAAAATTTTCCAAAATCTATTTTCCGAGAAATCGATCGCAGCAGTTCATCATCGGACACACAATATATACTATTTTGACTAACTTTTATTGTATTTTAGCCTACTTATGGACCACCACAAGCAATCATTACATTGATAGTAACGCTTTATAAAATATGTTTCATGTCTAATTTAGGACAGAGTTATGAAGACTTGGTAAGAAAAGTTTCTTATTTTTATATTTTCAAAAAACAAAAAGAAAACATGGATATTCATAGAATAATGTTATTTTACTATTTTCAGGGTGAAAAGTTACACGAACTTTTATACGATTTAGAATGGTACACCTGGAATGGTGAGAATCGTAAAACGTTTACAATATTATTTATTAATTCATCCAAAATATTATCAGTTGGTTTTATGTCATTGAGGATTAATCATGAATTTTTAAAAAGGGTAAAAACTAGTATTATTTCTTTCTACAATTGAGGAATCCTTATACAGCTAAAATACGAGGATACAGCCGAATTTACCTTGATCAAAAAGACGATAGATTCCTAAATACAGAATGTCAAAGTATTGCCTATATAAATGTATTCTTCTTTTAAACAGATGAAGGAAATAATGCATACAGGGTGATGCTCCGGAAGACTTATCGATCGATTGTGGGAAAACTATAATTAGGAAGAATCTGAAAATTTGACAGTATACTAAAGTGCATGGGGGACAGCCGGATAAAATATCTTCAAGATTCTTATACCGGAAGTAGATATCAACTTGCTTATTTTAAATAGAACTCCTTATATGTTATTGCATTTTTGATTTCTACTTAAAATTCTAGACATATTTCATGTGTAGTATTCTATACTTAAGTGTCACCGTTTTGGACAATGACGTTTGCTTACCAAAACTTAACTATAAACTTTTTCTATAAGTAAGACTCTATTATTTAATTTGGATTAGTTTTTTTGTAGATGAAGATCGACTTTAGTACTCTTTTTATGATATTTTGAAAATTATTAGTACAGAGTGGTCAGAAACGAAGAATAAAAATTATATTTAAAAATCTTCAAAAGTCAAAAGCATCAATTTTTATAATGTTGTCAAATTAAGCATTAAAAATAAAGGTAACTTAGATTGTCTATTCCAAAAATTTGTAGTTTTCAAAATATTGGCAATTCAATATTTTTCTATTGTAAAAATGCTATACTGCTTTTAAGTTTTGTTATTAGTTGGCCATAACAGCGATTCGTGGCCAAAATAAAACAATCGAACCCTACGGAATTGTCACTATTTCCAGCCATTTGACATTCGCTAATAATAATCATGCCGAGGAGATTAAATTTAACGCACGAAAATTATTTAAACTTATTTATTATTTATGGAGAAATACTTATTTCAACACCACCAACTGTTAAAAGGATTATAGAAAACTCCAAGAATTTTGGATCTATAAAAGCAAAAAGAAATAGAAAAAAACCAGTTGTTAATAAGGAAAATATTGAAACTACAATTTTAGGATATTTCGCCGCATATCTGACAATATCTACAAGGCAAGTAGCATTAGAGTCTGGATTATCTCAAACATCAGTTTTACGAATTTTATAGAAACATAGTTTTCATTCCTATGTATATTCCATAGTACAACATTTAAAAGGCACTGATTTTCCACGAAGAGTAGAGTTCTGTCAATTTATTTTACTTCGGTCACAAGAAAATGCTGGTTTTTTTGAGAATATTATTTGGTCGAACGAAGCCAAATTCAAAAAAAATGTTTAATTTTATTATAATTAATTTAATCGACGCAATTCCCACTATTGGAGCAACTCAAACGTACATCTATTTAGAGAATTAAATTTTCATTAGTCTTAGCAGTTTAACCTGTATTCCGCTATAAGAAACAACGGCGTAGTCGTCCTAGAATTCTACCAAGATAATATGAATGATAAGTTAGCGTCTAAAATCAATTTGTTCCTTTATGAGTACACCCCACTTTTCTAGAAACCAGGATAAATGGAAATTCATAATTTTTTCCAGGATTTTACACAAGTGACTGGTCAGAGCAATCAACCTAGAGGGGAAAATTCTGGGTTTTCTGGTTTGTGAATTGGGATAAGCAATGATTATTTTCAACTAGTGGGGAAAATGCCGTTTGACCAAATTTGGTAATAGATGTATAGAAGTTAAGCAATATCATATTACTCAAACCAGACCTAGAGCTGAATTATTGGTCCTATCATCTTACCACCTTACTTAAATGATTTGAGTTACCTAGAGAACCTAGTACATTTGCCAAATTTATTTGATGATATTCTACTGGCTACTGAACAAAATATACGGCTCAGGGCACCCTCACACTTAACATTAAATGTTAGAAATCACTTAAATGAGAATTTTCAAAATCTATGCCAGTTCAGTCTTACATTATAATTGTTAACTCGTTTCTATTCAAAATTTTATTGTTGTTGGCCTGTTGAACCTACAATACGTTCAAAATTTCTTAAATTTATCCTAAGTCTGGATAAACTGTATATGGGTACTACAAAGATTTCCAGTACGAACTAAACATTTAAATGCTATTATCTTAGAAACGGCTACTGGAGGTGACACTTACTATGCGGATATAACTTTTTAGATAAAAAGTGTTAAAGAATTTTTAACTACAAATGTCATATACAGAGACACAAAAACTTGTGAATCTTTAGATATAGGTCTGCATAATGTAATACATCAAAATTCAATAATTTATAAAAGAATTTTACAAAATAGCTTCGAAATCCTGTATTTCAGAACTATCAACTTTTAGACTAACGTTAATTGGGTTAGATCCTCATATTTTTCCCTCAGAAATTTGAAATGGCGTTTTGTACATAGCTTTTTGACACCCTTTCGAAAATATATTTTATCTATTCTAAAATCCTAATTTAATCCAATGCTGTTCCTATCTGATACAATTTTGTCGCCATGACCATAACAAACCAATTAACTTTTTTAAGAATCTAAAAGAAATTTTTAGTTGTCTCTATAGACTAGAAAGTTTCATTAAATTATATCTAAGTTTAATGGTTTCTTTGATATCATTCCCAGTATTTGCAATATCAGTATGGCATTCCATCGATAGATGTAATATAACGTTACGATACTTTTCATTACAAGGATATTTAGGAGCCAGATTTTTCGATTAATTGCATACCGGTTGCTTAATAAGTATTGTCGTTCGATAAGAGATGGCGCTATTAGATTCGTCGTTTTATTTTTCTGAAGATGTCGCTATTGTTTGATGAACTTGTGTGAAGTTTCTTGTAGATCTGTCAACTCATTCGTATATTTATAGCTGTTCAAAGTTGACGTGTCATAGTACTTTTTTAAAATGGAAAAAGTGAATATTGTACAGTGATTTTTTATTTTGGGAAGGTGTAGCACGAAAATAAATAATGAACGATTGTTTAAAGTAAGTAAGGACTCTTCATCTTCAATTAGAACAGTAGAAAGATGGGTCGTACAAGTCTTAAGGGCGATCCAAATGAAGAACGTCCAAAAAGCGCATCAACATCTGAAATCATAGCAAAAACACATGATATGGTTTTGGAAGATCGTCGATTAGTCCTTCGTCGAAAGAGATGTAGTCGAAGCCTTAGGGATCTCATAAGGTAGTGTAAGTAATATTTTAGCATTCACTAACAAAGTAACAAAAAAAATTCGAATGCGACTTTCTCAGCAGCATTAGGAGCATTTTAGAAAGAATGAAAGGGAGTTTATGCATCGTTTCATCACTACAGATGAGACTTGGGTATACTATCTTGATTTTGGATCTAAACAAGAGGTTGAGGAGAGGTGTGAACCCGATATTTCGGCTCCATGACGAGTTAGGATCTAGAAACCGAACAAGGAGGTGTTAGCATCAGTTTTTTAAGACATAAAAGGAAATTTGTTTATGAATTAAATCCAGATTATTATTGTAACCTTCTGGACTAGCTGGATGTACGAATTCGTAAGAAAAGACCTGGTTTACAGATGAAGAAAATCATTTTTCATCAAGACAACGCATCCTCTCACACAAGTCAAAATACCATTTGGAAAACCAGCCAAATTTAGCTCCCTCTGACTTTTGGATTTTTCCATATCTCAAAAAATTCATACGTGGGAAACGATTTTCATCGAACAAAGAGGTAATAGCAACCGTGAAAACGTATTTCGACAGTCTTCCTGATTATCATTTCAGGTATGAAATCCAAGTGTATTGAAGTTCAGGGAGATTATATTGACTACTAAAATATATTTCAAACCATAAAATCATATTTTTCTTATCGAATTACAAAATTTATTGAAAAACCTATATTTGGTTAATTGCAACTATAGCACATGGTAATAGTTTCATATTTACTAATGAAAATGTTTATGTTTTTTAGGCAATAAGGTTATTCTACACCTTCGGCAATGTGATGAATTCAGTATCGCCTTAAAAGTAGGAGATGACATAAAAGAGATTTTTTGAAACTTTTTACCAATATTGTAGTTTACTTTAAAATGTAATTGTGGCAATGTTAAAATTTTAATTACACTGCATTTTTCAATTTCTCAAAGCTCGATTTTTATCACAAAACACTTCATAAACACGAAATGAATTGAAATCACTGTGATTATTCCTATACATAAGTCGGGAGATAAATCTGATATTAATAAATATAGATCGATTTCTCTTTTGTCACTTTTTGCAAAATTATTAAAAAAATATACTTTCTCAAGATTATAATTTTTTTACAAAATAATATAGTGAGTAAACCATAGTGTCACTTTGTTAAGGATGTACATGCTGTTACTAATTTTTTGGAAACTGAATATAAAAATGTCAATTAAAAAAAAAAGGTCATACAGTTTTTTTGGATTTTAAGAAATCTTTTGATATTGTATGTCATACAAAGCTTCTTGAGACATTGTTGCACTAGAGGAAAATGTTTGGATTTACTAAAATACTATTTATTACATAGAAAGAGAAAGACAGATGGAGAGGGAGAGAGATATGGAATAGGGATGGGTCACTACTGGGTATTTTTTAATCCCTTTGTTTCTTTTGTTCTCCTTATCTTATAATAGGTTATATATGCCGATATCACTAGTGAATGCAATCTCTTTGTTAGAATTTTAGGAAGAAAGGAGGGTTCCCATTTCATTTCCGGAAAAAGTTGAAGTGAAAGGAATATTAATCATATTTTTTGCATGAGGTCACGATATGATCGACCGTTAAGGTGGTGTTACAGGTTTAGCAATAGGGTATAGGTGATTTATTTAGGAGGCGTTCATGTGTAAGTATGGTATTATCGATACAAAGCCCGATCATTATGAGAAAATCTGGTTTTCTCACACAAAGAGGGGGAGCGTCAGTAACGAAGTTATTTTTGATTGTTTCTAAGTTGTGTCAGTCTTGTAGGTTCCAGTCAGTTAAATGAAATAACAGTTATGTTTTGAAGGAAATTTTTAAAATGGTTTTTCGAGGTGTCGTGGCGAAGATATCTGCTTTAATATTACGTAGAATTCTCGTATGCCTTGAAATTTATAGGAAGGAGGGAGATTGGTTTTTGATATGGGAGTATTTCAGACGAGGTTTGATTTATTTTCTTATTAGATGATTGGTGTAATATGATTCGATAAGCTTAATAGGGTTGAAGGAACCTGATACTATAAGCCATTTTATCTTGATGGTGGTTATGCAGTATTGTAAGGCGTTCAGGATTGCTAATGGTTCTGTAGTGAGAATGGTGTTTAGTTTATGAAGTGAATAAACTTTTTCAGTAAATGTCAGTTCATCGTTGCTGAAGTTAGTTCGTGTTATTTGATGGATCAGTATACGGTTTACTTCTTTTTAATTACTAGGAAGAGTTCGTTATTCCAGGTAGAGCTCCAAAGAGGAAAGAAATAAACGTTTACCTCATCTATAGAAGAGAAATAGTCGATTTTTGATCTCTGTAAAGTTAGTAAGGATGAAGGAGGCATATTTACTTGAAGGAGTTATGATATTAGTGGATTTGAGAAATTGTTTATAGTTTAGGATGGATAGGTGGAAGTGGCGTGAATTCGCATAGTTAGGGGCAAGTTGTATTCTTCTGTATTCCAGGGATAGTATTTCGGATTAGCAGTATAGGCTATTGGTGAGATTACAGTGAAATACTATGCCTTATAACTTTGTTACAAAGAGAGTTTAGTTCTTTATGACATGAGGTAGGAGCTAATGAGTGGATCCGTAGTCTATTTGAGATAGGACAAAAATTTTATATATTTTTAATAGAGATGCAGGCATTCTGATTGAGACCCTTGTGGGTTCATAGTTAGCCTGGGGTTGAGGTTGCATTTTCTTTTGCAGCAGAAATATAAAAAAGATGATTTAAATGGAGGGGAAAATAAGCCAAGAGAGTGAGAACAGGAGCTGAGGTTATTTGGGGTCAGCTGTAGGGTATGTTGGTTGTCAACGGAGTGGTATTGCACGGCGAATAATCTAGGGTGGATTGAAGGAGAGATGCGTTTTTTGATACTGTTTAAAAAATTATAAAGAGATCAATGAAAGATCACTGGGGAATGACGTTGTGGGAAGGGAAGCACGAATTCTGTCCTTTTTTGAATGGAGTTGGATAAAAAAAATATAGAGTATTCCTAACAAACCCCATTCGAGTAGAGTGTTGAGGATATATTTATGTTTGACGTTGTCGAATGCTTTAAACATGTCTAGCAAAGTTGGTTTGATATGATAATTTGGTGCGGATATCTATACAAAATCCTGCAGGGTTGATTTATTTTGATATCATCTTAAACCCATTAATTATGGAAAGAAAAATTTATGTTTTTCTAAATACCAGGTTAATATAAAGTATATTATCCTTTCTAAGAACTTTCTAAGGTGACTTGTCAGAGCTATAGCTATAGTGAATAGCTACTAGTGTCTTTTCGGTCGGCAGACTGGTATTAAGATGGCATTTCTCCATTGAGTGGAGAATTGACCATTGTTCCATATACGGTTATAAAGTTGAAGTACAGAGTTTATTTCTGAAGGTTACTTACGGTGTATTTGTTTTGGAGCCTCATTATTTAGGTTTTGTATGTAAACGATATTTATTTAGATGTCAATGAAAGTATTACAACACACTCTGATAATACTAGCTGAAGAATGAATTAATATAAAATGTAAATATGAGTGTAAAATGAATCAGTGTTTGGCTGCAGCATTATCTTCTCACTCAAACTATCTCAAAAACTGTTGCAATTACATTTTTAAATTCAAATCCTAACCCAGCTAGTCTCACTATTAAGAATTAAGAAACATATAATGAATATTACTAGTAAGGTTAAAAAATACTGTGCATAAATTTTTAATTCAACAAGTTTTCTTAAATAGAAATATAATTAAAAAAGTATATTACGCATTTACGTAGAGTAGAATTTATTATTATAGTGGTCTGGGGAGTTGCTTACAAGACAGCAAGGAATCTTGTAGAAAAAGGGCAAAAAGCTGTTATTAAAATTATATTTAAAAAATCAAGAAGAAGTTCATCTGAGGAAATATTTGCTGTTTTTTAAACACTCTCAGTACATTAGTTACTTACTGAAAACCTAATTTTATATATGCATAAAAATTGAATAAATCTGAGTTGACTTAGCTGAGTTATTTTTTTAAATGCCAACCCCTTAGTTTTATAATAACATCTTATTTAGCATTAAAAATAAGAGCGACTTTGTATAAGGGTAATTTATTCCAAAAATTTGTAGTCAAATCAGGACGAGGAGGAGGCCATAGAAAATATCTATTGTTGATAATCCTCTTGTCATAAAATGTTGCTTGAAAGATGTTGGTAAATGGAACGGTTCTGTGTAGTGGGGCGCCATCGTATTGGTAAAAAATATGCCTATGACCCGTCAGAAATAAATTGCTTATATATTGATTGTCTAACTCTTCTAGAATATTCAAATATCTTTCTCTTACAAAAGTTACTATATAATTTAAAATGGGCATATAATTTGCTTTGTACTATTAAAGAATTACCAAAATGTAGTTTTACTATTTCAACATTTCTTACAGTACAAAACTGCTAGGTTTTTTGAAAGTTTAGCAATCTTACTCCATGAGGATTTCAATCGATCCAAAAATGGGAATTACGGGTATTAAAGGGGCCATTTTTCGTAAATTTTGTTTCATCAGACCCAATTATGTTGTCCAAAAATCGAGAGTCGTCTTATATCATGATTAATATAAATTCACAAAATTGCACTTTTTTCGGCAAATCAGTACCTCTTAGGTCTTCAACCAAAGATATTAAATAGAAGTGGAAGTTGTGTTTCAACAAAATTTTATGTATTGAATCCTTCGAAATTCCTGTTTGTAGAGCCACTTGTCTTAACGATATCATAGGAATTCATATGTCATGATAGATTGCAGTATACTTTCAGCAAACGTTCGAGAAAGTTTTGAATCCTTACAAAAAACTTTCGTGGAAGCCTGTGGTAATTACCAGATATCCGCAACAAATACTAACCGAACGATTACGTTTCAGCTTACTATATATAACCTTTCAGGAAAGCATAAAATAAGAAATTTTGTAAGCTTACGTCAAGATATATATATATATATATATATATATATATATATAATTATACATATATATATATATATATATATATATATATATATATATATATATATATATATAATACGCACAAAGCTACTTTCAAGATTCAAAATAAAGCGAAATATCAGAAAAATTGTTGTCTTTTGATTCTCCAATGGAAAAACCTATACCCAAGAAAATATTACAATATATATATATATATATATATATATATATATATATATATATATATATATATATATATTGCGATGATTAGTTATTTATTAGTAAAATAATTTATTGACAGCATATATATATATATATATATATATATATATATATATATATATATATATATGAGATTCTTATTTTTCCTTTTTTTTTAAATTGTTGGGCGCCAGGCAAAAATAACTCTATATCTGAGAATAAGATTTGTTCCAAAATTTTTATTTTAATAAAAAAAATTACACAAGTACACATGTGCTGTATCACTGAAGGTACCCCGTTTTTTCGTGATCAGATGTTTAAAAACATTTATGTCAATTTTCTCTTTCTCAGGTGAATTCAGATTAAATTATTATTATTATAACAAAAGTCATACCAATGACCAATAAACACAAGTACAAACTTTCTATAAATAATGATAGTGGGTGCAGTTTTATGTAATATTTATAATCACCTTATCTATTCCTAATAGTACACATGTGCTGTATACTGAAGGTACCCCGTTTTTTCGTGATCAGATGTTTAAAAACATTTATGTCAATAAATACAAGTACAAACTTTATATAAATAATGATAGTGGGTGCATTTTTATGTAATACTTATAATCACCTTATCTATTCCTAATTAAAATTATCAATATTATTTAATGTGCATTGTTTCTCTTTTGTTGGAATTAAGATTATTAAATTTGGCAATGTTGTATATAATGTCTGAACGGTTAAAAATAAGTAGTGTCTTATTATATGTAATTTTATTTTAAACAATCTAAAAATAATATTTTTTAGTGCCGTTAATATTAAAAGTGATATTGTTGCAGTGCAAATTAAATAATTTATTTTATTACTTACTACAATTATTCATGATGAGGTTAGTATATATCTATTTTATCAAACTATTTTCGGGCAAGTCTAAAATTTCTATTTCTTACACGTTAGATAAATACCTTTTAATCTCCAGAATTTCTTTTTCCATGTTCTTGGTTTCTTCCTTTTTTTAAAAACTGAAAAATCCTTTTTCCTTTGGCCAACTATTGTAACTTTTCTTGTTATATATATATATATATATATATATATATATATATATATATATATATATATATATATATATATATATATATATCACTAATGATATTATTTATTTATTAATTTAGTAAACTTCTTTCCCTTTTTTTTTTAAAGACATTAAATGCCTATAACTTTGTCTTTTAATCTTCTACATGTTCTATATGTCTTCCGTTTTTAAAATTTTAATAAATGGGATGTTAACTCTACCACAGATTAATCTGCACAGTCTTCTTTTATTTTTTTTATATGTAAAAAACAAATGAAAATTTTGAGGTTATGTTACTGTTAATAAAAAAGACTAGCGATGTTTACTCTACTACCGATTAATATGCACTCCTTATTTTATTTTTTTAAAATAACAGTAGTGGTTATATGAGAGAAGGAAAGAGGAGGAGGAGGAGGAGGAGGAGTAAGAAAAGTAAATCATCAAAACTTTTCATCCTCCTCTTTTCTTCTCTCATTATACTTTTCAAATCTCTCATTATACTTATTAAAAAACCTCGTATCATCAACACTTTTCATCCTCCTCCTCTTTTGTTCTCTCATTATACTTTTCAAAAAGCCTCGTATACATCACCTTGAGGTTAATCTTAAAGTTAACAACATGGCTAACCTGTCATCGAATCCGATCATAGTAGGAGATCTAACCTTATGTTTGACCTTGAGGTGGATAACCTTATTTGACCATGAAGTCGATATAAAGTCCTACCACCAATGAATTTTCACTTTAGTAAATTTATAAAATAGATACGTGGAGCAACAAAAGATGATAAATTAAATACCAACAAATAATAAGTAAATAATTTTATATTTAATAGTAAATATTACAAAGTAAATGTTAAAAAAATTCATTCAAAAATTTATGGATAATAATATTGAAGAAAATCCAGATCTAGATGAATTAATTAGAGTATTGGATTACAATACATATCTTAACGAAAAAAAATTTCAGAAGAACTTCAGAAATTGTTTGAACTACGATATAAATAATTTCGAACAAATTGAAGCTGAATCTGGTGACTCCGATATTGAAGAAGATAACGAAGAAGAAAGTGCTAGTGCTAAATTTTGTTTAGTGAAACGTAAGTACACTGATCCCAAAGAAGTTGTGTTCTGTATTACTCAGAGTTATATCGTTGTGTTTGTAGTGACGGAAAATCAAGAAAAAACTCTTTGTTACGCATGCTATCAAATTATACAATATTATCAAAGGGCAGGGGCTCATAGACATGTAAATACTCATAATAAGAGAAAATTAAAACGCTTAAGTGACGATTTACATTGCGATATATGTATGTAAGACAGTTGTATCAAATTATTACCCCCAAAGTTTGTTTAATTTGCAATAGTAGTGTTAAAAATATTGATTTAGATTGGGACTCAAATGTTCCAGTGGTGCCAATATAAAAAATAATTATAATGCCTGGTAAAAAACCAATATATAAAAACGGTAGGAAGTGGCGAAGGGTAAAAAAAAAGTTGTTAACGAAATAATTGAAAATAAAACCGAAGAATGTCCTATATGTCTTGAAGATATATTATCTAATAAAATGATGTCACCAGAACCTTGTAATCACAGATTTTGCATCCCTTGTTTAGGAATGTGGATGTTAATTAATGAAACATGTCCAATCTGTCGCAATGAACTATGCGTAATTAAATGTGAAAATGAAGAAACTGTAGTCGTAGAATATTTAGTTTAAAATGTATTATTTAATATTTATGTGTTGCAAACCACTTCATACATGAGTTATGTCACCCTATTTCCATAGGACAATATATAAAACTGCGAACTAAGCATTACGCTGATTGTGCATAATTTCCTTTTATTATGATTTGTAATAATGTTTTACTTTTAGTCAGAGTTGAACCTCAGTTGAAGTTAGACATTAATTATAATAGCGAAAGTTGCTATTTTAAAAGTAAAGCATTAAAGTATTAAGTTGTAAAAATAAAACAAATAAAGTCTGTTTTTAAAAAAGGATTGCTTGGAATTAATAAGTTAACTGGCGCAGTCGGTAGGATGTGTTGATATTGATTTGCATTGAGCAAAATCAAGTTCGAGCATCGATTTGATCAACCATCAGACATAGTGATTCTCCTGAAGTGAAGTGTGTTAGTCTACAGAGCGGCTTCTCGAAAACCAGAAAACCCAATCCACTGAGGAACTGTAACAACCACCACCTGCAGCGAGAACACGGGGAAGGAACGCAAATTGTCCTTTTCCAAGACGTCTTTGAGTGATCCAGACCAGCATTGCTGCATCATCAAGGCATCTTATAGAACAATGACCAGAGCCATCCATCTAGTTATGTAAGTGCAATTATTAAATGTCTGTAGACAATCTATTACAATTCTTAGAAAAATTAAGCATAAACCCTTCAACGGACTCTGACTCTACTTCCCAAATTCAATCGGAAGTATCTAATCAATTAAGTTCTCCAATAAACAATTTAAGAAATACAAATTCAATTATAAATAATACTGTTGTCGAAAATACCGCAGGTATTTCGCAACAACAAGATAATTTAAGTAATAATCATTTCGATTCGTCAAGTGACGAAGAAACTGAAAAAAGTAGTTTAGATTGTTTTATCAATTTATTAAATAACAAAATAATGGCTAATCAATTTAAACCGGAATACTTAAACTGTGTTCCAACTTTTGATGGCAACCCGACCGAACTAAATAGATATTTAGCGGTGTGCCAAACATTAATCAATCAATTTTAAATATTTTAAATTCTTTAGTTGGTAAGCTCACAGGAAATGCTAAGCTGATCATAAACATACAAAATGTAACTAATTGGGCAGAGTTAAAAGAAACTCTGTCTAGAAATTTTGCAGATAGGCGCGATGAAAGCTGCCTTACTAGAGATTTAGTGATGTTAAAACAATTATCTAACGAATCTCCACAACATTTTTACGATCGTTGTTTAGAAATACTAAATTTATTATGTAGTTACGTAGACGCTCACGAAGAGGTGAATGCCGCAGGCATAAAAAGAAACTTATATTAAAATTTAGCTTTAAAAACTTTCTTATCAGGACTTAGGGAGGCATTAGGCACTAATATTAGATGCATGAGACCACAATCTTTAACAGATGCTATTCAATTTGTAATTCAAGAAGGAAATATTAAATACCTTCAAAATATGGGTAATGTCCAAATAAAAAATACAAACAATAGACCAAATTTCGGAACACGTCCTGTGAACCAAAATTTTAATAATTTTAATCCTAATATGCATCCAAGACCCCAATTTTTCAACAATAATTTTATTCCCCAAAATTTCAACCAACGACCTTTCAATACAAATACAAATCACAATCAATTTAGGCCAAATTTCCCTTCGCAACCCATACCTATTAGACAAAACCCTAATATGCAACCACAAAGATACTTTACAAACTCGCAAGTGTTCGGAAAAAGAAACGTTTTCAAACCGGATCCTAATAAACCATTACCAAAGCCAACATCTATGTCAGTGTCTACTAGACAAACCTTTAAACCAAACAACAATAATAATATACAAAGGCAAGGTCCTTCGTACCAACCACAATTAAAATATATCGCGGAAGAATTGTACAACGCAGAAACAAATCCTTACGATATAGAACAACAACATCAAAACTACGAAGCATACAACCCTGACCTACCATACTATGACGATAATTATGCATACGAAAAAGACTCGCGAGACAATTCCTATCACTTGGAAGATGACGCTAATAGTACGACGTCACAAGCCGCGAATGATTATCAAAATTTTCAAGAGGCTCCGCAGGAGAACCCCCAGATTTGACAGAAGAAATAATATCTTTAAATACCAATTGTAGTGAACTATCTTACATCACATTTCCAGAGTATAATCTAAATATCTTAATTGATTCAGGTTCGACCAAATCCTTTATAAATCCAAATTTAGCTTTTAAATATTATCAAAATTGTATTCATTATTGTATCAACGGTCTTTCAGAAATCAGCTCACAAATATAGCGCAATGATCCCCGCATCAAAAATTTTCAATCTACCGGTAAAACTTGATTTAAAATTTTACTTGTTTAGATTTCATAATGTATTAATTGGTCTCGATAACTTAAAATTACTTCAAGCCAACTTAGATTTTGATAAAAACTTACTAATTACTCCTTATACAAAAATAAAATTGTGTTTCCATAAAACCCAAATGGAATTAAATTGCGTCACCATTGCCCCTCGTTGTGAACAGATTATAAAATTAAAAACAAACATAAAAAGTGGCGGAATAATAATTCCACACCAAAAATTTCATAATTGCGAAATTCCCGAATGTTTAACTATAGCAAGAAACGGCAAAGCCCTAACTTCAATTTTGAACAATACTTGTGAACCTATTATACTTGATTTTTCTGAACCTATTGAAGTTGAAAGATTTTGCAGAAAGGATTTAGAAAAAATGGACTTTTCGATGAAACCCCAAAAACTAAATTAGATTTTTCTCAAATACGTACAGATCATTTAAACGCCGAAGAAAGAAATGCTATTCTAAATTTATGTCAAAAATTCTCTGATATATTTTATCAAGAGGGCACCCCTCTTACTTTCACTAGTAAAATCAAACACCATATTAGAACCACTGATGAAGTGCCAATTTATACAAAATCGTATCGCTACCCCTTCATCCATAAAAAAGAAGTAGAAAGCCAAATTAACAAAATGTTAAACCAAAATATTATAAGACCAAGTAGTTCGCCTTGGTCGTCGCCAATTTGGGTAGTCCCTAAAAAATTAGATGCTTCGGGTAAGCAAAAATGGAGAGTGGTTTTGGACTTCCGCCGTCTTAATGAAAAAAGCCTAGATGATAAGTATCCCCTCCCTAACATAACAGACCTTTTAGATAAGTTAGGAAAATGTCAATACTTTACTACTCTCGATTTGGCAAGCGGCTTCCATCAAATAGAGATGAATGAAGCAGATATTCCTAAAACCGCGTTTAATACAGAAAACGGGCACTACGAATTTTTACGTATGCCATTCGGACTCAAAAATGCCCCCGCGACATTTCAAAGAGTTATGGATAATATTTTACGTGGAATTACCAACGAAAAATGTGCTGTGTACCTTGACGATATAATTGTTTATTCAAGTTCTCTTCAAGAACACATCGTTAAACTAACAGAAGTTTTTATCCGCCTAAGAGAGTCAAATTTCAAAATTGAATTAGACAAATCAGAATTTTTAAGGAAGGAAGTTGCGTATTTAGGTCATATCGTAACGCCTGAAGGTGTTAAACCTAATCCCGATAAAATTTTAGCTATCAAAAAATATCCGATACCTTCCACAACAAAACAAATCAAAGGATTTTTAGGCTTACTCGGTTATTACCGACGTTTTATTAATAACTTCGCGAAAATTACAAAACCTCTAACAAAATGTCTCAAGAAAGGCGCAAAAATTGAACATAACGAAGAATTTGTAAATTGTTTTAACTAATGTAAAAATTTGTTGTTAAACGAACCGATATTGCAGTACCCCGACTTTTAAAAACCATTTAATTTAACTTGCGTCGCGTCAAATGTAGCTTTAGGATGCGTACTTAGTCAAGGCCCTATAGGTCAAGACCTACCAGTTGCTTACGCATCACGCACATTAAACGATTCAGAACAAAATTACTCAACTATCGAAAAAGAATGTCTTTGTCTAGTTTGGGCTACCAAATACTTTCGACCTTATTTATATGGGAGAAAATTTAATATCATTACCGATCATAAACCACTTCAATGGCTCTTTTCGTTAAAAGACCCTAGCTCTAAATTAGTTAGATGGCGAATCAAACTTGAGGAATTTGATTATAAAATTATTTACAAAAAAGGCAAATTAAATACAAATGCCGACGCACTATCGCGAATAGAAATTCATACGAAAGATGCTTTTGACCTAGGTGAATATACTAATCAAGTTACCCAATATAGTAACGTAAACTCCGAGAACACAACCAACGGACAAGAAAAAGATAACATACAAAATGACGATGACAATATAGATCAGATTTTCACTCAGGCACAAGCCGATAACGAGTCGTTAGATAACCCCGACGTACAGGAAGACGATGACGCTACGATTCATTCAAATAATGAACAAAATCCCATTGTAGGAATCCCCATAGCAGACATACCTGTAAATTACGGCGCAAACCAAATTCAAATTCAGGAAGTATTACATTCACCAGCAAAACCTAAAACTATAATTTTATTCGAGAAAAAACGTAGACTAAAAGTCCAAATCTCTAAAAATAATTTTGAACAAGATATTATCAATTTTATAAAAGAATCAATCGTTCCAGATAAACTCTATTATTTATATTTCGAAAATCCAGATACATATGAACCATTTTGCGAGGTATTAAGGAAAAATTTTAAATGACCTTCTATAAAATTTAAGCGTTGTCTAACACAATTAATTGACGTTATTGACAAACAGGATATCCCTAAGATAATCAAAAATTACCATGAAAGTAAAAGTAATCACAGAGGAATAGATGAAACGGAACAAAAAATTAAAAGTAAATATTACTGGCCAAATTTAAAAAGTTCAATTCAAACGTATATAAACGATTGTGAAATTTGTCAAATCAGTAAATACGATCGAAACCCGGTTAAAATTCAAATGAACATAACACCCACTGCATCAAAACCATTCGAAATAATCCATCTTGATACATATACCTTAGAACAAACAAAATTTTTGACCATTATTGATAGTTTTTCCAAATACGCGCAGGCGTATCCGTTAAAATCTCTTGCTTCTACGGAAATAGCAGATAACCTTTTATTTTATTTTTCACATCATAAAATCCCAAAACAAATAATAGTCGACAATTAATTTAAAAACTCCGTAGTTACCGAACTCTTACAGTTACATAAAGTAAAAATTCATTTCTGTTCCCCCAATCATCCACAATCGAACGGATTGATTGAAAGATTACATTCTACCCTTTCGGAACATATCCGATTACTCAATAACCAAGATTTGGCTAAAACACCTATTAATCAAAAAATGATATATGCGATTTTAGCATATAATAATTCCATTCATTCATCCACAAAACTGAAACCTATTGACATAATCAATGGACATATTACGGACGATAATCCATTCGACATAAACATCGAACAGTTATTACTCACAGACTATATAAATGATCATAAAGAAAAAACGAAAATTCTATATTCCCAAATTAATGAAAAACTTATAAATCAGAAGAGTAACATTATTAGCAAAATTAATGAAACCAGAGAAGACCCTGAGATTTTTACACCAGAACAAAATGTATACGTAAAAAAACATATTAGGCAAAAAACGGCAGATAAATTTACAAAACCAACCAAGTTAGTTTCCGTGAACCAAGAACGCAAAACAGCAAAAACAAATTCTCATGAGAAAGTACATCTAAGTAATCTAAAACGTCCGCTGAGAAAACGATATAGTTTTAAATAAAACATGATCTTTTTATTTTTCAGAATTCTTCACTTAACATTCGGATATGAAGAAAAAATTACCGTGAGAAAACTAAACAACAATCCCGGTATAATTCCATTTAAATTAGGAACTGCGAAAGTGCAAGAATTTACATATACTTTAATACATTATTATGATCTTAATCCAATCATTTTAGAAATCAATAAGCTTTATATTAAGTCTAAAAATTTATCAGAAACAATAAGTGGCAATCCCGAATACTTATTCGACACTTCGAATTATTTTAAAATTTTAAAATTAATACAAGATAGGGTTGAAACAAAAATAATTGACATAGTCCCTCATCCAAATAGAATCAAACGAGGTTTAGTTAATTTACTAGGATCAGTTTTCAAGGCTGTTACAGGAAACTTAGACTCCTCGGACGGAGAAAGATATGAAAAACTTATTACGGAACTGCAAAATAATCAAAATAAATTAAGCGCAAGTATTTTGAAAGAGAACTCAATATCTTTAAGTATTATTAAGAAATTTAATACTACTATTAAACAAATTAATCATAATGAAAAATCGTTGGAATCCAAATTAAATCAAATAAATTTGATAATGCAAAAAACTACTTACAGGGAGAACGCAAACTTAATCAAAGATACTTTAAATCAAATAATTAATGTGTACGAAATTATCGATTCTACCTTACAAGATATAGAAAATTCAATTGCGTTCGCAAAACTTCAGACTTTACATCCAAGTATAATAAAAACGGAAGATCTTTATTTTGAACTCTTAAAAGTACAAAAACAAGTTGGAATAAAACAAATGCCCTTACAAGTCACTTTGGAAAATACTTTAATTTTTGAAAAAATAATAAAATTAGATTGTTACATTTTAAATAATAAAATTACATATCTACTGCATATGCCAATTACATATCCCAATTTATTCGATTATTTTCATCTCTATTCTATCCCAATTTGTAGAAAGAGTCTGTTTAAGGTTATCATACCGCGAAATAAATTTCTTTTAAAAAATAAATTGCACTACGCATACCAAAGTCAAGGATGCGAAGACGTCAAAGCTCAAAACTACATCTGTGGAAAAATGGAACTTCAAGAAATCGACAAAAATAGCCCCTGTACAGTTCAACTTTTAGACTCCACAGCAAACATTTCCGCATGTCAGCAAATAGAAGTAAAAATCACTAAGCCAATAATTAAACAATTGGATACTGCCGACCATTGGATTCTTATTCTGCCATAAGAAGAAATCGTCAAACTAAAATGTCAAAACCAAGAAGAAAGCCAAAAATTATTCGGCACGTATATGGTCCTAATACCAATAAATTGCCAAATAATTGTTGACCAGAAATCAATATTCAATAATAAATTAATATTGAGTAGTAGCCAACCAGTTCTGTTTCCTGATTTTAACGAAGAAATCAGCCTGCTGCCAACCCTCAACCTTAGTTTTCATTTACAAAAAGTCGAACTAGACGAACTTTTCGATCTTGAAAATAAAATCCAAGAAAACAACCCGCAGTTATTCTTCAGCAACGTATCGAGTTTTCCCAGTGTGTGGACAATTCTTATTTATGCACTGTTAGTTTTATGTATTGGTTTTTATTGCTATAAAAAAACTATTGCCATTAAAATATAAACATTTAACGAGAAATACAGAAGAAACCAGCCCAGCCCTGGAGTTACAAGATGTTCAACTACCCCGATTACCGTGGAGTTGATTCTTCGAGGGGAGGAGTTATGTCACCCTATTTCCATAGGACAATATATAAAACTGCGAACTAAGCATTACACTGATTGTGCATAATTTCCTTTTATTATGATTTGTAATAATGTTTTACTTTTAGTCAGAGTTGAACCTCAGTTGAAGTTAGACATTAATTATAATAGCGAAAGTTGCTATTTTAAAAGTAAAGCATTAAAGTATTAAGTTGTAAAAATAAAACAAATAAAGTTTGTTTGTGCGTGCAATAATATTTATATTAATGTTTATGGTTTAGAAAAAATAAAAAGGAATTTTAAAACCGAAATCGAAATTATAGGACCTTTACATTATACTAAAAATAAGCGAGATCGTCACATTAATTTATTATTAATAGGAGATGATAGTGGGAATTTTCATTACTGTTATATTTCAAATTTAGCAAGATTAATTTCTCGACAGATATCTAAACATAATGGAAAAAAATTTTTATGCGATTTTGTAAGGATAAACCTTCCTTCTATTGAAAGCAAAAATAATAAATTTGGGAATATTATGCCTGGAAATATTTTAAAATTTCAGAACATACAAAAACAGATTGAAGTTCCGTTCGTTATTTATGCTGATTTCGAATGTATTCTTAAACCTCTGGAAAACAATAATTTTATTAATTTAGATCCTACTTCTCCATGTACTGAAAAAAAATTTGAACACATTCCATATTCATTTGCATATTATATAAAATGCTCTTTTGATGATTCACTTTCAAAATTTCAAATTTATACGGGTCACAATTGTGATCAAATTTTTATACCATATCTAGAAAGAGATGTTTTTGAGATCTATAATAAATATTTAAAACATTCAAAACCAATGAAAAAATTAAATACTTTAGAAGAACTGCATTATGAATATACCAACGATTGCCATATATGTAAAAAACTATAATTTCTGATAAGGTTGCGGACCATTGCCACTTAACGGGTTCATTCAGAGGTCCTGCCCATTCAATATGTAATTTAAATTATAACCAACCAAATTTTATTCCTGTAATATTACATAATTTGCGTAATTATGATTGTCATCTATTAAAAAAAAAAATTATGTCCTAATAAAGAACAATTATCTGTCATTATCCAAAATAAAGAAAAATCCATTGAAGTAGATCAATATTTAGATAAGAAAACAGGTCACAAAAAATCAAAATTTTTACATCTTAGGTTCATTGACTCATTTCAGTTCCTACCGAATTCTTTGTCAAATTTAGCTTCCATTCTTAATGACGATCAATGTAAAGAAGTGCTTAAATATTTTAATGATAAAGAAAACTTTAATTATATTCGTCAAAAAGGAGTTTTCCCTTATAAATATATTGATGACATTTCAAAATTAAATGAAACCCAATTACCAGATAAAAAACAATTTTATAACGATTTAACGGATGAACATATCACCGATGAGGAATATGAGAGAGCTAAAAATGTTTGGAAAATATTTAGTTGTGATACAATTGGGCAATACTCTGATATTTATTTAAAATCAGATGTATTACTGTTGGCGGATATTTTTCAAAATTTCAGAAAAACTTGTATAGAGACTTATAAATTAGAACCGGGTCATTATTAGACTTTTCCAGGTTTAAGTTTTGACGCTTGTATGAGATACATTGAGGTAGAATTAGAACTATAAACAGACCCAGATATGTTACATTTTTTTAAAAGTAATGTAAGAGGAGGAATCAGTACCTGTGTATGTAGGAAATCTATAGCAAACAATTTATTTCTTTCAAATTACGATCTATCACAACCAACTAAATATATTATGTACTTTGACGCAACTAATCTTTACGGATATGCTATGTCTCAATATCTCCCACAAAAAGATTTTATTTGGCTAACAAGTCAACAAATTCAAAATTTAGACATAATGAATATTTCTAACACTAATGAAAAAGGATATGTTTTAGAAGTTGATTTAGAATATCCAGAAATTTTACATAATTTTCATAATGAATTTCCGTTTTGTCCTGAAAATTATAAACCTCAAAATTCTAAAATTAATTCCCAATTTAAGAAATAAAGAGAAATATGTAATTCACTATACTTTATTAAAAGAGTGTTTTAAATATGGAATGAAATTAACTAAAATACATAGAGTAATACAGTTTATACGGTCTCCATGGTTAAAAAAATATATTGATCTTAATACAAAATTAAGAAATGAATCCACAAATAAATTTCATAAAAATTTGTATAAATTGGCAAATAACAGTGTCTGCGGTAAAAGAATGGAAAACGTTGACAAAAGAACCGGTATACGCTTAGTTACTCAATGGTCAAAAAACCACAGAAAAGATGGTCCGGAAAATTTAATTGCCAAACCTTCATTTAAAGAGATCACTGTATTTTCTGAAAATTTAGTCGCAATTCAAATGCGAAAAGTACTAGTTCAATATGACAAACCTGTCTATGTAAGCTTTAGTATTTTAGATATATCAAAAACGGTGATGTATGACTTTTTTTATGGGTTTTTAAAACCTTTATATAAGAATAATATTAAACTTCTGTACACAGATACAGATTCCTTTATTTTGGAAATTGAGACAAGTAATGTTTATGAAGACATAAGAGTTAATATTGATAAATTCGATACTTCAAATTATGATGTTAATAGTATTCATGAAATACCAATAACTCAATCTGTTGTTGGAAAGTTTAAGGATGAATATGCTGGTGAACCAATAGAAAGCTTTTATGGCACAGGGGCCAAAGCTTATTGTGTTAAGTCAGAAAATGAGTTGCTTAAAAAAGCTAAGGGGATAAAGAAAAGTAGCATTAAAAAACAATTAGAATTAACACATTATAAAGATGTTGTAGAACAAAATTCAAAAGCTTTCTGTACAATGTATTTGTTTAGATCTCGACTTCACAATATTTATACAGAATTAGTTAACAAATTAGCTCTCACTTCTAATGATGATAAAAGATTTAAAATTCCCAATAGTTATGATACATTAGCATGGGGTCACCAAGATATTCCATTTTTTCAGTGGTTAATAGACCATGAAAATGAATTATAAAAAATTATTTTAAGATTAAAAGTTTTACTCTTCAAGGCTAAATTTGAAGTATTTAAGAACATGGTAAATTTTAAAATTATATCAGTATAAAATATATCACCGTCTAGAATAAATATGTGTTTAGAATCTTTTGAAAAAGAAATTGATAACAAATTATATAGAACATATGAAAAAAGACTTTCCTCATTTAAATTCTGGAATGGAAAATTAAATCCTAAAGTGTTAGCCCAATCAGGGTTTTATTATTTAGCTATTCATGATGTTTGTAAATGTTTTTACTGTGGTGCAGAAATATTTGCCTGGAAAATTGATGATTGTCCAATTGAGGAACATTATCATCACTGGAAGAACTGTGACTTAATCGAGTGTTTGTGGTTAGGTGAAAAAAATAAAAAATGTGAACCTGTTGTCCTTAAAGTGAAAGAAAATATGTCAACATCTTTCATTTTTTTATTAGTTTTAATAACTATGTTTGTATCTCTAATTTGTAAACAAATTATTTAATGTCCTTAAAATGAAAGAAAATATGTCAACATCTTTCATTTTTTAATAGTTTTAATAACCATGTTTGTGTCTCTAATTTGTAAACAAATTATTTAATATTTTGAAAAAAAATGTCTATATATTGTAGAAAATTAATTAAAACTGTTCAGTCTTATTTCAATCTCTTATTGTTTTGTTAATAGACATTTAAAATTGAAAAGTGTTTTAATGGCATCCCTTATCAACTACATTGTTTTACATTCAATTTTAAATAATACTTTATATGTACTTTATAAACGAAACCTCTACTATTAAACCTGAAATATGTAATTATATGAAAGCTATGAATATTAATAATTATTCAACTGCTTTCGCATATAATATGAATAATAGTCAATCTAATAGTAATTTTTTCAAAATTTACTTTCATTATCCAAATAATACAATTTTTGACACTAACTGGATTGAAAAAAATAAAAAACCATATACGATTTCTAGCTGTGCTCATGTTAAAAATGATGAGGAAGGTAAAAACTGTTTAATTCTATTTATCTTCAATATAATTTTATCAATAGGTAGTTTTTCACTTTTGTCGTTCTTGACAATTTTGTTTTGTCAAGATAGGTCATAAAAATTTAATAAACTGGCTTGACCTTGAAATTTATAGAAGAGTGGGGTGGATAAGATATATTCAGACCCAGTATTTTAGTTTTCAGTTAGCATCAAGACATCATGTTTAATAGTAGCAATTTTAATGGATATAAATCCAGTTCTAGTGAAACCAATGATAAAATTAGTCAGTGTAATGAAAAATTATTAAATTCAAAAATCTACTATCTTAACAATTCCTTATCAAAATTTGTTTGTGTTGAAATTGGTATAAATGATTTTACACCAAAAGTTCTAATTGGAGGTCGAAATGGATTTCACATTTACTTGAATGAAGAAGAATGGAAAGAACTTCAAAAAAATCAAGGAGTGTTGGTGAATTATTTTTATTCTTCTCAAGCATATGCATACCCACTAAAAATTGAAAAAATCACAGTGTTTTTTGAAAAAATAAATCATTCTGTTATCAGAATTCAAAAGGATGAACATTATGTGATTCTGGGAAAAGAATCAATAGATAAATTGGTTGAAATCGACGAACTTGTTGTATACAGAATTCATATAATTAAAAAGCAAGAATTTTCCAAATATTTTAATTTGTTTCATCACTATAATTATCAGTCAGGAGATGTGTTGTCTCATATTTATAGTGTTTTGGATCCATGTTAGAATTTAAACAGTGAGAATGTCGGAACTGTTTTAGAAATGTTATCTCTACATAAACAGGAATTAGAAAACAAGTTAAGAAAATCCGGTGCATTACAATAGAAATATGAAGAAATCAGTGACAATCAGTGAGAACAATAATAAAGTTTATATATTAGTGACATGGGACTTTGCATTTAGACAAGCTCGAAAAAGTGAATATCAGAAATTTTATCTTGACATAATAAGATTTGAAAAACGAGTTTAACAATGTGAAAGTATTCTTAAAAGTACTTTTGATGTAGATCATAGAAAAAAAATATATATTGAAAGATTTAATGTAAAAATAAAAATTTATATTATTAATTTCAGTTGTAAACATCTTAAAAATTATATTGTTAGTATTTGTTGTAAAAAAGGATTATCGTAAATAAAAAATATGTTATATAAGTAGGTCTTTTATTTAAAAAATTTGATATACAATACTACTTAAAATTAATTGCAATACATCTTTTTTAAGAATCCATGAATTATGTGATTTATCGAATCCTAACCATTTAACAAAAACTTGGTTTCCTTTCTTCCTTAAAATTTTTTCAACCAAAAATACATCTGAATGTTTAACTTTTTGTAACTCTTCTTGGTAGAAACTTTCTTCAATATATTCATTTTTACTATCTTTTCATACATAGGTGGGTGGATTTGTTAACTGAACCTTTCTAATTCGAAAAATTTCAGTTGACCAATTTGGAGTATATCCTTTTTCAAAAGCTTCTCTTTGTTTGGAAATTCTAACAAAATCATTTTCTTTAAATTTAGTGCGCTTTAAATCAAATGTTTTTTTAAAAGTAAAAGAATTTTGCAGTATAGTTTTCTCATTTTTTTTATTAACCTCAACAGGTCTATATCCAGTAGTTCTATGAATACTATTATTATATTTTTCAATAATAGTGGGTAAAATAGAGTACCATTGGTAATTCCCTCTATTACTAAAATATTTCCACATTATATTTTTTAAAGTTCGATTTACGCGTTCTACAATACTCGCTTTGAGATTAGAGTAAGTATTATAATGATTAATTTTGTAATAATTCATAAGATCTTTAAAATCTTTATTGAAAAATTCTTTTCAAATCTGTCTGCAAATTTTGCGGTTTACTTGTTTTTTCTAAAAATTTTTTCATAGCTTCAGTTACATCTTTTCCTTTTTTACTTTTAAGTGGTTGAGTCCAAACATACTTTGAGAATGCATTTATCACCACCAAAATATATCTATAACCTTTATTAAATTTGGAATAGGGTTGCATCTCTACCAAATCAGCTTGCCATAAGTCATTTAGGCTTTTAACAATAGTTCGTCTTCTATATCTTTTTCTTGCCGGTTTATGTAATTCATCTACAACTGTTTCTTTAATATTTTTACTCATAGTACTAGAATAAAATTTCTTAATACCTTCTTTAAATAACTTATTTTATTTGTTTGTTATCTTTTTTTAGTAAATCTTCGATTTTATATTCCAAAGTTTTAAAAGATGCATTATTCGAATCTTTGACTTTTTTGATTTCATCTTCAATGTTGGTAATTCTTACAATAATTCTAGTTTCAAATACAACAAGTGATTTTATACTTTCGTTTCTCATTTCTCTTACTATTGCATTTAATTCTTCTCTAGCATATGCTATTGTGTCATTAAACTCTTTTCTAGAAACTTCGGCTGCTCTTTGAACTAATTCGTTTAATGATTTTATTTCTTTTACCAATTTATTTTCTAGATTTGTTATATCTTTTCCTAATTGAAATTCCACATTTGTTAAATTTAATTTTATTTCTACCAATTTTTTTTCTATTTTCTATATATCTAAAATCGCTTTTTCAATTAAAATTCTTACATCGGTCAAAGATTTTTCATAATCATTTAACTTTGTTGAAATTTCTTCAATTTTTGAACTGTGTTGTGCAAGTCCTTTTCTTAAATCATGGATAGAGGTGTTAATCATAGCCTGTATTAGTTCTGCTAAAGATTCTAATTCTTTTTCTAATCTTTTACTCAACATCTTTTGAAAATATTCATCGTCAACAGTGGCTTTTAATTCTGTTTTTAGATTGTTTAATTGTGAGATTATCTCCATGATTTGTGCACTATTTTTTAAAATTTCATTTTTAAATTTATTTTCAATTTTTTCATCTACATTTTGTAAATCTGTGTTTAATTTCTTTTCCAAATTTTTCAAGTGTAATAGAATTCTTTCAGCATTATTTTCAATTAAATTAATTTTCGGACTTATTTCATTAATATTATCGCTATCTTTTTTATGGATTATAAAGTGTGTATTCATAGCTCTCTCTATTTGTTGTGTTTATTTTACCTATTTCTTCAGAAACCCTATTATTAAGTTTGTTCGCAAATTCTTGAAACTTTGATACCATATCTTTTATAATAATTTGTTTAACATTTTCTATTGCAGAAGTATCATTTATTTTTGATTTAACCAATGTTATTTCTTTTTTATGTTATTTTCAAAACTCTTTACTTCATCATATTTCTGTTTTATTGTTTTAAAATCATCTTCACACTTCGATGTTTTTTGAGAAAAACTTTTTAATAGTTCATCATTGTCTTTGACAATATTTTTTATATTTAATATCCTGTTATCATAGTTTGACACAACATTTTCTTCAAATAACTTAATTTTTTTTGAAATAGATTCCACATTTTCATCATTTTCACTAACTCTCTTTTTTAAATTTACAATATCATTTTTTAACACAGGTTCAAATATTTGAACAATTTTATTTTCTATATATTTATCATCACTTTTAAAATTTTTTAATATTTCATTTTCAACATTGGCTAGTATTTTATTTTCTATTGTAGGTATATCTACTGTATACTTTTTAGAAATATGACGTCCAAATTTATCAATGGTTATTTTAACAATGTTATGTAACAATATTTACTACATTCTTTTATACAATTATATTGGCTTCTTTCAATTCTTCAATAATAGAAATAATTTCGTTGTTATGTCCTGTATTCCCAGCCATCATAGATGCTACCAACAGTCGAAGTCTATCAACAAGTTCATTTACGTTATCCCAATATACGTAATCGGTATAAGGTTTATTAACTTTTAAAGTTATACCGGATCCTGTTCTTTTCGAAGATATTCGAGTTTCTCTGTATGGAGCTTTTCGTCTGTCAAAAAATCCTTGAACTATATTATGCGTTTCGGGATTTATGGTTTTAGTTTTTGTAATTCCTTTATTTTGTAAATAAGGCCCTATTATAGAAATAAATTCTTGTGATCCATTTCCCTGTACCTGCTCATTTGGATCATAATTTCTACGGTATGCATTGGTTCTCTTTAAAATATCCATATAATTTTCCAAATCTTGTTTTTTATAACCTACTGGTTCCCTTTTAAATAATAATTCATATAAACCTGGTGTACCTGTATAAGTTATACCTTCAACTTTTATGTTTTTACCGATAATTTCTATAGGTATTTGTGTTAAACCCAAAAAGAATTTCTCAGTTTCAAAATCATGTACTATTCCATAGAGGTGATCAAACTTATGTTCCACATCTTTTACACCTCCGTCAATATATTGACGAGGTAATTCATGAAATCCTGATAAATATTCTTGATATAAAGGTGTACTGACAAATGTTTGAATTGTTTGACGTGTTTGTTCTAATATATCCGAAAGATTTCCTACCGTAGATTGTGAAATTGAAGAAGGGGTGGTTTCAGCTATGACACTTGTTTGTTGTAAAGATGGCATCTGACTATGGGAAACTATACTGGTTCCCCAATCAATATTTGTTGGTATTTCTGTAGGAAGAATTGGAGTTTTCCCTGTCTTTCTTTTTTCTGGTGTTGATGTTCCATACTGTAGTTTTTTTCTTGGTGTTAGTGTTGGAAACAATCTTTTTTCTGGTGTTTCATAATTTTTTTTTAATGGGTGTTTGTAGCTCTTCCTTTACCTCAGCCGAATCAATTTTACCAATTGTTGAAATTAATTGTTGTAGGGGTTGAGTTATTGGTTTATAGGTTTCCTCCAATTTGGATTGTGCTTCAAATTCAGCGTTTTTTAAACTTTGATATTTTTGTTTAACAGCTTTCCTTGACTTAACAAGCTCTCTTGCTAAGCATTCATTCATGATTAGTTAAATTTTTCACAAAACTTTTATTTTTATAAGAAAATATATGAATCAAATCCTTTTCGATATCGACCGGATTTTAAATTCGAATCGAAATTTATCTTTCCAACACATCAAACATAACTCATTAAATTGATTAAATGACATCAACATTAACATGATCATCATAAATATGTTTTAAGTTCGTTTTGTCTTGTTGAAATATAACAATCAAATTCGCATTGTCACGAATTAATTGCTTTGGAATCGAAGAATATGTTTGACACTAATAAAAACAATCGGTATTTTTATGTCTTCCGAAACAAAAATAATCTTTTACAACATTCTGATTGCAACACACTATATCATCAAATATTATTATGGAATTTGGTTTTATTTCTTGTGGAGAAACAATATTTTCTTCATTTTCGGATTCATAATATCCAATTTCTCTCAATGGTTTAAAAAGTAATCTCAAATATTCATATTTTGGTTGATATAGAGACTTTGAATAAATATATAAATTTTCAAACCGTAAAAAATTAGGATCTTCAATTAAACTTATAATGATATTAGTTTTACCACACCTTGATGGACCAATAATTAACCCCCTTTTACTAGAGCCTTCAAACAATTTTCCATGTTGTCTAAAATTATTTCTTGAAGTGTCATGGTCTTTAATAATAATTGAATAAGGTTGTTTGACAATTTTCATATATAAGAGGATGTATAAAGGGTAAGTTCTAATTTAAAACTAGACAGTTTGTTCCAAGATTTCAATTATATAATGCCAATCTCATATAAGCAACAATCCGTTTATAAAAGAAGAGTCATAAAAAGAGGTAGTGGTTTAATTAATACTCCTATAAATAAGTTACCTTTTGAATTACATCTACCTGGGTATAATTTTTGTGGACCTGGAACCAAACTAGAAAAGAGACTAGCTAGAGGCGATAAAGGCATAAACTTATTGGATGAAGCTTGTAAAGAGCATGATATTGCCTATGCACAATCAAATGATATAAAAAGCCGACACGCTGCTGATAAATTATTAGGTGACAAAGCTGCCGAAAGGTTCAGAGCAAAAGACGCCACTTTTGGAGAAAAAACTGCTGCACTTGGAAAAAGAGGTGCAATAAAAATTAAAAGAAAATTTGGTATGGGATTAAAAAAAAAGAAAGAAAAACTCGTCTAGGACGAGGAATAACTTTATCTCAAGCTATTTCAAAAGCAAGACAAGCACTAAACGGAAAACAATTTAAAAGTTTGACTGATATTATTCAAACCGCACTTAGATCTATAGGAGAATATTATCACCAAAAAATAGAATCATACCAATTCCAAAAACTGGTGGATTTCTACCTCTTATTCCTTTATTTGCTGGTTTGTCCGCTTTAGGTGCTCTTGGAGGAGGTATTGCGAAAGCTGTCAACGATGCAAAAGCTGCTAAAGAAAAATTAGAAGTCCAAAAGACATAATAAAATGATGGAATCAATAGCAGTAGGAAATCAAGGAAGTGGTCTTTATTTAAAACCATATAAAACTGGATGTGGATTATATCTGAAACCTTATTCAAAAAACTGTTAAAACAAATACCTCGAAAACCACTTACAAATTATGATTTAAGTAAATATATTAATCTACTTAAAATTCCCAACTTTCGAGGTATATTCATGAGAGATAAATTACCAAAAAAAATTAATAAAAATGAAAGTGGTATTGTTAATCTCGATAAGAATAGTGGTGATGGAACTCATTGGACTACATACATAAAAAAAGGGAAAAATATTTTATATTTTGATAGTTATGACAATTTGCGACCATCTACCGAATTAACAAAATATTTTTTCAGCGATAAAAAGAAAAATATTGTAAAATATAACTACAACCATTATCAATCAATTAACAAAACAAATTGTGGTGAGCTCTGTCTTAAATTTCTTTATAATAATGGTTGAAAAACAATATTAATTCATTTTGTTAAAAATTTTTAAAGAGATATATCGTACAGTTTTGTCATTAGTGGTAATTCCCCCACGCTTTCTGTTAATATTCATCCTCCAATATATTTAGATGAAAATTTTGAATATTCCATTGGACTTGTAAATTTTGAAACTTTTAATGCTATTCCAAATATTGATGAGACTAATAATCTTTTCATTTATGACTCAAATAAAGAAATAAGAATACCACTAGGTAGTTATGAAATAGATGATGTAAATAATTCTATTCAAAATTTTTGGACAATCGTACTTTTCTTCATATTTATGCCAATAATAATACTTTACGAACACATATTAAAACAGATATTCCTATCTCATTTCGTGATGGAACTATAGGAAAAATATTAGGTTTTAAAAATAAGGAATTAGAAGGTCTTAAGGAGCACATTTCAGATTTTCCAGCGGAAATTATTAAAGTAAACTCCATAAACATCGATTGTAATATTGCCGAAGGATCATATTTAAATGGAAAACCTGTTCATATAATACATCGATTTTTTCCTAGTGTAGCTCCTGGTTTTAAAATAATAGAATCACTACAAAATGTCCTTTACTTTCCTGTTACTGTAAAGGTAATAGACAATATAAACATTAACATAGTAGATCAAGATGATGATCTCATCAATTTCAGAGGAGAAACGGTAACAGTAAGACTACATCTTAAAAAAATAGATGAATAATGGTTATTTTATATAATAAAAAAGTCTCAAATTATAATTTTTCAAAAAAATTTTACTCTAAAAACATTAATAAGAAAGATACTAAACGACATTTAACTAGTAATAAATTAAACTCTCAAAGGTTAACACCTTCTAATAAAAAATTTCTGATAAGTTTAGGTTTCAAACTAAAATAAAATGGAATATTTAAATGTAAAAGAAAATATTCTTGTAGATGAATCAATATTAAGCTGGGAAGTACTATCATTTGAACCTTTCAATCCTACAAAACTTGGATTAAATGATTGCTCTACAACAAACAGGAAAATATCATTTACCTTGCAAAAGTGAATTATATTTAGAATTTCAAGTTACCAAAGAAGATAATACTCCATTGGCTAATACGGTTTTAATCTACAATGCTCCAGCATTCTTGTTTAAAGAATTACGTTATATTTTAAATGGTGTTACAATTGATTCAGTTCGAGATGTAGGAATTACTTCAACTCTTAAAGGATACATATTATTTAATCAAAACGAAAGGGCTAAATTGGAAAATGGTGGATGGTATCCAAAAACGAAACCTAAAGAACAAATTATGACTGATGAAAAAGGAAACGTTTCCCTATGCGTCCCATTAAAAATGTACTCGGGATTTTTTGAAGATTATAACAAAATAATTTTAAATTCACAACAAGAACTAATACTAATGAGAAACAATGATGACACTAACGCTTTAGTAACCACAAGTGATGATGAAAAACCGAAAATTAAAATAACCAAACTTTGTTGGCGAGTTCCACATATTACTGTCGCCATTCCCCAAGAATGATGAAACACTAACGAAAATTATTGATAAAAACAATGATATTCTTCTTACTTTCCGAAGTTGGGAATTAATTGAATATCCAGAGTTATTAGAAAATACAAGACATAATTGGCCTATTAAAACCTCCACAAAAATTGAAACACCAAGACATGTACTAATTGCTTTTCAATAGGATAGACTTGGTAATTTAAAATCAGATATGAGTAAATTTGATCATTGTGACCTAAGGAATATAAATGTGTTTTTAAATTCAGAAAGATATCCTTACCAGGATCTTCAGTTTGATTTTAAAAATAATAAGTTTGCTACCCTGTATGAAATTTTTCTGAATTTCGTCAAGTATATTATAACTTTCCAATAGAACCAATATTTAATCCCAAAGAATTTAAAGATAATGCACCTATTGCTTAAATTAATTGCTCTCATCAGAGAGATTTATTACAATCCGGCCCAGTAACCATGAAAATTGAATTTGAGACAAAAGAAAAAATATCGGGAAGAACAGCTGCGTATTGTGTTATAATACATGATAAAGTATTTAGCTATAATCCATTAACAAAAATTTTTAAAGAACTTTAACTTCTCCCACCACATCAAATATCATTATTAAAATGAAAATATATCGAATAAGATCAGTTGTTTCTATACCATAGTTTGTTGCACATCAAATGGAATGTACAAAATACAAAAAGAAAAAATAGAACTATTTTTTAAAAAAATTAAAAATCTAAAAAACTCTTATTGAAGACTATTCGAAAAAACAATTTGTAATAAAAAAATTTAGTACTTTAAAAATTTGCTAAATAAAAATGAGAATAGTTATGGATGTTCAAGGATTTTAAGGATGAACATAACAAATTTATTCCTTAAGAACTTGCAATGTTTGATGGACATAAAATGAGTCATTATATTTTTAAAACACCGTATCCACTACAAATGCTTCCACCAAAAACATACAAGCAAGCAGAATGGTTAATGAAATTTTATCACTGCATCAATTGGAATACAGGATATATTCCTCTTCATAATTTTTCATCTATAGTAAAAAACTTAACAGAAAAAGGAGAATTCATTTATATCAAAGGAGAAAAGAAAGCTAATTTTATTAGAAAATATTGTACTAAGCCAATAATTGAATTGGACGAACAACCTGTTTTAATTAAATCATCTCCTAAATGTTTATATCATTCTCAATCACGTTCAATGTGTGCCCTTTCTAATGTATTCTTTATGTATAAAAATTTTTTTATGAATGAATAAATTAACAATGAATGTAATAAAAAAAATTTTTTATTTATCCATATCCCCACATTACTAATAGAAAATTATATTTTCCTATATTTACATAATCAAATATTTAAACATAACAGCCGTTACACAATAATAAAACAACTATAAAAATTTAAATATTTTATTTCACACTAACTTTAATTAACCAATAAATCAATACATAAATTTATTTCCTTATTGAGTCCAATTTTTTTAAGTTCATCGAAGAATTTTAACACATTTTTAGTCTTCAAAAATT
Organism: Diaprepes abbreviatus; assembly: GCA_034092305.1. NCBI lineage: Eukaryota > Metazoa > Arthropoda > Insecta > Coleoptera > Curculionidae > Diaprepes > Diaprepes abbreviatus. The sequence continues at coordinate 1,462,178 of JASJET010000026.1, forward strand.
CACTACACAATTCTGCTGCTTTTTTACAACAATTTGCATATAACAATAAATCTTGATCCTCACTTTCTTCTTCAAATAAACTAAACAAGATAAATATCTGGAACATGCTTCGTTCATAATGAACTCTTCATAAAGGTCCCTCACAAAATTTTCAATTTTAGGCATCATCTTCACCACGCGATTTGATTAGTTCTTGTAATACAACAGGGTCTCTAATATATTGGTTTAAATGACGAACTTCATCATGAAACCAACTTAACTTCACTAGTTCACGTATAAACTGTACAATATCTTTGTTTTGAAAATAACGTTCGCACAATTTTACAGCCTCTATATGGTTTTTGGATATATCCAAATAATATTGAAACCAAGACGGACCTCTATCAATTGCATAATGTTCGAACTCAAAAGCAGAACTTTTACATTTTTTATAAAATTTTTGAATTAATAAATTTAATTCACTTTCGTTAGAAGCAGAAGACATATTTCATTTTAGTATGTTTTAAGCTGGTAAAGTGTTGTTTTTATAAATATATATATATATATATATATATATATATATATATATATATATATATATATATATATATATATATATATATTTATATATATATATATATATATATATATATATATATATATATATATATATATATATATATATATATATATATGAATAGTTTGGTTATTCCGGGTTTCAATCCGTTCGTTCAAAAAATCGTTTTCACGACGTTTCGCCAAAATCTCATTTGGCATTTTCAAGTGCGGTTCGTCTCGTTACTCGCTGAGAACTGATGGTGGCCTCTGAAGAATTTCGAGTTTTGTTTAGTTGGCCCGCTGCCTGATTGGGTGGGCGACTTCGTAGGCTCCTCCCCTCTCCCGAGTGCGATATACTTTGTTCTTGTATGCAGGTCTCTCGTGTACTAGTTGATTTTTGTTGACCTGCATACAAGAACAAAGTATATCGCACTCGGGAGAGGGGAGGAGCCTACGAAGTCGCCCACCCAATCAGGCAGCGGGCCAACTAAACAAAACTCGAAATTCTTCAGAGGCCACCATCAGTTCTCAGCGAGTAACGAGACGAACCGCACTTGAAAATGCCAAATGAGATTTTGGCGAAACGTCGTGAAAACGATTTTTTGAACGAACGGATTGAAACCCGGAATAACCAAACTATTCATTCTACCATCCGTGAAAATCTACGATATAACATATATATATATATATATATATATATATATATATATATATATATATATATTTATATATATATATATATATATATATATATATATATATATATATATATATATATATATATATATATATGTATATATATATATATATATATATATATATATGTTATATCGTAGATTTTCACGGATGGATCATATATATATATATATATATATATATATATATATATATATGTATATATATATATATATATATATATATATATATATATATATATATATGTTATATCGTAGATTTTCACGGATGGTAGAATGAATAGTTTGGTTATTCCGGGTTTCAATCCGTTCGTTCAAAAAATATATATATATATATATATATGTATATATATATATATATATATATATATATATATGTATATATATATATATATATATATATATATATATATATATATATATATATAAAGTATAATGAGAGAAGAAAAGAGGAGGAGGATGAAAAGTGTTGATGATTTACTCTTCTTACTCCTCCTCCTCCTGTTTCCTTCTCTCATATATCCACTACTAATAACAAATGAAAATTTTGTTATGTTACTTTTTACGAATAAGACTAATAATGTTTACTGTACAACTGATTGACCTGCCCTCTTCTAAAAAAAATGATTTTTCGCTTTTATAGTTAGCGGTGACGTATTATAAATTTTTGTTTTAATTATTTCCTGATTGGTCGGCCATTTGACGTGAACTGGCAACTAAATGGAATTTTAGGCTTTAACCAAATTCCTAATTGTCAATTTAAGATGAAATTTTGATATTTTATTAACATTATGAACTAAATATTAAATTTGATGAAAGTAAATTATGATTTATGTTAATTTTTTACCTTTCCTGACATTTTGTTATATCTACACTTTATTTTTGGTTCTTATTTAGCACATAAAATCGATAAATAAAATTTGATTACGTAAAAAAAAATTTTACATATACATTAAAATTTTAATTGTAACTTGCTGAAATTGATAATTCTTGTTTTATTAATATCATAATCATATTTAACAATGTTTTAGCTACAATTAGGTTCTATTTTATTCAAGTTCCTTTTTAAAACTAACTTATAATCTACATTTTCTTATACTATTCTTACAGATTTTCAATATTTTTAACAAAGATTTGATAAATAAGTTAAAACTAAAATATTACAAATAATTATTAATAAACAGTGTATATATTTCACTAAATGATTATTATTTGACCTTTATTCTCACTAATATTATCTTTACCCGCACTATTTGTAAAATGGGTGTTCAAGATTCTTTTCTTGGTGGATTTCACTATACTGTGTTAAAATACCGTTTTTAGTCCCTGTTTCTGGTCAATAACACTTAATTATTAAAAATATCTATCGTTTATTACTTTATTTGATTCATGTCTTTTAGAGTGAAATATGTTTATTATTCTTACTTTAAATGCACTAATGTCCAACCTTTCACTTTAATTTTTATACATTTATCATATCATTACAAAATTATAGACATTTAATGTCCTTTTAAAACATGATTTATATACAAACTCTTACGTACTATAACTAATATCTATTCTACCATCTACACTTACCACATAACTGTATCAATTAATTATTTATGTCCTTTTTCTTTTAACATTTTCATATTTAAATCTTTGCACACGTGAAATGAGGTGACTACTTATACAATATATATATATATATATATATATATATATATATATATATATATATATATATATATATATATATATATATAGCAGTGAAAACTAACTGTAAGCTTACAAAGAGACTTACGTTAGGCTTCCCTAAAAGGTTATCGTAAGCTTAGATGGAATCTTTCCCATAATTATTTGTCCCCGACATTAGGCAATTACTGAAAGCTTCTATGAAAGCTTTCACAGCGCTGTTTCGTCCTAGCATGAGACCCATCACGCTATTACGTTCGGTGTAAATCAACATTTCGCAACTGTGCACTATAAACAAATTCTGAAATTAAAAACAGTAAACAAAACACAGTGGCGACATCTCCATGGACCGTTCAATAACACTTTCAAGAAAGATATACTATATAAGGGGCTTAGATGATAATGGAAGCTTCTATTGAAGTTTGCAGTTTCCGTCAAGATTCTAAGAACGTTGTAGAATAATTACAGAAAGCTTCCTTGAAAGAATTGATTTGAAATAATAGAAACTTTCCTTATTTATTATCTTCCAGAGAAACTTGCAAGAAGGTTTCACAAAACTTTCTGAACCTATGGAAATACATCCTTGATGTTAGCTTTCATAAGGTTTAGAGTAGGGAAAATATATAACAGACTTACACGTTGCTTTCATAAATTCTTAACAGACGCTTACATTCAAATTTGTAGCAAATTAGACATCAAGATTTTAAGAAGATTACTGCACAATTACAGAAAGTTTTCTTGGAAGTGTCAGGTTAGACTAACAGAAACATTTTTTGAAATCCTGGCGGAGAGTTACACTAAGCTTCTCAGTTTGCTTACTTGTTAGATTTGTTCTTTTCTAAGAGGATTATATGTAATCTTCCAGAATATTGCAAAAAAGTTACACGAAACTTTCTGAAAATATGAAAATATATCTTAGCTTTCATAAAGTTTGCATTAGGCCTTCGAGGAAAATATATAAGAGGGTTATAGGATAATTTCATAAATTTTTAATGGAATCTTCCATTCAAGTTTAGAGCAAAAGGTTCTAAAAAGCTTACTGAATGATTACAGAAAGCTTTCGTGAAAAGATCAATATGGAATAACATCTCTTTTCTTGAAGTCTTGCTGAAAAGTTACGCTAAGGTACCCACTTTGCTTACTTGGTAAATTACAATATCTTTTCTTGTCTCTAGGAATCTTTTGTGAAAGATTACATGAGATTCTTTAAAAAATTTATTCATAAGCTTCCTGGAAAGTTCTTATATAGTTACTTAGGAAGGTTACATAAATTTTTTTATTTGGGAAGCTTTCATGCTCTGTGTGGAAGCTTTTATGCAATGTGGGATATGCCGCAAAATATCCGAGAATAGCAATTTCTACATTTTTATCGTTGAGAATAGGTTTCCTTTTATACATTTTTGCCTTAATGGTGCCAAAATTTTGGAAATTTTGCAATATTCGTTTAACGAAGTTCCGTGACGGTTTCTGTTTATCAGCAAATATCTAGCATGTTCTCAATAAAACTTTGTTACATTCCCCATAGTTCATAAACAACCTTATTCAAATTTATCCTTATTTTTAATGCTAAATAAAATAACATAATAAACATAGGGGTCTACTTTAAAAAAAAAATACTTTTTCAAGTTAATATCTAATTTTAGTTTTTGATCTCAATTTTTTTATTATCAAAATATCAACACAGTACACTAAAGTAGATCCCCTTATAGAAGGAAACCAACCCTAATTAAATAATAAATGTTTTCATTTACGAAAAATTGATAATTGTGTTTAGGCCTGCAAACACATTTTTTGCCATAAAATTATTTTAATTTAAAAATGAAATAACATATAAGATGTTTCGTTGAAAATATGCAAGAAGGCATCAACTACCGATATAGCCGGAAGTGTCACTACTTTGAAGATATTTTAGCCGAATTGCTCCCATTGATTTTAGTAAACTGCTAAATTTTAAAAATTTTCCAAAGTTTATTTTCCGAAAAGAGGGAGGCATGCTCTATATAGGCAATAAAATTTCCTACATGCTTGATCCTTTGAGGTACAAGTAACTAAGGAACTAAGTTTAATTTTGATTTATAGTAAGAAGGTTTAAATGGGAAGAGTGTATCTGCTAGAAATCAATAATTTAAGTTAAATTGGCCACATTTTGTGTATAATTTCTTATTTTTAAACAAAAATGTCAAAATTTCATGTTCAATCAACTAGTGTTAAATTGCAAGTAATTTGCTGCAACTACTCTCTGGCTAAAACTTTGTAGCTGAAATTTTGTTTATCACTTTGATAAATCTGTATATTTGATATTTTGTGTTAATAAAGTTTCCTTGAGTACTTACTACATGCATTTTTATTATGACTAGTTAGATATATTTTTTCAACATTCCTCATAATTATCAAATAATGTACCTTTTATTTGTTTTTCGAAAATTCAGTTATTCTACACCTTTAGCAACGTGGTGAACTCGATATCGCTTCAAAAATAAGAAGCACATGCCTATTTCAGTTTAAATAAAAATGAAATGTGTGACTTTTAATAAAAATATAATTGATCTATTGCAAAAATTGTAGTCATAAAGAATTACACGGCAAATTTCTAGAAAAAATTAACAAAAAAATCTTGGATATACATAAGATCTCACATTTCAGGAATACATTTATATTAGAGAAACTATTTCAGTCCTCAATCAACTGAAAAACCTTATACTATTAGGGCAGACGTACTAACATGATTGGAAACAAAGTGCTATATTAGGTTGTAACGGAATACCAGGAAAGAGTACTTGAATAAACGTAATTTTTTTATTATCAACTTGTTGTGGATAGTCCCGAAAATCAATACATAAAATTAACGGAGGTTACATATCTGAATAAGAAATTAGGATGATGAAAACTGGGAAGGGGCTAAGTTTTCGAAATGACATATCTCAAGAAGCACTGAAAATATGAGTTTTACTGTTAAATAGCTCAATTTTGAAGTTTTAACATTTTTGGGCTTTCAATTTTGTTGGATACAACATTGAATGTCAATTCATTTTCGAAAAATGCCAATGTAAAATATAGGGACAGACACTTTTCAAAATGGAATTTATATTCCATATCTCAAAAAACTTTTATATTCAATTAAAATGGCACCAAGACTAGACGTGGAGATTTCGATGAAATTTTTGATTCAATATCTTACAAGAAAGAATAAAGTAGCCAGGATTAAAAAATATAGCATAAAAATATAACTTTCCACTAATAATCTAGAATAAGAAAAATTTAAAAAGCATCATTAGAAACAGAAAAATTATTTAAAAATGTTCCGTGACGGATTCTGTTAATCACAAAATGTCCGGCATGTTCTCAATAAAACTTTGTTACTTTCCCCACAGGTAATAGACAAATTTAAATAATCTTCATGCTGGCGTGATTTTTATTAATAATTGTCAAATGGCAAGAAATAGTGACATTTCTGTAGTGCTCTATTGTTTTCTTTCATTGTATTTCATCGTCATGGCCAACTAATAAAAAAAGCCGTGTAGCCTTTTTATAATACAAAAATGTTAAATTGCCAATATTTCAAAAGCTATAAATTTTTTAAATTAACAATCTTATTCAAAGTCATTCTTATTTTTAATGCTAAATAAGGCCACATTATAAAAATTGAGGGTCTATATTTAAAAAAATTGACTTTTAACGATTTTTCAAGTTAATATTTAATGTTATTTACTTTTTGATCATCCTGAATTATTTTATTATCAAAATATCAACATAGTGCCTAAAATGGATCTTCTTCTAGAAGAAAACCAACCCTTATTAAATAATAAAGGCTTTCATATATGAGAAATTGATAGTTATGTTTAGGCCATCAAACGCTATTTTGGATATAAAATCTAAATTTTCTCAAAAATACTTTGACATACAGGACATTATACATAAATTATGTCTATAATTTTGCATAGAATCTAAAAATTGAATAACATATGGGATGTATCATTGAAAATAAGCAAGAAGGCTTCAACTTTCTTTATCGCCGGGAGTGTCACCATCTTGAAAATATCTTAACTGAATTGCCCCCATCGACTTTAGAAAACTGCTAAATTATAAAACTTTTCTAAAGTGTATTTTTCATACATATGCGGTAAAATTTCCAATATGCTTGACCGAGGTATTAAACAAGACATATTTATTTAAACATTTAATTAATTAGTCTGATTATTCATTTGAATAACCCTAGAATCAACTATCGTTAAATTACAGGTAATTTAGTGTACCACTATCTAGCGAAAACTCTGTACCTGACTTTAACTTTGTTTATTACTTCGGTAAATCTGTATATTTGATATTTTATGTTAATAAAGTTTACTTCTACTAGTTACGAGTTTTTTTATAGGCGCGGTAGAGCTATTTTTAACCGACTTCTAAAAGAAGGACGTTCTCAATTCGTCGACTATGTATTTTTTTTTATGTATGTACACCGATTACTCCGGAACAGCGACACCGATTTGAAAGAATTTTTTTTACGTTATGTTCAGGAACTTGCTGCAGTGGCCCTATATTTTTTTGGACGAAATTGGTGCAGTAATATCCCAGATGGCGCTGACAATGTGGCGGCCAGAAAAATTAATTTTGTCTGATATTCTCCAAAATTGGTATGGGGGAATTTTTGGGGTCGTACACAACGAATCTGAAATTATTTTAAAAAAATTCAATATGGCGGATCCAATATGGCGAACAAAAAAATTTAATTTTATCTGATTTTCTCCAAAGTGGTATGGGGGAGTTTTCGGGGTCGCATTTAATAGATCCAAAATATTTTCTGAAAATTCAATATGGCGGATTCAATATGGCGGACAAAAAAAACAATTTTCTTCCGTTTTCTCCAAAATTGGTACGAGGGAGTTTTCAGGGTCGTATATAACTCATCTGAAATTATTTAAAAAAAATTTAATATGGCGGATTAAAGATTCTACTTCTCCCGATTTTGTCTAAAATCAGTATTGGGGTATTTTTGTTAGTGTTAGTTATGAATTTAAAATATTTTTTGAAAAACTTAATCTGGCAGATTCAATATGGTGTCCTAAAATTTTACATTTTTCGATTTTCTCCCAAACTGATATAGGGAGTTCTTCAGAGTGTAAATTATGAATTTAATAGTATAATAGTGCGCTAAAAAGTGTCAAATAACTATAAATTTTTATATGAAATTGAACTTTTTGAAGTCGGCGCCAAATTATTTGTAAATGAATTAAATAACTACTAATATATACAAATTATGGTAAGAAGCAATTACAAATAAAGTATTTTTAATCTGTTTATGCAAATCACATTTTGTCAGGTATTAATTTGGCGCCGACTTCAAAAAGTTCAATTTCATATAAAAATTTATAGTTATTTTTCACTTTTTAGCGCACTTTTAGAAGTCGGTTCAATTTTTTTACAAAAATTTTATTTTTCGACTTTTAGTTTTGAATTCATTATGATATACATAAATTATTTGAACTAAGTACTAATCTAGATTAGTTTACCTCGCAATGACTCCAAAGTGGCAAAAAATTACCCATTTTATCCGAAGTTATAAATCACCCTAAAATGAACCACTAAAAATTCTTTGATTTTGAGAGTTCTCCAACTACCAGTGAAATTGTGTCAAACAATTAGTCTGTCATAGTAAATCCACTATCTTAAATTTCAAATTAGTTTTAGATTGGTAATATAGACCCCAAAATCTTCCAATATTGATATTTAAAGTACTTAAGATGTAAATTTTTTAGCCCTATATATTTTATATTGCATGTTGAGTTTATATACGCCCCAAAAACCTCGCAATATCAATTTTAGACAAAATAGGAAAATGTAAAATTTTCAGTCCTTCATATTGTATCTTATCAACTTAATAGTTGCTAAAAGTTAACTTTATATTTGTAATACAATACCCCAAAAACCCCCTAAAACGATTCAGTCTCACCTTTGAACAAAATCGGAAAATGTAACATCTTTAGTCTGCTATATTGGATTCGTCATATTGAATCCTGAACAAATACTTTTAAGTTCATAATTTACACCCTCAAGAATCCCTATATTAGTTTTGGAGAAAATCGAAAAATGTAAAATTTTTCGGACGCCATATTGAATCCGCCAGATTGAGTTTTTCAAAAAATATTCGTAATAAGCACTAACAAGGATCCCCCAATACTGATTTTAAACAAAATCGAGAGGTGTGAAATATTTAATCCGTCATCCTGGATCCGCCATATTTAATTTTTTAAAAATAATTTCAGATTCGTAATGTGCGATCCCAAAAACTCCCCCATATTAATTTTGAAAAAAATCGGACAACATTAATTTTTATTCGCCATATTGGATACGCCATATTGATTTTTTTTAAAATAATTTTAGATTCGTTGTGTACGACCCTAAAAATTTTCCCGTGCCAATTTTGGAGAAAAGAGGACAAAATTAATTTTTTTTGTCCGAGATATAGGTCCGCTATTGAATTTTTTAAAAATAATTTTAGATTAGTTATGTGCGACCCTGAAAACTCCCTCGTACCAACTTTGGAGAAAATCAGACAAAATTGATTTTTTTTGTACGCCATATTGGATCAGCCATATTGAATTTTTTTAAAATAATTTCAGATTGGTTGTGTACGACCCCAAAAATTCCCCCATATCAATTTTGGAGAAAATCGGACAAAATTAATTTTTTTTTGGCCGCCATATTGTCAGCGCCATCTTCGAATTTACTGCACCATATTCATTCAAAAAAATATAATACCACCACAGCACCTTTCTGAATATAACGTAAAAAATTTCATTAAAATCGGTGCAGCCGTTCCGGAGTAATCGCTGTACATACATAAAAAAACATACTCGACGAATTGAGAATCTCCTTCTTTTAGAAGTCGGTTAAAAACAGCAAACAAGACGACAAAGGCGACATTTCGATGGTTCACTTGGTAACACAAGAATCACACAAATTAACAAAGTTTGTAAAAACCACCTTGTGGTGGTGCGACGGTGAATTAAAACAGAAATATATACAATCGAGTACACGAAACGCGCTGCCCAAAGGATAGGGGTCGCATTATTCGGTATGTATGTATATATATATATATAATTATAACCTTATAATACAGTTCTTAATATTATTTTAGTTGCAATAATAGAAACGAATGAAAAAAATTAATTTTGTTTATCTAATAAAAATTCTAGGACATCGTAAAGGAGTTAATAATGCAAATAATTATTATCATCTTTTGATTACAAAATCTATAAACAGTCGAATTTACTTCCAAATACAATAAATTTGTCAGTTGTAATTGTTCTGGTGTGAAATAAAAGGAGACAGATTAGATTACCGTTTGTATCATATACATAAAGTAAGGGTGTGCAAATACCAGCAATTCGAGGTCTGTATTTTAATTTTTTTATTTCGTATCATGATTCTTGTATTTCGAATAATCTAAATTAAAATTCTTCGCCGTTCCTGGTTAGAAAACCTCGCCAGTAATGGGGTACCAATATTTACAAAAATTATACCTAAAGTCCATAATTTCTGTTAGTCAGTCGTCGTTCACATATAGAGCATCCCGGGTTGTGCGCCGTCAGGAGAATCAATTCCAGTTGAACGTGCATTTCAGAAAACAATCTTCTTCTTATAGTGCAGCGCACCTAGAGTGGCAATTATCCTAAGGCTAGACGTCTATCTTTAGCGGCATGACAAAGCTAGCCAGTGTTATTTATGCCTCTCCAATGCTTTATATTTCATAGTCATGACTTCGCTTGCCTTCGATCTTCCCTTGAATAATTAGTTAAGGGATTGAATATCTTTTTCTTCTCTGGATATAACCCAGGTATCCGATTTTTCGTGCTTTTATCAAATTGAACATTTCTCTTTCAGTATTCGCACTTCTCAAGACTTCTTCCTTCCTCACCCTATCAGTCCATGGTATGAGGAACATTCTTCGCAGGGTTCAAATTTCGAAGGCTCCCAGCTTATTTATGGAAGATGTCTTTAGCGTCCATGTCTCCAAGCTATACAACATAACATTTAACCATTCCATAGCTTAAATTAAAAAAGACATTGCAGTTACATCAGGCGCGGATCCAATGGGGGGGGGGCGATCGCCCCCCCCCCCCAAAGAGCCTTAAGTTCAGGAAAATAGACCCGATTTTGCCTCTTATACTATGGTTTACTCAAGAACTACAGAGAGTAATAAATCATTTTTACCCTGCAAAATCTGTTAGACACACATATATTTTTCATAGGAATGGGTTAGAAGTTTTATAATCAGAAATACCAGTCTATAATAATGGACTATTTGGGTTGGATAACAATAGGTATTTGGATGTGTGAAGTGTTAAAAAGGATTTTAATCCTTATCATAGGCGTCGGAAGGAGGTTTATTTTGTCACTCATTATTTATGGCATAGGATATTATTTCGGTAATAAACCTAAAATAAAAAGTTATTGTAATATTATTTTATTTCTTATGATTTCTTAATAATTCATATACATCAGAAAATATAGATAATTCTGACATATTTAACACAAATCACAACTGTATTTTTATTATTTTCAATTTTGGCATAGAAACCGTTTTAGGCACATTCAGACTAAAACTTAGCCTTTTTCTCTCAAAAAAATTTATATTCTAGTTATAATTTAAATACTTACAAAATACCCATTGTCAAAAATACAAGAAGTTAAACATATGTAAAAAAATAAATTTGTCTATATAATATCAAAATTTTTTTGGGGCTATCGGTCATTTTATTATTAATTAAAAACATTTTTAGGATAATTGAGGTTTCAGTTTATTTATTTCTTAAACCATCTGCAGAATTACAATTAAACACTAAAAAGGGATTGAAATATAATTAATTTTTATATGTTGTTTAAATAATAAATTGTGTTTACGCTGGTAAACATTACGTATATAATTTGCAGTCAGTCAGGGAATCTATCTTCGCTCAAATTAATTATAACTGGTTCCTTTATCTCACCGATCATGAGATCGAGTTTCCACATTTTCTTTTATTCTTTTATTATATGGATTTTTCCCAATTTTTCGCAGTAACTTTATTCAAAAAAATCTTTCAAAAGTTTAGTTAAATTACTAATTTTGTAAGTTGTGTTATTTATAGCAACTCTGCCTTTTACTTGAGAGAGATATTTCCTTCTCCAACGGACATTTTCCAGACGATCTATAAGAACAGGTTTCCGATCTGGTTTTTCCCAGCAAAAATTAAGTTCTCTGAGCACTTTCCAGTACTTAGTTCTTTTAATTTCAGGTAAATCCCGATCTTCATTGATTTTAGTGAGGATTTTGTCGACGATTGGGATCTGCTTCTCATAATAAAATGTATGAACAACTCCTTTTATTGTTACATCTCTTCTTTCAACGAGGTTTTTCGTCTGCCTGTGATCGAATGTAGCTTGGGAGTACTAACAATTCCAGTCTTTTTTTTCCTTCAGTATTCGGTACGTAGTAGATTTTCCAACTCCTGTCATGTTGGAACACATGTCAACAGCGCTTTTAACATTGTTATATAGATATTGATATCTTAAAGCATCTTAAACATTCATCGTAATAAGTTTTTCGTTGAGGAAAAAATGACCTGGTTTAACGATTTTGGAATAAATATAGAGGTGAAAGGATAAATCATTTGGGTATCTCACTAATCTCAAATAATATATAAAAACAAGCACAATCAAGATAAATTACTAAGGACACACTGTAAGGTGTACTTTGCTCACTATCAGAAATTTTATTGTTGCAGTAAATTTATAAAATCTTATAATATTTAAATATAATTAGATTTACGGCAGTCCTCAGTTACCTGCGGCACTGGAGCAGGTACGTTGGAGGTTTCGGTAACAGTTTTATTACTCTGTCTAGCTCTTGAATAGAGTATAGGCATGGGTGTGCTTGCGAACACCCCTCTCCTTCCCCTGAGCTTTGAGTTCATGAAAATAGAACCGATTCTGCCTTTTATATTAGGAATGTGTATGCTGCTGGTACTTCCCCCTCCCCATTATTAACTTGTTTTTCTTGCGATAGCCATCTCCCAAGAGCTTCAAATTCAGAAAGATAGACCCGACTCTGCGTTTTACACTAGAAATGGGAATGTTTCCGGTGCCCCCCCCCCCCCGTCGACAACTTGCTTTCGCTTGCCATATTGTACTTTTGTGATATCACCGCCCCCCCCCCCCCAAAGAGAGAGGCTGGATCCGCCCCTGGGTTACATAGTAGTGGTTTAAATTTGACAAAAGATTTTCTTGCTTGTTCGACACGGCATTTTATTTCTCGTTGAGGATGCCATTGCTCATTTATAGTCATTCCCAAATATTTGAATGTTTTCACTTATTCGATTGGAGTATTATCTATTTGCAATTGTGTTCTTAGAGTTGCATTTCTTCTTATTGCCATGCATATAGTCTTGAATGCATTTATCTCAAGCCGTACATTTTTCCTACACTATTTATTTTATATAGCAGTGACTGCATCTTTTATTCGTTATCTGTGATTATCGCAGTGTTATCAGCGTAACGAATGTTATTTACCTTTACACTGCAATCAGAGCCTTCAAGTCCCTCCGCAAAAACATTCTCCACATATCATTATGTCGTGTTTTACGATGTCAAACGCTTTGTCATAATGGATAAATATGATATATATATATATATATATATATATATATATATATATATATATATATATATATATATATATATATATATATATTTGTGTTCCTCTTTTTATTCTTTGACCAAAAATTATATTTTTTTAAGAAATTTTTTCTTGAATGTAGGCAAAGATTATTATAGCTAACTAGATAACCCTAAGCTATAATAATTTTTGGTATAGGTCATTAATAATAATTCTTCAAATTATATTTAAGTCCTATAATTAAAAGATTCTTAACAGGCTGAGTGACGATTCAGCCTTAGTTTTCAGCCTTTATCAAACTAAAAAAATGGATATACAATATACAAAAACACAAAAATCAAAAACATACCTTGTAATGTTGGTAACTTCATTATTTTCTTGGGTATATTGATTAAAAAATAAAACAAACACTCGCATCGTCATGGTTTGCATGCAGATATTACATAAAAGTTAAAATTAAAAAATTAAAAAACAACTAATTACAACACCAACAGTACTGAACTGATGGTGCTCTCTGTTTCCTTTGTTGTATTAATGGATATAGTCGCGATAATCTCGATATGGCGCCATCTATGATTTTTCGTAGAATACATAATTTCCGGTTTTTTAATCATCAATCGCGGCGTCCGAAATATGAATTTATTCCTGTCGCCTATATTTCCATGTTGGTTGTGGTCCGTGCTACCCGGGATAATTTTTTGTGTGTTAATTTGGAAATTTAACATAACCAAGGGCTTTGCGGTGAGGATCCCACCAAACCTCCTGACCAGTTTGAATTTAATGGCTGCCTCACCCTCCGTATGTTTTTATTTCATTTAGGGAACGCTTCTAGAGAATGAGCCAATTGAAAAGAGGTGATCAAATAACGCTTATACTTCATTCTTAGTTAACTTGGATATTAATTTGATTTCGTTCATTTCTGAATATCATTTTAACTTTTTACTTTTTTTTTTTCTAACTTTTCTCACAACTTTTATTTACTTGACTTTTCTTAATTTTTTCAGCTTATTTATTTCTGGATTCAGTTTTCTACCGCAATGTAGAATTAGATTTTTTCTCCACTCTATCACGTTCTGGTAAGTATGAAACCATCATAGCTAGAATTTAAAATTCTGTTTACTACTACGAATTAAACTTCGTTTTATTTAAGCTAGGACGCGTTTTTACGGGATTAGTTCAACCCTGATAGACCAACAAGAAATATATAATTATTCAACTGTTTTACCAAGCATCTTAATAGTCTGCAGCTGAAGGGCAAAAAAATTTATTATTTTTAGTCGCTCAATTTTATTTCGTTTCGTTAGGAACGTGTTTTCTAATAACAAAATAAAAATTTCGGCCGCGCGACTGCGTCGTTGTTAATAACAGTATCGTTATTAATGAGAAAAAAATGTGAAAAATTTAAATTATTTACAGCCTGTTAATACTGAAGCAGGGCATTTTTAGTGATTGGATAAACATAAAAAATATGGTTAGACCCATTATCGATGTCATCTTAATCGTCAGACCGATAGGTAACAGCGTAAAAAATTGAATTTTTCAAATTATATATAGGGTTCTGAAATTGATATACGTTATAGAAAATAGGTAATTGTGTCAAAATATAATCTTCAGACTACACAGTGTTGTCGCCAAAGGTCTTCAGACTGCGATATGAAAGCGACCAGCCAGACTTGAGCAGAACTCTTGAAGCGCGACATATTTATCTACGGCTCAAGATTTTGCGACCATTCCATCAGGTTTGACGATTATTTTTACGCATTTTCATCTATTTTCAATAAGATATACCGATTATAGACTGCTAAATATACTTGCAAGTACCGTTTTCATGAAGTGCAGTGTTTCAAAATACTGTACAATAAAACGCCAAATGATTTCAAGTAGTTTCATCGAGTTTGTGGAGGTAGTGTATCGAATTAATAAATATTAACATCATGCCATAAAAAACTTAATGAACTATTTTATTTTATTCTTTCGTCTTTATTGTATTTTTATCGCAAAAAATATGTTTAAGTTATAATGACCGGTTCGAAAAAAAATGTTTTTGTATTTTCCGTATAATCTTATATTTAATACATAAAATTTTTAATAAAAATTAATCAATTATACAGTATAATATAATTTAATTCATCGCATCCTCATCATCGGAGGTATCACTACCACTATCCTCTTCTTCAGTTTCATCAAGTGCAGAAGGATCCATTTTCTCCTGGACTGCACTTCTTGGAATACCAGCTTCACCATCTTTATAGGTATCTATTGATTGGCATAAAAATATAATATTCATTTCAATTAGTTGAGATATTTATATATATATATATATATATATATATATATATATATATATATATAACATACTTATAAAACATACCATTTGAGCTGTTTTCCAAGCTTGTTATATCTTGAATCATAGTAAGCAATCGATCGCCAACGAACCATTTGAAATGCAATGTTCCGTCAACTTCTTCCCATCCATTCTCAGTGGAATCCCAGTGCATTGTTGGTACTTTTTTCAAAGCATTTTGCAAAATTATACTAATGCAAATCGCATGCAAATACTGCTACTAAAATTCTGTTTCCCATGGTGGAAGCAGTGATCAATCGAAACCGCTCCTTGGCGTTTGCAACGTATTATCCTTAATTTTGTGTGCCTTCATGAAAGTTTCTACTCTAGCTGCATTAATGTTACTTATTCTTCCGAATCCATACATTTAAGATACAAACTTTTGGAGAACAATTCCTAGCTTTATTGGAAATAGACGAAAATACGTAAAAATAATCGTGAGACCTCTAGAATCGTCAACCGTAGATAGATATGTTGCGCATCGAGGTTTCTGCTTGCGCGCGACCGCCGCTTTCGTGTCGCACTTTGACGGCTTTTGCGACCATACTGTGCGATCTGACTATTATTTTTGTGCATGTTTATCTATTTTCTATATCAATTTCAGATGACTATAAATAATTTGAAAAAATATTTTTTTACGCAGTTACATATCGATCTGACAATTCAGGTGACATTGATAATGGGTCTGACGATATTTCTTATGTTTATCCAATTACAAACAATATCCTGCTTCAACAGCAGCCGGCTATAAATAATTTAAATTTTTTATCTTTTTTTTTTTAGTAGATCTGCTAATAGACCGGAAGTACAAACAAAAAATAGAGAGTGAAATTTACGTAAGTGATCGGATACTAGAAGTAACAATGAGCATTAACCAGAAGAAAATCAATTTTATAAGTGTATACCCAACAGAAATAAACAAGGAAAGTGAGGAAAGAGAGAGATTCTATGAAGAATTGCAAGCAGTAGTGGATAAAATAAGAGCACAAGATAGAATTATTCTTATGGGGGACCTAAGTGCAAGGATAGGAAAGGAACCACTGAAGGGCGTAATGCATAGATTCAACGAAGAGACTATGAACGAAAATGGAGAAATACTGAAAATATTTTGTGCAAACAACATGAGAACTAATAACACTTTCTTCAAACATAACATGAAGTACAAATACATATGTCAGAATACAAGAGAACAACAGTCGGTATTAGACTATATTTTCACTGAGAAGTCGCCCCTCAAATAATACTAGACGTAAGAAATTTAAATGGCGCCAATTCTAGAAGCGATCATAAGATGGTACTTTGCAAAATGAGACAAAAAATGCCTAAGGCCTCAAAACCTAAACCGTAAATGATTAGTAAATTTAACGTCGAATCAATAGAAGACAAAAGTATACAATACCTATACGAAGACCGATTAAACCAAAAAATAGTGCAAACGCCAGTTAATATCAAAGACAACATAGATCAATAATAGAAAACAATAAAAAATAACATATTAGACGCCGCCATTGAAGCAGTAGAAAAGAGACAGGTAAATGTCAATACAATCAAGAGAACACCTTGGTTTACACTGAAAGTAAAGGAACTACCTAAACAAAAGAAAAATGCATACATTCAATATATACGAAATAAAACTGAACAACTGAACAAACTGAAAACTGGAACAACTACCCGAGAGAACGGAACGAAATAAACGCAAGAATAAAAGAACTATAAGAAAACTATTGAGAAAGGTTCACAAAAGGGATGAAGAGAGACATGTACGGAAGCCGGAGAAAAATATGGAGAATGTTAAGAAGAAACAAGCTTGAAGTCAAAGATACCGTGAGAACCAATAAAATCACATTGGAGTAGTGGGGAACATACTGTAAAAATCTATATAAGGAAGAGGAGAACATGGGACAGATACAAAATGAATATGAGGAGGACGATAGCATAGAACTAACAAATGACTAGATAGAAAACACCTTAACGTCCCTTAAGAATAGAAAAAGCCCTGGACCAGACGAGATCACTAATGAGATGCTTAAATACGGAGGGAAAAAGCTTTGGAGTGAAATATTAAACCTATTCAAGAGTTTTATAGAAAAACAAAAAATACCGAATGAATGGAAGAATAGGGTAACAATACTAATTTTTAAAAAAGGACAGAAAATGCACCCAGAAAGCTATCGAGGAATAACTTTGCTTGATAGCATTCTCAAAGCATTCACAAACACTATACTGGAAGAAATCACCAAAATGATAAGTATACGAGAAGAACAATAATGTTTCAGAAAGAACTGATCCACAATATTCATTGTCAAACAAATAACTGAAAAATCCCTAGAATTCAATAAACCGGCGTATATGTGCTTCGTTGATATGACCAAGGCTTTTGACAGAGTACGCTTAAAGGATGTCTTAGAAATAATCAGAACAAAACGTCTAAACCACAGGCTAATTAACCTAATATACGATATCCAGTACAGAACAAAAATCAGAGTGGGACATATAACAACGGAAGATGTATATGTAAACACAGGAATTAGACAGGGCAATTCACTCAGCCACTTAATCTAATAACAGATAAAATAATAGAAAATCTCCCCAGAACAGCTGGATACAAAATGGGAAACTCATTCTTTCATACTGTCTTCTATGGGGACGATGCTGTTCTTATTGCAGACTCTGAAGATAATCTCCAAAGACTACTGCACTTTTTTAACATATATGTATATATATATATATATATATATATATATATATATATATATATATATATATATATATATATATATATATATATATATGCTAATGCATCTCACACGGAGGAATCCGTGAAAGCCGTATAAACATATATAAGCTATCCGACGAGAGGTCGGCGAAGCCGCGTTCAGTGTTGCATGTTTCCTTGTTTCCTTCCGATCTGTTCTTTGCACAGCCAGGTGCATGTCGGTACCCTGATGAGTCTAATGAGAGACGAAACATGTATCTCTGCCGTATCACTGTGGCGGGGAGGGTAAGCTTTGACTTTCTTCTCGGTATGGTGGTACAGGTAGGCAACCATCTCGATGGTGGTGGAATAGGATGAATTGTGTTTTATTACAATTTATTCTAACTGTGCAACCTCTAACACAGAAAGGATATGATGGAGCGAAGTTTGCATTCACTGTTTCGCATTTTACTTCACTTACATACGGAGTTGCATATAGTTGTACGTTTGCTGAATGTGATTTCAGCACTACAACAGCATAATGTGGATATAACCACTGCTAATGCATCTCACACGGAGGAATCCGTGAAAGCCGTATAAACATATATAACCCATCCGACGAGAGGTCGGCGAAGCCGCGTTCAGTGTTGCATGCTTCCTTCCGATCTGTCCTTTGCACAGCCAGGTGCATGTCGGTACCCTGATGAGTCTAGTGAGAGACGAAACATGTATCTCTGCCGTATCACTGTGGCGGGGAGGGTAAGCTTTGACTTTCTTCTCGGTATGGTGTTACAGGTAGGCCACCATCTCGATGGTGGTGGAATAGGATGAATTGTGTTTTATTACAATTTATTCTAACTGTGCAACCTCTAACACAGAAAGGATATGATGGAGCGATGTTTGCATTCACTGTTTCGCATTTTACTTCACTTACATACGGAGTTGCATATAGTTGTACGTTTGCTGAATGTGATTTCAGCACTACAACAGCATAATGTGGATATAACCACTGCTAATGCATCTCACACGGAGGAATCCGTGAAAGCCGTATAAACATATATAAGCCATCCGACGAGAGGTCGGCGAAGCCGCGTTCAGTGTTGCATGCTTCCTTCCGATCTGTCCTTTGCACAGCCAGGGGCATGTCGGTACCCTGATAAGTCTAGTGAGAGACGAAACATGTATCTCTGCCGTATCACTGTGGCGGGGAGGGTAAGCTCTGAGTTTCTTCTCGGTATGGTGTTACAGGTAGGCCACCATCTCGATGGTGGTGGAATAGGATGAATTGTGTTTTATTACAATTTATTCTAACTGTGCAACCTCTAACACAGAAAGGATATGATGGAGTGATGTTTGCATTCACTGTTTCGCATTTTACTTCACTTACATACGGAGTTGCATATAGTTGTACGTTTTCTGAATGTGATTTCAGCACTACAACAGCATAATGTGGATATAACCACTGCTAATGCATCTCACACGGAGGAATCCGTGAAAGCCGTATAAACATATATAAGCCATCCGACGAGAGGTCGGCGAAGCCGCGTTCAGTGTTGCATGCTTCCTTCCGATCTGTCCTTTGCACAGCCAGGGGCATGTCGGTACCCTGATAAGTCTAGTGAGAGACGAAACATGTATCTCTGCCGTATCACTGTGGTGGGGAGGGTAAGCTTTGACTTTCATCTCGGTATGATGGTACAGGTAGGCCACCATCTCGATTGTGGTGGAATAGGATGAATTGTGTTTTATTACAATTTATTCTAACTGTGCAACCTCTAACATAGAAAGGATATGATGGAGCGAAGTTTGCATTCACTGTTTCGCATTTTACTTCACTTACATACGGAGTTGCATATAGTTGTACGTTTGCTGAATGCGATTTCAGCACTACAACAGCATAATGTGGATATAACCACTGCTAACGCATCTCACACGGAGGAATCCGTGAAAGCCATATAAACATATATATATATATATATATATATATATATATATATATATATATATATATATATATATATATTTATATAATTTGTTTCATGTATATAGAATAATTTGTAATTCTTGTTATAAATCCATTAAAATAATTAAAACAATTTTTTTAATTTTCATATAAATTCCTATTTTTATGCCCTCCAACGAAATCACGGTATTTGTATCATCCGGGCGTATACTCCGTTTACATAATAGAAGCCATACGTTCTCCAGTATATAGTTATTTTATAGACTACAGTGCATCGCTAGCCTGACAACGTTGCTAATGTTTAGTAATATAAGAGAATAATTTCTTTTTCAGTTCTAAATATAAGAATTGCACTAGAGGAAAAGTGGACGTATAAGGTAGTAAGTATTCTGATAAAATAAAGTAGATTAAGCGGTGAATATATCCCAACTGAAAAATTTATAAAATGGCTAAAGTCTATATTTGATTGATTGTGAGCCATGTATTTTTGATTAGTTGATGAAATACTTCTAAAGAAGTTAAAATTTATTAAATATTTGTCGAAACTTGGGAGTTCGAAACGTCTCCATTGTCTTGAATAAAATTGTGTCTGAAGTTGTATAAGTAAAATTAAAATGTGGCAGACGATTTCCTCTAAAACTGGTATTTGAGGAGAGAAGTTTCCGCTCACAAATTACGGAAATAAAATTAGTATTCGTAATTAAATATGACGGATCCAATATGGTCGACTAAAAATTTTGATTTTGTTTTAAATGGTATTGGGGATTTCTAAGGACGAAGATTATGACTTTAAAACACTAGTGTGGCAGACCCAACATGTGGATCCAGATATGACTGTTTTCGAACCTTGCAAAATTGATTTAGGGGGTTTTCAGAAACGTAGATTATGAAGCCACAGTTAATTTCTTAAAGTTTAAAATGACTTTTGTTTAATTCAGTGCCATACTTTTTGGGATCTTAAAAAAATTATGAAGCATACTACATATATCGATTAGTTTCTAGCTAATCAAATAATTTACCGATATCAAGATAGTTCATTTTTGCCTCCGACTCTATGCCCACTGATGAGCCTGCAGATTTAGATTTTAATCCTTCCGAGCACACGACTGTTCTTCGGTATGTTTTAGTTTCAGTTTTGTAGGAATTAAACTAAATAATATTCTTTTGGGACATATCAATGACCTTCCCTCAAATATGTTGTATACCACCAGAAAAAAGTAATAAATTTGGTGGTAAGAGTACTGAATTAACGGCAATTCCGTGTAATACCAAAAATCAAGAACATTCTAAAATGCAAACTGCAAATGAATATGCAACGATGAATAATTTTACTGCCGAAACTAACAAAATAAAGAAAGACTCTTATTCTAAAAACATGGTATTTTGTTTTTATTGCGAAATATATGTAATTTATAGTCCTAAACATTTATTTAGAAATCGCAAACAGAAATAGAAGTGCAAAAAGTTTGAACACTATCACGTCTATGCGAAGAATGAAAAAATTTCCTTTTTTCTCTAAGAAAGAAATTAATTACCTAACCAGCAGTGAAGTAACAAGACTATTAAGGAAAAATGCTGAAATTGCTAGTTACCTTCCATGTACATACTGCTTGGGCTTTTACTCTGCCAGAAATTTATGGAAAAATTCTCAAAGCAAAATCCAAAATTATTCAGTACGCAATTTAAGAAAGGATTCTCAGTCAAAAGAAGATGTATTTTCCCGTATGAGAGCTGATCAAATTTCTCTTGTAGCTAAGAGGATCCACCTATATAGGTCTGGAAAATCCATATCAGAAACTGGACGTTTCTTAAGTAAAATAAAGAAAATACTATATTATTCATCAAATCAGAATGAGACAGAAGATTAAGCATCGTAAGCATCGACATACGTGTAAATTACCAGTTTGGCCCTCGGGTGAGGAGTAATAAAATGTTGGCGCAGTGAGAGCGGGCGGCAGCATACGCCACGCCCTAGCACAACAAGAGGATTCCAAGATATTTGCTTTCATTCAGGCCGTCGAAGCATAAGTACCGTGTTTCGCGCCAAATTTTTTTGTTACAGTGGTAGTTTATTCCACGGAACAAAAAGAGCACATTATTAAGTGGTACACTATTCTGGTAAATAATCGCAGATTTGTATTTATGTGCGAAAATCATCCTGTTCTTTGAAAATTTAGAATTTCGGAAATTATTAAAAAATTTGAGACAACCGGGGTGATTGACGTTTGTAGTTTAGCAGAAATTAATTTTCCTTGCAATAGTGCCGTAATTGCCTAAGAACTTGATATGAACCTTCGACCAGTTCGGAATATTTTAAAGCTAATAGGGATATAACCCCTGAAGTTTTGGCAAATACGCGAACTGTATTTTACAATAGACTGGGTTATTGTCTCGCTCAAAGTGGAGGCCTGTTTGAACACCTCTTGTAGACTTTTAGGTGTTTTTGTTGATTTAAATTGAATTTAATTATTTGAATATTTATTCGCAATTACTGAACGTGTTACCTTTATTTTTTACCAGAATAAAAGTTTATTTTTGAGAATGATTTTTAATTTTAAAGTGGTCTATTAGCTTATTTACTTAGAAATTACCGTTGCGTTTCACTAGTATTTTTATTAGAATAAATGTTTATTTTGTAACAGAAATATCAATTTTCTTTACGCTCAACGCCAAACAAAAACTATTTTTTTTTTGTATTTCGACTATTTGATGTATTTAAAACAATCAATGTATCAAATAGTCATTAAATATTTCAAATTCCGTCGATTATGTTATAAGTTTAGACGAAAAGTAAATACACCCTCTTATTAGTTTCAAGGTACTGCTCGTGTTCGTGTCGCACGGAAGTTAGCGGGGGAATATTGCGGTAGGCGTTCCCTACGATCTTCTGTCCGAACTAATCTGAAACAAGTTAAACGGGCTTGGTAGGTTAGAATTTGAGAAACGGCCAAAATAATTTCTAGTTAAGAAATTTAAATAGAAGTTTGGCTATAGTAACGTTTCTATTAAACCTCGGTAATATGAACGGCCAGTCTTCTTTTTCTAAAGTTTCGTCTCAGATTAAAGGCAACAGTGTGGTTGCGTCGCGCCCAGTTATATTTGTGCGCCGCTCTTCTATTTGACATTGGATTGTCGAGAAATAAATATCAGCGATTACAAAATTGGGCTAAACAGAAAGGCAGTAATATATTTTCGCCGTACTCTGGTGTGTAAAATACAAAAAAAGCATGCTATCTAAATGACGAGTATCTAACTTTTACTAAATCAAAAGCCGAGGTTAAATTCCAAGGCTTACTGGATCATACAGTGGATCGAATTATATTGCTTAAAATTAGACGCCCTTGAACAAATCGATAAATTAGATTTGTAGATATGAGTTTCATTTACAAATGGGGCTTCGATGGAACGTCAGATCAGAGCCAGTACAAAATGAAATTCACTGCTCCGAATATTTTTGATACAAATTTATTCCTAACCTCTCTTATTCCACTTCAATAATATGCAAACTCGAACCAGACAACTTGCACCATATAATAGAGTTTTCTTTGCCGCCCGAGCTTCAGTACAGTACAACTTATCTATGATGATGATAGATGGCTAGGTGAATGCTTTGGCTGGAGCGAAATCGGTCCTTCGTTGTTACCTCTGCCAAACAACATCTCAGTTAAACAACATTGATACTGTGTCCCAGAAAATACAGAGTATTTCAAGCTACAGCCATTATAACAAGAGTAAAGCGAAAACTGATCCTCCGATTTCCCGTCATTTTGCAAACTATTGGAAGCGTACATTAAACTGCAATAGAGAAGTTTTGGGAATACAAACTTCAAACAGCAAGATTATTCTTCAAAGGATATTTTTGGAACAACATTCCAACAGGAATCCACAAATGACTTACTGCATTGACCAGACATCATAGCATTTGCAATATTACCGATAGGTAAACTATCGAAAGATGCACAAAAATCAAAGGACAAGTTAATAAGAAACTATCGTCTAGACTTTGCCCGAAAATCTTCTCGAGAAAAAATATGGAGGATGTGTTCCAAAACTTTTGGCGTCGATGGATCCTTACACTGTTTTTGACATAGTAAGGATTCGGATAACAATTCATACGTACTGTAGAATGAGGAAACAGCTGGTAACAAAGAAAGCAGTGATTAAAAAGTTCTTTTTATTATTTTTATTACAGTCGTATTATTTATTCATTTATGTTAATCAATAAATATTATATTACTTACAAATTATTTGCATTGGTATTTATTAAGAAGTCTTAAGCATAGAGGAAAAATTACTTTCGCCTTTCTAACGATTATCGATATCCATGTATTTATTATTATAGTATTATGTTTAAAATGTACCTTGAATTCAAATCCGATTTTTCTTTTTAATATCAAATCGGTGCTTTCGACCAACTGTGTTTTGATGACCCGAAATCAGCGAAAAGTCCTTGCCCAACACCATTTTTACCGGAAACCGGGAAGCAAGCTACGATACAACAGTATGCTTCATTTCACTTCTTCAACATGGCTAAACGGGTTATCCGTCGCTTTTTGTTACGTTCGCTTTTTTTAAGAGGTTGTGTTCTCGACTTTCCACACCTGTAAATGCTTTTGCAGTGAGATATTTAAAAATTCATCGAGAAAAGCATTTAATCCAGATTGTTTCAAGAAAAATGCGTGAATTGTCCAGGTTTATTACTGAAGCCAAAAAACTAGACCTTTTCTAAGAGATCCTAGTATCTGCCACTAAAGTAGCTTCAAAAATCACTTTTATCAAGCATAACATTTGTTATGAATATGTGAACCACTTTAAAACCGTGTTGTGATGTTGCACTTATGCAAATATTTAGAAAATAAGAAACATCGATACTGTCAGCAAATACTGAGGCCAATTTGAAAACCTTAACTCAGTTAATTGAAGATCACTGGGAATCTGATACTTCCAGTCAAGCAGCAAGTGGCTTAAATTTACAAAAATGGTTCCACTAGCGAGCGAGCTATAGTTACATAAAAAATGCCTTATTAACAAGACAAGTGATGCATTTTCCAAATTAGAAGAAAATAATGGAAACGAAAAAGCATATAACATCTTTTTGGAAACTATCTATAAACCTGCAGTTCTAAATAAAAATCAAAAAGTTTACTATGAATTTTCCGAAGTAGTTTCTGAAGCAGAAAAATAATTAATTAAATCCTTCAAAAAACTTGTCATAAGGGGCAAAAGGGGACGGGGAATGCCGGTGCTTATTAGTAAAGATCTCCAAGTTCATTTAGAAATAATTCTAAAATATCGAGATAGTATTCTCAAGAAACCCAATAATTCTTTCTGGAAATCCAAATACTGAGCTGCCAGTTGTGGGTTATAAAGTTTGAGAAAATATACAACACTAAGTGGAGTTGAAAACCCTAATTCCATCACATGTACTCGATTACGTGGAGCAACTAGCCTCTTTTATGGGTCACACCTTAGACATTCACCGATCATCTTACAGGCTCCTTTATGATAATTACCAGAAAAATATCTAAATTACTTATACTTATGGAAAAGGGGGAAGTCGGTCAATTTAAAGGCAAAATTTGAAATCAAATTAATTTGAATTTAGAGGAAAATTTGTTAAAAGATGATGACTGGAAAAGGAAGTTGTTGCAGAACATCAAGATAGCGATCTTGAATTGAGAGTGGAAAGAAGTATTAACAATGTAATAAAAAAAGCAGCAAATAGAACAGAAAAGATTGCTAGTTGCATGGACAGAACAACAAAAGACAATTGTAACGCACTTAACAAATTATGTTATACAACATCGATCTCCCAGAAAAACTGAATGTGTTGAACTTATTTGAAAGAATTCTGAACTATTAAAGAACAAAAACTGGCTAAAAATAAAGATCTTTTTGCAAAGAAATAAAAATAGTTAAGTACTTCTTTAAATATATGTATGTATAGTTATTTTTCGATTTTTGTCTTCAAAATTATTGGGTATAGTATGTCACTATTTTGTTTACTTTTTATCGGAGAATATATCAATAAATACAAGTTATCTTTTTTTCTGCGTATCAAAGACGTTTCGACAATCGTGTCATATTTAATATTATGATATAGTACATCTTACAAATTATCTAAGACATGTCATTATAATAAAAATTTCATTTATATAATCTTTTCTGATGAACAAAATAAAAGTTGAAGAGCTAGGTCTATTTGAAATATAAAGTTTTAAATAATATTACATATTTTATATTCTAAATCAGAAATACTTATTTCTGTTTAAAAAAAATAATTGTAGCCTACATAATTTTTTATATGCCGGGATAATTTATATTACGTAAAACCATATAACATATCATACGTGAAATTTTGGTCCTGTGAACATAATTACGACGATGGTTCAATAATTAAGCTAAAAAATGAATAAAAACAACGTTATTGTTTGCGTATTTTCAATATAGTCTCCCTGGATCTCTGCCTACTTGGTTCAGCGTTATTCCAATTTTTTTGTATCATCTGATGAAAATATCTGTCCTCAAAGCCAATTTTTTTGGGTTAGAAAGAGTCACTAGGTCTAAGTTTAGTAACTAAGGTGGATGGGGTACTAACTCAAACCGTAATTCATTTAATTGTCGTCTTTGGATTTTGAAATGAAAAAACCTATAATCAAAAAAATATTAGAGAAAAATATTAACAAAAGGTTTAAGATACAAATAAATTATATATATATACATATATATATATATATATATATATATATATATATATATATATATATATATATATATATATATATATATATATATATATATATAATAAAATAGAATAAAATAGTGGCGAAGCGGACGTGAAAATTTGTCAATCTACATGATTCTCGTATTAAAAAGTGCGGAGTACTCCAAAATATGGAAAAACTCCGGGTTCGACAGATGGCGACAGCGCTGTTTCGTCCTAATATGGGACTCGTCAGGCCACCGCATTCGGTACAAACCATCATCTCGCCTTTGCATCGTATAAAGCTGAATTTAAAATTAAAAAACAGCAAACAAGACGACAAAGGCGACATCTCGATGGTCCACTTGATAATACAAGAACAACACAGATTAACAAAGTTTGTAAAAGAACCGTCATATGATGGCGCGACTGTGAATTAAAACAGAAATATGTAAAATCGAGTACACGAAACGCGCTGGCCAAAGGATAGGGGTCGTATTTTTCGGTACTGGCAAGCAAGCCTACCGCTTATTTTAGCAGCCAAAGCCACGTGCCGCACCAAACGATCCCACCATGAGAGCATCGTTTAGCGTGTTTCAAAGCCAAACAGTAAATAAATAAGTAGATAAGTTTTTGTCCGTGTAATTTAAAATAAAATAGAATAAAATATTGGCTATTTTATTTTAAATTACACGGACAAAAACTTATCTACTTATGTATATATATATATATATATATATATATATATATATATATATATATATATATATATATATATATATATATATATATATATTATGAGGCTTTCACGGATTCATCCGTGTGAGATGCAATAGCAGTGGATACATCCACATTATGCCGTTGTAGTGCTGAAATCACATTCAGCAAACGTACAACTATATGCAACTCCGTGAATAGATGAAGTAAAATACGAACAGTAATTGCAAACTTCATTCCATCATATCCTTTCCGTGTTGGAGGTTGCACAATTTGAATGAATTGCTACAGAACACAATTCATCCCATGACACCACCATCGAGATGATGGCCTACCTGTACCACCATACCGAGAAGAAAGTATAAACTTACCCTCCCCGCCATAGTGATACGGCAGAGGTACATATTTCGTCTCTACTAGACTCATCAGGGTACCGACATGCACCTGTTTGTGCAAAGGACAGGTCGGAAGGAAGTATGCAACACTGAACGCGGCTTCGCCGACCTCCCGCCGGATGGCGTATATATGTTTATGAGGCTTTCACGGATTCCTCCGTGTGAGATGCAATAGCAGTGGATACATCCACATTATGCCGTTGTAGTGCTGAAATCACATTCAGCAAACGTACAACTATATGCAACTCCGTGAATAGATGAAGTAAAATACGAACAGTAATTGCAAACTTCGTTCCATCATATCCTTTCGGTGTTGGAGGTTGCACAATTTGAATGAATTGCTACAGAACACAATTCATCCCATGACACCACCATCGAGATGATGGCCTACCTGTACCACCATACCGAGAAGAAAGTATAAACTTACCCTCCCCGCCATAGTGATACGGCAGAGGTACATGTTTCGTCTCTACTAGACTCATCAGGGTACCGACATGTACCTGTTTGTGCAAAGGACAGGGGCAATCGATTTTACTTCCGAAATAATAAACTTTCTTGTAGTAAATGTTCTGGTGTGGTGTAAAAGAAGACAAAGTAAAGCGCTATTTCCATCATATTTATATAAAGTAAAAGATTACAAATATCGGTAACTCTAGCTTTATATATATTTTTTTTTAACTCATATCACATATTATTTAAATTTTGGAAATTCTGTACCTACCTTCACGTCATTCGGAAGAACTAAATTTGAATTTAGACAACATCAGTTGTAATAAATAATATATTTACTTTTTGACAAACTCTGGGAATTTATATTTAATTATTTTTTATAGGAGGCAGGTTGCATTCAAAATCGACTGATCTCTAAATTATTTTAAAACCACTGGTTTATTTTGTTCCATTTAAATATTTTATAATTTTTGTGTTAATTGTATTTAATTTTGTTATAGCTTAAGTGGAAAATCACGTTGTTTTTAATTCGCATTTGCGATGCTAAAATGAATTGACAAAAATTTTGGAATAGAGAATTTTGATATATTTTTTTTTCCATTTTATATAAATTTTTGAAAAATTAGAATTTTAGAACGTTGATGCTGGTAAGAAGCATTTATTCAATCCGAAAATATTACAGAAATTAAAAGCGATCCTACAAAAGTTTTTCAAACAAATTTGAAACAAATCCTGTCAAACATAACAACCATCTTTTCAGAATTCGAAAAAAAAGAATAATCAGTATGAACCCACAAGCACCAAAACTTTATGGCCTTATAAAAAATCACAAACCAGGAAATTCCATTCGCCCAGTCGTTTCATACATAAATAGCCCCACGAGAGAACTCAGTATGAAACTAAATTCATTCTTCAAACAAATAAGCAACTTTAAGCCAAATCACAGTTTAAATAATTCAGTAGATCTCGCCCAAAAACTAAAAAACATAAAAATCCCAGATAACTCCATACTAGTTTCTTTTGACATAAAAAGCATGTTTTCTAATATTCCAACAGAAGAATGTTTTAAACTCATCCAAGAAATCTTACAGGAACGAAATATAAATCCAATAGTTACTTCTGAAATCTTGTCCTCTTTCGAACTTTGCCTATCACAAACCTATTTCCAGTTTAATAACAAATTTTATTTACAAAATTCAGGCCTACCAATGGGTTCTCCTCTTAGCCCTCTCCTAGCAGATATTTTCATGTCAAACTAAGAAAACAAAATTCTTAATTCCCCTTTAAGCCAAAAAACCATGTTCAATTTTGGTACAGATATGTAGATGATGTTCTAGCATGTTTTAAAGGCACTACTAGACAGCTTTAAAAATTCTTACAATTCATTAATAATTGTCATCCAAAAATTCAATTTACTCTGGAAACTGAAAATAACCATAAAATAAATTTTCTTGATCTCACCATATCTCACCTCAATAATCAGTGTAAATTTAAAATTTTTAAAAAACCAACGTTTACAGGTAATACTATATCTAATGATTCTTTTCACCCCTTACAACACAAAATGGCTGCATACAATTCAATGATACATAGAGCATTCTCTTTGCCTCTCTCTGAAGAAGATCTTCAAGAGGAATTAAATATCATTGAAAGGATTGCAGTATCAAACAATTTCTCCCAACAAACCATAAAGAAATTAATAACTAAAAAACAAAAACAACTAGCTTTTAGTTCAATATATCCTAAAATAAAAAATGATAAAGATAGTTCATCTTATATATCTTTATCATACTGTGGTGCCCTATCAGAAAACATAGCTAATACTCTTTCCAAACATAACATAAAAGTAGCCTTTAAATCTCAACACAATCTGTCCACTGTCCTTTACAATGTTACAGATAAAATTAATAAATTTGATAAATCAGGAGTTTATAAGTTAAAATGTTCAGAGTGTGATAGCTTGTATATTGGACAAAGTGGTAGAAGCTTTAAAACTCGCTTTTCAGAACATCACCGATCATATAGACTACAAAAAACAGACTCGAGCTTTGCCAACTATTGCTTAGAACACAGCCACAGTTTTCCTGATTTGGGCAACAATGACATATTACATTATTCAACAAAGGGCCAAAAGTTAAATATTCTTGAATCTTTAGAAATATATAAACATACATAGTAGAAATAAAAATGTAAATTTGCTTAATGGCCAGACAGAACTTGGGTGTTTCCCGTTATTTGTTGTCGCCAAATAATAATTAGTTCCCAAAATTTAGTACCTCCCCTTTGTAATAATGAAATATCTCAGGTAGTTTTTATTTATTGTTAAATTTACTCATGTTTCTGTATTGAATACTTAGTCTACCTTTGTAGTTCAGTTTGAAAATGACTCTGTGAGTTGAAACTGCAGTCATTGTTTTCTTAATAAATTTAGTGGTATAAAACATAGTAGTTCCTTTTAAACATTTCCCATTTAGAATTTTAACCTTAAAAATGAAACCTATTTTATCTTAAAATGATGGTGTAGATCAGAGGTTTTAAAAATTTTTTGATCCAGTAGACCAGGACCCAATTTTTTCTGTCTTCCTAATATTGACTTTGAAGTCTTAGTCTAGTGATCAAACGCACAACATAGCGAATCGGAAATATTAAGGAATACGTCAACATAATAACAGACAGTGTTGACGTTTTACATAATATCCGAAATGGTACTGCGCAATGCATACCGCCACATTGTGAGTTTTATAGACAGGCTAGAGTTTGACACAAAGCTACGGAATTTGATAGGGTTTACTGCAGAAGGGAAAATATCAATCAAATATTAACTTAAAAATATAAATATAATAGGTATGGTAAACAACTACTGTGATACATGTTTGTTAAAAAAATTTGTAATTTTGTAGATGAAAGATAAATATACGATAACTTTTAAGAAGCTCACTATGTAGAGCGAAACGTCAGAAAAATTGTCGTCTTTTGATTTTCAAATGAAAAAACCTATACCCAAGAAAATATTAGAGAAAAATATTAACAAAAGGTTTAAGATACAAATAAATTATTAATATATATATATATATATATATATATATATATATATATATATATATATATATATATATATCATACTGTTAATGATCTTAATTGATTGTAATAATAAGAAGTCGGTTAAAAAGGAAAAGAAAATGAATTTTTTTATATATTAAATTAACTTCAAAGAGATCGCAAAAGAAACAAAAAAGGTAAAAAAATTATAATTATATTCTGGATATAAAAACTGTAAGCAATCAATTTTAGTTCCAAAAATAATTAACTTTCTAGTAGTAAATGTTCTGGTGTGGTGTTAAAGAAGACAAAGTAAAGCACTATTTATATCATATTTATATAAAGTAAGAGATTACAAATATTGGTAATTCAAGTTCTGTATGTTTTTATTTTTTATCTCATATCACATATTATTATTTAAATTTTGGAGATTCTATACCTACCTTCACGTCATTCGGAAGAACTAAATTTGAATTTAGACAACATCAATTGTAATAAATAATAAATTAAAATTTAGAAAACATCGAATGTAATAACTAATATATTTACTTTTTGACAAACTCTGCTAATTTATATATGATTATTTTTTATAAGAGGCAGGTTGCATTCAAAATCGATTACCAAATTATTTTAAAACCACTGGTCTATTTTATTTTATTTAAATATTTTATAATTTTTTTGTTAATTTATTTAAGTTTTTTATAGCTCAAGCGCAAAATCATGTTGTTTTTAAGTCGCATTTGCGATGCTAAAATTAACTGACGAAAATTTTGGAATAGAGATTTTTGATATAATTTTTTTTCATCTTTTTAACGATAAAAATTATTGAAAATTTAGAATTTTGACCTTGAAAATATATGAAACCTATTTTATTTTAAAATGATGGTGTAGATCAGAGGTTCTCAAACTTTTTTGTCCAGTAAACCAGGACCCAATTTTTTCTGTCTTTCTAATATTGACTTGAAGTCTTAGTCTGGTGATCGAACCCACAATACAGCGAATCGGAAATAGTAAGGAAAACGTCAACATAATAACAGACACAGTTGAAGTTTTACATAATATCTCCGAAATGGTACCGCGCAACGCACACCGCCACGTTGTGACTTTTATAGACAGGCTAGAGTTTGACACAGAGCTATGAAATTTGCAGAACGGAAAATATCGAAATAAAATGTTTCGGAATAAGGGAAACACCGAATTTATCGATGAATTTACATACTTCTTATCTTCGGGTTACAGAATACGAGTATAAAGTCTTTTTCGCCATCTCTAGTGGTTTTTCAAAAAAAAAAAATTTTTTTTCATTCATTAAACTTGTATTTGTCCCTTACTTTCTCTAAATTTTGACCACTTCAAGAAAAATTTACAAACACAACATTATATCGAATAATTTTTTTAACACAATTTATATAAAAAACGGCAAAAAAATTACAATTTTCCATAAAAAGTAAAAAGATCGTTGGCTGTCTTTTGACCTTTTTTTTGTTGGGGCATGTTCAAGACTTCGATCAAAAGATATGATTTCAAAGGGAGAGAATTCTGGTGTGATTTACTATGCGATATTACCACGTTGACGGGGATTTTAAATTTCATTGGGATGGTAGTTCAAATGCCATTCATTGTGCTCATTCCAATATTGTATTCAAAAATGACTAACTTACCATTCAGATTATCTTGGTAGAATTCTAGGCGACGACGCCCTCATTTCTTGTAGCACAATACATGCTAAACTGCCAAGATTCTTGAAAACTTAATTCCCTAAATGGATGTACGTTTGAGTCGCTCCAGTTGTGGAAATTGCGTCGATTAAACAATCAATTCTTGAAGAATTTGGCTTCGTCCGACCAAATAATATTATCCAAAAAAAACAGCATTTTCTTGTGACCGAAGTAAAATAAATTGACAGAACTCTATTCTTTGTGGAAAATGTTGTGCTATGGAATATATATAGGGATGAAAATTGTGTTTCCATAAAATCCTTTAAAATTGATGTTTGAGATAATCCAGACTCTAATGCTACTTGCCTTGTAAAATTGTAGTTTCAATACTTTCATAATTAACAACTGGTTTATTTCTATTTCTTTTTGCTTTTATGGATCCAAAATTCTTGAAGTTTTCTATATTCCTTTTAACAGTTGTTAGTGATGGTTTGTTTCTGCGGATATAGGATCGTGAATGTATCGCACATTTTTGAAATAACTAATAAATAAGTTTAAATAATCTTCGCGCGTGTAGTTTAACCGCCCCGGCATGATTCTTATTACTGAATGTAAAACGACAAGAAATAGTAACAATTCTGTAGAGTTCAATTGTTTTATTTTCGTCACGCCTCGCCGTCATTGCCAACTCATAACAAAACTTAAAAGCCGTATAGCATTTTTACAACAGAAAAATGTTGAATTGCCAATATTTTAAAAACTACAAATTTTTGGAATAAATAACCTTATATAAAGTTATACCCATTTTTAATGCTTAATATGATAAAATTATAAAAACAGGTGTCTTCTATTTGAAAAAATTGACCTTCGACGATTTTTTAAATACAATTTTTATTCTTCTTTTTTGACCACCCTGTAGTAATAATTTTCAAAATAACATAAAAAGGCTACTACTGCAAACATCATTTTTGACATAAAAATTTAAATATGTCCAAAACAGTGAGACTTAAGAATAGAATATTATACATAAAATATGTCAATTTTACGTAGAAATCAAAAATGCAATAATATATAGGACATTCCATTTAAAATAAGTAAGTTGACATCGACTTCCGATATAACTGGAAGTACCGCCATCTTGAAAATATTTTAGCCGGCTGGCCCTCATGCACCTTAGTATACTGTCAAATTTTCAGATTCTTCCTAATTATAGTTATCCCACAATCGATCGATAAAGTTCCCGGAGAATTACCCTGTATATATATATATATATATATATATATATATATATATATATATATATATATATATATATATATATATGAAGTAAAATGCGTACAGTGAATGCACACTTCGCTCCGTTATATCCTTTCCATGTTAGAGGTTGCACAGTTTGAATAAATTGCTAAAAAACACAATGCATCCTGTTTCACCACCACCGAGATAGTGGCCTACCTGTATCACCACACCGAGAAGAAAGTTAAAAAAAGGAAAAACTTACCTTCCCGTTACAGTGATACGGCAGAGGTATATGTTTCATCTCTCACTAGACTCATCAGGGTACCGACATGCACCTGACTGTGCAAAGGACAGATCGGAAGGAAGCATGCATCACTGAACGCGCTTGCGCCGACCTCCCGTTGGATGGCGTATATATGTTTATGCGGCTTTCACGGATTCCTCCGTGTGAGATGCAATAGCAGGGGTTATATCCACATTATACGGTTGTAGTGCTGAAAT
Organism: Diaprepes abbreviatus; assembly: GCA_034092305.1. NCBI lineage: Eukaryota > Metazoa > Arthropoda > Insecta > Coleoptera > Curculionidae > Diaprepes > Diaprepes abbreviatus. Next base: position 1,497,442 of record JASJET010000026.1, read on the forward strand.
CACATTCCGCAAACGTACAACTATATGCAACTCCATCATATCCTTTCCATGTTTGCATTCACTGTACGCATTTTACTTCATTCACACTCAGAGTTGCATATAGTTGTACGTTTGCTGAATATGATTTCAACACTACAACGGCATCATGCGGATATAACCACTGCTATTGCATTTCACACGGAGGAATCCGTGAAAGCCGCATAAACATATATACGCCATCCAGCGGGAGGTCGGCGCAACCGCGTTCATTGATGCATGCTTCCTTCCGATCTGTCCTTTGCACAGTCAGGTGCATGTCGGTACCCTGATGAGTCTAGTGAGAGACGAAACATGTACCTCTGCCGTATCACTGTAACGGAGAGGGTAAGTTTTATTTTGACTCTCTTCTCGGTGTGGTGATACAGATAGGCCACTATCTCGGTGATGGTGGAACAGGATAAATTGTGTTTTTTAGCAATTTATTCAAACTGTGCAACCTCTAACAAGGAAAGGATATGATGGAGCGAAGTTTGCATTCACCGCACGCATTTTACTTCACTCACACTCGGAGTTGTACAGTTGTACGTTTGCTGAATGTGATTTCAACACTACAACGGCATAATGTGGATATAACCATTGCTATTGCATCTCACACGGAGGAATCCGTGAAAGCCGCATAAATATATATATATATATATATATATATATATATATATATATATATATATATATATATATATATATATATATATTCGTTTTACCGCTTATACAATCCCAACTCGTTACATACTTATTACAAACACAAGCCAAATGAACGTTCTCAAGCCCGGGCTTGGGGCTTGAAAACGTTCCTTTTGCCAGCGTAATCCGGAGAGTCATAAGATGCTAGGGACAAAATATTAGCTGGGCCTAAGATTGTGGTAGAATATCGAATTATATATTGATTTAATTCCGAAATTTGTCGTGTAGAGGACGCTACCGTCTGATTCGGATATAGTATGTAATTCGATTCGTTAGATCAACGTTCACAAGCCCCTAAAATTGGCAACCACGCAGTTTGTATAACAATCAATATATCTGTTGGTTTTACTGACTTTGTTAGACCAATTGTACTTTAAGAAATTGACAGATTTTGTATTTCAGTGTATATTTGAAATTATTACAATCGGCCAAGCGCTTTCGGTCTCTCTATTGGACCATCCACAGGGCTCAGACCCCCCTGAGGATGGTCCGATAGAGAGACCGAAAGCGTTTGGCCGATTGTAATAATTTCAAATATACACTGAAATACAAAATCTGTCAATTTCTTGATTTTTTCGGTGTACAACCTGTTAATAATTTATTCAATTGTACTTTACCGACGGCCATAGATTAACTAGAATGATAATACTAAATCATATCAATCATACAAATTATTTCTCCATTTTAATGTTCTGGGAAAGAATGGAAAATAACATTTTTACTTTCGAAAATAATTCTCAAAATTATTTTTATTTGCAAAGTACAAAGAATATTATTATTACATGGTTAGTCTAAAACTTCCATGAAACGTTTTTAAAAAATACGATTTTTGTCAATTTACAAAAAATAGAGGAAGAGGTGGCCATTTTTTCTATATAATATTATTGATATTAAAGAAAAAAGTTATTATGTTTAAAGATTACTGTTATCTAATCTTGGAAATTGGTATACTTATTTACCATAATTAGTCTTTCATAAAATTTAATGACGATGTATCTATATATTTACTACTGGAGCTAGCGAGTTTTTTGTGTCCCATTTGCATCAGTGTAAAAGTGTATTGTTTTGGTTATTATGATCACTTTTAATCTGAAAAGTTAGTGCTACTAATGCACATTCAGTCTAATTAATGACAAAAAACCGTTGCCAATCCGGTGACAGTTCAAAGTACTGCTGCCAGATACATGTAAAAAGAGTTGAATATTGAGTTCATTTCCTTAAATTTAAAATTTATACCGGGCGAAGTTTCAGCATGATGCAGATAAATAACATATTACTCCAGAACGGCGGCACCGATTTGAATGAAATTTTTTGCGTTATGTTCAGGAAGTTGCTGCGGTGGTTCAATATTTTTTTAGATGAAATTGGTGCAGTAACATCCAAGATGGCACTTACAATATGGCGGCCAAAAAAATTAATTTTGTCCGATATTCTCCAAAATTGGTATGGAGAAATTTTCGGGGTTATACCCAACGAATCTGAAATTATTTTTAAAAAATTCAGAATGGCGGATCTAATATGGCAGGCAAAAAAATTTAATTTTGTGCGATTTTCTCCAAAATTGGAATGGGGGAGTTTTCGAGGTCGTATATAACGAATTCAAAATATTTTTAGAAAATTCAATATAGCGGATCCAATATGGCGGACAAAAAATCAATTTGTCCAATTTTTTCCAAAATTGATACGGGGGAGTTTTCGGGGTCGCACATGACGAATCTAAAATTATTTTTAAAAAATTCAAAATGGCGGATCCAATATGGCCGACGAAAAAATCAATTTTGTCCAATTTTCTCCAAAATTGGTATGGGGGAGTTGTCGGGGTCTCACATAACGAATCTGAGATTATTTTTAAAAAAATCAATATGGCGGATTCAATATGGCGGACCAAAAAATTTTATTTTGTCCGATTTTTTCCAAAATTGGTACGGGGGAGTTTTCGAAGTTGCACATAACGAATTTAAAATATTCTTAAAAAATTTTATAGGACGGATCCAATATGGCGGACAAAAAATCAATTTTGTCCCATATTCTCCAAAATTTGTACGTGTGAGTTTTCGGAGTCGTATATGACGAATCTAAAATTATTTTTAAAAAATGCGATATGGCGTATCCAATATTGTGGATAAAAAATTAATTTTGTACGATTTTTCTAAAAATTGATATGGGGGAGTTTTTGAGATAGCACATTACGAATCTGATATTATTTAAAAAAAAAATAAATATGGCGGATCTAAGATGACGGATTAAAGATTCTATATCTCTCGATTTTGTCTAAAGTCAGTATTGGTGGATTTTTGTTAGTGTTAATTACGAAATTAAAATATTTTTTGAAAAACTCAATCTGACGGATTCAATATAGTGTCCTAAAAATTTTACATTTTCCGACTTTCTCCAAAACTAATATAGAGGGTTCTTGAGGGTGTAAATTAGGAATTTAATAGTATTTTTTCAAGATTCAATATGGCGAACTAAAAATTTTACATTTTTCGATTTTGTTCAAATGTGGAACTAAATCGTTTTTGAGGATATAAACAGCGAATATAAAATTATTTTAAAAAAATCTAATATGTTAGATGCTATATGACCGTTTAAAAATTTTAAATTTCTGTATTTCATCTAAAATTGGTACTAAGGGGCTTTGAAGGGTTTAGATTTAAATTAGATTAAGACGTTAAAATTATTTTTTTGAAATTCAATATGGTAGATCCAATATGGTGGGTTGAAAATTTTACCTTATTCACATTTTTTCATATTTGATATTAGGGCATTGGGGGTGGTGTACTACTAATATGAAGTTAATTTTTTACAACTATTGGGTTGATAAGATACAATATGAAGGACTAAAAATTTTACAATTTCCGGTTTTATCTAGAATTGATATTGCTTTGTTCTTGGGGCGTGTACAAACTCAATGTGCAATATAAAATATATCGAGCTAAGAAATTTACGTCTCAAATTCTTTAAATATCGATATTGGAAGGTTTTAGGGCCTATATTACCAATCTAAAATTAATTTGAAATTTAAGATAGTGGATTTACTATGACAGACTAAATATTTGTTTGATACAATTTCATTGGTATTTGGAGAACTCTAAGAATCAAAGAATTTTTAGTGGTTCATTTTAGGGTGATTTACAATTCTGGATAAAATGGGTACTTTTTTGCCATCTTGGAGTCATTGCGAGGTACATTAATCTCGATTAGCACGTAGTTCAAATAATTTACGAATATCATAATGAATTCAAAACTAAAAATCTAAAAACTAAATTTTTATAAAGAAAATTGAACCTACTTCTAAAAGTGCGCTAAAAAGGGAGAAATAACTAGCAATTTTTATATGAAATTAAAATTTTTAGAAGTCGGTGCCAAATTATTTAAATGAAATAAATAACTAATATATACAAATTATGGAAGAAAGCAATTGCAAATAAAGTATTTTTAATCTGTTTATACGAATCGCTTTTGGACAGGTATTAGTTTGACACCGACTTCAAAAATTTCAATGTCATATAAAAATTTCTAGGTATTTTTCCCTTTTTAGCACACTTTTAGAAGTCGGTTCAATTTTTTTATAAAAATTTTATTTAGCTTTCAAATGTCACGTCGATGATTCGAATTCAATTTCCTACTGGTTTTTTTGGCTGTTATTATTGTTCTTCTTATATGAGGTTGAAATATTGAATTTATTTTTTTTTAATTAAAAAAGATTTAAAAGTATTAAATAAAACACGTCAAAATATTTTTTATCTTTTAACAATTTTTCGGAAAATGCTTCCTTGCCAAGAGATTTGCAATTTTATGCAAAAACGAAATTCGTTATTTTTGGAAATTTGAACCTTCAACATCAACAGAGATTTTTTTGATGTGAGCAAGTGGAGTTTGTGACGCTGAAAGTGGGGCTCAAAAGTAACCCGTTTCAGACGTGTTGCGTGAGCGTACACACAAGCTGGTGGTTGCGGCCGCACAGACGCGCGCTATGAGGGCACATTCCACTTTCTTACCTTTTGAATTATTTTATTTCAAGTCGACGATTTTTATTTACTATGATTTTACTTTATTGAAACTAATATATAATCTGTCGTTTTATTTATTGTCTAAAGATAGCGCTCTATTTTATATTATTCATTGTTTTCACCTCCAATAATATGATTATTTTCATCAATAACCCGATTTGTCGGATAAAAATCATCATCTTCCATAAAATGTTGTTTAACATTTATACAATTCTATGATAAACGTGCGTATACTGCGCAGCATTCTAAATTCGAGGATACACAGATACAATTTTGTGTACATTTTCCAGTGTACGAACAGACATATCTTTTTAGCATGTCCAAAGCTTCGATTTCAAAATAATTAAAGTCTAAACAGTTATTTCCCAGTTTCTAACTATGAGTTAATGGATCAAGAGATACAATATTACTTTTTTTGCTTGATCCCATTCATTTGTTTGCCATTTCGCTCTTAAATAATGTTGAACTAAGGCCGGTTTAGAAGGTGGCAAATTTTCATCAGATATTTGGTTTTTCAACGCGATATTGTATCTTAATTTATTTATACATTCACAACAGTCTTTAAAGTTATACTAAGAGTCATATTTTTGATAAATACACTGTCAAAGTATTAAGTATATCACCTGCAGGTAAATTAGAAAATCTATTCAATTGATTATCTGCTAGTTTATTTAAAGCTTTGTACGCCCTCTTTTATCCAATATCATATATGAAACTTACTCTATCACCTCATTGATTATTAAAATACTGTCACACTGAATTTTTCCAATATCGTTTGCAACAGTATATACGGGAATAAATCGAGAAAACATTTCCAGTATTAAACCATAAAAGAAGTTCCTTGAAGAATCCATGATAAGATAAACACATCTGTGCCTGGGGATTTAACAATAATTTTAAACTTTTTATCGGAATCCAGCTCTTGTAACTGACAAGCATAAAATACAATTTTGGTATCTGCTTCTGTATGATCACACAAGAAATATGCATCGAAATATTGATCATTTTCCATAATAACAAAGGCTCAAATGCTCCAGAAATGATCAACTTATTCTGTATTGGTAACCGAATATTTTTTTATATAATTTTCAATAAACTCCACTAAATTTGATTTACTTGTATCATTACTGCATAATTTTTTAAAGTTTCATGTAGATTGACCGCCAATAATTATATATTCTTTGTTTTCGCTATCATTTCCATACCTCCGAATTCGTTCCAACTGTTCTGGATTAACCGTTGTGCTGTCGTATCCATCATAAATCAAGTGAATTTCATCTACTCGATCAAATCTGTGTAATAATCCATTCATAATTTTATTGGTTAAATTACCATTCAATTATCAAAATGGTGTAATTCATCGTTTCCATTCAGTATCTGAATAACTACCTAAGACATTTGTAGTCATAGTTCATCTTGAAGTAGCAAGTTCTTTTTGAGTCATTTCTGTGATTCCAGTCTCTGATTTTGTACTCTTGATTACTGTCATTTCAGTTGTTATATCTGAGAATAATCTCGAAATGCTTCATTAGTCAAGTTAACATTAAAATATCCCTTTAAAAACTATTCTTTGGCTTCGGTTGGTAGCATAAGGAGAATTTCAAAGAACAAAAAGTCCCACAGCGTAATTCGGTTTATCGCAAATAAAGAAAAAAGGAAGCATAGATAAGTGAGTGGAAACGTATCGGCTCTATCGGCTGGAATAACTCTAAATTTGAATTTAAGATTCAAACCAAAATTGAAAATTTTCAGATTCTTTACTTCCTTCTTTTCTATATTTGTCAAATAATGTCATAAATGTATTACTTCTATCTAAAGAACGTTTTTCTAAACCATATTTCTTATATGTACCCGTTGAATAACTACTGTAAACTTTTCGATATTTTTTATCAGAACCGCTAGAGTTTCTATTTTATCATTTTTTTAGTTGATCAAAAAAAAACTACATTAGCCTATCATATATTAAAAGTAATTCTCGAATGACCCCTCCAAAATTCTGTCTACGTTATTTCCAGCAAAAACTTTAGATTCGGCTAGCATATCTCTTATGCCACAACTTTCTCAAATTTTTCTGAGGCATTAAATTACACAGCAAACAGTATGAAAAGCGCCTAAACGAGTAACAACATTTTTTATTCATCAAATTTGACCAGCTGAATTAATGTATACAACTGTTGCTCAAACGTTTGAATACAGTATTTTTGACTTCAAGCTTCCGTTCAATTATAGTATATTTTGTATTAAAATCAATTGTTTTTTTATTAAGAGATAGTAAATACTGAGCAATAGTGACTGCATTTTTTATTTCTTCAAAGTGAGTGTTAGAGGTTATCCAATTCGGTATTATTTGCTTTTCTTTTTTTCATTCTTAAAGAAGGTTTCTCGCGCAAATGACCTTAATAGCACACATACATAAAAATCATTATAATTGAGAAGAATCGATTTTACAGAAGATTTTGCATCAACAAAATCTAGAATACAGGTACATAGGTTTAATTTGTAGTGCATGTGATTTACTTTATAATTTTGGTAACTGAATACCCTAAGTCTATATTACATGTATATTATTATAGTATTCCCAACATTGGTATGTTTGTTTTATATGTAGCATTTACCTTTAAAATTAAACTCCTTATTTGTGGGTGTTTTTTTATTTACTTATTATAAATTAAGCTAGATGCCAAAATATCGTCGTCTTAACCAATACAGAATTGTATTCTCTACAAAGGTGAAGTTAACGAAACTTAGTTTCAATTTAAAAATTTAGATAAAATGCTCAAATGTAAAAAATACCAATCAAAATGACCAGATTTAAAGAGACAGGAATATTCTACACAAAGATTTTATATCATTATTCTTTGCTGTTTAATATTTTACATGGCGTAAGAACGACAACACTGGCGGGTCTGAATCACTGGTAAAATGATACAAATTTGATATACTGGGCTTTAGTTCGAGATAAGTTGCAATTGGCTCATGAACGTAGCTAATATAATACGAATTTTTTTTTTAATTTGCTTACCCCTCTCAATATTAATTGGTTTCATGAATAAAAATAATCATACAACGCATATTTATTTGCTTCTAATATAATTTTTTCTGGGTGGTCTATGGTGGTCTGTAAAGTGAAATTGGTTTGGCAACGACGTAAAAACCTGTATATATATATATATATATATATATATATATATATATATATATATATATATATATATATATATATACACTGCCCGTCAATCATTTTTGCCATGTCTACGCGAAAAGAAGTAGACCTTCAAAGTTCTATATTTTAGTAAGGAATCATCGCATGACAATTCTGAAAAAAGCATTTAAAAGCTTTTTGCGAGTATTTGCAGATAGCATAAACAGCAAGTCAATTTTTAATTTTTCAAAGGTTTTATTCCAGAATAAAAAAAAATGAAAAAAAAAATGTTCTACTTTATTAAATTCAGCACCTTTTGTGTAGAAAAGGTTGTAAGAAAATTATGATCAGAGAGTTTTTTAGAGTTTTTTAAGGGGTTTAAATTACTTTTTAAAGTTTGATCTAAGTGTATTTTTGACCAAAATACGGCCATTCTTACGAAAAAAAATGACTTTTTTTCAATGTTTTGTTTATTCTTAACTGAACTAGAAAGAAAAAAGCTTCAAAGAGAAAAAATGCCTATTTTTACACGCAGAATGACCTCCATTAGTTCCGAAATGTTTTTCGCGAATTTTATTTTTTTAATTTTTTTTGATTTTTCAATTTTTTTGAAAATAAAAACGATAATATGCTGTTTACGACTGTTCACTCAGTATGATACCAACGCGTAATTCTCGGACAATTTTTTAAATGTTTTACGTGATTTCCGATTTTTAATTATTTATCATAGAATTAACTCTTTACAACTAAACTACACATAAAAAAAGGAATAAATTGAATATTTTTTCATGTAAAAATATTTGAAAAATTATCTGAAAATTAGACTGTTGTCAAATAAGTTCACGCCTAATTTGTCATATTGTTTTGTTATTGTAATGAGTTATAAAACTACGCAACAAATTTTGGTTTACTTGTATCTTGTATGAAAAATGGAATTTTCTGTTAATTTTTGGGGTGCTGAACACAAAAATTACAATGAAATTAAAATCTTAGTTGCAATTTTCAGGAACAAGTTTTTTAATAACAATACAAAAATACCATGTGCATTCTTGCCGTTACATTGCTAATATTGGTAATATATAGGGAGACATGATATCACGTATCTCTAAAACTTGAACTAATATTAAAAAGACAAATTTAGTTTCTGTTTTAGCACACCAAAAATGGTAAGATTTAGTCGATTTTATTTTAGATACATTTCGGCTAATGTCCAGTGTAATTTCTGTAGATAAATCTGATTCATTTCATGTACTGTTAATGTAAAATAAGTAAAAAAAAATGTGACAGACAAACTTTTCAGGTGAATCCATAAAAAATTTTCTCAATAATCACATTTCGACTGAAGAAAATCCGATGCATTTCATGAAGAAAATTATCAACATCAGTTTTCGTTAAATATATGGATTGTGTCATAAGCGATTATCTAATTGGCCCATATTTTCTTTCATTAAGATTAAATGGCAACCAATACTGTCACTTTCTCGAGGAAGAGTTACCTGCCCTTCTTGAAGAGGTTCCTCTTCAGGTTAGACAAGAATTATGGTTTATGCATGATGGCACTCCAGCACATTTCAGTATCAATGTACGCTATCACTTAGAAGCAGTGTATCCAAATCTTTGGATAGGTCGAGAAGGCACTCAACACTGGCCTGCCCAATCTCCGGATATAAATTCTTTGGATTTTTGCATCTGTGGTTTCCTTAAATCTTGGGTTAATGCATCTCCTGTTGAAGATGTTGAAGATTTGAGAAAATTTATTGATTTGGATAGATCTAGAGATAATAAGAATTCGGAGGTCTTGTAATGAATGAGTGAGTTCATTTCTGACGGGACGCGAGATGATGATCAAAAATAATATTTAATATTTTTTTCTCTACAAAGAGGCTTTATCTTGGGATTTCACTAGGCTCTACTCTCCCACCGTTATTTTTCCTGGTCTTTATCAATTATCTTCCTAATTATATAACATATGATAATATACAAATAACGCTATTTGAAAAACTACAAATCTTTGATTTTGAGATATTTTGCATGTAGAACAGACACGCAATAAATATATCCAAAACTGCCTGCATCATTTTTTATAAAAGAAAAAGTTTATATATCCCTTAATGGAGAGAAAGTCTTTTGTTGAAAATGTACGTTTTCTAAAAACGGAACAGCGGAAAAAACAATTGTAAATTGTTTTTCTTATCTGCCTAAATGTAATAAAAGCATTTTTTAAAAGAATTATGCATATTCGGCGACAAAATTTAACGTTAAAATTTGCGCTTGAATATGACGTTACTTTGTCGGCACATCACCTGATTTTGGGACGTGACTTTCTGGAAAATAAAATAACCGTCAGATTTTATACAGAAATCGGTAGTAGTAGCAGAACTGAAGTAGTATTAAACGAGTAGCAGATCGGACCTAAGGAAAGGGAATATTTAAGGGGAGTAACGGAATTCAGTTGCTTTAAGAAATAGTTAACTTTCATCGCTTTTAGGATGGCTGAGAAGCCAAGAGGAGGTTACAACATCGACGATCTTTTAGAGGGCTGCGTTGCTGAAAGTAATAGTGTTTCTTAAAATCATTTAAAATAAAGTACCTCCGAGGTCCCTGGATGAACTAGTAGCTTTTACCCGGGTAATTGCCAAAGGCTGGGGCACCTGAAGACTTTAAAAATCATAAACCAATTGCAAAAAATCGGTTTAAATATGATGTATCGGGAGTCCTCTGGATAAAAATAAATAGTGTCTAGGTAAGATAGGTTTTATTTCCCAGAGCCCGGTACACTACAGTTCGAAAGACGGGCGATATTGTATTGTATACGTGAACTGGTGTTGCAAGCTCAGATCACCGTCATAAAGTTCGCGTAACTATTTTAACTTGATTTTCCAATACTCAACAAAACAAATAAAAGAATTTTCTCTTTCAGTTAGAAGATTAAGAAGAAAAACTATGAAGATTTTTTGCGGAAATTTAGCGTTAAAGACATTCTAAGTTTTCAGTGAAAATCGTAAAAAATTAGATTGAAAAACCTTACCCCCCAGAGACATTACGCTAGTTAAATTTTACAAATTTACTTGCGGAAATCCCTTTATTAGTTTTTCGTGAAAATCTGGTTTTTATCTTAATTTCTTCTTAAAAATCAGATCTGTTACCCTTACTTTTTTCGACTTTGAAAAATTATAAAATTGCGTCTAAGTTCAGTTACTCAAACTTTTCTTGCGCATTTTTAAAATTTTACGATAAAGTCCAAATATCTATACTTTTTCTGCGTTAAAATTTCGCTGTTAAAAATCATTGCGGATTTTAACAATAAACAAATAAATTTGCGACTTGCGGTACGACCTAGCGTTCGACTCAAGTTTAAACAATTTATCGGCAAGAAGAATAAATAAATTTATTCGAAAAAGTTAGGATCTTTGCGTTTTCAAAAACATTTGGACACGACAAAGTATACTTGACCCTTGCCCCTCTATAGTAATTATCTATTCACAAAATAATTAGTATAAACCCTTGAACTCCTATAAAATTTAAAAAAAAATTCAAATTTTTTTTCTTAAGTCGTCTTGAGTATCCACGCTCGCTTCCCAGACGCACAACCTCATAGCCCCTTTTTAAATTTCGGCTACAAAGTTTTCCTTTTTTGCAAATTTAAGAGCATGGCTCATCTTCCTCAGGTACCCTCGACAAACATCAAGAAAGGTGAAGCGGCTTGGCTTTTCGCCGGGTCGGGCAGTTATGGTGGGTCCTCTCCGGCACCACCTGCGCTGTACCCTACCTTTTAATTTCCGGAACAACGTCCGGTATTCCAAAGTTTTCAAACTAATCCTGTACATACGTCATCCTTTGATGCGGAGTTTAGGTAATTTCCGGGATTCATTGATGATAGTACCATAGAGTTTAACCTAATGCCAGCTAACCCAGAAGTCTCGGCATTTAGGCTTCACCAAATACAACCAAAAGAGACAACTCCTGGTGGAACAACTCACGAGTGCTACAGGATAAATAATTCTCAAATATCAGAAACGGTTACTAACGCAGATGTTATGTCAAATTTAGCGGCGATCTTATCAGATCATGGCACCGGCATACCCTTAGAACAGGTACGCGAATCAGATACCGATCGACCGACGTTGCGATACTTTAAATTAATTTCAAAACATATCCTGAGTTGCTTTTTGAGTGATAATCTGCTTTGGTGCCAATTTTCAGATTGCGAAAGAGTGTTTATATTATTAAAACTTGGGTTTGTATTTTGGTAAAGTCCCATAGACAGTTGGCGTGAGTTTTTTTCTGAAAGTTGTTTTCTGACTTTTCCTTCTGTAACAACATTAGAGGTTACGTTGTTTTTATGAAGAAATCCCATTTCTACCTCTAATATTTTAATCGACGCTCATCGACTTTGAACCTTCAAGGAATCAAGAGATTATTTGTTACTATATTTGACAAATTACCCGATAATTCAAAGAAGCTACCAATAAAATGGTTTAAAGAAAAACTAATTTCATTTCCTTTTGCCGAGACAATTTATTCCATTATAACTGAAGAAAGGGATAAAATTAAGAAGTAGATGGGACCTGTTTTACGTTGTAGATGGGGTTAAATAAAGATCCCCAGCATGTTCGCTACTCGAGATTTATTGCTGTTTCGGAGCTACGAGGATCCAAATTAACCAAAATACAGTTTTTTATGTATCCAAGGTATACATTTTGAACAACGAGTTCTGAATAAAAGAGAATTTAAAAATCTACAATTTAAATTTTTGTGCAATTGTTTTTGTCAATTAGGTATTGCAAAAATGTCAAAAAATTTTTCCATAACGGCAGTTTTTTAAAAATGAATCATTTATATCAATAATAACTTTTTACATTTTTTCATCCCTTTATAAAGGAAGCTTTTTCAATAACAAATCGAACCAATTTCTGTTATTTTGAAAACCATCTTTAAAAAACTCTTGGTTGTTTTTTGTATCAGTGTTTATTTTTGTTTTGTTACTTAAGTTTTATGAAATAATATTGTTCTTGTTTGTTTGTAATCAAATTTCAATATTCTGGTTTTATAATAACAGAGTTGTTTAAAGTAAAAAATTTAATAATAATTAAGTGTTTACAATTGAAAATCTAAAAAAAAAACATTAAAATTAAAAGCCATTGTTTCTAACAGAAGGAATTGCGTATCTCTTACCAAAGGACCAACATAACTCGCACAACCCAGCTAAGTATAGGCCAATCACCTGCCTTCCCACACTATATGAGGTAATCACCTCGTGCTTGACCCAGCGTATCTGTGCGCATTGTGAACAAAATAACATCATCGCAACTCAACAGAGAGGATGCACCTGAGGAGCAATGGGATGCAAGGAACAATTGATTGTTGACTCTATCATATGTAACCAAGCCTGTACCAACCGAACAAACCTCTTTGCTGCCTACGTGGATTATAAGAAGGCCTTCGACTCAGTGTCATATGGTAGCTCAAAACTATATTGAGACTGTATAGGGTCAATAATCATTTTGTTTCCTTTCTAGAATGCATTATGTCAACCTGGAGAACTAGGATCCAATTGCAAGTGCCATCCAGCGACATCATCGAAAATAATACAATCCCAATACGAAGGGGGATATTTCAAGGCAACTCACTTAGCCCGTTGTGGTTCTGCCTTGCAATGAACCCACTGTCACGCCGTTTGAACTCCACCAGATACGGCTTTAGTATTAGAAATAAGAACGAAGAGGTAGTAAGATTAAATCATCTTCTATACATCTTAAACTCATGGCTGCTTAATTCCTCTTTTGGAATTGTAAAAGGGAGCAAGACGGACATCGAAAACCTGGAAAGGAAAATAGGAACACTCTTAACAAAGGCACACACCTCCCTCGTAGTGCTATTGAATGAACGTACAATGCTTCCAAGACACCAAGGAGGAAGAAGATTAGTCAATATTGGTAAGCAGCTAGATCAACAAATAATAAACTTACGTTCTTATTTCCACAGGTTAGCGGACTCTTCCACAGTACATCGAGCAATATGCCAGGCAGACGATTCAACGCCGCTACAGCTGAGAGAACGGGATATTGCTTCTCACTACCGAACAGATCAAGAGAAGTTACAAGGCTGGCTATAGAAATCACTTCATGGACGGTATCCAAATGAAGTCATTCAGGACAATGTCGACAACTCAGCGTCGAACTACTGATTAATTTCAAAACACATGTTTCCGGAAACGGAGGGCTTCTTGTTAGTTATCCAAGATCAGGTTATTTTGACGAAGAACTATCGAAAGTTCATCATCAGAGATCTCTCAACAGAAAACATCCAATGTAGATATGGCTATCAACATCAGACACAATCCAGCACATAACTGGAGGATGCCAAGCGTTTGCCGCAACCGAGTATAAGAAAAGACACGACTAAGCCACTAAGATACTCCATCAAGAGTTAGCAGATAAGTTAAAACTATTGCAGGTTAGTAGAGTGCCGTATTTCAAAGACAATCCGGAGCCTATTCTTGAAAAAAAAACGAATACAAGTTATATTGGGACCGAACGATTCTGACATATCAAACAGTTGCTCCTAATAGGCCAGACATTATAACAGATAAAATTTCCAGGCGAACTACACTGATTGACATTGCTATACCTAATAACAACAACCTAAGACCAAAATATAATGAGAAGATCGCCAAATACAGAGATCTGGAGATGCAAATCCGCAGACAGTGGGCAATGAACAGTGTCCACACGATTCTCATAATACTATCAACAACTGGAGTGATACTAAAGAACCTCCTGCAGAACATCAAAGGACTGGGCCTTAGTGAGCATCTGTATAAACCGATACAGAAAAAAATTCTCCTTGGAACCGCGCGGTTTTGAAGAAAACGAGCTCTTGCAGAAGTAACGCATGTTGTTTAAATTAATGCTCTTCTTTTGTCAACTTTTTGCATTTGAATCTCAGCTCCTTCAGCAGAATACTTTAAAGCAATTTAGCCAAAGATACAATCCCTATGTTGGTAAATTGAGTATTTAAGCTTTTCCTAGTAACATGCTTTCCTAAAAATAATAAATAATACCTATATTAAGCTTATTAAATATATGCCAAGTGTACTACTTTGTAAGTTAGCTTATATTTCAACGGTTATTATAATCTTACTTTCTTAGTACATAATGTACAGTGTATATGGAGTTTCCATTTTTGTTTGGATCTTTTGGAAACTTTTGTGTCTTTTTTTCTTTTCGGTAAGATCTATTTTTTTCAGGAGAGTAAAATAATTGAATTGTTTTCTTTCCTTGGAAATTTAAGTGTTTACTCTCTAAAAATAATGATATCTAACTGAAAATGTTTATTTCTGAAAATAAAATAATTTTTTGGCCATAAAAGCAATAAGTTATTGTTTATTGGTAAGAGTTTTGCTGTCAGTCAAGGTCAACACAGTAGAACAACTTTTATATATTTAGAGTAAGAGAAAACAAGTACCAACATTTCGAATCAATATTTTGAGTTTTCATTATGTCATACTATGTTTTAGTTTTTTAAAATTCCAGAACATGCTAACGTACAGATTTCTAGTAATCTATATGAACAAAATCAAAATTTAAGTAAGTTCTACTTCCATAAAAATTATAAGGAATAAATGGCAAAATCTGGAATTTTGATTTTGTTTATTTTTTCATATAAGGTACTTTCTATTATAATGTAAACTTATCTTTATATTATTTCATCATCAATTGCTCCTCCTTTTGTTCTATTTTCGAGTTTTATCAAGTTTCATTAAAAATGTATGTACGTTCATATTATTAAAAAAAATGTACTCTTTGTGTCAATGAACGAAATTAGTTAATTTTTTTTTAAATTTGTTTCAAGTCTTGAAAAAATAAACTCTAAAAAACTAAAGAGCGAACCTGCTGTTAACTACTTTAAAAATTTTAATCATTTAAACTGGCTAGAAAATTAAAACACAATGTCCCTAATAAATATTAAACTCGTAGAATGAGAGGGAACAAATTCCTCTTTACCGAACTATGTAAATTATGTTACTGTTCAAATCTGATGGAGTAACTACAACTTAAAGCCAGAAAGAAAATCCTTAATTCCTTCTATCACCCTGTCTGGAGTATATATCACGCTTTTCTCAAGGATTCCTAGATGTAATATTAAAAAATTAACGATTTAAACTTATTCTAATTTTTAGATTGTCTGCTATTCACTTTTGAAACTGAAGCTGTTCAACTGACAAAGTTACAAAACAATGACCAGTAATGAAAAAGATTTTTCTATTGGTAAAATTATTTGTTTTATTAATTTAGTGATAGACTGAGTTAGAAATGGGGGCAACAACATTCTTCCGACCTCTTCTAAAGAAAGGTCCAACTTCTGTTTATACAAAATTCAAAAACAATGAACTTAAAGTATTTTGTTTAATTTCCACTATGATTTATTGCTTTTAAAAACACGCTACCATCTAGCTACTTCAAATTTTCAATGGACTATCAATAGTTACTCTTTAATATTGATACAATTTTTATTCACCTATTCTAGGTACTAAAATTAAAATCATAGTTTACCACAGGTGTTACAACAAATTAGACCGATGATCACAAGTTAATATCTTGTTTTATTGATATAAAATTTAACAAACCTAAAGTAAGATTTACATCTGGGTTGTTTTCCATCCTTTTATTATTTCTATATAAATTAAGATAAACAGGATTCATAAATATATTGATATATTCATAGATTGTTGACGCATCGGTATTGTCTCACTGAACGCACTGTACCTATTTCAGAAAATGAAAGGAAATTACTTCTTTATCTGCTTGCTATTGTTCTAGATATCGGTTTACCTGAAGAATCACAGATTAAATTTAATTTACACCAGCAGATTTTTATTTGCTTAAACAAGGAAACTGTAAAATTTTTAACTATGATTTTTAATTTTAGAAAATCTGTATCCAAAAATTATGTTTATACTGAATATTTACAAATACAAACCTATAGTACATATGACATGGTGCATGATGATTGTATGGGTCATTTTAATTATTATACAGTTTTTTTACTGCTTTACAACTTTTAATTTAAACTTTTTTCTTCAATATGGACCACACTTATTATTTTGTTGTTTTGTAAGTATTACAAAAAACACGAAAGTTTTGAAAATTTGGGCTTAAAACAGGTCAGTATATGTTTAGAGTAGATATTTGTTTAAACAAATCAAGTCTTTTTGTTTGAAAAAAAATATTATGCAATGAAAATATGAACAATCCCTCATCTTAGAGTATAAATAAATCAATATCATACTGTAGCAACAATAAATAATTGGCTTGGTTAATATACATTTTTGACTTTATTTTAAGATTATAGTTTATTGGTTTGTTCATTAAAGTTGTTATAATTTTCAATTTAAAATAAAAAAAGAAAGTGCTAAAAGTACAATGATGAATCAAAATTCACAGATTCGAAGCTGCAATTTTTCTTTCTAGCATATATATATATATATATATATATATATATATATATATATATATATATATATATATATATATCACTAAAACTCATATCCGACCAACAAACAAACATGGAACAGCAAGTTGAACACCATATGGTGAGACTGTTGAGTTGAGCACGTATTTTTTGCTTACAATGAATTTTTTCAACGTTGAACTAATCCCTGACTTTCTAGACTTTATTATTTTAAAGTTATAAGCTTCTAAATGTCCGTGCCTTGTTCTTGTGATTTAGAAAGTTCAAAGAAAATTCGCTAAATATTCCTAAAATATACGAGGCTGGTTTTTTAAAAGTCCGTGCAAAGCCAGCGAGATGGCACTACTGGTGAGTATCGAGATTATTTTTAGTTAGTAGCATCTCTTGGAAAAATACACAAGTTTCTCGGTCTATTTCTTGGGGTTTGACATTCGTTTGAATCGAGGAAGTCGAGTGATTCTCCAAAAATGGACGAAAAAGAATTTCGTGTGTTGATTATACATTACTTTATGAAAGGTAAAACGTCTCAGGAGACTAAACCGAAGCTTGATAGACATTATGGTGACTGTGCACCTTTAAGTAGAACAGTTTATTATAAGTGGTTTCAAAATTTTCGGAGTGGCCATATGAGCACAACAGACGTTGAATATTCTGGACGCCCTATTGAGGTTACTACTCCAGAAATCAATGACAAAATCCATGATATGGTGATGGATGACAGAAGAGTGAAGGTGCGTGAAATTGCTAGTGCTGTGGGCTTCTCGAATGAATGGGTATATAATATTTTACACTAACATTTTGACATAAAACAGCTATCAGCAAGATGGATGCCACGATTGCTTACGATTGACCAAAAACGAAATAGTGTAAAGTGAAGCAAGAACGGTTTGAAGCTGTTCCAGCGCAATCCTCATGACTTTAAGCATCGTTTCATCACTGTAGACAAAACATGGATACATCACTATACTCCTGAGCCCAAAGAACAATCTAAAAAAGAGGTTGCCAAGGGCGAATGTGCACCAAAAAAGGCGAAGACCATTCCTTCGGCCGGGAAGTCTTTTGGGATTCGCAAGAAATAATCTTCATCGACTATCTGAAAAAGGGTAAAACCATTACAGGTGAATATTATTCATCGTTATTAGACAGTTTGAAAATCGAGCTACAAGAAAAACGTCCACGATTCGCCCACGAAAAAGTCCTTTTCCATCACGGTAATGTACCAGCTGACGCCTCAGCATGTTACGTTTTTATTTTTCCTGATCGGAATCTATCTAAAAATAACAACTTTTCGCTTACCACTTCCATCATTTACGTGTTTTATTTTTTTAAGAGCATATTTACGTTGGCAATATTTTTGTTTTCATCGGAATTTCGTTCACAGTAGAGTATTACAGTCAACAATAACTGTTCTGACAATTATGGTCGTTATTATTGCTTAGTTCGTAAGACTTTCCCCCCTTGTACCTTCTTCTTCTTCTGCTAATGCCTATCCGTTACCGGATGTTGGTGAGCATAATGGCTATACGGACTTTATCCACTATTGCACGAAATAAGCCCACAGTTGATGTATTAAATCATACTCGGAGATTCCTCAGCCATGAGATTCTTCGTCTTCCTACACTCCTTTTGCCTTGTATTTTGCCTTGTAGTATAAGCTGCAAAAGCGGGTACCTTTCAGGGATTCTCATGATGTGGTCCAGGTACTCAAGTTTATGCTTCTTTACTTGATACAAGATTTCTTTTTCTTTCTTCATTCTATGAAGCACCTCTTCGTTGGTAATATGATCTACCCATGAAATCCTCAGAATGCGACGGTATAGCCAAAATTCAAAAGCTTCTAATTTTTTGCATGATGCTTCAGATAGCGTCCATGATTCAACGCCGCATAGGAGTGTCGAAAATACGTAGCATCTCAATGTTCGCATTTTGGTGTTTAAGGATAGGTCTCTACTTTTGAATATTTTTGCCATTTTAAGGAATGTAGTGCGGGCCTTTTCAATATGGCATCTTATCTCAACCGCGTGGTCCCATTCTTCATTGATATTTGTTCCCAAGTAGATATATTTGTTAACTCTTTGGATGGGTCTGTTATGTATCAGTAGTTGGCCGTGTATGCGTTTATTTTTAGAAATAATCATGAATTTGGTCTTTTTTGTATTCATCTGCAGTCCGTATCTTTCACTTACTTCTACCACTATGTCCATCAATCTTTGAAGTCCTCTTAAATCATTTGAGATAATTACCGTATCGTCTGCGTATCTTATGTTATTAATACATTCGTCATTGATAATCACCCCGTGGAAGGTATTTTCCAGGGCTTCTCGAAATATGTATTCTGAATATATGTTGAATATCAACGGCGAAAGTACACATCCCTGTCGAACTCCTCTCTTTATCATAACTTCCTCGGATTCCTCACTTTCTATTCTGACTGAAGAGGTCTGATTCCAATAAAGATTTGCTATAATTCTTAGATCTTCTTTTTCTAATCCAGCTGATTCAAGAACTTCCATCATCTTATTATGCTGAACCTTATCAAATGCTTTTTGATAATCAATAAAGCATGCGAAAATATCGTGATTAACATCCCACGCTCTTTGGAACAAGACTTGGATACTAAAAAGTGCCTCCCTAGTACCTAGGGCATTTTTAAACCCAAACTGGGTACAACTAATCGGTTCTTCGCAAATCCTATATATTCTTTGATGAATTAATTTCAAGAAAAGTTTAAGAGAGTGACTCATAAGGCTAATCGTACGAAAGTCTTCACAGTTTTTTGCACTTGATTTTTTAGGTAGCGTTATAAATGTACTTTTGAGCCATATTTCAGGTATGTACCTAAAATATGGGAAATTATTAGTTTGTACAGATTGGCTCGATATATAATTCTGAGACAAGAGTTTTTGATTTAAAGTATATTGTACAGAGTGGCTCGGTACATCATTCTGAGACAGAAAGTATTAATTTATATTGTATTTTGAGGATTGACTTGAACAATAACAAACTATAAGGTTAGATCTGATTCGATCTTCCTTGCAAGAGAGTTTAGTTTCAATAAAGCCTTTTTAACCAGTATAAATTTTTAGAACATACTACAATTTTCTTAGTAAATCATATAATTCTTGAAATAATTTTAAAATTTGGTATTCTTTATTTCCATTGTTTTGAAGGCTTGTCAGTTATCATGGTGTTGAATTAAAGATCCCTGTATCTTTTCCCGTCATTTCGTCAGTCGTTTTTCTGGGTAGAAGAAAAAAAATAATTCGTTTGATAAGACTTTCACTTTCTTGCAGAATTGCACTAAGAAAAGTTTTGTAACATTTTTGCTAGTTTTAATGAGGATATTTCGGGTCCCAGACCAAAATTTAGAGTATAGGGTTACTTGGTACCTTTAAAGTGTAATACTGATATTAATTTGGTGAATTCTGGGAATAACCCGATATCCGGTTTTCCATTTTTTTTTCTTCTTTACCACCAAAAGGCATCCAACACCACTGGTAAGTCTTTGTTTTAATTATTACAGTGTTAAAGATTACTGATTATGGATATATTTAGAAAAAGGAATGCGATTAATGTACTTACCTCACTCGTAACCTAGAAATAGCATGTAATCTAAGTCCGTTTTTTTGTTACATGCCTTTTTCTCTCTTCTTTATCTTTTTCTTCAATTTTTCGTCGTTGGTTTGCCCCATTCTTTTTATCATTGAGCTTCTTTTTGCTGATTCCTCTACGGTACCTGTTTCGTAAGCTGTACATACCAGATTCCATCTTAGTACTGAGTGATCCAGAGCCTATCAAGGTTTACTTCAACGTCATGACGTCAGGAAGCCTCCGTTACACAGGTTTTATATGTCTGTGTCATCTCAGGGAATTATAGACTTTTAGTACATTGAATTTTCGCCTTCGATACAGCCTACAAATTTAAAGCCATTGTAGTTTTTCTTTTCATTTTGTATATATAATTATTAAATAATCATTGTACTCTTGAAAAACTATTGTGTTTCCTCATATGGTCAATTTTTGAATCGTACAACTATATAAAGTTGATATCATTCACGTATGTAAAGGGTACATTTGTTAGCTCTAGTAAACAGGCCTATTTACACGAGTAGAGTGCATCTAATATTCTCATATTATACATATATTTATTATTCATCTTATATCACTTTTTTATATTTAGTATCACAGCCGAAAATAATTGTTTAGAGTATAATTATTTGTCGTAATAGATTAATTATTCCAAGTTTAAATCGTCAAAAATTACTTGGTTGAACAGCTGACTGTCCCAAGCTTATTTTTTTTAGCTACATTTTCACCAAAAAACGTAATATATGGATACTTGTTCTTTTATAAATTTCTTGTAGGTGTTTTCTTGGTTTTGAATTCGGTTTCCTGTTTTGTTTTTAACATTAGACCGATCTCTATCTTAACCTTTAGGGCACCAAAACAGGTGACCCATATTTTTCCCGACCACTCTCCGCTCCTTTTGGAGCTAGCCAGATGAGCCCTAAAAGGTCAAGTAAGTAAAAAAAAAAAACAAATTCCAATCTATTATTTTTTCATCATAACAAATTTGGCACCTCCACTATTTTTTTTATTCCAACAAGCAGTTGTGGCCGCAAAATTAATGGAAATATGGTTCCAACTCGTTTCACAACCCCCCTATTCTCTAAAATCGACTCCCTCTGACTATTAATTGTTCCTCATTATGAGGAAATTGATGGCGGGAAAAAGATTTCTTTCAAACGAGGAGATGATTGCAGAAATGAATGGCTATTTTACAGACTTGGACAAATCGTATTATTCGGAAGGGATCAACAAACTAGAGCAGCGTTGGACGAAGTGTATAAGCCTAAAAGGAGTCTATGTTGAGAAATAAAAAAGGTTTATCCAAAAAAATCAAGTAGTTTTAATTTTTGCACGGAATTTTCAAACAACCCTAGTATTTATTTAAACAATCTTACAAAATTGAAGTATCTTGTCCAGTAGACTAAATCCCTCTAATCTCTAACCTTAGAGAATTTGTTGAAATATCAGGTTTGAGATTTTCGTAGACTGATCTAAAAACGTTAAAATTGGCCAGTTCTGGGATGATATCGTAATTCTCACAACTTAACAGAGTATTCCTGGGCCCGCCTGTTCCTATGTATTAATATGCACTGAGTTCCAATCAGGAATCCAGATTTGCCTATTAAGTATAGATTCTCCTTAATTCGCGAAAATTATCCCATTGACTGAAATTGACAAATATTTGGACCCTGGGTTTCACTCAGGCCATCAAATTTATAGAAATAGCCTACCGAAAAAGATACTTTGCGTTATTATTTGTACAGTTTTAAAATATTTTACCAGACACTGTATTCCAATTCATCAAGCAAGAGTTATTAAATTTTGAAATGTATTTTTTCAGGTATTGGTACCGTTGGCCCTTTCATGGCCTACTTACCGAATATGGTTGCCTGAAATTAATCTTTTTGGAAACAACTTACTATTGGACTCAACTATAGTAACCCCAAAACTGAGAAGGACAATTTTTTTAGAAACGAGAAAAACGGACAACTATTTTGTCTTTGATTTTCTGCTACATACGTTAGCTTTTGTATCACTAATAATTTTATGGTCAAGAGTTCCTGTTAACACCTTAATTATAAGCCTTATAGTAGAGTCTTATATGCCACAATTATTAATTCCTATAACATTTATTTATTTAGTTCTTTCAGCTATTTTAACGATGGTTTTAGCATATGTACCATATTATTATACAATGTTTGCTAGTCTAATAAAATGTCAAATGTATTCTTTGAACAGTTACGTTTTAAATAATTTAAGAAATAAAGAGAGACTGCCAGAAGACGATAATGACAAATATATTAAAGAACATCTTATGGTTATCGTCAAGTGGCATCAAGCAATTATAAAGTAAATTTTAATTTGAGCTGTCTAGTTGCAAAATTGTGCTCTTTCATTATTCCATAATAGTCTAGGGAATTATCTATAATTTATAAATATTTATTACACAGTTTCAGGTAATCTTATGTATTTTTAATCGCTGGATCCGAATCCGAGATCAAAAAAATCGTATACCACCAAAATCATTATCTAGCGCCGTAGACTCCTTTGGAATGGGGTGAAAATATGTTCAAGCTATGAGAATAGTTGTTGCATTCTAATAAATCAAACGTTACAAAATTTTTAAGTGTATTATATGTTAAATTCGGATTAGACAGCAGCGTCTATATACTGGATTTGCAAAGCACTCCCAAGAAGGGATAATAACTACCCCTCATATATAAAAAATTCGAATCAAAATAGCAATGACTGCTGAAAAATCTTGAAAAGCCTGAGTCTTATTACTGATAAAAACTTATAAACCACCCCTATATAGTTGAAGTAAACTACTCCTAAGCCCAAAAGATACAGAGAAACAAAAAAAAATTCAAATCTAGCCCGATTCTAACTTTCATGAATGTCATGATTGGCTGAAATTGCGTAGTATTTTCAAAGAGATCTAGAATCTCACGTATCATCAATATCCTTCAGTGTACCCTCAGAAGGGAGAAAAACTTTAAAATTTTACAGGAAAAAAAGCTGACTTAAAAAAGCTCCAACAGTTTTTATTAACTTCTAGTTCCCTAGGGGGTAAAAAGTCACGTATAGAAAATTGTTTTGAACAACTCACATTTTAATAAGAATATTTGTAGGGCACTTGCAAAGAATAAAATAATTATTATAGAAAAACTCGATATCTTGATTAAAAATTTTCCGTATTTGCAGTGAATTAAATAATTAATATCAAAAGTCAAATTTTTGATTAAAAATTATCCTTATTTGCAACGATTGAAATAATTACTATAAAAAAATCTACTTCTTGTTTAAAAATTTATCCTAGCATGTAACATCATAAAGAATTTACATAATTATAACATTAATTAACAGCCAAGACTAACAAAGAATCGAACCCGATACCTTAGTAAAGCAGTCTTATACCTAGGTTATAGTTTAATTATTTACCTACCTTAAAATTTTTCTAAATGGAATGAGACAATTTTGAAACTATATTATTCATGTACCGGGTGAGTCAACGATTGGATGAAGTAAGTTTGTGCCTTTTCGGTGAAATTTACAAAGAAACTATATTTATTGTTTAATACAGTTTATTTTTACGCAGATTTTAAAAATATTTAGGACTCTACAGGGTGAGCCAAAAAACTAGGGCAGCATAAAGTTGTATTTTTTTAAATAGAACATCCTATATACGAATCGTATTTTCGATTTAGTTTATAATTTTAAATCTTTTTTATTAAGGGTTTACTATAACAAAACTTTATAGTTTCTGAGATAATTAAGTTTAAAGAAAAAAAGTCACATTTTCAAGCATCAATTCAATCCTAAATAACGTTTTCAATTTTCTGACAAATATATTCAAATTTGGAATTTAGCAAGGCCAAGGACAAGTTAACATAATTTTTACCTAATATTTGCAATAAAAGCTACAGGGTGTTGAACACATCGGCTCAAATTTGAACAAGTTTAAATGAATAAATATCTTCTTTTTTAAATGGTACACCCTGTATATTTTGATGTTATTTAATAGAGTAATAAGAACCCTAAAAGTTTTGTTCAATATATCCTATACCTATTTATAATAGTTTTTGAGATATTTCAGTTTTTTTTATTTTCCATACTTTTTTACAGAAATAGTCTTCATTATCATAGTAGCCATGGCAAAAACAATTTTTTTGTGTGTCAAATTTATAACCGCAATCGCTTCTGTTTGTTTTTATATAGTGTAGTTTGGTTTTTTTTTGCATTCATCTTATATTGTAAAATGAATTTTCCAAAGAATGAGTTAATAGATATGATTTATACAATAGGAGAGGCTCAAAAAAATTGCCTTCTTGCTCAAAGAATTTACAAAATGAAGTATCCTGATCGACGACAGCCTAATACCCATACTTTTTAAAACTTAATGCAAAGATTTGATTCTTCTGGTACTGTTGATTATCCAAAACGTAAAGTGGTCAACAAACCAGTAACTAATGAAGAAAAAGAACTACAAGTATTGTTAAATGTTCAGGAAAATCCTTATATTGGTAGCCGTCAGTTAGCAGCATTATGTGAAACATCACAATCCACCGCTAATCGTACTACCAAGAAATATAGGTATCATCCATATCACATGGAATTACACCAAGAATTGCATGGACAGGATTTTGAAAGTCGTGTAAACTTTTGTCGTACAATAAATGCGGAGATTCAATTAAATCCAAATTTATTATGCAAGGTAATGTTTAGTGATGAAGCTACTTTTAGAAGTAACGGTGCCGTAAATAGACGCAACATGCATTATTATGCCACAGAAAACCCATTTTGGGTTAGAGAGGTGCAACATCAAAACCACTGGTCATTAAATGTTTGGTGTGGTATTCATCATAATCGAATTATTGGACCCCACTTTTTTAATGAACCACTAAATGGCCATAGTTACCTGAACTTTCTACAAGAAAAACTACCCCAACTGCTTCAAGGTCTCGATAGGGATGAGCTCGACAGTATGTGGTTCCAGCACGATGTGCGCCGCCGCATTACCATCGTGAAGTTCGTGCCTTTTTGGAATAACGATATCCGCAAAAATGGATTGGTCATGGGAGTTTCATTGAGTGGCCATCAAGGTCTTGCGACATCACCCCATTAGATTTCTTCCTATGGGGTTATATTAAAAATAAGGTGTATGTTAATCCACCAACAACAGTGGAAGATATGCGAAACAGGATTAGGGATACCTGTAGAACAATAACGCCACTAATTTTGTCCAGGGTCCGAGAAAATCTGCAAAAAAGACTAAATTTGTGCATTGCACAAGAGGGTCGTTTATTCGAACACTTATTAAAAAGAAATAATTAATCTCAGTATTTAATAGGTAATTTTTTTATTTCAATTTAGTATTAAAGTAAATATGTATTTGCCTTGTCGTTATTGTTGTGTTAATTTTTTCACATTATGTTTAATTAAACTATTGCCGTTGTAATATAACGAATAACGTATTTCATGATATTTAACCACATTCTGTATTTTCTTTTTATTATTTTACATGGCTACTATGATAATGAAGACTATTTCTGTAAAAAAGTATGGAAAATAAGAAAAACTGAAATATCTCAAAAACTATTATAAATAGGTATAGGATATATCGAACAAAACTTTTAGGGTTTTTATTACTCTATTAAATAACATAAAAATATACAGGGTGTACCATTTAAAAAAAAATATTTATTCATTTAAACTTGTTCAAATTTGAGCCGATGTGTTCAACACCCTGTAGCTTTTATTGCAAATATTAGGTAAAAATTATGTTAACTTGTCCTTGGCCTTGCTAAATTCCAAATTTGAATATATTTGTCACAAAATTGAAAACGTTATTTAGGATTGAATTGATGCTTGAAAATGTGACTTTTTTTCTTTAAACTTAATTATCTCAGAAACTATAAAGTTTTGTTATAGTAAACTTTTAATAAAAAAGATTTAAAATTATAAGCTAAATCGAAAATACGATTCGTATATAGGGTGTTCTATTTAAAAAAATACAACTTTATGCTGTCCTAGTTTTTTGGCTCACCCTGTAGAGTCCTAAATATTTTTAAAATCTGCGTAAAAATAAACTGTATCAAACAATAAATATAGTTTCTATGTTAATTTCACCGAAAAGGCACAAACCTACTTCATCCAATCGTTGACTCACCCTGTACATACAAAATTTCGGATTATCACTTTTATAAAATGCTGCGAGTCAATCAAAATATTTTTTTAGGCTACATAAACATGTTTCAACTATAGCTATATCTGGCTTTCTTGGTTTTGGAGGTGCAATGGTTTGCATTACATTATTTGGAATATTTGTGGCCTTTTCGGTAAGTTATATCTTCTAATAAAAATTACTTGGAAGCTTACCAGCAAAAATAATAATAAAAAATCTGATAAAGAATGAAATCTTTCACGGTTTTGGTCAAATTAAAAACCATGGTTCTTAGGTTTAGACTGTGTCAAATTGGAATTGTTATCAGACGTTTCGCCTACGATTGCACGAGAAATCTTCAGCGATCTTTACTCCACAAGATTAGGACACTGAATGAACATCAAGGAGCAACAGGCCGGTATTTACACCCGACTGGTGCTCAGCGAACCGTGATCCAGCATTGCAATCGATTTCCACGTGTGATGTAGACTTCGGGAGCAGCTATGGGGTCTTCGCTGTCACTTGTGGTAGCTAACATCTTCATGGAAGCTTTCGAAGAAAATGTCTTGTCTTCTGCTCTTCTAAAACCTAAATTTTAGTGCAGATATGTAGATGACACGTTCATAGTTTGGCCGCATGGCGCAGATAACCACCATAATTTCCTGGATCATCTGAACCAACAGCACCCTAGCATATAATTCACTATGGAAACTTAATCAATGAGTGCCTTTTCTTTTCTCGATGTAGTAGTACAAAGGAAAAATAATAGCAAATTAGGAGATTCTGTGTACAGAAAACCAACACATACAAATTGATATCTCAATACAACATCATACCATCATCCTCAAAATCAATCTATCATAAACTCTTTGGAAATCAGAAACAGAAAGACTAACTAATGCTCTGAGAGGCAACGGATATTGCGTTGAAGATATCATTCATTCTATTAATAAATATAAAAACCCAACTCCTCAACAAAGTGTCATCAATGTACCACTTATGGACAGTGTTGTCTTACCTTACACACACGGAACCACCGACAAGATTGTCAGATTGCTCCGAAATCAAACATTCGAACAATTTTCAACATATGTAAGAAAGTTGGACAATGTTTGAAGTCACCAAAGGATGCAATACCATTTTAAACAGAAGGCGTTTATAAGATACCTTGCTGTTGTGGTAAAGTGTATGTAGGTGAAACAGGACGGTCTATATCCACTAGGCTTAAGAAACATGAAAGTTGTATAAAAAAGAAACAAATTGTACAATCTGCAGTAGCTGAACACCAGAATTGCTCAGATCACACTTTTAATGTAAAAGAAACTAAAATGCTAACATCAGTGTCTGGTTTCTTTAAACATAAAATATCCAAATAATGTTAATAGAGATAGAAGTTACAGAATACATTACACGTGTAAATGAATTGTAACGCTAGATCGAGGTTTGCTGAGCACTAGTCGGGTATAAATATCTGGCTGTTGTTCCTCGCCAGTCATTCAGTGCACTAATCTCGTAGAGAAGATGCCTCGTGCAGGCGTTGGCGAAACGTCGGATAACAATTCCAATTTGCCACGGTCTAAACCCAAGAACCATTATTTTCAATAAAAAATTTAGATTAAAAATTATTACCGTGGACCACTGGAATTGGGAACTCATGCGGAAAAGATACGAATGTTAATGATAGATCTCAATTTTTTCTTCTGCGATAAAGAAAAACTATTGAAGAAAGTCTAAGAAAATGAAAAATGGAAATGCTTTGCACTTTAGCAGGCTGCACGCAAAATGACTAACACCTAATTTTTTTTTTCTTTTGCTCTGGACTTTTTGATAAAAAAGAAATATTAATTCAATTATCTACATTTGTATGCTTCCCCTACTCCATTTCTGTCTAAGAATCCCAGTTTTCCACCATCGCCAAAGTAATCATATTATATCTTAAGATAGTAACATGTCACCACTTTCATATTCTACTAATATTTTTTTTTATTACAGCCATCTTATAACGGATTTCAAGCAACTACGGTATTGATTGTAACACTTGCAAAAATAACTTACATTTCATACATAGGACAAAGTTATGAAAACTTGGTAATTGATTTAAAGTGTAACTAATTAAAATTAAATAACATTCAAATGTAATGGGTCTACTTGTATCTACTTCGCTTTTATGATCTCAATAACTTGATCATCCTCACCCGGAGCTTTACTTATCTTCATTTTCCTTATTACGTTCTTTATTTCATGTTTCTTTTGTCTAGTATTTCTTTCGATACCTGTTTTATAGTTCTTTTCTTACCGTTTTATCCATTTCTTCCTTTCTCTGTGTATTTTAATCTCATCTACTCCTATATAGTTCACCATGAAACATAACTTTTCACAATCACAAACCAGAGTTTTCTGCTTCTCAAGTTCATTTTTTATTATCGTTTAATTGAAAACTTATGATTTCCTCTCAAAATAATAATTTTCTTCTCAAATTATAATAATTGATACCCGCACTAACTAGCAAGATGAGTAAAAAAGGCTCAGGTCCTTCAATTTTCAAGTTTTAAAAAGTGGCTGTAACGATTTCAGAATTAATTCAAATAATTCAAACCATAAGTAAAAATTAGTGCTGTCTTGGAAGTACATTCCGGGATGAATGAGACCTATCCAGGAGTGTTGGGGGCGTTGTTAAGAACAAACCCTACATAAAATGTAACAGCAAAAATGGGTTTGGCCCAAGAGGATGGTCAAATTTGGTTGAAACAGGTTTTTTGAACATACAAGCCATCTTGAAAAACAAAGTTTCAAATAAAAGTTGTAGAGATTTTAAAAACCTACAATTGCGATTATTTTTGCCGATTTGTTATTGCAGAAAGGCCAAAAAATCTGCAAAATCGGCTATTTTTTGTATATCAATTATTTTTTGCAAAATTAACTTCTGTTGCACCATTTTGCTTCTAAAGGAAAGCCCTCGTCATTCTGAACAAAATGATATTATATAATAGTAAATCAGATAATTTGTTGCTGAGATATTGCTATTTATTTGTCCCAAGAAGTAAAATGTTGATTGCAATCTCTTCGCGAAGACCAAAATTTTCATATCGTATTAGGGGCACATAAAAAACAATATTTTTAACACCTTAAATATTGTTTTAAAATATGAGATGTTTTTTTTCTTAAAAAAATAGAGTTGGAGCATCCCCCTTATATATTTGACATTTATTTTTTGAAAATTCGAATAGCTGAGTTCAAGATGAAGATTTTGTAAAAAATAAATTTTTTGGATCAATAGGAGCCGAGTTAGGATTTTTTTTTCAAAAAATCGCAGTCTTTTCATTTATAACAATTAAGAAACAAATCCGACGGCGTTTAATACTAAGAGAGTTATATGTTTTCAAAATCCGTGACCAGATTTCACAAAGTATGCTTAGAGAACAGATATACATGGAAAAGTGAAGGGATAAGTGCATAAAAGGATAAAAGAACGGCTTGGAATTCCCAGTGTCATAGTCTCTGACATAATTGATAGCTTTATAATTTTTGACTGATATACAGTAAGAGGCACGAGATCAGTCGAGGGTCTTCGTTCTGAAGGGATAAGTGCATAAAAGAATAAAAGAACGGCTTGGAATTCCCAGCCGTATAGTTATGCCTGGCCTTGATAAGTGTCATAGTCTCCGACATGATTGATAGTTTTATAATTTTTGACTGATATAAAGTAAGAGGCACGAAATCAGTCGAGGGTCTTCGTTCTGGACGCGAAGTAAAAATAGACAAAAATGCGAAGATTCCGCTGAAAACAAGGGAATTCCTAAAGGACGAAAAAAAGAAAATTCAGGTGATAGATCTTCGAAAAACGACTAGAGTTAAAAGGTTATTTACCGAAGCAAGCCGACGAAAACGCCGACCTTTTAATTGTTAAAACTACTCTAAAAATATCGAGATACGGAAAAAATATTTTTATACTTGGTAACGATACCGATTTATTAGTAATGTTGCACCAATTAGCAGAGGACACATTTGATATAATACTTCACAAACTAACACCTGAAAAAAACCAAATAAGTATTTCAATCGCGGATTAAGAAAAATAATCGCGTTTATACATTTTTACTGGCTACGATACACCAGCATTTTTGGCCACGGTAAAAATGCTATTTTATAAAGGATCAATGAAGATACGTTAATCCATCTCACGAGTAACTTTTATAAGTCATCACCTAATGGTGTAACATTACATAATAACGGTGAAAAAATTATAAAACTATTATATATGACAAGCGTTGATAAGATTCTAAAAAAAATCGTAAGTTTACGCTGAATTACCTAATCTTTGAAAATAAAAAAGTTTGAATAATTATTTACTATGTATAGTAGATTAAAACTGCAATTAAACTTATTCACAGATTTCAAATTTTAAAAGTACTTCAAATAAATCATCAAATATAGCTTAATCGTAAGACCTAATTGCACCAATATTCATAATTTTTCGAGCTACCCCAGATTTAAAAAAAACATAGTCCATTCATTGCTGAAATACGACGAATTTTTCCGACCGCCGCTGATTTGAAGCTGCGAATTCAGTTTTTTTTTGAGCGCGCGAGAGCTCGGTGGCCAGTCACTTTTCGGACGACCTACTTTACATATGATTTTTAATAACCAAAAGCCACACTTTGTAAAATCTTATCATGGATTTTAAAAATATAACTCTGTTGTGTATGTTCCTTAATTGTTATAAACAGCAGAACTGCGATTTAAAAAAAAATCCTAACTCGTTTCGTATTAGTCCAAACAAGTTTTTCTATTTTTCAACATCTTCGTCTTCAGCTATTCAAATTTTCAAACTAGAATGTCTAGCATGTAACGGGGAGGCTTCAGCTCTATTTCTTTACTTAAAAAAAAAACACCCCCTCTTTAAAATCATATTTAAGGGCTTAGAAATTAATTTTTTTATTAGCCTCTAATAACTTATGAAAATTACGCCTTCACAAAGAGATTGAGTCTTTGTAGATTTCAAAATGTTCGCCCAAAAAAACTTTAGTAATATCGCATCAAATTATCTAATTTACTATCATAAAATATTATTTTATTCAAAATGACGAGAACTTCCCTTTAAAAGCGAAAAAGTGCAAAAAAGCTTAATTCTGCAATAAATAATCGATATGCAAAAAATGGCTGATTTTGGAGGTTCTTTAGCTTTCTTACAATAACAAATTGAAAAAAATTTTCGCACAAAAGCTCAAATCATAGGTTTTTAAAATCTCTTCAAACCTTTATTTGAAACTTTTTTTTCCAAAATGTGTTCCTTAGCTTGTAAATTCAAAAAACCTATTTCGACCAACTTTGACTTTTCCCTCTTGGCCCCAACTTATTTTTTCTGTTAGATTTTATATGCGGTTTATTCTTACATGGTCCACACTCCTGGATAGGTTTCATCCATCTCGTCACTATATTTAGCTTGAACTTAAAAAGAAAAAAGTAAAAGGAAATCATGCATGTTCATAAAACAATGCTTCTTTGCTGTTTTCAGAGTGAAAAGCTGCAAGAACATTTGTACGATTTAGAATGGTATACCTGGAATGGTGAGAATCGTAAAACATTTACAATATTGTTTATTAATTCATCCAGAATATTATCAGTTGGTTTTATGTCCTTAAGAATTAATCACGATTTTTTAAAACGGGTAAAAATTAATTCTACAAAATTTGTTAATCCAATATGGTCTTATCAGTACATTTATGATAAAACAATAATTCTCTCCATGAACTGCAATTCTTAATAGGGTAAATTAAAGATATTTCTTAGGAATCTTTTCTTTGGTATAAAAACTCTTTCTGAATCTTTTGAATTTTCCCACAGCATAATACCATACCTTCTTCGTGACTGTACATATAAGCATGATATGCCGAGAGAGAGATGCCGAATCCAATTCCTTAGTTATTAGCCTCAAATCAAAGCAGTATTTGGACATATTTATTGCACCTGATGTGAACCCCAGTCCACTCTTCCATCCATTTCAACCTCAAGAAAGTCAGTTGATTCTTGCGTTTTTACTTCCATTAGTCCAAACTGTACAAGTATTTCTTCAGTGGTTCTTTATCTAAGGTTTATTATTTGAGTTTTATTGACATTTAGTAAAAAATTATTCATCTCAAACCAGTCTCTCAGCCGCTCCACAGCCTGAGCTACCCGACTTGCACATTCTTGCTCACTGCTTTCACTACACATGAAACTTCTGTCGTCGGCATCACAGACATTTGTAACATCATTAGTGTAGATGATATAAAGTGAGAACCTAAAACCGAGCCCTCAGATACACCTTTTTTAATTTCTTTGCAGCTTGACTTCCATTGCCTTCCATCACTAGTCGACTACAACTGTCTACGCTTAGACATATAGGACTCTAAAAGCTTAAGTGCAACTCATCTGGCTCTATAAGTCTCTAGTTTTCTAGGCAGCATGGAATGATCCATACTGTCAAATGCCTTTGACGTCTAGAGAGATT
Organism: Diaprepes abbreviatus; assembly: GCA_034092305.1. Classification (NCBI taxonomy): domain Eukaryota; kingdom Metazoa; phylum Arthropoda; class Insecta; order Coleoptera; family Curculionidae; genus Diaprepes; species Diaprepes abbreviatus. The sequence continues at coordinate 1,531,014 of JASJET010000026.1, forward strand.
GCCATGGTAGCGTTTCGATCATTCATTGATGTTATGGTATTCTGCGGAGCTTGATATATAGCGCTAACTGTGGATTTGCCCTTTCTGAAACTGTTTTATTTTTCAGATAATATTTGCTGCTTTTCAAAAAAAAAATTCAGGTCATTTTATTTAATTTTTTCAAAGATTTTATTTATATTTGAAAGCAGTGATATTGGTCTATAGTTTTTCAGTTCATTGAGATTATTCTTTTTAAATATAGGTTTTACCAAGGCAATTTTTATAAAGTGATGGATAGGTGCCTTCTTGAATGGATAGATTTATGACACGGGCCAACGGCACAGCCAGCTAACTAGAAGACTGCTTTAAAATCAAAATGGGGATGTCATCATGACCTGTTGATTCTTTATTCCTAAGTTATTTGATTATACTCTCAACAGTACGGGTTTTCTAAGAGTTCACGGACCACCGGAATGGCGATACACCGGAAAGCCACACACGTGGCCTATGCTATTTTTTTAATTAATTAACGAAAATCGACCTAACCTGACCCAGTTTTCCCCTTAAAACAATGGGCTAAAGGGTTATTTCTATTGTTTTAATTAATTAACCTAATTAATTACGGAATATTAATTAAATAATCATAAAAAATCTCGTTAAAAAAACGAGGATCTGCCAACATCGCCACCGGCGGACTTGCGGGGCTACGTCATACACGCTATCGATCGCCAGGTGCATCACCACCTGCCGTCCTTTACCGAGGCGAAGGGTTCTATTGTATTCTCGGACCTTATTGTACCTGCTTTTGACCGCCCGACAGATGCCAACCTTTTTGAATTAGGTCACAAGTATTGTTAGAATTTTAGAAGAGATAAAGTATTTGTATATGGCTTTGGGTTCTATATGTTCCTTTATTGAATTCTTTTTGTTCTGATTTAATTTTATCTTATTTAATGTATTATTTCGAATATTGTGGATATTAAGTTTAGAATTTAACAACTACAATTAAAGTTAAAATAGCTTTATTCATATTAGCCAGACCCTGCATTTAAAATAGTCTTTTCGGATGGACTAACTCTTGCCTTGGCTACCGCCGCTCGACGAGTTTTTAGAAATTTAAAAGGGATAAAGTGTGCCTCTTATGGCCGCTTTTATATTTGGGTTCTATTGTCGTTTTAAGTGATAATGAACGTTTTAACCAAAATATATCTATCTATCTATATATATATATATATATATATATATATATATATATATATATATATATATATATATATATATATATATATATATATATATATATATATATATATATATATTTATCTATTATTTTATATCCGTTTTAAATGATCGTTTGAAATCATTTCTACGAAATCAGAATCACGGATGTATCTTTACCTGGACTCGACCGTGCCTGTATATTATCGCTCCTCGTTAGGTAACAATGAGTTTTTAGAATTTGAAAAGAGGTAAAGTATGTGAATAGGATTAATGGCTTACATTAATAAGATTAATGATACATTTTTGCTGTATCAATTTTTTTACCTGATTTCAAGTAATATTTCGAGTATTGTGGATTCAAGGAGATTAAGTTTAGAGTTGAACAACTACACTTAATGTTAAAATAGCTTTACTCACATAACTTAGACTTTGCATTTACTTGATCTGTATTAGTTAAGTAATCATAAGAAAGGAAGAAAACGGGAATCTGACAACATCGTTTTTGGGTGGACTTTTTAGACCACGTCATACATATTTGCAATGGATCGCCAGAGATACGTTTTTTATCAGGTGTAAAGAATGCCTAGAATTTTAATAAACATAAAGCACTAATGGGACGTGGTTACATTATCAGAAATAATAGGTGATCGCATATAAATTATATCATTGATATCTAAATCACTACTTTTGTTGAGATTTCTGCTCTAGGTGTTGATATCACCGATCTATATACCCTCTCCAATGACGCCTTTTCGTTGTTTCTATTTCTTCTACTTTAAATTAATATTTCAAGTATTGAAGGAAGAGTGAACAAAACAGATTAAGTTTACAGTTTAATGGATTCTATAAAAACTTTGTATATATACATCTGTTTGAATGGTATTAATGTTGGGTGTTTTCCAATGCTTTGTATCTCATTTTATGTGACTTTTCGAACAATACGGGTTTTGTAAGTCAAAATAGAGTAATTTTTAGAACCATTTCGAATGATTTTTTGCAATCATCTCTACCAAATCGGGTTCTTGGATATATCTTTTTCTAGAAACACATCAATTATTTCTAAAGGGGCGAGGCTTCGCGCATAAATACGAAAAAAATTGGGTTAAGCTTCATCACTTTTACCCACTCGCTTTCTTAGATATTAGCAGAAAAAAAATCGTTTCTATTTTTGTACAGTGTAGAGGAATATACTTAAAATGTGAGTAAACTTTTATCCAAATATTTAAACTTATAAAAAACCTCTGTATCGGGATATGTATGCCTATATGTATGTATATATTCACATGAATATATGTGTGTACGTTTGTATGAATGCAAGTATGCCGATGGATATGTATATGTATGAATATATGTGTAGACATGCATGTATACTTATGTATGTGTATGTATGTGTGAGTATATGGGTGTATACATGCGTTTATGTAGCTATGTGTATGAATGTATGTGTGAGTATATGCGTGTACACATGTGTCTGTGTGTGTGTATATGTATATGAATATGTATGTGAACGGATATATGCACGTATAATGTATATATGTATATGAATGAGCATATGAGCGTAAATGTATGGATATATGTGTATGTATATATGTATATGAGTGGGCATATGAACGTATATACATGGATGTGAGTATATGGGTGCATGTGTGTTAACGAACTTCAATTTTTTAAATGCTATAGCTCATTTCTGTTATGATTTTTTGCATTTCGTTTCAGAGAACCATTCTTAGAATGCTTCTTGTATACCACAGCACTATTTAATTTTATATTGAATTGTATATACTTTCATAATTAGGGTGTGATGGAAGATGAACCAAATCTTCTCATCCATAATGAAGTATGTATGCAAATAAAACTACATCTTGTTTATTATTATATCCATTTATGTTAATTAATAGATATTACTGTTCACTGAATGCTTTTTTTAATACCATTCCTCTTTTTAATGCATAAAACCAAGTTGAACATGTTTACAGTGTATCTGATTCTAGTTATAAACTCAACTCAGATCGAGTATTCTCCCTGATTTTCAGTTATAACAGTTCCAACTACGATTCTGGGGAGGATGATACATCCTTCAAAGCCGAGGTCAAAGTCATAAATATAGTGGCAAAATATTGCAACTGGAGTGCTAATTAAACCATTGAGACCTACTTATAATGGAAGATGACGATGTTATCCTTATGAACGATATCAATGCCAGTAACATTTACTGATTGAGATCCGATGACTCGATATTTTTAAGGAATGCGAGGTTCTATTAGAATTTTTTAAATAAATTCATTTCGGTGGAAATAAGCTTTGATATAATATCGGCGGTATATATTTTTGTTCGAATTAGTCCTTTCATTTCGGTTAAAATCTCTTCTATGTGCATTAGTAAGTACTAAAATATCCTTATAGTTTTTTAAATAACTGCTGGAATAATGATCAAAACATGCCTTTGTTAGCAGATCCAATAAACCATCAGTTTAGGTACAACACACATTTCCAACTCCAAGAATGATATTCTTCAATTTAATTTGACATATCACCTAGAATTATAGTTTCTAAGTCCGATAATATTTTTTTTGATTGATCCAAAAACTACAATTTGATTTTACAGCTAACTATCTTAACACTTTACAAGTCTGTTTTACTGATCACATGTTATTTGTGGTCCTATATATTCATAGAAACATGATAGTAACGTAACTTATATATTAACTAGAATTTGTAAGATTTAACTATTACATAGGCTTTATGCGATTTTATAATGAATATTAATACCATAACCCCCACTCACTCAAATGATTGGGAGATATTTATCAATCGAGAGTATTGAAGGGATTTTTATGTTATGTGAGTATATTTGTCTCTTGAGTGTAGCTAAAAAGACTAGTTTTGTTCAAGTACTACACCTGTTGGTATAGGTCAATAAGGGTTTTCCTGTATCAAATGAAATAAAGTTGAAAAACATATTTTGATGTGTGCATTTAACAAGAATCACTAACAAAAGTTTTTAAAATCTACATAGATTTCCTCTATTAAACCATAGACTTCAATGTCCCCGTTTTCGTCACCACCTCTCCAATCCTTGTCTTTCTAAAATTCTTTGCAATACTTTTTATCCTATTTTTTATTCTAGCCATATTAAGATATTTATTAGTATACAGGAAAATTAGAACCTCATTCATCTAAATTTTAAAAACTTTTGTTAGTGATTCTTGTTAAATGCACACATCAAAATATGTTTTTCAACTTTATTTCATTTGATACAGGAAAAACCTTATTGACCTATACCAACAGGTGTAGTACTAGAACAAAACTAGTCTTTTTAGCTACACTCAAGAGACAAATATACTCACATAACATAAAAATCCCTTCAGTACTCTCGATTGATAAATATCTCCCAATCATTTGAGTGAGTGGGGGTTATGGTATTAATATTCATTATAATATCGCATAAAGCCTATGTAATATTTAAATCTTACAAATTCTAGTTAATATATAAGTTACGTTACTATCATGTTTCTATGAATATACAGCGGATTTCAATCAGTAAATGTTACTGGCATTGACATCGTTCATAAAGATAACATCGTCATCTTCCATTATAAGTAGGTCTCAATGGTTTAATTAGCACTCCAGTTGCGATATTTTGCCACTATATTTATGACTTTGACCTCGGCTTTGAAGGATGTATCATCCTCCCCAGAATCGTAGTTGGAACTGTTATAACTGAAAATCAGGGAGAATACTCGATCTGAGTTGAGTTTATAACGAGAATCAGATACACTGTAAACATGTTCAACTTGGTTTTATGCATTAAAAAGAGGAATGGTATTAAAAAAAAGCATTCAGTGAACAGTAATATCTATTAATTAACATAAATGGATATAATAATAAACAAGATGTAGTTTTATTTGCATACATACTTCATTATGGATGAGAAGATTTGGTTCATCTTCCATCACACCCTAATTATGAAAGTATATACAATTCAATATAAAATTAAATAGTGCTGTGGTATACAAGAAGCATTCTAAGAATGGTTCTCTGAAACGAAATGCAAAAAATCATAACAGAAATGAGCTATAGCATTTAAAAAATTGAAGTTCGTTAACCATGTACGTTCATATGCCCACTCATATACATATATACATACACATATATCCATACATTTACGCTCATATGCTCATTCATATACATATATACATTATACGTGCATATATCCGTTCACATACATATTCATATACATATATACACACACACACACACACACACACACACACACACACACACACACACACACACACACACACACACACACACACACACACACACACATACACAGACACATGTGTACACGCATATACTCATACATGCATTCATACACATACCTACATAAACGCATGTATACACCCATATACTCACACATACATACACATACATAAGTATACATGCATGTCTACACATATATTCATACATATACATATCCATCGGCATACTTACATTCATACAAACGTACACACATATATTCATATGAATATATACATACATATAGGCATACATATTCCGATACAGAGATTTTTTATAAGTTTAAATATTTGTATAAAAGTATACTAACATTTTAAGTATATTCCTCTACACTGTACAAAAATAGAAACGATTTTTTTTTCTGCTAATATCTAAGAAAGCGAGTGGGTAAAAGTGATGAGGCTTAACCCAATTTTTTTTCGTATTTATGCGCGAAGCCTCGCCCCTTTAGAAATAATTGATGTGTTTCTAGAAAAAGATATATCCAAGAACCCGATTTGGTAGAGATGATTGCAAAAGATCATTCGAAATGGTTCTAAAAATTACTCTATTTTGACTTACAAAATCCGTATTGTTCGAAAAGTCACATAAAATGAGATACAAAGCATTGGAAAACACCTAACATTAATACCATTCAAATAGATGTATATATACAAAGATTTTATAGAATCCATTAAACTGTAAACTTAATCTGTTTTGTTCACTCTTCCCTCAATACTTGAAATATTAATTTAAAGTAGAAGAAATAGAAACAACGAAGGGTATATAGATCGGTGGTATCAACACCTAGAGCAGAAATCTCAACAAAAGTAGTGATTTAGATATCAATGATATAATTTATATACGTTCACTTATTATTTCTGATAATGTAATCACATCCCATTATTGCTTTATGTCTATTAAAATTCTAGCCATTCTTTACACCTGATAAAAAACGTATCTCTGGCGATCCATAGCAAATATGTATGACGTGGTCTAAAAAGTCCACCCAAAAACCATGTTGTCAGATTCCCATTTTCTTCCTTTCTTATGATTACTTAACTAATACAGATCAAATAAATGCAAAGTCTAAGTTATGTGAGTAAAGCTATTTTAACATTAAGTGTAGTTGTTCAACTCTAAACTTAATCTCCTTGAATCCACAATACTCGAAATATTACTTGAAATCAGGTAAAAAAATTGATACAGCAAAAATGTATCATTAATCCTATTAATGTAAGCCATTAATCCTATTCACATACTTTACCTCTTTTCAAATTCTAACAACTCATTGTTACCTAACGAGGAGCGATAATATACAGGCATGGTTGAGTCCAGGTAAAGATACATCCGTGATTCTGATTTCGTAGAAATGATTTCAAACGATCATTTAAAACGGGTGTAAAATAATAGGTAAATATATATATATTATATATATATATATATATATATATATATATATATATATATATATATATATATATATTGGTTAAAACGTTCATTATCACTTAAAACGACAATAGAACACAAATATAAAAGCGGCCAGAAGCGGCGGTAGCCAAGGCAAGAGTGAGTCCATCCGGAAATTCGAATACAAAAGACTATTTTAAATGCAGGGTTTGGCTAATATGAATAAAGCTATTTTAACTTTAATTGTAGTTGTTAAATTCTAAACTTAATATCCACAATATTCGAAATAATACATTAAATAAGATAAAATTAAATCAGAACAAAAAGAATTCAATAAAGGGACATATAGAACCCAAAGCCATATACAAATACTTTAACTCTTCTAAAATTCTAACAATACTTGTGACCTAATTCAAAAAGGTTGGCATCTGTCGGGCGGTCAAAAGCAGGTACAATAAGGTCCGAGAATACAATAGAACCCTTCGCCTCGGTAAAGGACGGCAGGTGATGATGCACCTGGCGATCGATAGCGTGTATGACGTAGCCCCGCAAGTCCGCCGGTGGCAATGTTGGCAGATCCTCGTTTTTTTAACGAGATTTTTTATGATTATTTAATTAATATACCGTAATTAATTAGGTTAATTAATTAAAACAATAGAAATAACCCTTTAGCCCATTGTTTTAAGGGGAAAACTGGGTCAGGTTAGGTCGATTTTCGTTAATTAATTAAAAAAATAGCATAGGCCACGTGTGTGGCTTTCCGGTGTATTGCCAATCCGGCGGCCTCTGAACCCGCTCATTGCTTCTACTTGAGGCCATCCGGAAATTCGAATACAAAAGACTATTTTAAACGCAAGGTATGGGTAATATAAATAAAGTTATTTTAACTTTAATTGTAGTTATTAAATTCTAAACTTAATATCCACAATATTTGAAATAATACTTTAAACGAGATAAAACAAAATCAGAACAAAAAGAATTCAATAAAGAAACATATAGAACCCAAAGTCATATACAAATACTTTATCTCTTTTAAAATTCTAACAATACTTGTGACCTAATACAAAAAGATAGGCATCGGTCGGGCAGTCAAAAGCAGGTACAATAAGGTCCAAGAATACAATAGAACCCTTCGCCTCGGTAAAGGACTGCAGGTGGTCATGCACCTGGCGATCGATAGCGTGTATGACGTAGCCCCGCAAGTCCGCCGGTGGCTATGTTGCCAGATACTCGTTTTTTTAATGAGATTTTTTATGATTATTTAATTAATATAGAGTAATTAATTAGGTTAATTAATTAAAACAATAGAAATAACCCTTTAGACCATTATTTTAAGGGGAAAACTGGGTCAGGTTAGGTCGATTTTCGTTAATTAATTTAAAAAATAGCATAGGCCACGTGTGTGGCTTTCCGGTGTATCGCCATTCCGGTGGTCCGTGAACTCTTAGAAAACATCTACTCTCAAACTTACATAACTTGTTGGATTGAAGAAAACACTGTTAGAGCATCTCTTTATCCTGCTAATCGTCTCTCTTTCCTGGTCGCCATCAGGGCAGACATTCAGGAAGAATTCATTTACATTAATGACCTTTTATTTGATTTTCTGTTAATGAAATTTTCGATTAAAGACCATGTAGTTTTCGCTTTATTTTCAGATGCATTGATAAACTTAAAGTTTGTAATTTTTTTGCACTTTTAAATACTTCTTTAGAGAGAATTCTTCTTTGGAATTATTGTCTGATGTTTGGCCTACGATTGTACGAGGCATTTTCAGGTATTTTTACTCCACAAGATTAGAACATTGAATGACCATCGAGGAGCAACAGCTAGATATTTCGACTCGACTGGTGCTCAGCGAACAGTGATCTAGCATTATAATCGATTTCCACGTGTGATGTAGACTGTAACCTGTATCTCTATTAATATTATTTGGATATTTACAAATTTCGATTGATTCTCTAATTTTACGTTTAAATAAACCAGATACTGATGCTAGCACCTTAGTTTCTTTTACATTAAATGTGTGACATGTGCAATGCTGATGTTCAGTTATTGTAGATTGTACAATTTATTCATTTTTTTATATATTTTTCATGTTCCTTAAGTCTAGTAGACACGGACCGTCCTCTTTCACCCACATCTTTACCACAAAAACAAGGCAAAGGTATTGCGTCCTTTCGTGGTTTTAAACATTATCCAATTTTCTTACATGTGTTGAAATTTGTCCGAATGTTCGATTTTCGGAGCAATTTGGCAATCTTGTCGGTGGTTCCGTGTATGTAAGGCAAGACAAGACTGTTTATAGGTGTATATTTATGACGTTTTGTTGAGTAGTTGGATTTTTATATCTATTAATAGAACGTGTAATATCTTCAGTGCAATATCCGTAGCCTCTCAGAGCATTAGTCAGCTTTTCTGTGTCTGATATCAGTGATTAGTCATCACATATTGAAGTAGTTCTAAGTACCAAAGAGTTAATGACTGATTGTTTTCGAGAAAGATGATGCTGTAACGTTGCATTGAGATATCTATTTATATGTGTTGGTTTTCTGAACACAGAATGTCCTAATTTGCCATTATTTTTCCTTTGAACTAGTTTATCGAGAAAGGGAAGGGCACTTCTTTATTCAGTCAGTGAATTTTATGCTAGAGTGTTGTTGGTTTAGATAATGCAGGCGTTTTCTTCGATAACTTCCATGAGGATGTTCGCTACCACGGGTGACAGAGGAGATCCCATGGCCGTTCCCGAAGTCTGCTGATAGCAAGTTTCTTGAAAAGTAAAATAAGTGGAAATCAGACAAGCTTTAACTAATTCTAGTAGGCTGGAGTTCATGTTGTTATTTCGTAATATGTCTATTGCGCTGACGATTGGACGTAGAGGTACATTTTCTTTATGTATTTTAGCCAGTCAGTCTATAGAGGCGTGGAATCTTGGACCTGCTTGGTTTAACGGCTTTCTTTTCGTCTGGAGTGAGGCTGATGGCGTTAATTAGCGATGTTGCTTCTTGATAGCCATTCAGTGTTCTAATCTCGTGGAGTAAAGATCCCCGAAGATGCCTCTTGCAATCATAGGCTTGTCTGGTCCGCGATCACTTGCTGAAATAACCAGCTTTTTTTTTAAAGAGTTTCTGATGCCCTGTGTTATCCTGACTGTAGTGCCAGCAACCTGGAACTCGAAAATATTCTCTCTGTTTTATATGTGTTTATTTTCCTTTCAATGCCTTGCTCGGCATCAATGGTTATTCCTATTTCATAATGGCCGGGAAGTGTTGTTTCTAAGATTTCTGCATCATGAAAATTTAAAGAGTTACAAAGAAATGATCAATACATGATTTTTTAATTTGATTAGATCTAGTAATACCATAGTAATACCATCTTAAAACTTTTTAACTTTTACGAGGCTTTGTTTATTTTTTTACTGTTTATAATTTTAGTTTTGCATCACATCACTGGATGTAACAACTTGCCGCTGAGTCTTAAATCTATTGGTTCGAGCTGCTCATGCTCTACTCGTGCTCTGGCCAAATATTAATAAAGGAGCCTAGGTTCATTTGATATTTGACTGCAGCGAAAGTGGACCACCAGGAGCCTGATAGAACGCAAATTCTCTAATTAATAGTATACTTGGTGGACTGAGTTACAATAGATCTACACACTCAATTTTTAAGCTAACTTTAGTTTACTACAATTGTACTGATGGGTTCATAAGTTGTCTTCAGCCAAACATCTGAAGTGCAATCATGCCTTGGCATAATTATAATTTACCATTCATTAATATATATTTGTATTTTTTTTAGACAATTAGATTATTTTATACCTTCGGCAGTGTCATGACTTCGATGTCATCTTAAAAATACGAAACACTTTGGATAAATATATGTCCTCAAATTTTATTGCACCAGCCAAGCTGTCTAAAATTGCTTACTATATACTATATCACTTTTCGAATCTTTGTATCGAATACCATTTGAATATAGATATTTTTAAATTAAATTGTTATTTAATTTTTGTCATAATTCAAATTTATCGATTAACCTTAGTCAACAATTTAAATAAAAAATTTGGTACTATTCTACTGGATTAATCTTACTTTTATAAATAATCGCTTCAATAAATACGTAAAACCAGCAATTTTCTAAAGTCCTCAGGAACAGCTTCGATTTTGATGATATTTTTAATTTGTTTTTTTATTTTATTTCAACAATATTTATGCTATTTATGCAGAAATTTTTTTTTCATCCAATACTTTATTGGAAACTTGAAAAAAAAACATATTTATGTATTGTGTTCATATTGCTATCATAAATAATTTGACATTATATGTCAATGTACCAAAAAAATGTTACAAACAATTACTTACAAGTTTTCTTTACGTAATGATGACATACAATTAATATTCGGAACATAATTAGGAAATCTTTGTTAATTGTGGATAATTCATTATTCTATAAAGGACATTTATAAAAAAATTATAAAATTTGGTTTAGTAAAATTTAATTAAAAATTGTTTACCTATACTGAAACAATAGATCAAAACTATTATGTATAGCAAATTACACATAATACATTAAATATGTAAATTTACTGATTTATTTACGTATGCAGGAAAAAGACAATATAATTTTCATTTATATTTTGCGTATGAAAGACTTTATCTTCTTCAAGTGATGATGGTTATTGCAGTTGCAAACAATACAAGCAAGTGAGCAGTGAAGGTCACTTTTTCTGCAGCCACACGCTGATCCACATCCTGTTTTTCAAGAGCAAAATATGATTTTCAAAACGTTGATAAGTGCTGAGGGTTGCGTCAATTTGATAGTTATCTTTTTGCGAATCTCATTCTTTCGAAGATATTGAAGCATTATTTTTCCAGCTGAACTTGCAAGTAAACTCTTTTAATATGTTGTTTTGCTGCATCCTTTGTCGAAGGTAACGAATTGAGTTATACACTCTTGTTCTTTGAAGCTAATGCAATAAAAAGTTGGTATTGAAGTTCATTCAAGTTTTTGACAGTTTTGGCTCCATATTTTTGTGAGAATACAAATAATACCTTCATTAACAAGTACTTCTTCATTTTGTTCATTAACATTTAAAGTGTCAGCAGCTACACGTACCTTCTGATCATTATTGAAAATTTTAATAAAATTATTTTTTTCTTTATTACAAAAAAAACGAATGTAGTATCCACACCGTACGAGACTAGTAAATGATAGGTAGATCCAATTAAAAACCCGTAATTTCCAATGTGAAGCAGTGACGCAAATAACGATCCCGCGGTGCGAAGCGACTCAGCCAATCCAGGAACGCCTCCAAATCTCTTGATGAAAATGAATAAACGCGGTAAGGATCAAGACGGGTGCAAAATAGTAGGGCGCATTCAAAAATTTGCGGGGGGGGGGGGGAAGCACATACTCTTAGTTACGCCACTGTAGAAGTCCATTCAACTCTATTCTTTCTCGCTTTTAGATCAGTTAAATATTGTTTTAAGACTCTTCCTATTATGAATTATCTTGCTCCGGAAATCTGTTTTCAGTACAAGTGTAACTTTATAATAAACATTGTTAAAACTCTTAAATCGCGTCATTTAATTTCACACTCGCACAAATACACACACACACACACACACATATATATATATATATATATATATATATATATATATATATATATATATATATATATATATATATATTGTATAAATAAGCGCTCAACTCAGCTTTATTTGAGACATATAGAAATGAAATCCGACACAGAAGGATTAAATAAGGAATTTTAATGGTTAATATGCCAGTAAATTTGGTTTAGAATAGGATAAAATTAGATTTAAGGATAGTTTAACATGTATTTTTAATTTGTAGTATATATAAACAGATATAGTCTTAAGAAACAGACAATAAATTCCAAAATTTCTTGACTAGGTAAATTAATTGGGAATTGGAATATTCTTCAAAAATATGACATATTTTTCTCGATAAAACTAAAGTTCATTAAAAAACTATGTTAAAAGTATTGAAATAGTTAGAGGAAGTATTAATATAAAAAAATATATATATTTGAATGAACAAAATGAGTGTGGATACTTTTAAAAAACTAATAAAAAATTGTTACACATCGCCGTTGATCCCAATAAAACAATCACTCATTAGACACAAAAGTGCATGTAGTGGAAAAATTAGTGAAAAATTAAGATAAAAACACAGTGTATAGTGATATACAAATATTTATGTGCGAAATATAAGAAGAATGTTTCAGTTTTAAGAATTACTAATCAAATTATATAGAAATTAAAACTATAATTTATGTAAAACTGCAGAATTTAAGATAGATTTAATTAGTTTATAAGGTAGATTTAAGTTTATTTTAAGCAAATTTGGCACTAATATGTTGAGAAAATTCTGCTAAATTATAGGATAATAATATCAATAGCAACAATAAACATTTTAGAGTTTTTTTCGAACAAAATTTGAGTAAAATTGTCATGAATTTCAATGTGCAAAGTGTTAATTTTTATCAAGTTTAATATATAAATAATATGCCAAAGTGATTTTTACATATATCAAAATGTCGAAAAAACTCTATAGTTTATTTATTGCAAGCTCAATAACGATCAATAGTAACATTTTGGTCAATACATTAATAAAAACATGAAAAATTCCTGTCAAAATTGGTAAAATTTTTTACATAACCTTAAATTTTCAGTTGTTTAAAAAAAGGAAACGGATATTTTTCTACGTCACCAGAAAACAAAAGTAAAATATTTTGTGTTTTTTTAAGAGAGGTTATGTGTTTTGTTGTTGTCTATTAAAAAGAACTTCATAATTTAATTAAAGAAATTAGTTAAAGTTTCCAAGTTTTGTCTTGTAAAGTAATTGTTCAATTCTCCGACAACAACAAATACGATAAATTGTGATAAGAAGAATATAAGAAAAATAAATTGGTATTGAATTAAGAAGAAAATAGTGGAACGAGACTTTGGATAATATTTTGTCAATTCCTTACTTTATAGGAAAAGACAACAAAAGATATTTTTGGAGATTTGTAAGTTTTTCAAAGAAGAAAACTGGAATTGTGTTTTATAATATATTGGGACCAAGTAAAAGAAAACCTAACAAGGTATTTATATTAGATAAGGCAATAGAAAACTTTTAATTTTTGTAGACATTGAAAACTAGCATACAATAATAACCTAACTTTTCTTAAGACAAAAATAATTAAATTAATAAATTATATTTTACTATACTAAGCTGCTAGAACAATAATAATATTTATCATCAACAATATTAGGTGTAAAACTACACTAACTACTTGAATCACAACACAGCACACGATAATTTGTTTAAAATGATATCATTTTTAAGAAATGATGACGCTTTCCATCATAAACTGCACTATAGCTATCCAGTAGACGATTGCAAAACTAAAAATGTTGCCAATTTGTGATACAGGTTGTTAAAAGACAATGCATGGTAGATATAAGTAAATAATAAGCAATATTGATTAGAAATAGTATTAATTGAAAGATAAAAGTATTAGCCATTTAATTTCATCTAATATTTATTAATAATATTGTGCCATTTGTTTATATTGTTAAGTAAAATTTATATTTTGTGTTTTAATGATTCTGTGTATTGATTGTTTGATTGATATATATCAGTCTGATTCGTGTACCTGTTTAAGGGTATCTCGGTGCCATGATCAGATACGATCGCCGCTAAATTTGACATAACATCTGCTCTAGTAACCGTTTCTGAATTTTGAGATGTTTGTGTCCTGTAGCACTCGTGAGTCGTTCCACCAGGAGTTGTCTCTTTTGGATGTGTTTAGTGAAGCCTAAATGCCGATGCTTCTGGGTTAGCTGGCATTAGGTTAAACTGTATGCTATTATCATCGATGAATCCCGGATATTGCCTAAATTTCGCTGCAAAGGATGACGTATGCACAGGGTTAGTTTGGAAATTTTGGAACATCGGACATTGTTCCGGACATTAAAAGGTAGGGCACCGCGCAGGCGGTGCAGGAGAGGACCCACCATAATCGTCCGACCCGGCGAAAAGCCAAGCCGCCTCATCTTTCTTGATGTTTGTCGAGGGCACCTGAGGAAGATGAGCCATGCTCTTAAATTTGGAAAAAAGAAAAACTTTTTTGCCGAAATTTAAAAAGGGGCTATGGGGTTGTGCGTCTGGGAAGCGAGCGTGGATGTTCAAGACGACTTAAGAAAAGAATTAAAAAAAAATTAAATTTTTTATAAGAGTTCAGGTTTTATACTAATTATTTTGTGAAGAAATAATTAGTATAGGGGGGCAAGGGTCAAGTATACTTTGTCGTGGCCAAATGTTTTTTGAGCGTAGCGAATCTACTTTACCGAATAAATTTATTTATTCATCTTGCCTATAAATTGTTTAAACTTGAGTCGAACGCTAGGTTGCACCGCAAGTCGCAAATTTATTTATTTATTGTTAAAATCCGCAATGATTTTCAACACCGAAATTTTAACGCAGAAAAACTATAGGTAATTGGACTTTATCGTAAAATTTTAAAAATGCGCAAGAAAACTTTGAGTAACTGAACTTAGACGCAATTTTATAAATTTTCAAAGTCGAAAAAAGTAAGGGTAACAGATCTGATTTTTAAGAAGAAATTAAGATAAAAACCAGATTTTCACGAAAAACTAATAAAGGGATTTCCGCAAGTAAATTTGTAAAATTTAACTAGCGTAATGTCTCTGGGGGGTAAGGTTTTTCAATCTAATTTCTTACGATTTTCACCGAAAACTTAGAATGTTTTTAACGTTAAATTTCCGCAAAAAATCTTCTTAGTTTTTCTTCTTAATCTTTTGACTGAAACAGAAAATTCTTTTATTTGGTTTGTTGAGTATTGGAAAATCAAGTTAGAATAGTTACGCGATCTTTATGGCGGTGATCCGAGATTGCAACACCAGTTCGCGTATACAATGCAATATCGCCCGTCTTTCGAACTGTAGGGTACCGGGCTCTGGGAAATAAAACCTACCTTAACTAGACACTATTTATTTTTATCCAGAGTACTCCCGATACACCGTATTTAAACCGATTTTTTTGCAATTTGTTAATGATTTTTAAAGTCTTCAGGCCCCTCAGCCTTTGGCAATTACCCGGGTAAAAGCTAGAAGTTCAGCCAGGGGCCTCGGAGGTACTTTATTTTAAATGATTTTAAAAAACTATCACTTTCAGCAATGCAGCCCTCTAAAAGATCGTCGATGTTGTAACCTCACTTGGCTTCTCAGCCATCCTAAAAGCGATGAAAGTTAATGACTTCTAAAGGCAACTGAATTCCGTTTCGTCCGATCTGCTACTCATTTAATACTACTTCAGTTCTGCTACTACTGCCGATTTCTGTATAAAATCTGACGATTATTTTACTTTCCAGAAAGTCACGTCCCAAAATCAAGTGATGTGCCGACAAAGTAACGTGATATTCAAGCGCAAATTTTAACGTTAAATTTTGTCGCCGAATATGCATAATTCTTTTAAAAATACTTTTATTACATTTGGGTGGATAAGAAAAACAATTTACAATTGTTTTTTCCGCTGTTTCGTTTTTCTTTTTTAAAAAAAACGTACATTTTCAACAACATCTATATCCATATGGATAATTTGAATATTGAAAATATTTAATAAAACCACTTGGTAAAAAACAGTTATAATTTATTATTTTTTACCTGGCGCTCAACAAATAAATATTATTTTTTTTTATTAAATTTTAGCAATATTTTAAGACAAAATAATAACAAAGTCTCCTAAATTTTATTAACCGGGCAAATATTTTGTATGGGTGCGCAATACCACCCAAAATCGTCCCAATATATATATATATATATATATATATATATATATATATATATATATATATATATAATGTGGCAGAAAACATAAGTATTAAAAACCAAAAACAAGCAACACAACTCATTAATTTATTTATAATAAAGGAAGTAAATTGGGTCCCTAATGGAATAAAAATGTTTTCCAATCGATCGTAGGTAAGGAAATAATGGGCTTGCTAATATTAATAAATCATTTATTATAATGTAAATCGTTTTTACTACTAAACTATAACAATTAGTTTACCAGTAAAAGTTTTGGTGCGGAGCTAAGGACGAAAGAGGGGAAAACCTTTTGATATTCAAAGTAAGAGATTACAGATACCATCAGCCCGTTTTTACTATTTCGAGTTTTTTTTATCTTGTATTATGTTTTGTTTTAACAATTTTATGACTAAAGCTAACTAACTTGTTTCGTATAATAGGGATGGACAAATTTTAAATTAAATTAATTCTATAAAAATTATGTGTCTTCATTTGGCAAACCGTTTCATCACTGATCTATTTTCGTTTTATCGTAAATATTAATAATTATTGTTTTAGATTAAATGGTTTAATTTGTTTTAAAAATATTTCAAGACTGAAACATGTAAATGCTGAAACATAGCGGTCAATTGGCTTTCGACTTTACTAAAACGGAATATTGAAGTCCTATGTTTTTAGGTAGCAAAAATAGGATATACGATACAAGAGCATACTTCAGGCGGAAATTTTAAGTAACTAAAAAGGACCGAAAATTAAAGAGGTATAACGAGAATTTTACTTTTATAATATATTTTGATAATATGAAATCGGCAGAGTGCAAATTTCTCTCTGCTGCCCTAACCGATTTATATAACTATTCAAAACTGATACCGCTATTACAATTTAAAGCTGGAAAAAAAATAATTTAAAATAAGTTGACAATTGCTGTCTTTGGAAAGTACAGATATTCTAATTGAATTATAAAAAGTTTATTGTAAATTTCGATCATAAAATTTCTATCACAAGCTAATATCACCATTACTCAGAATATAACCCCGATTAATATTCGCAAAATAACTTTTTAACTTTACTTCTTACTTTTAGATTATTTGAACTTATACAAAAAGCATTTGAAAACTAAAGCGTTTAAATAATGCCAAACAAACAAGAAGATCTTTCTATAGGTAAAATTTTTTATTTTTTAATTTATACATAGAAGGAAGATACCTGAAGTGTCCTGTTTCGATTTAAATGAAACTTTAATATATTGTAGAGGGTACAAAAATAATAGACTTGTTTTTTTTTATCTGCAGAGATTCATTATAACGGAGTGAAAATCTCCCCTAGAGTACATCCCTCAAAATAGTATTTTTGAAATATCCCAGACTCTAAGTGAGATATTTTTACAAAATGAAGTTACTTGTTATTCGAAATGATGTTAAACTATGAGATTTACACCTCCAAGGATTTCATTTCTTATTTTTTATTAGGGTAAACTATATATTTAAGCACGTAATTTAGTCCTAAAAGTTACGAAATTTAATGGAATTGTTTAAAAATATTTTTTTCACAAATATCATAAGTAACTTAAGTTGACGGGTTTCGGAGTTTCTAAAAATAAACCAGTAAAAGAAGGTAAGCCACCCTCAAATACGTTTTTTTTAATTTCAATTTCTAATTGAAATGTCTTTACAAAACAAAATGGAAATTACTTGTGATTTGAAAAGATGTTGAATTATGGTATTTTCACCGTCAAAGAGATCATCCTTTATTTCTTATAACGCTAAATCGTCTATTAGCTCATATAATTTAATTCTTAAAATTACGAAATTTAATGAAAGTATTATAATTAACTGAAGTTTTGGGGTTTCAAGTAGTAAAAGAGGGTGAGTCACCTCCAAATACAGTTTTTGCAAATCTCAAATTCTAATTGAGATATCTTTAAAAAACGAACTGGAAATTACTTGTTAGTTGTAGTGAGGTTATACTATGTTGTTTTCACTCCATAGATTTCAGCCCTAACTTTTTCTGAGGGTTAATCTTGTAATTAATTTACATAATTTAATTCTCGACATTACGAAATTAAACCAAATTGGTTCGTAACTTATTTTTTACAAATACAATAAGTAACTAAATTTGACGTGTTTTGGGGTTTCCGAAAATAAACTAGTAAAAGAGGGTAAGCCACTTCCTAACACGTTTTTTTAATATCTCCAGTTCTAATTAGGGTATCCCTACAAAATAAAATTAAAATTACCTGTTATTCGAAATGATGTTAAACTGTGGTATTTTCACTCCAAAGGGTATTATTTCTACAATTACATAAGAGAAACTTATCTTTCAACCAACTGAAAAAACCTTACACTATAAGGACAAACGTGCTCTGTTCTAACACAGTTAGAGACAAAGCACTATCTTAGATTGCAAGAATACCGAGAAAGGGTGGAAGCCTTTCCTATGGTAGTGCACCGCCATCTGTAGACCGGTTTCGAACTTGTTAGTTCTCGTCAGTACAGAATAGGCCATCGCACTTCAGCATCGGAAAAGTAAATCCTTTCAGCAACTTATATCAGACAAAATATGAAATCTAATACAAGTGGGCCATCTGCAATGTGAGATAGTGCTTTGTCTCTAACTGTGTTAGAACAGAGCACGTTTGTCCTTATAGTATAAGGTTTTTTCAGTTGGTTGAGAGCTAAGTTTCTCTTATATAATTGTATTTTTATACACCCAACTGCAAGTATATTATCCACTGTTGGTTTATATATACAGATCTCTATGAGATTATATATTCAGATTGCGTGGGATGATGGGAGATGGCGCCGCTTGTATTAGATTTCATATTTTGTCTAATATAAGTTGCTTAAAGGATTTACTTTTCCGTTGCTGAAGTGCGCTGGCCTATTCTGTACTGAGAGAACTAACAAGTTCGAAACCGGTCTACAGATGGCGGTGAACTACCATAGGAAAGGCTTCCACCCTTTCTCGGTATTCTTGCAATCTGAGATAGTGCTTTGTCTCTGTGTTAGAACAGAGCACGTTTGTCCTTATAGTATAAGGATTTTTTTCAGTTGGTTGAGAGCTAAGTTTCTCTTATATAATTGTATTTTACACACCCAACTGCAAGTATATTATCCACTGTTGGTATTATTTCTTATTTTTTATAAAAGTAAACCGTCATTTCATACATATATTATTATTCTTAAAATTGTCAAATTTTAATTTAAATGAACGTTACAGAATTAGAAATCACTATTTGCCATGAATTATAATAATTTATAAACATGCTTATCCAATGAAATAAGTTTATATTTTCCTATTAATTAAAAGAAAAAATTTCAGTAAGCTCTGTAACGTTCATATCGACTGAAATTTGGCAATTTTAAGAATAATTATACATGTATGAAATGACATCCTTCGAATGATATCTTTGAGGGTGAAAATACTATAGTTTAACTTCATTTGAAATAATTTTTTTTGTGAAGCTATCTCAATTAGAACTTGAAATAAAAAAAAGTATTTTGGTATGGTTCACCCTCTTTTACTAATCCATTTTTAGAAAACCCGAAACACGACAACTTAAGTAACTTATGGTATTCATGAAAAGAATATTTTTAAACAATTTCATTAAATTCCGTAATTTTTACAATAAAATTATGTGCTCAAATATATGGTTTACCCTAATAAAAAATAAGGAATGATATCCTTGAGGGTGAAAATACCATAGTTTAGTATAATTTCGAATAACAAATAATTTTCATTTTGTTTTGTAGAGTTATCTTAATTAGAACTAGAGATATTAAAAACCAGTATCTGGGAGTGAACCTTTTTTATTAGTTTATTTTTGGGAAGATGTCAACTTGAGTTAGTTATGGTATTCGTGAAAAAAATATTTTCAAAGAATTTTATTAATTTTCGTGATTTTTAGAATTAAATTACATGCGCGAATGCATGGTTTACCCTTATAAAAAATAAAAGATGATATTCTACGGGATGAAGATATCCTATTTCAACATCATTTCAAATAACAAATAATTTCCATTTTGTTTTGTAAACATATCTCAACTAAAACTTGAGATTTAAGAAAAGTATTTTTACTAGTTATTTTTAAAAATCCCGAAACCCGTCAACTTCAATTACTTATGGTATTGACGAAAAAAATATTTTTAAACAATTATATTAAATTTCGTAATTTTTAGAATTAAATTAATTGGGGGTAAAAAATCCTTAGTTTAACATCATTATGAATAACAAGTAATTTTCATTCTGCTTTGTAAAAATATATCACTTAGAACCTGAGATATTTCAAATATACTGTTTTTAGGGGTGAATTTTAGGGGCGGTGTTCGCCCCTTTAAAATAATTCTCCGCAGATAAAAAATACGTGTCACTTACTTTTGTACCCTCTACAACATATTGAAGTTTCATGAAAATCGGAGCCCGATACTTCAGATACCTAACTTGTAAGATGGACATGGCATAGTAATCCCCTGAGATTTTTTCACCGTTCTTAAATAGTGCTTAAATATTATGCCTTGAAAATCCCATAAAAAAATTTCCATAACCTTTCGGCCCAAAAAAATAACTTCGGACGTCCTCCACGGTTTCGACAGCTGGTTCGACTCAGACGTGTAGTAATGGATCCAGGTCTCATTCACAGTCACGTATCTATGTCAAAAATCGACTTGATTACGTTTAATCATTGATAAATATTGCTCAGAATTAATCTCGTGCGAATTTCTTTTCAGCTGTCAACAAGCGCTGCACTCACCTGGCCCATAATTTTTTTATCTACAAATATTGGTGTAAAACTTTTCTGTAGTATCAATTGATACGCCTACACATTCAGCTCTATGATGAACCTTCATTCGTCGATTGTTGTCAACGACACAATATATTTCTGGTGTTGTGACCTCAATACGGCGTTTCTAACGTGTTTAATCTTTAGTTGATTTTTAACCAAGTTTCAACTCGTTTATCCAAAAATAAATAGTTTTTAAAGTCGGTGCAAAACTTCTGTGAACACAGTTTCAACCTGGGGTCATATCCTCGACCTGGAGAATGTAAAGTGAACGGTGAAATATGCGCCAATGAAATGTCAGTCACTAAATGACATATTTGACGATTAGTATTAAAAAAGTTTATTATATTATATAAATATTTTATATTTAAATAATGTTAACTACAACATTTAACTTAATTAGACTGTGTTAAACACTATACTATACTACAATTAAATAAGTATTACGATTATAATTTATTGGGACATATGAATATGAACCCTACAGACCGATGAATTTGGTCCTTCGGCATAAAACTTATTTATGGTACATTTGATCTTCAAGCCTCTACAAATCTCAATAAAATAAAAAAAAAACTATATTAAAGTTGATTGTAAGATCTGCCAGTATCTTTAATGGACGTCTTCTGTCTGGTCTTTAGTTTTGGTCCCTGGAATCAAACAGTTTCTCCATCATTGTTCAAATTTCAGGTTTTCTTTCAAATTTAGGTGTCAAGACAGGACGTCTTGCAGTAAGAGGCTGGATATTTTGTGAATTCATACAATAAATAACTGATCGGATAGTGTCCGTAGTGGATTGGGATGATGGCTTTTAGGCATACTACGTAGAGTTGTAATTTCCGCCATTTCAAGGTTTATCAGTGCTGGCTTTCTGCAATTACTGTATATAGGGGCCATGTATTCCAATTGACGTCAGTATATTACTTTGTATATACGAGTTGCTGTTTTTCTTGATATTCCTTTTTCTTTATTTATTTTTGTTTAATAGTTCTATAGTGTCAATTTAAGATAATTTTGTGGTCTATATGTACACCTAAATATTTGACTGATGGCTTGGTCTATATTCCTTGGTTGTTAAGCGATATAAAATAAATTTAATCCCGGGAAAGTATAAACATCTTAATGGCAATCAATAACCACAACAATAACAATAACAATGATACTATTTTTTTAGACTTTTGTCGATTAATTTGACGTACCAAAACTACTTTTTACCTAAAATGGCGCCAATATATACTACGGACTTTTTCTGTGTGACTACTCAATTCATCTGTCATCCATTTTATTTTTTGAAACCCGCTGGCTTTAGCACGTTCATAACGCAATAGTGCTTTTTCAAGAATACGATTTTCACTGTCAAAAGTATGAAGTGATAGTTCACATTGCCATTTACATCACTTTTCACTTCACGCTTTCGAGGATACGGGCCCTGAGCAGATGTCCACTTTCGCATATAGAAATGTTTAATCACTGATCGAAACGCGTCTTTTTCCATTATTTATAGCAGTGTTGTGATGATCTGCTTCAAATGACTGCCACATACTCCGAAGTATTCAGCTATATAATCGTATGCATTTAAAAATGGTAGTAAACTACATTGTTTAAGCATGCATCTATTCACTAATCCTTGATTTAAATTCATTGTATTAATCAGATCTTAGGATAGGGCAACGAGAAGAAATATTGAAGATATTTACACCAACCCTTTTTTGATTCCCTAGATGAAGATTGTGCGAAAAAGTTTTAAAATAAAGATTTTTAAAATCGCTCACTGGCTTGGCAAAATAAAACATAACACCTTTCTTACAATACTTCGCCAATACTTTCAATACTTATATTAACACAACTTTCTTATTACTACTACTTAATTTTTACTATTCAAAAACCACTATATAACTCTTAACTATATAATTATACGACTAACTTCCAACTAACTAAAACTCTAGTCCTATTTCTATTTATATATTTGTGGAAATTTCTGTATAAATCTAGAACATGAGAGTTGAGATCTATCTGGAAGTATGAGTCACTGACACACTATTCCTTTCGGCATATTATAATAAAGATGACTCATCGCGTCGGAATATTTATATATACGAGTTTGAGTTGTTCGTAACACTGCCCCTTTTCTAATTCTGATCGTTTCGAGCAGCTTCCATATCTCGGTGGTATGGCTTCAACCTGTGTAGATATACTACTTTCATTTTTGTCTTAGAACTTCGTTGAATCCTGTAAACAGTGTCATTGATTCTTTTCAGAACAGCATATCGCCCTACCCAAGATGGCGTTAACTTAGGGCTCCTTTCTCTGTGGATTCCATAATCAAACTTGCTGAAAACCTGCCAAGCTTGCTTTGATGTCATATGACCTGACTAATGCCTTCGGTACCATATATTTACACAGCTTCCTCTTATTCTGGTTGTTTCTTCTTCAATGACCCTGATTGGTTCGTATTCACGGTTCTAGGACGGACTAAATTCTTCGGTGCTAAGCTTAAGAATGTTAAGATTGTTGTTCAAGGAGAATACGTGTTGATGAATCAGGTCCATTCCCAGTATAAACTCATCTATGTCGACAAATAACACAAAATGGAATTTTAGACTTCCAAGTTGAAACTCAACTCACATTTCTCCAACCATATCAGCTGCTTCTCCAGTTACAGTTCTCAACATTACTTTTCTAGACAATGCTACGATTATAAATTTATCAACAAAATTTAACTTTACAGAGAAAATGCAGCACCAGTATCAACAGTTATGATAATAGGAGTAGCATTGACTTTGCCTTTATGTTGAACTCGATCGTTTCTCATCTGAGCTGTACTCTCCGAATAGGAAACTCTTCTCATTCTTCTATTTTGCTACAGTGCTTGTGTTCTTCCATACATGGTCTTCTTGAGATGATGATGCGTTGTTATGCAGTCTTTCTAGTCTATATTTGATGTTAAAATTGTACTGTTGCAATTTTTCCTCGTTTTCTTCTGTGCAGTCTCTGGATGGTGAACTAGAGCTTAAATGCACCTGAGAATTCCATCTCATGTGCCAGTCCGTACACATCTGTAACACTTCTCGTGTATCCGGTTCGTCCATATCTATAGCACTCGATCTGATTTCTGCTATAAGGTAGAATATCACCTATTGTGTTCAGTTCTTCCTGATTTCTTTTGTAACGTAAAGTATCACCTCTTGTGTCTAGTTTCTTAAGAATTTCAGATAACATTGCCTCCACGATTTGGTTCAGTAAGTCCTTGTTTTTTTTTCTATGGTAACAGTTCTTATTTTTGGTCTTGACACATTATAAGCTGTCTCTCTTTCCAAAGTCCTGTCCAACGCTTCACTACAGTAATTAAACTTGCTTATACGAAACATAAGGTGGATTTCTTGATCCCTACTTCCAGCAATAAAAAACTGGATTGTAATTCTTCCGTAACTCCTGGGTAAGCAAGATCAACAAGGCATCGGATATGCGTTTCGTATTCTTACAAACTTTCTCCGTTTATTTAATGTCTTAACTTTAGCTGTGACTGATTTAACTGGCGTCGATGTTGATCTCCAAATCTTCTTTCCAGCGCAGCACTAAGGATTCCATAGTCTTTCTGTTGGGTTATAGGAATAGTTTGCAACAACTCCAGTGCTGGTCCACGGAGTGCGATTACTAATGCTAATCTCTAATTACTCTTTGTAATTCCAGTTATTTGCCGTAGCGGCAGCTTCAAATTGTCGTTTGTACATTATCCAAGATGTCTGACCATCGTAAGTTAGAGGTTTAATGTTTTATCCGGTGGTTATTACTTTATCAGAAGGGCCATGTTTCTTTATTTTATTGAGTTCTATCTGAAGGCTCTTCATTTTAGACTCTATAATCTCTATTTCTTGTCGCACTTCTCGTACGGCATCTCGCATTTCTCCTATATCTTGTCGTACAGTTGAATTTATACTATTTAGTTCATGACGTACTTTTAGTGCTATCTCGTCTACGATTTCTTTCATTTCTTGTCGTATTTCCCCTATTTCTTTCTTAAACTCTTGTGTTTGACCTTGTATAGCTTGATCGACTTTTTGTTGTCCTTGTATAAGGACCTCTTGTATCCATTTTTAAAGTTATTTTTACTGGATTTTATCAATTATCTTGCTAATTATATATCATATGATAATATAAAATTTGTCCTATTTGAAAAATTACAACCCTTTAATTTTGAGACACAGTGCAGTGCAATAAGTTAAACCACCATCAAATTAATTTCAAAAAATATTCTGCGTTGTTTTTTGGATGATAATTTGCTTGGATACCATTCTTCTGATTGAGAAAGTGTGTATTACTTAGTTTTGTATTTTGATATTTTGTATTTGATCCAATGCACAAGTGCCGTTTTTTTTTCTGAAAATTGTCTTTTGACTTTTCTTTCTGTAGCAACTGTTTAGGTTTCATTACTTTTTGCTTAATTTTGTTCGCGAGCATTTTGGACAAGTGTGACAAGGGACAGACATTAGTAGTAGTAGTAGTTGTACAGTAGACGTATAGTATAGTACTCGGCGTATTGGACGTCTCTGGCCTTATCAAAAAGGCTTATCATCGTTTTGCTTTCAAATGTATTAGATCTCACTTCAAAACTATTCCAAAGTATAGTGATAGTGTCCTCGATTCCTGATTCTTGCATTGTGAAGCATGGAATTATCCTGGTGGATACCAAGAAGAAATTAGTGAAGTGATTTCGACTACAAGGTAGGCAATTTTAATATTTGTGTCACGCTATCGTCGCATTTTGTATTTGCATATTATTTATATATTTCCTCATATCCCCAATTCACCTATATAAAGTCTACTAATTACTCTTTTGTCTCAATCCCCTACAGCAACATTAGAGGTTGCGCTATTTTTAAGAGGAAATATTATTCTTACCTCTAATTCTCATGGATTCAATACGTTTAATATCTTAATTGACGCCCATCAACTTTCAGCTTTAAAGAGGTCAAGAGATTATCTATTACAACAAATTACCTAATAATGTTAAGAAACTACCAATAATGTGGTTTAACGAGCAACTAATCTCATTTCCTTCTGACGAGACATTTAATCTCAAGATATACTCGGAAAGGTAGATGCTATTTGAAACTATATAAACATATAAAACCTAATAAAATTTTTGCTTTTTTATTAAAGACTAATTGGGTGTGTTGTGAAACAACTAAAAATTTTTTTAAAAATTCTTTGTATATATTTTAAATTTATGTGTATTTTTATATATATTTAATTTTAGAAAATCTGTTTCCAAAAATGATGTTTTTTTCTGAATATTTATAAATACAAGTCTGCAGTATATGTTACATGGGGCATGATGATTTTATGGTTAACTTCAATAATTATACAAACTTATTATTGCTTTACAATGTTTAACTTAAGTTTTTTCCTTCAATATGGACCAGTATTAATCTTTTCTTGTTTTGTAAGTATTTTGAACAGACGATATTACTAAATACTCGTATGTGTTAAGATTTATAACACAGGATTAAATAGCAATTACGAATAACATTTACACATAAAAATATTATTTTAGAGAATTTTCAATACATGTATTTGAAACAACTAAACGAGTAGTTTTCAAAATTTGAAAATGGTAGATCAAATATGGTCGATATATATTTTACTAGACTGTAAATCTAATTCCTTTGAAATACAAATTGAAGTTAAGGAATTTTTGGAGTTTTTTGATCAAAAACTATGAAGTACTTTTATAGCTTAATATTTATTTTTCGAATTTTCAATGATAAGTCCAAGATAGCGGTTACACATAACAAATCTAAAGTTATTTTTTAAAAATTCAATTTGGTGAATCCAAAATGGCGGACTAAAATTAAATTTTTACGATTTTCTCCAAAATTGATATAAGAGAATTTTCGTTGTTACACGTAACGAATCTGAAAATATTTCAAAAAATTCAGTATGGCAAATCCAATATGGCGAATAAAAAATTAATTTTTTCCGATTTTCTCCGAAATTGGAGTTTTCGGGATCGCAAATAATGAATTTGAAATTATTAATGTATATATATATATATATATATATATATATATATATATAGATATATATATATATATATATATATATATATATATATATATATATATATATATATATAAAGATATATATATATATATATATATATATATATATATATATATATATATATATATATATATATATATATATATATATATATATATTTATATAGTAGATCCAGTATGGCGGATTAAACATACTACATGTTTCGATTTTGTTCATAAGGGGATTTTTAATGTGCTAATTACGAATTTTTTTAAAATTCAATTTGGTAGGTCTACCTACTATGGCGTCCTAAAAATTTTCTCGAAAATTGGTGTAGGCGCGTTTTTAAGGGTGCAAATTACGAATTTAAAATTATTTTTAAAAAATTCAATATTTGGAAACCAATATGGCGCACTATAAATTTTACGTTTTTCCATTTTATTCAACATTGGCACTGGGTGGTTTTTGAGGATGTAAATACAAGATTTAAAATTTAATGTCTCAGATTCAATATCACGGTCTAAAAATGTTACATTCCGAATTTTGTCCAAAATTGGTAGTAGGGAGTTTTGTATGTGTAGATTCAGATTAAATTAAGAGGTTAAAATTATTTTTTTTTTGAAATTAAGTATGACGGGTCTAACATGATGGGTAAAACATCTTACATTTTTCATATTTTTTTTTTATATTTGGAGGATTTCAGGGTCGTAGGTTGAATCGGAAGTCAATTTTTTTTATCTTAACATGACAGATCCAATATGAAAGAGGATTAATAATTTTACATTTTTTTTAATTTTGTCCAAAATTGATATATAAAAATCTAAAAATAAAATTAAAAAAAAAAAAGAACAGATTTTTAAAAAAGCACTAAAAGCGAAAAATAAAGAAAATTGTATTCGGCGTCAAATTATTTTTAAATGAAACAACTATCAACACGAGATATATACAAACTACAGTAAGAAAGCGAATAACATTTTATTAGGTAATAGTTTGGCGGCGACTTCAAAAATTTCAATTTTTATTTATATTGTTATTTTTCACTTTTCAGCTCTTTTTTAGACATCGGTTAAATTTTTTTTATAAAAATTGCATGTCTATGCTTTTTGTTAGGCTACCTAAAAACAGTCAGAAAAGATATTTAGGAATGAGAGAAATAATTAAAGAAACTGCTAATATTAATCCGGATGTGTTATGTTATGTTCTGGAAAATTTCCATGATGGGTTCCGAGAGTACATAAAAAGATGAGAAGGGCATTTAACTTTCATTATTTTTAGGAAATAAAAATTGGCTTATTTTAGCTTATCGGTGCTGTATTTTTTTTTTTTTTTTTTTAGAATCGTAGGATGGGAACATCCTGTTTACATGCTCTTGCTAAAACAAGAGTAATTTGTTCAACTTATTTAACATAAAAATTTTTTCAGGTTATGATGCCATTGGGATTTTCATGGCCTACTTACCAACTATGGTTGCCCCTAATTCAACTTTTTAGAAACTATTTACCATTGAACTCGAATAAAGTAACCTCAAAACAAAGAAGAACAATTTTTTTAGAAACGAGAAGAATGGAATTTGTGTTCTTGTTTGATTTAATCCTACACCTGGGAACTGTTGCATCATTTCTAGTTGTTGCGGTTAGGATTCCAGCGACAGTCTCAATTTTCGCCCTTATAATAGAGTCTCACGTACCACAATTAACGATTCCTTCATATATTGTTTATATAATTTTTTGTATAATTTTAACGGTGGTTCTGGGTTATGCACCATATTATGCCTTAATTATTGAATGTATAATGAAATGTCAGATGTATTCTTTGAATGACTACGTTTTAAATATTTTTACAAATGATAAAAGATTATTAGAAGATGATAATAACAAATACATGAAAGAGCACCTCAAGGAAATCATCAAGTGGCATCAAAAAATTATAAAGTAAATTTTTATTTTCATTGTATAGTTGCAAAATTGTAATATTTCAATATCAAAATCTATGATTTATAAACACTTATTATTTAACACTGTTCTGCATGAAAACCCTCGTCGCCAAACAAATGTGTTGTTTCAATAATTTCTATCTATGTAACCTATTTTTTTAAACACTTACACTTACCTGTAAATTGTCGTATCACATTTAAAAGCTAGGCAACATCAATAATATATTTTGATTGACTGCAAAACCGGAATAAAAGAACTAAAAGAAAACTATTGGGAAAGGTTCACAAAACGGATGGAGAGAGACATGTAGAGCGAGAGAAAAATATGGGAAATGTTAAGAAGAAACAAGCTTGAAGTCAAAGATACTGTGAGAACTAATAAAATCACATTAGAATAGTGGGAAACATACTTTAAAAATCTATACAAGGAAGAGGAGAACATGGAACAGATACAAAACGAATATGAGGAGGAT
Source organism: Diaprepes abbreviatus (assembly GCA_034092305.1). Lineage (NCBI taxonomy): Eukaryota > Metazoa > Arthropoda > Insecta > Coleoptera > Curculionidae > Diaprepes > Diaprepes abbreviatus. The sequence goes on from JASJET010000026.1 coordinate 1,560,971, forward strand.
GATAGCATAGAACTAACAAATGACAAGATAGAAAATACCTTAAAGTCCCTTAAGAATAGAAAAAGCCCTGGACCAGACGAAATCATTAATGAGATGCTTAAATACGGAGGGAAAAACCTATGGAGTGAAAATTAAACCTATTCAAGAATATCATAAAAGAACAAAAAATACCGAATGAATGGAAGAATAATGTAACAATACCCATTTTTAAAAAAGGACAGAAAACACACCCAGAAAGCTATAGAGGAATAACACTGCTTGATAGCATTCTCAAAGCATTCACAAAAACTATACTGGAAGAAATTACCAAAATTATTAGTATACGAGAAGAATAACAAGATTTCAGAAAGAACAGATCCATTATTGAGGCAATATTCATTGTCAAACAAATACCTGAAAAATCCCTAGAATTCAATAAACCTGCGTACATGTGCTTCGTCGATATGACCGAGGCTTTTGATAAAGTACGCTTAAAGGATGTCTAAGAAATAATGAGAACATAATGTTTAAACCATAGTCTAATTAACCTAATATACGATATTAATATCCAGTGCAAAACAAGAATCAGAGTAGGACATATAACAACGGAAAATATATATGTAAACACAGGAATTAGACAGGGCGATTCGCTCAGCCCCTTCATATTTAATCTAATAACGGATAAAATAATAAAAAATCTCCCCAGAATAGCTGGATATAAAATGGGAAACACATTCTTCCATACCGTCTGTTATGCGGACGATGCTGTTCTTATTGCAGACTCTGAAGATAATATCCAAAGACTACTGCACTCTTTTAACACTAAAGCGAAATAATTAAATATACTCATCAACACCGAGAAGACCAAATGCTTAGTAACATCCAAAGAACCAATACGGTGCAACTTGGAAGTCGACTCCAAAGTTGTCGAACAGGTAAATCACTTCAAATATCTGGGAGCAGAAATACCAAGCCATGGAAACCTTTTTAACGAAGTAAGAGAGCAAACAATGAAAGCGGCTAGAATTTCGAGATGCCTAAAAGAAATTGTCTGGAAGAACAAATACCTTAATACCGAAAGCAAAACTAAGATATATAAAATGGCTCCAAGACCCATCATAACATACGCGGCAGGAACAAGACCAGATACAGGCAGAACTCTACAAATGATGAGAACAGTCGAAATGAAAACATAAGAAGTATATAAGAGAAAACTCTACACGGCAGAATAAGGAATGAGGATATCAGACAACAATGCGGGATACAGGACATAGGAAGATAGGTTAGACAAAGGCGAAGATTCTGGAACAAACATATAGGGAGAATGGAGGACGGTAGACTCGTTAAAAGCGCAAAAATGAATAACCCAGTAGAAAAATATCACAGGGAAGACCACCAAAATGATGGCGAGAATGCTGGACGTCATCTTCCGGGGAAGACGTGATGGTAATAAACAGGCAATAGACTACTAGCATGGTTAATTCTGTTAGAAAGAAGAATAAGAAGAAGAAGAAGCAAAGCCGGTAAAAGGATGTACATATACGATATATAAGTTATTATAGCATACCGAGGTGCAACAGTACCAAGTCTACGTTTTTTCTAAGTTTCGGGAAAATGTGCACACTCTAGCAACACCGCATGAAGGTGACCCTCATCTATGAAGTCTCAACCCTTAGGGCTCAAAACAACGGAGATATCCATTAAACCCATGAAATTCCAAATTTTACCATACCCCATAATCGTCGAAGGGTCAGCTACTTATCAAAGGACCGCTGTATACAGGAATTATCTCGGTGCTTCTGGTACTATCGATACCCGATGTTTTACAAAAAAACACCAGATGTACTATCAGTATTGGATATACGAGAGAAGTGCAAAGAACTAGCGAATAGTTATAACGTTGTAGTAGTGTTATTATTTTTGCCGTGTATATGAACAGTTTCTGTTATATACCGGGTGTTCCAGACCACCAGTTCACCCTTTTTAAAATCTCGGACTATGGGTTTTTTTGAAAATTTCAAAATTTTTTATAACTATATCGGGAACGCTCTTTCGATTGGTGGCAATTACAATTCCCATTTCCGACCGGAAGTTCGTTTTTTTTTAAATGGAATATAACTGAACCGGAATCTACGCCACAAAATGTGAAACATTTGTTAAAAAAATTTGTTCACAAACGTTTTTCTTGATCTCTAAAAGATTAAATTTAAGTTCACGTTCTGCTTACACAACATCTCTTAAGTACTTTGCTAACCGAATTTTTGAAATGACAGCTGTGATATCCAACAATTCTGTGTTATTTCAAAAGAGAATGTCATTTTGAGGAGTCATAATCAAATTTTTACTGCAAACAAAATTTTCTAAGAACATAATAACTTCTTATAAATAGCAATAGAAGATAATCACGTTTTTACAGTTAACAAGATTTATTAGCACACAGTAATCAATTTTATAACAACAACATAAACTAATAAACACATTTTTTGTCAACAAGATTTATTAGGATATAATGTTCATTTTATAATAACAAAACAAAATAATAATAACCTTTTTCCTTCAAACACAACTTTTTAAAAACATAAAAACTTATTTCATAGTAATAAAAGCAGATTATCACATTTTTACTTTAAGCAAAGTTTTTTACCAACGTAATAATTCTTTTTATAGTAACAAAAATTAATAATTTGCTCTCCATTATCCTGAAGGTAAGGACATAAACACTGTGTTATTCTGTCATTCTTTAAGGTAAGTTTAGTTGTTAATTCAATGAAATATTACGTAACGGAAATACGTATAATGCCTATAAATCAAGTAAAAATATGATCATGACTCCTCAAAATGACATTGTATTTTGAGATGACGCAGAAATGTTAGATATCATAGCTGTCTTTCCGAAAATTTGATTAGCAAAATAGGTAATAGATTATGTATAAACAGAACGCAAACTTAAATTGAAAGGTCATTTAGGGTTTAAGGAAGACGTTTTCGAAAAAAAAAATTTAACCAAATATTTATCATTTTGTGGCGTAGAATCCAATTCCGTGATTTAAGAAAACGAACTTCCGGTCTAAAAAACCCACTTCCGGTCGGAACCGGAAACTATAAGTACTACCAATCGAAAAAGCGTGCCCGAAATAGTTACACAAAATTATGAAAATCTCAAAAAACCCATTTCTTTAGATTCTAAAAGGGGTGGACGGGTGGTCTGGGACACCTAGTATGTGGTGAACTGGCACTTAATGTTCAACGAAAGATTTAGACTTCACTTGCAAGAAAAGTCTCCGAGTTATATTTTGGGTGTAAAGTTGGCGATCAAAACAAAATTTGGGCTCCCAAAATTTGCTTCCCCACTTGCTCAAGAACCTTGGCAGGGTGGCTACTGGGTACTCACTAGTCTATAAAGTTTCGACTACCAATAAATTGGAGGAAACCTCATATAATCATATTGATGATTGCTTCTTTTGCTTGACAAAATTCCTGGGAGTTTCTAATAAAAGCAACATAAAATTGACTATCCTAATATCTCCTTAGCCTTGAAACCTCGTGCCTCATGACGCTACTAGCATGCCTGTCCCTGTCCTAAACCAAAAGCCCAACCAAATTTTCAAGAGAAAGACGATTGCGACTGTAGTAGCAGTAAACAGCCCCATTTTATATCTCTGGAAGAGCTCAACGATCTTATTTGGGTTTTCCCAAAATAAAGTCAGCTGCTTGGATCTCGTTTACCACAATGAAATCTCTTACAAAAAAAAAGGGAAATTTCTACGTTTCGAAAAAGACAGACTATGCTGGCAGTATTTTTTCAGTAGCAAATGACTTAGTTTACTGTCATGATATTTCGTGTATATTCAACGTACTTGTTCCGTTTCTATAAACTTGCCGAGTAGCGATTGTTTGTTGAGTCTAAAGGCAATTTTATTGTTTAATGGAAATGAACAAACATCTGTTCCCATGGGTCATGTTGTTTTTTATGTGTATGAATCAGCAGAGCTAGAAACCAACGAACGGCTTATACGTGAAGCAAATGTGCCCGGTCTGATAAACGTCCTTAATGAACACTTAGTAAAGCAGTTGAAAATTTATTTATCTCCTCTGCACATAAAACTAAAGCTTATAAGAAATTTAATAGAAAAGGAAATGTGTATAAGTGAGGTAAAGCTTAAAAAAGAAATGTTAATTGGGTCACAAAGGCGAAAATTTAGAAGTTACACTTTTGAAAAAAGAAAATAGGTCGTGAACTGCCTTCAAAAATGTATGTAACAACTTCTTAGGTAACAAACAATCGGAGAACTAAAATGATTTAGTTGTAAAAGTAGATCTTATCAGATGTTAGGTTGTAACATGTTACTTAAGATGCATTTTCTTCATCCCCATTTGGAATTCTTCCCTGAAAATTTAAGTGAATCTTCAAACGAATACGGTGAAAAATTTCACCAGCAAATTTAGGAAGACTATAGTGGAAAATGAACCCTAAACATGTTAGCGGACTACTGTTGGACCCTCAAATGTGAAACAAATCCCGGCGAATACAAACAAAAAAAGAAAACAAAAAAGTTTTTTAACCGACTTCTAAACGAAGGAGGTTCTCAATTCGTCGAATATGTATGTTTTTTTTTATGTATGTACACCGATTACTCCGAAACGGCGCCACCGATTTGAGTGAAATTTTCTACGTCATATTCAGGAAGTTGCTACGGTGGTCCCATATTTTTTTTAGATGAAATTGGTACAGTAATATCCAAGATGGCGCTGACAATATGGCAGCCAAAAAAACTAATTTTGTCCGATTTTCTCCAAAACTGGTATGTGGGAATTTTTGGGGTCGTACACAACGAATCCGAAATTATTTTTAAAAAATTCAATATGACGGATCCAATATGGCGGACAAAAAAAATTAAATTTTTTCCGATTTTCTCCAAAATTGGTGTGGGGGAATTTTCGGGGTCGCACATAACGAATCCAAAATATTTTTTAAAAATTCAATATGGCGGATCCAATATGGCGGACAAAAAAAATTAAATTTTTTCCTATTTTCTCCAAAATTGGTGGGGGGGCATTTTCGGGGTCGCACATATTTTTAAAAAATTCGATATGGCGGATCCAATATGGCGGACAAAAATATTAATTTTGTCCGATTTTCTCCAAAATTGATATAGAGGAGTTTTCGGGGTCGCACATAACGAATCTAAAATTGTTTTTAAAAAATTCAATATGGAGGATCTAATATGGCGGATCCAATATGGTGGACAAAAAAATTAATTTGTCCGATGTTCTCCAAAATTGGTATAGGGGAGTTTTTGTGGTCGCACATAACGAATCTCAAATTATTTTTAAAAAATTCAATGTGGCGGATCCCATATGACGGACGAAAAAATCAATTTTGTCCGATTCTCTCCAAAATTAGTATAGGGGGTTTTTAGGGTCGCACATAACGAATCTAAAATTATTTTAAAAAAAATCAATATGGCGCGTATCTAATATGACAGATAAAAAATTAATTTTGTCCGATTTTTTTAAAATTGTTATTGGGGAGTTTTTGGGATCATACATTACGAATCTGAAATTATTTAAAAAAAAAATAAATAAATACGGTGGATCCAAGATGGCGGATTAAAGATTCTACATGTCTCGATTTTGTCTAAAATTAGTACTGGGGAATCTTTGTTAGTGTTTTTTAGAAATTTAAAATATTTTTTGAAAAACTCGATCTGGCGAATTCAATTTTTCAATTTTCTCCAAAACTGATATATTGGGTTCTTGAGGGTGTAAACTATGAATTTAAAAGTATTTTTTCAGGATTCAATATGGCGCATCCAATATAGCGGACTAAAAATTTTACATTTTTCGATTTTGTTCAAGGTTGGGAATCGTTTTTGAGGATGTAGATAGCAAATATAAAATTAATTTAAGAAATTCTAATATGTCAGCTGCAGTATGATGGTCTAGAAATCTTAAATTTCCGGTTTTCATCCAAAATTGGTATTATGGGACTTTGAAGGGTTTAGATTTAGATTAGATTAAGACATTCAAATCATTTTTTTGAAATGCAATATAGCGGATCCAATATGGTGTGTTGAAAATTTCACCATATTCACATTTTTTTAGATTTGGTATTAGGGGGTTTTCGGTGTAATGTATTACGAATATAAAGTTAATTTTTTACAACCATTAGGTTGATAAGATACAATATGAGAGACTTAAAATTTTACATTTTCTTATTCTGCCTAAAATTGATATTGGGGGTTCTTGGGGCGTATACGAACTCAATATGCAGTATAAAATATATCGGGCTAAGAAATTGACGTCTCCAGTTCTTTAAATATCGATATTGGAAGGTTTTGAGGCCAAAATTACCAATCTCAACTTAATTTGAAATTTAAGATAGTGGATTTACTAAGACAGACTAAATATTTGCTTGACAAAATTTTACTGGTATTCGGAAAACTCTAAGAAACAAAGAATTTTTAATGGTTCGTTTTATTGTAATTTACAACTTTAGATAAAACGGGTACTTTTTTGCCGCCTTGAAGTCATTGCGAGTTACACTAATCTCGATTAGTACTTAGTTCAAATAATTTATGGATATCGTAATGAATTCAAAACTAAAAGAACAGACTTCTAAAAGTGCGCTAAAAACTGAAAAATACCTAAAAATTTTTATATGAAATTGAAATTTTTGAAGTCGGTGCCAAATTATTTCTAAATGAAATTACAAATAAACTATTTTTAATCTGTTTATGCGAATCATATTTTGTCAGGTATGTTTAACGCCGACTTCAAAAATTTCAATTTCATATAAAAATTTTTAGTTATTTTTCACTTTTTAGCGCACTTTTAGAAGTCGATTCAATTATAAAAATTTTATTGATAATATTATCTTTTTTTGAATACAAAATGAAGTATATTTTGTAAAAAAGGTATTTTTTAAAAATCTTTGAAAATTCATTATATTGCTTATGAGTTAGGTTTCTCATATTTTATATTCTCCTTTTCTTCTCTAAAAACTTATGGATGATAGATTAAAACCAAGCTCATATTTGAATTTACAGTAAACCCAAAAAAAATATCATGGAACGACAAAAATTACAAAATGCAGAACAGTTTAATTAGCAGTAATTTATTTCCAAATTATCGATCATTTTAAAACCGACTCAATTCTAAATTGTGTCCAATGTCATCGTTTTGTTATTAGTTAAATATTAAAATAAAAACATATATTTAACTTTACATCGAAGTTGCCACCTCTTCGAATTCTATGATACAGTTCCGATGTTTATAATATTTTGCCGCGTCCCGACAACCTATCATTTTTTTTTCAGAATTTTGTTAACACACAACGATCACTCACACGGCGCACATCTCCGCTTTCCCGCGCCGGCGACCGGCGCATAAGTTGCAAAATATGTTGTATTTTTTACCCTCAGCATACTTGCTTCAAATGTTGAGCGAGAATTTTCCCTTATGACGTTCAAATGGTCAAATATCAAAAATCGATGCTCTGTAGATTTAATGAAAACAGAATTACAAATTTCGTTAAACATAGATATGTCTGTTTGAAGGTCATAGACGAAGTTTCCTGCGAAGTAGTAGATATCTGTTGGCCTTCCATTGTCTTTATTTTTGTTGAATTTCACGACGTTTCGGTTAGTAGTTATCTCTAGCCGTTTTCAGTTTCAGTTGAGATAACTACTGGCCGAATCGTCTTAAATATTCAATACGGTAGGCCCTATAATTATTGTTGAAAATATTGATCTTAGCGAAAAATGAGAAGAATAAAAAGTTTTTCTTTCTGTAAAAACTAACAACTTTTGATTGAAATATTTTTTGATAAAATTAATATTTTCACTGTCAATTGGCAAAAACCGTCAAATATGTCGCGAGAAGCAGGTTAAAGCTACATATCTAAAGAACCCGAACAACTCGGATTGTGATTTAAACGAATTTTGGTACTACGAACGAATACAATTCGATCTCTGCTTACCGACTTTGCGTACATTTTAATCAAACCTGTTCGACTCAAAAGCCTAGTGTGCGTGAATTCATTTAATGATTTTTCAGTATTTAAAAACCCAAAACAGTTAAAACATAATGTGTTATGGTAAAATGTAAAATTTTGACATAAATTTAAAAGAAAATATAAATTTTACTATATTGTACGGTTGACAATAATATTCAGACAACTAACACTTACTAATTATAACTATCGTGGTTTTTAATTCTTTGTTTCCTTCAAAATTTTTCCACATGGAATGACTTTGAAACTAAACCATTCATTAGTGCTAGCCTCTATTTTTATTATTATGCATGATATGGTCTTATTACTTCATTAAATCATAAATTTTACTAGTGTGTAGACGAAATAATTTTTTAGGGTACATCGACGTGCTTCAGATGATGGTGCAGTTGGTATTCTTGCTATTGGAGTGACAGTAGGATGTATAATAATATTTGCAATATTTATTGCTTTTTCTGTAAGTTATACCTAGTAATTAACCACTCATTAATGTTCACTGGCAAATATATATATTGACTGAGTTTAGAATCAAATATTGGCGAAGCGGACGTGAAAATTTGTTAATCTACATGATTCTCGTATTAAAAAGTGCGGAGTACTCCAAAAATATGGAAAAACTCCGGGTCCAACAGATGGCGACAGCGCTGTTTCGTCCTAATATGGGACTCGTCAGGCCACCGCATTTGGTACAAACCATCATCTCGCCTTTGCATCCTATAAACCTGAGTTTAAAATCAAAAAACAGCAAATAAGACGACAAAGGCGACATCTCGATGGTCCACTCGATAACACAAGAAACACACAGATTAACAAAGTTTGTAAAATAACCGCCATATGGTGGCGCGACGGTGAATTAAAACAGAAATATGTAAAATCGAGCACACGAAACGCGCTGCCCAAAGGATAGGGGTCGCATTTTTCGGTACTGGCAAGCAAGCCTACCGCTTATTTTAGCAGCCAAAGCCACGTGTCGCACCAAACGATTCCACCATGAGAGCATCGTTCAGCGTGTTTCAAAGCCAAACAAGTAAATAAATAAATAGCCAATATTTGATTCTATCTTATTTTAAATTACACGGACAAAAACTTATCTATTTATTTATATATATATATATATATATATATATATATATATATATATATATATATATATATATATATATATATATATATATATATATATATTGCCAAATCAATCACCCCCTCTGTCCAAAAGTTAACGCAACGTATAGAGTTCTTTGTCGGCTTATACTTATGTAGTCTTTCATAAACCGTGGCCTTTTGGGAAAAATAAATATGACGGATCCAGTACTGCTCTTTCAAAGAACAAAATTTTGAAAACTCAGAGAAAAACAATTCATAGATGTTGTTGTGACCGCAAAAAATGTCGATTTAGAACTCATTTCGTAGTATTTGGGTGCGTTGATCACGAATCTGGCATCAGAATATCGAAATTCAAAATGGCGAATTCTGTAACCCCCAAATATATATTATCGCCATAAGGAATGGTCAACCTACTTAAAATAATGGTTTCGGGGGTTTATGACATCGCTGACTACGAATCTTCTATCAGAATATAGAAATTTAAAATGGCATATCTAATATGGTGGCCAATAACCCCTGAAATACATATTATGGCTATAAAGAAGAGTACAACTTTCTTAAAAGTTCCGTTACGAAGGTTTACGACATCGTTGATTACGAATCAGCATATGGATTAAGTTTTTACTTAGATGATTTTTGAACATTTCGTTTAAGAAAAAGAGAAATAATAAGAAAATGATTATAAGAAATATTTTATATTCACTGTATTACCTCCGAAGTAACACCAACATCTATAATACCATATCAAGGAAGCTGTTATGGGGAAGGTTATATATAATTTTATTGGCCTTTAATGACAATCCTGCGAAAAAGTGTTAACTTCTCATACACTTGGTTCAGAAGCTGAAATAATCCTACTATTCTGAAAGCTACTTTTGGCAAAACGATAATGGAAAATCAAAATTACACGGTATTTAATTATCTCAAAAGATCATCGAGTTAGTTCATTCACGGGTAAATTGGTTCTCATTTCTTTAAATGAAATGTTCAAAAATAATTTAAATAAAAACAACCCATTGCTATATATAAAAAACTTTCATCTCGATTTTACTCCTTTTATAGCCATAATAAACATTTCGATGATCTACGACCGCGATATTCCAATACCATTTTAAAATTCCATATTCTGATACAAAATTCGTAGTCAGCGATGTCACAAATCCACGCAACCGAACGTTGTAACCCTTATTCGCTAGCTGGAGTAGCCAACAAGGAGCACAATACGTACGGCAGCTCTTATCTGTAGAAGTAAGAGTTGTGTGTTCTAATCTTACCTGTTTTCTTGTAAGAAGGGCGCTACTCTGATTCTTAAGGTTAGAACATAGGGAACCTAACCATACAGTATTAGGTTGGAAACTCAAATAAAACATTATAATTCCTGATTAAAATGTGGTCAGACTTGCATTGTCTTTATTCTTATTTTTACGATGTTTCCATTGAAGCGCAACGTTCCGCTTCACTGTACACACTTCAATGATTTGATGTTACAAAGTAGTGGTATCCAAAGATTTGGTATCTCAACACTCGGTTTACTGAAGATTCCATTATTGTTTTTAATGTATGCTGCTTCTATAAATTTTCTTTTTTTCATATTTGGTTCCATATATATTGCCGCAGCCTCAGAAATTTTATATGGTGTTGTTTATCCCAGGAGTGTTCTGCAATACCTGATCTCGACGTTTCCCCTTTTTGTGTATGAGTTTTATGTTCCTTAATTATAACTTCTAGCGATCGTTTGGTTTCTCCAATATACATTTCACCACACTGACATGGAACTTTTTAAACAGATTCTTTCTTATCGGTGGTTTTAGGATTTTTGTTTTTGTTAAATGAGCTTTAAGGATATTTTCTGATTTAAAGGCTGGTTTTATATTATAACTACTGGCAATTCGTCTTACTTTCTCCGACGTTCCCTTAATGTACGGAATTGTGAAGAAGGAATGTGTTTCTTGCTGTCCAGTGTTCGTTGTTCTAAAATTATTTATAACATCGTCAACTACTTTTAAAGGATAACCATTCTGTTATAAATCGGAATTAATATTTGCTACCTCTTTTTCGAATGATTCGGTATTATTGCAAATAGATAAAGCGCGATTATAGAGATTGCGCATAATTCCTGCTACTTAAGCTCTATTGAGGTGAAATTATAAGGCGTCACTTTTTGTTATTAGACGACACTGTTTATTTTACGGTTACAACAATGTTACAAGGAGAATAAGGGTCCTTATAGCTTTTAAACTTAAGAGTTGGATATTCATTTTTGATGGTTATCCAAAACTTCACCAAATCGGATAAAATGAATTTTGTTTTGAAGCGGTTGTCGCTGTATGTGGTTTCTGGAAATTACATCTAGTCCATAAACAATATTACCGTAATAAAATGGTGGAAAAACAGGCAATTCACAAAACTTTTTTCTTAGAATTTATTTAGGTAGTCTTTATTATTATAAAGAATTTTTGGAATGCAATATGATTTCTGCAGAAAGTTATTTACGTGACTAATTAACTTTAATTTATTATCTAAAATTAAACCAAAATTTTTTGCTACATCAAAGGAAGGATTTATTTCGTTATTGATTTCAAGATTAAAATTATTTTCTTTAACTTTTTCTACTTGCTTATGGCTAAAAGCAATATGAAATGTAATTTACCACATTCAGCAATTTAATTGTGAAAATCAAATATCTGCTCGAAAAGCAGGTTAAATTTTCGAATTCAGCAGTTCAAAGTACATTTAAAAAACCTACCGGCTTGATCTTCCAATTTGCTACGAAATCCATTGGGTGTTTAAACTAACTCTTTTATTATTGACTAATCTTTTTTTTTCTTATATTTTAGCCAGTTTTTGGACCACTACAAGCAGCCATGGTATTGCTTGTGACATTTTATAAAATATGTTTTATGTCGTATTTAGGACAGAGTTATGAAGACTTGGTAAATATTTTAAAGTGTCTTTGTTAGTCAAAATTAAATGGAATCAGACTGAAATTGATCTCAGAGAGGTCTTAGATACTCAAGCTGTTTACACCAGTCACAAAGCTACAACCATCAGTAAATAAAACTAGTAAAGTGCATGTCGGATACACAATTTACTAAGGTTCCGTAGTAGTGGTGTGTGTCTAATTTTAGAAAATTTATCATTGGAAAATAAAAGGGAAGCAAACTAAAATTATTGATTAATATCTAAAACAAATTAAGACAGAATGCAATAATTGTAAATTTTAAATATAAAGCAATACAGAACTTGTAGTAAATATTAAGTTAACAAATCAAATAAAAATAATGGGAAAATAAAATAGAGCCAAAAATAATTAAGCATTTACTACTTAACTGAAGTAAACCCCTGAATCCTCGCACTTCCATATCAAAAAGCCTGATACTATATGCACTCCTTACAAAGGAACAAAATTGATATTTAATTTACCATCTGTCTTGTCAGGCGCATTCACCAAAAGTCGCATTCCTAAAATAGAGCGACATTTGTGAGCAGCTTATATTCCATGAATGAGACACCTAAATACAAATAATATATGACTTTTTAATTATATTTTTGAAGACTTAAAAGGTACTTGCCTTGATTAGATAAATAAAAAGGCAAAATTACAACGGTTTTTTATATCTCATAAATTAATTGACTTAACTTACTATTAACTAAATATTATACCAATTTTTTTTCTGGACTTAGAGGAGGGGCATTTTGGTGGCTCATATTTCGCGAGTAAAGTGACTAAATAAAAATTTTTAGTGATTGACTAGTATTAATTAACAACACATCAACAAATTGGATTTTTTAGTGACAGGACGTACAATTTAACGTAGGTTCCGAACCCCGATCTTAGATACTCAACTAACCCCTAGTTTTCACTCTCTGTCAATTTCGTGTGTACCGACTAATGGAACTATCCTCTAATGGTCTGACAACTTTTTTTTAATAAGTTGCCGATTACGCTGGTCGTGGTCATCCCTATCAGTCCTAGCGCCTTAAATGGTTAGACTAATCCCACGTTTTAGAAATTTGATGTAGAGTAAAATAGGGTAATGGAAGTCACTAAAGCGAGAAACCATATTTTAAAATAAAATCGCCTAATAACAAAATTTACTTATTCAGCTACAAATTGAGATCAATTTTAATTACTCTGGCAATCAACTTTGAGTTAAAAACCAGATTTGACCCATATTATACCGAGGTGGAGGCAATTGTGGTCACCCTATGTGCAATCAGAGCCACACAAAATTTAGCAAATATGGCAGGCATAACCTTGAGCTGAATCTGACCTACTGCAGTCCATGTGAACTCGTAGATCACATGAAGTACATCTGTATTACAGTTCGTCCTTTCTTCCGAATTCGCTTCAAACTAGGCATCTGTTTTCTGCGTCATCATCCTCATCAACCTGCTATAATTCATTAGTGCTAATGTCTGATACCAAAGTATCACTTGATTCTAGAAGAATTTGTCTGTTTGCTCTTTCGTGACATTTCTTCAGCACCTTAGTATTCTTTCCTTGCCTCTTTCATTTCCATTTGTTTTTTTTTCTTTCTCTTCTCCTTTGTCTTGTTAAGATTTTTTAATTTTCTTATTTTCTATTTCTATTAGGTTTGCTTTAATTGGCGACGAAGTGAAAACCGTAGTGTGTTGCTTCTTTCAACCCTGTCCTATATTGAGAACACGTGCTTTCTCTGGCAACTTCATTAAATCATGGAATGTAGATACTTTATCTGACGTCTCTTTGGTTTGAGATGTTTATAGAATATTTGGTTCATCAACGGATGGATGTACTTATTTTAACGTACCAGGAACTGATGAGTCTACTTGCTTTGATACAGTGCTAGCGGGTAAAATAGATTTATTATAAATTAAACTGCAATAGACTCAGATTGGAGAACTTCAGCCACAATAAAGACTTCTGAAAAGCTTATATATTACTCCGATGAAAATTTACGTCGAGGAAGCACAAGACTCTGATCACTCAGAAACATGAGCGGCTACTGGCGTGAGTCGTTCGAAATGGTGGCGAGGCAACATAGAGCGTGGCAGAGAAGTCATTTATGCTACTCTCACATGTGTAGTTTTGTAGATTTGTAGGCGACTACTATTTCCCGCTAACTCTCACAACCCGCTCTTCTCCTAAAACATTTATTTGTACTTTTAAAAATCCATTCTTTCCTCCACTCGACAGGATGAACGATTTTTTTCCACGTTCGTCTCAGGCGTATGCTTGCAAAAGGTTAAAAACTGAAGAAGTTGAAGGCTGTAACACACAAACGGATATGACGAGACTATATAGGTTTCTAGCTAAGTATGTAACTCTAAAAAGAACCAGAATTTTAGCATATATTGCTTAGAGCTCTGTCTCCTATCTCATAGTCAGTACCCAAAAGAAGAGCGGTACAAGGTCCTAGAGTAATTACTACGCGACTGAACTTTTTTTATAACGGGTTTCTTTAACATTGAAACTCTCACGGCCTTTTTAGATTAAGTTTTATTAAAATTATATAAGAGTGACATTACTTTAGAAACAGAAATAATCGATAGTTTAACATAACTAAGAGGCAACTTTAATTTATACTAAACAAAGTTAAATTAGCAAAACGCTCACTTTTCGACTAGTTACTATAGCATATAGTTCGCATTTCTCTTATCCACATGTCACAGCTACGAAGGGCATGAAAAAAGTTTTGTTTAATCCATTTTAAAACTTCGTATTTACTATTTACTAGACTGCGAAGCACACTTTGAGAATTATACATAAAACTGTACTTAAAACATTTTTCACCGCAAAGTCACTTTATGGGAGGATTACGTCATAAAATTTGTCCAATATTGTTTTCCGCCAAAAAGCGTGTGATCACTGTTCTATGGTAACAAAGTAAAATTTCTGAATAAAAATACGTCACACATTTATATTTAGATTTTAGATTTTCTTCGAATTTTTAGAATAGGAGCAAGTAGAAGTGCGCTTCTCTAATAAAATTTGCAATTTTATAACTCCTATAGTTTTATCATGTCCGTCCATCGGTCCACCTTAGACCTTAGTCCGTTTTTAATCCCTGTATATGCATACTAGTCACTCAAAAAAAGATATAAAGCGAAACTGGAAAACAAAAATTATCACACATAGGTTTAGTTAACTAATTTATGAGATACAAAAAAAAACTGTTAAAAATTTAACTTCGTCTTTATTGTTTATCCAGTAAAGTGGAGTATCACTGAACAGATGAGTATAAAATGTTTTTTATTTAGTAGTTTTATTCACGAAATATAGGCCTTTAAATTTGCTTACGGTTGTTGTCCCATTTTACCGGTATGAATTTTGCTAAATGAGTAAGGTTCCGTTAAAACGGTTTCCTTATCGTATTTGTTTCCTTGATATTTTGTATTTGCTTTGTCAGTTTGTTTTTTTAAATAAGATTTTATTTTTATTGAAACCTATCTTAATTTGTTTTAGAGTAATTTAAACCAAAGAGAAAAAAAAACATAAATAAAATTAATTAAAATTTCTGTAGAAGCATACAGTTTAATTTCTTTAAAGGACAAAGAAAGACATAGAAAGAGACCATTGGTGTTCATAAAATATTGTTATTTTATGGTTTTCAGGGTGAAAAGTTGCAACTACTTTTATACGATTTGGAATGGTATAACTGGAATGCTGAAAATCGAAGAACATTTACAATACTGTTTATCAATTCATCCAAAATATTATCAGTTGGTTTTATGTCACTGAGGATAAATCATGACTTTTTAAAACGGGTAAAAAATAATATTTTTATTTAGTACGATACAGTACCCTAGACATACAAAATTCTATTTTATTTTTTAACCTATCCCAATTAAATCTCATCATATAACATTGTTTTTTCCTATCTTCCTTTGTGATAATATGAATATAACTGCAGTATTTCCGCATATTGCACTTATATTTTTCGCATACATTTGCTTTGAGTTGTTTCTATAAACTGGAATGAATGTATATAAAGTTTGCGAAACAAATTGCTCGAATCGAAAAATTATCGGGTTGATAATTTGCCTCTAAGTTTTCGAATTAATTTTGAAAAAAGAATATGTAGCTCAGTACGTATCCGCTCGTATAAGGAGTATGTATACTCACTTTGTGTAACGCTGAAGCTCGTATACTTATTACTTAGGAACATGTGACTTAAGCAAAAGCTGACTATGTGATTGGATCCTTAGATAGAGATATTTTAATTTTAGTTCGCTGAACCCCAACAACCCGGTCACTCACTTTTGAATTCAACCTAATCTAACTTGAATTATTTATAGATGTAATGTAGGACTTATGCAATCCATAAAAATAATATCCTTTTAATAAACTAAAAGCACATAATTTCTCATTTACTAATATATATTTTTATATTTTTTAGGCTATTAGGTTATTCTACACCTTCGGCAGTGTCATGAATTCGACGTCGTCTCAAAAATAAGAAACAATTAGCTTTTTATTATAAGTAATAATAATATATCATTATTAGATTTAGCAAAATATGGTTAATGTATTATATAAAGTGTGATAATTTTGGATAAAACATCATATTTCATAGTAAAATTTACAGATAACACAAATAAAGAGCAACATTTCAAATAATTATATGGTTTCCCATTTTGTTTCTCCAACCATGTTGTCTGACATTATTTGTTTTATGCAAAATATTCTGCCTTTCAAATCCGTGCATAGAATACCAATTGAATATAGATCACCTTAACATGAAAACTGTAATTTCATTTCTGTCTAAAGGTGGTGATATTAAAACACCTATTCAACTGGATCAAACTGAAACTAAGTAAAATACAATCAAATTTATAAAAAACTTTTTTTCGCCATAGCATCCAATTCTTTTTGATTCTTTGCTAGTCATTTCAATCCTTCTGATTGCTATTTCCGATGTCTGGATCTGAAATTCCTTCTTTTATAATGTCCAAGTAAGTTCCCGTTAATACTAACCACTTTACACCAAAAGTTTAAATTTAAAAATGAATTGGTTTAGGTATTTTTTTTTATTTCAAATATTTGACACAACTAATTGTGACAAAAATAATTTTCACCAATTTTTGTCACCACTTATTTCACTTCATCAACATTTGAAATTTTCTCGTTAGATCACTTTAAATCTCATGTTAGAAGTATGAAATATTTGAGATTTTAAAGTACAAACTTACTTTATTGTTGTTTTAGTTGTTTCTTTTTCGACATATTAGACATAACCTACAAACATAAATCATATATAGCATTTTCAATAGTGCGTAACGGGTAGATGGGTAGGCCGTGAGGAGGGTTTATTGTAGCGGAAAATTTTGATTCTATTTCTAATTTCCTAATATCATTTTGCTCCAAAACTTCAACTTTGGCGCGCATTCACCATTTTTCAATTTTTTTTTGAAATTTTTTTTTTTTTACGTTTTTACTATCGAGAAAAATGCTTGCTTATAGTACTCGATTTCCTCTATAATTTTTTCTTATAACTTTTTTCCCTATTCCTAACCGTTACTTTCCTACAAATTTTCTAAATCGTTGTTTTCATATTTTGCCTTAAAAATTTTTTCTTGTGTTATTTAAGCTCTTTTTTCCACTTAATAAACCACCATTTTCTAAATTCCCGTACTCTTTTCTTAAAGAGCGGACTTTTCTGCCAGCTTTTGTTTTTGGTTGGGTTTCAAATAAATATAAAACTACTACTTCACTCATTACAAATTTATTGATTCAAGAACATTATTTTGTGTTACATATAATAGATACATTAAAATATAGATTTTTTGGTCACCGAACCGTTTAATACATTATAACTAAAAAATGATTCGTGAATAACTAATGCGTACACTTTAGTGTCTTTGGGGAATTTATTCTTTCTCGTTTGGAACTCCAATTTTACATCCACTGTCGATGAGTTAATCGCCTCTGGTTGATGACTGCAATTGATAATAAAAACGGGGTTTTTCATATATTCCGCGAACGTTATCATCGGATCGTTTATTTCGCGCCCGTAGTAGCTGCTTTGGAAGTTTTCGTAATTGTAATAGGCTGCTGCGTACAGTTTCTTGGCGAAATCTAAATTCCATCTTTCGTATGGATAAACGGTTGAATTCAGATACAGTCTAATGTCGCATACGTCGGCGTGGGTAAACTGGGTTACGTTTTTTTCTTTCTTGTCGCAATTATTGCTGTCTTGAAACCCGACGATTATATAGCGCGGTCTTTCCAGACTTGTACTCGTTCTCAAGGCCCACACGTCGGAAGATGTTTGCCTTAAAGCTGGTAATTCGTACAGATCCCATTTACAATATGCCATTTGAATACTGGCATTGTTTCCTCCTTTATTAATGCGAGACAGTATTTTCAATTTTTGCTTGTCGTCTGGAATGATGTGACGAATTTTCCATTCGATTTTGTCGACACTAATTTCTGCCTCTACTTCGCCGACGTAACAATTGGTAAAAGTGCGAGCTATAATCATAATAAGCTCTTGTTTTACGTTGAAAACACCTTTTGCGTAATCTTCGGCGAATCCCATAAGATATTTTAAGGGTAATTTCCCGGAGAATACGTTACTTGCCGTGTCTACGATATCTTGGTTTGCTTCGTCGAGACCCCATCCGCACGTCATGAGAGATCTTTGTTGCAAACTTCCGAATGAAACCATGGTTTTTAATGTCGTCGTAACTCCAGGTTTACGAACCACGGCGACCTGCTCACCTCCCATCTCGTAGCGAATTTCATCGAACAAAAATGCGAGGGCATTATTTGATAAAAAACATCTTTTCGTTGGGTCTATGGGTTTAAATTTTCCTTCGATATATATGTAACTTTCGGCGATATCCAGTATAATATCTTGAAAATTTATGGGGATACGGACTTCATCCGAATTGTTGAATGATGGAGATCCGTATGGTTTATACGTATGCTCTTCTAGACTAATAATGGAATTGTCCAAGATGGGCTCGGAGAAAACCTCTATTTTATCGCTGGTGGTGGAAATCATTTTCCCACTTTAAGACCGATTGATTTTAAAAATTTATAGTCTTCGGCAGATAACTGTTGAGATGTTTGTGATCAAACGTCTGGACGACGACTAACCTTGACGTTAACTCTTCTTTTACTTTTATTATGTTTCGGCGGTTCCCCCATCTTAGTCGACAGCACACACAATTGACGATTGAAGCAAAAACCCATTTCTATGAAAGTTTCTTCAGTTCCAATTTCACGATTATTTTCTCGCCTTGAAAATTGATTAGATCACCGCTATCGTCCAAGATGCGAAGAGTAATGTTGTCGATAAACTGACGTCCTGCCGGCATTAACGGCATATAAATATTATTTTGTGGTTCTTTACTGATTTTGTAACCGGGCTCCACGTCGATATCGAATTCGAACAAGGTATGACCTTCCACCGAATTCATATATGCTCCGGAAATTATATTACAATCTACGCGTATGATGCGTACTTTCATTATTTCCACCATCTCGGTTGATTCGTGCTTTTTGTCTCTTTTTAACACTGTATGATTAAATCCTAACATTTTACCGATACTCGCCTCTCCCCGGAAATCTATAGTATATTGGGATTTCAGTTCACATTTCAGCGTATTATTATTAGCGACCAAGTAAAAGATTCCATCGTTCTTTTCTTCAGTTGAAATCCTCAAAGCCTCCAACATAGCTTTACCTATCTCATCTATTTCATAGGCCCCAGGTGGAATCTGCAATTGTATCGACTCGGTGGTGTAACCCTCCTTCATGTAGGCAAACTTATTGTTGCTTTCGTCCACATTAAAAATTGAATTGTATGTGTAAAATCCCAGCAATGCCAGACCATATTTGTTTTCTCTATTTAATTCGACTGGTGGATAAAAATCGGCGCTTAAGACGCTCGAGTGTCCTGTTAGTGTGAACGTATAAGACATGACTAACCATTAAAACATCACACATCTCGGTTTTATTCTTAGCGGCAACATTTAAAAAGATTCATCTTCACACCTTTTCTCACTGCATTAGATAGTGATGTTTTTATGCTATTTTCTGCTTTTATGCGCACATCGCTGATTTTGCAATAACAACAAAATATTTTTCTAGCTGTAAGATCCTCATCAGCCGTAACCTCGTTTAAATTGCTGCTGCTGCTGAAATAATGTTTGCAACCGCACTGATATTTTAATATATCGATATCGCTTTTGAGGTGCTCGGGCAACTTTTCCCAAACGAATGGAATTTCATTTGGGGCTAATGCAATCATTACTTCCTTGGGCATGTTTTCTAACTGTTTCACGGTCATTTTCCTTAATCCACCGGCTAGATGAAATGCTTTCAGTGATTGCAACATTTTAGTATAGTTATTGCGATCCATTTGCGGTGTTAATGGTGACGATGATGATGATGACATCTTTTACGCTGATGATTCGACAAGAAACTCTAAGCACAAATGTCCACACCAGACTGTTCCAAAATCCTGCTGACGATCGTATGTATAGTAAATAATTTTTGATGGTTCCGATCCCGTTTGTAGATATCGTACCAATTCGATCGGTGGGGGTAAATCGCCGAAGCTGTCATAATATGTTACTTTAGAATTATTTTTTCTATAAGCTACCCAATGAGTCCCTGCACCACGCGTACTATCCAAATTCACTATTGCTGCTTCGTAACGTCGAGGACCTTGTCTAGGTAATAAATCCCTCATATAAACGCCTCGAAAGTGTCCTATTCTTTTCTTTTTGGCATATTTTTCTATATCGATGTTAGATAGTGGTCTTCGAGGTAGGGATTCAATTAGTTTTTTGATCTACGATTTAAAAATAATCCCATACCTTTACGATATGGCTTTAGAAACAAACCATTTCCTTTCGATTTTAAATACAGGCCGGCACCGGTTTTATCTTCGCTGCTTTTTTTTACTGCTTTTATGGCGCGCACAATTCCCGCTGCCCCACCGGCTAATGAACCCAAAGCTGATAACCCGGCAAAAATTGGTATTAATGGTAATATTCCACCAGTTTTAGGAATCGGTATTATTCTCGGTGTACGAACCTTCCTTTTGCCACCTGCCGCTTTTACCGATCTACGTGCTGCCGACAGAGCTATTTTAGATGCATTCATGACATTTTTTTCCAACACATTTTCACTTCCGGCTCTTAATAATTCCCTTCGAACTGCTTGTCGAATAGCTGTTCCGAAACTGGCTTTCCGAACATGTGGATTTTTATTAACACCTTTCCTTTTTGTATGACGCGTGCCTTTACTAGATGTTTTTTTTGTTGATAATGATGATGGTACACCCATACCAAAACGTTGTTTTCCTTTCATAATGTTTGTAACTAACCAAGCTGCTGTTTTTTCACCTAAACTGGAATCTTTCGATTTTACTCTATTCCAAGCACTTTGTTCGAGCTCGTAATCCGCTCGATGTCTCGCACTTATGTTGTCTTTATTATGTAAATAGGCTAAATCGTGTTTTTTGCATGCGGCATCCAAAGGATTAATGCCTGGATCACCTCTTGTTACACGTTTTATTACTTTTGTTCCGGGTCCGCAATATTGATAACCAGGAATGTGTACCTCGAATGGTAATTTATTTATTAACGAATTCACAATACCGTATCCAGTTTTGTTGGAAACGTGAGACCGTCCACTTCGTTTGACGCTCGGCATCTGAATGACAGTTTTTGTGAAAAATTGCCTATAAAATATCAAATTTTCCTAAGATGCGCGTTATCGATCTTAAACAAAAACTTCCTATTGACAATCTCGATGAAAAAGTCGGACTTGGATTTGAAAAGAAGATAATGAAGAGACACGGTCCTCTACTTCCTTCCTCTATTCGCGGCCTGTTAATTGGTCCATCCAATTGTGGAAAAACTAATGTCATGATTTCGCTGCTTACACACCCCCTTGGGCTACGTTTCGAAAATGTCTATATTTACTCGAAATCTCTGTATCAACCGAAATATGAGTATTTAAGGAAAATTTTAGCGCCCATCAAAGGTTTAGGCTACTATGCCTTTAGTGATTCCAGTAATATTGTGGAACCGTCCGATGCAAAACCAAACTCTATATTTATCTTTGATGATGTTATATGTGAAAAACAAGATGTTATAAGATCGTACTTTAGCATGGGACGTCATAAAAATATCGACTCCTTTTACCTAGCGCAAACATATTCGCGAGTGCCTAAACAGCTTGTGCGAGACAACGCCAATTTTATTATTATGTTTAAACAAGATGAGTTGAATATGAAACACATATTTTCCGACCACGTTTCACCGGATCTAACTTTTACTCAATTTCAAGAAATGTGCTCAAAATGTTGGGATAATAAGTATGGATTTTTAGTAATTGATAAAGACAGTGATGTGAAATCGGGAAGATACCGCAAAGGATTTGATAGCTATATATTACTGTAATAATAAGAAAAAACGCTCATTTGATTGTTGAAACGTCCTTTGTTAACATCATGAATAACGCGATCAACTTAAAACGTACACTAGTGGAAGCTACCAATGCCGTCAGAAAAAAATTTAAACAAATTAAAGCGGCTAAAGAATTTAATGTTGTGGAATTGGAAAAGTTTTACGAACCCATTTCTAAGCCGTTGACAACTATATCTGATGTGGTTAAGCAACGTCAGCAGCAGCAGCAGCAGCAGCAGCAGCAACAACAACAACAACAACAACAACAGCAACAACATTATCCAGCTACAAAGTCACATAGTCTCAGTACATCAGTGCAGTCGACTCAAATATCAGGTTTTCCCCATCCTACACATTCCTTTCAAACCTCCACACCTATTCAGCAGCAGCAGCATCGCATTTCAAAAGAAGATATTAGCCAATCGGTGTTTGATACAGCCTCAGCATCAACTAATACATCTCTCGCATCCGCTGACACCACAACTTCCGATACTTTAAACGCACACCTGAAAGGATTACGTTCGAAACCATCTCTATACGATACTGTATATGGTGTACGTTTTGGTTCAAAAACAGATTATAACAAAAATTTTATTGGTAATTTAGAGGTGCGTTTTCGAAATGGAAATATTGTCTTATACAAAAAAGGGAAAAATATTGCAGAATATGGTGGATCACCGGCACTTTATGATTTGTTATTTCTTAAAACACCCCCAAGTGTAGGCAAGGAACAACAACAATTAAGTGATAATGTACTTTCAACGTACAAGGAAATTTTGGAATCAACGAGTGCTGTCTACAACAATTTTAAAAAAAGTGATGGTTTACGGGAGACCAGATGGAACAAATATTTACGAATTATTAAACCTCTGGTAATGGGCACAAAATTAGGTGGTACTATTACAAGAAAAAATCTCTCGGAAAAACTACAGTTACCCACAAAAAAGAAATTATCTTCGAAAAAATTTCAATATGTCTACTGGAACAAAGCTAAAGAGTTGGTGGATCGTTTACGTTTGTTGTGGAGTTCCAAAATGGCCGGTCACACTGGACACGAAAATGAAATTATGTCAATCATAGAGGAATTACGAGAAGAAGATATAATATATTAAGCTCAATATTTAATGATATTATTCAGTTCTTCCTTCGATCTGAAACCTTTAGTATTACTAATAATATGGAGCCCAGTCTAGAAAAAATCAAGATTGTTAATGAACTACATAGAACAGCTAGAAAAAATTTTGTAAGACGGCGCACGATAATAAAAGGATACAGAGATTTGTGGCAAATTGATTTGGCTGAAATGCAACAGTATGCTGATGAAAACGATGGTTATCGTTATATTTTGGTCTGTATAAATTGTTACTCGAAATTTGTCTATACCAAAGCCATAAAAAACAAGACTGGTATAGAAGTTACTAATGCGATGAAAAGCATCATTGAAGAGGCATCATATACACCAACAAATCTGCAAAGTGATCAAGGAAAGGAGTTCTATAATACAAACTTTCAAGCCCTGATGAAAAAATATAATATAAATCATTATTCCACTTACAGCACAAAGAAAGCTGCAATTGTTGAGCGAGTCATAAGGACTTTAAAAAATAATTTATATAAACAATTCTCGACAAGAGGATCTTACAAATGGATACATATATTATCGGCAGTAACAAAAACCTATAACCATTCGAAACATCGCACCATTGGAATGAAGCCTGCAGACGTGCAAGAAAAAACACATATTAAAGCATATGATTATTTAAAAATTGTACCTAAAAAATTTAAGTTTTCCATGGGTGACATTGTGCGTATTAGCAAGTACAAAAGCTTATTCGAGAAAGGATATACGCCCTCTTGGTCAACCGAATTGTTTAAAGTTGTAAAAGTTAACGTTACAAATCCACCTACTTACTTGTTGGAATCGTTAGAAGTTCAGCCTATAAGAGGGTGTTTTTACGAATCAGAACTACAAAAAACAAGCAGTCCTGACGTTTATCTAGTAGAAAAGGTCCTTAGACAACGCAAGAAAAATCACATCGAACAATTATTTGTCAAATGGCTAGGATTTCCCAACCACTTCAACTCTTGGATAGGTAAAGCTAATATTGTTTAAATAACATATTGTATGACTATATTTTTAATTTAAAATGTAAAATAAATAAACAATATATTGTAAAATAAAGTTTTTTATTTCAATCTTCATCATTAAAAACAGTGATAATAAAACATCATACACATAAATAACATTTCAATATTCTTGGAGGGAAGGTCCAATTCACCGACGACTACGACGTTATCTTCAAGGCTATGCCACTCGGAGTGCGTTCTCCTATTCTTTAACCTGCTTTTTTTAGATTTTTTTTGAAGTCGAGCTGTACGACAGTGCGCTTAATGAGTCATTTAAAGGCTGATGATAGAGTATTTTCTGCATAACTTCAATTTTTGTTTTAAGCTCACTATTATTTTTGTATATCATGGGGAGGACGTCCTTGTTAAATATGTCACATATTACAACTGCAAAATTGTAAAACTTTCTATTAACAAAGTGTTTTGTCACAGCATCGTCATCATCTTTAGGTTCGCCTAAGTTGGTTATGATTTTTCCACCCATATCATACTGCCCATCCGCTGTAAGTTTAAAACCAATCCCTTGTGGCCCAGATAATATATGATATTTTTCATTATATTTCTGACGACCAAATTTATCAATTGTGTTGTTTCCTCGACTCATTTTCAATCTTTACTAAACTATTTTATTTTTATTTGCCCTACTTATATTAAATATTTCAGCTGAGAAAAAGAAACACTGACTATGATCTACTGGGTTGATATGTTTATAAAAGAAATAAAATAAAACTGTGATTGTAACAGATATTTATTTACAGTTATTTAATTGCACAAATACAAAAATTATAAAAAATTAATTTTCCATGTCTTCGTTTTCGTTGCTCAAAATTCTATCCCATCTGACACTATTTCGATCGTCAACGTCTTGGGCTGTTGCTGTTGCAGAAACCAATTCATATTTTGCAGCAAGCTCACCTGGTAAATGTGGAATATTGACGAGGTATTCTTTTAATTCTTCTTCAACCATTTCAGCACAAAATGTATCCATATCTATGGAACCATATAAAAATTTGTCGCACAAGTGTGCCCCAGCCATAAAATTGAATGTATCCCTGATCTCGTTCTTATATTGATCTTTGGTTACATCAATATGCGACCAATCATTTACGCTATCTAACATATCGTGAGCCCTATTTCTTAATTCTCTCCCCAACCAAAATATGTATCTATCTACACATTCGTTGGCGGTCGTCGTCGTCGTCGCATCAGCAGACATCTTTAACAGAAATAATGAACACGCGTAAGTATTCTGACATGTGCAACTATATTTTAAATTTAATTACATCCTTTTTTTCAAACAATTTACATACAATTTACTCCAATGAGCCAAAACGTAATAATGTTCGAGTATTGTTTCCAAAAACTCTAGTGCCCTGCCCCAAATAAGTTAGAGTGTATTTATCTTTAGTTTTACTCATAATATCTACAATATCGTCAGATAGTGTTTCGGCCACACGTTTTGGTAAAAAAGACTCAAATGTGCTATTATCACCGTCATCGTGTAAAGCCACTAAAAGAGTTTTACCAAATCGTGTAGTCATTGAAACCATCTTTACAATTTTATACACTTTGCCTACAATCATTTCGGTAACCTTTTTTCTCTCTAAAACCTCGAAATCTTTGCTAAACATTTCATTAATTTCATCTAGAATTTCTTTTGCAATACTCATTATTGAAAAAAATGGTATATAAATCCAAAAATTACCGTGAATATAAAAGCACTTTCAGAACACTACACGAACACAATATTTGATGTTTATGCCACTGATATCTGCGACTGTTTGAAGTCACTTCTTTTCCCACGAACCTTTATAGCGGGGTTTCAAGGTCGAATTGTAACAATGGTGGGGGTAGCTTAACGATAGAAATAGTGGGAGGAGTATTCAAGGTCAAATGACGTCACACATTTAAATTGGTATAAGGATAACTTCAAGGCCAAAATATAATGAAACAAATAACTACATTTTATGTACTTTATTCATTGATTTTTTTCTGCCATTCTTCTATGCGTGTAACATTATCACCTAAACCTAATTTCCTTAATTTGTTCAATAATAATTGTTTGTTTTTATTTCTTAGAAAATTCTTACAAACTATACTAGCTAAAAGACACACGCATGGTCCATATACTTAAAAAATACACTAAAGTCCTGAGCCTCCGAATCTTGCATTTCATATGCGTAAAATTCCGAAAAGGCTGCAGAAATTAGAAATTCTTCGTACATTTCTCGCACTAAACTTTCCATATTAACTACTACTACGTTAAACTTAAGTCCTACACTCTAATTTCATCTAACACAACCGGATCTGCAATGAACCTAATCAGTTTTTCCAAGCAGTCACTAAACCCCAACTTTTTTATCTCACGAACAAAGTCTTGTAAATTTATTGTTTTGCTGCAATATTTACGACATGCATTCGCAGCCTTTTCATATTCATAAGCCAAATCACAATAGCGCGACGCCCATTCTGCTCGACTTTTCATTGCATCATTGAAATAATTACTAGCCGTTTCAGTGAACTCATCGCCCAATTTTTTTACTGTCTCTTGCAAAGCACTATTCATATTATTCACTCATTTTTACATTCACGACACTTTTTTATTGCTGGTGGTGGGCCATTTATATAATGACGATATATTTGTTCATAGTGAATGTAACAGGGTAAGTTAACTGTAGTTCCTTGTCACACCGATATGGCGCTGGCAGCTTATCCCAAATTTGCCGTAAACTCAGCGTATCAACGCAAGTTTTTAAATATTCGAGAGGAAAAAATGCTAGATCCTTCTCTTCAAAATCACACAAACTTTTTAAATTACTCTGATATAAACAAATTACTCTGCCGACTTGCTCTATAATTTTTTCTTTAGATAGTTCCGTATCTGACATTTCACACTGAATGAATGCAAATAGACTCACACAATTTATAGAACAATTTGCAAGGTCAAAATCATTTCAAGATCATCCCACACTATTACAATGCACAAATAACTACTTCAAGGTCACACACCCAAGATGACCTTCAACAAAGTCAAGGTCGTCTCGACCAAGGTCAAGGTCAAGGTCAAGGTCACACACACAACCTTGAACACAAGACCAAGGCCAAAGCACACGTGCACTTTCAAGGTCAATGACAAGGACATGTGGGCGGGGCCAAAGAGGGGTGAGGCAAGGTCAAGGTCAAGGTCGAGGAGTGGGGGGATAGAGAGGATCGGATTATGTTCACTACTGATGGACATGGCGGCACACTTCTGACTTCCGCAAATATATATATATATATATATATATATATATATATATATATATATATATATATATATATATATATATATATACCGGGTGTCAACGAATCTATTAAACAAGTCATAATTTCTAGAGTATTATGTGTATCAAAATGAGAATCGGTACACGTAAATGTTATGTGAAGAGGAGAGTTTTCGCATATTTTCCACTTTCCGGTCACCTCCGGTTTCACCGCAAATGGCCCCGGTTTTGAATTCTTAAATAGAACACCCTGTATATTTTAACATCTTTGGATTTCTGAGACAATTCTAGATCAGAATGTGACATTTTAAAAACTTTTTACGTCTACTTCATTTTTTTAGGGCCACTTTTAAAATTGCATCTAGGTGGCCATGATCGGACGCAAACTAATCTAACGGTCTTAGGTGATGTCAAAAAAATACAATCGCAAAGTTTTAGTGACTAGTATGAAAGACAGGAATTGGTTTAAAAATTTAACAAAATTAACAAAAAACTAACAAAATAAACTAATAACTTAGACGACGCACTTAAAATATTTGAAAGTACAATACCTGAATTTGTTAAAAAGTTTAGTGTAGTAAATGTTCAAAGTGCATTCCTTCTTTTTCACGACACATTTCAGCTCGTTCAATTGTTTCTCTCAACACGTTTTGTAGCATTTGGGGCGTTATACTTCTAAATGCCCGTAAAATTCTTTCTTATAATATTTCAAGAGTAGCTGGGGCTGCTCCATAGTAAACCCTTTCTTTAACATATCACCAGACAAAGAAATCGAGCACAGTAAGATCCGGTAAGCGGGCTGGCCACCGTACCGGACCATTGGCTGCAATAATTCGATTATTAAAATGCTCTATTAAATAATTAAGAACTTCTCTAGTATTGTGAGGCGGTGCTCCATCTTGTTGAAAGTAAAACTGCTAAAGGTATATCATTGAGATGATTTTCGATTTCATTTTGAAGAAAACCTAAGTATCTAACCCCTGTTAACTGACCTTGAAACAATATTGGCCCAATTATTCTGTTTCCAACTATACCAGCCCAGACATTGACGCCAAATCTTTCTTGAAAATTGCCCTCTCTCATTTTATGTTGATTTTGTTGGGCCCAGTACCGAGTATTTTGCTTATTGAATATACAATTATTTGTAAATCGGGATTCGTCGGAAAATAGAATAAAATCGATAAAATTTGGGTTAACTCTATGATTTTGAAGCAGCCAATCACAAAACACTACCCGTCTATCGCCGTCCTCAGTATACAAATGTTGATGTAACTGATATTTAAATGCTTGATATCCATGCTTTTTCAGTATTTTTCTTGCTGATTCATAACTTATCTGCAGTTCTTGACTAATTTTTCTTAACGAAACTGTTTTATCAACCTCAACCATAGCAAGTACGTTAATCTCAGTCTCTTCATTTATGATAAACCTCTGTTCCGCTTTTTGATTTCCTATTTGCCTAAAACGAGTCTCGACATATGAAAAATACTGATGGGCTGGATGTTGCCGATTCGGATATCTATGAGCATACAACTCGGCAGCATTGCTTGAATTTCTATGACACTCTCCAAATATTAATAACATATCCACTTTTTCACTTTGAGTATACATTATTTTAACGAAAATTTAAACTAAACTTAACGAAAATTAAGAAACTTTTACGTCTGTTCTTAGAGCGTATGTCACTGTCATTATCTACTTAAGCGAGTGCTTTGTTTTCCAAAGAAGACTTGATAAAAACAGTTGCAAATTATTATGCATCATGGCTGTCCATGGCGCCCTTGTCATAAGTAAATAAATTATCCAGTATTTTGCTTAATAATATTTAATTTCTGTTCTTATGTCTAATCCAATCGCAAATAAATTAGTACCGTTAGATTCGTCAAAGAATGCTTTTTTCGAAAAGTAGTTGTCAAAAAGGGGTCGCCATTTGAAAATTAATAGTTAGAAATGAAAACGTAATTTTGTCAACTTGTCTTATTCCTGTCTTTCATGCTAGTAACTAAAACTTTGCGATTGTATTTTTTTGACATCACCAAAGGCCCTTAGATTAGTTTGCGTCCGATCGTGGCCACCTAGATGCAATTTTAAAAGTGGCTCTAAAAAAATTAAGTAGACGTAACAAGTTTTTAAAATGTCACATTCTGATCTAGAATTGTCTCAAAAATCCAAAAATGTTAAAATATACAGGGTGTTCCATTTAAAAATTCAAAACCGGGGCCATTTCCGGTGAAACCGGAAGTGGCCGGAAAGTGGAAAATATGCGAAAACTCTTCCCTTCACATACCATTTACCTGTACCAATTCTCGTTTTAATACACATAATACTCTAGAAATTATGACTTGTCTAATAGATTCGTTGACACCCGGTATATTCATTAAAATATGGAATTATAAAATGAGTAAAGTGTGTTATTATTGTTTTAAAATAGATAAGTTTTAAGGATTTAACCTTCCAGCTCTCCTAGTTGCACTTGTGGAAATTATAATACAGTTAAAGCGCATTCATTCGCTCGTCAACATAAATAAACCACTGCTAAAACTGTGTTTTTTTGTTCCTTAACTAACAGATAATTAGTAATTAAATTCCTACTTTTCGTTAGATTTTACATTATTATTAAAAAACCATCCTACCTTATCCTTACTCCGCCAATATGTTAAATAACACAGGCCAACAAAACTTGACTGATATTTTGTAACAGATATTCTACTATATTTTTCCGAAGTATTTTGGTACACTGAATCCGAATCTGGCTTCAGATTTGCCCCATCAAGTCAGATTTTTCAGATATCCTAACCTAAAAGTGTAAAAACACTCATTTTCGACATATTTGAGATTATGTTAAATCAAAAGGTATTTTTTTCACAAAACTACTAAAAACAAATATGATCGTTTATCTTTAAAATTTATTTTGAAATGTTTTTTATTTCACCGAGATATGCTAATTTGAATTTTGTGTCTCACCAATCACTCGAATGCAAGCAAATTTCGAAATTAATTTCAAAAAATATCCTTCGTTTCTTTTCGGGTGATAATCTGCTTTGGTGCCATTCTTCTGATTAAGAAAATGTATATTAATTAGACTTAGTTTTGTATTTTGATACAGTCCAATACACAGTTGCCGTAGATTTTTTTTTTGAAAATTGTTTTCTGCAACATTAGAGATTACGCTATTTCTAAGAAGGAATATTATTCTTACTTATAATTTTCATGGATTCAATACAAGGCATAGGCCTTATATCCTAATTGACGCACATCGACTTTCGGCCTTCAAGAGGTCAAGAGAGATTACCAATAAAGTGGTTTAGAGCAACTAGTCCCATTTCCTTCTGACAAGACATTTAATTTCGTTAAGATACACTTGAAAAGGTAGATACTATTCTAAACTATATCCAGACTAACTGATTTATTGAGTTGTAAAACAATTAAAAAATGTTTAAAAATTCTTTGTATACATTCTAAATTTATGTGAATTTTTATATATAATTAATTTTAGAAAATCTGTTTCCAAAACTGATGTTTTTTCTGAACATTTATAAATACAAGTCTGTAGTATATGTTACATGGAACATGATGATTTTATGGTTAACTTCAATAATTATACAAATTTATTATTGCTTTACAATGTTTAACTTAAGTTTTTTCCTTCAATATGGACCAGTGATCATTTTTTCTTGTTTTATAATAATAAACTACATTAATAATTACGCGTGCGGGTGCGTGCGTACTTGCGTCCATGCGTATGGGTGCGTGCGTCCTTGCGCGCATGCTTACGTTCGTGCGTGCGTGTGTATGTGTAAAAATCTCGTAGGTTTTAAAAATTTTAAAAATTCGTGGTCAATGTTTTTCATTGAGGTCAATGACCTTTATTGAGGTCATCTTACTTTCAAGGGGAAGACGTGACTTGCCTTCATAATTTTCTAGTAAAAAAATCATAATATAAAAATTAAACGTATTTCAAAGTCGACCGTTTTAATTGATAACTAACTACTTTTGGTATTTGAACATTAAATTAAAAGCAATCCAAAAACTTCAAATTTATAATTACATTTCTGTGTGTCTTCCATTGCGTTCAATACAAACAACTGTACTGTACCTGTGATGGGGTTTTGATACTAAAGGGCCATATTGTATTAGGTGGAAAATAAATAAAAATTTATTTTCCACCTAATGCAGATTTTACTGATGACACTGTGTACTTGTTCGTCTTAATTAAAATGTATGTTACCTTTAGACACAAACTATGTTTCCAAAAATAGTTATTTTATGAAGTTACCTTATACAAGGTTAAAAAGAAATAAACTTTGCATCACATGTGACCAAATTGTAATATCCCTATTTGGATTTTGTAGAAAAACACATTTAATATGGCGTTACTTTAAACAAAATATGTCTGGGATTAAACATTGTCAAACCTAAGAAGTTTCATGTAGGTTGCGTTGAGTCTTATTCTGCAACAGTGGTGGAATTTGCAAAAAAACGGGCAAACATCTAAATTATCTTATACATCTGAAATTCTGAGTAAGGGCTAAAAATTGCATTTGGAAAAACTTATATATATATATATATATATATATATATATATATATATATATATATATATATATATATATATATATATGTTTATACGGTTTTCATGGATTCCTCCGTGTGAGATGCATTAGCAGTGGGTATATCCACATTATGCTGTTGTAGTGCTGAAATCACATTCAGCAAACGTACAACTATATGCAACTCCGTATGTAAGTGAAGTAAATGCGAAACAGTAAATGCAAACTTCTCTCCATCATATCTCTGCCGTATCACTGTGGCGGGGAGTGTAAGCTTTGACTTTCTTCTCGGTATGGTGGTACAGGTAGGCCACCATCTCGATGGTGGTGGAATAGGATGAATTGTGTTTTATTACAATTTATTCTAACTGTGCAACCTCTAACACAGAAGGGATATGATGGAGAGAAGTTTGCATTTACTGTTTCGCATTTACTTCATATATATACAGTGCCTTCATTTCAAAACGAACCATCCTTAATAACTTTGTTAAATAGAAAAATTTTAAAAAAAGAAAAAACACGTCAATTTAGATATACAGGGGGAAGTTTAATTTTGCATTTGTTAAAAGTCTGTCAATCACCTCCTCACCTCCAGCTAACCTCACTTTGATATGTCAAATGGGAACCCCCACCTTGTGACACATCATTGTAAGCAGCATAAAATTGTCTATCCAACCGTATAAAAAAAATTAAATCGGTTGACGTACAAGCGAACAGTGTGCAAAAATGTCTTGTAATAATGCATAATATATCGGCCTCGAACTTTAGTATGTCAAATGATTACCCTATAGTGTGATACATTATTTTAAAGGGCATACTATCTCCTATTTAGCCAATAAAAAAAAAACAAAATCTGTTGATGTACAAGCGAATAGTAAGAAAAGATGTGTGGTAATAATATACACCTTATCACATTAAACTTTATTATGTCAAATGGCTACTTCATAGAGTAAAATATTATTTTAAATTTAAAATAAATATTTTTTTAAAATAATAAACAGTTAAAATATTTGCGAGAAAAAAACTAAGCCTGTTTTAAAATTCATCGCAAAATTCATTGCAGTCTAATCAATCTAGTGTATTTATTTCAATGATATTTTTTGCGGTACCTGATAGGTACAAGAAATCACTGCAATAAATAAAATTTTTAAGATCTTTAAACACCAGTTGTTTATTATTGTTAAAATTGTCATTGTGACGCCTAGTTGAAACGTGAATATAAATGGTGTATACGCTAGCCGAAAGAATAGAAATAATTTTTCTCTATGGTGCTGAAGATCGGTGCGCTCGTAGAACCGCCAGAGCATTTAACGAGAGGCATCAAGACAAAAACGTGGGCCATAAATATGTACTCGAATTGGTACGAAAGTTTGAAGAAACGGGATCCGTTTGTAATAAAAAATCTATTGAGAAAAGGGTTGTAGATGAAGCATGCCAAATCGAGGTACTAGGACAGTTTGCAATAGATCCAACTTTATCCATCTCAAAGGTCGCAGATTTAACTAACATTTCTGCTGGCTCTGTGCATAAAATTTTAAAACAAAATAAGTTTTTTCCCTACAAAATTCAAATTCTTCAAGAACTCGGAGAAGACGATTTTGATAGGAGAATTCAATTTTGCGAATTAATGTGCCAACGAATTGACGAGGACCCCCATTTACCTAAGAATATCTGCTTTAGTGATGAATCAACTTTTTTTCTAAATGGACTGGTTAACAGACATAACTGCAGATACTGGGATAATGAAAATCCGCACCTTTTCCGAGAAGGGCATACTCAATATCCCGAAAAAATTAACGTGTGGGCAGGAATTTATGGCAATGAAATCATCGGGCCATTTTTTTTGGAAGATAATTTAACTGGGCAAATTTATTTAAACCTTTTAGAAAACACAATATACCCTGCCATTGTGCAATCTTTAGAAAATCAAGTGGATGAAAATGCTGTTATGGTACTAAATGAAAATAATTTGCATTTCCAGCAAGATGGAGCTCCCCCGCACTACGCTTTGGCAATTCGAGAGTGGCTTGATGAACATTTTCCAGGGACGTGGATTGGCAGACGTGGTGCAATTGAATGGCCAGCACGGTCTCCAGACCTAACCCCTCTAGACTTTTTTCTTTGGGGGTATTTAAAAAGCAAGGTTTATAAAACCCCACCTGAAAATATTGACGATTTAAAAGATCGAATTGTTCGGGAATGTAGAGGAATTAGCAGAGAAACCCTTGCCAATGTTCGTGGGGAATTTCAAAATGGGCTTTTTTATTGTCTCGCTAATAACGGCTCACATTTTGAACATTTAATAAAATAATTTTCTTCAACTGAATAAAACTGAATAAACTGCTTATATTTAACACACATTTTTGCATCCTAATTGCCTATAACGTCTATTAACTTAATTTTTTTTGACATCATTGGATAGCAGATCGTACGTCCTTTAAAATGATGTATCACACTATAGGGTAATCATTTGACATACCAAAGTTCGAGGCCGATATATTATGCATTATTACAAGACATTTTTGCACACTATTCGCTTGTACGTCAACCGATTTAATTTTTTTTATACGGTTAGATAGACAATTTTATGCTGCTTACAATGATGTGTCACAAGGTGGGGGTTCCCATTTGACATATCAAAGTGAGGTTAGCTGGAAGTGAGGAGGTGATTGACAGACTTTTAACAAATGCAAAATTAAACTTCCCCCTGTATATCTAAATTGACGTGTTTTTTCTTTTTTTTAAATTTTTCTATTTAACAAAGTTATTAAGGATGGTTCGTTTTGAAATGAAGGCACTGTATATATATATATATATATATATATATATATATATATATATATATATATATATATATATATATATACTTCTTCCTATTTTCTTCTTTTTTTGGATTTAGGCTCTTTACATAATTAAAAAAACAAAACAGTTGAATTTTTATCAAAATTTTTCTAATTAATTTTTATTTTCCTAAAAATTGTATGTACTTAAAAAATTCAGATATACAAAATGTAAAAAGACAAACGAGCACCAGAATAATTTTAGAATATGACATATCTAATTTTGCAAGAACGAACCTTGAGATTTTGTTTATAAATATTAAAATGTTTTTGTGATTTATATTCAGGTACTGAGAATACATGAAATGCAAATTAATTTTATTTGTTAATCTAATACGCCAAAAAACAAAAAAAAATGCACACATTAAATCTATTGTTAAGGAAATATTAAATTTTTGTATTAATTCATGGGATTGAATTCTTAATATTTTGGTTTTAAACCAAAATATTAAGGCTGGTGTGAATGTGGCTCAAATTTCCTATGTCCGTTTTGTTATTAACAGTGTTTTTATCTTTTTTAATTTCTATTATTTCTTTTATCTGAAATTTTCGATATATATTAATGCAGTTTGGTTATAATCATCAGTATATTTTTCGCTCTTTATGTGTTTGTTTATGACTGTCTAGGCATTTTTTGTATATTTATGACTTTTTCATCTGTTGTTAACTAACTGGCTGGACATGCCAAAAAATTTCTTGGAAGAATTTCTGTAACAGATCCAGCATACTATTTAATTGATTCTTTAGAGAAGTTTTTCCTCTTTAAATTAGTGAATGGTGTATTTAGTTTATTATGAGAGCTGTGGCATACAATAATAGCGTACTTTTTTAAAATGTGGTTTATCTTTTCTGAGAGTTCACTAGTGTAACGTAATGCAATATATTTTTGCTGTTTATGTTCTATGTTTTAGTTGCTAGGTTATGGTCGAATTTATATATTCGTTTCTTAATTATTTCGGCGATGATATTTTCATAGAAATTGTTATTTATTAGTGTAATTTTCTCTTTCTCAAGTATTCTTGGTCGCAGTTCTGGATACGTTAGACAGGTCAGAGACTGATTCAACACTAGTTTTTTGGGTAATTGAGTGAATAGGAAAACAGTTTAGATATCTAGTCGATCAAGTTGGTTTGGTATATCATTCAGTCAGAATTTTGTTTTTTTTTGCCCATCAGTGTCATGTTTCGGACGTGATTGTAATTTTTCATTGAAACTGTTGAACTCTTGGAAAATTTCAGTAATTTTATCCTGTGGCACGGCTAACATACAATCATTCACAAACCATTTGGAAAATATTATATTAAAATTTGTTTTTTCTACAGCTTTCTCCTCTAGATATTCCATTATTAACTTAGCAATGGTGGATGAAATTGGTGATCCCATAGCACATCATCGAGTTGTTTGTAAAAGATGTTGTAGTGAAAATAATTTGTATTTAGAACAAAGTAGACAGCATCCATTAATTTATTTTTTGATAGTGAAGAATGTTTCTTTAAAAATATCCGTTTTTCGCCTAAAGTAGTTTGGACAGGTTTATTTGGTATATTTGTATATAAAGGTATAATATCTAATGAAATGAGCCTTTAATTTTTGAGTAGGTATATTGCGTCTATAAATTATTTTGAGGCAATTATTCTTTAAGAAAAAAAAATTCCTAGACTGGTGATTGTATACAAGAAACAATAGATTTAAAGGTTTATCTATGTAATTTTGTTAGAATAACATTGTGAATAGTTAGCCTTAATGCATCTTTCTCAGTTAGTTCTTTTACAATCAGTAATTTTTTAATGAAAATGTTACTTTTCTGTTAATATATGTTTGTTGGATCACGCTTAATATTTATATATGTATTATTATTCCTCCGTAAGTTATTCATTTTTGTATCTTGTTCTTGTTTTTGTTATATATATATATATATATATATATATATATATATATATATATATATATATATATATATGTTATGTCGGATATTCTCACGGGTGTGATGTGTAATCGAAGGTTTTCGGGCATTCCGTGTATGTGCTGAGTCCCTCTCAGGACTGTAAGGCAGCTGACGTTTCGGTGAAATCGCATCCACCATTTTCAAAGCTTACTGTATGGCGTCTACGAGCGAACTCTTTGTGAATGCAATAAAATAAATTAATAATTAAGCGGTTTTCAAGTTCTTAATAAATAAAAAAATTTGCTTTAAAGAGGAGTTCAAAAAAAACTAATTCTTATTCCTGTCATAATAATTAAAAATTAATGAATTTTATAGCTTTAACTATATATTGTCCCGGACGGCTGGTCTTTAAACACACTGTATTATTTACCAACCTTTTATTGTCACAATTCTGAGAATTTCTCAAACAATTCAAGTTACTTTAACGCCATCTCAAGTAAAACCGTCCATAAAAGCCGGTCTTAACCCCTTATATACCTTTTTTTTGGATACCAGAAGATTCCGCATCTTTCTAGGATTTGCATACTACATGATGTAATAAAAATGAAAAAAAGAAATAATCTGGCGATTTCTAGACCTTCTTTTATAAGCATTCCATGTCGAAAACAAAGAAATAGGATTTTCTAAAAAGTTCCAGACCTTCTTTCATCGGCGTCTCATGAGAAAAATAACAAAAGGTAAAATTAATTAAATCATGAACTCGTAAAAAATAAACCTAAAATCCTATAAACTAATTCTATGAAGTGTATGCTGGTATATAGTCAATTACATTACCCCTTTCCCAGTATTGTTTGTCCCGATCAACCTTCTTAATCATGATCCACGACTTTCATCTTCGCATGAGGGCTTTTCTGAATTTGGTACACCAAATAGTTTAGTCGGGTCATTATGTTGTACGGACCTTCCGCCTTCTGAAGCTTTGGTTAACGCCCTTTGGTTCTTTCTGGATTGTACAACCACGCTTTTTCACCAACCATGAATAAAATAGTATTGCCTTTGGGATCATAGCGGGTCTTCATTCTGTCGCTTTCTATTTGTAGTTGTGATTGTACCTTTCCGAGGATGACTTGTAGGACGTTCTTTTTCCGTAGTTCCTTTTGCGGTCGATATTCTTCTTAATGTACCTTCTTAATGATGACCTGTAGAACGTTCTTATTCTGTAGCCCCTTTCACGGTCACGGTCCCTCTCGTTTCGTTCTCTACGGTTGCCTCGAGTACTCATTCTCTCTCTTCCGTAACGGTCCATACTTCTGTCACCTCCACAAACAGTAATTTCCGGGGAATCTCGGTAAAAGTCACCATTATATCCGCACTGGTAATAGCATGTTTTTCGAATAATACCGGCGACCCTGACCTCTTCTTCTTGGTCTATCATAAGTCGCTCTTATGCGACAACCACATACTTCAACTCCATCTCAAGCCTTGGCGGCAACTGCAGCATATTTACTTTATCTTTGTAAATGGTTAATCCAAAACAGAGAATACTATTACTTAACCAGACTTCTTTAAGTTCACAATAAGGAGTAAAGACGTTTTCTAAGTCGCTCCTTCGAACTTGACCACCTATATCAACGATATAAAGCCGATAAGTATCAGGATCACTATCAGGAGCAGTACTGCTAGTACAGCGTCTTTGGATATGCCCCTCTTTGCCACATTTCCAACAACAAATTCTATTTCTGCTACAGAAAGTTGTATTTTTGTAGTCATGTGTTTTTCGTTTGTTTAAAAATTCACTCACTCATTAGCCTCATGAAGATTACCTCATTGGTCTTGTGATCATCCTGGGAAACGTTGTCTCATCTTATGATGATTCTCCCTTGGTTCCTTGAGGCCTGTTTGGCTATTTCAAACTGAAGAGTTTGTCCTATTTTTGGGACGCGTAAACTTTCAATAAAACTATTTACCGTTAACTATTGCTTTATTTCTTCTGGATATGTCGAATAAGTCAATTTTATTAGTTTTGCTATATCCGTCTCATATTTTTGAAAACTTTCGTTGTATTTTTGTGTTCTTCCTTGGAGTTGGGCCTTATAAACTTCTTGGAGGTGGGTTTCCTCACAGCACATCTCCAGAAAAGTAAGAATAAACTCGTTATCGTTCCGATTTTCTTCATAGCTTCACATGCTAGAACAATAACACGTACCTCCTCCGGTGGGCTTCAATTATTGCCGGCGGAAGCAGCTTCGAATTGACGGACGTAGGTAAGCCAAGGTGTTTTACGTCAAAGGTGGCTTCATCACACTAGTTGCAGAAACACCATCTACCTTTATTATACCTATACTGGCTACCTTCTCGATTTGCAAATCTAATTGTTGAATCTCGTGTTCTATGCGTTTCATATCTCCTTAGATTTTTTTATCTCTTTTTTCAGGTCACGTTTCATATTTTCTTGACTGCTAATCTTCTGTTGCATTTCTTGTTCTATGCGCTCCACATCTTCTTGATTTTTCTTAATATCTTCTTTCAGTTCTTGTTTCATATCTTGACTGCTTCATGTTCTCCCAGCTTGTTTTTAATACTTGCTATATACTTTCTGGACTTTTCTTAATGTCTTCTTTAAATTCTTGGTTTATGTTTTCTTGGCTTGCTTTCAGTACCATCAAGTCTTGTTTCATGTCATCTGGCTTGCTTTCAGTGAGATTACTTCTTGTTTCAAATCATCTTGGCTTGTCTTTAATTCCTCTTTCAAATCGTCTTGGCTTGTTTTTATTGTCATCAATTCTTGTTTCATATTATCCTGGCTTATGTTTAATTCCTGTTTTATATCGTCTTGATTTTTCGTCATATATTTTTTCAATTCTTATTTCTTTTACTCTTGGCTTTTCTTCATGTCTTTTTGATTTTTCGTTATATCTTCTTTCAACTCTTTTTTCATCTCTTCTTGGCTTCGTTTCATATCTTCTATCATCATCAGAATCGGATTTAAATTAGCTTGAAGTTGATATTCTATTTTTGTTTTCTGTTTTCTAGTTTCTACTAGCATAAAATTTCAATTAACTTTTTTTTCTTTAACCTCTTCTGGATTTTATCCCACTTCTGACACCAATTTGTCCCGGATGGCCAATATTTAAACACACTGTATTATCTAACAATCTTTTATTGTCACAATTTTGACAATTTGTTAAACAATTGAAGTTATTTCAACGACGCCTCAAATAAAACTATACACGAAAGCTGATTTGGATCCTTTATATACCCTTTACCGGATACCGGAAAATTCAGCATCTTTCTAGAAGAATCTCGTAGAAAATAACCCTAAAACCCTACAAACTAGAAACACGAACTAATACTATGAAGTGTATAGTGCTATAAAGTCCAATACATTATTAATTTTTTATTACCAGAAAAAAAAACATGAATAGAATTTAATTATTAATTTTCCCAAGTTTTGAGTAGAATATGTGGTTTAAAACTTTTTCAGCTTAACAAAGAAAATACAAGATGACATAAATTATCCTAACTGATGTTCAAAGAAGCCAAATTGGCATCATGACAGCCTTGTGGCTAGGACGCTGTACAGATCAAAGAAGACTGGCATTTCCTTGATTTTTTCTTACAACTGGTTCAAAAAGATAGCATAATATTCGGTGTTTCCTGTGGATGGCTGGTCTTTATCTTTTTCGGTGGTAATTCACCCTTATATTTCCACTATTTTGATTACTGCTTAATCTCAGGCGTACAGTTGTAAATCCAGGGCTCATTTACAATAACAAATCACCGCAGAAGGTCTATTAGGTTGAACTCGGATCGATTTGAATGAGATATCATTTTGGTTGCAATTGCCTCAGTAAAATTCAATGGGGACTCAGAATACCATATGGCGAATAAAAAAATTAATTTTGTCCGATTGGTATAGAATCTTTCGGAGTCATTCAAAACAAATCTAAAATTACAATATTTTTAAAAATTTGATATGGCGGACTGAAAACTTGATTGGATAATTTTTGAGAGTGTAAATTAAGAATTTGAAATTATTTTCAGAAAATTCAATTTCCGTATATGTTCAAAATTGGTACTCGAGTGTTGTCGTGGGTGTAGATTAAGATTAAATTAAGAATTTAAAATTATTTTTTTTTGAAATCAGGTATACCGGATCCAATATGGTGGGTTGAAAACTTTACGTTATTCACATTTTTAAAATTAAATATGACGGATACAATATGGGGACTACAAATGTATTATTGTTCTGACTTTGTCCAAAATTGATATTGAGCTTTTCTTGGAATCTTGATTTAATTTTTTTATACTCAATATACTGTATAAAATTTTCCAGACTAAAAAATTTACATGTCTCAGATTCGTTCACTATCGATATTGGAATGTTTTTAGCAGCCTAGATAACGAATCTAAAAATTTCTCCAAATTCAACATTTTCAATTTACTATGATAGACTAAATATTTATTTTTTTCTTAACGAATTTTTTGTTGTTGTTGCGACCTTGGAAACATTACTAGATACACTACGTATCCCGCTTAATACGTCGTTCAAATAATTTTTCGAGGTCATAACGAATTCAAAATTTTTATTCAAAAAAACTGACCAGACTTCTAGAAAAGCGCTAACAAGCAAAAGATAACAAAATAAATTTTTAAACGGAATTGAAATTTTAAAAGTCGGTGCCAAATTAATATATTATAAAAGATGATTTACACAAAAAGATTGAGAAATGTTTTATTTGTATTTGTTCTCTCACTGTAGCTTGTTCGTATCTCGTGTTACTAGTTAATTGGTTCATTTAGTAATAATTTAGTGACGACTCTAGAAATTTCAATTTCATATAAAATTTTTTATTGTCATTTTTCATTTTTTAGCTGTTTTTTAAAGTTCGTTCAATTTTTTTATAATTTTTTTTAATATATTTACAAAATATTAAAAACTAACAATATTTCTTAATAGGACAATCAAAATTATCGAAGGACATTTTTACTTTGCTATTATTTGATAATAGAGATATAAGAAGAGGGGAATAAATGTTTCCGACCTTCTTTAGAGAAGGCGTCGTTATGTTATTTTGACTAAGCCACCTTGCAACGCCTTCTTCCTTCAGAATTGCCCAAATGTTTGAAAAAGGTACGAAAAATTTTTTTACATTTGCAGTGGAAAGATTATAATCTTAAAAAGCTTATTGACGACCTACATTAAATCTGCTACTTATAGCAAGTAAAGATATTTGATAAAGTCATAGCAATAAAATAAGGGATTCAAATATATTTTTTAGCAAATTTTTTTGATCGTATTTGTTAATAAATTTTTATTTTCAAAACCGTAGCCACTATGATTTTTGAAATATAGCTGTTCGCCAACCTTAACTGTTCGAATATGCTCACAATCAATTAATTTTTAAGTTTATTTATTTATAATTATCGTCAAAATTAAAACAACTGAGAGCTCTTTTTATCGGCCATGAAAGTGTAAC
This sequence comes from Diaprepes abbreviatus, assembly GCA_034092305.1. NCBI lineage: Eukaryota > Metazoa > Arthropoda > Insecta > Coleoptera > Curculionidae > Diaprepes > Diaprepes abbreviatus. The sequence continues at coordinate 1,603,626 of JASJET010000026.1, forward strand.
CATATGCATTAATTATTTAGGAAATATTAATATAGCCTAGTCTGTTTTAAAATTTAAGAAGGAAGTGAAGAACTAGCTACTTCAGCGGCAGCGATGGCAGCATATGTGGGTCTTTCTCTCTATACACATTATTCTATTTTAAATTTACTCTATCTCATCCACCTCCTCTCTAGCTCTTCCTTTTTTCTCCTTTCCAAATTAGCAGCATAATGTATTGCGCTAAGATTTGTTATTAATACTTTAGGTTAAAGAAATATTATTATATAATTTAGGGCCTGAACATTATCTGTTATTAACCGTTGAATTAAAATTTATCTTTGATTATAACAAATTCTTATAAACTGAACAATAGTTTATAACAATAAATGTATTTGTTATTATTATAACTGATTTGAAGCCTATGGGAACCCTTTACCCTATCGGGTACTAGATGACGTGGTTTGCTGTATTTCCTACAAACTTTCGGCCGGTCCGCGCGGTTGTAAGGGGAACTGTTTTGTGAATCGGCTTATACAGATGCTCACTAAGGCCCAGTCCTTTTATATTCCGCAGGAGATTCATTGGTATCACTCCAGTTATTGATAGTATTATGGGAATCGTTTGAACGCTGTTTCTTGCTCATCTTCGAATTTACACCTCCATATCTCTGTATTTGTCTGTCTGGCCTATTATGAGCAACTGTTTGATCCATTAGAACCACTCAGTCGCAATATAACTTGAACTTGTTCTTCTCAAGAATAAGCTTATTATTATTATGAAGTTCTGTGGTAACCCTTTCTATGTTATCGGGTCCTAGTCACTGCAGTTATTGATAAAATTATGGGAATCGTTTGGACGCAGTTCATTGCCAATTATCTTCAAATTTGCACCTCCAGATCTTCTTTTTATTATTATTATTATTGATTTATAAGCCAAACGTCTTCGTCCTCCCTCCAGCGATTATTCACTCATACCAGGTATACAGAGATATTAAAAGTATGAAGCTCTATGGGAACCCTTTCCATGTTATCGGGTACTAGGTGACGTGGTCTGCTGCATTTTCTATAAACTTTCGGACGGTCCGCGCGGTTGTAATTAAAACTGCTTTCTGCATCGGTTTTACAGATGCTCACTAAGGCTCAATCCCTTGATGTTTGCAGAAGGTTCTTTAGTACTACTCCAGTTGTTGATAAAATTATGGGAATCATTTGAACGTTATTCATTTCCCATTGTCTTCGGATTTGCACTTCCAGATCTCTGTATTTGGTGATCTTCTCGTTGTATTTTGGCCTTAGGTTGTTGTTGTTAAGCACAACAATGTCGATTAGTGTAGTTCGCCTAGAAATTTTATCTGGTAGTATAATGTCTGGTCTATTATGAGCAACTGTCTGGTCCGTCAGAATCGTTCGGTCCTAATATAATTTGAACTAGTTGTTCTTAAGAATAGGCTCAGGATTGTATTTGTAATAAGGCACTTTTCCTACCTGCAATAGGTTTGACTATCTGTTAACTCTTGTTGGAGTATCTTAGCGGCTGACTCGTGTCTTTCCTTATACTCGGTCGCGGAAAACGCTTGGCATACTCCAGTTACGTTCTGGATTGTCTCTGATGTTCGACAACTATATCTACATTGGTCATTTTCCATTAAGGGATCTCTAATGATGAACTTCCGATAGTTCTCCATCGGAATAACTTGGTCTTAGATAGCTATTATTATTTTTAATAATTGTTCACTTTACAACAGACAAGGAGGTCGTAAAATTTGGAATAAATTCATTGTTTTAAAACTTTCTTTTTAAAATCGTTCAGATACGTCGATTATCTTTTTTTCGTACGCTTTTTTTTCCAATATAGTAAATCATACAGGATGACTCGAAAGAAGCTATGCTATAATCGACTGAGATTTTTTAAATAGTGACCCCCAATTTTTTGTACATTTTTAGGCTTTGTGCAGAATTCTGAAAATTTTTTTCTATTTCATGCCCTCTACCTAAATGTAACTGTTTTTGCTTCATCGAGAGTTAAAACTCAAAATGAAGTAGCAGCAATAGTTCATTTATCATTTTATTAAATGCTGAAGATGTCTTTCATTGGTTAATTGACAATAAGCTAAGTAATCTAATTTCATTCTGAAACTTTATGACTACTACTGTAGAAATTAACCCCAAAAAATTATCTGGTTTTATTAAGATGATGTCCCACCAAATTATGTAACAGAAGTTTGCGTATTTGTTAATAATGTTTTGGAAAGGAGGTGGATATGAAGAAGGGAACCTATTAAGTGGCCGCCGAGGTGCCTAGACTTAAACCTTCTTGACTTATTTTTATGAGGTTACGCTAAAGGTAAAGTTTTCCAAAATAAGCCAATTGACATAGTAGACTTTAAATGTTGGATTATCCAAAAATACGATTAATTACTACAGAAGTAGTAAGAAATGTTTAAAATGAATTGATATATTTAGACATAGGACATGTAATAAAAAAATGTTCAGAATTATGAAGGGAGTCGAAAAGTGCAAAAAAAAAAACAATTGGGGTCACTATCTAACACATCAAAGTTGATGAGCTTCTTTCGAGTCACTCTGTATGATTGAATAGATTGGAAAAAATTCATACCTAAAAAACAAAATCAACGTGTCTGAATAATTTAACAAAAAACTAGAGTTTTTTATATAATTAATTTATTCCAGATTTTATATCCTCATTGTATGTAAATTAAATGCGAAATAATGTACAAGGTTGTAATGTGCACGCGAGAAGTCACTGTAATTAATGGTAATAATATCATATTATGTGCATATGAAATTGGATATTTTTGTAATTAAGACAAATTTTATGCAATATCAATTTTTTCCAGAGGTAAGTGAAAATTTCTTTTGACGCGATTAAAAGTTTTCAGGCCCTATATAGATGGTGCACGCAACGCAACTTTGATTGTAGTACCTTGAAATGCTATCTTTCTTTAGCATTGCATGAGTATTTGAGAAAGCTATCTTGAGTAGCTTTTATTCTGCGACTAAATAAAATTTTCAAATTTTATTTTCCAAGTATGCAAGAAACTTCAGTGCGAACTGGGATAAAGTATTGTTTTATCAAAGTTTTATCGTCTAGACAACTTAATGCAGAGTTATACGCTACATTAAGAGAGTCTGCTCCTTTATTTACATTTATAAAAACGAGAATTAAAGAATTCAAATAGCAGCACTCAAGACGCTGAGCGTTCTTGAACACCAAAATTATCTACAACCTAAATATCTACAAAAAGGATTACAAAAAACAATATGATTAGAATTTTAGGCAAATAAAACTATACTTGTAATACAATAGAAAAGACAATTTCATTGTATATTTTTTTTTACAATATTTGCTACGTTTATTTTAACTTTTATAATTTTAAGCAACGAACTTGTGATTATTAATTCAAACTTGATCTCTAACCCAATAAAGTTTAGAATTGTGTAAATTGTGAAGAAGAAAAACTTAGAAAATGATTATACACAAAATATTAAAAAAAAAATGTACTAAAATGTTAGTACAGTGATGACATTTTAAAATAAGTAATCCACGGCCGTCTTCCTATCAAGCCAGCGGAGCATTGGTAGGTGAATATCTATCCCGCGGAGAGCCATCGGTGAAACATTCAGCGGTCAAGCAATCCCTAGCGTAAGGATATCACATAGCTACTCTAAATCCTCACGGTTCGACTGTCTGGTGGTCACGACATTCACCAATTATCGGTCAAGGGACGTTACCCTCTAGATTAGTGTGGTAGAGGGCCCACTTGTACCGAGCAACTTGTTACAGTGGAAAAACGGCAGACCAGGGTCATTTGCGTGTATTGGTTACTGGTTGTCAATTATTACCCTGTAATGTAAAAAATACAAACGGTTTTAAAACATCTTTTACCTGTATTTCACACTTTTCAATATGACATCAAACCAATTTGCAATATAAGATGAACAATTGTGAAGCGTTTTTCATAAGGGAGCAAGTCGGGCTCTACGGATCTACTATATTTACAGCAGCGGAACATCGGACAGTGGACATTTCTCGTGCAGACAGTCATCGGTCAAATGTTCAGCGTAGGGGTACCGGTTTGACGGTATCTACTTATAATCGGGATATCCCTGCTCTCTGAACTGTTCAACGGTTTGACTGCCCGATGGTCAAAACATCAACTCGGTGGTCGATACTCGGGCGCCACCCTCGAGATTAATGTGGTCGACGGCCCATTTATGCACCGGGAAACTTATTACAGTGAAGAAACGGCCAGCCATGGGTCAATTGCGAGTATTAGTGCTGGCTGCCGGCTGCCAATGATTACCTAAGATATTAATAATGGGAACTAGGAATTGAAACAAACGGTTTTAAAACACCCTGTATCCTGTATTCCATACTTTTATAAAAAGACATGGCCTAAAACTAACTTACAACCTAAGATGTACAACAAAATAAACATTTAAACGGTCTGGAGGGCAAGAGTATGTTATAAGAGTTGTTCATCGTAGCTCATACTGGCCGCTGGCGCTAGAGACGGTAACCCGACGGTGTCATTCACGACGCTACTTACGTTACCCAGTACAACATTATTCACGACGGCTTGTACTCAAACTATGGCCCTTCGTATCTAAAATTCGCGGACGCTATTCATGGCGCTTCGTACTAAAATTCGACCGACGGCGGTACACATGGTATGTCTAATAATAACCCGGCATCGATCGGCGGTATCTCTACACGGCAGCGGCGATCTCTACACGAGGCGGCGGCGATAAACGTCAGGTCGACAGTTGTTAAGCGCTGTTATCAACGGACGTCGGAGGGCATCCGGTTTTAAAATACATTCTTTGTCAATACGGAAACAAAAACAAAACTGACGGTATTCAGTGCGTGTGTGTATAGGTGACGGTAGGAAGGAAAGAAAGGAACCGACGCTGCCTGTGCTTATAAAGGTCCTGGACTGCGTCAGCAGGATGGAACGACAGTGCCCGTACTTACAAGGGCCCTCGACAATGTCGACCAATAGCGGTAGGAAATTAGGAAAGGACCCGATACTGCCCGTACTTATAAGGGTCTCCGGCAGTGACGGTAGGATGACACAACATTGCCCGTACTTACAGGGGTTCTCGACAATGCTGGATAGTAAAACACCATATACACACAAGCCTAACCTTACCTACATTGCTAGACCAGGAAAGCGCGGTCCGACAGGTGACCTAGGTAGTCCATTGGGACTATTGACCCGGGTATAGAACGTGCAGTTCTCATTGACATTGATATTGATCAGCTCGAGTTTAAGTAGTCGGCCTCCCACTACGTCGACGAGTGACGGTATGCGGTGATCGCGCATACAATACTGCTGTATACGGCGCGCGACTATTATGGACGGACGCTCTGAAAACTACGGGAAAATCGTATTTCTCGGCATGGCGCGGCAAACCTAATTATATACCGGCAATATTGAAACTTAAAGCATTCCCGCAAGAATCAGATTTTTCGGATATATAATAAATAAATTAAAACCCGGCGAACATACTTATTCCCAAAAATTTAGTAACTTCGTTACACAATAACAACCGAACAGACAGTATAAAGAGCAAGAAAACACCTCGTACTTATCGAGAGGTAGTGGTACGGTAGACGCTAACCCGACGGTATTATTTACGACGCCTAGTACTAATAAATTCACGACGATATTCACGTTGACTCGTTTTATACTTTTGCAGCGCTATTCGCAGCACTTCGCACAAAAATTTTCGATACTATTCACGGCGCCTCACACTATTCGACAGGCGGCGATATGTTATATCCCAGCTGTAACCCTTACATCAATCGGCGGTAGGAAAGGTCTTTGTACGCGTTGGTTCCTTTATGCGGCGACGATACCCTCGGGGCGGTAACCCTGGCCGTAACGGCACCCTTAATGGCGGACACCGGTAAGAACCCGGCGGTAAAACACGTTTCTGGCCATTACGAAATTAACTAAAAAAAATTACACCATGTAATGCATGTGTGTAAAGGGGCCCGTGCTTATAAGAGTCCTCGACAATGTCGACTAATAACGGTAGGATTGTTGTTAATTGTCCTTCGATTCTATAATATCAGCTTCACGCAGTTCTTCTATTATCGAATTAATTTCATTTGTATGACTGGTACTTCCTGCACTTTGAGATGCTATTAATAGACGTAATCTATCGACAAGTTCGTTGGGATCATCCCAGTGTACGTATTCGATTGGCTTGGTATTACATTGCATTAAAACATTTTTTGATGCATTCAAGGTATGACGTTCACCAAGACCTCCACCTGTTTTATGTCCTAGAGCAGGTGCAATTATTCTTTTATATTTAGGTAAAATACTTCCTTGCACTTGTTGTGAAGCTTTATAATATCTTCGATGAGTATTGGTTTTTAAAACAATTTCAACGTAATTTTTTCCATCTTGTAATTTACAGGATATTTTTTAAAAAGTAATTCATATAAACCAATTGTACCTTTGTAGCGTTTTCCCTGCACAACAATGTCTGAATCTACTATTTTTAATTGCGAATCACCAATATAAAATTTATTTGTAATTTCATTTAACACCACTCCATATTTGTGATCAAATTCATTATTTGTACCTTGTATCATATCTTTGACATATTTTCTAGGTAATGGCTCGTATTGATTTAGATAGTTACGGAAAAATGACTCCAGAATGTCTCGATTTCTTGCACGTTCAAAATTAGTTTGCAAATTTTCTTCACGTTCACTTTCTTGTCTGTTGGCTTCTTGAATAATCGACCGTTTCATACCACTTGGTTCATCATCATCATCATCGTCATCTACTACAGGTGTTGAATGAAAGTGTAAACGTCTTCTAGGCGGTAATGGTGTAGAAGCACTCATATTATCAAGATAGTCAGTTAAATTCATTTGATGTTTTTCTTCTTCTTCTCGTTCCTCTCTTTTTTGATCTGGTGTCGTCTGAAGATTCTCATTTTTTAAATTACCTTGTAAGGATGTTGATAACTGTGACTCCAATTTGGTCTCTATACTTTTTAAATGTTTGGTAATTGGTAAAAAAATATCTTCGTGTACTACTTGACCTTGTTTTAACAAATCCAGTTTTTGTTTAACAATTTTACGTTTTTCAATAAGTTTTCGTTTAAGTTTTTTTTCAGATGCATCCATTTTATTTTTGAATGCAACCTCTTCTTAATAGAAATAAATAATAAATGACATACCTTAAGTTCTTACAGATATATAAATTGATCGAAACAACAGCGATATCGCCCTTCATTTATTTTATTATCCTTAAAAATTGTTAAAAATTTATAAGGTTTTTGCCAACACATACCACAAAGGTTTTTAAAGTCTTCAAATTTCATATCTGTACCTACGTGATCATTGTAAATATGTTTCAAATTCATATCATCTTGTTAAAATAGAATTACAGCATTTGTATTATCGCGAATTAAATGCTTTGTTATTTTCGCATACGTTTGAGAGAGATAACATGATTATGACGTCCCATATTAAAATTTTCACGAATGGCGTCCTGCTTGTCACATGCTACATCGTCAAAAATGAAAATTGAATGCTGCTTAGCCTGTGAAGGTGGTAAAATTTCTTCGCTGTTGTCAAAAGCAAAATATCCAATTTCTTTTATGGGCTTGAGTAACTTTTTCAAATATATGTATTTAGGTTGGTACAATGATTTCGAATATAGATAGATATTTTTAAATTTTAATCCATTGGGGTGTTCTATCAAGGTAAGCATAACGTTGGTTTTTCCACAATTTGATGGTCCCACAATGATACAACGAATCAATGAAGGTAATAGTAAACTGTGCTTACTTATTGGAAATTGCTCGAAATCAAGACTGTCAACAAGTAAAGTGATACGTTGTTGAACAAGTTGCATTTTTTTCTTTTTCTTCCTCTCTTTTTACTATCTCTATGGTACACCTGCTTTCTCTTAATGTTAACATAAAAGTATTTATAAATAAGTAGGTTTCGTAAATTTATTTTAGTTGAATTGAAAAATTGTTAAAGTAAAGATGCAATTTTATCCTGATACAAATGATGATGATGATGCATCGGTAGTAGAAGGAGCGGGTCTTTTAAATACCGCTATAAATAAGTTGCCTATCGAATTGCCTATACCTGGTTATCATTATTGTGGACCTGCTACAAAATTGGGAAAACGTTTAGCCAGAGGTGATGCAGGTAATTATGAATTAGATGAAGCATGTATAGAACATGACATTGCCTATTCAAATAATCAAGACTTGAATGTTCGACACGTTGCCGATTAAATATTGGCGAAAAAAAGCAATGACACGTATTAGAGCAAAAAATTCCACTTTTGGTAAAAAAAATGGCAGCTTTAGGAGTGGCTGGAGCAATGAAAGCTAAAATTAAACTTGGTATGGGTTATGGAAGAAAACAAAATAGTACTAGACAATGTAGTTTAGCATTGAAAAAAGGTATAAAGTTCTAGAGAAAAGTTACGCTTACATTATGGCATCACACAGGAAAACTACAAAAAATCAAAAAATACGTCGTCGTCGTCATCGTCGTACTAAAATGAATAACAAAAACAAGAAAAAATTAATTAGTTTTAAGGAGGCTACAAAACAAATTAAAAAAAGTATAGTAGGTCAAAAACGTAAGAATTTAAGTGGAGCTTTAAAAGTGGCAATGAAACAAGCAAGTAAGTTAACAAATAAAATACGACCTGTCCGCATTATAAACGTGCCCAAACAAGGAGGATTTTTACCTCTAATACCGATTTTTGCTGGACTTAGTGCACTGGGAGCATTAAGTGGTGGCGCAGCTGGTATTGCAAAGGCAGTTAATGATGCAAAATCTGCAACTCAACAATTGAAGGAAACACAACCTAATAACAAATCAATGGAATCTATAGCATTGGGAAAAGGACTATGTTTAAAGTCACACAAAAAAGGTTTAGACCTTTTTTTACGACCTCCCAACTTTCAAAAAAACTACCCATGAAACTACCATCTCGACCATTAACCAATATAGATGTGCAAAAATACGTTAATCAGTTAAAAATTAAAAATTTTCGTGGAATTTTTATGAAAAATAATTTACCAATAAAAATGCATAGACAAGAAACTATTGTTAATATGGATAACAGCAATGGACCCGGAACTCATTGGATAGCTTATAAAAGAAATGGTTGTGATATTATTTATTTTGATAGTTTTGGTAACCTTGCACCTCCATTGGAATTGATAAAGTATTTTAATTCGAATGGCTTACCCAATATTATCTATAATCATGATTCATATTAGACTTATAATTCTGTTAAATATGGCCATTTAAGCTTAACTTTTTTATATAATAATTTATAATAAATAGGAAATAAATAGATGTAAAATATTATTTGTCGTTTAATTTTTGTACAGTAAACATCTTGTCCTACACTTTTACCTTATCCGATAGGAAATCTCTGTTATCTGCAGCTATTTATCCACCGATTCTTTTAAATGAAAATGAAGAATATGTTTTGGGTCTAATAAACTTTGAAGGTTATAATTCAATCCCAAATATTGACAATACAAATAATAAGTTTCATTTTAATAATTATAACTATTCCAGAAGGTTCATACGACATTAAAGACATTAATGATTATTTAGTGGAAAAACTTAAAAACATAGCAAAAGAAAAACAAGTTGAAACAGAAAATGAAAAACCATTTTTATCCATTAAAGCAAACTATAATACTCTGAAGTGTGAAATTAAAAGTAATTTAGATATTGACTTTAACAAACGAAACAGTATCGGTTCATTATTGGGATTTAGAAAGGAAAAATTGATTAAAAATAAAATGCATATATCAGAACATCCTATCAATATATTTAAAATAAACAGTGTTTGTATCGAATGCAATCTAGTAACGAATAGTTTTAATAATGGGAAACAGTTCACATTATCCATCAATTTTTTCCAACCACATTACCTGGAATGAAAATTGTTGAAAAACCAGCCAATATTATTTATCTACCAATTAATACTCGACATATCGATGAAATTATACTTAAAATAACCGATTAGGATGGAAATTTAGTCAATTTTAGAGAAGAAGTGGTCACAGTCAGATTGCATCTAAGAAAAAGAGAATAGGAAAACAGAAAAATGGTATTTTTATATAATATTTCTTATCCTATAACACCTTTGGTTAGCAATAGAGAAGAAAGGAAAAAAGAAGAAATGTCTATAAATCGAGGAATATCGACAAATCACATTAGTACTAATAGCAAGCTTAAACAGTTAACGTATAAAAACAAAGATTTTTTAGTTTCCTTGGGACTCAAACTTAAAAAAAAAATGCCTATTCCAATTAAATATAAATGTCCAGTTTGCAAAGGTGAATCTGCAGCAGCAAATACCATTTGTCTTCCATGTGAATATAAAGAAGAAGTTGTAAAAAAGAATGGTGGAAATATACTGTCACAAAATTTTATTTTTCTAGTGACATGAAAAGTGTTAAAGTTGATAAATTTAGTATCTGATTAAAACTTAGAATTAGAGTTAACATACGTAATAGCAAGAACTTTTTTTCATTGAGAGTGTTAAAAATTAAAAAACTTAAAAAATTTTGGTATAACTTTAAACTTGGACTAAGAATAAAACTTAGAAGACTTTTGGTGCTTATACGGTGTAATTGTCAGATTGAATCAGAACAACGACAACAAGTAGACGAGGACGACGGAAAGGAGTTTTAATATTTTAAATGTTGGTGAAAGTGACAATTCAATTGTCAACTATCAATATCATACACACCAACCATATGCATCCACTACGCTTAATAACAATGATGAAATAAGAATTCCAATACAAACACAGGACCTTTACACCTTGCCTGGACAAAGTTTTCTATATATTGAAGGAAAATTGGTTAAAAAAGATGGCGAATATAGTCAACATGTCAGTTCCACTAATAACGGAATTGCATTTCTTTTCGATGAAATTCGTTATGAACTGGGAGGAACAGTGGTGGATCGTGTAAGAAATCTAGGTATAACATCCACAATGAAAGGTTACGTTTCCTATACCACAAATGAAATTAAACGATTGCAAAATCCTGGCTGGCAAATCGATGAAAATCCAAACTTATTGGATGCAAAAGGCAATTTTAATGTATGTATACCCTTAAGGACCTTATTAGAATTTGCAGAAGACTGTCAAAAAATTATTATGAACGTTCAACAAGAATTGATTTTAATCAGAAGTAATTCGGACACAAATGCCTTCATTCAAACATCTGTTCTACCAGTGGAGGAAGCTGAAGAATACAAAGTAGTGTTAAATAAAGTAGTATGGAAAATACCTCATGTTTTAGTATCAGTTGTGGAAAAGTTGCGATTAATGAGACATCTGGAAAGCAATAGAAATTTGAATATTCCATTTAGAAGTTGGGAACTACATGAATATCCCGTTTTACAAGAAACGACAAGGCATACTTGGTCTGTTAAAAGTAGTGCTCTAATTTCGAAACCACGTTTTTTAATTTTTGCTCTATCTACTGATAGAAAAAATAAAAAAGAAAAAAATTTAAGTGTTTTCGATCATGGAAACCTATCGAATTTAAAACTTTTCCTAAATTCTGGAACGTACCCATATGACAGTTTAAATCCCAATTTTGATATTAAACAATGGGCTCTCCTATATGAAATGTATGCGCAGTTTCAGAAAAGTTTCTACTATGGACGTCACGGAGAACCCTGTTACGAACCTATAAAATTCCATGGAGTATGTCCTTTTGTGGTAGTTGACTGTTCGCGTGAGAATGAAGCACTCAAAACTGGAGCCATAGATATACGATTGGAATTTGAAACTAGCAAAAATATACCCAAGGATACAACAGCATATTGTCTAATATTACACGATCGTTTGGTCAAATACAATCCTCTAACCAATATAGTGAAATCAATCTCCTAAAGAAACAAAAACTGAAGGAATAATGTATATATTAGACATTCAAGGCTATCAGTTTAAGAAAAGTGACTTTATTTGTAAAGAAATATCTATAATTAATACTCAAAGTGGACAAATATATCACAGTTTGGTCAATTTGCCTCACGAAATCGAATGGTTCAATGAAGATATTCAAAAACGTTTCGAATGGTTGACGAACAACATTAATTTTACCTATTCAACCTAGCTACCTACCCTATTGTAATCGTATATGAAAAAAACAGCTTGTATTAAAATATTAATAATTTAATTAATTTTAAAACAGTATCAATTCCGAACATTTTACATCTTAAATACTATGAAGTCTTATCTGCTAATTTGACCTTTCTTATCTTATAACGTGACCTCACAATATATATATATATATATATATATATATATATATATATATATATATATATATATATATATATATATATATATATATATATATTCGATTTGAATAAAATTTAAATTCTTGACTAACGTACATCTTTTACTATTTACAAGTAAAAAAGAGACAAAAATATACGTAAAATAAAATAAAATTCTCTCTCTCACATAAATTTACGAGTAAAAAAGAGACAAAAATATACGTAAAATATCCTAAAATTCTTTTTCACATATATTTAATACATATGAGTGAGATAGATATATACGTAACAATATCAAAATTATCTACATCTCTCTCATACATTTGTTCTTGTCCAACACATACAGTATACAGGGTGGCTAGCTTGGGCTAGGCTCGGCTAGGCTAGGCTAGGCTCTTCTAGTCTTACAAAATCAATACAAAAACATATTTATTTCTTTTTGATGCAACCTATATAATACACATCTAAGCTAGCTCAGGTGTTACTACTAATTACCATCGACTACTCCTCTTCATACATTCTACCTTGCATATACAGGGGGTGGCACAAACACACACAATCACCATTTATTTACATACATTTACACTTTTTTATTAACACACTTTTCGAACACCCTGTAACAACTTCAACAACCACTGGACTTGTGACGTCATTGACGATCACTTCGTTGACCATTTTGAACAAGAACTCCTGAAAAATTTACTTATTGTAAAATTTTCAGGAAAATTTTTCTGAAAATTTACTTCTTGTAGGCATCTTTGGTCGCTTCGGATGGACAGGCCATCCGGTGTAACAGTTCCACGTTAGTTACTCTACTCACATACACTAAACATATTTGGTCAATGTATTCTTTCAGTACTTCATTGATCATTCTTTGGAATGTCGCTGGTGCATTTTTCATTCCAAATGGCATTTTTAGGAGTTCAAAATGTTCATAGTTAGTAGAAAAGGCAGTTTCTTCAATACTGTCTGGATGCTTATTTATTTGATGGAATCCACTTGCCAAGTCTAGGGTAGTGATATATTGTGCTCTACCCAATTTATCTAGGATTTCATCTATGTTAAGAATAGGAAATCTATCTTGAATTGTCTTATTATTGAGTTTTCTATAATCGACAACAATTTGCCATTTTTGAATTCATGATGCATCAATTTTTTTCGGAACTATCCGTATTGGACTTGCCAAGGGACTGGCACTGTTTTGAATGATTCCTTCTTCAAGCATCTTTTCAATTTTACGCTTCTTTCTTGTGAATTTCTGGGAATCTGTATGACTTTATATAAATCGGTTCTTCATCTGTTGTCTTTATCACATGTTGTGTTTGGTTTGTTGTTGATAGGGGTTGATTAGGATATTGATAAACCATATAGTATTATTTACAGACTTTTAGATGTTTTGACTTTTCTTCATTATTTAAATGATCGAGTCTGAGAAGTTGCTCTATTTTTTTGGCGTAAGGATGATAATATTTATTTTCCAAATTTCCCTCAAATATTTCATACTCATAGCGTATGCCGTTAAAGGTATGGTTAGATTTACGTACGTATCTTCTATGCCAACGTTGTGAATTTCGACTATTCCCTGTCCACTAGTAACTCTATTTATACATTCTGATATAGAACAGTGTTGATTCGTTTCTATTCTGCGAAGATAATAATTCCCTTCTGGATTGACAATAAAAGAAAGAGAAGTTCTTAAAACTTCATTATCTCCAATTAGTATATTGTGACAGTCATAGTCAGATGGTGAGCACTGGTATACTGGTATAATGAGATTTTCCTTTTTCAAATAATCGTCTTGTATATTCCAGTTGAACCCTAAAGGTCGCGAAAGCTTATTAGACCGTCAAAAATCAATGAAAATCAAATAAAGTAAAAATTATTTTTTCGTTAGAATTAGATCCTTTGAATGCTGGTATATGTGCTTCATATTTTGGTTTTATTAACGACATATGACTTCCGGAATCTAATAAAAATCTAGGACATCAGGCAAATCCTGAAATTTTAATATACGGGAGTTTTCTGTTATCAATATAATTTAATTCTAAGTTGGATTCGTTTGAAAGACATGCTCGTGAAAATTTACTTCAATGTTTTGTTCTAGTTCCGAGTCTAAGTTTTCCAGATGTGTTTCCTTTTCATCCATCTGTGTCTCTAGTATTTGGGATTCATCAAAGTCAAATTGATATTGAGTAGATACAGGATACTCAGAATTGTCAATATTATTTTCCGTTTGGTCCAGATAATGGCGTAAAGTAATTTGAACTTTGTTGTTGTTGAAAACTTGTACTAGGTCTTTGAGTTATTGTTTGTTTTATTACAACAGACACTGGAGTAGGTTTAGATTGTATAGGACCTTGTGATTTTCAGACGTTCACTGTTTTTCCGAAAACTTGTCGATTTGTGAAGTATTTTGGTGGTGCTAGTTGTCTCTGGTTTATAGTTATTGGTTTGCATTTTATTGAGGAAACACACTTTGCACGTAAGATGTTTGAAAATTTTGTTGATTATAAATATATTGTGGAACGAAATTTGTTTTTTTAATGAAATTTGGGATAAGCTAGATTTTTTAGTATCATTCATCAAAGAACAAAAATTTTCTTCTTCTAGTAAATACTTTAAAGCATCTTCTAATTTACTAGGATTTCTTAGCCTTACTGCTAATTGCAACTGTAAAGATAAATATTTTTGAAAAGTAATTAGGACTAATTTTTCCATATTATTAATTTGAGCAAGCTTTTCTAGTTGGCTTAACTTTCAAGCAATGGTAATTGCTGAAAAAATTAAACCTCTTAAATATTGACACCTAACACCAAAACTGTAAGAGTTTTTTTTAGTCTGTGACTTAATCTGGTGTAATTCCTGAATTAAACAAAAAAATTAACGTTGATCAGAAAATGATTCTCTTAAAATATCTGTAATTTGCTCCCAAGTATTTAATTCTGTACGGTTTAAATAATAATTAACGCTTTGTCCCTTAGTTTTCCTATAATAGCACGAAAAATTAATCTAGTTAACGTTGCATTAGCTGTGTATTGATTAACAACTTCATCGCATGCTGCAATGAAATTATTAAGTTCACAAAATTTACCACTAAAGTTAGGGATAGTGTCGAGGAAAAAGCGAACTTTATTATAATTTACTTTTGCCATATTAATTTGTACGCAGTTACTATTTTCGGATAAATCTATTCTTGATAATTCACTTATTAACCTTTCAATTTCAGAATCAAGGTCAGATTCAAAATTTACATATGGAGTTCTTCTAATTTTTCTTTATATTCACGGTTTTTCTTTAGAGTTACTTTAAGTTTTCTAATCACAGAATACAAGAGAAAATATAAATTTTATTCATTATGAAAGAGATATAATAAAAGGAAAAATTTGTGAAATAAAAGGAATGAGATGAAACTGACTTACGTAGCTATGGATTTCTTCAGATGTTGGAGTCCTGTTCACTAGATGAGCTGGAACCCCGTTCTCTATACTACTAATGGCTTGTTTGTGATGTAATTTTTTTTTCACTGATTTTTCTTGTTAAATGATTTGTTGCAAGCTCTGCCAAAAGATATTGAGTCTTTCAGAGGGCTATTGACCACTATTTGGATTGCTTTCCAACACTATGGTTCCGTGAATTGGGAAGAAATATGCAATTCTCTTCGCAAAACACTGTTTCTTGTCGTTGACCGTGTCCTGTTTTTGGTAGATATACTATGCCGTTTGGCACTACACTTTACTTTCTTCACAGAATAAGGAATCTTGGCCGACTGCGCCAGTTATGATGTTAATAAAAAGAACTATAGGGGTAATTTTTATAACATATATTGAATTCACGTAAATTGCAACTAACAACTTGATGTCTTACAAAATACTGAACTACTGAGCTACATTCGCAATATTTCCTAGGCTTTTATAGTTTTACTAAACTGATGAAAAGTGAATAAAATTACATCAGCCAAATATACCATTGATAATAAACGGTATAAAAGATAAAATGTTATTTTATTCCATATTCAGAATTTTAATGGTGATAATTTATGAAATAAAAGAAAGTAAGCAAAAGATAATATTCAGTAAAATGTTTGTCAGCACTTTTTATATATTTATCTCTTAAAGATAATTATAAGATTAGAACTGAAAATAGTTGTTAAAAGCAAATATAAGTCTTATCAACTGCTCAACAGTGGCCTAGCATAACTGAAAATATTAATACTACTACAACACTATCACTATTCACTAGTTCTTTGCATTTCACTCGCTTATATACCCATCTCGTTCAGCTGGTGTTTTCTAAAAACATCGGGTATCGAGAGTTACAGAAGCAACGACATAATTCTTGAATGAAGGGGCCCTTCATTAAGTAGATAACCCTTTAGCGACTATGGGGGTATGGTGAAATTTGGAATTATATGGGGTTTAAGCCCTAGAGGTTTGAGACTTAGTAGATGAGGGTAATCCCCATATGCTCCCCATACGGTGTTGCTAGATTGTGCACAATTTCCCTAAACTTAAAGAAAACGTAGATCTGGGAACGTCGCACCCCGGTATGCTCTTACAACTTACATATCGCATAGGTACATGCTTTGCAATCAATCAAAACATGATGTTGATGTTCTCTAGATTTTGCTACGTAGTTCGAAAATTTACAGAGTATAAAGGTTACATTGGTAAAAATTATCAAAAGAGGATTTTCATGCAGAACAGTGTTATTAGTAAAGTTGAATATATATATACCAAACAATAATTGTTGATTTCTCAATTTTTTAATAACTTTTATAAAATAGATCAAATTAGGCCTATGAGCAAAGTTTATTTATAAATTTTAATTGTCATATTAAATATCAAGTCCCTGTCCTGTCTAAAAGTTCAGGTAACCTGAACTAAAATTCAGTTTTAGTCTTGCTAGAATCAGGTGGAATATTCATATTTTAATAAACCATCGAGAAAATCATTATTTTTTAATAATCAGCACTTTAAAAATTAATTTTTTATGAAAGACATATATTTACAAATTAATCTTTACTAAAATTTTTATCCCAACAAAATAAAAGCAAATGAATTGAAAGCTTGCATTTTCTGCATAATATAAAACAAAAATTTAAATCCAACCAAATGGGAGCAAACTTTTATAAGAATTTATGATCGTTACAACTACTCTAAACGAAGTCAAGAAAGAATGTTGATATTTCACGTCGCTTCATTTAAAAATGGAAAGTAAAACTTAAAAGGAACGTGACTGAAAATTCACTGAGAATGCAAATTTTTTTAAGCTGGGATAACACAAGTTAAGTGGTTTTCACATTGCAGGCCGTATTTGATTAGTTTTGTAAAAGGTACTAAGAAATTAAAAAAATATAAATTTTTATATTATTTTGATTAATAATTATTTTAACGCAGCATGGTCCATTTTGAACATAATTAATAAGGAAAAACTTTTGATCGCAATTTTTCTCTCTAAATTACACATTCTTCGATCTATGACGCGAACCATAACGCACTAAAATTATTGATAAGTGATTAAGCTTTCTCAAAAGTTTTTTCCACTGAAAAATTTCTAGTTATATTTTTTTCTCTGTGACTGATTTAGACATTTCAAAGATATCTTGGGTATTGGGTATAAAAATAACAAAAAATATGGTTTATTGTTTTTTATTGTATGATGTAAGTTTTTTTGTCTATAAGAATATTAGTTAAACGTTCACAAAATTTCCAAAATATAAATATTTCGTATGTGTTTAAACGTTCGATAATACCTATAGATTTAAACAAGTGTGTTTTGTCTTTGTTTGTCTGGCAGACACAAAATTTTTATTATATTTTACTTTCAATTTTTTTACTTGCCGTGACTGCTTTGAACAGTTCTAAGTCATAAAAATTATTACAAATGCTAAGTTTATACTTATATCAAGAAAATAGAGCATTTAAAAGTAATTTCTATCTATAAGTATTGTTAGATATTACTTTCATATTTAAAATGGCATAATAATTTAGGCAACCAAAAATTCACATTTTTACCATACTATCTGTTTATTCTTAGTAACAAGTAATGTAACTGAATAGTTATATGTAAATAAATAAAACAGACATTACGATGTTAGGATATGCTCAAAATTGCCGCAGTTTACTAATGAGTTTTCGAGTTTTTCAGTACGGTATTTTATTTATTAACGAAGGATCTTTCTTTATCAGTAATTTTATGATCATCAAAATAAATTTAAATAGATGAATAAATCTAGACAAAAATGCCATTAAAAGAAAATATTTAGAAGAAGTCACAAGCTGCGACCAGTGCTTTATTTTTCTACTCCTGAGCTTAATATATTTGTTTTTCCAGTGCAAAATCAAAGATTTTATTTTCTTTGTAGATATGTCCGAAGGAGTCCCTAGAAAATAAACATATGTTTGCAAAATTTACACACACTGTTCTATTTTTTTTTCAGATTAGTTTCAACATATATGCAAGTTATCAATTTTTCATTGAAAGTGAAATTTTTTAGATTAAGAGAATTTCTATTTGACAATACAAATGTCCAGGCATTATGGAAAAAAATAAACAAGACGGACCAAGAGCTTTTTCCTTTCAGTATGGCCGAATTTTCGTGGTATATCTTTTGTAAAACGTACCTAATGGAATCAGGAGATATTTTCTTAAAGAAGATGATGCTACGATACCACAGACATTATTACATCATTAAGCATAACAGGTATTTTTTTGTTGAAATTTAAAAACGGCCATCATGTCATATATGATATTCCACTTTTCATGTTACAGTTTCTTCTTTTCATCATGTTTTTTTTGTTAATATTTATATAACCTAAATTCCTAAAGAGAAGCTTGTCCGGAAATATTTGGTGACTTGGCAAGAAAAAAAATTTGAATAGTCATTTAAAAATTAATCTGAGTGGTGTCCTATTACTCTGCTACAAGTATTGCATTTTATTTTTAATACGCATTTAATTTATTTTTGTAAGGATCAAGTTAATATTCATCATAAAGGCTGAATCTAATGAACTGTTAAATCCACCGGTAAAACAGATTTCTTAACTTGCCATCTGAGGATATTTTACCTGGAGAGCTAAGTTTATATCTTTCATAATTTTTTTCTTTGACAAAAATGACTAAAATAAAGATATCAGTTTGAATAGAATATGGAAATTTAAATAACTTTATTACACAATAGAAAATACTGAAACATATAAAGAAAAGAAAGACCGAAAAATAAACCTTTCCAATACCTATTTAAAATTGGGATATCCCCCAACAATGTTGTGAACCAATAAAATGAGAATATATAAATTGTTCATTTTAGGACTAAAAAAAATCTAGGATATAACAGATTATTGCAAAATATTAAATAGTTAATGTGCCATCCGTTATCCTAGGTTTATACATAAGCTCTAACTTAGTTTGTAATTCAAAGCGTCTGAAGATGTAGTTGTTACTATGAAACGGCGGAATTTTATATGACAAGTAATTAAGTGTACACAATTTTGTCACAAAAAAAGAGATAAATCCATAATTTTTTTTTTGAAAAAAAGTAAGCACCGCAGAATAGTTGAACCTTTATTTCAAATGATATTTAATCCAAATATGTAAACATAAAGTGCAGTGCTACAGCAAGATTCGGAACAATCGTAATCTAAATAGCTAAAACCATCTGGCTGAAAGAGGAATCTAGTGGATGATTTAGAACAAGAGGTAACCCCCTTCTTCATATAATAGCGGTGTTTTGCTCTATATTCTCTCATAGGGTTCGAATAAAAATAGTACTTTCACTAATTACTTTCAGATCTTTAATAACTACTTGTTTACGTTTTTACTATTTAATTACAGCTCATATCCTACCTACTTATATACACTTGTAGAACATGCAAAAAATAAAAGTCTATAATCTCCCTAGAAAACTGACTAATAAAGGCTTCTAGATGGTATTTATATAAAGAATAGGGTCGTATTCAGTTAGTCCTCGTTACACTGCCTCCTCTTAATTCTGATTGCTACAATCAGTTTCGATAATTTCTTGGTATGGCTTCAACCTATAGAAATGTGCTCTTTTCATTTTCGCCGTTAAACTTCGTTGAACTTTATAAACAACGTCATTGATTCTCATCAGGACAGTTTATGGTCCTTCCCCTGCAGGCATAAACTTAGGTATTTTGCCTTTCATCTTTTATAGATTTTTTAATCAAACTTATTGTCTTGTTGTCGAAGAAGTGGATAGCTACCTTTCTTAGTGACGTCATTAAGCTTCCTGTAGTCAGAACAAAATCTGTTGATTACATCCTGTGGCTCCCAGTATAACAGATCACTAAGAACTATAAGATTCCTCTCTAACTCCCTTAATCAAAATTTTGATTTCTTTAATTCCTTATAAACTCTTGTTTTCTTCAAGTTATTGTTATGCAAAATGTTTCCAGTGTATCTGGAGTTGTTCAGTTAGTCCGTTATATGAAGAATTTGCTGTAGTTTTGTCAGGTTGTTCACGTGTAATACTACGTCGTCTTCTTTACTAATTCTAACATAGCTAGGAAGAATAGTGGCTATTTTTATAGGTATGATGTCATCTTAGTTGACTAACGCTTTCGCCACCAGAACTCTTGTTCAGTCTTCTGTAAATGATTTTCTCCGTACTTTCCTTTATTCTAGTTGTTTGTTCGCCAATAACTCTGATTGGTTTGGTATTACAGTTCTTTGACAGAATAAATTCTTCGGTGCCAAACTTTGGAATATTGAGCTTTAAACTTTAAACTTTAGGTTATCATCCTAAGCTTGTTGTTTAAAGAAAATTGATGTTAACGAATCAAGTCCATATCCAGCATAAACTCATCTTCTATGTTAGCAAGTAGCACTAAATGGCTTAATTTTAGCCTTCCAAGTTAAAGCTCCGCTTGCATTTCTCCAATCACATCATCTGCTTCTCCAGTTGCTGTTCTCAACGTTAATTTCTTGGACAATCTCTGGGTTTTAAATTTATCAACAAAGTTTGACTTTTTTAGAGATACTGCTGCACCAATATCAACAATTATCGTATAGGCGTAGCCCTGACGTTTCTTTCAATTATAAGACCGCCGGTGATCCTACGCAGGGTACGAATAGAAATATTTCTGGGGTCTTTCCCGATATTGGTTAAGACCCGGTTCTTAATTTCGACTAATTGTACTTTCCCTGGTTCATCTCTGTGCAGTCTCTGGATGATGAGCGAGACTCAACTGCATCTGACTATAGCACTTTACTTCATTTGTTTCTTAATGTGAAATATCATTTATTGTGTTGTTTAGTTCGATGAATTCTTGTTTTCTTTTATGGCAACGGCTCTAATTTTTGTCCTTGATGTTTTATAAACTGCTTGTATTTCCAAGGCTCTGACCAATGCTTTACTAAAATAACTAATATGCAACATACGCTGTATTTCTTGACCTTTAATTCCATCAATATAATTCTTCCGTAACTCCTGGGTAAGTTCGATGTAGAAGACTTCAGACATCTGTTTCATATTCTTGCAAAATGTCTCCATTTCTTTGATGCATTGACTTCAGTTGTGACTTGAATAACTAGCTCCGATGTTGATCTCCAAATTTTTTTTAATGCAACACTTAGGATTTCATAATCTTTTTATTGGATTGTGGAAATAGTTTGCAAAACTCCAGTGCTGATTCACGAAGTGCAATGACTTGTGTAGTAGCAATTTCTTTGAAGTTCTAGTTATTTAAACTACCTGAAGCTTTAGATTGACATCATCCAAGATGTTTGACTATCGTTGGGAGTTTGATATTCCGTCCGGTGGTTATGACTTTATCAGAAGGATCACACTTCTTTATTTTTTTGACTTTCGTTTGTTTTAAGGTCCTTTATTTTAGATTTAATAATATCTACTTCTTGTGGCACAATTGATTTGATACTATTTACTTTTAATTCAATAATATTTACTTCCCGGGGTACTTTTGATTCTATCGTGTCTAAGATTTTTTTCACTTCCTGTCGCACTTCTCCTATGCTTTGTCGCATTTCGTCTATCTCTTTCTTATTTTACGCTTGTCCCTTTATAATTTGATCTATTTCTTGCTGTTCTTTTACAAGTCATATATAGTTGTTGTAATCTTTAAAGAGAAGAGAATAGATGGTATCTCTTTCTTTTCAATATCATTCTTTTGTTTTATTGTAGAAGACTGAAATAAGGATTTGTGAATCCGATGAAGCGATTTTCGATAAAAATGCTTTTTGTTTAAAAAAAAATCTCCATCCGATAAATAAAATCCGAACTGCATTTTGGGTTAGAGGCGAGGTTAATGTTGCCGAAAATAAAATGCCCGTAATCATGAGTTTATAAGAAGAATTCTCGTAAGTCGACTTAACGTATTGACAGTATTTTTCACTTGTGTGCACTTTCTGCCATCCCACTTAACTAAGATTATTCAAAAATACGTTGAAAGTACATGTTTTGCTATCTTCCGTGATTAGCGTAATTTTTCAAGAATAATTTTTGATGGAATTGAAATATTTTAATATGATTTTCAGTATATTTTAAAAATATTTCGACGGAATAAGAGAAGGCTAATTAGTTTAATGTTTTCCTTTATTCACCTTAACATTCAAAATTAGAAACTATATTTTTTGAACAAATATTTTTTCTTAGTACACATCCCCACTTTTTTGTTCTAAGTGCATATTTTTAGAATTTCCGTGCTCTTAAATTCATAAAATGATTTGGTATACAAGTCATTGTCTCAGAGAAATTTTCCAAAAGAATCGTGCAGGATTCCTGGAACCTGTCATACTTTTTTATTTTAAACAATAAATATCTAAACAATTGTGAGCTCTGCTAAAACCTCAAAATACGCAAATCTGCCGATGGAATAAACAAATATTTTCCCTCATTTCATGAGGATGAAACTTGTTTCAGGTTTAAAACTGCTTATTTCATTATAAAAATACTTTTATTTTACACACTTTTCTATGTTATACATACAGTTCTTTCCAACATATGTAATGCAATTATGGCTTAGATGAAATTAAAAATTAAATAATTTTATGTGTTTTATTTTACCGGGGACAAATGGAAAGAAAAGAAACTAATATGAATGCGTTTGGACATGTAAAGCAGTACTAACCTAAAACTGATTATAAAACACTTGCCTATTAGGCAAGTACAAGATTGGACTGATAAACCTTTTATTACGTTACAAGTATATCCAGGGTGCCCTAACGTAAAGTACCCGGCTGTATGCTTTTCTAATAACGTATGGCAAAAATTGCTTGGATATGTCAATTTTGTTTTCGATGTGGGCATATTTTGTTTCTATAATCAGTTCTGTATATTTAATCCTTTGGCGGAGGTGAATTTCATCCCCTAAAATTGTAAATGAAGAGGGAGAATGCATCTCATTTTGAAGGTCATCAAATTCTATTCTTACTGGTATCCAGTTTTCTGAAATTGGTAGGGTAGTTTTTAAAAAATTGTATTTTTACTTGGATTAGTCGTAAGATTCGAATCAGTCAGGCTGTCATAATTTTTTTTTTAGTTTTGTTTTAGATACCAATTCAGTCCAGAGCTAGCACTTTTAGTGAGCCTCAATTTCTTATTTAAGGGTAAACAAGATGCTCAAAAGTTCTATACACAGTATGGGGGTTCGGGCAATACGTTGGTTTAGAGGTGACAAAAATTTTAGTTGATTGATATTAAAAAAGAGTTGGAGGTACAAATACGCGGACAGTGGGAAGTGACTAGCATTCAGACGATGCCCATAATTCCATCAACTGGCATAGTACCGAAAAGTTTTCTACTTAATATCAAGGGACTAGGTGTTAGCGAATATCTGTACAAGGCTACGAAAATTCATTGCTACTTGGAACCACTCGAAAGTTTATAAGTAATGTAGAGAACGAAAACGTCACCTAGGGCCCGACAACATAGAAAGAACTCCCACAGAACTCCATCCTTATGATATCCGAGTATATCTGGGATGAAGGAATGTTATCTGGAGGGAGTACGAAACCTGTTTACCTATGAATAATAGTAATAATTGCCTCAACCGAGTATAAAGAAAGACACGATTTAGCCACTCCAAATTAAAATTATTGCAGGTAGGAAAAGTGGCTTATTACAAATGCAATTCGGAGCCCTAAAAACAACAAATACAAGTTATATTGTGACCGAAAGGTTCTAACAGATCAAAAAGTTGCACATAATAGGCCAGATATTAAACGAACATATAAAATTTCTATGCGAACTGCACTGATTGACATTACTAAATCTAATAATAATAACCTAAAGCCAAAATATAATGAGAAGATCGCCAAATACAGATATCTGGAGATGCAAATCCGCAGACAGTGACATATTGATTTTTTTAAAACAATTTTAAATTCATCATATACATTTTCAGAAAATACCCAGCAACAAATTTTGACAAAATCGAAAGACGTAAAACTTTAAATCAACTATATTGGATTCGTCATATTAAATTCTTCATTTATGACCCCAAAAACTCCCCCATAGCAATTTTGGAGACAATGTTACCGAATTAATTTGGACCAAAATTCAGAACAGTGCTAAGTAAATGAGTAAATCTAGAATTTACAAATTAATTGCAATAAGAGAAAGTTTGTATTTTTGTTACTTTTTAGTGCAATTGTTAAAATCCGGTTAGAATTTTTTGAAAATAGTTTATTAAATTTGAGATACAAAAATAATGAAATAGTAGATAACCAGTATCTGAAAAATCTAACAGTCAGGTTTACTACCGGTACCGGTTTTGACAGGTAACATCATATAATTATTATCCGACGTTTAGCTTACGATTCAAAGAGGCATCCTCAGAGATCTTTACTCTACGAGATTAGAGCACTGAATGACCATCGGGGAGCAACAGCCCGGTATTTATACCCGACTGCTGTTCACCAAACCATGATCTAACGTTACAATCAATTTCTCCGTGTTATGTAGACTGTAGCCTGTATTCCCATTAATATTATTTGACTATTTACAAATTTCAATTGATTCTCTAATATTACATTTAAAGAAATCAGACACTGACGCTAGCACCGGAGTTTCTGTAGTATCTAGTGTTCAGCTAAGCCTACTTCCTTACATGTGTTGAAAATTGTCCGAATGTTTGATTTTCGTAGCTATCTGGAAATCTTGTCGATGGTTCTGTGTATGTAAGTCAAGACCACACTGTTCATAGGTGGTACATTTATGACATTTTGTTGAGGAGTTGGGTTTTGATATTTATTAATAGAATACCTAATATCTTTAGCGCAATAGCCGTTTTCTCTCAGAGCATTAGTCAATTTTTCGGTTTCTGATTTCAGTGATTCCCATTATTTCTCTTTTGTACTAGTACATTGAGGAAGGGAAGGATACCTCTTGATTTACTTTCCATAGTAAATGTTATGCTAAGTTTAAATGATCCAGGAAATTATGGAGGTTATCGGCGCCATGCGGTCAAACTACGAACGAATCATTTACATAACTTCATCAAAATTGCAATTTTTCATGAAGTTGTCCGCTACCACAGGTAAAAGCGGAGTTTCATGAGCCGCTCCCGAAGACTGCTCATAGAAAGTTCCTTGAAAAGTAAAATAAGTGGAAATCAGACATGCTTTAATTAATTCTAGTAGAATGGGGTATTTTCATAAAGTCGGAACTGGAAAATTTTTTAAGAAACTGGGTTCCTATCAACAACAAAACAATGCTTATTAAATGCCCACCCATTCTTTAAAATCACTCAGTGGATTCAAATAAAACCCAACTCTTTTCAATAAATTACTTCCAATATTGTAATAACTACTTCTGAACACTTTTTCACCTAAATCACCACTAAAGTAAGCTCATATCCTATCCCTATTTAAGTACCTGTCGAATCTACTAAAACAGAAGACAATACAATTTTAAAATTTACAATAAATATGACTAAAAAAATGATAAATCATCAAAATAATATTTCTATAAGAATTCATCAAAACTCACCAAGTCCTTCATTACACTGCTCTCTTCGTAATTCTGATCGTTACGATCAGCTTCAATATTTGCCTAGTATGGCTTCTATCAATGGAGATGTTCTACTTTCATTTCAGTCTTGCGACTTCGTTTGATTCTCTAAACAACGTCATTAATTCTTTTCAGAACACTGTATAGTCCTTTATACGTTACATCAACTAATTTGCTCTTCTTTCTCTGTGGATTTCATAACCAAACATTATCACTTTTTTGAAACCCTGCCAAGTTTGCCATATCTCGTCTTTATTTTGTCTGAGGACACATCAATGCGTTCTCTAATTAGTTAATGTCTTGTAATGCATCCACCCAGTCTTAAATCTCCATACTCTCATTAGTCGAGGAACAGAACATTATGTTACAAGGCAATCTAAGTTCCTTTTCGAATAAAATCTTGGCTGGTGTATCTCCGGTGGCTTGATGAACTGGGGATCAATAGACCATTAAGGAGATATTGGTCTCAGTCTTCCTAATGTTTGCCCACAACCTTTGAGAGTTGTTCTTCAATAGTCCTATTAAATTGTTCAACTATGCCATCTCACTAGGAATGTAAAGCTGTTGTCCTAGTTTTACGGATGCGAACTAGTTCGCAGGGCTTTTGAAAAAGTTTCTATTCAAAATTACGTTCTTCGTCACAATGTAACTTCATAAAATTCCAAATGAACTAGACACATTATTGACTAGGACTTCAGCTACTATTGAGGTTTCCTGGTTAGGGATGAGAAATATCCTAGGCCATTTATTAAAGTAGTAAATAAGAACCAAGATGTATTTGTGCCTTTATCTGTTTCTGGGAATGGTCCATTTATGTCAATAGCCATCTGTTCAAAAGGTATTCCAGCATAACATTTTTTCTTTTTTCCTTTAGATCTTGCACTTGGAACTTGGCCAGATACACATTTAGAGCACCATCTACACCAGTATTTTAAGCTAATAAAATCTTTTAGTATGTATGTAGTTTGTAAACTGGTTATTGGATCAGCAACGAAATAATGTAAACTTGATTAGCAGTAGTCTCTTCACGGATGAAGCAGGATTTACCAAAAATGGTGTCATAAATTTACACAGCTCATATGTATGGGCTGATGAAAAACCTAATGCAGCTATTATTTCACATCATCAATATAAGTTCCAATCAATTAATGTCTGGACAGGAATCATTGGGCAGAAGAAAATTCATCTTTTTCATATTCAACCCGACCAAGGTTAGGGGACTAAGAGTGAGTACTTAATCTTTAATCAATGGTTAAAGGTATGTAAGAAACGTTTTCCAAAGTTCTTAGCAGAGAAAGCGTAAAAAAATGGAGCCTTCGTTATGCATTTTGTAAGCATTTTTTGAAAGTTTTAGGTAAGAATCGTTTCAAAAAAGTCAAATTTTTGGTCAAACTAATAAGCTCATATGACGCAAATGATCTTAAAAAATTTCTCCTTAAATACAAATATCTAGTTTAACTTCGTTATCAAATGCAGATTTGCTTTTGATATATTCTATGACCATGATTTCTGTCATTTGTCTCTTTATATGATTCGTATAGATTCGTCAAAGATTGAAGTTTGGGTATTCTCTTCTTGTTCTAAAAAGTGAGGTTTCATTTCTGAGTTATATCTGGAATACTTCGGATAAGCTAGTACTCTGCTTTATGCTTGATGCATTTTAACTGACGTTCGGCGATCGATTGCTACCAGTACTAGTTGCTGTATTCTTATTAATATCCTTATGGTCCTTTTTGACGTTTCACTGCTAATGAATGCTTTGCGAGGCGAAGGGGAATATTTTCTTACTTGTTTTTCATATTTTTCAGCTCTTTTCCTAAATGTTTACTTCGATATCATTATGTCTGACTTTTTGGCGCATTATCTCTTGATTTTTCACAATTTGTTCAATAAATCGTTTTCTCTTATCAGTGCTTCTCTGGTTTTGCTACTTTCGTCATCTTGGGTACATGTCTGACAAAGTATTATGTTAAAACCGGTCACTTTTATCCCTTTTATTCTAACAGCATAAGCGGGATGAGATTATTTAGTACACTTTAGTTTACCTTTCAGACTACATTTGCAATTTTTTTTGCGAAGTAGTATCTATTGGACTTTCATTGTCTTTATTTTTGTTGAATATCACGACGTTTCGGCTAGTAGTTATCTCTAGCCGTTTTCAAGTAAAACTAAATAAATTCCTAAGCTACATGACTATTTATACTAAAAGTAAATGCAGTGGTGTGTGACTGAGATGGGTGCAGTCATGCCTGCTACGGCAAAATCCCATTTTTATGCTGCATTGAGTTTTAGTTTACAATTATTAAGAAGTAGTTTCCACACTTCTCTTATATCTAAAGATGGTTTACTAAAACAACTCGGGTTCTAATGTATAACCGCGGCTTCTTTGAATTTCCGTTTTCTCCAATGTTGTTCTCGGTGTAGCATTTTAGCTTCAGACCATTTTATGTGGTGTCCATGAGTCCAGGCATGATTGGCGGCACCATATTTCTCTGTTTCTCCTCGAGATGTTCATTTTTGGTATTCTTTGATCCTTACGTCAAGAGGTCTCTTTGTTTCGCCAATGTAGGAACTGCCACATTCACATGGTATCTGATAAACACAGTTCTTCATGTCTCTTTGAGTTGTTGGTTTGACCCTAGTGAGCCGACTTCTCAGAGAGTTATTTGAATTGAAAACAACGTTGATTTTATATCGTTTTCCTATCCTTCTAACTTTTTCTGAAATGCCTTTAACATAGGGGATGTTCGTTGTCGATATTGTCCTATTTCTGCGTTGTTCAAAAACTTTATCCACTAGATATATTGGGTATCCGTTGGCTGTCAGATCATTTTTAATATAATCTATCTCTTTCATCAAGTTCTCGTTGGAGTTGCAGAGAGTTAAGGCTCTATCTACGAGATTTCTTATAATTCCTTGTTTGGTGTTATTGGAGTGATTAGATGAATAATTAAGGTATTGTCCTGTGTGCGTGGCTTTTCTGTAGACCGAAGTTCGAATTTGTCTGCCATTTCTCTCAACCAAGACATCTAAGAATGGTAATTTATTTTCTACTTCTTTCTCCATGGTGAGTTTAATAGTTGGGCAGATATTGTTGAGATGAAAAAGGAAGTTTCAAAGTTCTTCGTCGTTTCCACTCCAAATAATAAAAGTGTCGTCTACGTATCTGAGCCATAACTTTGGTTTCTTAGTTGTGGATTCAATTGCAAACTTCTCGAACCATTCCATGAAAATATTTGCGACCACCGATGAGAGTGAAGATCCCATCGTTAGTCCATCATCCTGGATGTAGAATTTTTCCTTTTCTTGAAAATAGGAATTAGTCAAACAACTTTCCAACAATTCCATAATGGTGTGCGGTGGTAAAGATGTTCTTTCTGCTAAGGTCTATAACACCAAACAAGGAATTATAAGAAATCTCGTAGATAGAGCCTTAACTCTCTGCAACTCCAACGAGAACTTGATGAAAGAGATAGATTATATTAAAAATGATCTGACAGCCAACGGATACCCAGTATATCTAGTGGATAAATTTCTTGAACAACACAGAAATAGGACAATATCGACAACGAATGAGGAACGAAAACCAGTAATGGACATCCCCTATGTTAAAGACATTCCCGAAAAAGTTAGAGGGATAGGAAAACGATATAAAATCAACGTTGTTTTCAATTCAAATAACTCTCTGAGAAGTCGGCTCACTAGGGTCAAACAAACAACTCAAAGAGACATGAAGAACTGTGTTTATCAGATACCATGTGGATGAGGCAGTTCCTACATTGGCGAAACAAAGAGACCTCTTAACGTAAGGATCAAAGAACACCAAAAATGCACATCTCGAGGAGAAACAGAAAAATCTGGTGCCGCCAATCATGCCTGGACTCATAGACACCACATAAAATGGTCTGAAGCTAAAATACTACACCGAGAACAACATTGGAGAAAACGGAAATTCAAGGAAGCCGCGGTTATACATCAGAACCCGAGTTGTTTTAGTAAACCATTTTTAGATATAAGAGAAGTGTGGAAACCACTTCTTAATAATTGTAAACTAAAACTAAATGCAGCATAAAAATGGGATTTTGCCGTAGCATGCATGATTGCACCCATCTCAGTCACACACCACTGCATTTACTTTTAGTATAAATAGTCATGTAGCTTAGGAATTTATTAAGTTTCACTTGAAAACGGCTAGAAATAACTACTAGCCGAAACGTCGTAATATTCAACAAAAATAAAGACAATGGAAGTCCAATAGATACTTACTACTTCGCAAGAAATATCATTGTCTATGACCTTCAAACAAACACGTTTGCAACTATTACACTCATGTTTCATCTTAAAACACACATTAGATTATATTTAAAGTAATTAGAAAAATACTTTTTTTTGTAATACAGTCTTAATAAATTCTCTAGATGAGTCACAAAGATATTTTCTTGTAAAAAATACCTAGAAATAATGTCACTAACCGCTTTTATGATACAGTTATTTCGTTACTTTAAGTGATCATGTTCTATATGAAAATTAAGCAAGCGATGCGAATAGATTTTAGATTGTAAGTTCGAGCAATTTATACCCTAAAAGTACTTAATCCTATAAGATATTTTATATGTGACTAATCCAATAGCAATCTATATGTTCTGACAAGTCGATTCCCTTTTTCATAAGGTGACTCCAAGAAATTGTCGCCTTATAAAAAAATGTCATGCTCTCCTCACAGTGCAAATGTAGCGCTATTTCTGCTAGGTTATCACAAGAATGACAAATCTGGTTATCGGCTCTGTACATATTTTGAAATTTTATCTCGTAAGGAGGCTTGTTTCCTGTTGTGACTCTTTTAGGAACGAATTCATAAATTTATCCGCTTGTTTTAGGCTCGACATGTTTGCCGCATCTTTATTTGATTTTGCTCTTATATTCGACAGTGATACTTTAGTATTTGGATATTTTCAGAAAAGTTTTTCAATACCATTTTTATTCAGAATACATGAATAAATCCATAAAAGATATGCGAGCAATTCAAAAATAACAAGATATCTACCATTAACTAACATATCTGATTTTCTGATTCTCAACTTCTTTCCCAAAATATTTTTGGATCACTGTAACTGGAGCTTTTTAAACTTTTTAATTAATTGTATGTAAATATATTGCAGTGTTTTACATTTGCGGTCATAATTTATTCGACATAATTACACAATACAATAGATATAAATTTTATTTTCAATTGATTGCTAAGTTTATTTCCCAAGTGATCGGTATTGAAAGTTATCGTACTTAAATTTAGAAAAACTAAAAAGGTAACGTAGATACTAAAATTTCTTATTTAGCTTGAGCGGTCGAGGAGGATATTTAATCTCACGAATTTCTTTCAGTAGAAAATCTGATAACGTACTCTTATTAATAGATTTTGAAACTATAAAAATTTATTATATTTTCACAATTATATGGTACTATTGTAAGGCACGAGCAGTGTTTTGTTAATATATTTTACATACACGAAAAAAAAGTGGTTATTTTCAGACGTTAGAACTTAAAACAGGGTTCACATAATTTATTCATTTCCCAATTTGAAGATAATGAAACGTTAATAAAAAAAGCGAACCAACTTCTGAAAAACAAACGCTAAGAAGAAAAAATAAGAATATAAATTTTCATATGAAATTTTTTAAATCGGTGCCAAATTAATACCTGACAAAATGTAATTTACATGAAAAGATTAAGAAATACTTTATTTGTAATTGCTTTTTATCGTAGCTTGTATTTGTCTCGTGTTAGTTTTCAACTCATTTTGGTCTCCATAAATTATTTGAACTAAGTATTAAGCAAATTTTCCAAAATCACGAAAAGTACCTATTTTATCCAAAGTTGTATGTGTATGTTGTTGATTCTTAGAATTCTACAAATAACAGTTTTGAACGAAATTTAACATAACAAATATTTAATCTGCCTTAGTAAATCCGCTAACTTAAATTTTAAGTATTTAATTTCAGATTCGTAATTTAGGCTTCCCAATGCTGATAAAGAGCTTCGATTACATAAATTGTTTAATACTATATATTTTCTCCTGCATATTAAGTTTTAAAAAAAAATTAATTTAAGATTCATAATGTAGGTTCAAAAAACTCCCCATTTTGGAAATTCTCGGAAAAATGTAAAACTTTCAGTAGTCATATTACGTCTGTAATACCAAATTGTTAAAAATTAACTTCAGATTCGTAACCTACGACTCAGGAGATACCCTAATATTAATTTTGAAAACATATTAATAGCGTAAAATTTCCAACCATCATATTGAATTTAAATAAAATATTTTAATCTATATATATATATATATATATATATATATATATATATATATATATATATATATATATATATATATATATATATATATAATATAAAGTAAAATGCGAACAGTAAATGCAAAACTCGTTCCATCATATCCTTTCCGTGTTGAAGCTTGCACAGTTTGAATAAATTGCTACAGAACAGAATTTATCCTATTCCACCACCATCGAGATGATGGCCTACCTGTACCACCATACCGAGAAGAAAGTCAAAATTTACCCTCCCTACAACAGCATAATGTGGATATATCCACTGCTATTGCATCTCACACGGAGGAATCCATGAAGGCCGCATAAACATATATATATATATATATATATATATATATATATATATATATATATATATATATATATATATATACGGAACTTACTAGTAGACGATGTTTCAGAATATGTTCGCGTAAACGCCATAACCATTTTTTAACATGGAAAAGAACTTGGTTTTCTGCAATAACATTAACGGTTTATTGGCGACTTTAAATATAAACTACAAGCCAGAAGAATGGGAATTCTTTATAGACTCTTCAACATTGAGTTTAAAAGCAGTACTATTGCATATGGGATATATTTATCCTCTATTCTTCTTGGAGGTGCAGTTCATATGAAAGAATCATACGACAATATGAAGTACCTATTGACAAGTATAAAGTATGTTGAGCACCAACGGCAGATCTGTGGTGATTTAAAAGTGATTGCGCTTTTACTTGGGTTGCAGCTAGGCTACACCAAGTTTTGCTGTTTTTTGTGTGAATGAGACAGTCGCGCAAAGACACTTAATTACAAGACAAAAGACTGCTCTGTTTGACAATCATTAGAGCCAAGAAAAAAAAGTACGACATATACCATTGGTAGATCTCAAAAAGATTTTGTTGCCACCACTGCGAATCAAATTGGGCCCAATGAAAAACTTTATTAAGGCACGGAATTCTCAAGGCTAAGTGAAGTAAAAATTAAAGAAGGTGTTTCTGTTGGACTACAGATTCGAAATATTTTGCAAGACAAACATTTTGGTAGCACTCTATCAGATAAAAAACTATGCTGAGAATGACTTTTGCCTCGTAGTCACTAATTTCTTCGGAATTAAAAAAGCAATCGATTACGTTCCTCTTGTTGAAAATATGCTATCATCCTATCAAAAAATGGGTTGCAATATGTCTCTAAAGATTAATTTTCTACTCACATATGGACTTTTTTTCCTGACAAACGCGAAGCTGTGAGTGGTGAGCACGGCGAACGCTTTCATCAGGATATATCAACAATGGAGAAAAGGTGCCAAGGAAAGTAGAATGCTTTAATACTTGCCGTCTACAGTTGGACTCTTGTTAGAAATGCTCCACAAATAATTCACAAAAGAAAAGCAAAAAGACAGGATATTTAGTGTCTCCACAAGTGTAAAAGTATATATTTTTTATTATTTTGTTAAAAAATCTTATTTTTGAAAATTGCAATTACGTTTTTAATTTCATTGTCATTTTGGTATTCAGCGCCCCAAAATTAACAAAAGAATGCACTTTTTATTCAAGATACAACAAATAAACTAAAATTTGCAAATAAAAATATTCCTCCGGTCCTAGCGAGTTGGAGTGATTCGACATGTCTTTTCTCGATATATTTTATTGCTGCTCTTTGCTTGATATGCTGAATCCATTTCTTTTACTTTTTCACACAAGTTGGATTGAATGTTACTGTCATATCAAGCGTTCGCTGTTGGTTCTTAAGTCATCTAATGTTCCTGATTGGTTGCTGTACATCATTAATTACACAATTTTAGTTTATTTGTTGTATCTTGAATAAAAAGTGCATTCTTTTGTTAATTTTGGGGCGCTCAATGCTAAAATGGCAATGAAATTAAAAATGTAGTTGTAATTTTTAAAAACAAGTTTTTTTTATTTTATTTTTATCAAAATAATAAAAATACTTTTATACTTGTGGAGACACTAAATATCCTGTCTTTTTGCTTTTCTTTTGTGAATTATTTTTGGAGCATTTCTAACAAGAGTCCAATAGTAGACGGCAAGTATTGAAGCATTCTACTTTCCCTGGTACCTTTTCTCCATTGTTGATATATCCTGATGAAAGCATTCGCCGTGCTCATCACTCACATATCCGCAGTTGTCAGAAAAAAAATATCTAGATGTTAGTGGAAAATTAATCTTTAGAGACATATTGCAACGCATTTTTTGATACGATGATAGCATATTTTCAACAAGAGGAACGTAATCGATAGCTTTTTTAATTCCGAAGAAATTAGTGACTACGAGGCAAAAGTCATTCTCAGCATTGTTTTTTATCTGATAGAGTGCTACCAAAATGTTTGTCTTGCAAAATATTTCGAATCTGTAGTCCAACAGAAACACCTTCTTTAATTTTTACTTCACTTAGCCTTGAGAATTCCGTGCCTTAACAAAGTTTTTCATTGGGCCCAATTTGATTCGCAGTGGTGGCAACAAAATCTTTTTGAGATCTACCAATGGTATATGTCGTACTTTTTTTACCTGGCTCTAATGATTGTCAAACGGAGCAGTCTTTTGTCTTGTAATTAAGTGTCTTTGCGCGACTGTCTCATTCACACAAAAAACAGCAAAACTTGGTGTAGCCTAGCTGCAACCCAAGTAAAAGCGCAATCACTTTTAAATCACCACAGATCTGCCGTTGGTGCTCAACATACTTTATACTTGTCAATAGGTACTTCATATTATCGTATGATTCTTTCATGTGAACTGCACCTCCAGGAAGAATAGAGGATAAATATATCCGATATGCAATAGTACTGCTTTTAAACTCAATGTTGAAGTGTCTATAAAGAATTCCCATTCTTCTGGCTTGTAGTTTATATTTTAAGTCGCCAATAAACCGTTAATGTTATTGCAGAAAACCAAATTCTTTTCCATGTTAAAAAATGGTGCTAGACCTTTATTATCTCGTTTATGAAAACATATTCTGAAACATCGTCTTCTAATAAGTTCTACTACTACAATCTTGATCCTAATAACTCTGCTTTACTTTTTGGAAGTTCTAAGTCTCTCACAAGCTCGTTTGATTTAATGATTGGGTTTTTTTTTCGGTTGGCGGTATAACGTGCAGGGTGTGAAATCACGATATCTTGATGTTGATGGCACATCTTCTTGTTGAGAAATCGTTGTATCGTTATTAACTGATTCGTAAGTGAATGTTTCTGGGGGTTCTGGAATAAGAAGTTCGTCACTGGTCTCTTGGCAGATGGTATATTTGGATAGTTAATAAACGACTTTTTCTTCTTAGATATACCTGTGTCTTGCTCAGCACGAGGTATGATGCAGAAATAGCAATCATTAACATGATTTGAAGGCTTTTTCAAGATCACTAAGACAGTAAACCGCATATATTGTTTTTTACCATTTAACCAATTTCACAGACTTGAAGCGCACCCACAGTTTGTCTTGATCCCCAATATTGCAACCGAAATTAAGCTGATACGCCTTTTTTATTAATGGAGTAATAGACTGCTTCTAAGACGCAAAAGTCACCTCACCATAAACACACTTTCGAGACATCTTACAATTTCAGCTATTCAATTCAACTGACTAACTTCGATTGACTAACCCCTCCGCTTTGTAGTTGCTTTTATACCCAAATACGGCTTCTATATTTATATTAGAGAATTTTCAATTCAATTATATAATATTCGCAATAGTGGCGTTTGTCATTTGCTTGTGTACAAAGGCTGTTCAGTACAAAGCAGACCTAAAAGTGGATTTACATGGGTTTAAGTGGCTATCTCCCTTATTTTAAGCCGTGGGGGCTTGGAACTTCCTATGCGGTGTTGACAAGTTATGCAAAATTTCATTCGCTTGGGGAACCGTGTATTTGGCAATGTTGCACTACTCTATTGTTATAACAATACAAATATACTACGTGTATTCTTGCGGTAAATTATATACAGTGCCTTCATTTCAAAACGAACCATCCTTAATAACTTTGTTAAATAGAAAAATTAAAAAAAAAGAAAAAACACGTCAATTTAGATATACAGGGGGAAGTTTAATTTTGCATTTGTTAAAAGTCTGTCAATCACCTCCTCACCTCCAGCTAACCTCACTTTGATATGTCAAATAGGAACCCCCACCTTGTGACACATCATTGTAAGCAGCATAAAATTGTCTATCCAACCGTATAAAAAAAATTAAATCGGTTGACGTACAAGCGAACAGTGTGCAAAAATGTCTTGTAATAATGCATAATATATCGGCCTCGAACTTTGGTATGTCAAATGATTACCCTATAGTGTGATACATCATTTTAAAGGACGTACGATCTGCTATCCAACGATGTCAAAAAAAAATTAAGTTAATAGACGTTATAGGCAATTAGGATGCAAAAATGTGTGTTAAATATAAGCAGTTTATTCAGTTTTATTCACTTGAAGAAAATTATTTTATTAAATGTTCAAAATGTGCGCCGTTATTAGCGAGACAATAAAAAAGCCTATTTTGAAATTCCCCACGAACATTGGCAAGGGTTTCTCTGCTAATTCCTCTACATTCCCGAACAATTCGATCTTTTAAATCGTCAATATTTTCAGGTGGGGTTTTATAAACCTTGCTTTTTAAATACCCCCAAAGAAAAAAGTCTAGAGGGGTTAGGTCTGGAGACCGTGCTGGCCATTCAATTGCACCACGTCTGCCAATCCACGTCCCTGGAAAATGTTCATCAAGCCACTCTCGAATTGCCAAAGCGTAGTGCGGGGGAGCTCCATCTTGCTGGAAATGCAAATTATTTTCATTTAGTACCATAACAGCATTTTCATCCACTTGATTTTCTAAAGATTGCACAATGGCAGGGTATATTGTGTTTTCTAAAAGGTTTAAATAAATTTGCCCAGTTAAATTATCTTCCAAAAAAAATGGCCCGATGATTTCATTGCCATAAATTCCTGCCCACACGTTAATTTTTTCGGGATATTGAGTATGCCCTTCTCGGAAAAGGTGCGGATTTTCATTATCCCAGTATCTGCAGTTATGTCTGTTAACCAGTCCATTTAGAAAAAAAGTTGATTCATCACTAAAGCAGATATTCTTAGGTAAATGGGGGTCCTCGTCAATTCGTTGGCACATTAATTCGCAAAATTGAATTCTCCTATCAAAATCGTCTTCTCCGAGTTCTTGAAGAATTTGAATTTTGTAGGGAAAAAACTTATTTTGTTTTAAAACTTTATGCACAGAGCCAGCAGAAATGTTGGTTAAATCTGCGACCTTTGAGATGGATAAAGTTGGATCTATTGCAAACTGTCCTAGTACCTCGATTTGGCATGCTTCATCTACAACCCTTTTCTCAATATATTTTTTATTACAAACGGATCCCGTTTCTTCAAACTTTCGTACCAATTCGAGTACATATTTATGGCCCACGTTTTTGTCTTGATGCCTCTCGTTAAATGCTCTGGCGGTTCTACGAGCGCACCGATCTTCAGCTCCATAGAGAAAAATTATTTCTATTCTTTCGGCTAGCGTATACACCATTTATATTCACGTTTCAACTAGGCGTCACAATGACAGTTTTAACAATAATAAACAACTGGTGTTTAAAGATCTTAAAAATTTTATTTATTGCAGTGATTTCTTGTACCTATCAGGGACCGCAAAAAATATCATTGAAATAAATACACTAGATTGATTAGACAGCAATGAATTTTGCGATGAATTTTAAAACAGGCTTAGTTTTTTTCTCGCAAATATTTTAACTGTTTATTATTTTAAAAAAATATTTATTTTAAATTTAAAATAATATTTTACTCTATGAAGTAGCCATTTGACATAATAAAGTTTAATGTGATAAGGTGTCTATTATTACCACACATCTTTTCTTACTATTCGCTTGTACATCAACAGATTTTGTTTTTTTTTTATTGGCTAAATAGGAGATAGTATGCCCTTTAAAATGATGTATCACACTATAGGGTAATCATTTGACATACTAAAGTTCGAGGCCGATATATTATGCATTATTACAAGACATTTTTGCACACTGTTCGCTTGTACGTCAACCGATTTAATTTTTTTTATACGGTTGGATAGACAATTTTATGCTGCTTACAATGATGCGTCACAAGGTGGGGGTTCCCATTTGACATATCAAAGTGAGGTTAGCTGGAGGTGAGGAGGTGATTGACAGACTTTTAACAAATGCAAAATTAAACTTCCCCCTGTATATCTAAATTGACGTGTTTTTTTTTTTTAATTTTTCTATTTAACAAAGTTATTAAGGATGGTTCGTTTTGAAATGAAGGCACTGTATAAAAAATATCTAGGGAGATATGATATCACGTATCTCTAAAACTTGAATCAATATTAAAAAGATAAGTTTACTTTTGGTTTTAACACAATAGAAATGGCAAGTTTTAGTCGATTTTATCTTAGATACATTTTGGCTGTTTTTCAGTGTTATCAGAGTGCCCATATTACTCCTAGGGGTCGAGTACCACATTCAAAGAGTCAACGGGAAAAAATTAGAGCGCATAAAATATAAATAGACGTCCATGGAAATGGATCTAATTTCATGACCTCAATTTAAACGTTCCGTAAAGGTGATAATGTCAAAGGTTGTACCTATGTACTGACATAAGGGAATATACAATACCTATTTACATATTAATTAATTATATTTCATTAGATTACTTGTTAAACAAGTTTTTAATCGCTTTGTGGTCTTATAACCTATAAAAAGTTCATTTGACAGCGATGCATTGCGCTTATATGCGCAATAGCAAACATGTTTAAACTCGAACCAAAGCTGCAAGATGGGTGGCGCAGACTTTCATGCATTTGCCTGATTTACCTAATAATAATATGAATATTCAGTATATCAGAGGTACACACTGTTCATTCTTTTTCTAAATTTTGAGAAGAAAAGTGATGACCAAATATTTTCAGAAATAAAAATAGACCTGATATATAAATTAAAGTGAATTGTCTTTTTTCGAGATCTGGGAATAAGTGCACACATTTTATAAATATTATTTTTATTTTTTAATTCCTTCGATAGTCCGATGGCTGATCATAACTTGAGGGCAAAAGTCATTCAATATTCTAATCAACCGCTTACACTCGGATTAACTAATTAAATTTTTTAATTAATTTCTTAGCTTTTTCGTTTTATCAGTCGGTAATATTTACTTTCTGTCATTTCTTCTTCATTTCTGTGCGAATTTTTATAGACAAAATTTAATGGTGATACCTCTGTACTTAGCAATAAAATACCAACTACGGTCATAAAGTTGAAAATAAGATTTTACGAGAATCAATTTTCCATATTTATACACATCCCTATAATAGGGACGTAAATTTAAATCAAAATAATGCCAATTAATGCTGTTAAGAGCCGAACTTGTGAGTAAACAAAATGCTCTGGATTTATCGTTAAGATACTTTAAATTAAATTAATTACGCGCAATTAAACACACCGTATTTTTACTATTAAACTATGGTCACAAAGATACTAGCCACATTTTAGTTCATGTTTCGGAGCACCGTTGTCTCTTCAAATTCAAACTTTGGAAATATCCAACTTTCGGCTGTCTTTGTTATTTATACTATACGTTTTCGGTGCATAGAACATATTCAAAAACTTTCAAAATTACTCAAATCTTTCAGAGAAATGGTCACTCAGCAGAAATTTTCCAGAACATGCTCTGGCTCTGCTATTCATTACAAGATGGCGTTGTATATTTCGACTTACCAAGTATAACTAATATTT
Organism: Diaprepes abbreviatus; assembly: GCA_034092305.1. NCBI lineage: Eukaryota > Metazoa > Arthropoda > Insecta > Coleoptera > Curculionidae > Diaprepes > Diaprepes abbreviatus. Next base: position 1,644,024 of record JASJET010000026.1, read on the forward strand.
TTTCGTAATACCTCCGCTCCCCATAAGATGTTGTTGAATTATTGTAGCTTTAGTCCCGCACTTAACAGCAAGATGTCACTATGCCAGATTTAACTAAATTTGAAATATGATAACTTGATTTTTTTCTTTCATTTCAAAGACAAATTTTAAGGGTAATAAAACAATTTAATTCCAATTTGCGCCTAAATAGTGTAGATAGTCATTCGAACAAGAAGTACATTTTTTATTAGGTATTCTTTTATTTTTAAAATTACATGTCCTTCTTTTCCAATAGCGATCAAAACAAAAAAAAATGTGAAAAATAAAATTTAAATTTCAGGTGATATGTCCTCTGGTGGCATAATAGAGAAACATTTTTATAACATAACGATGGACGTTATTAAACGAGGTCTCTGTGACAAATATAAACTTGATAGGTTCAAAAGTAACCACAAGATGGTAAAATTAAAAAAAAAATTACAGGGTGTTACTCGAGAAGTTTTGAATTTTCGACATTTTGTTATCACTTACTGTGACAGAATTTGATCATAGACTCCTGCACATGATATATTGTGGTAGCGTTAGCCATTTCATCCATAATCATGTTTTCTGCCTCATATTAATTAGTAGCTATTTTTGATAACCTATAATTAAATTTTATAGTATTAAAGACACTCTGGAAGTCTGGACGTTCATCTTCTCTCTTGCAGCTTTAGTACCATACAACTACGGTTATATAAGCTTACCAGAATCATAACTTAGAACTTCCGGATTCAGGCAAGGTTGCAAATTAGCTGGACGGATGACATCTACAGCTCACATAGCAGTACGTTCGCGAGTTTAGTCGCGTGAAGGTTTCTGATTAAAATTAAACAAAAGAAGTTTCTCAAAACACTTTGTCTATTACCAAAAATAAATAGAAAAAAGCGAACTATTTACAGTGAGAAACTTAAAACTAATAACAATTATAAAAAAAACTATCATAATTGCTCTTCTTGGCCGTTCTTTTAACCGAAAACGTAAAACACAATTTTGAAAAAAAAAACACGTATAAATAGCTTAATAAACATCAAACAGAAAAGAAGATAAAACGCATAAAAACCGCTATTTATATTTGATAATCAAATAGTATTAAAAATCGCGAATGCTACTACAATAACACACGATATTCCCTTAATTTCCCAAATTAACTGAAAAACAAAACAAAGAAAACCTTCTTTCCCCACGATTATATCCGTTACGTAATTTTTCTATGGCACTGGACGGCGGTACCGATTCTTTTATAACTCACTTTAATTAATTTCCAAAAATCAAATTCAACTTTCATCCCTTCGAACCTCCCTTGTTTTAGACGCGTTGGTTCCGACATGCGTGCTTTTCCACCAATAGAATGTACTTTCGCGATGCATCCCGGCCCGCGAATTTATTTTAATTTAATATTAAAACTGACCAGAGCTCAAAACGAATAATTATTATATGCAAATGTGATCGGCAACTATTCTAAAATTATACCAAAAGATCGTGTAAGAACCCATAGAAAAAAACCCAAGGTTTTAACCATTTTTACATTTTCTTATTCTTATTTTCGTCAAATGGAGAAAAAATGGGTAACAGATGCGAACTTTGTACATAATAACAAATACTAATATTGCATTTTAGTGATTTTATTTAAATATTCTTTTTGTTTTCTTATGATGGGAAAATTTGCTCAGTTTAAGTTAAAGAAAGTTCGCCACATGAGGTTGTCACTTTAGCACTTAACCTTAGACCTTTAACGATGTGGTTTTTAAGTCTATTAAGTTACTTTGACAGATTTATATTAAAAACTTCGAGAGGGTAGAACCGTTTAGATTTTGTGTCACATAAATTCACTAAGTTTATGTTGTTTTTTACAGAAAAATTAACTACCCCAAAAGTAATAAAACTGAGCTTAAGTTTAAGTATGTTAATGGATTTATATTTTCCTGATATGTGACTGTTTTTTGGCCAGACATAAGATATACATTTCAACGGTCGAAATCTTTATACAGAGGGACTCAAATAAATTCTTCCATTTAGTAGAATTTTATTTAGAGTTAATAAATGTTAAAATAAATGAAAATCACAATAAACTTTTGTTCCCTTACATTACTACCACTATTTTATCATGTATAATTACCCCTCGGAGTATTCTAATGCATTATCCGAAGGCCCGGTATTGCTAATCTGTGAACTTGTCCCTCAGGTATTCGCGACTGGTTGAGCAGTCTGACTTTTTTTAACCTACTGTATGGATGTGAAAGTGGGGATCAGCACACTACAACCTAATAGATCTATTGTATTCCCCTTCTGCTGCCAAGTTGTTTCCGACTAGAGAAGGTCCTCTTGTTCTCTCTCCCTTAAAAATCTTAGAATGTTGAACGGCTTTAAACTGAATAATTCCCTTTTTTCTATTTGGTGTGTTCTCAAGAACCGCATTCTAGGGTTTTCTAAAACGCTACACTCTGAAAGGATATGAAAAGAGGTTTCGCCTTCTTCCTCGTAGAATCTGCACTTTTCTCTTTCTGCCAATTCGACTTTTTTTGAGGTGTCTCTTCAGGTGGAAATGCTTCGTTAGGATTCCTATTAGAACTCTAAGTTGGTTTGTGCTTAGACTTATCCATTCCTTTAATGGGATCGTCCTCCTTTAAGCCGTAAAACTCAAGCCTGTTTTTGAGAATTGCAAAGGAACTAATGAAGATAATTCAGACATGTTATTTTTATTGGTACAAGCTTCGTGTTTTAAAACGTATTTTTAGAAAATAATAATAATCACACTCGCGACCTTGGGACGATCTTTCCCTTGCAAAAAAGCCACTTTTTGTTAAGGCTTTGGCCATCTGAGAATAATTAAATACCTCTTTATTTTGTGTTAATGTAAATGTTGTGGGTAATTTTTTGCTTAAGAGTGGTTTAAGAAAATATTCGAGAAGTGGTCACCTTTCTTTTTGTATTCAATTAACGAGTATATTTTTTCTATCTATCTATAAATTCAGGGGTCTAGCATGATCTTTTGTTTGATGGAATTTCCTTTGTGTTGGTAATCGTTGCACTGTGAATAGACAGAGACGGACTTTTATTTGGTCAAAAGTGTATATTGACTGCACGCATGCCTTTTTTGAGATCGTTTAATAAGATCTAAACAAGCGGTTATTGAATGCTTCGGATGATATGCTTGGATACATAACGGGTACTCTGAATTGTCGGCCCTGGAATTTGATAAAGTTACCCTCCTTTCTTAAAGCACCAGACAATATAACTAACAGTGCAAATGTAAGATCAGTGGCCCTGAACGTTTATCACGGGGTAATGTACCCAATGCGATTGAGCTATATGTGGGCATCCTTAGGCAACCTACTTCATCATGCTGTACTCGTAGTAATGCTGGTTCATGCCGGACGGTGACTCATTGTGTAGATTGGGCTAAAGTTCCATCTACCAATGATCTTGTTGCTTTGTTTACACACACAGTGATATTAGAAATCAGATGAAGAACTGAGAAATATCGCCGGTTGAACGGCATCCATACATTCCCCGGAGTAGTGCGAAATTTCAAAATTAGGATTTCAGTAAAAAATAAATAAATCGATTTTATGTCGTGTTTAAATTGTTGCCTATATATAATCTCCTTTCAAGTTGAAAAAAGGAAAGAATATATACAAACAGTTAATTATTTTTTTTTGTACTTGATATTTTATGCAGTTCTGCCTGTTCTTTTCTATTTGTGAAAATAAATTAAAACTGTCCTGCATAGTGTGTCCTAGAGATGATTTAGTCTAGAGGCAAAGGATCCAGCTGTATAATCCTGAGGATGATCTCATAGAGGTCAAACGTCGACAAATACAGCAAATTGATCTTCTAAGTTGTTTAATTAGTCTGATCTAATCGAATCCTAGATCTTTAAAAAAATTAACTTTGATTTTCTACAAAAATTGGTATGAGGAAGTTTTCGAGGTTGTACTAAACGAATCTAAAAGTATCTTTAAAAAAACTTAATATAGCAAAAAAAAAATTTTTAAATCTCCCGATTTTGTCCAAAATTGATATTGGATTTTTTGGGGATGAAAATTTCGAGCTCAAAATTATTTTTAAAAATTCTATATGATGGATCCAATATGGCGTCCCAAAAATTGGACATCTCTTCATTTTGTCCAAAAATTGTAAGAGGAAGTTTTTAGGGTATAAATTATGAATTTAAAATTATTTTTTAAAAAGTTAGCATGGCAGATCCAACATGACTAAAAAGTTTAAAGTTTACAAGCTTCGATTTTGTTTAAAATTGGCTCTGGAGGGTTTTTAATGGTGTAAATTATGAATTTAAAATAACTTTTAAAAATTCAATATGGCCGGTGCAACATGGTAATCTAAAAATTTTGAATTTTCCGATTACTGGGGGCTTTTCAGAGTGTACATTAAGTTTAGATTAAGACTTTAGAATTATATTTCCAAAATTCAATATAGCCGATCCCATATAGTGGGTTAAAAATTTTATTATTATTGTTATTCCTATTTTTTCAAATTTGGAATTAGGGAATTTTTTGGGGTCATAAATTACGAATCTGAAGTTAATTTCTAAAATAAGATATGATTGATACAATATTGGAAGCTACAAATTTTAAATTCTTGCTTATATTACAGCTTTGTCCGAAATTGATATTGGGCGGTTGTTAAGGCATATATTACGGATCTTAAATTAATTTCTTCATGGATAGAGTAAATCGAAATAAAAAATATATGTTTTGAATCTTTCCAGTATCAATATTAGGGGATTTTGGGGGCCTATAACGAATCTAAAATTAATTTCTTAAAATTCAAGATAACGGATTTATTATGAAAAACTAAATATTAATTTGGTATAATTTTATTCCCAACTGGTATTTAGAGAATTTCCAGAATCGGAGAATTTTTTGTCGTTCAATTTGGTGTGGTCTACAACTTTAAATAAAATAGGTACTTTTTTTTGACAATACATTACACATCTCGCTTTAAATTTAGTTCAAACAATTTATCAATATCATAATGAAATCAAAACGAGAAATCGAAAAATAAAATGTTTATAAATAATTGAACCGATATCTAAAAAAGCATTAAAAACCGAAAAAAAAACTATATAAACCTTTATATGAAATTGGAATTTTTGAAATGGTCTCCAATCACTGCCATGACACACAAACAAGCTACAGTAAAAAAGACATTACAAGTAAAGTATTTCTCAATCATTTTATCTGAATCATATTTTGTTAAGTATTAATTTCTAAAATTTCAATCTCATCTAAAAATGTTATTGTTATTTGCACTTTTTAGCGCCCTCTTAGAAGTCAGTTCACATTTTTCCATTGAAATATTCCCTCCAAAAATATATACTTTAGAAATTAAATCTTTAATGTTGTATTTCCCTTATTCTCTGCTTTAACCTTATTTCTCAATTTTTTTCGGAAATCATAAAAATAAAGTCTCTTTTACGTTGTTCGTACAACTATCTTAAGGTCTACTTTGAATCACAATTTCAATTACTGAAGATTAGGAGTAATTAAATACTAATTTGAATAAAGTAGAACTAAAAAGAGTTCTGCCAAAAACAAAATAAAAATTATAAATGCCTAGTATTAATTTCACAACTATTTCACCTTAGTTTAGAAGAAAATGTTCATTTATGTGTTGAACACGAATTATGTTAGGGTTAACAGCAGTTATTGGCATTTAGAATAACACTTGGAAATACATTTTTTAATATTTTTTTTTTATCTTAAACTATATCACGTAACGTAATCGTATCAATTTTAACTGAAAATATTTACTAACAAGGAAGGTACCTGAAGTGTTCTGCTCCGATTTTAATGAAACTTCAATATGTTGTAGGGGGTACAAAAATAAGAGACAAGTATTTATCTATAGAGATTCATTATAACGGGGTGAAATCCAAACAGTATTTTTGAAATATCTCAGGTTATAAGTAAGATATTTTTACAAAACAAAATAAAGATCACTTGTTATTCGAGGTGATGTTAAACTAGAGTATTTTCATCCCCAAAGACATCATCCCTTATTTTTTATTAGGGTAAACTACATATTTCCGCACGTCATTTAATTCCAAAAATTACGGAATTTTAATGGAATTGTTTGAAATTATTTTTTTCACGAATACCATAAGTAACTTAAGATGACGGGATTCAGGCTTTGAAAAAATGAACTAGTAAAGGAGTCACCCCCAAATACATTTTTTCAAATTTCAAATTCTAATTGAGATATCTGTTCAAAACGAAGTTGAAATTACTTGTTAGTTGAAGTAACGTTGTGCTATGTTATTTTAACCCCATATTCCTTACTTTTCATGAAGGTTAATCTTAATTTAATTCTGGACTAACTGAAACCAAATTTTTATATAATATTTTTTTACCAACACATTAAGTAACTCAGGTAGACGTGTTTCGGGATTTCCGAAAATAAACTAGTAAAAGAGGGTGAGCCACCCCCAAACTGTCATTTCATATATATATTATTATTCTTAACATCGTTAAATTATAGTTTAAATGAACGTCACAGAATTAGAAATCACTATTTGCAATGAATTATAATAATTTACAGACATGAATGCTTCACCAATGAAATAAGTTTATATTTTCTTATTAGTTAAAAGAAAAAAATTCAGTAAGTTCTGCAATGTTCATATCAACTGAAATTTGGCAATTTTAAAAATAATTATACATGTATGAAATGATGTCCTTGAGGGTGAAAATACTATAGTTTAACTTCATTCTAAATAAAATTTTTATAAAAAAATTGAACCCACTTCTGAAAGTGCGCTAAAAAGTGAAAAATAACCATAAATTTTCATATGAAATTGAACTTTTTGAAGTCGGCGCCAAAACTAATACCTGACAAAATGTGATTTGCATAAACAGATTAAAAATACTTTATTTGTAATTGCTTTCTTACCATAATTTGTATATATTAGTGGTTATTTATTTCATTTACAAATAATTTGGTGCCGACTGCAAAAAGTTCAATTTCATATAAAAATTTATGGTTATTTTTCACTTTTTGGCGCACTTTTAGAAATTGGTTCAATTTTTTTATAAAAATTTTATTTTTCTATTTTTAGTTATAGAATTCATTATAATATTCATAAATTATTTGAACTAAGTACTAATCGAGATTAGTGTACTCCAAAGTGGCAAAAAGGTACCCATTTTATCCAAAGTTGTAAATCACCCTAAAATAAACCACTAAAAATTCTTTAGTTCTTAGAGTTTTCCAAATTGGGTCAAACGAATATTTAGTCTGTCATAGAAAATCCACTATCTTAAATTTCAAATTAATTTTAGATTGGTAATATAGGCCCCAAAACCTTTCAATATCGATATTTAAAGAAAATAAATTAATTTTTTATCCACCATATTGGACACGCCATATTGAATTTTTTAAAAATTATTTTAGATTCGTCATATGCGATTTCGAAAACTTCCCTGTTCCAATTTTGGAGAAAATTGGACAAAAACGATTTTTTTTGACGGCCATATTAGATCCGCCATATTGAATTTTTTAAAAATTATTTTAGATTCGGCATATGCGACTCCGAAAACTCCCCGTACCAATTTTGGAGAAAATCCGACAAAAACGATTTTTTATCGGCCATATTGGATCCGCCATATTGAGTTTTTTAAAATTATTTTAGATTCGTGATACGCGACCCCGAAAACTACCCCGTACCAATTTTGGAGAAAATCGGACAAAATTGATTTTTTCGTCCGCCATATTGGATACACCACATTAATTTTTTTAAAAATAATATCAGATTCGTTATGTGCAATTTGCTTTGTAAAATTATTTCAATGACAACTTGAGATGTATTTGGGGGTAGCACACACTTTTTTACTAGTTTATTTTTAGAAACATGACGACTTAGGCGACTTATGCTATTCGTGAAAAAAATATTTTTAAACAATTCCATTAAATTTCGTAATTTTTAACCGATTTCTAAAAGAAGGAGGTTCTCAATTCGTCGCGTATATATATATATATATATATATATATATATATATATATATATATATATATATATATATATATATATATATATATATATTTTATGTATGTACACCGATTATTCCGGAACGGCTTGACCGATTTGAATGAAATTTTTTACGTTATGTAAAGGAAGTTGCTGCGGTGGTCCCATATTTTTTTGGACGAAATTGGTGAAGTAAAATCCAAGATGGCGCTGACAATATGGCGGCCAAAAAAATTAATTTTGTCCGATTTTCTCCAAAATTGGTATGGAGGAATTTTCGGGATTGTACCCAACGAATCTGAAATTATTTTTAAAAAATTCAAAATGGCGGATCCAATATGGCGGACAAAAAAATTTAATTTTGTCCGATTTTCTCCAAAATTGGTATGGCGGAGTTTTCGGCGTCTCACATAACGAATCTGAAATTATTTTTAAAAAATTCAATATGGCGGATCCAATATGGCGGACAAAAAATCAATTGTGTCTGATTTTCACCAAAATTGGTATGGGGGAGTTTTCGGGGTAGCACGTGACGAATATAAAACTATTTTAAAAAAATTCAATATGGCGTATCCAATATGATGGATAAAAAATTAATTGTGTTCGATTTTTTTCAAAATTGATATGAGGGAGTTTTTGGGATAGCACATTACGAATCTGATATTATTTAAAGAAAATTAAATATGGCGGATCTAATATGTCGGATTAAATATCCTACATCTCTAGAATTTGTCTGAAGTCAGTATAGAGGGATTTTTGTTAGTGTTAATTACGAAATTAAAATATTTTTTGAAAAACTCAATCTGGCAGATTCAATATGGTGTTCTAAAAATTTTACATATCTCGACTTTCTCAAAAACTGAGGGTGTAAGTTATGAATTTAGTCAGGATTCAATATGGCAAATGCAATATAGCTGACAAAAAAAATTTTAGCATGTAGTTCGAATAATTTATGAATATCATAAAGAATTCAAAACTAAAAATTGAAAAATAAAATTTTTATAAAAAAATTGAACCGACTTCTAAAAGTGCGCTAAAAAGGGAAAAATAACTAAAAATTTTTATATGAAATTGAAATTTTTGAAGTCGGCGCCAAATTATTTCTAAATGAAATAAATAACTACTAATATACACAAATTATGGTAAGAAAGCAATTACAAATAAAGTATTTTTAATCTGTTTATGCGAATCACATTTTGTCAGGTATTAGTTTGGCGCCGACTTCAAAAATTTCAATTTCATATAAAAATTTTTAGTTATTTTTCCCTTTTTAGCGCACTTTTAGAAGTAGGTTCAATTTTTTTATAAAAATTTTATTACAATCAAATTACATGCGGAAATATATGGTTTACATTAATAAAAATAAGAGATGATATCCTTGGGGATAAAAATACCTTAGTTTAGTATCATTTCATACAACAAATAATTTTCATTTGGTTTTATAGAGTTATCCTAATTAGAATTTGTGATATTAAAAAAGTATTTGGAGATGCTTCACCCCCTTTTACTATTTATTTTTGGAAACCTCGAAGGACATCACCTTGAGTTAGTTGTGGCCTTTGTGCAAAAAAAATATTTTCAAGCAATATTATATATATATATATATATATATATATATATATATATATATATCGGTTTGTCCAGAGATTCTCTTCCAGTTCTCGATCTCTCATCTCTCGACCGATTCCCTCTCTCCAACTAAAACGTGGTATTTCTCGTTTCCATCTTTTATGGGGTGCTCACTCTAAGATCTGTTTCGGCACTCTCTTTTCTGGCATCCCCTGTACGTATCCATACCAATTTTTAGAATTAAACTACGTGCGAGAATAAATGGTTTACCATTATAAAAAATAAGGGAGGATATTCTTGGGGGATGAAAATACTTTAGTTCAACGCCATTTCAAATAACAAGTAATTTCAACTTTGTTTTATAAAGATATTTCAATTAAAACTTGAGATTTAAGAAAAAAATTATTTAGGGGTTGCTCACCATTTTTTAAAAATTATTTTTAGAAACCCCGAAACCGGTCTACTTAGTTACTTATGGTATTCGTGAAAAAAATATTTTCAAGCAATTATATAAAATTTTTAGAATTAAATTACGGAAGCGAATAGATGGTAACTCTTATAAAAATAAGAGATGATATTCTTGGGGGTAAAAAAACATAGTTTAATATCATTTCGAACAACAAATAATTTTCATTGTATTTTGTAAAGATATCTCACTTGGAAGGTGAGATATTTCAAAAATACTCTTTATAGGGGTGAACTTTAGGGGAGGTTTTACTGCATTAAAATAAATCTCTGCAGATAAAAAAAACCTGTCTCTTATTTTGTACCCTCTACCGGAACCGGACATTACAGGTACCTCCTTGGTAGTGCTATATACGACTGGTATTCCATAGATCATCAGTGATCTGACAATCTGCTTGTATATTGTTCACTTGTTTTGTGGTGGTAAAACGGACTTACTATTAAGGAGAGTATACATTTGCTGCAAATATGTTTGTAATTATGACCGACGTATGATACACAAATGGCAATCATGAGTACACGAATATCTTAAGATATATCACTATGTTTTGCTACTCGGCAGCTTCCACATAATATGAACTTACTGTCAGTAATAAATCATCAGCGTGAGTAGTAGGGCTTGAGCGTTCTCACCACACACCATCCAGTTCTCCACCAATGCCATCAAGTTCGCATGCCTTCAGCAATGACCTTGAAAAAACTAGTAGTGATGTGACTTCTTTGCCAATGATCTTGATAGATATTTCCAAGGAAAGTGGGCATGGTAATCAGCAATGACGTCGCACGACTAGTGGTAATTGAAATTACGTATTATCTATATACAGGGTTATTTCGCTATATGCTATGAATATAAGGTTGCTTAAAAATAAATGTTCTTCATTGTTCAAGCATAACGTGTTTACATTTTTTTAGAGTTGACCTCACTGTGTAAGGGTAACAAACCATACTACTGTTCAGTGACACATTGTTTTCTTCTGTCTTAGAATGAATAGTGATTGGTTAAAAAGGACCTTAAATTAATAGAGGGTAGTTTTTTTGTATGTGCTTTTAGTCTTTATCAAACGTTTGTTTTCGAGATGGAGGATAGTTTTCGGGGTGGAGAGTAGCTTTCCTTATTTGTTTAATATTTATTGTTTACCTTCATCATAATGTTAAAAATTGCATATAACACGCTATTTCATACATAATGCATACATAGTACATATTGTCTACGATATTGACAAATTCGAATAAGGTTTAGCTTGACCTTTTGTATATGCATGAGATATGATACAATTACCCAAATAACAACCATTTTTATTAGCAATTAGCAAAGCCTAATGACCATATTGTTTGTTCTTCCTATATTATTTTTGTATGTGTATGTTTCAGTATGTGACAGATGTTTCTGGTAATCTATATCGCTAAATTTTTAATACATGTTAATTAGAACCATAAAAATAATAAATTCAAACACGGGGTTTATTTTCAAATTATTACCACGGGTAGGACGACGAAATTTAGTTAAGGAATACCGCAGTGTTTTTAGTGAGAATTTATAATTTATCAACAATGGAATTGCTTATTTTTTCAAAGAAATTCTATATGATCGTGTTAGTAATCCCGGTATATCGTCAACCATGAAAATGCGGGATGGAAAGAAGATCAATAATTTTTGAATATTATTACAAATATTATTGGGTTTTACCGAAGATTTTCAAGAAATTATCGTAAAATTACATCTGGAATTAACACTGATTAGAAGAAATTCTAATTTAAGTGCAGTAATACAAGTATAAGATTAAAGAAAAAATATAGCGTGATTTTAAATAAGGTGTCATGAAAAATGCCACATATTATAGTTAGTGATAATTACAAATTACATTTACTGCGATAATTTGAAAATAATAGAGATCTGAATATTGCTTTGAAAATTTTGGAATTACACGAATATTCACAACCAAGGCAATCAAAAATTACACCAGGGACGTAAAAAATTCAAATTTAACTGAAAAGCCAAGATTTATGGTAGTTTATTTCCAAACTTAAATTAACAATAATATTGCTAAGAATATGAGTCATTTCCATCATTGCAATCTATTAACTTGAAATTTTATATACATTCATATAATAATTTAAATTTAGATGTGGACACAATTTCAAAAGTCCGACTACTATAAATATCACAGTTAAACCGATGTCTATCTAATACAATTTCTAAGCCACACCTCCATAATTGTTGTTGATTATTTAGGACGAAGTGAAGATATTCTTAAAGGAGAAGCTGTTAATATTCGTACAGAATTTGAAACAAATAAAACTGAATCAGCAAAGACAACAGCTTAATATTTAATATTACATGATGATTAAATATAGCCCTTTAATTATTACTGTAAAGGTATTCTAGAAAGAAAAAAAAAAGAGTAAATAGAGAAAAAATATATATTGTAGATATTTAAGGTTTACTATACAAAGATATTGATTTTATAAATAATAAAATTTCCATAATAATTGTGAAAAAGGAAAAATTATATCATTGTCATTTTAAGATACCTGTACCATTTCAGTGGTTAAATCAATTTACCATCAGTTAAAAATTGAATGAACAACAAATAATATACATGGATTATGAACATCTTCCTTTATCTATAAAAAAATAACATAGGAAATAAACAGAAAATGTTCTTCGATGTAAGATGTAATAATCTTAAGCAATTAAAAAGTCTTCATGTAAATTGGTTTCATTGTCAACAACATAACTAAAATAATTTAAATTGTGCCAGGGAAAGTGCGTTTTTATTAAAAAACTGGCATGATAAAACTACTTTAAAAAAAGTTTTTGTCTTGTTTATTTTACATTTCTTATTATTATGCTGTTTTGCCTTTATGCATCACCGTCATACCTAAAAAATTATTACCAGTCATAATCTTTTTCCCAAAAAGTAACAGTATTTTCTTTGTAATTAGCATGTCCAAACAAGTTAGCGAGATTAATCATTAAAATAGCTATACCATTATGAACATTTTCTAGAAAAAAACGAGTCGTCTTCGGCTAAAAGCTTAGAAGATCTGAAAGAACACCAATTATAACATTGGATAAGAAAATTAAAAAATAATTATTATTTGGTTTTTCTTTTTCATAAACCACTGGTCATGTAACGTCATTGTCGATTTAACTCTTTGTCTTCTACTTATTCTTCTTTGATGAAGACAAATACTTGTCACCGCTGCTTTTTTAGAGAAAGAAAAGACATAATAATAGCGAGAAAGAGATATGGATGAACAAAACACACACCACATTAGATATAATTATATATTTGGTGCGAATAGTGTAAAATCTATGTTGATTAAAATAATAAAAGAAAAAATGGATCATAAAATGTGTTTTATTTAAATCATTTTTTAATAAATAAATACGTAAAATTATTTTGTAGAATATGTGAAATTAATGTTTGTAGAAAAATTAACAGTAATTATTTAAATAAATGTTGAATGACTTTTAAGTATTGTTATGGGTAAAAATAGAGGGAAAACAAGTAATTTTTAAAATAAAATGCTTTAAACGGTAAAATACAGTACAAAATTATATCAGCCTAAATCTATAATTGCAATCATTAACAAAAGTAAATAGATAGCGACACATTTTCACCACTCTAATGTAGTTCAAGACGAACTTGCTAATCTACAAGAAAAGCTTAAATAGTTACATTGCCTAAATCTTTTCAAGAAATAGTAAGAGAATTAAGGCAGTCAATGTTTTCATATCCTCTGTGATTCCGATACTGGCCACCGTGGAAGAGGACAGATTATTTGCAACAGGCACTTACTGATCCGAAGTACAAATTGAAATTTTTCAAAAACCAAAGATTAGGCCGTTAAAAATGTTTTAGATTTAATTGGGAATGACGATTTAAACTTACCTTCTTGTTCAAATCCAAAGTGTTCTAAAATGACTAATCAGAATAAGGAAATATTTGTCTCCTGTGCCAGTCTTTCAAAAAAATCTGTATCATTAAGAAACACTATAAAGATGATGATTGATTCTAGTGAAAGCATAGGAAAATTAGAAAATGAAATCTTGTGGAAGTTTTGAGTTAAAAAAAATTTATATATATATATATATATATATATATATATATATATATATATATATATATATATAATGGTAGACGTGAAAATGAAGAAGACTCACTTCTTTGGTGGAAGGTTTAATTGTGGAAGTTTTGAGTTAAAAAAAATTATATATATATATATATATATATATATATATATATATATAATGGTAGACGTGAAAATGAAGAAGACTCACTTCTTTGGTGGAAGGTTAATAGCAATAAATATGGTATTCTTTTTGCAGCCAAAAAATATTTGGTTACTCCACCGACAAGGGTGCCCAGTGAAAGAGTTTTTAGTGGAGCTGGATTTCTTTACTCACCTGACCGAAACAAACTGCTTGTTTTGTGACTTATTAGTATTAGATATTATTAATTTGATTAGACCTCTCAAGTTCTGTTTCCACAAAAGATATTATATTTAAAATTTTTCAAAATGTAAGAAAGGACATTCATTATTTTGTTTTATTAATTTAGTTTGGATTTTGTTAATATTTAATTGTGCTAACAAGAACAAAAGAGAAAGTATTTCTAATTTGATCCCAAGACTGTTTCGTGATAATTTTTCAAAAATAAGTGAATAAAAAAATATAAATTTTATCAAATGTATTATCTTTCAATATCCAAATATAATTTCCTTTTTGTTTGTCAGATAGATTCGCCAAACATTCGAATCGTTTCTTGCGCATACGAATGCGAATGTAAATATATATATATATATATATATATATATATATATATATATATATATATATATATATATATATATATATATATATATATGTGTACTGGTGTTTTTCCGGTTTTCAATCCGTTCGTCAGTAGAAATATCTTCACGACGTTTCGCCAACATCTCAGCAGGCATTTTCAAGTGATGCTTCCTCGACGGCTGCTCGACTTCTAATTATATATATATATATATATATATATATATATATATATATATATATATAAATATATATATATATATATATATATATATATATAAATATATATATATATATATATATATATATATATATATATATATATATATATTCCTAATATTTTCTTGGGTATAGGTTTTTCCATTAGAGAAACAAAGGACAACAATTTTTCTTGACGTTTCGCTCTACATAGTGAGCTTCTTCAAAAGAGCTGGTATAGTTTATTCTACATCTACAAAATTACAAAGTTTTTTTTAATAAACATATATCACAGTAATACACATTTATATTTTAATTAAAATTAATAAAAATAAAACAGATTTTAAAATAGTCTTGAAGTTTAAAATTTTAAAACAACACAAGAGGCTAAAATAAGTTAAAATTGTGAAAATTATAAAATAGTACATACCTTGAAAGTAGTTGTGTCTGTATGTTAAAAATAAATTCAGTTATGATACTTTGTAGGCAATTGCTATGGATAAATTTCTTTTTATAAAAAGCAAAAAATAGGAAAAAGATTATTATTTATTTTTTAATAACATTCTTTCGTTTGTATGAGTGTATATGAAATCGTCCCAAGCATCATTACTAATATTTATTATAGAGTCGCTTCAAGTATGTTTTATTAAAATATCAAATTATGGTATATCTGACTTAAGTTTTTGACATCTTGCTTGTCATTTACAACATCTGTATCTTTTTTTATGTGTATCATTTCTTTGATGACTAATTTATGATAATTTCTATCAGTATCTAAAATATGGGTGTTTTTAAAATCAAATTCATGCTTAGATGTTTGTTCATGTTAATGTCAGGATGTCGATGCATTTTTTGTATACTTGTGTCCATTCACTCTATTTTCAATATATTGTGTCGTCATGCCAATATATTTCTTAGGACAGTTTTGGCATGGAATTGCATATATTACGTTAGATCTTTTTTTGGTGGGAACTTTGCTTTTTAATTTCGTATAAAATGATCCTAGTAAATTGTTCGCTTTATGGCATACCGTTATGTTATGCTTATCCAAAATATATTTTATTTTTTCAGACAGTTGGTTTATATACGGTAATGCAGTGAAAGTATTTTGTGTTTTGGTATTGTTAATTTTATTTTTTTTTTATTTGTGTTATAATGTAAAAAGGTTCTTTGTTTAATTATTTTTTTATGAGTAGTTTAGGAAAATGGTTCATTATTAGGGTCTCTTCCACTTTTTTTAGCCCTTCTGGGCGAAATTCGGGTGAAGATAATTTAATAGCTCGACAACTAAGCCAATTATGACACTAATTTTTCTGTTTATTTGGATGTTGAGAGTTAAAATTCAAATACCGACCCGACCAAGTATCTTTCGTGTACCATTTTGTATGAAGATTGTTATCTGTTTTATTTCTGTGTATTGTTAAGTCCAAAAAGTTTATTTTTTGTTCCATTTCAATTTCAGATGTAAATTTCAGTTTTGGGTGGAAATTATTAAAATATTTTAATAAGCTGTCTATTTTGTTTTCGGGTACAGCAGCCAAACAGTCATCTACATAGCGTTTAAAAAATATTATATTAAAATCCAGTTTTTTCAATACTTCTTCTTCTACATATTTCATAACTATTTGTGCTATTGTTGAGGAGACTGGTGAACCCATAGCACAACTGTCTAATTATTGGTATAAACTATCTTTGAACTGGAAATAATTATTATTTATTGTAAGTTTTACAGATTCTATAAATTCATTGAGTGTCAATATTGTGTGTTCTTTTAAATTGTCCCATTTTTTTCTAAAACTTTGGGAATGATGTCATTGGGTATATTTGTATACAGCGAAACTACATCTAGTGAAACTAATTTATAATTTGCTGGTATTTGTATTGTATCAATGAATTGTTTAAATGCGTACTTGGACAGGTTATAAAATGTGGACTGTATGCTTGAAACAATTGGTCTGAGAGGTGTATTTGGTTTGTGTAATTTAGGTAACCCATAAATCTTTGGTGCTATACCATTATGTATTGTTAATTTTTTACTTTCTTCCTCAGTTATATGTTGATTTTTTAATAGTTTTTTGATTAGTGTGTTATTTTTAGTTTGAAAAAATTTTGTAGGGTCACTTTTAAGTTTCCTATAAGTGTTAGTATCATCAAGTAGTTCGTTCATTTTTCTATCATAATCAGATGTATTCATAATTACGGTTTTATTACTTTTATCAGGTTTTAGAATAGTAATTTGAGGGTTATGTTTAACAAATGGTTTTGTTTTATTAATTTGCTTTTGTATTTTAATTTGGAAATTATTAGTTTTAGCTTTATTATGTCTGGTCTTTATTTTGTGATTTGTAATGACATTTACTATTTTAGATCTGATGCTATCTCTTATTTCTTCTGGTTTGATATATATGGCAGACTCTATACTTGAAATATATTCATTTAGAGGTAGCTCTTTTTCATTATTGATAGGCAGTGAAAAATTTCCGCCAAGTGCGAGTACTTCTGTCACATCTTGTGGTATATCTGCGTCAGAGATGTTATTAAGCCATGTTTGTGTGTTTATTGGTATTTCGTTTTTTTCTTTGTGATTGACCAGTTTTAAAAATTTTCTTTGATTTTTTTGCTTTATACATTGAAACATTTTTTCATATTTTTTGCTTTCAAATTGCATAAAATTATTAAGGATAGTTTCAGGTTACATAGTTTTTGTAACTTCTATTGATTCTTTTAATTTAATCTCTAAATTATTTAGTTTTTTACATTAAATAATTAGAGATTAAATTAAAAGAATCAATAGAAGTTACAAAAACTATGTTACCTGAAACTATCCTTAATAATTTTATGTAATTTGAAAGCAAAAAAAAAAATGAAAAAATGTTTCAATGTATAAAGCAAAAAAATCAAAAAAAAAAATTTAAAACTGGTCAATCACAAAGAAAAAAACGAAATACCAATAAACACACAAACATGGCTTAATAACATCTCTGACACAGATATACCACAAGATGTGTCAGAAGTACTCGCACTTGGCGGAAATTTTTCACTACCTATCAATAATGAAAAAGAGCTACCTCTAAATGAATATATTTCAAGTATAGGGTCTGCCATATATAACAAATCAGAAGAAATAAGAGATAGCATCAGATCTAAAATAGTAAATGTCATTACAAATCACAAAATAAAGACCAGACATAATAAAGCTAAAACTAATAATTTCCAAATTAAAATACAAAAGCAAATTAATAAAACAAAACAATTTGTTAAACATAACCCTCAAATTACTATTCTAAAACCTGAAAAAAGTAATAAAACCGTAATTATGAATACATCTGATTATGATAGAAAAATGAACGAACTACTTGATGATACTAACACTTATAAGAAATTAAAAGTGACCCTATAAAATTTTTCAAAACTAAAAATAACGCACTAATCAAAAAACTATTAAAAAATCAACATATAACTGAGGAAGAAAGTAAAAAATTAACAATACATAATGGTATAGCACCAAAGATTTATGGGTTACCTAAATTACACAAACCAAATACACCTCTTAGACCAATTGTTTCAAGCATACAGTCGCCATTTTATAACCTGTCCAAGTACTTATCAAATTGCCTAACAAACCTCACAGGAAAAAATAATTATTATATAAAAGACTCTTTCGCATTTAAACAATTCATTGATACAATACAAATACCAGCAAATTATAAATTAGTTTCACTAGATGTAGTTTCGTTGTATACAAATATACCCAATGACATCATTCCCAAAGTTTTGGAAAAAAAATGGGACGATTTAAAAGAACACACAACATTGACACTCAATGAATTTATAGAATCTGTAAAACTTACAATAAATAATAATTATTTCCAGTTCAAAGATAGTTTATACCAACAAATAGACGGTTGTGGTATGGATTCACCAATCTCCTCAACAATAGAAGAAGAAGAACTGTTGAAAAAACTGGATTTTAATATAATATTTTTTAAACGCTATGTAGATGACTGTTTGGCTGCTGTACCCGAAAACAAAATAGATAGCTTATTACAATATTTTAATAATTTCCACCCAAAACTGAAATTTACATCTGAAATTGAAATAGAACAAAAAATAAACTTTTTGGACTTAACTATACACAGAAATAAGACAGATAACAATCTTCATACAAAATGGTACACGAAAGATACTTGGTCGGGCCGGTATTTGAATTTTAACTCTCAACATCCAAATAAACAGAAAAATTAGTGTCATAATTGGCTTAGTTGATCGAGCAATAAAATTATCTTCACCCGAATTTCGCCCAGAAGTGTTAAAAAGTGGAAGAGACCCTTATAATGAACCATTTTCCCAAACTAATTAAACAAAGAAACTTTTTACATTATAACACAAACAAAAAAAAATAAAATTAACAATACCAAAACACAAAATACTTTCATTACATTACCGTATATAAACCAACTGTCTGAAAAAATAAAATATATTTTGGATAAGCATAACATAACGGTATGCCATAAAGCGAACAATTTACTAGGATAACTTTATACGAAATTAAAAAGCAAAGTTACCACCAAAAAAAGATCTAACGTAATATATGCAATTCCATGCCTAAACTGTCCTAAGAAATACATTGGCATGACGACACAATATATTGAAAATAGAGTGAATGGACACAAGTGTTCAAAAAATGCATCCACATCCTTACATAAACATGAACAAACATCTAAACATGAATTTGATTTTAAAAACACCCATATTTTAGATACTGATAGAAATTATCATAAATTAGTCATCAAAGAAATGATACACATAAAAAAAGATACAAATGTTGTAAATGACAAGCAAGATGTCAAGAACTTAAGTCAGATATACCATAATTTGATATTTTAATAAAACATACTTGAAGCGACTCTATAATAAATATTAGTAATGATGCTTGGGACGATTTCATATACACTCATACAAATGAAAGAATGTTATTAAAAAATAAATAATAATCTTTTTTCCTATTTTTTGCTTTTTATAAAAAGAAATCTATCGATAGCAATTGCCTACAAAGTATCATAACTGAATTTATTTTTAACATACAGACACAACTACTTTCAAGGTAAGTACTATTTTATAATTTTCACAATTTTAACCTATTTTAACCTGTTGTATTGTTTTAAAATTTTAAACTTCAAGACTATTTAAAAATCTGTTTTATTTTTATTAATTTTAATTAAATTAAAAATATAAATGTGTATTATTGTGATATATGTTTATTATAAAAAAAAACTTCGTAATTTTGTGGATGTAGAATAAATTATACCAGCTCTTTTGAAGAAGCTCACTAAGCCGCATAAACATATATACGGTATCCGGCGGGAGGTCGGCGAAGCCGCATTCATTATTTGCATGCTTCCTTCTGATCTGTCCTTTGCACAGCCAGGTGCATGTCGGTACCCTGATGAGTTTAGTAGAGACGAAACATGTACCTTTGCCGTATCACTGTAGCGGGAAGGGTAAGTTTTGACTTTCTTCTCGGTGCAACCTCTAACATGGAAGGGATATAGTTGGAATGCAGTTTGCATTTACTGTTTTTTTTGCTGAATGTAAGTTCAGCACTACAACGGCATAATGTGGATATATCAACTGCTATTGCATCTCACATGGAGGAATTCGTGAAAGCCGCATAAATAAATAAATAAATAAATAAATAAATATATATATATATATATATATATATATATATATATATATATATATATATATATATATATATATATATATAGAATTAAAATTAATAATTATGTTAATAAAATTCAACAAGACATAACCAACAACGCGCATCTATGATGTAATAGTAATTATCATTTAAATACGTTTATTTTAAAGTCAGTCAAGAGCGCAGAAATTTCACAGAATCTATAAATGAATTGTTGTAAAGATAGCCTAATCGATTAAAGAACAGTTGAAATAGATCGAAAATACCATATCCCTGCTGAGCCATATAATGAATGCTGGCGTCCTTTATTTTAAATAGCCCAATATTTTTAGATTATTGTGATTTTATGATTTTCAGGATTAATTTATGTTTTTGGTAAAAAAGTTTATTTGGGTATTTCCTATTAAAATGTAAATCTACAAAATGTTACCGAGGCTATAAAATTAACCACTTAATATTGTGTCTAATCACAGATTGATGTTTAAATTAATTTTTAATCGAACTTGAACTAACCTGAATTATTTTTAGAATCAAGATTAAATCTTAACATGGAGGATTCTGAAGTTACACAGTTTTATAAGGACACTAATATATTTGTAACGGGTGCTACTGGTTTTGTTGGAAAAACCCTAATAGAGAAACTACTAAGATCCACGGAAGTTAATAATATTTACATATTGATCAGAGAAAAGAAAGGCAAAACTGTGGAAGAACGAATGAATATTATGTTTGGCAACCCTGTGAGTTATGACTTATCTAATATATTATTAAAAAGACTAAACAACTAGATGTTAAAGCTATATAAGAATACTGTTTTGTTTTTATTCAACTAAATGAATTAGTAAAAAGGATCCCGCAGAATCTTTCCGAGAAATATTTCTAGATCAAATTTCCTAACACCTGAGGAAACAGTAGTATTTAAGGAGTAGAACAAAAGTCTTGATAGGTAGAGTTCGAAAACTCATAGTTTTTGAGATTTTTCAAATTGAATTTCAGATATTTAACACTATGCGGAATGGTTCATCTGTAAATTTGACTGTCTGTAGAGCCACAATTTTCAAACCTTTTTAGATTCGTTGGAAAAGAATTATGCATCTTTGAAATGCGTTTTTATTTCTTTTTAGGCATGTTAAAATAGGTTTAAAATTTGCACTTTTGCGTACAGTTGTAGTTTTAAAAATTTCAATTCTGCTACTTTTAATATTTTTGAAAAATTCCAATTTTAAAAATTTTTTAAACATATCAAAAAAGAAAGTGAGTGCCACATAAGAACGCGTAATACTTGTTATAGAAGATCTAAAATGCTTGAATATCTCTATTCTGCAGTTGAAGTTTCAAAAATCTAAAAAAATCGTGTTGTTTGCTTGAGGAAATGCTAAATTTTAAATTTTTTCATACGCGTCAAAAACGAAATGACGGCTTTTAAAAACGTGGAATTCCTAAAAATAAATGTCAACGGTTCTAGAAATTGAATGAATTCGATAAAGACAGTCTTATGAGAGAAATAATCGGGCTGAAAGAACATGCGGTGAAAATCTTCATCTGTCCAGTTACCTATGTTTATAGTCCTTAATGAAAGAAAACTTAAAGTTGATCCCATTTATGCCTCATTATGAAACACAAACCAAACAATAATATATTATGAAGTAAGCCATTTTCATTTCAATGATGTTGACGATTTCAGACATTTTAAGTCTAGTCTAGTAAATAAATGTTAATTTCAATATATATGTTTACTCCTCGTAGTATCTATAATCCATGAATGTTGTCAATAATACTGCAAATGAGAGATATGATGCGACTGCAAACAATTTGGGTTAGTTTCCAGCATAATTTTATGTTGTGTGATAGATGTATTACAATTTAAACAAAATATTAAATGTTTATGAATTTTTAATGTGGATGATTAAGCCTCACACCTTGTCATAGTACTTTGTCATTAATGATTATTTTCGTCGCTACCTATTTTTGCTAATTATTTCATAGGGTTAAGAACAACTGGAAGAAACTTATTGATACGCCCTTGTATATACAAATATTCGGACGTGATGAATCATCTTTATTGTAATGTACTGAAAGGATGATTCATATTTCTAGACAGATCGATCTCAACTTTTATCTCCTAGATTTAAATAAGAATTTCCATAGATACATAAATTGAAATAGGATAAGTATAGTTAGTTAGTCGTATAGTTGTATAGTTAAGAGTTGAATCGTGGTATTTGAAGAGTGAAGATTAAGAAGTAGTAATAAGAGAGTTAGGTTTTTACAAATAGTTAATATAAGTATAGGAAGTACTAGTGAAAGGTGTTGGGTTTCTACAAGATTGTATTGGATATTAGAAGGGATAGAGAAAAACGGCTTTCAACCTTGGATTTGCTATCAAGTAAGAACATAAGATTATTTTTCAATAAATTTCTGGAACGTTCTATTTTGATACTGAAAGAGATAGCGAAAAACTGACTTCGCCATTGAATTTTTCATTAAGAAAGAGGCTTAAAACAAAATTTTCGATAAAGTTCTAGAACGTTCTATTTGGAAACTAAAAGAGATAGTGAAAAACGGACTTCACCATCATATTTGTTAATAAGAAAGAAACCTAGAACCGAATTTTCAACGACATTCTAGAATATTCTATGGTAAATATCAGACAGCAAACAGCTGAAATGGAGCAAATATATAAAACGTTGGTTGATTTAATGGAAGAACGTGACCTTAACGACAAGCAACAGAAGAAGAACGGCGCCAAGAAGAAAAACAGGAAAAAACACCTCGCCAACAAAAAAACTGGAAGAAAAAGCACGTTTCTAAAAAGAAAAACAGGAAGAAAAGCATGTCACCAAAAAGAAAAAGAGAAAGAAGGAGCACGTGGCCAAAAAGAAAAAAAAAGAATGAGGAGAAAGTCGCCAAAAAGAAGAACAAATTCGCCTGAAAGAAAAACAAGAAAAAGAAGAACGTCGCATTAAAGATGAAGATAAACTTTATAAATGGATACAAGAGGTCATTGTACAAGAAAAGCAAAAATTTGATCAAATTGTACAGGGACACATGAAAAATTTAAGAAATAGGCGAAGTGTGACAAAATATAGAAGTTGTACGACGAGAAGTGCGACACGAAATGAAAGAAGTCGTAGATAGGATGGAATCAAAAGTGGATATTATAGAATCTAAAATGAAGGACCTTCAATAAAATAAAGAAGAACGCCCATCCGATAAAATAATAATGATATGAATGATATGAAATTCTTAGTGCTGCTCGACACCTTGTGCATCTGGCTAACCCAGGAGCTACGGAAGAATTCCGAGAAGAGCTTACAATTCAGTATTTCATTGATGGAATCAGAGATCAGAAAATACAGTCTATGTTGCGTATAAGCAAGTATAATTATTGTAGTAAAGCGCTCGACAGGGCTTTGAAAATTGAAGCAGCTTATAATGTGTCAAGGCCAAAAATAAAAACCGTTACCGTAGAGGAAAGCAAAGATTCATTGATTCAGATAATGGAGACAATGTTTTTTGAAATCCTTAAGAAATTAAACACAATAAGTGCTACATTGCGAAATCAAATAGAATTAAACACAATAAATATTATTCCCCCTTATGGCAGAAATCAGATCAAATGCTGCAGATGTGGACTGACCGCATACACGAGAAAGGACCGTCGGGTGGAATTAAGAAAGCATATAATGTGCTACAGATGTGGACGAACTAGACACATGAAATGGAACTGTCAAGTACAATTAAGGTCTAGCTCACATTCCAGACACCGCACAGCTTAGTTAATAAATTTAGAATTTAACCATTGTCCAGAAAAGTAATGTTGAGAACTGCAAATGGAGAAGCAGCTGATGTGATTGGAGAAATGCAAGTTGAGCTTCAACTTGGAAGTCTAAAATGAAATCATTTGATGTTGGTTGTCGTCAATATACCATTTATTGAAGAGTTCCCAATAAAAAAATCCATAGGCGTCAAATTCGGAAAGCGGGGTGGCCAATTTGCAGGAATATAATTTCTTCTGCCGATCCATCGATTTTAAAAATTCGCGTTTTACAAGCAACCTATATCTTTTCCAACAACTTTCTTTTCGTATCTGCAAAGATTCATCGAACTCGGTCCAGTGGTTACAAAGATTTAGACACTATATATTGATATGTTTAGAGTGCATAAATTATATTTTACTTCATTTTTTTGAGAAATAAAAAGGACACTATATATATATATATATATATATATATATATATATATATATATATATATATATATATATATATATATATATATATATATCTTCTTCTTCTTCATCTAGCCCTTTTCGTCCACTGCTGGACATAGGCCTCCCTCATTCTTGTCCATTGTGCTCTATCTTGAGCGATTTGCATCCAATTTGTTGCAATTCTCTTGAGATCGTCAGTCCAACGAGAAGGGGGTCTTCCTCTACTTCTTTTGTCTAATCTCGGCCTCCACTCGAGTAATCTCTTCGTCTGCCTTCCATCACTGATTCGGGCGATATGTCCGGCCCAGTTCCATTTGAGTGTGGCAATGGTAATTCCTGTCTTTCGTCTCAGGTCTTCATTTCTAACTCGGTCACGCAGCGATATACCAAGCTTTGACTTTTCCATCTCTCTCTGAGCTATTTGCACCATTTTAGAAGTTGCTGTTGTCAATGTCAAAGTTTCAGCACCGTAGGTCATAACCGGTAACACATATTGGTCAAATGTTTTATGTTTTAAAGAAATTGTTGTATCGCTTTTAAAGATGTCTTTAAGTTTTCCATAGGCTGCCCATGCGAGATTTACTCTTCTCCCTAGCTCGCATGTTTGATTATCTCTTGTGATCTTTATTTCGTGTCAATGTCCATATATATATATATATATATATATATATATATATATATATATATATATATATATATATATATATATATATATATATTTGGTGGAGCTTTATCCTTCATAATCCGTTAGATATTTCTCAAAAATTCAACAACCGGTCATTGTTTCAATTCTAAGAAGTAAAGGGGAGTTTTTAATTTAACTTCTGTGAGTGATAGTTATAAAGAATGCGAATTCTTAAGATTAGGGAGCTTTTTATTCTTGATTTATTGAGTAATAAAAATACCTCTCATTTTGATGAAAAATGATCAAAAATCATCTGGGCATTTTGTCTTGTGTTGGTTTATTTTATTTAATACCTCATTATGACCGATCGATTAACTACCACCAATCTATTTGTTTAAGAATAGTAGATGAACAATTGAGTAAATAAGCCAGTGTAACTCAAATAGGCCACTGACGTTACGATAGCAGCAAACAGAATTACCAATAGAAATATTGCTAGTAAGAAGGTAAAAATTATATGTAGGGAGCAGACAGGCACTACTAACCCTAAACAGGCTACGCATTTCATCTAGCATAATGCTGGAAAACCGTGAGGCTCTTTCTTTGTAAAATGCAACTTTTAATGTGAAGTGTTTAGTTACCTGTGGAAAGGCAAATTTTCTTGGTGTCCTAGGTTTATTAATTATTAAATCGTCTAGTATTAATTTAAGGTCGAGAGATAAAAGTTCTCGTATTTTCTGAAGGTGGATGGATGTAACAGCTGTTTTCTTAAACTTCTATTTATAATATCTTTATAAACCCTAAATTCCAAACCTAAGTATCTGGTGCTCAGAGTCGGTTTTGCTTCAACTCATTTTAAAATTTCTTCCTCAACCTCCGGTGTCCTAGTTGTAAGATTCCATCCATAATCAGTCATTGCAGGCGGTTTCTCGAAAGGCCTTTCAGCAGCAACAAATGGTTTGGTTCGTGTCTACTTGGAAATCTTTCTCTGTAAACTCTTACCGACTTTTGACCATTTCTTTGGTAATAACCGTAAACGAATATCAAATCGGTCATTTTTATGTAAGGGTAATGTATGGCCATAGTGAAAAATTTAAGAATCAAGTGACAAATTTTAAAATTGATCTCTAAAGATTTGCCAAACGGAATTGTTTGACGATACTTTTCTGTAACTAGCAACGACACTTTATCAATGTTAACTTGTTGCTACGTAAATTTTTATTGTTATTAGCCTGTTGGCCCTTCAAAACGACTCAAACTTAGACTAGTTTTAAGTCTGGATAAAGTGTGAACGGGTGCTACGGTGAGTAAAAAAACATTTAAATTCAATTATTTCAGAAACAGCTGCTCGAAATGACGTAACTTTTTTTAGATAAAATATATCAAGGAACTAGAATTTTTAATTAGAAATTTAATATATTGATGCAGAAAAAATTATGAAGCATTAGATGTAGGTCAAGTGCTGGTGGTGGCGCCCACTGCAATGTATATCGAAAGTGTAATGAGATCTTGAAATCTCATCCAAGAAGAACCCAAATCCATCAAATTAAAATTTGTATACACGGGCGTAATAAAAAGTTCTAGTCTTTTGTAACACTGCCACGTCCTTATTCTAATGGTTTCGACCAGCTTCGATATCTCCATGGTATGGCTTCAACTTGTGGAAATGTACTATTATTATTTTCGTCTTGGGACTGCGTTGAATTCTATAAACAAGGTCATTAATTCTTTTCAGAACATTATACTGTCCTTTCGATGCTAGCGCAAACTTAGATAATTTTCCTTTCTTTCTCTCTGTCACCTTTCTGGTACTCTGCAGAGTTTGCTTTGATGTCATAGGAATTGATTTAGGCATTTGGTACCAGGAATTTACAGGATTCATTGGAGTGTTGAACTAATACGACGTTGTTTCCAAAATTCTCGTCTAGTCTTCCATTTATTCAGCAAGGACTGATTGGATCCGCATTACAGTTCTTTGACAGAATAAATTCTTAGGTGGCAAATTTCTGGGTGTTAAGCTTGTTGGCGAAAGAATATCCATGTTAACAAATCAGGTCTATTCCAAGAAAAAACTCATCTTATATGTCGGCAACTAACTCAAAATAGTTAAATTTTAGCCTTCCAAGTTAAAGCTCTACTTTCATTTCTCCAGTCACACCAGCTGGTTTTCTAGTTACGATTCTTAATCTTACTATTCTGAACAGTGATTTTAAATTTACCAACAAGGCTTCAGTTTAACAGATATACTGCAGTACACGTGTCAACAGTTATGGTAATAGGTGTAGCATTGACTTGTCTTTTAAACTAAAGGAACGACACCAGATCATTGTGTTCAAGTTGATTTTTCCTCATTTGAGCTGTACTCTATTCTGAATCAACACCCAAAGTGATTCTCCGAATAGGAAAAGCTTTTATTTGTTCTAGTTTGCTGTAGTCCCTGCATTCTTGCTTACATGATCTTCTTGACAAGGTATCTGCGTTGTTATGCAGTCTTCCTAATCTATATTTAATATTAAAATTTTACTCTTGTGGGTTTTCCAGTTCTCTTCTGTGCGGTCTGTGGATGGTAAATTAGACCTTAATTACACCTATCAATCCCATTTCATGTGTCCGGTTTATCAACATCTGTAGCACTTTATTTGGTTTCTTAATTGCACCTGACAATGCTGACAATTTATCCACATCCGTAGTAACTCGCTCTGGTTTTTGATATAAGGTAAAGTTTCAGTTATTCCAGGTTTGATTGAAAATTTGAACTATTGCATTTTTTCCTGGTTCTTTTTTGTGCGGTCTCTGAATTGTGTCTAATTCTTTAAGGATTTCAGATAACATTTTCTTCATTCTTTGGTTCGATGAATCCTTGATTTCTTCTATGGTCACGGCTCTTATTTTTGGCATTGACACATTATAAGCTGCTGCTATTTCCAAAGTCCTGTCCAACGCCTCAATACAATAACTAAACTTGCTTATACGCAACATACGCTGTATTTTTTATTTGATCAACAAAATACTGAATCATAAGCTTTCTCGGAATTCTTTCGTAGCTTCTAGGTAACAAGGCGTTGGATATCTATTTCATATTCTTGCAAACTTTCTTCATTTTTCTGATGTCTTGACTTGACTTGTGACTGATATAACTAGCGCCGATGTTGATCTCTTAATCTTCTTTCCAATGCAGCACTAGTGATTTAATAGACTTTTTGTTGGGGTGTAGGAATGTTTGGCAATAATTCCAGTGCTAGTTTACGAGGTGTAATTATTAATACAGTAGCCATCTATTCGAATTTTCAGCTATTTGCACTAGAAGTAGCTACCAATTAGCATTTGAACATTATCCACGATGTTTGACCGTCGTAAACTGTGGGTTTTATATTATGCCGATAGTTATTACTTTATCGGAAGGGTCACGCTTCTTTCTTTTACTGACTTCTCTCTGAAGGTCCTTTATTTTAGATTCTACTTTTTGTCACACAATTGATTCGTTACTATTTGGCTCTTTGATTCTATACTATTTATTTCTTGGCGTACTTTTGATTCTTTCCTGTCCACAAATCCTTTCACTTCTTGTCGCACACTTGATTCGATGGTATGTACTTCTTGGGATCCTTTACTTCTATCTCGTCTACGATTTCTTTAATTTCTTGTCTTTCTTCTCTTATGTCTTGTGGCACGCCTACCTATTTCTTAAACTTTTGCGTTTGTCCATGAATAATTCTAAAATTTTTGTTTTTCTTATACTAAGACTTTTGTATCCATTTGCAAAGTTTATCTTCATCTCTAATGCGACGTTTTTCTTCTTTTTGTTAACGTTCTTTTTCTTCTTGTTTATCTTTAAGACAACGTTCTCGTTCTTCTTGTTTTTCTTTCTGACGACGTTGTTTTTCTTTGTGGCGACATTGTTCTTCTTGTTTTTCTTTTGGACGACGTTGTTCTTCTTTTTGGTGACGTTGTTCTTCTTGTTGGCGACATTCTTCTTGTTTTTCATGTAGACGACATTGTTCTTTTTTGGCGATGTGGTTCTTCCTGTTTTAGTCTCTTTATTCTTCTTCTTGTTTGTCTTTAAGGTGACGTTGTTCTATAAGTTCCATAAAATCAGCCACTATTTTATTCATTTACTCCATTTTGGCTGTCTGGTGTCTAGTAATTACCACATAAATTTATAGAATATTATTGATAACAACTCGTTCCTGCACTTCCTCCTTGGTGACAAATTCAATGGTGAAGCTAGTCTTTCGCTACATCTCCTAATTTTCAAATAGAATGCCCTAGAACTCTATCGAAAATTCGGTTCTAGGTTTCTTTATTGGTGATAAATTAGATAGTGAAGTCAGTTTTTCGTTATCTCTTCTGGTTTTCAAATAGAATGTTTTAGATTTTTGTCCAATATTCGGTTATTAGCTTAGACGGTGAAGTCAGTTTTTCACTATCGCTTCTAATTTTCAAATAGAATGTTCTAGAACGTTATTGAAAAATGGATTCTAGGCTTCCTTCTCAGTGACAAATTCGATAGTGAAGTCCGTTTTTCGATATCCTTTGTTTCAAAACAGAACGTTTTATAACTTTATCGAAAATTAATCTCAATTTCGTGTTTGTTAAAAAATCCGTTATTCTCTATCTATTCTATTTTCCAACAGAATTTTCTGGAAACACTGGGTCCGCAGAATAAAATACAACACTTTTCACTAAATTCTTCCAATATTATATTACTATTTCTTATCACTTTTACAGCTGAATCACAACTAACTTTAATTACTACTTCTTAACCAGCTCAATGTTCAAATAAAACTAACTAAACTATGATATTCCCATCCCTATTTATATGTCTATAGAGCATACTAGAATATACAAGAAATAAAACAAAAGTCGAGAACTACCTAGAAATATGATTAAGAAATGTTGACTCATGGGTATAATATTTCTTTCGTTACATTATAATACAGGTGATTCATCGCGTCAAAATAATATGTTTATTTAAGGGCGTATAAAAATTCTTCTAGTCCTACGTACCAATATCTAAATATTAAGTACAGGACCTAATTTGTTAACGAAATTATATTTTTAGCTTTTTGACATCTTAAGAACTCAGAAACCAAACTTTAGGTCAAAAATTAAAGCAATTATGGGAGAATGTGGAACAGAAGGTAAATACACTATATTACTTATTATTCTTATTCTATAAGTATTCTGAATACTAATAAAGACCAGGGCTTATCTGTTTTTAGGTGGATGCGAAATGGAACATGGAGATTTTTGCATGAGAGCCTTCAGAATAACCTGAATAACGATAATTTTGATATGTATCATTTCAAAAAGTTAGGCAACATTGTTTTTATTAATAAAAATATAAAATTAACTTTTCTCTCATAAAACTTTGAAGGTATTCATTTTAGAGGAAATTTGAAAAGAAAAAAAGTTTCGTAATTAAATTGGCCGTAATAATATTGCAAAATAGCAATAATTAAAAAAAAGGTAAAAAAAGCAGTTTTTTAATCAATTCTTTCCGACCATTTAAATTTCTCTGGGGACCTTCATATTAGAGCAAAAAAACCTTTACACCATGTTAAAATAACACGCCAAAATTCGTTGAGATCGAATCGATAGTTTTTAAACAATAAATCGAAAATATCATGTTAACGTATTTAAATTTATTTTAGACATATAGTAGGGAACTCAAGTTTTCCAACGCTTTTTGCAGAATCAAAATCGGATGATTTCCTCAGGAATTGTTTAAAAACATTGTTGATATTTTTGCTTATAAACAAATAGATTATCTCGACGGATTTTCATTCGATTTTTTATGCAATACATGGTTTGAAATTACTTGGAAAGGCGCTTCTTTTCGTGAAAAAAAATTTCAAATCCGTCAATTGGTTTCCGAGATACAAACTGTCAGAGTTAATAGTCTGTTACGGTGAATCTATAAACAATACAGACCTGATTCTTGAACCAAAAACTTTGTCCTGCCTAGTTCTTTTTTGATACAAATATTTAAATGTTTATGTTATCGGAAACTTTAATAAAAAATGAAAAGAATATGGTCCACGCGCGTGAAAAATGAAAAAAAAAGAGGGGTAGGGAGCTCTCATTTTAAAATTGAATTCGATAGTTCAAAATCGTTATCGATGGAGGATTTCTTTTGCACAAAGTTGTTTGGCCTCAAAAATAAACGCTTGATAGTATTTTCGATATGTATAGTAATTTTGTTAAAAAGCATTATAGTCCTCACAGCTTCATTATTTTCGATGGATATCCTGAGAGCTGCGAAAAGAACACTAAGATGGCAGAAAGTCGTCGTCTGCAAGCGAGAAAAATTTGTCTTGATATAGAATTGCAATCTAATATTGTATGTACTGTATCTCAAGATAAATTTTACTCCAATAAAACAAATAAAAAATGTTTTATCAAACGTTTGCGAGAAAAAGTTGAAGCATCAGGTATTCATACCGAGCAAGCTTATGAAAATACAGATACCCTTTTGTAGAAACAGGGGTAAATGTTGCTTCTAATGGTAAACCTGCTATTATAGTAGCGGAAGATATCGACGTTTCCGTCCGATTCGAATGAAAAAAAAATTTCAGTGTCAAAAAAAAGTTTTTCTGCACTCTATAAAATTTGTAATTTAAAATTTAGTGTTGAGTGCTTTATTGAACTTTTTGAACATAATTTATAAAAAAAAATAACTATTTTATTTTTATCTGTATTTTACGAATAAAATAATTTAAAACTAAAATTTTTTTCAATTTGTTTAAAAAATGATTGTTTAAATAATTTAATAATTAAAGTAAATATATCGTTAATTATATTAATAAACAAAGATTCGCTTAGAAAGTCCAATACTATGAGGTGCAGTATGCTGTAAGTATGATGTATAAATAACGTCATTTGTTCACAACAAAGTGAATGCACGATGGACACATGGCTTTATGATATTTAAGCTCCATGAGAACATGAAAATTTTTTTCAGATATGTATTTTCAATCTACAAATTCAATTTTAAAATAAGAGCTCCCTCTTTTTTTTTATTTTTCACGCGCGTATGTGATATTCTTTTCATTTTTTATTAAAGTCTCCGATAACATAAACATTTAAATATCAAAAAAGAACTCAGCAAGACAAAGTTTTTGCTTCAAGAATCAGGTCTGTATTGTTTAAAGATTCACCGTAACAGGCTCTCAACTTTGACAGTTTGTATCTGGGAAACCAATTGACGGATTGCAAATTCTTTTCACGAAAAGAAGCATCTTTCCAAGTACTTTCAAACCATGCATTGCAAAAAACATCCAATAAAAATCCGCTGAGATAATCTATTTCTTTTTTAGCAAAAATGTAAACAATGTTTTTAAACATTTCCTGAGGGCGTCCAAATCATCCGATTTTGATTCTGAAAAAAGGGCTGGAAAATCTGAGTTTCCTACTATATTTCAAAAATAAATTTAAATACCTTTAGGTGATATTTTGGACTCCGACAAACTTGAAAAATGGTCAATTTTTGTAAACGAAATCGGATTGCAAAATTTTTGTGCAAAAACTATCGATTCGATCCTAACGAATTTTAGCGTGTTATTTTATCATAGAATATAGTTTTCTTAGCTCTAATATGAAGGTCTTCAGAAGAATATAAATAGTCGAAAAAAAAATTGATTAAAAAACTTTAATTACGAAACTTTTTTCCTTCTCAACTTTCCTCTAAAATGAATACTTTCAAAGTTACACAAAAGAAAAGTTGAAAAAAAAGTTTTTTTTTTAAATTTTATATTTTTATTAATAAAAACAATGTTTCCCACCTTTTTGGAATGACGCATATCAAATTTATCGTTATTCAGGTTATTCTTAAGGCTCTCATGCAAAAATCTCCATATTCCATTTCACATCCACGAAACCCCGACATTTTACAGATGAGCCCTGGTCTAATATACTTAATAATGTTATTATGTACAATTTAATATTCACTGAAATACTATTTCCTTAAGATAACTAACTTGTGATTTTAGACATTTACTGTGTCCTGTATATATTTAAAGTAGTATACCTCTTTATTTCCAACATTATTTTCGGTAGGATGTCCGTATAGTATTATAACTTCCCCAATTTTTAATCTTTCGCAATACAATTTTACCGACATATGTGTTCTAGTAACTTTAAAACAAATCTGTGGAGAAATTGGACAAAATATTTAAGGTACCTATTGTGTGAAAAGCAGGGATGGAAAAAGTTTTATTTTCGTTCCGCCGTTGAGTGGCGCATCGTTAGATAGATCTTCGAAAATACATTTTTTACTTATTCGCATCATTCATGGATTATGAATCTCCAAAATATTCCCCTTCCTCTAAATCTCCAATGGTATATTTTAAAAATCTGAATTAATGTGTTTAAAAAACTCTTAGCAAATGTATGCAGCGCAAATTATAATGAGTAAGTTAGGTCAACTAATAAAAGAATAGAGAATCCGTATGCTAGAGTTTTTTTGCACTTTTGTGTTATTAAAAGAAAGCTCAATGTTGTGTAGAAAATCATAGAATAGAAAAAATTTACAGCAATTTGTTATTTTAATAACTCATTTTCGCTCAATTAACTTAATTTCCTGATTAATTCTAATGAACAAATAAAGTGTTTTAAGTAAATTTTTTTCTTGATCTTAAAGATTCAATTTTCGAGCTAAATAAATAATGAATATAAATTATTCAGAGAATAAAATTGAATTTTCAGAATTTTGTTATGAACTGGTATAATTTCATTATATCTGTTCACCACTCCATCTCTACTTGCCAGCTTTATAACTTTATCTTTTTTCCTTCTTTTGCGAAGAAATTTTACAGGCAGAACTTTTAGATGCTAAATATTATTTGCAAACCTTAGATTTAGTACTGACGAGTTATTGTGTAATAGCATTTAATTCAAACATTTTATTTAACTGTTTCTATTTGGTGTAGTGTCCCTTTAATTTTGACCTAAACCCGTCTGCTAATAGATTTTTTTGGATTGAGCGAAAACGACATGTAGAATTTATTTAGGTCATCTCTAAACTTTAATATCTTCTGTATCTGAGACTTTAGAAAAACTTTTCATTCATAAACTTCTTTGGCGTTTTGTTAGCTTTAGTAGCTTACCTGTAATCCTAAATTCAGCATCCTCATAAACTATAATATTTTAAACTGATTACTCTTAAATAGGTAAGTAACAAATTTATGGGCACAAAGACGTAAAATAACTCCATAATATACTTTAAATTCACATTTAAATAGAATTCTTTACAAGATTTTATTTAACTTGCCATACACAGGGTGTCCGGTATGTACCTCCTAATTTCTCTAGAGCATACAGGGGAGGTCAAATTAACCCTACTTTGTCATAGAAAAAAAAATCCTAAAGTGCCCCTTAACGAAGATACATAGCCCTAAAGGAGTACCCGATTATCCTTATCGGCTCTAAGTTTTGAACCGACTTGTATAATTTAATAAAATTTTAATATTTTATAGAGGCCATAAAGACTCATTAAACCATACTACAGACGATGTTTTAGATCATCAGAGAAGTCAGGAATGGACTTGCAGCCACACTCGTTAGGACTCATTTTTGACAGGTGTAATTTTACAGAGTTAAAAACCGATTTTTTAAATATAAAATATTCTTTTTCAAAAAGTACTCTTAATTTATTCTGATAAATTTGGCGGTTTTCGAGATAAATCGGTTTTTATGCGAAAAACTCAAAAGATCCTAATGCTAAACATCAACAGGTAAAAATAGTATATGCACGGTGTGATGATGTATTTTAATTTATTAGGAAGCACTGTCTTACTCTTCGAAGGCAAGAAGATATTATGCTGGAAGATTTCCAGCTCAGACGTTGTCAAGTCCAGAAAACTTTCAAAGGGTTGGTGGAGGATCAATTAATTTACGATGTTATTAAAATGCAAAAATAGTGAAAACGTTTAGGTGTTATTTTGGCAAATGTACAGGGTGAGTCAACGATTGGATGAAGTGGGTTTGTGCCTTTTCGGTGAAATTAACAAACAAACTATATTTATCGTTTGATACAGATTATTTTTACGCAGATTTTAAAAATATTTAGGACTCTACAGGGTGAGCCAAAAACCTAAGACAGCATAAAGTTGTATTTTTTTAAATAGAACACCCTATATACGAATCGTATTTTCGATTTAGCTTATAATTTTAAATCTTTTTTATTAAGGGTTTACTATAACAAAACTTGATAGTTTCTGAGATAATTAAGTTAAAAAAAAAGTCACATTTTCAAGCATCAATTCAATCCTAAATAACGTTTTCAATTTTGTGACCAATATATTCAATTTTGGAATTTAGCAAGGCCAAGGACAAGTTAACATAATTTTTACCTAATATTTGCAATAAAAGCTACAGGGTGTTGAACACATCGGCTCAAATTTGAACAAGTTTAAATGAATAAATATCTTTTTTTTTTAAATGGTACACCCTGTATATTTTCATGTTATTTAATAGAGTAATAAAAACCCTAAAAGTTTTGCTCAATATATCCTATACCTATTTATAATAATTTTTGAGATATTTCAGTTTTTCTTATTTTCCATACTGTTTTACAGAAATAGTCTTCATTATCATGGTAGCCATGTAAAATAATAAAAAGAAACTACAGAAACAAGCAGAATGTGATTAAATATGATGAAATACATTATTCGGTATATTACAACGGCAATAGTTTAATTAAACATAATGTGAAAAAATTAACACAACAATAACGACAAGGCAAATATATATTAACTTTTATACTAAATTGAAACAAAAAAATTACCTATTAAATACTGAGATTAATTATTTCTTTTTAATAAGTGTTCGAATAAACGACCGTCTTGTGCAATGCACGACAAAAGTTTACACGACTTTCACAATCCTGTCCATGCAATTCTTGGTGTAATTCCATGTGATATGGATGATACCTATATTTCTTGGTAGTACGATTAGCGGTGGATTGTGATGTTTCACATAATGCTGTTAACTGACGGCTACCAATATAAGGATTTTCCTGAACATTTAACAATACTTGTAGTTCTTTTTCTTCATTAGTTACTGGTTTGTTGACCACTTTAAGTTTTGGATAATCAACAGTACCAGAAGAATCAAATCTTTGCATTAAGTTTTGAAAAGTATGGGTATTAGGCTGGCGTCGATCAGGATACTTCATTTTGTAAATTCTTTGAGCAAGAAGGCAATTTTTTTGAGCCTCTCCTATTGTATAAATCATATCTATTAACTCATTCTTTGGAAAATTCAAAGAAGCGATTGCGGTTATAAATTTGACACACAGAAAAATGTTCTTTTACATTGTTTTTGCCATGGCTACTATGATAATGAAGACTATTTCTGTAAAAAAGTATGGAAAATAAGAAAAACTGAAATATCTCAAAAACTATTATAAATAGGTATAGGATATATTGAACAAAACTTTTGGGGTTTTTATTACTCTATTAAATAACATGAAAATATACAGGGTGTACCATTTAAAAAAAAAGATATTTATTCATTTAAACTTGTTCAAATTTGAGCCGATGTGTTCAACACCCTGTAGCTTTTATTGCAAATATTAGGTAAAAATTATGTTAACTTGTCCTTGTCCTTGCTAAATTCCAAATTTGAATATATTTGTCACAAAATTGAAAACGTTATTTAGGATTGAATTGATGCTTGAAAATGTGACTTTTTTTTAACTTAATTATCTCAGAAACTATAAAGTTTTGTTATAGTAAACCCTTAATAAAAAAGATTTAAAATTATAAGCTAAATCGAAAATACGATTCGTATATAGGGTGTTCTATTTAAAAAAATACAACTTTATGCTGTTCAGGAAAATCCTTATATTGGTAGTTTTTTGGCTCACCCTGTAGAGTCCTAAATATTTTTAAAATCTGCGTAAAAATAAACTGTATCAAACAATAAATATAGTTTCTTTGTTAATTTTACCGAAAAGGCACAAACCTATTTCATCCAATCGTTGACTCACCCTGTACAATATGAGCTACACGTACTTCAGTACATTTTCTTAGTCTTCGAATATTTTCCTACTGCACTGAAAACAATATTCCGGCATTATTACAGACTTCGTTAGAATGCTGAAATATTTTCGCTAGTTCTTCTCTAATATTTTCTGGTGTTGAATAAAATAGTTCTTTTAGATGTCCCTAGAAGTAAAAGTCTAAGAGATGTAGGTCTGGAGACCTTGATTGCCGTAAAACAGGCCCACCTAGATCTATTCATCGAGGGCCAAAAACGTTAGTTAAGTATTGACGTACTGTATGGTTAAAATGAGATAGAGCACTGTCATACATGTACGACATTTACATTCTTCTATCTAGAGGTAGGTCTTCCAATAAATTATGTAAATTTGGCTGCAAAAAATGTAAAAAACCATTGAGATTTCTTTACAAAACAAATGGGCCTCTAAGGTTATTTTCGATGATGCCAGCCCAAACATTTACAATAAGCTTTTGTTGGTGTTTGTTTTGAATTATAGCGTGTGGGTTTTCATCAGCCCAAAAATGTAAATGGTGTGAGTTTATTATTCCATCTCTTGTAAAATCGGCCTCATCGGTAAACACTAATAGGGTTAGAAAAATTTAGATTTAGGTTAAGTTGCTAAATAAACCAGTTGGAGTATTAAAGTCTTGCGGGATAATCATCTGGATACATAGCGTGTATTTTTTCAACGTGGTACGGGTAAAATAACTGTTAGAGTTTCATGTACAATCCATTTTGTAACATTGTTTTGTGACGCGAGCTTTCTTATGGCGTTTGAAGAGTTGTCAGCAATATTTTGCAAAATTTGTTCCTTTACGTAAGGGTCTCGTGCTCTCCTGAGAGAGCCCTCACCTTCACGTCGCGGCGAAAATGAGCCTTAATAAAACACGTAAAAAGTTAATTCGTTAACTCTAATAATTATTTTCTAATCATCTTTTACCTATTTCCTTTACGCTTCGATCAACCCTTTGAAAAATTTTTGGACTTGGTAATATTCGAGCTGAAAATCTTTCAGCACAAAGTCTTCTTGCCTTCGAAGAATTTGACAGAACTTCACCATAAATTACTCTGCGGAAGAATGTTCTTCCATTTTTTTAAATTATTTTAACTTGAAGGCGGCTTTAACAAGTACCGTCAATATTAATTCATTCTGTAGGTATTAATAATAACAACCCGATTTTTACCTGTTTGTGTTTAGCATTAGTAAGTTTTGTGTGTTTCACATAAAAACCGATTTATCTCGAAAATCGGCAGTTTCTTGTTGAAATAAATTTTTTATATACAATCTTTTTTTTTTTGAAGAGGAATGACCAAAGTATTTAAACAATCAGTTTTCAGCTCTGTGTGCTTACCGGACACCCTGTATATTTGTTGAACTCTAGTATTGCAATAATATCTTTTGACCCATTTTCACATCTTCCATTAGGTTTAAATTTGGCACATGTACATACTTTATGTGACAATACACTTTATTTAAAAAAATCAGAATGACGAAAGCAAAAGGGCGAAAGAGTATTATTCAGGGAAGTAAGGAGGTAATACCGTAAAATGAATGTATATATTGCATTTGCACAGCAATAAGTGGACCAAAAACAACGGATTTGATAAACCTTACATAATGTTAAATATTTATTTTGATCAGACATTTTTGTCCTTATTTGAATATATGTGACCTCGGTCGTGCTTTTGATTGTGTTTCTCATGATCTTTTGATTAGAAAGCTGCATAGATATGATACAAGGGGCGTTTCCCACGATTTGCTTTCATCTTTCCTGTCAAATGGAAGGCAGGCCCTCGCATATGGTGGAGAGTTTTCTGAGCCTATAGCAGTACGGTATGGAGTGCCGCAGGATTCGGTATTAGGACCTCTTCTTTTCATTATATCAATGATCTCTTTAGGCATTTGTCACCGGGTCTGTGTATCTGTTACCCTGACGACGTATTAGTCAAGTAGAGACCAGAATGTTTAATGAAGGAAATGTCTGTTATGGGAGAGCGTACGAGATGGTTTGCTAATAATTCCCTTAAATTGAATGAAGAAAAAACACGGAATTTGTTTTTCATAAATGGACGTGGAGTGGTTGATGGTTCTTCGGTGTCACTGTTGGGTATCAGTTAGGACCATGGTTTAAACTGGAATTCTCACATTACATTATTGAGGAATAAGTTGGCATCCTCTATTTTTGTTCTCAGGTGACTTCGTGGATCTCTTTACTATGACACTCTTTTCTCTGTTTATTATTCCTTGTTTCATTCTCATATTTCGTACGGTGTTCACCTTTGGGGTTGCTGTGCTGGCGCGATTCAAATCTTTAGAATGCAGAAGAA
Organism: Diaprepes abbreviatus; assembly: GCA_034092305.1. Classification (NCBI taxonomy): domain Eukaryota; kingdom Metazoa; phylum Arthropoda; class Insecta; order Coleoptera; family Curculionidae; genus Diaprepes; species Diaprepes abbreviatus. Next base: position 1,683,938 of record JASJET010000026.1, read on the forward strand.
TGCTATTCGACTTGTCTCTGGTATCGGCTATAGGGCCACTCTAGGCCACACTTTATAAAATTGCGGGTACTAACGTTGCGCAGTTTATTTATCTTATACCAACCACTGGAGATTATAGCACTAGAGCAGCTAATTTGATTAGGTTTTTGAGGTATAAATTGGAGAGATCTAAGAAAAATACACTGAATGTGTCATAGTATAACACTTTACCTGAAACATTTAAAGATTTAGACTTTGTGATATTTAAAATTAAATTAAAAGGAATTTTGTTAGAGCATGTATTCTATTCGGTGGATGAGTACATGGAGACTTCTAAAGCATATTTTTAGGACTTTTTTTAATGTAATTTACAGATAGTTTTAACCTTATTTTTTTGTTTTGTGGCATATTACACTTGTATTTTTCTGTACAAAAGGTAATGAAATAAATTTATCTATCTATCTATAGGATAGTCAATAATTGCACTAAAATAAAAAATTACAATTTAAAAGTCATTGATAGATGAGCTAGTGAAATAAATATTGTTTAAACTTCAAAAATGTTTAAGCATTATGAATTCTGTTATATTGGTCAATGTTTTGTAAGTTATTGTCGTTCAAAAGATCCTGTACTATTGCCTTGCAACGATTAGAAAAATAAAAGAATTAGCATATTATAAGGCTGCTTGAAGGTCTATTCACAAATAGAAAAGGGTAAATTAAATTCAGCAATTACATTCAGGGTGGCCGAATAGTGTGGCAACGTCTAACAGCTCAGTTATCGTAAACGAAAAAAATATTTAAAAAAAATACTATATCTACTCTCTAAAATTATTTTTGGTTTTACAGGATGATATGGAACAGGAGGACAACAAAAAAAGTTTTTTTTATATTTTTTCTGTTCCCGATAAAAGACTCGATGAAATTCTGAAATTACTTTTAAATTTTTTTTTGCCGTATAGCGAAATTATTAGAAAAACCTACAAATTTTGAAGAAGACATGACGCTATAAGATTTCTGATCTTTGAACTAACATCGAAGAGAACAAAAGCTCTTGTAACTGTTATAGATAAAGATTAAAAAAATTGTTTACATACATAAAATAATTAATATTTTGTACAGGGTGGGTTCTGCAGATATATAAACTTAACAAGATCCGAAACGCACTGACCATGTTTTTTCAACTTGGATACTCTGTATTTATCTAGTCTCTTATTATATTTTGATAACCTTTCATTTTTGTTAAGGCACTTCTATGTCTATTTTGACCAGTACTGACCCATTCTGAATTTTATTAAAGACTTAGAAATCGTAATATATGACAACAAAATAAAAAAACTTATCGGATTAATTATGTAATTCTTTTTTTAAGCCATAATTTTGTGTATTTATTGCCAATTTTGTACTAAAATACTGTAAAATTAATTTTTAAAAGGCTGAAGTGATTAACATAGTTTGTGTTGTGCCACCGACAAAAACTCACTACTAGCGACAATAATTTACAAAGACAAATTCGAGAGAGAAAAGAGTCTCACAAAAAATATTTAAAAATTAAAAGACTGTTTCGAAAATACAAAATATATGTCCTATAACAAAAATAACAGATGAAAAAGGTTTTTAAGGGGAAAATGAATTAAATGTCCTATTAGCTGTTGTTGACGATCCGCAGATCAGTCAACGATCCCTTGTCCAATAAATAGATATAGCGCGATCATCATCACAACGAATTTTAACAGCCAACAAAAAGTACCCATACCACATTCAATTATTACATAAACTTAATGATGAATATTACTAGAGAAGAGTAAATTTTCGCGAGTGGTTTCAAAAGAGAGCTACGGAACCTTTTATATCATGTGTTATATTGTAATGAAGCAATATTTTATACAAATTTTAATGTAAACAGGCACAATTTTTGTAATTATGCTTCTTCTGAACTACATTTTATAAGAAGCCATTCACAGAAAAAATGATTCCTGAATATTTGGCAAGTAGTCTTAAATCATTTTCTAATTGGCTAAATATTTCTGAGGAAAAAGTAACAGGTGAGGCTTATGTAGACTTCTTGCAAAACCACTTGCCGCAGTTACTGGCCCATATACCAATTGAGAGTCGGAAGCGCATGTGGTCTCTTCATGATAGGGTTCCTGTCCATTTCGCAAGGCAAATTACAAATTTTTAAATGAAACCTACAATCGACAATGGAATGAAAAAGAAGACCATATTTATGGCGATCTCCGACACCTAATGTAAACAAAATAGATTATGGTATTTGAGGATTCATGAAAGACCAGTATATAATATATCTTCAACTATAACAGACGATATAACAGCTAGAGTAAGAAATTATTTTCAAAATATAATTACAGAACTGAGTAGAAACTTAAGCAGCTCATTTGAAGAATGTGTTGAAATTTATAAGTAAATGGAGACCACTTTGATTAAATAATCAGGTATAAAATTTTTATAAAAAAAATTGAACCCACTTCTAAAAGTGCGCTAAAAAGTGAAAAATAATTATAAATTTTTATATGAAATTGAAATTTTTGAAGTCAGCGCCAAATATAAATATACTTTATTTGTAATTGCTTTCTTACCATAATTTGTAAATTATTAGCAGCAGTTGTTTATTTCATTTAGAAATAATTTGGCGTCGAATTCAAAATTTTCAATTTCATACAAAAATTTATAATTATTTTTCACTTTATTGCACACTTTCAGAAGTCGGTTCAATTTTTTTAATACAAATTTTTAGTTTTGAATACATTATGATATCCACAAATTATTTGAACTAAATACTAATCGAGTTAATGTACCTTGCAATAACTCCGAGGTGGCAACAAGTTGTAAATCCCCTTAAAATGAACCACCAAAAATTCTTTGATTCTTAAAGTTATCCAAATAGCAGTGAAATTGTGTCAAACAAATATTTAGCCTGTCATTGTATATCCACTATCTTCAGATCAATTTCAGATTGGTAATATAGGCTCAAAACCCTTCCAATATCGATATTTAAAGAACTTGAGACGTAAATTTCTTAGCCCGATATATTTTATACAGAATATTGAGTTTGCGTACGTCCCAAGAACTCCACAGTATCAATTTTAGACAAAATCAAAAAAATAATTTGAACATGTTAATCTAATCTAAATCTAAACTCTGCAAAGCCCCCTAGTACCAATTTTAGATAAAATTTGAGCATTTAAAATTTATAGACCGTCATATTGCTTCTGACATTTAAATTTTCTTCGCTATTTATATCCTTTAAAACGATACAGTCCCATCTTTGAAGAAAACTGAAAAATGTAAAATTATTAGGACGCCATATTAAATCCGCCAGATTAAGTTTCTCAAAAAATATTTTCGGTTACAATATTATCAGTGAAATCTTCATCATCAAAAACCGCAGGATTTATGGGAATTATTTCCGTCGCCTTAAAACCCGAAATCCCTTTTTCTAAACTTGCAACCCTACTGTAAGCTTTATTAGACAGTCCCGCGATTTCATATGGTGTTATTTTTATCATATTTTTTGATTTCATGTACAGGGTGAGTCAACGATTGGATGAAGTAGGTTTGTGCCTTTTCGGTGAAATTAACAAAGAAACTATATTTATTGTTTGATACAGTTTATTTTTACGCAGATTTTAAAAATATTTAGGACTCTACAGGTTGAGCCAAAAAACTAGGACAGCATAAAGTTGTATTTTTTAAATAGAACACCCTATATACGAATCGTATTTTCGATTTAGCTTATAATTTTAAATCTTTTTTATTAAGGGTTTACTATAACAAAACTTTATAGTTTCTGAGATAATTAAGTTTAAAGAAAAAAAGTCACATTTTCAAGCATCAATTCAATCCCAAATAACGTTTTCAATTTTGTGACAAATATATTCAAATTTGGAATTTAGCAAGGCCAAGGACAAGTTAACATAATTTTTACCTAATATTTGCAATAAAAGCTACAGGGTGTTGAACACATCGGCTCAAATTTGAACAAGTTTAAATGAATAAATATCTTTTTTTTTAAATGGTACACCCTGTATATTTTCATGTTGTTTAATAGAGTAATAAAAACCGTAAAAGTTTTGTTCAATATATCCTATACCTATTTATAATAGTTTTTGAGATATTTCAGTTTTTCTTATTTTCCATACTTTTTTACAGAAATAGTCTTCATTATCATAGTAGCCATGTAAAAGAATAAAAAGAAACTACAGAAACAAACAGAATGTGGTTAAATATGATGAAATACATTATTCGTTATATTACAACGGCAATAGTTTAATTAAACATAATGTGAAAAAATTAACACAACAATAACGACAAGGCAAATACATATTTACTTTTATACTAAATTGAAACAAAAAAATTACCTATTAAATACTGAGATTAATTATTTCTTTTTAATAAGTGTTCGAATAAACGACCCTCTTGTGCAATGCACAAATTTAGTCTTTTTTGCAGATTTTCTCGGACCTTGGACAAAATTAGTGGCGTTATTGTTCTACAGGTATACCTAATTCTGTTTCGCATATCTTCTACTGTTGTTGGTGGATTAACATACACCTTATTTTTAATATAACCCCATAGGAAGAAATCTAATGGGGTAATGTCGCAAGACCTTGGTGGCCACTCAATGAAACCCCCACGTCCAATCCATTTTTGCGGATATCGTTGGTCCAAAAACGCACGAGCTTCACGATGGTAATGCGGAGGCGCACCATCGTGCTGGAACCACATACTGTCGAGCTCATCCCTATCGAGACCTTGAAGCAGTTGGTGTAGTTCTTCTTGTAGAAAGTTCAGGTAACTATGGCCATTTAGTGGTTCATTAAAAAAGTGGGGTCCAATAATTCGATTATGATGAATATCACACCAAACATTTAATGACCAGTGGTTTTGATGTTGCACCTCTCTAATCCAAAATGGGTTTTCTGTGGCATAATAATGCATGTTGCGTCTATTTACGGCACCGTTACTTCTAAAAGTAGCTTCATCACTAAACATTACCTGCATAATAAATTTGGATTTAATTGAATCTCCGCATTTATTGTACGACAAAAGTTTACACGCCTTTCAAAATCCTGTCCATGCAATTCTTGGTGTAATTCCATGTGATATGGATGATACCTATATTTCTTGGTAGTACGATTAGCGGTGGATTGTGATGTTTCACATAATGCTGCTAACTGACGGCTACCAATATAAGGATTTTCCTGAACATTTAACAATACTTGTAGTTCTTTTTCTTCATTAGTTACTGGTTTGTTGACCACTTTACGTTTTGGATAATCAACAGTACCAGAAGAATCAAATCTTTGCATTAAGTTTTGAAAAGTATGGGTATTAGGCTGGCGTCGATCAGGATACTTCATTTTGTAAATTCTTTGAGCAAGAAGGCAATTTTTTTGAGCCTCTCCTATTGTATAAATCATATCTATTAACTCATTCTTTGGAAAATTCATTTTACAATATAAGATGAATGCAAAAAAAACCAAACTACACTACATAAAAACCAAAAGAAGCGATTGCGGTTATAAATTTGACACACAGAAAAATGTTCTTTTACATTGTTTTTGCCATGGCTACTATGATAATGAAGACTAATTCTGTAAAAAAGTATGGAAAATAAGAAAAACTGAAATATCTCAAAAACTATTATAAATAGGTATAGGATATATTGAACAAAACTTTTAGGGTTTTTATTACTCTATTAAATAACATGAAAATATATAAGGGGTACCATTTAAAAAAAAAGATATTTATTTATTTAAACTTGTTCAAATTTGAGCCGATGTGTTCAACATCCTGTAGCTTTTATTGCAAATATTAGGTAAAAATTATGTTAACACAAGGACAACCTTGGCCTTGCTAAATTCCAAATTTGAATATATTTGTCACAAAATTGAAAACGTTATTTAGGATTGAATTGATGCTTGAAAATGTGACTTTTTTTCTTTAAACTTAATTATCTCAGAAACTATAAAGTTTTGTTATAGTAAACCCTTAATAAAAAAGATTTAAAATTATAAGCTAAATCGAAAATACGATTCGTATATAGGGTGTTCTATTTAAAAAAATACAACTTTATGCTGTCCTAGTTTTTTGGCTCACCCTGTAGAGTCCTAAATATTTTTAAAATCTGCGTAAAAATAAACTGTATCAAACAATAAATATAGTTTCTTTGTTAATTTCACCGAAAAGGCACAAACCTACTTCATCCAATCGTTGATTCACCCTGTACATATCACACTCCTTGTAATACGCTTTTTTTAAGGGCCCGAAAAAAGTTACATCCAACCAGTGAAAACGGTGGGATGAATGTGGGGGGATAGTCAACATAATTACGTGATTAGTTTTAACTAATTCTCAAGCTTCTAACTTGGCATGATTATTGTGATTATCCATTACAAGCAGAAGGGGTTTTTCTGCTGTAGGCTTTAACTGGTGTATAAAATGTTTTAACCACAGAATGAATATGTTTTCGTTTTTCCAACCATTATATGTGCAGGCGTAAATAGCTCCTGGTGGTCCATCTTTTTCCAGTACGGGCGAGGGGCGTTGGCGTGGAAATATAAAAGTGGTGATATGAACAATCCTGAAGTGCTCATGGCACATATTACTGTAACATTTTCCCCAAGATGTCACTGCTCCAACACGTTTTTGTCCTTTAGGCGCAATAATTTTTTCAGTTTCTTGTACTGTGGTGACACCAGACTCATCCGCATTGTAAATGTTAGTTGCTTCAAATTTTTGTTTCACCATAACTGTCTCTAATTTTTCAAAAAAAAACGGTTTATTTCCACTCTGTTGAATTCAAGTATTCTGTTAATTCTTGTGACTTCGGACTTTCTGATACTAAGATCGGGATGTCGCTGCAAAAATCCGTATAAAAAAATCTTTACCAGCAAGTTTGTTGACTTCATTAAACCGATTTGACACACCGAACTCCACAGCTAAGTCCTAACATATTTTACAAAATTGAGATTTTGTTAACCCGTAATACATATTCGACATTTGACGAAGATGATCGGCCAGCTGTTTTCCTTGTTCGTCATTGAACACTGCACCTCTTCCCAATTTTGGAGGACATCTGTACTTATCATTATTCACTTTAGCTAATCTGTATCGTTTTTTAGCGTACTGTAGGGTATTGCTGTGGCCTTAGCTACTTTGTACATAGATACGCCACCGTTTTGATGGCATTTTCTAATGTTTCTACAGTCCGTACGGGGTCTTTTTCGTGGCATCTGGAAAGGTTAATTAAGTCATGTAAGTCAGTGAAAATTAAAACTGCAATGGGGTAGTGGGAGTCAAATTCCAATAATGCGGGTAATGGACGCCATGACTAGCTCTCATTACCCGCATATCAACCACTTCAAAATTAAAAATATAATTAAAACACGTTATTCTCAGTAGCAATTTGCGAAGCAGTACCGTAAATGAAATAGATATGGTGATATATTTAGTGCGAATACGAATATATGAATATATTTTAACACTTACTTTGAAATATGAAATTTATAACTTTTTATAACCACGGAGCCAAAAATACACTTCCGTCTCGTGCGACTGATCACGGGACACTGGGGCGCCACCCGCGGGCGACATACGTTTCCGAACATTACCGAGAACACCCGAGCGCCATTTGCACGAATACGATCATCGGATAAGTCTACACATACACCGTTCTTATTACCTGCTGGCTCCGATTCCCACACGCTCCCCTAAGTATCTATTTTTAGATTAAAAAAACTTTTTGCTATTGCCTTCTTAAATGACATTTTACTTTTAACCGATTTCCAAACAGTCTTTTTTAATTTTACAATTTTTAATTTAGATTAATTATTTATAGAATAATGGAAGGTTTATCGATTTTGGTGCTAATATTTTTTGTAATTTTGTATGTATAGCTTACATGTTAATAATTGTAATAACAAGTAAATATATATTTAAAATTATTGGCTGTTAATGCAATAAAACATTGCTTTATATGAGACTTTTTTCAATTACTTTTTAAATTATTTTAAAAAATTGAAAATATCAACTTCTTGTTTTTTATAAATGTGTCAAGACTGGTTACCTACTTAAAAGGAATCTATACATCTATATAATAAATACAGAGTATCTCATTTGAAAAATTGTCGTAAATGAATTTTGTTAATTTTTCAGGCCTGCAAAATGTACCCTGTACAAAATGTTAATTATTGTATTGATTTAAAGAATTTTTTAGTGGTAACAGGCGTTTTTAATTTGGCAAAATCACAAAAATTTGTGAACTAATTTTATTTCTTGCTTTGCTATTTTTAACCGACTTCTAAAAGAAGGAGGTTCTCAATTCGTCGACTATGTATTTTTTTTTATGTATGTACACCGATTACTCCGGAACGGCTGCACCGATTTGAATGAAATTTTTTACGTTATGTCCCATATTTTTTTAGATGAAATTGGTGCAGTAAAGTCCAAGATGGCGCTTACAATATGGCGGCCAAAAAAATTAATTTTGTCCGATTTTCTCCAAAATTGGTATGGAGAAATATTCGGGGTTGTACCCAACGAATCTGAAATTATTTTTAAAAAATTCAAAATGGCGGATCCAATAGGGCGGACAATTTTTTTTAATTTAGTCCGATTTTCTCCGAAATTGGAATGGGGGAGTTTTCGAGGTTGCACATAACGAATCTGATATTATTTTAAAAAAATTCAATATGGCGGATCCAATATGGCGAACAAAAAAATCCATTTTGTCAGATTTTTACCAAAATTGGTAAGAGGGAGTTTACGGGGTCGCATATGACGAATCTATAATAATTTTTAAAAAATTCAATATGACGGATCCAATATGGCCGACGAAAAAATCAATTTTGTCCGATTTTCTCCAAAATTAGTACGGGGGAGTTTTCGTAGTCGCATATGACGAATCTAAAATAATATTTTAAAATTTCAATATGGCGGATCCAATATGGCCGACAAAAATTAATTTTTTCCGATTTTCTCCAAAATTGGTACGGGGGAGTTTTCGGAGTCACATATAACGAATCTAAAATAATTTTTAAAAAATTCAATATGGCGGATCCAATATGGCCGGCAAAAAAATTAATTTGGTCCGATTTTCTTCAAAATTGGTACGGTGGAGTTTTTGGGGTTGCATATGACGAATCTAAAATAATTTTAGAAAAATTCAATTTGGCGGATTTAATATGACCGACAAAAAAATCGTTTTTGTCCGATTTTCTCCGAAATTGGTACGGGGGAGTTTTCAGAGTCGCATATGACAAATCTAAACTAATTTTTTAAAAATGCAATATGGCGGATCCAATATGGCGGACAAAAAATCAATTTTGTCCTATTTTCTCCAAAATTGGTATGGGGAAGTTTTCGGGGCCTCACATAAAGAATCTGGAATTATTTTTAAAAACTCAATATGGCGGATTCAATATGGCGGACAAAAAAAATCAATTTTGTCCGATTTTCACCAAAATTGATACGGGAGAGTTTTCGGGGTCACACATAATGAATCTAAAATTATTTTTAAAAAATTCAATATGGCGTATCCAATATGGTGGATAAAAAATTAATTTATTTTCTTTAAATATCGATATTGCAAGGTTTTGGGGCCTATATTACCAATCTAAAATTAATTTGAAATTTAAGATAGTCGATTTTCTATGACCGACTAAATATTCGTTTGACCTAATTTGATTGGTATTTGGAAAACCTTAAGAACTAAAGAATTTCTAATGGTTCATTTTAGGGTGATTTACAACTTTGGATAAAATGGATACTTTTTTGCCAGTTTGGAGTCATTGCGAGGTACACTAATCTCGATTAGTACTTAGTTCAAATAATTTATGGATATCATAATGAATTCTAAAACTAAAAATAGAAAAATAAAATTTTTATAAAAAAATTGAACCGACTTCTAAAAATGCGCTAAAAAGTGAAAAATAACCATAAATTTTTATATGAAATTGAACTTTTTGAAGTCGGCGCCAAATTATTTGTACACGAAATAAATAACTACTAATATATACAAATTATGGTAAGAAAGCAATTACAAATAAAGTATTTTTAATCTGTTTATGCACATCACATTTTGTCAGGTATTAGTTTGGCGCCGACTTCAAAAAGTTCAATTTCATATAAAAATTTATGGTTATTTTTCACTTTTTAGCGCACTTTTAGAAGTCGGTTCAATTTTTTTTATAAAAATTTTATTCTATAACACTCTGTAATATTAAACATAATTCTGAAATATGGACATGTTAATCTTCTACAGAAATAAGTTGCACGGCGTCAATTAGGCGAATACGGTACTCGGAGAATAATAGTGGCTAAGTTCAGGGACGGATCCAGCATTGGCTTTTGTGATGGCGATATCACAAAAGCCAACAAAAGATCGAAATTACCTCTCACCCTATTCGTATACAAGACAGCAAAGTATGGCAAGCGAAAACGAATTAACAGAATTAATTCAATGTCGGGAGGGGGGGGGGAGGCAACGAGATCCATGTTCTTAATGAAGTATAAGCGAGTCTATATTGTTAAATTCAAAGGCCGTAGGAAACAGAAATACTATTTTCTTTCAAGTGTATTTCAGTAATTTCTTGCGATTGTAAAGAATCAATTTACAAAACATTTATTATAGTTACATATATGAAAATTGATCGAAAACCCTCTCCATCTAATCCTCTTTTTGAGGTAAAAGTGGTCTAGGATTTTTTTCATGTATCATATTTTAGTAACCTTTTCCAAAACGCAACAAATACAGTTTAATTTACTAATATAAGTGGCCTTAATGATTTGTATTTTTCTTTCAGGTTTAACCATATCAGAAAGAGATAAGGATGAACTGAAATCAAACGTTCATATAATTTTTCATTCGGCCGCTACAATTAATTTTAATGAGAATCTTAAAACAGCATATGAAGTTAATGTAAAGGGAACTAAAACTGCTATAAATTTGGCAAAAAATATGCCAAATTTAAAGGTAATTAGTTGTTATGAAACAATTTTTAAAAGCAATGTAGAGAGTGTTATAGTTATTTCTCATTGTTTAATTTTTTACAGTATTTTCTTACTCTAAAATATTTAAGTGTTTCCTGTAGTTAAATTAAAATATTAGTCCCAATCTTGTCTAGTACCCACCAATTTCTAGGTAAGTCGAGATACTTTTACATGATTATTTCTCTAAGTAAATTTTTGTGTATTTAAATCCTCTCCAAAATAAATATTTGCCACAGTCAGCCCAGAAATAATCATTAAGTTTGGTTTATCTAAGTTTTATATATTTTCTAAATAAATATTTGGACGGTCACTTTAAGAATTTTTAATTATAGTTATGTTTCAAAACAAACCCAGGTTCGATATATATTTCAAATTATTAATTCTGCACACAGAAATGTTAGCACTTAATTATTTTCAACAGTCTTTATCGTTGAAGTTTACATAGGCTGAACTCACTCGACACTGCAGTCCTACTTGGCGATCAGAAATGCAATTAAGGCTGCTTTATTCGGTAGCTATTTAGATTAACTAAAATCTAGGAAATGACGGATTTGTCTTAATTTTTTTTTTGAAAATTCCTCTAGCGATCCCCATAATTTGGAGTCGTGAAACATTCGTGTTCTTAGATTTCCAAGATTTTTCCTCAATTTTCAGGAAAATATAAAGAAATAATCCATTTTCTTATCATTTTTTCTGATTTCTGAAAGAAGCTGGTAAAGCTGAAATATATAACATACAACGTAATATATTATATAAAATGTATAATAAATACGAAAGTACAATGTTATTTTCAAGAAATAAATTGATCTTGTGTGTTTTTTTGTGTGTTTCTGAAAAATTCTGAAAAACGAAGGCCGAAATCATATTCTACGACTTAAAATTAGGGCGTATGTCAAGGAATTTTCCAAAAAAAAAAATCATTTTCTTTAATTTAAACAAATACTCTGCATTCTTTCGTATATTCACGGTAATTAGTTAGCTTTCCGTTTGGTATGATAGTGTTATTAGTAGATGCAATAGAGATACTCTTAACGCTTTGGGGGGCTAGTGCTGGAAGTTGTTTGTATGAGGAAGTCTCTAAAGCTTTTGATGCGAAATATTCCATAAATAAATTAGCGATAGCAGGAGATAGCGGCAATCCCATACGGGCTCCCTCAACTGCTTTATATCGCCTTCAAAGTGAAGTAGGTGTTGTGGAGGCAGTGTTTAGTCAATTCGGTGATATATTTTGATAGATTGTATTTGTTTTCTATTACGAAAAAAGCTGGCAGCATGGGGAAGAAAATATTGACAATTTTGTAAACCACATGAACGGTATACACCCAAGAATCAAATTCACCATGGAAATAGAACAGGAAGGAGAACTAACTTTTCTAGATATACTACTAAAAAGAAAATAAGGTGGCTTGCTTTGGTACACTGTCTACAAAAAACCCACTCACACCAACAAATACCTTAACGCCGATTCACATCATCACCCCGCCCAATTATTTGCCATAGTGAAATCACTTGAGTTTCGATCTCAGTCCATTACAGATCAAGAAAATTGCCACAAAAAAATGAACGTACTGCGAGATGCTCTAACGAGAAATGGTTTCAAAAAAGAACATATGGATAAAGCTCTAAAAAACAAACGTTTGTCCCCGAAAAATCGTGAAAACCAAGAGAACAGCTCCACAGCTTTCCTTGTGTCAAATACACCACAGACAAAGTTGCAAAAATTCTCAAGAGATATCGAAACCGTTTTTACCACAGACGGTGAAGTAAAGAATTTCCTGCCAAAACTTCCAAATCCTTCTAGAAAACCAAGGAGTATACGAGATTCCATGTAGAGAACGCAGCTCATCTTACGTAGGTCAAACCAACCGCAAAATAAACCAGAAGACAAGAACATATAAACGCTGTCAAATAAAAAATGGTTTCTTCCGCACTGCACACTTCTTAAATACAGGACATAAGATCAACTTCTCAGAAACAAATGCTATCGAGATGTGAAAACCCGTCCACAAGAGGAATTGCAAAGCAGCAGAGATGATAGCCAGCGCTTGTCTTGGAAAAGCCTGCTTCCTAAACATATATATATATATATATATATATATATATATATATATATATATATATACATATATATATATATATATATATATATATATACACATATATATATTTATATACATATATATATATATATATATATATATATATATATATATATATATATATATATATATATATATATATATACATATATACTCTTTTCTTAACGTATATTGGCGTTCTTGATTTAAAGATTACAGAATTTCGTCCAAATGCTAGCCATGCTAGTTTAATTCCATTGTTGACTTCTGGAAATAATAAATACGATTTTTGGATAAGTTATCCCAGGTAGGTATTCATCTACTACTTCCATCTCGGTTGCATATTACGTTTGTCTTTACTAGGTTAACCTATTTCATTACTGGCTATGCTGAGGTTATCAGCGAGTCTTAAATGGCTTAGGTATTCTCCATCTATATATAGGCCTTTGTTATTCCAGTCTAATTTCCGAAAGATATTCTTTAAGGATAATGTGAAGAGCTTCAGGGATATTGAGTGTCCTTGTCGGACTCCTTTTTTAGGTAGGCAATTCTGGAATGCTTTCGTATGTGTTTACTCTAACTGCGGCTCCTCTGTAATGTTAGCTAATATTTCTACATACGTCTTGTCTACTACGTAATCGACTAGAGCTTGTATAACTATTCTAGGATATACTGAGTCGAAAGCCTTCACAAAGTCTATGAGTGCTAGCGCTAGTGGTAGATCATTCTCTTTTTTGCGACTCATTATTGATATAAGAATTATATTTACACTATTCTACTGTTTCGAAATATGCCTTACTTTGAGGTAAGCCGTATATATAGGATTATTCAAGTTATTTTCTCAGCGTGTTTTAGAAGTTCGGTTGAAACATTGTCATTCCCAGCTGCTTTTGCGGTTCTCCATGCTCTTAAAAGCTTCATGCACGAGAACATTTGGAACATGTTCTTAAATTGCAGCTACCCCTTCCCCTTTTTCTTGTACTTCTGGTGCTCGGTATAGATTCTTATAGAATTTGATTACGGGTCCTATTATTTCATCCCTGTTCGTGATGTTTGTTTCCTGCCGATTGTCAACATTGGTCTTTCTGTTGCTCTTATGATTTTCGATTGCATTTTCTACAAGCATATATATATATATATATATATATATATATATATATATATATATATATATATATATATATATATATATATAAAATGAGCCTCAATCATCCATCTTTGGACATAAGCCTCCCCTTGTTCTCTCCATTGTTCTGTATCTTGAGCGGTCTGTACCCATCTTTGTCTGGCTTGTTTTTTTAAGTCGTCTGTCCATTTCATTTGGGGTCTTCCTCTTCTTCGTTTGTGTTGCCAGGGTCTCCATTTTAGGATTATTTTGTCTTTCTGTCTTAAAGTACGACTGGCGAAGTTCCATTTATGCTTGGCTACTTGTGTCGAGACATCGCTTACTTTTGTTTTGTCTCGCATTGGTCTCTCCATTGCTCTCTGTGTTTTGGCAATTGTATCCATATTCTCTTTGGTTTATGTCAATGTTTGGGATCCATATATTATGAGAGGTGGTATGCATTGATTGAATACTCTAGTTCTTAGATACTGTGGATATTTCTTGTATTTTAGGATGTATGAGAGTTTACCAAATGACATCCTGGATAGTCTCACTCCTCTTTTTATTTCTTCAGTTTGATTGTTTTTATTTAGTTGTGTTGTTTGACCTACATATATATATATATATATATATATATATATATATATATATATATATATATATATATATATATATAAATATATATATATATATATATATATATATATATATATATATATATATATATAATAAATATATATATATATATATATATATATATACTCTAAAATTTTCTGAAATTTCCTTTGTGCGATCGTTATCCTCATTTCTTCAGTTTGATTTATTATTACTTGCAGTTTGTCATAGTTCATTTTTAATCCTATTTTTGACGCTTCGGCGTGCAGTTCTTTAATCATTTTTTACAATTATCTTTCTTATCTATTATCAAAGCTATATCATCCGCGTATCTTAGGTGATTCAATAGGTCGATCCTGCTATTTTGCAACGAGTTCTTAATTGCCCAACGTTCAACGCTGTCAAAGGCCTTTTCAAGATCTATGAATGCTATGTATAAAGGAATGTGATATTCGTTGGCCTTTTGAATTAGAATTTTTATTTTCAGTATGTGGTTGCATGTGCTGAAGTCCTTCCTAAATCCAGCCTGTGCTCGTGTTTGGTAGCCATCGAATTTGGGGGTCGGTCTATTTATTAGTATTTTAGTTAGCAGTTTATATATGGTATTAAGTAGCGTCATTGGTCTGTAGTTTTTCAAATCCTTTCGATCTCTTTTTTTAAATAGTAGAAAGGTCATTGCTTCGTTCCAACTGGTTGGTATCGATTTTGTACTAAGTATTTTATCCAGAAGGATGTACAAACGTTTCTTGTTGCTTTTCCATCACTTTTCACCATTTCTGTTGTGATTTCATCTTTACCTGGCGATTAGTTATTTTTTTTCTTTCAGAGCCTTTTTAAATTAATTCTTACTAATTTCGGGTTGAATGTCAGAACTGACATTTTTTATTTTAGTGTTTAATCGATTATGGACTTCTTGTGGTAGTTTTTCCTTTGTATTATAAAGATTTGTGTAATATTTCTGCGTTATCCGTATAATTTGCTCCATGTCGCTAATTTCTCTTCGTTGTTCTTTATACGATTTATCTCTATTTTTCCTAGTTGTGGTTCCAGGCATTTCATGTTCTTGTTTTGCTGAAACACTCTTTCTATCTCCGTTTCTTGTTTCCCTCTTTCATCGTCCTTGATAATTTTTCTAATTGTTTTGTTAGTCTCTGAATATTTTGTTGTATTTGTTTTACCTTCCTTAAGCAACGTTCTTCTTTTATTCATTAATTCTTTTGTGTGTTAAGAGATATAGTTATCCTTTTTCGATAATGCTTGTACTACTTCTTTCCCGGCTTGTAATAGTGTGTTCGTCAATCTCTCATATATTTCATCGATATTTTTATTCTCCAAGTTGTTTATATTTGGTATATATTCCTTTATTTTTTCTTTATACATGTCTGTGTTATGTTTGAGCTTTTCCATATCTAGTTTTTGTGTTTGACTGAATATTTTTCTAGTTTCTTTGCCCTTACAAGCCTGTGGTCACTACTAGTCGAAAACTGATTAAGAGCGGTTACGTCTGTAATATATATATATATATATATATATATATATATATATATATATATACATATATATATATATATATATATATATATATATATATATATATATATATATATATATATATGCAAAACTGGTTAACCTCCGTTACGTCTGTAATTTCACCTACGATACGCGGATGATATAGCTTTGATAATAGATAAGATAGATAATTGCAAAAAATGATTGAAGAACTACACTACAAAGCGTCAAAAATAGAATTAAAAATGAACTATGACAAACTGAAAGTAATAGTAAATCAAACTGAAGAAATGGGTATAACGGTCGCACAAAGGAAATTTCAGAAATTTTTAGAGTATATATATATATATATATATATATATATATATATATATATATATATATATATATATATATATATATATATATATCAAACAACAAAAGTAAATAAAAATAATCAAACTGAATAAATAGAATGAAAAGTCAGACTATCCTGGATATCATTTGGTAAACTCTCATACATCCTAAAAAAAAACAAGAAATATCCACAGTATCTAAGAAGTAGAGTGTTCAATCAATACATACTATATGTCTTAACATATGGATCCCAAACATTGACATTTACCAAAGAGAATATAGATAGAATTTCCAAAACACAGAGAGCAATGAAAAGACCAATGCTAGGTATTAAATTAATAGATAAAAGGAAGAACACATGGCTGCCGCAAGTCGGAGAAAAATCGAGCTTGCAAAAATAAAAATTCGCAACCGATCGAATCACTTTTAGCTCAAATTAAAGCTGATAGGCGCCCCTAAAAAGATAGTGTGGTAGATTGACAAAATTCAACATGGAGGATCCAAAACAAAACTGTTAAAAATTAAATATGGTAGACGAATCTTGAAAATCCACCGATTTGCGCCAAATTTAGTATTCGAGGATTTTTGGGGTGGCTGATGACGAATCCGAGGTCGAATTTGCAATATTCAAGATGATGGATCCAATATTTTGGACCTGTTTTTTTACAATCAACTGATTTGCACCAAATTTTGTATACGGGGGCTTTTGGGGTCATTCATTACGAATCCGAGCTCAGATATTCAGAATCCAAGATCGAGGACATAATATAGGGTAATGGGTTATTGAGTTTTCGCCATATTGGGTCCACCATTTTGAATTTTAAAAATCGGAATGAATTCGTGATCATCATTGACCCCAAAAACACCAGTATAAAAAATTTTGTACAAATCGGTTGATTTTCAAAAATATCGTCCGCCATATTGGATCCGCCATCTTGAATTTGGTAAATCTGGCCTTGGATTCGTGATCACCAATCCCCAAAACCTCCGTATACGAAATTTGACGCCAATCAGTTGATTTTCAAAAAATACGCTCGCTATTTTAGATTCGCCATAGTGACCTTGTGAATTTTGGAAATTTGACCTCAGATTCGTAATTGGCGATCCCAAAAACTCCCGTATACCAAATTTGGTGCAAATGGGTTGATTTTCAAAAAATACTTCCGCCATATTGAATCTGCCATCTTCAATTTTGCAAATCCGACCTCGGAATCGTGATCAGCGACTCCAAAATATAATAATAATATCTCTTCAATTCAAAATCCAATAAAATCTGTTCAAATTCTAGACATTACTGGCGAATTATTCATTATTCTGTAATATTTAAGATTTTGTGCTAGAAAATCACTAAAAAAAAGTTAAATTTAGGATGGAAAGCTCCTCAACTTAGGATTTACTATATGTTATTACGGAAATAACTTTTTGAGATTTCTACACATTAGGATTTACTATATTTTACGATAAGAAATTTATGGATTCTGTTCTGCATAGGGGTGACATCTAATAGAAAACATCGGAGCTAGTAATGAATGATAGATAAATTGGCAAAGATGGTGGAGTTAATGCCCCCTTAATGAAGCATGAGATCGACCGGAAAATTCGTGCACTGTTGCCAGATGTTCAACGACAAGAAAGATTCAACTCTTCTAATAGTACTTCAATAAATCATTTTTCTTATTTTCTCTTAAAAGTGAATATTAAATAATGGACAGACCGATTTTGGGAAAAAATTAACGCAAACAATATACCAGCAAAAAAATGTTTAGGTACTGTGTGTCCTGTTTGTGTATTTCATCAGAAGGTGGAGATCGGAAAACACGACTTTTATGTTTGCACGTGGAAAAAAATTTTGGAAAAGCCAACAAATCTTGGAATTCATGTTATACGACCCAAAAACAGGGATTACGTAAAAAATTAGCGAAAATGTAGTATTCCGAATAGTTAATAAAAACTATTAAATATGGCTAACTCGACAATTTACAAGCGAAAATGGCTCGCAATTAGAAATTTAAATTATTGATGGGATACTCACTAATTTTTCTCCCCATGGTGAATCAAATGGCGTAACCAAATAATCAAGGCAGCCAAATAAAAATGTTTTGAGCTTTATATCCTGTTATCCCATGGATCAAAATAGAGATTTTACTAAAATTGACTAGTTTTGTATTTTAGGCGTTCGTATATATTTCTACCGCTTTCGCTAATAGCTGCAATGACCAACGTATTGAAGAAATAGTATATGATTACCCAATTGATGATAAGATAGCTAAAATCGAAAAATCTTCAAAAGAAGATATTGAACTGGAAACAGAAAAGTAAGTATAATTAATTTTAAATTTACGAAAAAACCATAAATGAAACATCCGAAATTCTGGGTATTCTGATCTAAAACTCTTCCCGATACAATTCAACTCAACAATTGCTTTTTGAAGAATAACGTGTTGGAATTTGTAATTTAATTTTTTTAATCCCTGCATATTGCTGTTCTATGTTTTTAAAAACCTAACAGAGATTCGAGGTTATTGACTATAAGGAAAAAAAGACGCAATAAGAAATAAATTAGTAGAAGCATTTTGATAATTGAATACGTTTCTCTGGTACTCAAATATGGTAAAATCACATAGTGCTACTAAATTCAGGAGTGCTTTTTTGAGAACAGGGTGAAAATGGCACTTTTTCGGATTGTCAAAAGTAACTCAAAAACTGTGAATTTTTAGTATATATTTATATATACAGGTATGGAAAATCTAAAACAGAACCTTTAAATAATGGGAATGTAACAGAAAGAGACGGACAACCCGTTTACCCATGTTGAAGAAGTAAAATAAAGCATACTGTTGTATCGTAGCTTGCTTTCTGGTTTCCAGCAAAGATGGTTGGGGGGGGGGGGGTCGTCAAAACACAGTGGCTTGAAAGCCCGGATTCAATATTAAAATAAAAATCGGATCCAACATAGCAGACTGAATATTTAAAATCATGAAAATAAATTCGTAAAACGTCTAATGTGGTTCAATAGCTGTTGAATATGCAATTTAAAAACAAAATAAAAAGAATAATTGTATTTTCATGAATAAAATATTGCGCTTGAGTCCAAGGTGCATTTTAAAAATAATACTATAATAATAAATACGTAGATATCGATAATCTTTAAAAAGGCAATAGTACTTCTTCCTCTATTCTTAGGGCTTCTTAACAAATACCAAAACAAATAATTTGTAAATAATATAATATTTATTGATTCACACAAACGAATAAATAAATACGACTGTAATAAAAATAATAAAAAGAACTTTTTAATCATTGCCTTCTTTGTTTACAGCTCTTTTCTCATTCTCCAATACGTACGAATAGTTGTTCGAATTCTTACAATGTCAAAAAACAGTGTAAGGATGCATCGACGCCAAAAGTTTTGGAATACATCCTTCATATTTTCTCGAGAAGATTTTCGGGCTAAGTTTAGGCGATAATTTTTTATTAACTTGTCTGTTGATTTTTGTGCATCTTTCGATAGTTTACCTATCGGTAATATTGCAAATGCTATGCTGTCTGGTCAATGGAGTAAGTAATTTGTGGATTCCTGTTAGCATGTTGTACCAAGAATATCATTTGAAGAGTAATCTTGCTGTTTGAAGTTTGTATTCCCAAATCTTCTTTATTGCTCTTTAATGTCCGCTTCTAATAGTTTGCAAAATATCGTGAAACCGGAGGATTAGTTTTCGCTTTACCCTTGTTATAATGGCTGACTCATCACTGTTCTCGAAGGAACGTCGAACTATGTTGCCATCGTTAGTGCTTCCTAACCCTTTCTTTGGCATGTCAACAAGAAGTCCTAATCTCTCTCCTTAAAGGCCTGTTGGATGGTAGCCCTTGTCTGTGCTTTCACTTCTTTGTCTTTCTGCTTACGGGCTTGCCATTACTGTGTGTCACATTAATACGACAAATACAAGTAGCATTCGAAGAATCGAATACAAGCATGTAGATTTAACAGTTATAGCTTGAAATACTCTGTATTTACTGGGACACAGTATCAATGTTGTTGAACTGAGATGTTATTTGGCAGAGGTAACAACATTGGACAGATTTCGCTCCAGCCAAAGCATTCACCTACCCGTTTATCATTGTCATAGATAAGTTGTACTGTACTGAAGCTCGGGTGGCAAAGAGAACTCTTTTATATGGTGCAAGTTATCTATTTCGAGTTCATAATTTTCTATTTTCTTTAAAGACTTTTGTTCGGTTTCCTTAATAAATTCAAATTTCAGAGGCCCGCAATTCATAGTAGAGGAAGATTTGGAATTGTACAACACACTCTGTTCTTGTTGAGTTTGAGTATTAATACCTGCTAATTGAAGTGGAATAAGAGAGGTGAAGAATAAGTTTGTATCAGAAATATTCGGATCAGTGAATTTCATTTTGTACTGGCTCCGACCTGACATTCCATCGAAGCCCCATTTGCAAATAAAACTTATATCTACAAATCTTATTTATCGATTTGGTCAAGGGTGTCTAATTGAAGCAATATAATTCGATCCACTGTGTGATTCAGAAAGCATTGGAATTTAACCTCGGCTTTCGATTTAGTAAAAGTTAGATATTCGTCATGGAGATAACATGCTTTTTTTGTATTTTACACACCAAAGTACGGCGAAAATATATTACTGCCTTTCTGTTTAGCCCAATTTTGTAATCGTTGATATTTGTTTCTCGATAATCCAATGTCAAATAGAAAAGCGGCGCACCAATGTGACTTGGGCGCGACGCAACCATAACACTGTTGCCTTGGCCTAAGACAAAACTTTAGAAAGAATAGAGTGGGCATTCATATTACCGAGATTTAATAGAAATGTTACTATAGCCAACCTTCTATTTTATATTTCTTAACTAGAAATAATTTTGGCCCGTTTTCTCAAATTCTGACCCACTAAGCCCGTCTAACTTCTTTCAGGTTAGTTCGGGACAGAAGATCATAGGGAACGCCTACGTGCAATATTACCCCTGCTAACTTCCGTGCGACACATAGACGAGCAGTACCTTGAAACGAATGAGAGGGTGTATTTACTTTTCGTCTAAACTTATAACGTAATCGACGGAATTCGGAATATTTAATGACTATTTCATACATTGATAGTTTTAAATACATCAAATAGTCGAAATACAAAAAAAAAGTTTTGTTGGCCGTTGAGCGTAAAGAAAATTGATATTTCTATTACAAAATAAACATTTATTCTAATAAAAATACTAGTGAATAAATAAGCTAATAGATTACTTTAAAATTAAAAATAATTCTCAAAAATAAACTTTTAATCTGGTAAAAAAGTAACACGTTCAGTAATTGTAAATAAATAAACAAATAATTAAATTTAATTTTAACCAACAAAAACACCCAAAAGTCTACAAGAGGTATTCAAACAGGCTTCCACTTTGAGCGAGACAATAACCCAGTCTATTGTAAAAAAGTTCGCGTATTTGCCAAAACTTCAGGGGTTATATCCCTATTAGCCCTTTCTATCATGTCCTCACAAAACACCATACGTGTTTCCTGGTCTATCGGAAAAATTTCTTGAGTTATTCGCAATTTGTAACAGCGATATTTGTTCCGCTTTAAAATATTCCGAACTGTTCGAGCTTTAAAATCAAGTTCTTCGGCAATTACGGTACTATTGCAAGGAAAATTACTTTCTGCTAAACTACAAACTTCAGTCTTCCGCTTTGCTCGTTCTTCAGTAATTTGAGGAACCGGTTGCTCTTCATTATTATCAGTGTATTTTTTACAAATTTTTAGACCACTGATTGTCTCAAATTTTTAATAATTTCCGAAATTCTAAATTTTCAAGGAACATAATGATTTTCGCACGTAAATGCAAATCTGCCGATTATCTCATCCATAGCTTTACCAGAATAGTACCACTTAATAATCTGCTCTTTTTGTCCCGTGGAATAAACTACCATTTCAAATACAAAAAAATTTGGCGTGAAACACGGAAATACTAATACTCGTTACTTACGCTTCGACCACCTGAATAAGAGCAAATAACTTGGAATCCTCTTGTTATGCTAGGGCGTGGCGTATGCTGCCGCCCGCTTTCACTGCGCTAGCATTATATTACCCCTCACTCTAGAGCCAAACTGGTAATTTATTAAATTTAAGCATGTATGTTGATGCTTATACTCTGTCTCATTTTGATTTGATGAATAATATAGTATTTTCTTTATCTTAATTAAGAAACATCCAGGTTCTGGTTTGGATTTTCCACACCTGTATATATATATATATATATATATATATATATATATATATATATATATATATATATATATATATATATTTCTTCTAGATATTTGCATTATAATTCTCAACATCCTCTATCCCAAAAAAAATCGGTAGTAATAGGAATTGCAGACCGAGCCATAAAATTATCCGATCCAGAATATCGAAACGAAGCAATTCAAAAAGCAAAGGAAGCCTTAGTACTAAACAGTTATCCCACTAAAATTATAAACAATACTTTCAAAAAAAGAATACACAAATTTTACAATAACAACAACCAAAACCCTCAACACCAAAAAACAAAACAACAAAACCAATATGTTTCCATACCATATATACCACAACTCTCAGAAAAACTTCAAAATGTCCTCAAAAACCATAATATAATTGTTAGTCACAAAGGACACAATCTATTAAAAAAAAACTTTAGTAACTTAAAATGCAAAATACCTAAAGACAAAAAAAAACACATGTAGTATATGAGATCCCATGTAAAAATTGTGACGGAGTTTACATCGGCCAAACCAGTCAACATCTTAAAAACAGGATTAATGGACACAAATACGACAAACATAATAAGACCACATTGACAAACCACAGTACAGAAAAACAACACACTTTTGATTTTGAAAATGTAAAAATTCTCAAAACAGAAAACAATAAAAAAAAGCGTGAATTTTATGAAATGATCGCAATTCAAAAAAATAAGAAATCTATAAATACAAAAGCTGATACAAAACACCTAAGTAAAATATATTACAATATCCTAAAATAACCCCCCAAATAAATTAAATATACACAAAATGATCTCAAAAATAATTCAAAATAAGAAAAAAATAATAGTCAGGCGAGGACCCTTAAGGCGAAAAAAAAATCCAAACCCTTGACCATCGGAACCCATAAAATAAAATTTCAGTTTAAATAAAGATGCGACACAAAAAGCAAGGTTTTTGTGGTATCTGGTCAAAAAGTGAACCATGTGTTAACAATATGTAGTTCTAAGTTGTGATCCTCGGCAAAAACTTATATAAGGTATGTTTTAAATTTAACTTATTAATTTTATGTTATAATACAGCAAAAAATTTTTTTCTATTATAGTTATAAAAAATCATTCTGAAGAAGGTCAACTGTGACCGAAACGTCAATAGATATGCATGACAAATAAAACATATGCAGTTTTATTAATAAAACGGATTTTACACCCAAGAAAATCAAAAACTTTTAAATATATATATATATATATATATATATATATATATATATATATATATATATATATATATATATATATATATATATATATATGTTTATACGGATTTCACGGATCCCTCCGTGCGAGTTGCAATAGCAGTGGATACATCCACATTATGCCGTTGTAGTGCTGAAATCACATTCAGCAAACGTACAACTATATGCAACTCCGTGTATAAGTGAAGTAAAATGCAAACAGTAAATGCAAACTTCGTTCCATCATATCCTTTCCGTGTTAGAGGTTGCACAGTTTGAATAGATTGCTACAGAACACAATCCATCCAATTCCACCACCATCGAGATGATGGCCTACCTATACCACCACACCGAGAAGAAAGTCAAAACTTACCCTCCCCGTCACAGTGATACGGCAGAGGCACATGTTTCGTCTCTACTAGACTCATCAGGGTACCGACATGCACCTGGCTGTGCAAAGGACAGATCGGAAAGAAGCATGCAAATACTGAACGCGGTTTCGCCGACCTCCCGTCGGATGGCGTATATATGTTTATACGGATTTCACGGATTCCTCCGTGCGAGTTGCAATAGCAGTGGATACATCCACATTATGCCGTTGTAGTGCTGAAATCACATTCAGCAAACGTACAACTATATGCAACTCCGTGTATAAGTGAAGTAAAATGCAAACAGTAAATGCAAACTTCGTTCCATCATATCCTTTCCGTGTTAGAGGTTGCACAGTTTGAATAGATTGCTACAGAACACAATCCATCCAATTCCACCACCATCGAGATGATGGCCTACCTATACCACCACACCGAGAAGAAAGTCAAAACTTACCCTCCCCGTCACAGTGATACGGCAGAGGCACATGTTTCGTCTCTACTAGACTCATCAGGGTACCGACATGCACCTGGCTGTGCAAAGGACAGATCGGAAAGAAGCATGCAAATACTGAGCGCAGTTTCGCCGACCTCCCGTCGGATGGCGTATATATGTTTATACGGATTTCACGGATTCCTCCGTACGAGTTGCAATAGCAGTGGATACATCCACATTATGCCGTTGTAGTGCTGAAATCACATTCAGCAAACGTACAACTATATGCAACTCCGTGTATATATATATATATATATATATATATATATATATATATATATATATATATATATATATATATATATATATATATATATATATATATCGAAACTCGTTCTTTGAAGGTTAGAAAACTTTTTTTGTCTGAAAAATAAAATAAATGAAAAAAAAAAAGGGAAAAAAATAAAAAAAATTTCAAACCTTTCCCATACCTTTCTCTGAGTAGACGTGGCTAAAGGCATTTTTTCACACACACAGGAAAGAAAGTTAATGTTTTACCCATTAAAATTAATTTTTGAAAAAACTATTTCGATCAAATTTGGCTGAGATATAGCCATTTTAAACTCATCATTTTTTGCAATTTTTGATAGATTTTTCTGCTACACCATTTTCTTCGCATTATATATATATATATATATATATATATATATATATATATATATATATATATATATATATATATATATGTATATATATATATATATATATATATATATATATATATATATATATATATATATATATATATATATATATGTTACTATAAAAGCCCAAACTACAGTAAACCTTAGATTTTTCAGTTAAACCTAAGATTTATTAACTCTTAATGCTACACCATTTTCTTCCCATTATATATATATATATATATATATATATATATATATATATATATATATATACATATATATGTTACTATAAAAGCCCAAACTACAGTAAACCTTAGATTTATATTTCGCATTATACGTATACATATATATATATATATATATATATATATATATATATATATATATATATATATATATATATATATATATATATATATATATATGTTACTATAAAAGTCCGAACAGTTCTGTGACCATCGTTCATTTCGAACTTTTATCACCAGCACTGGAAAATCTTATGATTTACCTCAAAGACATGGCAAATGTTGAAAAAGACAAGTAATAACGTGTTCGTCGTATCGGCTCGTACTCGTGGGCACTCTGCAGCCACCCGCTACCCGTACCGCATCTGCTCACCTCAGTCGATCGTTTAACACGTTTGACAACGCGCGTAAATTTAATTTCTGTTTATGTTTCTCGTGTCTAAAAGTAATTTCCGAATCAAAATGAGAGTAAAACATAGATTTTATGAAATAATGGACAAGCTCATAGCAAGCAAGAAAGATAATAACTTTTATCTCGAAAAGAACAAATACGTAAAGTGTTTAGAGTAAGTAAAAACTGCAAAGAACGTGAAAAAGAAGAAAGCTGTTTATTACTGGCGTGTAAGGCGCTATAATATTTTGGTTATAGGCGGCCAAGAAAAGCTAATTGCCTCGATGAAGGAAGAGAATGTAAAAATCAAATATTACGTTTGTTACGACCACCTTTTCAACATTCTCGAAGAAACGCATGTTCCTATTGAACCCTGTGGAAGGACATGGATGCTTAAGGAGTGTAACTGCAAGTATAAAAACATAACAGTTGAGGCTATCATGACATTTTTGAACCCACACCAGCCTTGTCAAAAGGAACAAAAGACTTTGAAAAAGAACATTGTCATCAAACCTATATTTCATACTGGAATGAACTCATGTTGTCAAGTAGATCTCATAGACCTACAAACCAACCCCGAAAGAAATTATCAATTCAGATTAGTTTACCAAGACAATCTTACTAAATTTGTGATCCTTCATGCACTTCGAACTAAACGCGCAGCAGAAGTTACATACCATCCCTTGGATATTTTCACCACTTTTAGAGCGCCGAACATCCTTCACTCCGATAATGGTCGGGAATTTTGTAACCAAATAATTGAAAATTTACGCTCTATGTGGCCGGATGTTAAAATCGTATGTCGAAAGCCAAGACATAGCCAGAGTGAAGGATCAGTGGAGGGTGCCCATCAAGACATCGAGAATATGCTCAGCACGTCGTTGGAAACCAATCAATCGTCAAAGTGGTCAGAGGGCTTGAAATTCATCCAGGCCATGAGAAATAGAGCATATCACGAGAGAATTAAAAGCTTTCCCTACGAAGCAATGTTTGGTAGTCCAATGATAGTGGGCATTGCGACGTCAGTATTTCCTAAAGATATGACTGGACTATTAAGATATGAAGAAGATTTAGAGAATTTGTTGCATTAGCAAAAAAATACAGTACAAAATATTAACATCGCAAATGTAATTGAACAGAACAAGAAAGGCAACGTTGTTGAAAATGAGTCAGAGTCCAGCCTCAAAAGAGATAATCGCAAACACATACTTTTAAGCAGTGTCGAAAATGTTATAAAAGTTATAAGCGTGAGACAAATATTACTACTGTTAAGAAAAGAAAAGCAATTGAAGGGGATTTATCATCTGTGGGATCGTTAATGTACTTAAAGTTGACCAAGATGTGGATCTACTCATAATACTAGCATTGTTATTCGATCAATATCAGAACATCTATTTATTGAATGTAGATAAACAACTGTACGAACTCAATAGCTTTCAATATCCACAATACCAGCAATTTTTTGCTTTCATTTATGCTTTTAGTTGTTCTGAATTACATCTGTATTTTCTAATAAAAAAAGTTCATGACATTTGTACGTTGTACATATAAAAGCAGATGTAAACATTTTTTTTTACGAGATGATGCAAATGAGGAAGTGATAGGTAATGCAGCAGAAACGACATGATGTGAAACCGAATAATAACTCTTTAGCTAAATGAAGTTTAGCATCATTTAAAATAAAGTCCAAGAATGACATTTCAACTGTTACAGTTACCGCCAACATCTGATGCTGCAGGATTGCATGGATAAACTAAATGCTATTGAATAGGATTGGAAATCGACGAAAATTGGTTTGATGTCGATTTCCGCAATCCAGCCACCTACACCGCAGTCTTTGCCTGAACAGATAGCTTGTAACTATTTGAAAGGTTGTCAAACAAACTCTGATTGCAGAAAATTAGGCATTAAATGCTCAATTTTCTGTAAGAAATGTACAGGAGTATATTGCGAAAATGCAGCTAATCAGTACATGGCTGAAGCCAATATTGAAGATGTTGATGAAGAAATATATATTGCTCTTGCCAATGTATGATAGTTTGAAGAAATTAAGAAATAAAATAAACTGAGTTGTATTACCTTGTGCATAAAACTTTTGGTTCCATTTTATGTTACCACACTGATTATTTAATGATAAGGTTGTAGAAGAAAATGACAAAAATTGCAAAAAAATGGTGAATCTGAAATGACTCTATCTCAGCCAATTTAGATCGAAAAAATTTTACCAAAAACTCCTGAATTTAGTAGCACTTTGTGATTTTATCATATTTGAGTACCAGAGAAACGTATTCAATCTTCAATATATTCTTATTAATTTGTTCCTTATGAAAAATTACAGTCTCCACAATGAAAACCGCGCAAGGTGCTGAAGTACAAGACAGTATATTTATTAATAATTAGTTTAGTTTTCTAAAGTCAATAACAAGTTGTAATTTCTTTATAATGGTACGGGAGTACAATGTCTTAAAATTAATAACACTTGTATACGGTATTAGCTAGTTTACTAAGACTACACTTCCTCTATTTTAGCGACTATAGTGACTATATATAAAATATAGGAGAAACGAACTGACAAAGCCTTATATTATAAAAATATACGTGATATATCTTGCTAGAAATCAACAACACTACCTTTAGTTAGAAGGAACTACTAGAAATGAGTGGGAACCTCACCCATTAATTTATAGTATTTTCATTCTCCATCATGTAAGAGACTCTATATTAGGACCAAGTAAAGCTATTTTTTTTTGTACTATAATAACTTCTACAACTTTCTACTCTCATTTCCATTTGGCATAAAAGTACTATTTTTACACTGGCGTAATTTAATAAATAATTTCTCGCAAGAAATTTGCCAATTTGGAAAGAATTCTCGGATACAACCTACCAACCTACGGATCAAAGCTATTAGCTTTTCCCTACATAAAATGCATATAAATTAATTCTGCAAATGAATAATCCGCTATTTTATAGGAATTTACCCTAAAACACAAATTTTCAAAAATTCTTCAATGATTCTTCATTATTTTGACATTAACCGCAAGCTACTTGATGTTTTTTGCTTTAAATTTGTGGTCGTCATAAGTTTACTGTTATATTTAGTTTAAACAAAAATAAATCAGGATTGACTGATTTTAGTTATATAATATAATATATATATATATATATATATATATATATATATATATATATATATATATATATATATATATATATATATATATATATACTAGCTGACCCGGCAAACGCTGTTTTGCCATATAAATAATTTCTATGTACTTTCTAGTGCCGACAGAAAATAACTAACCTATTTTAAGTGTGTAAGGATGTGGTATATGCACGAAATAGGTGTGTAATGCTGTGAACGATAAGGGAATATAGAATAACAAACGCCAAGCACTATATTTATTAATTTATTATAATTTATTTCTTTAATATATATATACATATTATTATTCGATAAGAACGGTAACACTATCAAAAAATATCAGTCTCTTAATGCTACAGCGTGAACAATATTTTTTGTTAGCCCATCTTTAGCTAACACAAACAAACTTGATGGTTTACCCACTCGAGAGCATGCTACGTATAATTGTCCGTGTGAAAAACATGGCGTGCTTAAATCTACGCCACAAACCGACATCGTTTGGCCTTGGGATTTATTGATGGTCATGGCAAATGCCAATCGAATTGGAAACTGAATACGTTTTAATTGAATTGGCGCATCCGTAGGTATAATAGGAATCCGTGGTATTAATATGTTTTCACCTCGGAACTTTCCACTTAAAATGCTAGCTTCGATGACGTTTTTCATTAATTTTCGAATGACCAATCGCGTACCGTTGCACAGCCGTGGCGGGTTCAAATTGCGAAGCAAGATAATCGGAGATCCAACCTTTAATTGTAAATTATGCGGAGTTATTATTAGTATTAATTTATAATTAATAATGAGAGTTACACTGACATAAAAAAATAACAATTGTAAACGTCACTACTAAGTTTGATGCATAAACACATAAACATTAATGATGGCCGACAACTGTGGAGGGAGTGAGAGAAACAGGAGACCGGCTTCGGTCTCATCCCTACTCCGCGTTGTTCACTGGATAGTTACACCGATATAGTCTGGCCAATGAGTATCCAGTAAAAGCGCGGAAAATTTTAAAAATTAATTAAATTACTAAAATGATTATTAAAAAATAGGGGTTGGTGATAGAAGGGTATAAATTTAGGGTTGAATGTATTTTTTAATGCGACATAATAAAAAAAATAAAATAATAAAAATTTGTATAGAATAATAAAAAAAATGTTAAGGGTGGACAACCCTTAACACTTAGGGGTATGAAAAATAGATGTTAGCCGATTCTCAGACCTACTGAATATGCATGCAAAATTTGGTTAAAATCGGTAAAGCCGTTTCGGAGGAGTACGAAGACAAACATTGTGACACGAGAATTTTATATATTAGATATATATATATATATATATATATATATATATATATATATATATATATATATATATATATATTGCAAGAGATTATTTGTTAAACTATGCCAGTACTTAAGAGAAAATGATACTCTTATATCAAACACAAATTACTCGAATCCCAGAAGTAGATAAAAGTATTTTAGAAGTTCTTCCAACCAGTCTCGGTATAAGTACAAGAAAAATTGCTTTACATGAGGGTATTCCTAAAAGTACTACGTGCAAAATTTTAAGTGAACAACTTCTTCGCCCATATAATTCACAAAGAGTTTAGGTTATCCTCAAGATCTACCTTCCAGAGTTCAGTTTTGTGAATCAATGGAGTAGAAATGTTGCCAAGACCGATTTTTTCCTAATCAAATTTTCTTTAGTGTCGGAACAGGGTTTACGCATGAAAGTATTTTAAATTTTCATAATAACCATGAGTAAACGAAAATCCCCACTTAATTTGCAGAGTTTGATTCTAAAACCATTTTTTTATCAATGTTTGGGCGTTTTAACATAGGAGATCGAATACTAAGGCAGCATATTATGCCTCAACGGTTAGACTGTTTTCTTCTACATCCTTGAGCATGGGCCTTACGTTCAAAGACTGGAAACATTGTTTACTCATAATGGGTCTTATTTCAGTGTTTTGGTTCAAGAGAATTTAAATCGAATATATCTAGACCAATGAATAGGAAGAGGTAGGTCCATTGTTTGGCCTTCTGGTTCGCCAGATGTAAATCTACTAGATAACTTTTTTTGGGCTTATTTAAAATCCCTAGTTAATTCAGCACCTATCCAGAATGAAAAACAGATAAAACAACGTATTATGCATTGTCGCCATGAAATTTCTAACAAACCAGGAATTTTTGAGAGAGTAGGAACTTCAATGAGAAATTGTCTAGTTACCGGCATGAAGATGAATGAAAATCATTTTGAACATTTGTTATAACTTTTTTTAACTTATTTTTCCTTTAATTTTTAGTTTTTGTTCAACCAACAATTAACTTTAATGATCCAATATTTAAAGCAAGATACCTTGTAGACTTATTATTGATGATTTTTTCTTTTTTGAATATCTTGATTTGTTTTACGTTTAAAGCTAATAAAAAACAAAAATAAAACTTTTTTTTCTGATTTTAATTGTAATAAGTAGACCAAAAATTTTTGTATGTTGTTTATAAGACCTTGAAAAAGAAATTTTTTAAAAATTCTTTTAACCAGAGCTCCTAAATAAGACAGATAATTGTGATAATTTATTATTTTGACATTAACCACAAGCTATTTCGTGTTTTCTCACTTCAAACTTGTAGTCATCATAAACTAACTTTAAATGTTTAGTAGCTACAAATATGTCAGAGATTATTCATTGATTTGATTAAAGTGGGTTTCTTCCTAAACTATTAGTGTGGTGATATTTTATGTTTTTTTCTAAATAGTTCTGTGAAATTTTAAAAAGGGACATGTAAAAAAATTAGGGACAAATAAACCCAGCCCTCCCCTGTCGAAATGCCTCAGGGTAAATATGCCGTTCACTCTTACCATCAAAAGATTGCTTTAATTGATGTTAGTTGAAATACTTGAAAACACATCGATGCTTCAAAAAGTTCCAACGATTTGTGCACTTATGTTCTTATACCTTGCTGACCTCATGTAACCACGTGTGAAGAAGGCCACATTGTACGTAAAAAACTCAGAACAGTTCCACACGGAGTAAGACTTGACAAGGGTGACTTCATTGTAAGCTTCGACATTATATTTTTATATCCGAGCATACCGATGGATGAAACATCAGATCAGATCGTCCAAAGAAAGAATTTTCGTACTCACCTTATGGACCATCCCAGATATTGCCTTTAAAAGTAAAAATGCGATCGCTTGTTTGCAATGACTAAATGACTGTATCAAAATTTAAAAATTCGCCAAAGGAAGGTGAAATGTTAGATACGAATACCTGGGTACCTATACAGACTAATATAAGAGTTTTAGATAGGCAGATACCACTAGTAAATTGCTAACAACCATACAATGCAGAAAACTAGCATATCTTGGCCATATTCCCAGTGGGGATTGGTACAGAATTCTTCAACTGATAATGAAGGATAAGATCAATGGTCATGGAGGTGTTGGAAGAAAGCAAATCTCTTGGCTGACGAACATCCGAGAGTGGACAGGAATACACAGTGCTGAACAGCTATTTAGAATAGCAGAGAACCATGATCAACTGCCATTATAATTGGCAACGTCAAGGGATCCTGACAATATATTGCAAAACATGATATTGTATTTTCGATATAAAATCATTCGTATAGTTATTTCCACGAATTCGGTATTTTCCGCAATATTTCCCAAAAATATTACCGTGGAATAGATAATCGCACAAATCGAGTTCACTCTTTCTTTGAAAGACAACCACGAGGCTAAATAAATACCTAAAGATGTGACAAAATTTTCAGAAATAATAATAAA
Source organism: Diaprepes abbreviatus (assembly GCA_034092305.1). Taxonomy (NCBI): domain Eukaryota; kingdom Metazoa; phylum Arthropoda; class Insecta; order Coleoptera; family Curculionidae; genus Diaprepes; species Diaprepes abbreviatus. Next base: position 1,717,135 of record JASJET010000026.1, read on the forward strand.
AGGCCTAAGCAAAAACGAAAGCATCCTGCCATGGGGTCATCACTATCTCCAGCAGTTGCAAATCTATTCATAAACAGTTTCGAAACCAAAGCTCTTGAAGGATCCCATCCCAATCCCAAACTCTGGTGTAATATAGTGCGATGGCAAAACAACAGCACAACTGCTTCCATGATTTTCATAATTCTAACCACCTGAAGATACAGTTCACTCTGGAGGAAAATAATAGAACTCCCCGTGACCAAGACGATGGATGTACACCTACAACATACACTATATTGAAAAGCAACGCCTACGAACAGGTACCTTGCTGATTCACACAATCACACCTCATAAATACAGAGCGTAACCAACACCCTAATATCAAGACTCCTTTGTGTAACCGACAACTAAAGAAAAGAAAAGAAATACATAAAAAGAGCCCTCAAACAAAATGGTTATAAACCACCATAACCGAATAGCGCAATAAAATTGCCACAAAAACCCATACAAGAAATAAAACTATATACTGAAAATAGACAAATCGCCATACTTCCATACATAAAACTACAACAGATAGAATCGGCAGATTGCTCCAAAAGCATAACATATCCGTAATCTACAAACTACACAATACAATAGGCTCATCTTTGAGAAACCCAAGGTCGATCTAATTTAAAGCCTATATGGGATCGCATGCGGTTCCTGCAGTAAAACTGTCAAGAAAATTACACACATTTTAAAAAAGCACGATATTATCGTATGTCACAGATCTCACAATAAATTAAATACACAATTTACTAATTTAAAAAGTAAAACTCCTCTCATGAATAAGTCAAATGTAGTATATTCGATCCCTTGCTCAAATTGTCTCAAAAAATATATAGGCATGACAAGCCAATTGCTAAAGAACAGATTGAATGGCCGTAAATATACGTAAAAGGCCTCAACAGTGTTAAACAAACACACACAGGAGGAAAAACATACCTTTGATTATAACAGTACCATAATTAAAAACAATGATATGAAATATCAAAAATTGCAGATAAAGGAACTGATAGAAATTAAAAAAATATAATAACGACAGAACGAATATAGGAAATTTAAGCCATATTTACACCAGCCTAATTTAAAGAAAAATACTAAGTATTCGATCCTGTTAGTAAACATCAAAATTTGAATATCCTCTTAAAAAAAAACTTAAATGTATGCGTTCTTTCGTTTTTTTTTGTCCATTGTTAGAATATAAAAAATAAAACACACTCGCATTCCATGTGTCCTAAATACCTAAATAGACGATGTTAAAATTTCGTTTCATTATTAATAAATAAACACGATGTCAAGGTATGTACTGTGTAAAATTAAATATTTTTTAGAAATTTGAATAGTTTTTTAAAGTGCTTGTTTGTTTTTTAAAATTGTAAATATGTTTGTGTATGAATGTTTTTAATTATATAAAAAATATTTTTAGTAAGATCAATAACCTATGGTTCAAGAATCTGGAAAATATTCTATATATATATATATATATATATATATATATATATATATATATATATATATATATATATATATATATATATATTACACATTATATTCTTTGGAGGTTCCTATCTTGGGTATAGGTTTGCAATTTTAAAAAATAAACAACTTGTTTATGTTGACGTTTCGCCCATGATTATAAGCTTTTTTAAAACGTTTATTATTACAAGATTCCTACAACAAAAAGTTTAAACAGGTTTAAAAACACTCAACATTTACGAACACAATTTCAAAAGAAAAAATAATTATGTAATGAAATAAAATAAATTTTTTAAAATAGTAAAACATATTCGCACCTTGAAAATTGATCTTTCAGGTGCAGGCAGACTAAATTTAATGACAAGATTTGATATATTTGTGGGTTTGTTTATTAGTTGTTGGATTTTTTATGCATTTATTTATACATGTCTGATATGAATATTGGTTTATTTCTTTATGTTATATACTGAGAGTTTAAAATTTATTGACTTTAATTATTAACTTAACAAATTAGGTTGTAATATATCTGACTAAGGTTTTTTATATCTTGTTTACCATTGACAGTATGATGTTCCTTCTTTAAATGTATTATTTTTTTGAAGTAATTTGTGATAGTTTTGGTCTTGGGTTAAAATTTTAGTGTTTTTATAATCAAATTCATGTTTCAAATTTGAGTCCTGTTTGTGTAGAGCAGTAGATGCATTTTTCGTGTGTTTATGCTCATTAAGTTTATTTTCCAAATAATGAGTTGAGTTGTCATGCCAATATATTTTTTTGGACAATTTAGGCATGGTATGGAATACACAAGGTTAGATTTTTTTTCACAGGAACATTACTTTTAAGAGGAGTAAATAGTGAACGTAACAAATTTTGGGCTTTATGGCATACACTGATGTCATGTTTTCTAAGGATATGTGAAATTTTTTCAGATAAATTTTGTGTATATGGCAGTGCAATGTACTTGTGTTTTTCGTTTTTAGGTTTTTATTTTGTTGTAGTTTATTATAAAATTTGAAAATACGTTGTTTCATTATTTTATTTACTTGTGACTCTAAGAAATTGCTTTCTTTAAGGATATTTCTTACTTTTTTAAGTGATTCTGGTCTATATTTTGGTGAGGTTAATGCCAATGCTCTATCAGTTAGTCGTATTATTACACTTAATTTCTGAGAAGTAGAGTGGTGTGAATTGTAATTAAGATAGTGTCCAGACCATGTGTCTTTAGTATACCATTTTATACTGATACTTTCATCGTTTTTATTTTTCAATAATGTTAAGTCCAAAAACTGTATTCTGTTATTTGTTTCAATTTCTGATGTAAAGTGTAGTTTGGTATTAAAGTCTCTAAAACAATCAAGTATATTGTCTGTTTTTCGGGATCTGCAGCAAGACAGTCATCGACATAGCGTTTAAAAAAATTACAGGTACACTCGTATTTTTTAATACTGACTCTTCTAAATGTTCCATGACTAGTGCGACAGTCGATGATATTGGTGAACCCATTGCACAACCGTCTAGTTGTTGATAATATTTATCTTTGTATTGAAAATAGTTATTTGTTAGTGTTAATGATTCGATAAAAATATCTTGATTTAGACATGTGTGGATTTTTAGTAAAGTCTACTTTTCTTTTATAATTTGACTTACTCGTTCGGTAGGTATACTAGCGTACAAGGATACGATGTCAAGTGAAATAAGTTTATAATTTGCGGGAACTTTAACAGTGTTAATGAATTCTTTAAAATTGATGTAATATTAATTTTTACACGTGATTTTAGATAATGACTTACTAAGGTATTTGGCTAATTTGTAAAATGGGGATTGAATACATGAAACTATTGGTCTTAAAGGAACACCTGGTTTATGTAACTTTGGAAGTCCATAAATTTTTGGTGATACTGCGTTATGTATCATTAGTTTTTTGTTTTTGATTCTGTTATAAGATTGTGACATATAAATTTTTTTATTAGATTGTTATTTTTTTTTTTTGGTATAAGTTAGTGGGGTCGGTACGTAATTTTTCATATGTTTGTGTGTTGGAGAGTAATGCGATAATTTTAGAACCATAGTCTTTTGTGTTCATTACTACGGTTTTGTTACTTTTGTCTGATTTTAAAATAGCAATGTCGGGATTGTCTTTGATAAATTGTTTAGTTTTGTTTAATTTTTTAGATATGTTCTTTTGAACTTGATTAATTATGGTGTTTTTTTGTCTTAGATTAATTTTATGATTAGTTATGACATTTACTATATCATATATCATATATATGTATGTATGTATGTATGTATGGATATATATTCTCTGTTAACGTTTTGCCTGCAGTTGTTAAAATCAATTTTGCGTCCTCAGCTGATGTATGTTTGTTTTTTTTTGCTGAGTTTATGTTGTGCTAGCCTGGCTGATTGCTCGCTACTAATCTGGCCTAAGTAGGTTTTACTACAGATGCTACATGCTTTCTTATATACGCCTTGATTTCTTAGATTAATTTTGAATTTTGGGTTTCTTAAACATGAGCATATTGTTTTGTGTGGTTTATAAACTGTTGATATGTTATATTTCTGGAGCAATCGGCCGATTCTCTCTTTTTTGTACCTTTCATGTACCAAACTATGACTATTTGTCCATTTCCGGTAGGTGGTTTTATTTCTTACGTGAGTTTTTGTTGCTTTATTTACGGTTGTTTTGTAACGATTTTCTTTGAGGGTTCTTTCCATGTGTGATAGTACCTTTTCTTTTCCTTGGTTGTCGGTTAGGCGAATGAGTTTTGATATTAGGCTGTTGGCCATGCCCCGTATTTGTGAGAGGTGATGGTGGTAATCAACACTAATTTCTCTATCGGTGTGTGTTGATTTTCAATATACTGTATGTTGCTGGTGTCTATCTATTGTCTTTGTCACTATGATATCTAAGAATGGAATTATTTTTCTCAAGTTCCAAAGTGAACGGTACCTTCAAGTGAATAGAATTTAGAAAATCATGGAAACAGTTGTGCTGTTGTTTTTTCATCGGACCAGATCATAAATATATCATCTACGTAGTGACAGCAGAGTCTGGGTTTGTGGTGGGATTCTTCAAGAGCTTTGGTTTCGAGATAGATTATGAATTGATTTGCAAAGACTGGAGAGAGTAATGAGCCCGTAGTAGCGCCATCTGTCTGTTTGTATATCTGGCCGTTAAATAAGAAATATGCGTTTTTAAGGCAATATCTAATGAGATCCATAACGTGAGTTGGAAAATCCTCTCTTTGAACGATTACGTCTAATTCTTCATCCATCGATACGCTCGGATACAGGTATTTTGCGTCGAAGCTTGCAACGATGCCATCTTTGTTAAGTTTTACGGAGTATGGAAATGTTAAAAACTATTCCAATTTTTTTGCATAAGATGTGGTTGTATGATGCGCGCAAAGCATTTTTATAGTTTTTGAGTAGAAGAGTTGTAAACTCTGACGATGGGTCTTAGAGGAGCATTTTGCTTAAGTATCTTGATCTTATTAGGAAGATAGGATCGCATAAGAAAATGCACACTTTCTTTCTCAGTGTTTCATATAGTTTGGTTTGTTTGAACATCTCCTCCCGGGAGAGGTGTACGCTGTTATAACAATGTTTCACAGATGGAAACATGTGATTCAGTATTGATCCGGGAGTACATCTCTTCGTTTGTTTCGTTTCTTGTATAAACTTGCAGATGTTTCACCAAAATCTCATTTGGCACCTTGTGTGCCTGCTAGTTGAAGCTCAATTGGGAAAATTTTAATGTGTAACGTGTTTTATACGCAGTCGTATATTGTACCTATTGGTTGGCGTTGGCTTCGCACCCTTTTTGAGAATCATTGGTGCTTTTCGGCTAGGCTCTGGCACCGTGCCTTTACAATGCTTTCTAAGTAGAGAACTAGCCCTTAAATATAAATTGTCATGATATTGCTACCATTGAAGTCAAATTATTTAAGACATGCTTTGATATCAGTAAGTTCCTTGTCATGCAACAGCGGTTCTCAATCTGTAAGAAGGAGTGTGCCATGTAACAAAAAAGGGGAGATAGTTTTACTCCTTGTGGAGAGATTGAACTTGTGATGGTGTATCGAGACCAAAGGAAAAATGTATAAAATAATCTGTTAAAAGGAGTGCAAGGTTAAAACTGATATGGTATGTCAGATCGCAAGTACTAAAAGCTTGGGAAACTAACATTAAAAAGAGAACATTTAATACGGTAATTTTTTGTTAAAATATGATTTCTACATAACCAGCTTGTTTCTCGAAACGCATATAAAACTAGATTAATTTGAAGACCGTTAAAAAAATTGACGCTCTCAGAGAACGCGCCTCTATTTTTATAACTCGTGGATCTAACAACTTGTATAATTAAAAAAGAAATATTTTTTAGCTATTGTTCTTATTATTTACTGTTTAATTTTCTAGAATTATTGGAACGTGGCCTAACACCTACACCTTCACCAAAGCCATAGCGGAAATGCTGGTAAAGAAAGAGAGCGAAAACTTACCCATTGGGATTTTAAGGCCTAGTATACGTAAGTTATTTCAGAGAAGTATGGTGTTTAATACCACATTATTATTTCAATTATTTTATAACGAACCAGCCTCGACTTTGCAAAGATATGCTTAATATTCTAAATGAGAATTATGTGTTAATAATATTTTTGTTTATAGGATATTATGAGTAAATATGCAAAATAACTTTATTCGAAATTCTCAAAGTTTAACTTATTTATTAGCTGTTTATAAATGATAAATATACTTACTGTGGACCTTTCCTAAAAGAACCAGTTGTCCGGCAGTAAATAGAACCTTTAAAATTAAACCACTCGCGTATATAGAAGAATAATAGAACATGATAAAATTTTTATAAAAAAATTGAACCGACTTCTAAAAGTGTGCTAAAAAGTAAAAAATAACTAGAAATTTTTATATGAAATTGAAATTTTTGAAGTCGGCGCCAAACTAATACCTGACAAAACGTGATTCGCATCAACAGATTAAAAATATTTTATTTGTAATTGCTTTCTTACCATAATTTGTATATATTAGTAGTTATTTATTTCATTTAGAAATTATTTGGCGCCGACTTCAAAAATTTCAATTTCATATAAAAATTTCTAGTTATTTTTCACTTTTTAGCACACTTTTAGAAGTCGGTTCAATTTTTTTATAAAAATTTTATTTTTCGATTTTTAGTTTTGAATTTATTATGATAATCATAAATTATTTGAACTAAGTACTAATCGAGATTAGTGTACCTCGCAATGACCCCAAGGTGGCAAAAAAGTACTCATTTTTTCCATAATTATAAATCACCTTAAAATGAACCACTAAAAATTTTTTGATTCTTAGAGTTCTCCAAATACCAATGACATTGTGTAAAACGAATATTTAGTCTGCCATAGAAAATCCAGTATTTTAAATTTCAAATTAATTTTAGATTCGTAATATAGGCCCCAAAACCTTCCAATATCGATATTTAAAGGAAATAAATTAATTTTTTATCCACCATATTGGATACGCCATATTGAATTTTTTAAAAATAATTTTAAATTCGTCATGTGTGGACCCCAAAAATTCTCCCGTACCAATTTTGGCGAAATTCGGACAAAATTGATTTTTTGTCCGCCATATTGAATTTTTTATAAATAATTTCAGATTCTTTATGTGAGACCCCGAAATTTTTTATTCACCATATTAGATACGCCATATTAAATTTTTTAAAAATAATATTAGATTGGTCATGTGTGTCCCCGAAAACTCTGCCGTACCAATTTTAGTGAAAATCGGACAAAATTGATTTTTTTTGTTCGCCATATTGAATCCGCCATATTGAATTTTTTTAAAATAATTTCTGATTCTTTGTGAGGCCCCTAAAACTTCCCCATACCAATTTTGGAGAAAATCGGACAAAATTGATTTTTTCGTCCGCCATATTGAATTTTTTAAAAATTATTTTAGATTCGTCATATGCGACTCCGAAAACTCCCCCGTACCAATTTTGGAGAAAATTGGACAAAAAAGATTTTTTTTGTCGGCCATATTGGATCCGCCAAATTGAATTTTTTTAAAATTATTTTAGATTCGTCATATGCGACCCCGAAAACTCCCCCGTACCAATTTTGGAGAAAATCTGACAAAATTATTTTTTTTGTCCACCATATTGGATCCGCCATATTGAATTTCTTAAAAATTATTTTAGATTCGTTATACGCGACCCCGAAAATTCCCCCGTACCAAATTTGGTGAAAATCGGACAAAATTGATTTTTTTCGTCCGCCATATTGGATCCGACATATTGAATTTTTTAAAAATAATATTAGATTCGTTATGTGGCACCTCGAAAACTCCTCCATACCAATTTTGGAGAACATCGGACTAAATTAAATTTTTTTGTCCGCCATATTGGATCCGCCATTTTAAATTTTTGAAAAATAATTTCAGATTCGTTGGGCACAACCCCGAAGATTCCTCCATACCAATTTTGGAGAAAATCGGACAAAATTAATTTTTTTGGCCGCCATATTGTAAGCGCCATCTTGGATTTTACTGCACCAATTTCATCTAAAAAAATATGGGACCACCGCAGCAACTTCCTTTACATAACGTAAAAAATTTCATTCAAATCAGTGCAACCGTTCCGGAGTAATCGGTGTACATACATAAAAAAAAAAATAAAAATACATAGTCGACGAATTGAGAACCTCCTTCTTTTAGAAGTCGGTTAAAAATGGATTGAAATTCGAAAATATTTATGTGTGCTCACGTTCACTGTACCAACCAAAATATATATATTTAAGTGAATTACTGACTCCTATAAAAAGAATAAATTATTATGCGTTTAGTGCTCTTGAGAATATTGTGCATCTATCGGAAGCCAAACCCAATTCCATATTTGTTTTTCATGATGTGGTATGTGATAATCAAGATATTGTTCGAAAGTATTTTCTTATGGGTAGACATAATAATATTGATTCGTTTTATTTGTGCTAAACGTATGCAAAGATTTCCAAGTATGTTACACGAGATAATGCCAATGTTCTTGTTGTCTTCAAACAATTTAATTTGATAACTCTAAAAATATGTATTCGTATTGTTGGAGGAAATCCTATTGATTTTTAACTATTTTTAATGATTATGATCTCAACAATGGACGTCATTGACTAGGATTTGATCATTTTATAATTGAATGATATATCTAAAATAGCTTAGTTAAGATATGTACCCTATCTAATCGGATAAAACTTATTTACAACCAAATAAAACCTGTTCAAAGCGGATCACAACCGAATTAAAAGCTGATCAAAACAAATTAAAAGCTGATCAACAACGGATCAAAAACGGTTCAAAAGCGGATCAAAAGCTAATTAAAAATTCACTGAGAAATATGAAATCCAAATAAGAACATAAAAATTTAATTCGTAAATGAAAAAATGTTAAAAAAAATTTAACTTATTAAAACATAGTAAAATTACACAGGAACAATTTTTTTTACCCATAACCAAACATTTACAAAATATCCAAAGTGAATTAAGTACAAAAGCTACAGATGCAGTAGCTGCACATTAACAACCAAAAACTGAAGAACAATCTGTTGAAAAAAGAAAAAAAATTGTCTATGATAATGATGATGTTATTGATGCTATTAATGAAAATAAGATGCAAACAAAACAGTGGATTTAATTAAGGAAAGTGATAATGAAAACGAAAAGGAAAGAAATGAGAATAAAGAAGAAGAAGATAATTCATCCTTCTTACAACAATTGGAAGATTTAGAACAATATTATCTATTGCTTCGAAAATACATGTATGTTTCGCAAAACAAGTTTGATCACAAATATGGTATTCGATTTAATGGAAACACTGACTAATTTTCCATTGCTGGCTTAAATCTAAATATTGATGGTAAAGATACTATAGAAAAAGACAAACTTACAACCAGACTCCGGGTCTTTACGAACTATTTTTTCAAAAAAAAAACAAATTTCCTCAAAGACAATGAAAAAAACTATAGAAAAATTATATTTAAAACAAATGCACATCGTCGTTACTATCAATCCAGTCAATAAATTGATGGAAGTAAATTACAAAAATACAAGAAGATTATAGCTCCATATGTAACAGGTGATGCACCGATCATTTAATAGATTATGTACACTGGGATAATCCTAATGAACTATTTGATGGACTACGCTTACTGTTAGCTTTTCAACAAGCTAGACACACTGGACACAATAACGAAAATAATTTCATTGTGGAGAAACTGAGAGAAGCACAAATTATTGAGTAAAAATTTAAAAAAATGAATACACGTGTTACAGATACAAAGCGAAAAGTTGTTGATAAAATTCACAATCCAGCAAGAATTAATTTTTAAAGATAAGTAATAATTAAATCTATAAATGATCTATTTCAAGCAGATTTAGTTGAAATGATTCCCGATGCTAAAATAAACAATGGTTATAAATACATTCTTATTGTTATTAGTTGCCTTCCAAAATTTGTATGGGCTTTCCCGTTACAAATCAGCTGTAGAAGTATGCAAACATATGGAAAAAAATTTCAAAATACAAACTCCGCATAACATTCAGACGGACTTGAGTGGAGAATTTTTCAAAAAAGAATTTAAGAAAGTCACAAAATTATACAATGTTAACCATAATAGTGTATTCAGTGAAAAATGCATCCATAGTGAAGAGAGTTAATAGGCCTTTGAAAAATGGGATGTGGAAGGAATTTAACAGGAAAGGAAACTACAAATGAATTAATCTACTACCAAAAATTTTCTATAAATATAATTACACAAAACATAGAACAGTTATAATGAAACCAGCAGATGTAACTAATGAAAATGAACATTTTTTACTCTGAGGTATTTATTATACGCAAAAGTTCAACTAACACATCCCACCACTTATCTCTTGATGGATATACAAAATAAAAACATACTTGGAGCATTCTACATAGAACAATTACAAAAACCAAGAATCATCATGTATATTTAGTTGAGAAAATTCTAAAAAGACATAAAGAACAAGTATTTGTTAAATGGTTTGGATTCACCGATAGACACAATAGGTGTATTGAGAAGGCAAACATTATATAAAATACTTTTTATATATAATATATATTTAATTATTTTTGTAATTTAGTTCACCCAATATACCACTCTGATATGTATAAATTTTGTTTCATTTTACCCAATATTCCAGTTATATTTAATTCTTTACGAACTACTACTACCCGAAATAATATTATTTTCTTACGATTCAAGGTCATTTCAACAGCTTCTGGTAAATGGCGCCATTGTCGATACTTCTTCGGCAATAAGGCCTTTTTAGATAGTGACATTTTTGGCCCTTCTTAAGCTACTGTGACACTTCTTTGGCAATCAGACCTTTGTTGATAAGGTTTTAACAGTACTTTTTCGGCAATAAGGCCTTTTTGAACAGGGTTTCAGCAGAATTTCAGGCACTGCTTAGGCTATTATGACACTTTCTTAAGCAATAAAGCCTTTTTGAATAGGGTTTTTGCAGGATTTCAGCATTTCTTCGGATGGTAAAGGGCCGAGAAGGAACAGATGCCATCGAGATGTCGCAACACCCCAATTCTTATAGTACCATCAGCAACACCAAAAAGTCCTGGTAAGGTCAGTAGCATAGGAAATGCCTGAGATTATTAGGTGTTATATTAAAACCACCAACTTATACAGAGTGTCTCTAAAAGTCTGAACTAAACGGTAGCGCAAATTCCCGAAGCTAAAATATGGGGATCTAGTCCTATTTACCTTAGTCCAAAAGTTGAGAAAGTTTCAAAATATAGGGTTAAAGAGTAAAACTATATTGTAAATACTTAGCTTTATCTATTGTAGCTGCAGACGGCGTCACCAGCAATACCTTGGTATATTAAACTTCTAATTAAAAATGTAGCTTCGAGCAGCTGTTTCTGCGATAATCTAAGGTTTAAATGCTGTTTTGCATACTGAAACTCGTTGCAGCTTCCCTTCACACTTTATCCAGGCTCAGGATTGCTCCAAAAAATTTGAGATAGAAAGAGAGAGAGAGAGAGAGAGAGAGAGAGAGTTGCAATTTTTATAAAAAAGATTGAACCGACTTCCAAAAACTAGGTAAAAAGTGGAAAATAACAATATAAATTTTTATATGAAATTAAAATTTTTGAATTCGGCGCCAAACCAACACCTGACAAAATGTAATTCGCATAAATACTTTATTTGTCACTGCTTTCTTACCGTAGTTTGTATATATCTCGTATTAGTACTTATTTGCTTCATTCAGAAATAATTTTGCTCCGACTTGAAAAAATTCAGTTTCATATGAAAATTTATATTGTTATTTTTTACTTTTTAGCGTATTTTTAGAAGTCGATTCAATTTAAAAAAAAAAAAATTTATTTTTCGATTTTTAGTTTTGAAATCATTATAAATGCAGAAATTATTTGGACTAAGTACTAATTGAGATTAGTGTATCTAGTAATGACTCCAAGGTCGCAAAAAAGTATCCATTTTATCCAAAGTTGTTAATGGCCCTAAAATGAACAACTAAAATTTCTTCGATTCTTAGAGTTCTTGAAATACCATTTTGAATAATACTGTATCAAACAAATATTTAGTCTACCATAATAAATCAGCTTTAATAAATTTTGGAGTCATTGCGAGGTACACTAATCTCGATTAGTACTTAATTCAAATAATTTATGGATAGCAGTTAAAGTTTTAGAGATATATATATAATGTCATTTCTCCCTATATATTAACAATATAACCGTAAGAATGCTCGTGGTATATTTGTATTTTCATTAAAAAACTTATTCTTGAAAATTGCAACTAAGTTTTTAATTTCGTTGTCATTTTTGTATTCAGTGTCCCAAAATTAACAGAAAAATCTACTTTTCGTACAAGATACAACAAACAAACTAAAATATTCTACATTGATATATATATATATATATATATATATATATATATACATATATATATATATATATATATATATATATATATATATATATATATATATATATATACATATATATATATATATATATATATATATATATATATATATATATATATATATATATATATATATATATATATATATATATATATATGGTAGACAGATCGACTGATTGACCGACAGATACTATTCAGAGACTGGCTTTCTTGTGTAATGACGCAACATATATTGACACGGCGGAAATTAACACTTTAATTCCTTCTCCGCCATATTTCGTTATATCATGGCAGTGATTCTTTAATAAACTCATTTTAATATGATTTCTTATTCAACAACTTAATCATTTTGTTTGCAGATAATGAAGGCAACCAGTGTTAATATGTCACCATGTTTCTCCATTTTTAGGGTGAAAATAACTTCACATTTGTATTCAAGAACCTTGAAAATATTTCAAAAAATCGTTCGTCTGGAACACCGATGTCACATACTATTTGCTATCTCTAAGCGACTTTCTGGGGGTGCCCCGCTCACTCACATGTTTAGTCTTAATTATTTTATATTACCTAGTGCTAAAAAAAATAAGCTTTTAAGAGTATTTCGTAAATTCATAATAAAATAGAAAGGGTTTAAAAAGATCTAAAATCTATACTATGATTGACGGATGCTTTGAATGAAATTGCCACTATAATCCTGGAAAAATTGCAATCTTTTTAATACAAATAAATGAGAAATATTTTGTTTAATTTTTCCAAATTTTTTAATAAATAATATTAACTTCTTGAGTAAATCAAATTTTTAACTTAGCCAAATTTAAATTTTAGTTGTCTCAACTTACAAAGAACCGATACCAGGATGGCTCGATAATATTTACGCACTAAATGGCATCTCAGCAGGTATAATGACAGGATTCTTAAGAGTAAGTTATTCCATTAGTAGCAATGTTATTGATGCGGTACCTGTCGACAAGTGTATTTCGGCATTAATAGTATCAGCGTGGGAAATAGGTAACAAGGGAAAAATAGAGTAAGTAAAACTTTGTGTATGTAACTTCTATTGTATAATATAGTCAAACCATTTAAGTTAGCTAAGTTTAAAAAGAATACTAGTGAAAAAGAATTTAAACTAACGAAATCAGATGAGAAAAAAAAAATACTCAAATAAAGAATCAAAAGTCATTCCATACAGGAGGCGTTTTATCTCCGCTGTCCTCAGCTCGCATTTCGGCGCACAATAACTTACTTTTCACTTCAATAAAAAACTCAAAAAAACTAATAAAAATAAAATTTGACATGTATAATATAGAATCTGACCTTATCTCTCTAAAAGTGCTAAGCATTTTCCGAAATTTTCCCTCTTTTATGGTGAAAATTGAAAAAAAATTCTTTCATGTTTTTATCGAAAATGTTTATTTTTTCATTTCTTTGTTAGCCAAAAAGTGGTGAACGACTTCCTTTTTACAGTACATATTAATAGTGTGTTCTATTTTAAAAAGCTCACAAATATTTCGTGTGATAAAGAAAAATATTCAATACAGAAGTTGTAAATCGAAGGCGGACATCGGCCAGTGATTTTGACTTATTCTTGCAGAAATGGAAACTGAAAAAACTTTGAATGCGAGTCTCGAAATGAATATGGAACACTTGTGTTTTGAAGTGGTGTTTTCGATTTTAAAGCTAATCTAAAATCCTTCTCTTTTAGACGCTTTCGATTTATTTTTTTAGCTTCCCATTACTGTAGTCAGAATCTTAAAAATTTGGCCTTTTGACTTTGAAAAAACACAAAACATTTTATATCCCGGAAAGCGCATAATATCTTTTTTGGATAGTCTATATCGAAAGCTGAGGATTTTCTACATTAGAATTGGTAGTTTTCAGAATGGGGAGTTTGTTATTTTCGAAAAGTGAAGTAACAGACGACGGCGCGTGGATTTTGCGCCCACGTGGTGCATAATATGCTACTGCGTACCCCACTCCATAATAATATTATAGTTTAAGATTATAATCAATGCTTTTTTAAACGATTTTGTTTTCACATTTTTTATTTCTTCGTAAGCTTTTTTGTTTTGGAATCGATTTTATCTCTTAAAGAAGTAATCTTCGATTTTTTAACTTTTTTTATATTTTTATTTTAGAACAAATTTATACTGTGAGGGTAATGACTATTTTTTGAATTGGACGGAATTTTCATCACCTAGGATTATATTGTAACACTCCACAATGGTATTACCTTAGCCTTGCCTAATCTAGGTTTAAGCTCTAAACAAGTTTCCTTTTTTTATAATTGTCTCTACTGCAAAAGAAAGATTTTTGTTGGCTTGTAGTAATTCGAGCCTCAATTTAAAAGTTCTTCTGCTGCAAGAAACTTCCCGCTGCACTAACGAGCATTTGGCCTCAAAAACCGGACAAAATTAATAACGTCGTTGTTTTTGACTCTAGACGTGTCAAAATCAGTATCCTGGGATTTTTGAGGACGCAAAGTTGATTTCTGACATTATTTTACTAATCGAGTGAAGGGGGGCTGACTTAGGGTGGGGAAGGGGAGGGGAGTAATATTAAAAAAACGTAATGGGTATCGTTTTATATGCTGACTTAGAGTAATCGTACGTTTTCCCATAAAAAATCTATCTCAAGATAAAAACAAAGTCTCTTTACTGTGTGATAAAGTACGTCCTGAAGCACAACTTCAACACTCGTCTCCGTAACTCGGATTGACTCTGGTTTTGGATAGCAGAGTTTATTTGCTTCTCTAATTAGAGTATACCAAGGAAATATACCCTTATTGAAATCGTATAACAACTCCCACTGCCTCCTTGTAAAGTCACCTTCAACGAAGATTTGCCAAGCTTGTTCAGGTGTGTAATTTTTTACTTTCGGTTTCTGAGCAGTATTTATTAACTTCCTGTAAAGTTTGGCTCTTGTTGGTGTTGAAGTTACATCTATTATAAGTTGAGAGGCCGCGGCATTTCCAGACATTCGTTGACGTACGCTGGCTGCATAGGTAAGCTCCTCAACAGATACCTGTTCGCGGAGTTCTTTTGTATTTTGTCGTTTACTACGATCATGTAATTCTTGGAAATGCTTCCTTGGGCGTCCCGTAGAATTCGTGGCCCAGTTATGTACTGGTATTGATGTATTAAGCCATTTTTCGTTTTTCTTTTTCAAAAATCTTTCTTCAATATAGTTAGATGATATCCATATTTTCTTCAAATCACTATTAAAATGTTTTAAATCGTGACTAAAGGTATGGTACTCGTTTTGGAGACATTTTATCATTTCGCAAAGCTTATGGTCCATAAATGTTACCTTATCTTCAAGTGTGTTGGATGTGCTTTGTTTAAAAAGCATGTATATCGTTTTACGATATACCTCAACAACATTTGATGTAAAATTTGTACCTATAGGAAAAAAAATATGCATGTAAGTAAAAAATAACCAAAATTATTGCAAAAAAAAACTGTGGAACTCAAAGCGGTTTTTTGAAGAGGTGGAAACATGTGGAAAATATTTTGACTGTTATGATATGGCTAATGTCTATAGTTTATTATAAAAAAAGAATTATAGCCCGACCTAGCTCGGAACATTTTCAAAAACACTAATTAGTTAAAAAGAAAAACAAAAAAATAGAAAATTTTCTTGCATATGGTTTTAGGTCCATAAGAATACTAAACAGTCATTATATTTTTAAATAATATATATTAAAATTAAATACATACCTTGTTCTTCAGATTCCATCACAAAATTTTTTTTTTTAATATTTACTTTACAAAATACCAAACACCAAACACAAGTCTAAAAAAATCTAACAAGAACGAATGCGTGCGTATTGAACGAAGCTTAAATTGCACTTAACTGTGCGGAGCGTAGCTGCGTGGAGGGGCCACTTTATCATATTTGTATGATAGTACGATTACTCAGGTATACAAAAAAAAATTCGATGATTACTTACCTAGTTTGCATTTCTCCTTTTTGTCCGGTTTTTGAGGCCAAATGCTCGTTAGTGCGCTGGCTTAAAATTGTAAGGTGGCTTGTTTTTCTTCTCTTTTTATATTTAAACCTCAACTCTCGCAAGAACCTTTGCCATGTGTACTTAGTTTAAATTCAGTAGTACTTTTGATATTTTTTTTGGAAAAGTAGATGCTGTAAAAATTAGTTTTATTTTTAAAGTGCTGACCTGCAACATCAGTAATATAATAAATGTTTCTAGATATGTTATTGTGATTTCCAAAGATCAATAAACTCACAGGGTATCGTGATTAATATTGTCAAAAATTATAGCCACACATTTATATTTCGGTTCATTACTTTCTGTAAAATACAGTGCGTCTGAAAAATACCCGCATAACTTTTAATAATAGACTCTTGTTCTTAAAATATTAATATTTAAGCCCACTTAGTTATATTTGATACCGCTTCGTTTGGGCAGTAGAAGACGTCAAAGTTTTAAGAAAATATTGATATTTCCCAAATTTCTTGACAATGTGGTCACTGAATTTAATAATTTTTGGTGTGTGGCCTAATACTATAGTATGACGTTTTCTAGTGTTATAACGATCGGCTTGTAACATACAACACACTTGTAAACATCTAATTTGATTTCTAGTTAACTGCGTGTATTTGGAAGCTTTTTTAATTCTTGAAATATTTTTGTTTAATAAAGGGTTTCGCCAGGAAAAAATTATTTTAATTACATGCATACATCAATTAACTGTAATAAGAAAAAATACCTATAATAATAATTTTTCGAGTGACTTTATTGCTATAGCAAATTGACTATGGACCAATTGTCATCACTGTCTAAGAAGTCGACTAAAATAATATCAACGAAGAGTGCAGAGGAGGACGAAACTTCTATTCATCTTCTTCTTCAAGTGCCATATCAGGTCCCCCTCACATGGGCCATTACATTGGCAAGTCTTTCACGGTCCTGCGCCAGCTGGAACAGTTTCCCCGCGCTACGTATATCTGTCCATTCACGAATATTCCTCAACCAGGAAGCCTGTCTCCTTCCTACCCCTCTACGTCCCTCTACTTTACCCATCATGATAAGCTGAATAATTCTATATCGCTCCCCTCTGAATATATGTCCAAGATATGAAATTTTTCTACACTTCATAGTGTTTATTAGTAAACGAGTTGTGTCGGCCCTATTGAGTACCATTTCGTTGGTCTGCCTAGCTGTTCAAGGTATACTCAACATTCGCCGGTGTAACCACATTTGGAGAGCCTCCAACCGATTAATCGTGGCAGCCTTAATTGTCCAGATCTCTGCCCCATATAGTAACACCGGCCAGACGTATGATCTAGTCATTCTCTGTCATAGTTTTAGGTTGAGGTTATCATTGCAGAGAAGTGGTTTCATTTTTTGAAAAGTTGTTCTAGCAGTCTCTATTCTACACCTTATCTCTTTATCTGGGTTTAGATTTTCGGGGATATAACATCCAAAATATTTAAAATGAGTCGCCCTGTCTATACTTTTTCCTTCTA
This sequence comes from Diaprepes abbreviatus, assembly GCA_034092305.1. Classification (NCBI taxonomy): domain Eukaryota; kingdom Metazoa; phylum Arthropoda; class Insecta; order Coleoptera; family Curculionidae; genus Diaprepes; species Diaprepes abbreviatus. Next base: position 1,735,088 of record JASJET010000026.1, read on the forward strand.
TTTATATTGAAGCGTTAAGATGAGGTTGTCTACTAAAGACCATAAATTTTGTCTTTTTGGTATTCATGTTGAGTCCCATTTCTTGACCCTCAGTGTTAACACAGTTTAATAGATGTTGCAGGTCTTGTAGTTTGTCGCTTAGGATAACAGTGTCGTCAGCATATCGTTTTGTATTTATATATTCTCCATTGATTTGTACTCCCATTCGTTGTCCTTGAGTAGCCCGTTTAAATATTTTATCTGAATATATATTAAAAAGCAGAATTTTACTTTCTTCTGTGAGTTTTCCATTTAGCCTTACTGTTGCTTTCTGCCGCCAATATAGATTTTTAATAATTCTCACGTCTCTGCTGTCTACCCCTACGTTATTTAAAATGTCTATGAGTTTTCTGTGCTGTACTCTGTCGAAGGCCTTCTCGTAATCGACAAAACATACGAATACATCCTTGTGTTGGTCCCGGCATTTTTGCAGAAGTATATTTAGAGCGAATAAAGCCTCTCTAGTACCTAGGGCGTTTCTAAATCCAAATTGGGTTTCATCTAAATCTGCTTCGCATTTAGATCTTATCCTGCTGTGGATGATTCTGAGAAAGATCTTCAAAGTGTGACTCATTAGACTTATTAGTCTGTACTCACTGCATCGCTTTGCTCGCTGTTTTTTTGGGATTGGGACGAATACAGACCTCAGCCAATCTTCCGGTATATCTCCAGTCGCGTAAACGGTATTAAACAGTTTGACCAAGATTCCTATATTTTCCTCATGGATCATTTGTAACAGCTCGGTTGGGACGTTATCAGGCCCGATGGCTTTCCTGGTTTTTGCAGATCTTATGGTAGAACTTCACTGTTTAGAATTTCCGGTCCCATGTCTATATTATCGTCTATATTAGCGAGATCATCGGAGTTGTGTTCATTTGGTCTGTCATCATCAAATAATTCTTTCACATATTTAACCCATGTTTCAAAAATTTCTTCTTCGTCCAAGATAATTTTACCATCAGGGTCCACAAGGGTATTAGTGGTATTCTTATTATATAGACCTGCTATTTCTCTGACCGTTTTGTACATGTTGAATGTGTCATGTTTCCTTTCTAATCATATCCTTTCAGAATGCAGCGCTCTAGAAAACCCTAGGATGTGGTTGTTAGGAACACCAAATCGAAAAAGGGGAGCTACCCACCTTGAAGCCATCCAACATCCTAAGGTTCCTAATGGAAATAAAACTGGAGCACCTACTCTAGCCGATAAGGTAACTCTTACGACTCGGCAGCAGTAGAGGGACACAATAGATCTACCAGATTGCAGTGTACAGACTCCAATTCAGCGCACTTACATACATATATACTGTTAAACATGGATAACTGTACGAACTCCGAGAAAGTTGACATGCTCCTGATGTAGGGGTTTTTGTGAAGGAAATAGGCATTGAAATATGAGGGTTTACATAGAGAGATTTCCTAACCGCCGAATGCCAAACCATCAAACATTTGAGCGACATATTCAAGAAACGGGAAGCTTTGAGAAAAAAATTGATGGTAGAGGTCATATTCGAACAACTTGGACAGTCGAAAAACATAAGCTGGATATCCCTAAAACTATTGTAAATAATATTTTTAAAGAACAGTTGTTACTCCACGTCACGTTCAAAAGGTTTAGAAACTTTCACCGATTGATCCCTCCATGCGCCTTACATTTTGTGAATTTATTCGAAACAAAAGAATAACATAAAATAAATGGTTGGGTAGATATAACTGGTCGTTACCTTATTGGTCCTGTTGTGATTCCAGACAGGATAAATGGAAATATTTACCTAATTTTTTTGCAAAATATTTACCAGTTCATCTGGAATATTTGCCCATTTTACTTCGGCAAGAACAATGGTATATGCATGATGGTACCCCACCCTATTTTTCCGTTGCTGTTCGTCAATATTTACACGACTAATATACCAACTGACGGATTCAAAGAGGCAACCAGTAAGATGGCCACCACGTTCTCCAGAGTTAAATATGTGTTACTTCTCTTGTGGGGTGTTCTCAAAATAGAAGTATACAAGACTACGGTGAACACCCGCAAAAATTATTGATGCACATTTTAAACGCTGATAACCTTTATAATAATCCTCAGAAATTAGATAGAGTAGTAACATGGCCGCCATTTGGCACATTTGCTTAACTAATGTTCTCTTTTGGTTCGTTTTTTCAATCTTTTTAAAATACATACATGTATTTCCAATATTTATTTTAAAAATTGTATTATTATTACAGCAAATTGGTGCATGCATGTAGTTGAAAATATTTTTTTCTTGACAAAATCGCTCACCAACTGAAAATTTATCAAGAGGTAAAAAAGCTTCCAAATTCATGCAGTTGTTCCATAGAAATATCCAGGTTGTCATAACGTTAATGGAAAAAATAAGTGACATTATTTTATATCCGGTTCTAACAACCCAAATAGCACACTTCAGTCCACTGGATATCCATCGTTTATCCAAAGCTGGACATACTGGGTATCCATGGGATGTCCAGAATTTGTTACTCAACATCCTATGGATATCTACTGGACTATACGATTGTCTTACTCATGGATGTCTTTTTGGATTACATATATTGTCCAGGTATGGATCATTTTTGGATATTAATAGGACTAATTTTGGATGTCCATATAATGTACATTCTTGACCCGATTGTGGACATATTATCCGATGGTATTGTGCTTTTTGGATTAATAGGTCATAATCTATTGTTCCCTCTTCTTGACGTTTCGCTAACATGAATGGTAGATATTTTCAGAATTTGCTTAGGGTCTGAGAGCTTAGAGTATCTAATTAATCTGCACTTCTGAAGACACAGACCACTCATGTCATCAAAACGTCGATAACAAGTTACCATAGATAGCCCTATTAGTCCCAAAAACTAACCATTTATAAATTACATTAGCGAACCAGGTAACAGGAACTGGATCCACATATTACACTTATTGATTACAATTGTCAAGTTTTTAATACAACACTATATAAGAATATAAAATTTTATAATTAGTCGAATTGCAAGTGCTACAAAATATAGCTTCAATTGATTTAAATTGTTCAAGCTGTAGAAGGATCACTATGAATAAGTTATCTGGTTCCATAGTAATAGGTACAATTTCAATTGGGTAATAGATAAAATTTTTATAAAAAAATTGAACCGACTTCTAAAAGTGTGCTAAAAAGTGAAAAATAACTAGAAATTTTTATATGAAATTGAAATTTTTGAAGTCGGCGCCAAACTAATACCTGACAAAACGTGATTCGCATCAACAGATTAAAAATATTTTATTTGTAATTGCTTTCTTACCATAATTTGTATATATTAGTAGTTATTTATTTCATTTAGAAATTATTTGGCGCCGACTTCAAAAATTTCAATTTCATATAAAAATTTCTAGTTATTTTTCACTTTTTAGCACACTTTTAGAAGTCGGTTCAATTTTTTTATAAAAATTTTATTTTTCGATTTTTAGTTTTGAATTTATTATGATAATCATAAATTATTTGAACTAAGTACTAATCGAGATTAGTGTACCTCGCAATGACCCCAAGGTGGCAAAAAAGTACTCATTTTTTCCATAATTATAAATCACCTTAAAATGAACCACTAAAAATTTTTTGATTCTTAGAGTTCTCCAAATACCAATGACATTGTGTAAAACGAATATTTAGTCTGCCATAGTAAATCCAGTATTTTAAATTTCAAATTAATTTTAGATTGGTAATATAGGCCCCAAAACCTTCCAATATCGATATTTAAAGGAAATAAATTAATTTTTTATCCACCATATCGGATACGCCATATTGAATTTTTTAAAAATAATTTTAAATTCGTCATGTGTGGACCCCAAAAATTCTCCCGTACCAATTTTGGCGAAATTCGGACAAAATTGATTTTTTGTCCGCCATATTGAATTTTTTATAAATAATTTCAGATTCTTTATGTGAGACCCCGAAAACTTCCCCATACCAATTTTGGAGAAAATCGGACAAAATTGATTATTTCGTCCGCTATATTGGATCCGCCATATTGAATTTTTTAGAAATTATTTTATATTCGTCAGATGCGACCCCGAAAACTCCTCCGTACCAATTTTGGAGAAAATCGGAAAAAAGCAATTTTTTTGTCGGCCATATTAGATCCGCCAAATTGAATTTTTTGAAAATTATTTTAGATTCGTCATATGCGACCCCGAAAACTCCCCTCTACCAATTTCGGAGAAAATCGAACAAAATTGATTTTTTGTCGGCCATATTGGATTCGTCATATTGAATTTTTTTAAAAATATTTTAGATTCGTCATATGCGACCCCGAAAACTCCCCCGTACCAATTTTGGAGAAAATCGGAAAAAATTGAATTTTCGTCCGCCATATTGAATCCGCCATATTGAATTTTTTTAAAATTATTTTAGATTCGTCATATGGGACCCCGAAAACTTCCCGTACCAATTTTGGTGAAAATCGGACAAAATTGATTTTTAGTCCGCCATATTGGATCCGCCATATTGAATTTTCTTAAAATAATATCAGATTCGTTATGTGCAACCTCGAAAACTCCCTCATACCAATTTTGGAGAAAATCGGACCAAATTAAATTTTTTTTGTCCGCCATATTGGATCCGCCATTTTGAATTTTTTAAAAATAATTTTAGATTCGTTGGGTACAACCCCGGAAATTTCTCCATACCAATTTTGGAGAAAATCGGACAAAATTAATTTTTTTGGCCGCCATATTGTAAGCGCCATCTTGGATTTTACTGCACCAATTTCATCTAAAAAAATATGGGACCACCGCAGCAACTTCCTAAATATAACGTAAAAAATTTTATTCAAATCGGTGCAGCCGTTCCGGAGTAATCGGTGTACATACATAAAAAAAAAAAAAAAATACATAGTCGACGAATTGAGAACCTCCTTCTTTTAGAAGTCGGTTAAAAATATACCAATTATTTAAATAAAGACTTTTTATTTTTACAACGATTATTTTTTTCTAGATTTATTTCTGTCGTTTATTCTCTTCAGCCATTGTTTAATCTCGGCTTCGGCTGTTTTTTATCGGCTCCCCATTCTTCTACCGCAGCTGAAAATTAATAAGGTTTAATGTTAAATGATGCAGTATTTTATGGTTTTGTATAGTTTACAAATTCCGAATTTCTTATTTATACTTATTCATTGGGGTTGTCTCAAGCCTTAATGTTCCATAGTAATTTTCTATAACAAAAAACATTAAAATATAAGAAAACCACAATGATAACGGTTACAACAGAAATATTAATTTGGAAACTCTAGATCCTATTAAAGTCAGAGACGTTTGTAGGAATTTAACATGATATTTAGGTTTTACTTATAAAAGAAAGTTCAATCTCTCTCTCTCTTATATATATATATATATATATATATATATATATATATATATATATATATATATATATTGCTTAGAGTCCTTAAACCAACAGACCAGAAAAAAAATTTTAAGATACTTTTTGTCTGGGTATTATCAAAATAAGAGGATTTTTTTAACGTGTGAAATCTGAAACCCAATTTGTTCTTATTATTTACGAGTATGACAAATAAAACAGAGAGATTTTTTTGGTAACTTACCTACAAATAGTGAACATAAGTTCTTTAAAGGGCACTTTACTTTTCCATCATATGTATAATTCTTGGAAACGCTATCTGTCATTGTTACAATAAAATATCTCTTATTTAGTTAATAGGCATAATTTCCTCCAATTTTCGCTAATTGTAAAACCTAAAATTATATTACTTTATTGAGATAATTAAACGTTAATTCCACATATGCTAAGCTAAGAATATTTTTGACTTTAAAAATCAAAGTAAAAAAATATATATAAAATAATCCTGTAAATTAAGTTTTTTTTTATGAATAGACTCATACACATAAAGAAGCACTACTCGAATAAGTTTCAGCTTTTATTTCAGGGGAAGTGTAATAAACTTACTGCATCTTTAAAGTTTAAATTGTCCTGAAGATCTTATGTGACTTGACGCAGCTGATTATTTTTTTCGGTAAAAGGATAGTTGAACTCCTGCAGAAAATTCTTTGTAGATACTTGTTTTTTTCCTATTTAAGTTTACCTGAATATCCTCTCTAATTTGGTACAAATTGGTTTTCACATAGGAATTTTATTTAGACCAATCTTTGGAAAATTCATCTAAAAAATAATTAAAATAAATTAAATTATAAGTCTAAACCCAGAGTCGAACTGTCAAACCTTTATTATATATTTTTTAACAATTATACTGCACAAAAATACACATCAATGTAAACTTTTACTAGCGTTTAATCCAAAATAGTCATAAAAAAATTAATATAATTATTCAAATTTGCTATAGCTTTTATTCCATTATAAATTTTGATAACATTTATTAATGCCAGCAATCTTATTAGACTGATAATGGCGGGCCGGCGGGTTAAGAAATGACAATTCTACAGGCCGATATTACAGTATCCGATTTTACCGACAACCCGAAATTTAAATTATTGAGGGGAAAAATCTATGTTGAACCAAAATTTTATTAAAATTTTTAGGAGTTAATTTTAGTTAAAGTTGCAATATAATTATTATAATCGATATTCTACAGTTCAGTAGTTATTTTCCTTTGTATAATTAAGCTTTTAATATAATATAGCTTTACAGGCCAAGTAGTATGGCTAATTTTCAATCTATTTGTGTATCTGCCGAAAAAAAAAAGGAAAATGAGCTATATATGGTTCTGGGATACAATTTTATTAATTTCAGGAATTTTTTTTAAGATAAATTAATGGACGTCTGATGCACTTACACTGGACATTCAGATATGGACGTCCATATAGATTACATGTCATCACATCTAATGGACATCCATAAACGGTCCATGGACATGCAGGACATTATATATACCTATTCTGGATATCCAATGGAAATCTTGTGCTATCTGGGAATATACATATTATACTGTTAAAACACACACCAAAGTTATTGAATTCGGTTATCATGTTTTCAATAAATTTAGGAAATATCAGTATTTAAAATTTTGACGTCTTCTAACTCCTAAACAAAGTAGTATCGGATATAACTAATATACTTAAATCGCCCAGTTTTTACACAGTCTAATCAAATGTTGTACACGTATTTTCCGAACATCCTGTATGTTACAACGCTAAATACAGTGACTTGGGTACTGTGTCGCACATCAGCGGTTTGCATCGACAATATCATACATTCTGAACAATATCTGTATCGCTGTAAAAAAATCCTCAACTTTCGGCGTAGAAGTTTAAAAGACGTATCCGAGTCTCTACGATGGGACTGTTACAGTTTTAACAGTATAAACGAAGCGATTTTTGGGAGGTAAAAATGACTCAAATGCTGCCTGCGATCTGATTGCAGAAATGGATAGGGGAAGGTAGTAGAAATGACGTCTCATCTCGTGTCTCAACAAATTTTGGTTTGAATATTGTTTTTTTAACAAATAGGTCGAAAAATGATTTTTCCCAGGTTTCTTGGATTTTACGGAAAATCTAAGGTATTTGGAGAAAAATGTTCCATAGACGAATTGTACGTCTTGAAAATATCTTCACAATGAGTTTTTGTTTGTCCAAATCGGTCTGTAAACAAAAAAGTTATTGTAAATTATACATTAAAAATGGCTTATTTTTCAATTGTTAATCACTTTCTTAGTATTTATTGAATTGTTTTAAACTTTTACCAGAATGTGAGTTTTAAAGTGCTTAAAAAGCGTAGAGTGCTGTCCGTCCAATATTTTTTGTAAAATTACAATGGTTTATTAGAAAAACGCAGAAAGTACTATCACTAAGGAAACTGCTACAAAGTTCCGTCAGTGCTCATTCTCTTCGTAAAGACTTAAGCTATCATGTAGTAAAAAAAAGTGGATAATTATGATTTAATGGATTATTGTACAACTTTTAATACAACTTTATTTTATAACAATAACATTATTCAAGAAATGTTATTTCAATATAATAATAAGAAAACTCACGATACTATTATTTCTAGTTCATACATACGTAATAAAAGCAAAAAATGCGAAATCTTGAAAAATATAATTTTTGGGGGGGTAATATAATTTTTCATAAAAGTAAATATATATATATATATATATATATATATATATATATATATATATATATATATATATACCATATATATATATATATACCATATATATACCATATATATATATATATATATATATATATATATATATATATATATATATATATATATACCATATATATATATATATATACCATATATATACCATATATATATATATATATATATATATATATATATATATATATATATATATATATATATATATATATATATATATACCTTCTCGGACCAACCCGACCCCACCGAAAATTGCATTTTTTACATTCAAATTTTTTTTTCTCGTTTTACATGTTTTTTCATTGAATATATATATATATATATATATATATATATATATATATATATATATATATATATATATATATATATATATAGAAGGTGGAACATGTCCAATATTATTTTTTCGATGAGCTACCCTAAAAAAATCAAACAATGAAAGCTCTACGTTATTTAGAAGCGGAGATATTGCTAATTTTTCAAGCGCGCGCCGGTTTGAAGACGCGCTCTCACTTTGTCCTCGGTGAGAATCGGATACCCTCTCCAATTTACCTTATATGGCGTCCAGCACGTACCCTCAGTTTAGCGATCTCCTGAAGGCTTGATTATGTATAAATTAACCTCAATTGAATAATTTCATATACTTTAGGCTCTTATTAATGAACTGTAAAAAATTCAGCTCTTAATATAAATAAACAATCGCTCTGTGATTTTTTGAAAAAAAATTGCTAACTCGGCTCCTATTGGTCGTAGAGACTTTTTTTTCAAAATTCATTTTATTTTTACCAGTTTTCCAATGATATACCTCATTAACAAATCGGACAAAAAATGCGGTTGTTAATTAATTTATTTATAAATGAAAACTACCCATATCTTCATGTCGATTTTGCATAAAAAAATGATAAATATACACATTTTTACTATATGATAGCTTAAGTATTTAGGAAGAGAAGGAGCAATGACAGAACTCTGCAGCAGTTTCCTAGACGACGGTACAGCCAATCTAAAATAGTCACTTTTTTCGATTTTCCAATAAACAATTGCAATTTTACAAAAACTATTAGACCGACAGTTCCTCACTCTTTTTAGGCACTTTAAACCTCATATTTCGGTAAAAGTTGAAAACAATTCAATAAATATTAAGAAAGTTATTAACAATTGAAAAATAAGCCATTTTTAATGTTTAATTTGCAATAACTTTTTTTTTTTACAGACCGATTTGGAAAAACAAAAACTCATTTTGAGGATATTTTCAAGACGTACAATTTGTCGTCGTCGTTCATTTTTCTCTAAATCCCTTAGATTTTCCATAAAATCCAAAAAACCGGGGAAAAATCATTTTTCGACCCATATGTTAAAAAAAAATAAAGTTCCAACCAAAATATGTTGAGACACGAGATGTCATTTCTACTACCTTTCCCTACTCATTTCTGCAATCAGATCGCAGGCGGTATTTGAGTCATTTTTACCTCCCAAAAATCGCTTTTTTAACACTCCGGTTCCTGGGTATTGCGGTTTGATATAATAATGAAAATATACGTACACATTACTGCTTTTATTTATTATTTAGGATGAAAAAATTATTAACAAAATTTTCAAATCACATTACAAAATTTTACTTTAACCTTACCTTTACTATTAAATCTTCTTATTGTACGGTCACATCTAAAGAAGTGACTGCAGATATGTGGTAATCATACAGTAGTAATAGGTAACACTACAGTTTAGGTTAGAGTAAAATTTAGTGACGTCATTTGAAAGTTTTGTTAATTACTATTTTATTCTAAATAATAAATAAATGCAGTGTTGTCTAAGTGTTTTCTTATTATTACATCCAACCATAAGTGAACTAATATACTGTTAAAAGTGTAGCAGTCCCATTGTAGAGACTTGGATAAAATCCCCGCTGCAAATTTGTGCGCCACGTTGGACACCAATTTAAAGCGCAAATTTTATCCGAGTCTCTACCATTAAATTTACTACATTTTTAACGGTATTCCAGCTCGCTTACAGTTCGATATAATATTGGGAACATACGTACTCATCACTGCATTTATTTATTATTTAGAATAAAATAGTAGTTAAGAAAACTTTCAAATGACATAACAAAATTTTGCTTTAACCTAATCTCCACTACTACTTATTCCTACTGTATCTCTGAAAATGGCTAAAAATGTGTCGCATAGGAGCGAAGTAGTATAATTTTCTTTCAAAGGTATATAAAATGCCCTTTTCGAGATATAACCCGGTTGCTATTTTTTCAAGGATTAAATTTTAAATTTGCAAAAATATTACCATAACAATAGACAGCTAAGAAAGGCATACATTGAAAACGTACGTCTATTGAAAAAGGCTTTTAAATTAATTTCAATATGGAAAATACGAATTCAAAATACTAGGATTTTACAGTCGTGCTCATAGGTGAGGTACGAGATAAAAATCTGAAAATTTCAGGAAATGTAGCGCTTACTTTAAAGTTCCATCAAACTCTTTCTGTTATTTTTATCCTCTGGTACCTACAATCGATTGAAAATAAATGGAAATTAATTTAATTTTTTTACTTTTAATTTAGTAATTTACTCAGACAACATATCTTTTTAAAAGCCTTATTTCTAAATATAATACTCTGTAGAAGGTTAAATAATTTTCCAATATAATTAGCTCATTTTATAATTTAAACTACCATTAAAAATACAATTATAGAAATCTAACCGAACTTCTTATTTGATACGTTAAATTTTGGTTCACTTACATTTCCAATGTCAAAATTATTTGAATGTGAATATACAGGTGTGGAAATTCGAAAACAGAACCTCTTAAAAAAAGGGAACGTAACAAAAAGCGACGGACAACCCGTTTAGACATATTGAAGAAGTGAAATAAAGCATACTGTTTTGTCGTAGTTTGCTTCCTGGATTATAGCAAAAATGGCGTCGGGCAAGGACTCGCTTGTTTCGGGTCGTCAAAACACAGTGGGTCGAAAGCACGGATTTGATATTAAAAATAAAAATCGCATACTGAAACTTTAAAATCATGAAAATAAATTTCAAAAACGTCTAATGTGGTTCAACGCTTTAAAAATAAAATAAAAAGAATAATTGTATTTCCATGAATAAAATATTGAGCTTGACTTCAAGGTACATTTTAAGTATAATACTATAATAATAAATACATGGATATCGATAATCGTTAAAAAGGCGAAAGTACTTTTTCCTCTATGCTTAAGACTTCTTAATAAATACCAATGCAAATAATTTGTAAGTAATATAATATTTATTGATTCACATAAATGAATAAATAACACGACTGTAATAAGAATAATAAAAAGAACTTCTCATTCTCCAATACGCATGAATTGTTATTCGAATCCTTACTATGTCAAAAACAGTGTAAGGATCCATCGACGCCAAAAGTTTTGGAACACACCCTCCATATTTTTTCTCGAGAAGACTTTCGGGCAAAGTCTAGGCGATAGTTTCTTATCAACTTGTCCGTTGATTTTTGTGCATCTTTCGACCTATCGGTAATATTGCAAATGCTATGATGTCTGGTCAATGAAGTAAGTCATTTGTGGATTCCTGTTGGAATGTTGTACCAAGAATATCCTTTGAAGAATAATCTTGCTGTTTGAAGTTTGTATTCCCAAAACTTCTCTATTGCAGTTTAATGTCCGCGTCCAATAGTTTGCAAAATGATGGAAAACCGGAGGATCAGTTTTCGCTTTACTCTTGTTATAATAGTAAGCTTGAAATACTTTGTATTCTGGGACACAGTATCAATGTTGTTGAACTGAGATGTTGTTTGGCAGAGGTAACAACGTTGGACCGATTTTGCTAAAGCCAAAGCATTCACCTAGCCATCTATCATCGTCATAGATAAGTTGTACTGTACTGAAGCTCGGGTGGTAAAGAAAACTCTATTATATGGTGCAAGTTGTCTGGTTCGAGTTCATAATTTTCTATTTTCGTTAAAGAATTTTGTTCGGTTTTCTTAATAAATTCAAATTCCCACCCCGCCCGCAAGTTTTTGATCATTTTAGTCAGATGCTCAGATATTTTTCCAGTTTTTGTGTAGGAGATCCCACGGCGCTCACTATTGGTCTGAGTGGTGCATTTGTTTTGTGTATTTTTGGTAAGCCATATAGTTTTGGACATCTGCTTGATTTTTCTCTTGGTATTATAGATTTTTCAATTTCTGGGTCTAGTTTTGAGGCTTTAATCTTGGCTTTCGTAGTTTTTTCAAGGTACGTCGTTGGATCTCTGTTGGTTTGTTTGTAAGAGGCGTCTTCGAGAATTTCTGACATTTTTTGCATGTATTCGTTGGTGTTCATTACAACCGTGACATTTCCTTTATCTGCTGGTAATATTGTTATTTCCTTATTATTTTTTAAGGATGAGAGGGCTTGATGTTCAGCTCGCGTTAAGTTTGAGTTGGGAGGCCGCCTTGATTTCAAAATTTGTGTTATGTCTTGTCTGGCTTGTTCGGCATTTTCTTCAGGGATGTTTTCTAGGGCAGCTTCTATATTCGAAATTATCTCTTCTAAGGGGACTGTTTTTGGCGTTACGGCAAAATTAAAACCTTTAGACAGAACTAATTTCTCGGATTCTGTTAACTGGTTGTTGGAGATGTTATGGAAAACTTTGTTGCAGTCTAGTGTTTGCTGTGTGTGGACAGTATTGCGTTTTTGTAGTGCCTCAAATTTCTTCTGTTGATTTTTTGCCCTGCTATTAACTAGGAAACTCAACAACACCTTGGGCTTCAGCGTATATCGGAAACCCACACATACTGACCGATATCTCAATGCAGCGTCACATCATCATCCCTCTCAAAAGCAGGCAGTAGTCAACACATTAGTATCAAGGTCTCTCCGCCTAACAGAACCTGACACAAAACAAGACGAAATAAGACACATTTCAATAGCTCTAGAACGGAATGGTTTCTCACAAGCAGATATAAAGAAAGCCATAAAAAGACAAGAAAAGACTACAACAAAGACCAAAGACCAAGATCAAACAAGGAACAAAGCCATAATACCATACATAAAAGGAATAACAGACAGAATTGGAAGAATCTTAAGAAAACACAACATACAGCCCATATTTAAACCACAAAAAACAATAGCCAACATCCTGGGAAATCCCAAAGAGAAGACCAACCTTGAAAATCATGGCGTTTACAGCATTCCATGTGCAGATTGTCATCAAACTTATATAGGACAAACAAACAGGCGCATATCAGCAAGAATCCAAGAACATAAAAATAGCCTCAAAAACAAACAGACAACCTCAGCCCTATTTCAACATCACCAAACAACCGGAGATACCATCGATTTCGAAAAAACAAAAGAAATAGCACCAGTACAGAACTACAAGGTACGCATCATAAGAGAGGCCCTAGAAATCGAAAAAGCGGGACAGCTAAATAAACGAGACGATGCTATAAATTTTTCATCTACATGGAAAACATTAATAAAAAATCCAGAAAGAAAACAACAAAAATCAACTAGTACACGAGAGACCTGCATACAAGAACAAAATATATCGCACTCGGCAGAGGGGAGGAGCCTACGAAGCCGCCCACCCAATCAGGCAGCGAGCCAACTAAACAAATCTCGAAATTCTTCAGAGACCACCATCAGTTCTCAGCGAGTAACGAGACGAACCGCACTTGAAAATGCCAAATGAGATTTTGGCGAAACGTCGTGAAAACGATTTTTTGAACGAACGGATTGAATCCTAGAATAACCAAACTATTCATTCTACCATCCGTGAAAATCTACGATATAACATATATATATATATATATATATATATATATATATATATATATATATATATATATATATATATATATATATATAAATATATATATAAAGAAAATATTGATTTCTGCCAAATTTATTAAAAACTTAGAAACCGAATTTAATGATTTTTGATGTATGGTCTAATATTTTTATATGACGTTTTCTAGTGGTATAGCAACCGGCGGCGATAAAGTATTGTAAGTAAAGGGTGTTTTTTATAGAGGTATAGAAATTTTAAATGGAATAAAACAAAGATGAATTTTTTAAATTGACATGAAATTTACTTTATTCGAAAGATAACATTCTGGCATTATAATTTAAATATGACTTCTGGCATATGACCGCCACGGCTGGCTCGGACGTAGTCTAATCTGGAAGTCCAATTTTCGATGACTTTTTCCAACATTTGTGGCCGTACATCGGCAATAACGCGGCGAATGTTGTCCTCCAAGTGATCAATCGTTTCGGGCTTATCAGCGTAGACTAGCGACTTCACATATCCCCACAGAAAATAGTCTAGCGGCGTTAAGTCGCACGATCTTGGAGGCCAATTCACGGGTCCGAAACGTGAAACTATGCGGTTACCAAACGTTTCCTTCAATAAATCAATTGTGGCACGAGCTGTGTGACATGTTGCGCCGTCTTGTTGAAACCACAGCTCCTGCACATCATGGTTGTTCAATTGATGAACGAAAAAGTCAGTAATCATGACTCTATAGCGGTCACCATTGACTGTAACGTTCTGACCAGCATCGTTTTTAAAGAAGTACGGCCCAATGATTCCACCAGCCCATAAAGCACACGAAACAGTCAGTTTTTCTGGATGTAACGGTGTCTCAACATACACTTGGGGATTATCATCACTCCAAATATGGCAGTTTTGTTTATTGACGTATCCATTCAAACAAAAGTGAGCTTCATCGCTAAACAAAATTCGCTTATGAAAATCGGGATCAACGGCAATCTTGTTTTGGGCCCACTCACCGAATCTACGCCTTGTTAGGTGATCGTGTGGCTTCAATTCTTGCACGAGTTGGATTTTGTAAGCACGCAAACCAAGATCTTTCCAAAAAATCTTCCATAAAATGAATGGACACATATCCAATTCCTGTGCACGATGGCGGATAGACTGATTCGGGTCTTCCTCTACGCTACGCTCTACAGCAGCAATGACTTCTTCTGTACGCACTATACGACGTCTCTGTGGATGCGTATTATCATTTAGAGTAAACGTGGTGCGAAAACGTTCCATAGTTAATCGAATTAATTGCTCTGATGGACGATTATGTTGACCGTAAAATGGACGTAGTGCGCGATACGTATTTCGATCAGAACCATGATTTTCAAAATAAATTTGCACAATTTGGAAGCGTTGTTCAAGCGTCAGTCTATTCATGTTGAAATGCCAAACCAAACTAAACATAAATCACTTGACAGCTGACAAAATGGCCGCCAGTTAAAAAAGTGTTGCCAACTTAAAGTTCTATACCTCTATAAAAAAAACACCCTTTATTATAAGAGTAACGTTACTTGTAAACACCGTTCCCGACTTTTGATATCATCAACGTTATGACAACCTAGATATCTCTATCGGATAACCGTATGTATATGGAAGCTTTTTTATAGGGCTAAAAATGTTCAATCATTTACTAGATAAAATAAAAGGAAGCTCAAATATTAAAAGATTTAAGAGTAAATAAAAGAATACCTTATTTTTAAGTATATACATGACTTAGGCCCGTATTCACTGTGGGGTGAAGTATGGTAGTTTGTTCTACCTATCTTGTGGAATACATTCGTTTATATTGTATTGTATTTAGTTTTTTTTTCTGATTTTGTACTTTGCTTACTTTTCTAACTATTTTTAGTTGTTTTAATTGAATTTGTAAGATTTTATGATATATAATTTGTTGTTGCCACAGATGAAGATCAATAAATAAATAAGTAGGTACAGTATGAAGAGGGCTGTGACCAGTCTCAGTACGCAATAAAACATTTAATTCGATTATCTCGGAAACGGCTGCTCGCAGCGACACCTACTAAGTATATTTTTTTAATCAAAAATATTAAGGAATAAGAATATTTAATTAGAAATTTAATATATTGAGGCTGCTAGTGACGTACATCGAAACTGTAATCAGATCTTAATTTATCTTTACTAAAAAACTCCAAAGTAGATAAAGATAAATATTTACAAAATGGTTTATAAAAATACATCTTTGATACCCTGTATTTCGAAAACGATCAGCGAGCAAAGAAAATCTTCATATTTTAGCATCAGAGATTTGTACCAGCGTTTTGTACAAACCTTTTAGAGACACCCTATATAATAGAGCAAGGACTTAAATATTTGAATTACCATTGTAATTTAACAGTATGTTATTTTTTTTTAGAAAAGATAAAGAAATGTATGTCTACAATTATATTTCTGGAAAAGAAAATCCTTTAACTTTGGGACTTATTTATTTTTTGAATTTTGCACATGGAGTACCAACCTTAAAAATGATATGGGCGCCATATATGATATTTACATCCAACATAGTGCTTTTTTGGATCCTTTCAGTTTTTTTAGAAATTATACCTGCCCTTTTTCTCGATGCCTTAGCACTTGTGACTGGAAATAAACCTAGGTGAGTAAATGAAGGGAATATATTTACATGGATATATTTCGGAAAGTACTGACTTATAAAAATGAGAAATTAACAATACATATTTTCTTTTATTACTCATAAAGTTCTCAGTTAGATCCTGGTTAAATATTGCTTTTAACAAAATAATTTTTTTAAACTAAACAATGTTCTTATATTAGGATTTCCAAGACTGGACTAAATAATATTACAGAAACAACGACCAAAAGATAGGACCGGGCTCGAGAAGTGTGTATTTTTTTCACCGAAATTACCATCATAAAATTTTGTAGTGAGGTATAAGAAAACTGTTGAGATATTTACTATTTACTTGTATGTTTGTGCATAGAGTTAGGGCACTGTAAACTGCGACCTGGTAGATTTATTGTGCCCCCTACTGCTGCCCAGTCGTAAGAGTTACCTTATCGGCTAGGGCACGTTGGATGGCTTCAAGGTGGGTATCTCCCCTTTTTCGATCTGGTGGGCTCCCGAGAACTGTATCCTAGGGTTTTCTAGAGCGCTGCACTCTGCAAGGATATGAATAGAGGTTTCGTACAGTTGTATATTATTAGGATATTTGACGTGGTATTTATCCAGATTCATTGATTGGCGTTACATATTGGTACATTACATCTAATTTTACTTGACTTTATTCTAGCAGATGATCATTTAATCCCAGAAAAAAATAAGATTCTGATTCTTTCGTGGATTTGTAGCGGCATGTGCTAATTGTTCCGTATGGAGAACGAAATCATCTAGATACAACCGCTGAGACATAACCTGCTGCAAATTTAGTGAAAAAAATAGGCCAAAATAAATACAGTTCCGAATGAATGTGGATTTTACTTTATGTAATGCTTTTAACATCATTATTTATCAGGAAAATTAATTAGCATCGATGTGCATACAAACTTAAAATGATCTACATTCGATCATTAGATGTATGTATGTGCGTAAAGTTGATGGTCTGTACACTGCAACCTGGTAGATCTATTGTGCCCCACTACTGCTGCCCAGTCGTAATAGTTACCTTATCGGCTAGGGCATGTTCTCCAGTCCTACTTCCCTCAGGAATCTGAGGATGTTGGATAGCTTCAAGGTGGGTAGCTCCCCTTTTCGATTTGGTGTGTTCCCAAGAACCGCATCCTAGGGTTTTCTAGAGCGCTACACTCTAAAAAATTATGAATAGAGGTTTCGTCCTCCTCACAGAATCTGCACTCTTCTTCTTTTCTTGAGGTGTCCCTTCAGGTGGCAATGCCCCGTCAGGAGCCCTGTCAAATTTCTGAGTTGATTTTTATGTATTCTTTGAATCTCTTTGGTAGTTCCCCAAAAGTGCATTTGCTTGTCTCAATCCTTGCAGCTTCGTCCAATAATTGGATCTCCTGCTTTCTCCTTTTATCTTTTGTTCTTCCAGCATTACGCTGCTACTGATTTCATAGAAAGGCTCTGAACCCAGAAATCGTAAATTAGTCCCTTTCCTCGCGAGACTGTCTACTATTTCATTCCCCTCTATCCCGGTATGTCCCGGTACCCACATGAGGGTGACTTTATTATTCTTACTCAAATCATTTAGTTCCTCAAGGCATTCCCAGACCATCTTGGAACTAATAACTTGAGAGCTCAGCTCACTGATGGCTACTTGACTATCCGACATAATGATAATCTCTTGGTCGTGATAGTTTTTCTCCTTGTTAAATTGAATACATATCCTAATGGCATCGGAAAATTCATGATTTTTTTAATAATCTGTGTCTCAGAAAACTAATTGTTTTTAAAAGATTTGTATTTACATATTAATCTTAACTGCAATTTTTATTCGATCAACATGCAAATAGATGAGCTAAAAGCTTGCATTTTCTAAAGAATGTAAAACAAAAAGTTAAAATCCATCCAAGTAAGAAGAAACTTGTGTAAAAAGTTATGATTCTTAGTAGTGAACATAACCCGATTCTCTCAATCCCCCCACTCCTCGACCTTGACCTTGACCTTGCTTCACCCCTCTTTGGCCCCGCCCACATGTCCTTGTCATTGACCTTGAAAGTGCACGTGTGCTTTGGCCTTGGCCTTGTGTTCAAGGTTGTGTGTGTGACCTTGACCTTGACCGTGGTCGAGACGATCTTGACTTTGTTGAAGGTCATCTTGGATGTGTTACCTTGAAGATATGTTACATGGTTGGGGGTGACCTTGAATGGTTTTATATAAGGTATGGGGCAGTTTCATTCATCAGTTGGCTCTGACTTGTATAGGTAGTACATGTGTTAATATTTGACAAATCATGGCATATGTTTGTGAAAATTGCGGTTCTAAGTTTACTAATATTTATAATATGAGACGTCATCAAAGAGAATCGTGTGCGGCGAGATTTAATGAAGTGCCTGGAGGAAAACGGCTCCGAATTGAAGAGTATACATCGACGATTCCGGTAATTAATTGCGCTACATGTAATGTAGATGTTCCAATAAATCATATGTCAGCGCATAAACGAACACAACAACATAAAAATAATTCATGTTTGCCGGTATGTCATGGTGTGCAACTCGTTCAATGTGCCTTCAAAAGGAGAATTGCAACCTATCGGGTTAGCAGTGATATGGAGCATTCCGATTACGTAATGTTCTTTGCAGACATTAAATCCAAGGTGGTGGAACTTGTTAATAATTTATTGCGTGTGCATCATGCTTTAAAAGTTAACATGACAGCTGTTGGCGAGTACATGCTTCCATCACAAGAAATATTCAGTGAAAAATCCTTCAACACTGCTAATCAAATAATTAGTGTAGAAAGTGATTTGGATGCCGTTTACCATTCTTTCACCGAATTAATAAAAACGCAGGCGACAGAGTTCCAGGAGAAAGATTCAGGTATGGAAAAATCAAAACCCGATATATTAAACTGATTTTTATATATTATTTTTCTTGTTATAGGATGGGCTCTTGTGCGAATTTTATACTTGGAAGTTGGTATCAACAAGTATATGCCTATGGGTGGCTCATCATACATCAAGTTGCCGTATTCTATTGAAAGGAAAGGAGCTGTCGTCAATGTGATTAACCAGGACGAATTTTGCTTTGCGTGGGCTGTAACATCAGCATTGTTTCCTCCAACAGCAGAACCTTCACAGAAGACATCCTACCCCTATTTTTCTAGAGTGCTAAATGTAACAGGTATGGATTTTCCAGTAAAATTACGTGACATTAAAAAATTTGAGGAAATGAACAACATATCAATTAACGTATACGGTCTGGAATCTAAATATGAAAATAATGAAGTAATACATGAAGTTATTGGTCCACTGAGGTATGCGTCAAAAAAGTTGGATAGGCATGTAAATTTATTGTTAATTACAAAAGACTGTAGTAGTAAAGATGGCGGTGAACATTTTTGCGATACGACTTGTTCAAAGAGTCATTATTGTTGGATTCGGGATTTATCACGTTTAGTTTCAAGTCAAATTAGTTGTCAACAACATAAAATATATTTCTGTGATGGTTGCCTCATTTATTTTAGTACACCGTCAGCTTTAACTTTACATCAAAGCTACGATTGTAACCACATTTTCACGCAAACACCCTCAGTGGATTTAAAAATCGATAAATTTGGAAAGAGTGTGCCGGAAAATATTTTAAAATTCGAGGGTATAGAAAAGCAAATGCGCGTTCCATTCGTGGTTTATGCAGATTTCGAATCTGTTTTAAAACCCGTTGAAACGGTACAACCAAACCCACAAAATTCTTACACTGTAAAAAGTTTTAAACATGAACCATATTCTTTTGCTTATTTAATTAAATGCTCTTTTGACGACTCACTTTCGAAATTTGAGCTATTTCGGGGGAATAATGCAGCTCAAGTCTTTGTGGATCGTATCGAGTGTGATTTAAGGGCTCTATACAATACATATTTAAAAGACATTAAGCCTATGAAACCGTTAACGCCTGAAGAAAAAAGGGAGTTTAATGATGCTAAAATATGTGGTATATGTGAAGGCCCTTTTGAAGAGGGTGAGATTAAAGTACGAGACCACTGTCACATAACTGGTGCAAAAAGATTTGGTGCTGCACATTCCGTTTGTAATTTAAATTATAAATTACCCTCTTTTATCCCTATCATATTTCATAACTTAAGCGGCTACGACAGCCATTTATTTATAAAAGAGTTATGTAAATATGGGGATAAAATTGGTGTTTTGGCTCAAAGTAAGGAAAAGTACATATCATTTACCAAAAGCATTTATGTGCACGATTATTTTGATAGTAAATGTGGAAAAGTCAAGAGGAAATATTTAAAGTTGCGATTTATTGATAGTTTTAAATTTCTGTCAACGTCTTTGGAAAATTTAGGCAGCGGTTTAAACGACGACGATTTTATTGAAACGCGGAAACATTTTTCAAATATCAACCAATTTAATTTGATGCGTCAAAAGGGTGTTTTTCCCTATAGCTTTATTGACTCTATAGAAAAAATGGAAAATACATGTCTTCCAAGTAAAGATGAATTTTATGATAATTTACGGGAAGAACATATTAGCGATGAAAGCTATAGAAGAGCAAAAGAAGTATGGCGCTTGTTTGGGTGTAAAACTTTGGGGGACTATTCGGACGTGTATTTAAAATCAGATGTGTTGCTATTGTGTGATGTTTTTGAGCAATTTCGGAA
Source organism: Diaprepes abbreviatus (assembly GCA_034092305.1). Taxonomy (NCBI): domain Eukaryota; kingdom Metazoa; phylum Arthropoda; class Insecta; order Coleoptera; family Curculionidae; genus Diaprepes; species Diaprepes abbreviatus. Next base: position 1,756,344 of record JASJET010000026.1, read on the forward strand.
TAATTGTTTAAAATTCGATAAACTTGATCCAGCACATTACTATACCCTTCCAAGTTTATCATTTGATTGTATGCTACGTATGACTAAGGTAGAGTTAGAGCTCTTAACTGATATAGACATGATACATTTTTTTAAGAAAGGTATACGCGGCGGCATAAGCCAGTGTACAGAAAGGAAGCACATCGCTAATAATATTTTTTTACCAGACTATGACCCAACAAAACCTTCTTCATTTATAACATACCTTGATGCTACAAATCTATATGGTCATAGTATGTCACAAGCATTACCATATGGTGGTTTTCGATGGTTAAGCGAGCGCGAAATTCTGGATTTAAATATTATGGCTGTTGGTGATGATAGTTTACATGGCTACGTTTTGGAAGTGGATGTGCATTATCCGACTGAGTTGCATGATGCACATTCTGATCTTCCATTTCTAGTAGAAAATATCATACCGCCAACAGAAAACGCTAAATTACCGAAATTAATTCCTAATTTACAAGATAAAAAAAAATACATTGTACACTATAGAACTTTAAAACAAGCCATCGCCAACGGCTTAGTGGTAATGCAAACCCATCGAGTATTACAGTTTAAGCAATCAAAATGGCTAAAATCGTATATTGATTTTAATACCAATTTACGTAACAAGGCCACCACAAAATTTGCGAAGGACACTTTTAAATTAAAAAATAACGCGATATTTGGTAAAACTATGGAAAATGTGGAAAATCGAAAGGATATAAAATTAGTAACACATTGGGAGAACAGTGTAGGCAGAAATGGAGCTAGAGCACTAATATCCCGCCCCAATTTCAATAGTAGCTCGATATTTACCGAGAACTTTGTTGCTATACATATGAATAAAGTTAAAATATTGTACAATAAACCAATTTATATCGGTTTTTCCATATTAGATATATCAAAGACTGTAATATACGATTTTTATTATAATTTTATTAAATCCAAGTTTGGCGATGATGCTTCGTTACTTTACACCGATACTGACTCGCTTATATTAAAAGTGTATACGGAAAACTTTTATCAAACTATATCAGAAAACCCCGAAAAATTCGATACATCAAATTACCCCGAAATTAATAATTTCAACATAATTAAAAGTAATTCTGTAGTTGGTAGAATGAAAGATGAGTTTCCTGGTGATCCGATAATAAGTTTTTATGGTACCGGCGCGAAGGCTTATTATGTAAAGTCCATTAATAATGAATTAAAAAAAGTCAAAGGTATCAAAAAATGTGTTATCGAGAAAGACCTTCATCAGGAAGACTACCAAAGAATTGTTGAACGGGGTGGTTTGATATTAAGAAAGATGAAGACATTTAGAAGTGAATTACATAACATTTATACCAACATAATAAATAAAGTAGCATTGTCACATAGCGATGATAAACGTTATGTAATTCCCAGTTCAACCAAAACTCTACCTTGGGGGCATGCAGACATAGATTTTTACAAAACAGACCCGGAAGAAAACTTAGCAAATTTAGTCACCGTGTTGGAATCATTTCTAAGTCAGGACAGCACGTAATCTGGAAAATCCATATTTCATTATTTGTATTGTTTTTATTATTTCTATTAAACATACAACATTAATATGTAACGATAGTATTGTAATTTTTTTTTTTTTAAATAAAAAACATGTATTCATTACTTGATTGCTTTTTTATTGAACCTTTATTTTAAAATTATAAATATAATGAAGTGTCGACAAATAACAAACTGTAAAAGTTATTGTTGAAAAATTTGTCTAATAGTAAATTAAACGCACAGGTCTACGAGTAAGTGTTTAATGTGAAACAGGTTTGCTGACAAGATTCTCCATAGTCTTTTCAATTTTCAACATTCTAGAGTTAAGTTCATCACGCAGTTCGTCTTGCCTAAGTTCATATATTGCAATAACAGTATCATCAATGTATCCTCTAAGTTCTTGACCGGTTTCAATTAATTTCTTGCGTACGTAACCTTCAAGTTGGTTTCTGAATATATCTTTAATAACAATTGTTGAGTCATGTAAAGCTTTCTGCGTATCTTGCACACACTGAGCAAGGTTATTATCAACATAATTTCGTGTGGTCGCATCGTCTCCTTCAAGAGGTTCTGCTAAATAGCACAATCTTTTGCTTCCCATGTCGTAATCTCCATTAGGTGTAAGTTTAAAACCAATTCCTGAAGGACCTCGCATAAAGTTAAAATCCTTAAATTTTCTTTTGCGACCGAACTTATCAATAGTGTTTACTTCTGACATTGTTATGTGAGACTGATTTGAAACCATTAGATTTCACCCTAATATATGGTTCTATTTCATTAATAAACGGACTCTACAGAAAAATATGGATTGCAAAACGTATTTTAGGTGATGTTTAATAAATACACATACAGATTCATTTTACTATTGTTTTATTGAAAAAAAAATTAAAATATAACAAAAGATTGAGTTTACTTTTTATTATTAAAAAAAAATAAAAAAAATAACAAACAAAAAAATTAAAAATTAAGAAATAAAATACATGTTAATTTCTTCTGTACAGGTAAGCTTCTTCTATGACCCAATTTCTTCTCTGGATGGCACGTTCATTAATGTCCTTGAACTGGTAGTAAACTAGTCCACAAAAGCCGCATTGTACAAATTTAACCCTGAAAAGGTCAATGTAGTTGAAGTCGTACGTAAGATCATTTCGCCAGCAGATACCTAGTCTTTTACAATGATGACAAGCTAAATAAAAAGCTTTTGGTATATGACTGTATCTTTTGGCTGCTTCACTAGGTTGTTCATCAGTTGGCAACATGATGTTTGAATATGTTGTACTTTTCAATCGCGGTACTCTAATTATATATTACTTTTTAAAATAACCTTGACAGGACCAAAAAAAATCTTTGAAAATTACAACCTCGAAAACGACCCTGACATTGACGGGTACTTTGACCTTGGCCTTGGCCTCGCATCTAACAAGTTTAGTACTATATTTATATGCTTCTTTAAAATAACCTTGACAGGGACAAAAAAAAATCCATGAAAATTACAACCTTGAAAACGACCCTGGTATTGCCGGTTACGTCGGCCTTGGCCTTGGCCTTGCATCTGACAAGTTTAAATATTATACTTAATGCATCGAACAAAAGGAATAAAGGTGGTGTAGTGGGGGAAATGGGCATAAAAGCAGACTTGCTGGCTCGAGCTCTTCACAGTTCGTCAGAACAGCAAACAGTACAGTGCTAAGAAAAAGTTAATTGTGTGAGTTTGAATATCGAAAATGTCGAGTGTACGGTCTCTTTTAGATGCTCTTGACGTGAGCTGCGGTTCACAGCAAGGCATGCTGGATAACATGAGTGGTTTGGAAGTGTTAAGTCCGGGGGTGTTCGAGAACTGGAATGGCGTGGAGCATGAAGATGCCGAAGACCGAGCCCTCAACGATGGTCGCGACGAAGAGTTAGTTCAGTCGGCAGCGCAATTCCTGGAATGCTGGACGGAGGAGAAGGAGCCAAAGATAAATGTGATTAGTGATGTGGTTGTGCGAAAAGCATCGCGGCCTAGGGAATCTTCTCCGAAAGCTTCGAAACTGAAAAAGCTCTTGACTATGCGGAAGTCGGAAATCGCCGATAAAAAAACATTTTATTCGGCGATTAAAGGTGTGGGACAAGGGAAGAAGAAAAAGTTTAACTTTAAGCGTCCCTCCACCCCTGTTCCATTACCCGACTTCCTAAAAACAGCACCAAAAGAGCCATTGTCGGTAGAAGTGGAAGTCATAGAAGGCCCCGATGGACCAACACCACCAACGCCACCAACACCGGCCAGCGTAGAGAATGAAATAGTGTCGGAGGTGAAGTCTTCCCCAGCGCCAGCGCCACTGTCGCCGATATTGGGGTGCCGGAAACCCATGAAGAAGCGGTTTAAGCGGTGTTTTGAAGGCGATGAAGTTTCCGCTGCTTCGTCGTCGTCGTCGTCGTCATCATCGTCATCGTCTTCACCAAATAAAACCGCTTCTTCTTCGTTAATATATTCGGAGCCATCACAACCGGAGTGGGTCGAAGACTTCACCAACTCTCAGAAGACCAAATTGACAGACATTTTTGACATGAAAAAACGCTTAGTGAAAGAAGTGAACGAGTGTGACAGTGACATTATAGAACTTGAAAGACAATTAGAGATAAAAAAGGTGAAATCTGCGCGGTTAAAAAGACAATTAGAGGACTTTAATAAATTATGTAGTAGGTGTTAGGTAGTTGTAGATATTAGCTTTTAATTTATAGTATTAAGTTTGTAAATATATATATATTGTAGTTAATGAAAAAAAAAAGTGTTTGATCAAATTTTTATATTTTATAATGAGAATAAAAATGACTTGAAAATTTATTTTTGTGTGTTATTTCATATAGGCCCTGTCCCACATAATATTAGGTAATAAAAAAAAAAAGTGAATAATCCACTAAAACTACGCAATAGCAATAGTTGTAAATATTTTCTGATAATATTTACAAGTATGCTAAAACATGGTTCGGTTTATGAAGTTAAGGTTCTGTCGCCAGAACTTCTAATACTTTGTATCTCAATATTGTATGTTTTTATGAAAAAAACATAAAATATTGGTTACAAAGTATTATAACCAACTAAAACTACGATCAAATTATTTTGTGGTCCTGAAAAGGACCGTTTGGTTGTAAAACATGCGACTCTTTTATTGTGTTATGGAGTCGCACGGCGGGGGTGGCGGTGCTGTCCTCTGTATATTCGATGATGAACCGCCAAAGTTCATCCCATCTAGGATCGTTCGACTCCCACTCCAAACAATTCTCTGTGGTAGAATCTACCACAGGGCATTGGATGGGTTGTTGTTGTTGTTGAGTCGCAGACATGTTGAACTAAAATGATTGTAATAAGTATTGGTGGTCGTATATATAGAGACAAATTAATGGTGGGGGGTGAAAACAAATGTCGTATTACGTATTGAGACCAAAAGTTGTTTGTGGTCTCAAATACGAACGAACGATTTAGCTGGGTTCCACCAGCACTTAAAGTTTTAATACTTTGTATCTAATATTGTATATTCTATACATACAATATTAGTAACAAAGTACTAATATGTACTAAAACTACGATCAAAGTATTTTGTGGTCCTGAAAAGGACCGTTGTTGTGTGCCCTTAAAAAGGGCCAGGGAGAGTGTGGGGCTTATGGTGCCCCATCCTCGCTGGTCGACCACCAGCTTGACGAATCGCAGGGGCCTTGTGGGTCGTCGGGTGTTGGTGATGCTGGAATTTCCAGCACCGCATCTTCCGTCGAGTCCGGCTCTGGCTGCGGCGACGGAGTTTCGAGTCTTTGTAAGACCCAATCACCCGCATCGTCTAATTCCACTAGACCCGGATCATGGTCATATACTAGCGGAATCGGCTCATCCAAGTCGTCCCAACGTAGGACGTCAATTTCAAAATCCACCTCGTCGTCGTCGTCGAAGACTTGCAGATCTCCAACGTTGTCGGCTACGGTGTCATCACTAAAGATGGATGAGCCTCGGCTGGCGGGTCTTTCTTCCTCCATGTTCATCGTATGAGGGATGATGAATATATGACTGTGTAACTGACCCAGTCTCATATATATAGAACTACCCCCACCCCACCAACGGATTCTAAATGTTATGTATTGGTGAGAGCTTATAGAATTATTGATTTTTTCAAAAACTTTAAATAAGGAATTAGATTTGTTTAGACAATAAGACTTATTCTTAATATTTTGTGAAGAATACATTACAAAAAAAAAAAAATAATAGAAACCTTGTTTGAACTGTTAACATTTTCATAGGTTCTCAAGCATATAACTTGGCACTTAAGCTACGAGACAAATCGTCGTTAAACGAATATCTCGCCCCATAAGTGACGATTACTAAACTACGATCAAAATATAATGTGGTCCTTAAAAGGACCGTTTTTGTGGCCCTAAAAGGGCCTGGGGGGAGGGTGGGGTGCCTACCGTGGAGTAATACCCAATGATATTAACACCGACCTAGGTGCAGCCCTTGGTCTTCTCATTGGCGGCACCGTCGTCGTCGCTGGTGGTGTCGGCGTTGCAGGCGGTGCCGAAGGTGCCGCTCCTGGTGCGGTACCCCCGCACTCCTCACACTTGCATATTTTGCCGGGCACGAATGGCCTGACAATGCCAATGATCCTTTTTGGTATATCTTCCATCTTGCCGATCGAATGTGTAATGATGAAATAATTCTAATACCGGCCTCTATATACATTCAAAAAGTTGGAGGGGGTAAGGTGGAGTGCATATATGCATTATATAAGTTTGAGAATAATATGATTTTATAACTCACCGTATCTCTGTTATGGACACAAACTACCCCCCTCCCTTTTCTAGCATATAGTACTAGACTTTCTCTACATTTTTTTCAAATAAATTTTTTTGATATTTCTAACCATTACTTTGCTACATATTTACAAAAAATGCAAATTATGCATATATTTTAATTATTTTCAGGCAAGGTAAGGAAAATTTTGAAAATGTTTTGACGGAATCGTAATAAGGAAGAGTTGAAGTATATCACACTATTTTTCCCGATTCGCTAATATAAAAAAAAATTTTTCATCGCATTTTTGATGGGCTCTGGCGTCGTAACGGTTGACGATAAAAAATTGGAAAAATACATATATTGTGGGAAATTTTCTCTAGAATCCAAAAAAAAAATTTCCGAACTTCTGTCACCGCAAATAAAAAAATCGATACCTCAAAAATTGCGAAAAAATGGTGAAGGAGCCGCGCAATCGCTCTGAAACCATCAAAAATCGATTTTTTTTCCCTCCGCGGGTGGGAGGGTTGAAGAGGTGGTGGTGGAAAAAAAAAAAAAAAAACCTCCCCTACAACTTCCACATACTCCGGTTCGGCGGCCCTAGCCTCCTAACTCAAGAATTTCAATTTTTTCGTCTAAATTTTTTGTCATTTTTAAGATTTTACAAATTTTTTTTTCACCATTGTATTCTACTCAAAATTCTAGGTAATTAAAGTGCTTTTATTTTTTCTCTATCTTGAACGGTTCCCGAGCTACAGCGCTTTAAAGAATTCAAATTACTAACTTTCTATAACCCTTTTTTTCAAATTTCATTTTTTCGAATTTTCAAAAATACTACAATATGTAGAAAAAAATTCTCTCTTTAATTTCCCAATACCGTTTTTCTCTAAATCTTCAACTTTAGCGCGTATTCAGCATTTTCAAAAAAAAAAAAATTATAATTTTTTTTACACCATCGCATTCTCCTCAAAATTTTGGGCTATCGAAGTGCTTTTATTTTTTTTCTATCTTGAACGGTTCCCGAGCTACAGCGCTTTAAAAAATCCAAATTACTAACTTACTATAACCCTTTTCTTAAAATTTCATCTTTCCGAATTTTGAAAAGTACTACCATATGTAGAAAAAAATCCTCTTTCTAATTTCCTAATATCATTTTGCTCCAAAACTTCAACTTTGGCGCGCATTCACCATTTTTCAATTTTTTTTGAAAAATTTTTTTTTTTACGTTTTTACTATCGAGAAAAATGCTCGCTTATAGTACTCGATTTCCTCTATAATTTTTTCTTATAACTTTTTTCCCTATTCCTAACCGTTACTTTCCTACAAATTTTCTAAATCGTTGTTTTCATATTTTGCCTTAAAAATTTTTTCTTGTGTTATTTAAGCTCTTTTTTCCACTTAATAAACCACCATTTTCTAAATTCCCGTACTCTTTTCTTAAAGAGCGGGCTTTTCCGCCAGTTTTTTTTTTTGGTTGGGTTTCAAATAAATATAAAACTACTACTTCACTCATTACAAATTTATTGATTCAAGAACATTATTTTGTGTTACATATAATAGATACATTAAAATATAGATTTATTGGTCACCGAACTGTTTAATACATTATAATTAAAAAATGAGTCGTGAATAACTAATGCGTACACTTTAGTGTCTTTGGGGAATTTATTCTTTCTCGTTTGGAACTCCAATTTTACATCCACTGTCGATGAGTTAATCGCCTCTGGTTGATGACTGCAATTGATAATAAAAACGGGGTTTTTCATATATTCCGCGAACGTTATCATCGGATCGTTTATTTCGCGCCCGTAGTAGCTGCTTTGGAAGTTTTCGTAATTGTAATAGGCTGCTGCGTACAGTTTCTTGGCGAAATCTAAATTCCATCTTTCGTATGGATAAACGGTTGAATTCAGATACAGTCTAATGTCGCATACGTCGGCGTGGGTAAACTGGGTTGCGTTTTTTTCTTTCTTGTCGCAATTATTGCTGTCTTGAAACCCGACGATTATATAGCGCGGTCTTTCCAGACTTGTACTCGTTCTCAAGGCCCACACGTCGGAAGATGTTTGCCTTAAAGCTGGTAATTCGTACAGATCCCATTTACGATATGCCATTTGAATACTGACATTGTTTCCTCCTTTATTAATGCGAGACAGTATTTTCAATTTTTGCTTGTCGTCTGGAATGATGTGACGAATTTTCCATTCGATTTTGTCGATACTAATTTCTGCCTCTACTTCGCCGACGTAACAATTTGTAAAAGTGCGAGCTATAATCATAATAAGCTCTTGTTTTACGTTGAAAACACCTTTTGCGTAATCTTCGGCGAATCCCATAAGATATTTTAAGGGTAATTTCCCGGAGAATACGTTACTTGCCGTGTCTACGATATCTTGGTTTGCTTCGTCGAGACCCCATCCGCACGTCATGAGAGATCTTTGTTGCAAACTTCCGAATGAAACCATGATTTTTAATGTCGTCGTAACTCCAGGTTTACGAACCACGGCGACCTGTTCACCTCCCATCTCGTAGCGAATTTCATCGAACAAAAATGCGAGGGCATTATTTGATAAAAAACATCTTTTCGTTGCGTCTATGGGTTTAAATTTTCCTTCGATATATATGTAACTTTCGGCGATATCCAGTATAATATCTTGAAAATTAATGGGGATACGGACTTCATCCGAATTGTTGAATGATGGAGATCCGTATGGTTTATACGTATGCTCTTCTAGACTAATAATGGAATTGTCCAAGATGGGTTCGGAGAAAACCTCTATTTTATCGCTGGTGGTGGAAATCATTTTCGCACTTTAAGACCGATTGATTTTAAAAATTTATAGTCTTCGGCAGATAACTGTTGAGATGTTTGTGATCTAACGTCTGGACGACGACTAACCTTGACGTTAACTCTTCTTTTACTTTTATTATGTTTCGGCGGTTCCCCCATCTTAGTCGACAGCACACACAATTGACGATTGAAGCAAAAACCCATTTCTATGAAAGTTTCTTCAGTTCCAATTTCACGATTATTTTCTCGCCTTGAAAATTGATTAGATCACCGCTATCGTCCAAGATGCGAAGAGTAATGTTGTCGATAAACTGACGTCCTGCCGGCATTAACGGCATATAAATATTATTTTGTGGTTCTTTACTGATTTTGTAACCGGGCTCCACGTCGATATCGAATTCGAACAAGGTATGACCTTCCACCGAATTCATATATGCTCCGGAAATTATATTACAATCTACGCGTATGATGCGTACTTTCATTATTTCCACCATCTCGGTTGATTCGTGCTTTTTGTCTCTTTTTAACACTGTATGATTAAATCCTAACATTTTACCGATACTCGCCTCTCCCCGGAAATCTATAGTATATTGGGATTTCAGTTCACATTTCAGCGTATTATTATTAGCGACCAAGTAAAAGATTCCATCGTTCTTTTCTTCAGTTGAAATCCTCAAAGCCTCCAACATAGCTTTACCTATCTCATCTATTTCATAGGCCCCAGGTGGAATCTGCAATTGTATCGACTCGGTGGTGTAACCCTCCTTCATGTAGGCAAACTTATTGTTGCTTTCGTCCACATTAAAAATTGAATTGTATGTGTAAAATCCCAGCAATGCCAGACCATATTTGTTTTCTCTATTTAATTCGACTGGTGGATAAAAATCGGCGCTTAAGACGCTCGAGTGTCCTGTTAGTGTGAACGTATAAGACATGACTAACCATTAAAACATCACACATCTCGGTTTTATTCTTAGCGGCAACATTTAAAAAGATTCATCTTCACACCTTTTCTCACTGCATTAGATAGTGATGTTTTTATGCTATTTTCTGCTTTTATGCGCACATCGCTGATTTTGCAATAACAACAAAATATTTTTCTAGCCGTAAGATCCTCATCAGTCATAACCTCGTTTAAATTGCTGCTGCTGCTGAAATAATGTTTGCAACCGCACTGATATTTTAATATATCGATATCGCTTTTAAGGTGCTCGGGCAACTTTTCCCAAACGAATGGAATTTCATTTGGGGCTAATGCAATCATTACTTCCTTGGGCATGTTTTCTAACTGTTTCACGGTCATTTTCCTTAATCCACCGGCTAGATGAAATGCTTTCAGTGATTGCAACATTTTAGTATAGTTATTGCGATCCATTTGCGGTGTTAATGGTGACGATAATGATGATGACATCTTTTACGCTGATGATTCGACAAGAAACTTTAAGCACAAATGTCCACACCAGACTGTTCCAAAATCCTGCTGACGATCGTATGTATAGTAAATAATTTTTGATGGTTCCGATCCCGTTTGTAGATATCGTACCAATTCGATCGGTGGGGGTAAATCACCGAAGCTGTCATAATATGTTACTTTAGAATTATTTTTTCTATAAGCTACCCAATGAGTCCCTGCACCACGCGTACTATCCAAATTCACTATTGCTGCTTCGTAACGTCGAGGACCTTGTCTAGGTAATAAATCCCTCATATAAACGCCTCGAAAGTGTCCTATTCTTTTCTTTTTGGCATATTTTTCTATATCGATGTTAGATAGTGGTCTTCGAGGTAGGGATTCAATTAGTTTTTTGATCTACGATTTAAAAATAATCCCATACCTTTACGATATGGCTTTAGAAACAAACCATTTCCTTTCGATTTTAAATACAGGCCGGCACCGGTTTTATCTTCGCTGTTTTTTTTTTACTGCTTTTATGGCGCGCACAATTCCCGCTGCCCCACCGGCTAATGAACCCAAAGCTGATAACCCGGCAAAAATTGGTATTAATGGTAATATTCCACCAGTTTTAGGAATCGGTATTATTCTCGGTGTACGAACCTTCCTTTTGCCACCTGCCGCTTTTATCGATCTACGTGCTGCCGACAGAGCTATTTTAGATGCATTCATGACATTTTTTTCCAACACATTTTTACTTCCGGCTTTTAATAATTCCCTTCGAACTGCTTGTCGAATAGCTGTTCCGAAACTGGCTTTCCGAACATGTCGATTTTTATTAACACCTTTCCTTTTTGTATGACGCGTGCCTTTACTAGATGTTTTTTTTGTTGATAATGATGATGGTACACCCATACCAAAACGTTGTTTTCCTTTCATAATGTTTGTAACTAACCAAGCTGCTGTTTTTTCACCTAAACTGGAATCTTTCGATTTTACTCTATTCCAAGCACTTTGTTCGAGCTCGTAATCCGCTCGATGTCTCGCACTTATGTTGTCTTTATTATGTAAATAGGCTAAATCGTGTTTTTTGCATGCGGCATCCAAAGGATTAATGCCTGGATCACCTCTTGTTACACGTTTTATTACTTTTGTTCCGGGTCCGCAATATTGATAACCAGGAATGTGTACCTGGAATGGTAATTTATTTATTAACGAATTCACAATACCGTATCCAGTTTTGTTGGAAACGTGAGACCGTCCACTTCGTTTGACGCTCGGCATCTGAATGACAGTTTTTGTGAAAAATTGCCTATAAAATATCAAATTTTCCTAAGATGCGCGTTTTCGATCTTAAACAAAAACTTCCTATTGACAATCTCGATGAAAAAGTCGGACTTGGATTTGAAAAGAAGATAATGAAGAGACACGGTCCTCTACTTCCTTCCTCTATTCGCGGCCTGTTAATTGGTCCATCCAATTGTGGAAAAACTAATGTCATGATTTCGCTGCTTACACACCCCCTTGGGCTACGTTTCGAAAATGTCTATATTTACTCGAAATCTCTGTATCAACCGAAATATGAGTATTTAAGGAAAATTTTAGCGCCCATCAAAGGTTTAGGCTACTATGCCTTTAGTGATTCCAGTAATATTGTGGAACCGTCCGATGCAAAACCAAACTCTATATTTATCTTTGATGATGTTATATGTGAAAAACAAGATGTTATAAGATCGTACTTTAGCATGGGACGTCATAAAAATATCGACTCCTTTTACCTAGCGCAAACATATTCGCGAGTGCCTAAACAGCTTGTGCGAGACAACGCCAATTTTATTATTATGTTTAAACAAGATGAGTTGAATATGAAACACATATTTTCCGACCACGTTTCACCGGATCTAACTTTTACTCAATTTCAAGAAATGTGCTCAAAATGTTGGGATAATAAGTATGGATTTTTAGTAATTGATAAAGACAGTGATGTGAAATCGGGAAGATACCGCAAAGGATTTGATAGCTATATATTACTGTAATAATAAGAGAAAACGCTCATTTGATTGTTGAAACGTCCTTTGTTAACATCATGAATAATGCGATCGACTTAAAACGTAAACTAGTGGAAGCTACCAATGCCGTCAGAAAAAAATTTAAACAAATTAAAGCGGCTAAAGAGTTTAATGTTGTGGAATTGGAAAAGTTTTACGAACCCATTTCTAAGCCATTGACAACTATATCTGATGTGGTTAAGCAACGTCAGCAGCAGCAGCAGCAGCAACAACAACAGCAACAACATTATCCAGCTACAAAGTCACATAGTCTCAGTACATCAGTGCAGTAGACTCAAATATCAGGTTTTCCCCAACCTACACATTCCTTTCAAACCTCCACACCTATTCAGCAGCAGCAGCAGCATCGCATTTCAAAAGAAGATATTAGCCAATCGGTGTTTGATACACCCTCGACATCAACTAATACATCTCTCGCATCCGCTGACACCACAACTTCCGATACTTTAAACGCACACCTGAAAGGATTACGTTCGAAACCATCTCTATACGATACTGTATGTGGTGTACGTTGTTTTGGTTCAAAAACAGATTATAACAAAAATTTTATTGGTAATTTAGAGGTGCGTTTTCGAAATGGAAATATTGTCTTATACAAAAAAGGGAAAAATATTGCAGAATATGGTGGATCACCGGCACTTTATGATTTGTTATTTCTTAAAACACCCCCAAGTGTAGGCAAGGAACAACAACAATTAAGTGATAATGTACTTTCAACGTACAAGGAAATTTTGGAATCAACGAATGCTGTCTACAACAATTTTAAAAAAAGTGATGGTTTACGGGAGACCAGATGGAACAAATATTTACGAATTATTAAACCTCTGATAATGGGCACAAAATTAGGTGGTACTATTACAAGAAAAAATCTCTCGGAAAAACTACAGTTACCCGCAAAAAAGAAATTATCTTCGAAAAAATTTCAATATGTCTACTGGAACAAAGCTAAAGAGTTGGTGGATCGTTTACGTTTGTTGTGGAGTTCCAAAATGGCCGGTCACACTGGACACGAAAATGAAATTATGTCAATCATAGAGGAATTACGAGAAGAAGATATAATATATTAAGCTCAATATTTAATGATATTATTCAGTTCTTCCTTCGATCTGAAACCTTTAGTATTACTAATAATATGGAGCCCAGTCTAGAAAAAATCAAGATTGTTAATGAACTACATAGAACGGCTAGAAAAAATTTTGTAAGACGGCGCACGATAATAAAAGGATACAGAGATTTGTGGCAAATTGATTTGGCTGAAATGCAACAGTATGCTGATGAAAACGATGGTTATCGTTATATTTTGGTCTGTATAAATTGTTACTCGAAATTTGTCTATACCAAAGCCATAAAAAACAAGACTGGTATAGAAGTTACTAATGCGATGAAAAGCATCATTGAAGAGGCATCATATACACCAACAAATCTGCAAAGTGATCAAGGAAAGGAGTTCTATAATACAAACTTTCAAGCCCTGATGAAAAAATATAATATAAATCATTATTCCACTTACAGCACAAAGAAAGCTGCAATTGTTGAGCGAGTCATAAGGACTTTAAAAAATAATTTATATAAACAATTTTCGACAAGAGGATCTTACAAATGGATACATATATTATCGGCAGTAACAAAAACCTATAACCATTCGAAACATCGCACCATTGGAATGAAGCCTGCAGACGTGCAAGAAAAAACACATATTAAAGCATATGATTATTTAAAAATTGTACCTAAAAAATTTAAGTTTTCCATGGGTGACATTGTGCGTATTAGCAAGTACAAAAGCTTATTCGAGAAAGGATATACGCCCTCTTGGTCAACCGAATTGTTTAAAGGTGTAAAAGTTAACGTTACAAATCCACCTACTTACTTGTTGGAATCGTTAGAAGGTCAGCCTATAAGAGGGTGTTTTTACGAATCAGAACTACAAAAAACAAGCAGTCCTGACGTTTATCTAGTAGAAAAGGTCCTTAGACAACGCAAGAAAAATCACATCGAACAATTATTTGTCAAATGGCTGGGATTTCCCAATCACTTCAACTCTTGGATAGATAAAGCTAATATTGTTTAAATAACATATTGTATGACTATATTTTTTATTTAAAATGTGAAATAAATAAACAATATATTGTAAAATAAAGTTTTTTATTTCAATCTTCATTATTAAAAACAATGACAATAAAACAGCATACACATAAATAACATTTCAATATTCTTGGAGGGAAGGTCCAATTCACCGACGACTACGACGTTATCTTCAAGGCTATGCCACTCGGAGTGCGTTCTCCTATTCTTTAACCTGCTTTTTTTAGATTTTTTTTGAAGTCGAGTCGTACGACAGTGCGCTTAATGAGTCATTTAAAGGCTGATGATAGAGTATTTTCTGCATAACTTCAATTTTTGTTTTAAGCTCACTATTATTTTTGTATATCATGGGGAGGACATCCTTGTTAAATATGTCACATATTACAACTGCAAAATTGTAAAACTTTCTATTAACAAAGTGTTTTGTCACAGCATCGTCATCATCTTTAGGTTCGCCTAAGTTGGTTATGATTTTTCCACCCATATCATACTGCCCATCCGCTGTAAGTTTAAAACCAATCCCTTGTGGCCCAGATAATATATGATATTTTTCATTATATTTCTGACGACCAAATTTATCAATTGTGTTGTTTCCTCGACTCATTTTCAATCTTTACTAAACTATTTTATTTTTATTTGCCCTACTTATATTAAATATTTCAGCTGAGAAAAAGAAACACTGACTATGATCTACTGGGTTGGTATGTTTATAAAAGAAATAAAATAAAACTGTGATTGTAATAGATATTTATTTACAGTTATTTAATTGCACAAATACAAAAATTATAAAAAATTAATTTTCCATGTCTTCGTTTTCGTTGCTCAAAATTCTATCCCATCCGACACTATTTCGATCGTCAACGTCTTGGGCTGTTGCTGTTGCAGAAACCAATTCATATTTTGCAGCAAGCTCACCTGGTAAATGTGGAATATTGACGAGGTATTCTTTTAATTCTTCTTCAACCATTTCAGCACAAAATGTATCCATGTCTATGGAACCATATAAAAATTTGTCGCACAAGTGTGCCCCAGCCATAAAATTGATTGTATCCCTGATCTCGTTCTTATATTGATCTTTGGTTACATCAATATGCGACCAATCATTTACGCTATCTAACATATCGTGAGCCCTATTTCTTAATTCTCTCCCCAACCAAAATATGTATCTATTTACACATTCGTTGGCGGTCGTCGTCGTCGTCGTCGCATCAGCAGACATCTTTAACAGAAATAATGAACACGCGTAAGTATTCTGACATGTGCAACTATATTTTAAATTTAATTACATCCTTTTTTTCAAACAATTTACATACAATTTACTCCAATGAGCCAAAACGTAATAATGTTCGAGTATTGTTTCCAAAAACTCTAGTGCCCTGCCCCAAATAAGTTAGAGTGTATTTATCTTTAGTTTTACTCATAATATCTACAATATTGTCAGATAGTGTTTCGGCCACACGTTTTGGTAAAAAAGTCTCAAATGTGCTATTATCACCGTCATCGTGTAAAGCCACTAAAAGAGTTTTACCAAATCGTGTAGTCATTGAAACCATCTTTACAATTTTATACACTTTGCCTACAATCATTTCGGTAACCTTTTTTCTCTCTAAAACCTCGAAATCTTTGCTAAACATTTCATTAATTTCATCTAGAGTTTCTTTTGCAATACTCATTATTGAAAAAAATGGTATATAAATCCAAAAATTACCGTGAATATAAAAGCACTTTCAGAACACTACACGAACACAATATTTGATGTTTATGCCACTGATATCTGCGACTGTTTGAAGTCACTTCTTTTCCCACGAACCTTTATAGCGAGGTTTCAAGGTCGAATTGTAACAATGGTGGGGGTAGCTTAACGATAGAAATAGTGGGAGGAGTATTCAAGGTCAAATGACGTCACACATTTAAATTGGTGTAAGGATAACTTCAAGGACAAAATATAATGAAACAAATAACTACATTTTATGTACTTTATTCATTGATTTTTTTCTGCCATTCTTCTATGCGTTTAACATTATCACCTAAACCTAATTTCCTTAATTTGTTCAATAATAATTGTTTGTTTTTATATCTAAGAAAATTCTTACAAACTATACTAGCTAAAAGACACACTTCGGCATGGTCCATATACTTAAAAAATACACTAAAGTCCTGAGCCTCCGAATCTTGCATTTCATATGCGTAAAATTCCGAACAGGCTGCAGAAATTAGAAATTCCTCGTACATTTCTCGCACTAAACTTTCCATATTAACTACTACTACGTTAAACTTAAGTCCTACACTCTAATTTCATCTAACACAACCGGATCTGCAATGAACCTAATCAGTTTTTCCAAACAGTCACTAAACCCCAACTTTTTTATCTCACGAACAAAGTCTTGTAAATTTATTGTTTTGCTGCAATATTTACGACATGCATTCGCAGCCTTTTCATATTCATAAGCCAAATCACAATAGCGCGACGCCCATTCTGCTCGACTTTTCATTGCATCATTGAAATAATTACTAGCCGTTTCAGTGAACTCATCGCCCAATTTTTTTACTGTCTCTTGCAAAGCACTATTCATATTATTCACTCATTTTTACATTCACGACACTTTTTTATTGCTGGTGGTGGCCCATCTATATAATGACGATATATTTGTTCATAGTGAATGTAACAGGGTAAGCTTAACTGTAGTTCCTTGTCACACCGATATGACGCTGGCAGCTTATCCCAAATTTGCCGTAAACTCAGCGTATCAACGCAAGTTTTTAAATATTCGAGAGGAAAAAATGCTAGATCCTTCTCTTCAAAATCACACAAACTTTTTAAATTACTCTGATATAAACAAATTACTCTGCCGACTTGCTCTATAATTTTTTCTTTAGATAGTTCCGTATCTGACATTTCACACTGAATGAATGCAAGTAGACTCACACAATTTATAGAACAATTTGCAAGGTCAAAATCATTTCAAGATCATCCTTCACTATTACAATGCACAAATAACTACTTCAAGGTCACACATCCAAGATGACCTTCAACAAAGTCAAGGTCGTCTCGACCAAGGTCAAGGTCAAGGTCACACACACAACCTTGAACACAAGGCCAAGGCCAAAGCACACGTGCACTTTCAAGGTCAATGACAAGGACATGTGGGCGGGGCCAAAGAGGGGTGAAGCAAGGTCAAGGTCAAGGTCGAGGAGTGGGGGGATTGAGAGAATCGGGTTATGTTCACTACTATTCGTCCATGTACTCTAAACGAAGTCAAGTCAGAAAGATGATGTTTTGGGTCTCGACAGCCTAAAATAGAAAATGACACTTAGAGTAACACGCTCGGAAATGCTCTTTTCTAAATGTGGGAAAATGCAAATTAAATTAAGTTCTTCTTTGTCAAATTTTAAGTTGTTCATTGATATTTACAATTATTTATATTAAAATTGGTAACTCTAGTTAAAAATCATGGTTCTTTGGTTTATACCGTGTCAAATTGAAATTATTTTCCGACGTTTCGCCTACGATTGCACAAGGCATCTTCAACGATCTTTACTCCACGAGATTAGAACACTGAATGACTATCGAGGAGCAACAGCCCGGTATTTATACCCGACTAGTGCTTCGCGAACCGTAAGACAACACTGTCCATAGGAGGTTAACTTATGACATTTTGTTGAGGAGTTGGGTTTTTATATTTATTAATAAAACGTCTTATATCTTCAGCGAAATATCCGTTACCTCTCAGAGTATTAGTCAGTTTCTCTGTTTCTGATTTCAGTGATTGTTCATCATATATTGAAAGTACTCTATATACCAAAGAGTTTATGACGGATTGTTTTTGAGAAGCATAAAATTCACTATGGAAACTGAATCAAATGGTGCCCTTCCCTTTCTTGATGTATTAGTACAAAGGAAAGAGAATGGCAAATTAAGACATTCTGTGTACAGAAAACCAATACGTACAAATCGATATCTCAGTGCAACGTCACATCATCACCCTTCTCGAAAACAATCCATCATAAACTCTTTGGTACAGAGAGCACTTTCAATATGTGGTAAACAATCATTGAAATCAGAAACAGAAAAACTGTTTAATGCTCTGAGAGGCAACGGGTATTGCGCTGAAGATATAAGAAGTTCTATTAATAAATATAAAAACTCAACTCCCCAACAAAATGTCATAAATGAACCTCCTATGGACAGTGTTCTCTTACCTTTCATATACGGAACCACCTACAAGATTGCCAGATTGATCCGAAAATCAAACATACGGGCAATTTTCAACACACGTGAGAAAGCTGAACAATGTTTGAAATCTATAAAGGACGCAATTCCTTTTCAAACAAATGGCGTTTACAAGATACCTTGCTCTTGTGGTAAAGTAGGTGAAACAGGACGGTCTATATCCACTAGGCTTAAGGAACATGAAAGATGTAAAAAAAAGAAACAAATTGTAAAATCTGCAGCAGCTGAACACCAGAATTGCTCAAGTCACACTTTTAATGTAAAAGAAAGTAAGGTGCTAGCATCAGTGACTAGTTTCTTTAAACGTAAAATTAGAGATGCGGGTTACAGACTACATCCCACATGGAAATCGATTGTAACGCTGGATCACGGTTCGGTGAGCACCACTGGGGTATAAATACCGGGCTGTTGCTCCTCGATAGTCATTCAATGTTCTGATCTCGTGGAGTAAAGATCCTTGAGGATGCCTCGTGAATTGTAGGCGAAATGTCGGATAATAATTCCAATTTGACACGGTCTAAACACAAGAACCATGATTTTCAACTTGACCAAAGCCATGAAAGTTTTCGTTCTACATTGGTAACTCTAATAATTACCATTATTATAAGACTTAAATTAGGGAAATATGAAAAAAAAAATATTTTAAGGATTGTTATCCATTTGTTTCAAAATCTATTAAAAATAGAAATCTGACATTTGGTATAACAATACAATCCTCCAGGCCTTATTTGATCAATTTGTAAAGGTAGTAACAATTTAAAAAATTGACAATTATTGCGTTATTTTGATTAATAATTATTTTGTACGCAGCATGGTTCATTTTGAGGATAATTATTGAGAAAAAAACATTTGTTCGCAGCTTTTCTTTCCACATCGCACCCCTTTTATTCTCTATCACGAACTACCCAAAAATAGACGATTTGGCAGTCAAATTATTTATACTAGATTAATCCTGCCCAAGATTTTTATCTTGGCATATCGTTGATTGAACAATTTTTCATAACATAATTTCTTTTTTTTTTAAATATTATCAAATCAAATCTTATATTTTCTTAGACATTAGTATAATATATTGAAATTGTACAATAACGATCCCATTTTCAAAAATCAAAACAGGATCGAATACAAGTCTACTAAAATAAACCTAAAATTACCCAAAATAAGTTGTGCCGGTAGGTGATTAAAAATCTTTAAGGAGATTATCAATGGGCCCCTTTTATACTTACTGGCCCGAGAAAAGGAAATGTGCAAATTATTTCTATACCTCACTATACCTACTGAACAAATTCAAATTTGCTTTCTCGTATGAAGCACTCTCCAGACTATAAATACCAATAACTGTGAGAAATCCCTCCTCAGCAAATTTACTTACACGAAGTCACATGGTACATGGTATAGATTTACCTCTTCTGTGCAATCCAAACTCTCTGCATATTCTCAGAAGTACCCCAACATAGAATAACATAGACCAGTAAACATCGCCAAAATAAAACATATTCAGTACCTCCATGTCAACCTCATCTGTCAGTTGTAATAAAGTAAAATTTCGGGAAGCCAACTCGTTGCATATTAAAGCAATATTACCATCCCAAGACAAGTGTTGATCAACAGTGATCAAAAAAATCTTCCTTAGTTTATTCTTAATAATTTTATTCTTTTGATACTCGATTATGAAATCAGAACTACACTTAACTCGTATAAGAGAATAAACATTGAAAGTAGATTTTACAGGATTTAATACCAGTCCATTCCTTTCTGATCAGGTTGATATTTGTCTTACACATTCAAACGCAGTTTCACTCAAAACATCCTCATCATGACCTTCAGCAATCGCAGATGTGTCACCTGTAAAAAGCGTTATAAACAGGGCCGTAAATAACGACCCCGCAGACATATTATATACAGATCTGTCACTTCAAAATATTGCGACACCGACTCCTTTTAACTGAACGCGCATAATATGCTACCACACTGTAGCCGTTCAAACAAAAACATGCTGCTTCGTCTTTGGTCAAAAGTTCCTAATGCATTGCTTAGCCAATTTAAACAGATCACTTTTGAAAAAGTATCACACGTCCTTGTGGAAGACAATATCGGTAAGTCAGATCTGGGAAACTACAAAGTCGTGAAGAGTCAAAATCGGTAAAGGTCTGCCAAATTACTTCCAAGTTTAGAACTATAACATCTGAATAATTTTACAAATGCACTTAAAAGATAAAATATCATAGCCTAAAATGTACAAAAAAATATATCATTCTGTCCAGAGTTGTTAATAAAAGTAAACATATTGTCATGACTATAGATTTAGATTAGGACAAACTTATCAGTAGTATAGTTAGACCCACGGTCGTAACAAATCCAGTTTTGAGACCATCATATATCCACACTATACAACTTCAAATTTACTCATGTACAACTCACTGTAGAATCGAATGTTCTAGGCATTCAAACAAATTTCCGAAAAACCATCCTAAAGTAAATGCCTATCAGTAATCCCAAATGAAAACGAGTCATATCCGCTAAATTTCAGAGTGGAAAAATGAGAAAATTGCTAAGCCAGCATTGCGCCTTTTTAGGCACATGAAAAGCCCTCGTGCACTGGCCTCACTCCAGAAAATCCGATGAACACGCTTATCCACGCCCGAAAGGTCCAGGAGCACCCACCTCATTATGGTGTTCTGAAAGGTGGAAAAACAACACAATTGGTGACCCAGATGAACACCTACAAACGAGAGTAACCAAAAACTCTAAAATTTGAAATGACCAGCCCTTAGGTTATACAAGATCCAAGCAATACTAAAATTTATACAAAACCGATCTATACTTAAACTAACTTTTCCTCAGAAGATATAAAAACTTTAAACGTTTGCTTAAAGAAGAAACAAGGTAAAAACCTATTACTTAAGCGATACTTCGGATCTGGCCGATATCCAAAATACTTTAAAAATAGCAATACAGCTAATAAACAAAAATTATTGCGGGTCATCACCCAATAATTTACTTAAACAAACACACTTACTAATTTGGCAGCAAACTTCCTAAAAACTTGAAAACAGTAAAACTGCTAATAATCAAAAATCAATACAGGTCAGCACCCAGTAAGTCCCTTAAAAAACTTATTAACTTGAAAGCAAACTTCCCAGAAACTTAGTAAACTTAAAAGTAGCAAAACTGCTAATACTCAAAAATAAATACAGGTCGGCACCCAGTAAGTCGCTTAAACAAACTTACCACCTTGAAGCAAACTTTCTAAAATTTAATAAACTTATTGATCTTCTGAAAGGTTGGAATCAGAAATCTCTGAAATAGAATCATTGAAAGGTTTTAGATCCTTGATATGTCATTTTCCAGCTTTAGAGCTATCAACATTATTCAAATCATAAACAACTTTGCGGTAAACTTATCTACAGCACTTGAAGGAACCATATTTCTACGCCAGACATGGTTACCTACATTAAAAAAATATTTCATTTTCCAACATTGTACGTCCGAGAATTACGTTCATATGCCTTATGAAACCTCGTTCTTACATCTACTAAAATATCTTTTAGACCTTAGAAGTTGGCCGCATAGGCATTTCTATCACCAGGAATTATTTCATCATCAACACTGACGTCGACGTTCAAATCTTTGTAATAACTACCTGATAAAGGAATATGCCTACCGTAAACCAAGAACGCTGGAGTAAAACCGGTGACTTCATGTTTTGAAGTATTAACAGCTTGTTGAATTTTAGCTTTTTGTTTATCCCAATCTTCGTGGTTAGGTATGTAACTTCTAATTGCTCTATCAATTGTCCTATTGCTTCTTTCTACGAAATTACATTGTGGTGAATAAACTGGATTAAATCTTATATTAAAGTCATATGTTTGACTTAATTTTTTGATAGTTTTTGAAACAAACTGTGTGCTATTATCACAAATAAGTAGAGATGGAGGATTATGAACATGAAAGACTTTATTTTCTAGTACATCTTCAATATATTGAACTTTGGAACTTCTCAAAGGAAAAAGTAAAGTGTACTAAAAGCCATTCTTAAACGAGGTAGATGACCTATTAAGTCCACTGCTATTACTTACTCAATAACATTTACAATAATAGAAGAGCAGTTTCGGATAGATTTTAAAACAAAATCGTTATCAACTTTTCATTGTGGATAATTGTCCACTATCTAAAATTTTCTGACGTATGTTATCGTACCAGGATCAATCAGATCAACATCAAGGCGTTTAACCACTAATTCTACGTTACTACTTGAATCAGGATCTTCTGCTTCTTCTCAATATGAATTACAGGACAAGGCTTCTGGAATAACATTCTGAGCTCCGTTTCTGTGTACAAAATCAAACGTATGTTGTCTAAGGCGCACGACCCAACAAGCTAATTTTCCACTTGGATTTTTAGAGTGTAAAGCCACAATAAACTATAATGATCTGTAATAACAGTAACACCTTCAATAAATCCTCAGAATTTTTTAATACAAAAAGTACGCTCAGGCATTCTTTTTCCACTACAGAATAGTTTCGCTCTATTCTAGATAAAGATCTACTGGCATAGGCAATCACTCGCTCCTCACCATCAATTATCTGCGTTAGAATTCCTCTTAAACCTGTATTTGATACTTCGCTCGCTATGTGGAAGCGCTATGAAGATTTTGATTGCAATAATATAGGAGCAGATACTAAAAGTCGTTTAATTTTAATAAAAGATTATTATACCTAAATTACCTAAAATATCTACACCTCTAGAACCAACAATAGAAGATGTGGCACCTGAATCCGATAAAACCGTAATGTCCACATCAAGCAACGTCACATTTATGTAAGGTCGGTTATTTAAGTATTTATTAATGAATAAGGGCGAAACTTGCTTGTTTTTAGAAACATGGGGACGGTTAAAAGAAGTACTATCTTTAAAAAATTTAGAAACTATATTTAGCCAGTTTTTCCAACCTGTATGGCTAAAATATTCTCTTTTTAAATTTGTATTATTAGAATAAAAAAATGTTTTTGATTTTTGAAGAGACTTATGAGAACTACGACAGTTAAAAGAGGCACGAGTTCTGGGAAAGGTGAAACTACCTCACCGATTCACTTCCCTTACTAGTTTTTTGAACATTTAGGGCACCCAGAATAAACTTTTAGTAACTTTACAGTCCAAATAAACATGATTAAACTGTTTACAATTTCAACACGTTACAGAAGCTTTAGGTTTATTATCATTATAAGAATTATTTTTATTTACATTTTTATCCGATTTGCTCTTAGATGTAGAAGGTCAATTTTTAGAATAAAAATGACAAAATCTTTGATCTTCTTTTTTGAAATTCTTCCTAGAATTATTTTGCTTGTTAAAATTACTGTTATTATCTAAACTTTAGTTGGTTTTAGCCATATTGTTGATGGTAGAAATTTCATCCTTAGCCCTAGATTTATCTTTAAGGTAATGAGTCTCCTCTAATTTAGGACAAGGCTCAGAAAGTTCCGAAACATTATTAATATCTATTAAAGTTTACCTACTAATAAAATTTGGTAAAAGCTTTCTTTTAATATGTTTAACTTTTGAAACTTCTGCTGCTTCTAGATAATCGAGAAAAAAAGTTTCTAAATGAATAATAAAAGCTACCGTAGATTTGCTTTCCTTTTGTTTCCTTCTTTTAATTTGTTCCCATATAGCATCATCTATATGATCATGTAAAAAATCCTTTTTTAATTCCGATATCAATGAATTACAATCAGTTACCAAAGATTTAACACTTCGATACCACACAAGTGCGTCCCCATGAAAAATTCGGCAACTGAATTAAATAAATCCTGCGAAGTAACATTACGCGCCTTCGCTAATTCAGGTAACCATTCCAAAAAAGGATAAAGTTTTTTCGAATCCCCATTAAAATTAATTTGCCATTCACTAATAGGTAAAATACGCGTCACGCAATGTACTACTGGTGCCGCTATATTGATCACTGCCAATTGAGATGTTGTAGGTTCAACATGCTGACCATCCGGAATTTGATCTAACAAGTTCGATTCCCACAAAAGATAACTCGCGGTCACTTCTTAAATATTACAGCAGCTCTATTTTCATCCTCGGGCACTGGAATTCTTTTTGCTCTTCCTAGCACATGAGCTAAACGCGACTTCACTCTATTAATAAGAGAATCATTAACATTACCATCAAAATTATCTATCACCATAAACTGCGTTGTATACTGATTTTTTCTTCCTCAAAATTTAAAGTACAAATATTTAAGTTAATATATTTACTCGTACTCGACTGTTATCTCTTTAAAATTCTCAAATATCTTGTGTTTGTCAACGACGGTACGTAAAGAAGTTAACAAACAAATTTTTAACTCATAGTTCAACTCGTATTCAAGTAAACGATTAGGTTGAAAATTATAAATATCCATGAGGATATAAAATTTAAAAAGAAATAAATGAAAAATATTCTTTACTTAGTTATAATCGAATGTAGTAACTGTATCTCCAAAGTTAAATCAATTTTATAAACAAGCTATTTGTGGCTTCACTAAAATCAAAATCAAATGACTGCAATCATCGGATTTAAAAGAAGAAGTAAAAAAAAAACAGCAGTAATCGTATACCCTGTATCTATAAATTTACTTTATCGAATTCCAGATCACCATGTCTCAACTAGCCACCCATAAATCTTTAAGCAAAGCTAAATTTTATAATTGGTAATTAAGTTTTTGGCACACGAACTTGTGTTTTTAAAAATAACTTTATTTTCAAAAATACAATTAGAGCAAATACAAGATTTAAAATGAATGTTAATACAAGTATTATTAGTGCGAGAATGGTTACGAGGATGATTTACATTAGTAATTAACCTATATATATATATATATAGACTTTTTTGAAGGTCTTCCTTGTCAACAGTTTCTGTGAGAAGCGCCCAGTCAGCTTGTTCCCATGTATACTCCTGTACATTTTTGTGTATGTAACTGCTCCCTCCTTAAGCGGAGAAAATACAGGGTGTATTTTCGAGGGTGACTTCATTTTCTTCTTTTTTCTTTTCTTTTTTCCATTTTCTCCAAAATATTGGTTTTCTATTTAGTGCCAAGAATGTCTTTTTCTTCTTCTTTCTAACACAGTTAACCATGCTAGTAGGCTATTGCCTGTTCATTGCCATCACGTCTTCCCCGGAGATGAGGTCCAGCATTCTCGCCATCGATTTGGTGGTCTTCTCTGTGATCTTTTTCCTACTGGGTTATTCATTTTTGCGCTTTTAACGAGTCTACCGTCCTCCATTCTCCCTATATGTTTATTCCAGAATCTTCGCCTTTGTCTAACTCATCTTCCTATGTCCTGTATCCCGCATTGTTGTCTGATATATTCATTCCGTATTTTGTCGTGTAGAGTTTTGTCTTGTATATTTCTTAATGTTTTCATTTCGACTGTTCTCATCATTTGTAGAGTTCTTCCTGTATCTAGTTTTTTTTCTGCCGGGTATATTATGATGGGTCTTAGAGCCGTTTTATATATCTTAGTTTTGCTTTCGGTATTAAGGTATTTATTCTTCCACATAATTGTATCCGCTTTCATCGTTTGCTCTATTACTTCGTTAAAAAGGTTTCCATGGCTCGTTATTTCTGCACCCAGATATTTGAAGTGATTTACTTGTTCGACAATTTTGGAGTCTATTTCCAACTTGCACCGTATAAATCTTTGGATGTTACTAAGCATTTGGTCTTCTCGGTGCTGATGAGCATATTTAATTCTTTCGTTTTAGTGTTAAAAGAGTGCAGTAGTCTTTGGAGGTTATCTTCAGAGTCTGCAATAAGAACAGCATCATCCGCATAGCAGACGGTATGGAAAAATGTGTTTCTCATTTTGTATCCAGCTGTTTTGGGGAGATTTTCTATTATTTTATCCATTATTAGATTAAATATGAAGGGACTGAGTGAATCGCCCTGTCTAATTCCTGTGTTTACATATACGTCTTCCGTTGTTATATGTCCTACTCTGATTTTTGTGTTGCACTGAATGTTAATATCGTATATTAGGTTAATTAGCCTATGGTTTAGACCTTTTGTTCTCATTATTTCTAAGACGTCCTTTAAGCGTACTCTGTCAAAAGCCTTGGTCATATCGACGAAGCACATGTACGCAGGTTTACTGAATTCTAGGGATTTTTCAGTTATTTGTTTGACAATGAATATTGCGTCAATAGTGGATCTGTTCTTCCTGAAATCTTGTTGTTCTTCTCGTATACTTATGATTTTGGTGATTTCTTCCAGTATAGTTTTTGTAAATGCTTTGAGAATGTTATCAAGCAGTATTATTTCTCGATAGTTTTCTTGGTGCGTTTTCTGTCATTTTTTAAAAATGGGTATTGTTACACTATTTTTCCATTCATTCGGTATTTTTTGTTCTTCTATGATATTCTTGAATAGGATTAATATTTCATTCCATAGCTTTTTCCCTCCATATTTAAGCATCACATTAGTGATCTCGCCTGGTCCAGGGCCTTTTCTATTCTTAAGGGACTTTAAGGTGTTTTCTATCTTGTCATTTGTTAGTTCTATACTATCGTCTTCCTCATATTCATTTTGTATCTGTTCCATGTTCTCTTCCTTATATAGATTTTTAAAGTATGTTTCTCACTGCTCCAATGTGATTTTATTAGTTCTCACGGTATCTTTGACTTCAAGCTCGTTTCTTCTTAACATTCCCCATATTTTTCTCTGGCTTCCGTACATGTCTCTCTCCATCCCTTTTGTGAACCTTTCCTAATAGTTTTCTTTTAGTTCTTTTATTCTTACATTTACCTCGTTCCATTCCCTCCGGTAATTGTTCCAGTTTTCAGGCGTTTTATTTTGTATATATTGAATCTATGCATTTTTCTTTTGTTTAGCTAGTTCCTTTACTTCCAGCTTAAACCAAGGTGTTCTATTGATTGTATTGACATTTACCTGTCTCTTTCCTACTGCTTCCATGGCGGCGTCTAATATGTTATTTTTTATTATTTTCCATTGTTGCTCTATGTTGTCTTTGATATTAACTGGCCTTTGGACTATTTTTTGGTTTAATCGGTCTTCGTATAGGTATAGTATATTTTGTCTTCTAGCGATTCGACGTTGAATTTGCTAATCATTTGCGATTTAGGTTTTGAGGCCTTGGACATTTTTAGTCTCATTTTGCAAAGTACCATCTTATGATCGCTTCCAGAGTTGGCGCCATTTAGTTCTTACGTCTAGTATTGTTTGAGGGGCGACTTCTCTGTTAGTGATAATATAGTCTAATACCGACTGTTGCCCTCTTGTATTCTGCCATGTGTATTTCATGTCATGTTTGAAGAAAGTGTTATTAATTCTTATGTTGTTGTTTGCAGAAAATACTTTCAGTAGTTCTCCATTTTCGTTCATAGTCTCTTCATTGAATCTCTGCAACGTTCAGTGGTTCGTTTCCTATCTTTGCATTTAGGTCCCCCATAAGAACGATTCTATCTTGTGCTCTTATTTTATCCATTACTGTTTGCAATTCTTCATAAAATCTATCTCTTTCCTCTCTCTCCTTGCTTATATCTGGTGCGTATACACTTATAAAATTGATCTTCTCCTGATTAATGCTCATTGTTACTTGTTACACTCTCTATTTGTTGTTTGTACTTCCGGTCTATTAGCAGCCCTACTGAACGTGCCCTGTGCTCTCGGGGTACTCCACTGTATATCAAGATATATCTGTCTATTTCACATTTCCCCTTTTCTTTTTTCTTTGTTTCACTGACATATTTCTATATTATTTTATTTTAGCTCGTCTACTATTTCCTGGTCCTGTGCGCTCCAGGACATGATGTTCCAGGTGGCGATTCTGAGTTTATTTTGTTTTTTCCAAGAATGTAATGATAGCAATCAATACCAGGAATATCAATGTATCGATTACTATTGACGAATATCCATTTGATTGTTTCATCCCTTCAATTGGTTAAAGTTGATTAGTTAGATCCTTTAATTGACATATTTCATTAATATTTACCACATTTATATCTGGTATTTTTACCAATTTAGTTGAGGTGAAATTATCAAGTTGTAGTTCTGGTAATATTAAAGGTTTTCCAATTTAGATTTCCAATCTATTAGAAAATTTCCTAGATCATACTTATATTTTGCAGTTGTTGGGTATTTTTACTACGGTTTGTTCATCAATATCAAAGTATTGGTCCATTTTGCATTAACTATGGATTCTTTCGTTCTTCTGTGGCGTTATAAGTACTTCGTTGGCTGTAACTTGTTCGATTATTGATTTTTCTATATTGCCTTCAATTATTGGGCAATCAGTAGAGGGAAAACCATCTAATAGCACCAAAATGCATTTGTCTTGTGGGTGGAAAGCTTCATTGCAGTAGAAGACTTCTTCCAACTGGGGGCAAGTATTATCTTCGAATTGAATTTCTTCATCTGTACGTGCCATATAAGGGTATTTTGGGATTATAATTTTTGATTTTTGAACAACGGGATATAAATGATAGAAAAGGTAAGTTTGAGGTTTACTATAGGTATTTATACAGCAAAAATTACTTTTGTTTCTATAAATGTTAATTTGATAATAATTTAGAATATTTTTGAGAATAGGTAATTCGTTTTCGTAATAAATTTTTCTTAAATAATTTATCATTTCTTTTAATTCTGAACTTTATGTTATGTAATTATGTAGAGTATTTAATTTTGCAAACGTTATTGCGTCTTCTAAATTATCTATAAAATTTATTAAACTTTCGCAATCGAAATTAATTTGTGTTAACATACTTTGAAAGACAATATAATTTTTAAAATTATTGATTTCTTTTTCGATAGTGGCCTTGAATATTTTTAAACTTTTTTGTAATGTTTGTTGGTTATTATATAGAGTAGTGATGGTTTTATTATAATTATTTATTAAACTTTTCGATAGTGATATCTGTAAGTTTATTTCTTTCATAATGTTTCTTTGATTGTTTTGAAGATTACTGATTGCTTAATCGTAACGTTTTCCATCATCAGCATCTAATATGCCAAAGAGCCATTTTTGTGTATTGCCTATTGAATTAATTAAACCTATTTTACTGCGTATATGAGGATAAAGATTTGTCAATTTATCTTGCGTATTTTTAACTAAGTATTCCGTTCTACGAAGAGACTTTTCGGACATACCATGATAGGAAATTGGATTTGTAAAATTTTGATTTTCAAGATGGTTTTTAATTATTTTAAATTGTTCTTCTAAGTAATTGATTAATTATTGGTAGTAAATCTATATAGTGGATAAACGTATGTTTGCTATAAACTAATTTAGCTTTTCCTAACTGTATTGGTAATATAAGGTTTTTCATTTTTAACATTTGACTGGCATTGCTTAATGACTGAGGTACTAGGACCAGGATCATTGTCAGGATCATCTACCTGTAAAGGGGATTTTTGTTTAAATTTTACTTTTCTTGCAAAGTGTTTATGATAATTACCTTGGTCAGTTGTCAATTTTATGTCTGTTTGTGATATTAAATTTGCTTTTTTGAATTTCGGTAAGCTTTTATTTCGAGCTTTGGTTTTTATATATACTGTATTTTGAGTTTAAAAATCAGGGGGTTGATGTCATCTGTCATTTATTTTATTTATAATTTGTTTTTTCGTTTCAACATTTTTACTTTGAATTTGTCTATATAATTCTTTCGCCTTTTCTTTGTGCGCAGTTTGATACAATAAGATGGTCGTTTATATCGAATGGATCTATATTATTTTTATGACCTTTTATTACTTCAAAGGGAGTAAATTTTGTAACACTATGTATTGAATTTTTATAGCCCAATATTGCTCCTTTCATTAGTTGTTCGGCGGAATAATATTTATTATTTTCTTTTAATAATTTAATGAGGTGAGCCATTATATTATTTTTCGGTATTGTTATGAGTAATCGTAAATTTTCGAAAACTTTTTCAAATTTACATTGAATTTCCTTTTCGTTGTCTCCTATAGTCATAAGAATTTGATTTTTGAAGATACTTAGAGATCTTTCGGAGATTCGTATGTTTAAAATTGGATTTTCGATTGATGTGCGCACAGTTCCTGAATTAATTCCATTATTTCGGATATCTTTTGTTGGTTTTATTTAACTCGTATTATTCGCGGGTTTAATCATATTAATTTTGGGTATTTTATTTCCTATATCTCTTTGAAGAATTTTGTTTATATCTTCTGAATTTAAGTTAGGAAGTGTTTCGTTTTGTTGCTAAAAGTCTTTATAAATAACTTATGATAATACTACTTTGTATGCACTGAAATATTATCAGTGGTATTAATGTCGCGTTTTATTTTGCAAGGTAAATGTAAGATCATCACCGGGTTCAAGAAAGATAACTAACATCTTTTCATTATATAGTTTGTACAACAGCTGGTTTCTTTCTTACGATAATTTGTATGAATTTATAGGTTAATATTTTTATTGTAAATATTTTTGGAAAGTTTTATTGAATTTTATGTTAATGTCGTCTTTATTTAAGACTAATTTAGACTCTAATGTATTTATTAAGTTTTAACTAAGATTCGTTATTTCCGTATTTTATTTACCCTTTATTAATCTGTTTTACAGAGGGGTAGTAAACATTTTTTTCATTTTAACTTTTTTCCGCGTTTTATAATTCGTTTTATTCACATTCATAGTTTTAACTTTCTTCCGCGTTTTATAATTTAATTTATTTTCAAGCGTAGTATTGATTTTGTAAAGTTTTCCTTTGACGGAGTTTGGTTTAATACCCTTAAATATTTTTCTTTTAAAAGCTATTGGAATAAAAGGATTTTTTCTCGTTTATTGGGATTTTCAGCATTTTCGAGTTTTTCAATATTTTTAGGATTACTATTTTTTCATGTAATGACTTTTCGAAGTTCTCCATTTTTTGAATGATTAGAATCTACCAGATTATGAGAAGTTGCGTCCGCACCTTGATCTTTGATACAAGTATTTTCTTGTATTATAATTGTTTAAGGTTTTATTATTTTTATCTTAGAAGGTGTCGTGGATTGATTGATTTGTTCCGAAATTTCTGGGTTCTAATTTTTGTCAAGATTTTTATCATTCGAACTAATATTTTGCGGTTTATTGATTTTATTTTTCCCTATTATATTTTTTTTAGGTTCTATTATTTTTATCTTAGGGGATGTTGTGGACTGATTGATTTGTTCCGTAATTTCTGTGTTTCTATTTTTGTCAAGATTTTTATTATTTAATTTAATATTTTGTGATTTATTGATTTTATTTTTCCCGTATACATTTGCCTTGGAGTTCATCACAGTAAGATCGTTATCTTTTTCTCGCGATTTTGTTATTTTAGTATTTCCAAAATTATTGTTTTTTAAACTGTTGACATCATTTTATTAATTAACAGGTGTCGTATTTTCATTTGGTTCCCTATATTTAAATGGAATTTTTAAATTATCTGGACCGATTAGTTGTTTATTTACTAAGTTTATATTAAGATTTAATTTTATTAGGTCTGGTAAGCTTAGAACTTCATTGAAAAAATCGTGAAATTCAAATAATATAAAATCAGTTTTATGTTTTATACCAAATTCTGTGAGTAGAGGTACTGATACTTAAAATTTAGTTTTTTGAGTGCCTATGGCTGTTTAAATAATATTATCAGTATGATAAATACAACTTGGAAAATATTTTTCAGCAATACTGGAGTCTAAGATAGATTTTGTGCTACCTGTGTCAACTAATAATTTTAAAGGTGGATTATTTATTTGTATGTATGCTAAGGCATTAAAATATGAGATATCTACTTCAACTATGGTGGTTGCTTTTCTTCGGCTTCTTCGGGAAAATTTTGATTTACAATATGGTCAATAATATTATTATTCGAGTTATTGTGGATCTCTTGGATATCTACGGAATTTTCAAAATGTTGCTCGTTATCGTAAAAGTAATTTTGATTGTCATAAGGATTTGGATCGTAGTAGTAATTTTCGTTATTTTTCTCCTGCGGAGATTCATCATTTTCCTCGTATTCGTAATTAAATAATTCTTCAGATATAAAGTCAGGTTTTGGATTAGCTTGACTTCTAAAATAATTATGAATATTTCTATTTGGATAATTATGCTGATTGAATTGTCTGTTAGTTAAAACGTTGGGGTTGGTTTTGGTAATTGATTAGGAGGAATTTGTTTTGACTTGAAAACGTTTTTTGGAGGACCCAACACTTATTTATTGCTAAAATATTTTTGTGGTATTTGTTTAGGATTAATATGTATTGGCTGGCTTGGTCAAACTGAATTTGGTCAAAAATTTTGATTTGGGAAATTCATATTTTGTGAATTTTGGCATGGGCTAAAATTTGGGTTATTATAATTTTTTACTAGGTTTAACTGATTTGTTTCTGTTTATTTATATTCGACTCATGAAAATTTGCAAATAATTTTTCAAAATTCTCGAATTCGTTTTCATAAGCAATAGCATCCTCTAAACTTTTAGGTTTTTTAATATACATGTTATTTCTTAAGTTACCGTTACATCCTGCAATAAAAGTATTTAAAACTGTTTTATTATAATGCTCTATCTGATAATTTCGTTGTTCATTAGACAAAGACGTATTATTACTTCCGCATAGTTTTTCCTGTATACATTCAAAAACGTGTCCGTTTAGTTTTGCATTATTAGCTACTTCGTATTTCTGTATAAAATCTTCACATCTAGTAATAAATTTATTTAACATATTACTATGACCATCAAACTGTTTAATATTATCTGAGCGAGATTTAAATAGGTCCCAATTAATTTTACTTCTGCCATTTCGTACAGAATTTATATATATATATATATATATATATATATATATATATATATATATATATATATATATATATATATATATATATATAGTAAATAATTTATTCAAGTTTTGGGTTTATTTTTAATTTTAATTTTATTTTCCCTTTTTGAAACCTGCGGTTTCTGTTTTCTTCCAATTTAATTCCTAACTTTTTATTTTACTTTCTCTTTTGAAACCTGCGGTTTCCGATTTTATTTTCAATTTAATTATTAACTTTTTGAAATCTGCGATTTCTATTTTTTTTCTTAACTTGATTTGATTCTAACCTAAGTTTTCGTCTCCAATAGATTGTTTTTTTTTTGTTTCCGATAGACTGATCGTGTACTGCGTACACGGTTAACAATATCGCTACAAAATCCTCAATCAAAGGGGTTTAAAGGGGCGGAAAGGAATTTTAGGCACTTACAGTATCCAAGAGTTGGCGTCCTGTCTCTCCTTGCCTTTCTCTATCCTAGCGTCTCTGCTGCTCTTTATGGTGGTCTTCGACGAATGCGAATTCTCTAAACAGCACTGAAGAACTGGACTCACGTGGTGGTTTCCGACGGATGTGAAATTCTCACCACTGCACTATCTAGATTTTTGATCATCACTGCGCTATCCTACCGACTGCGCCAATTAAGTTTTTGGTACGCCACCTTGTGTTTTTAAAAATTACTTTATTTTCAAAAATACAATTAGAGCAAATACAAGATTTACAATGAATGTTAATACAAGTATTATTAGTGCGAGAATGGTTACGAGGATGATTAACATTAGTAATTCATCTATATTTATTTCTTCTTTGAGGATCATCCTTGTCAGCAGTTTCTGTGGGAAGCGACCAGTCAGCTTATTTCCATGTATGCTCATGTAGAATTCTGTATATGTAACGTGGTTTTCATTTCTAAACATCTATAAAACATAACTAAAAAACCTTAAGTTTATTTGACTTGGCACAACTTTTTATCTGTAAAAAAATCAAATTCTGTAGATTACTTTTTGCCGGACTTTTAATACATTTAAATCAAATTTTAGGCAAATATCTGTAAATACTGAAAAAATTGAAATATTTTTCTTATCACAATATTTACTCTTTAAACGTTTATCCATCCAAGAGTATTATTTAATAGCAAAAAATATTTCTAACCGGGCATATATTTTATAATCTGAAATAAAATGTAAAGTCACTCTGCAACTTTTAATTAGCTGAGACTTTAAAAATTACAAACATGTACCATATAAAATGCCTTTTGAACTAAATTGACTCAATAACTAATTAGAAAGTCTTCAGCAATCTAGCTAAAACAATAGACCTAACATAAAAGTACGTGTATGCGCTGTGTCCACCTGAACACCCTGTATATAAAATGTACTAAATTAACTACTATAAGCTGTAGAATACTTAAAATGTTTTGAAGTTACTGTGATATTAAAACCAGTGAGGGATTTAAAAAAAATACTAAATATTACCTTATAGTATCTAGGAGAAAGTTTACTCGAATAACCTGTTACTACTAAAAATGTTTAATAGGTTTCATAAAATTATCATCACCCAATAGAAACAAAGTGGTAGTAAAATAAAAATATTCTTCTGATAAAAATCAATTTAAATCTGACACATGAATTCAACCGCATAGAAATTCCAATTCAATTCAGGCTATTCAACATTAGATTATTTTGCTAAACACCAGTAAAATATAAAAACTCAAAACAAAGCACAATGATCACGTTTGGGGCGACATTTTGTCGCATTCTACCTTCTTACAGGGTTCAGGTATGGATGCGTATGGCAGCTCAATATGTCGGAGGCTAGGCCCGTATCTCTTTTACAGATAGGTGTGCTTTGCTTTGATTACATAATAGGCGCCACCTGTTTTACACTGTCTGTGTTACTTACCTAGTGATAAAACAGGAAAACACATAGGTTTCAGGAATGATGTTAATTTACTGACTGCTGGTGTATAGCTCCATAACAAAACGACTATTTAAAACACAATAAAAATTCCATTTTATTCCGAGTAAAACATATATACATAAAAAAGAATGATACCTACAATTTTTTAATACCCTTTCTTGGTAACTATAGATGTTACTTCATTTTTAAGGGTTATGTAGAGAATAGGCCGTAAAACGTTCTAGAACCTTTTTAATTGCCACAAGTATGAAAAGCTGTCTTTATAAAGAAAGTTACCACGATGTTTTTACGGTTGATATCATATTTATTGTGAATAGATTTACATTATATTCTATATGGAAGCATTAAAAAAATCGATGTCCAGGGCATATTCTTTAAATTAAAGTTTTCTCGTGTATAGGTACACGATACTTCCCACTTCTATTTATTTGGCCTAGCGCTGTTATCTGGATCCTTAATGGTGATTGTGGATAAGTGGAGCCTCATAAAGATAATCCCAACTCACTAACTAAATGTAAAGTGAGCCCAATCGTAAAGGTCAAAATCGTTGTTGAAATATGAGCCAGAAAAAATAACGCCATAACAGTCAGAAAAATCAGAAAAACTAGAAGAGCCGGAAAAAAATAGAATATTAACAAAATTCGTTATTTTTACAACACGTTTGTAAAAATAAGAGAACAAAATCTTACTTCATTGATCAGTGGACTGTTACAAAAAAAAAACACATGGCAGTCTGCTCTTTCCGATCTAGTGGCAAAATTTGTCTACTGCCTTCGACGGTTCAACCGCAAAGAAACAAAAATGAAAATTCTTATCGCAGCCTTACATGGCAAATTTTAGCGATATTTGTTCTTAATTTTTGCCATTCTTATTCTTAACCTGGAGCATTCTTAGCAAGCCCTGAACTTACACTGCTTACCAGGTAATAAACCGAATATAGGCAAGCCATGGAAAATTATCAAAAAAAAAATTATGATCAAAACAGTCCATAGTTACTAATCATGATTAAAACAAACTTCAAAAAATGTTACAAATTCCATAGTGTATACTCAACCATAAACGATCAGAATATACATGCCCTGCTGGTATCAAACAAATCAGGTATACATCCAAAACCAATGCTAACTGGACTATATTACTGACTATAACTTTGCATTTTTAACACTAAAATGGAATGTAAATAAATGGGATCCTAGCAGCAACGCCATTTCAAGCAAGAAGAAGAAGAAATAAATGGGACTTTATTAAAAATAAAATGTTTCGTTCAGTTATTATCTTCGAATTCAAACCAAATAATGCAATATATAAACTAAGCATTTTAGAAACTCTGTAAAGCAGGAAAAGTTATAAATTATAAGACCAAGAGAGTTGTGAATTACAAACGAATTCCATATTTACAAATTTTAAAATACAGGTAAATAATTAAATTTAATCAGGTAAAAATATACAAATTATATCATATTACTAAAGAACATGTAGTATTGATGCAAACTGGTAAATTTAAATGTTACAAAGTAACGAGTAGTTATGAGTCCTTAAAAGTAACTAAACTTTCCACCACTATCACATAAGTCCCTTTAATTGTTGAAAACTCTTTTCTTTTTGCGAACCCGTATAATACAACAAAGAATAATTCATTTGCCCATACTAGCAAAAATTGATAAAAATTAGTTTTCCGAAAACACTTGATAAAAAAACGAGTAACGGCAATTTTTTCAAGCAATGATATGCGTTTACTTATAGAAAAACTCACATCTAATAGTGTGCCACTTATTATTTTAAAAAAATTTTTCGGAGCTGAAATTTCAAGAATTTGCAGAAATTACTCATATTTGGTAAGTTACCACGGTGAGTGAGCTGCGCTACCTGTCGCCACGTTTAAAAAGAACCCAAGAAAATTAATGTATGTTACCAAAATTTGTACACACTTTAAAATTTTTTATTTTTTTGCAGATTAGTTTCGACATATCTGAAAGTTATCAATTTCTTATTGAAAGTGCAATTTTTCGGATTAACAGAATTTCATTTTGACAATTCAAATGTCCAGGCATTATGGAAAAAAATAAACAAGACGGACCAAGAGCTCTTTCCTTTCAGTATGGCCGAATTTTCATGGTATAACTTTTGTAAAACTTACATACTTGGAATCAGGAGATATTTTCTTAAAGAAGATGATGCAACAATACCACAGGCAACTATTAAACATAACAGGTATTTATTTTTAAGTTTGTGAACAGTCAATATAGCATCCATCAGATTCAGTTTTTTACGTTAAAACTTTTTCTCTTCATCGGAGTTTTTTTGTTATTATTAATAATATCAAAATTTTCAAAGTGTTATATATGTTGTTCGGAAATATAAGGTAATTTGAGCAGGAAAAAAAATATGGCTAGTGTTTAAAAATCAATCTCAGTGGTTTCCTGTTACATGTAATTTATTTTATTTCTAATTCCTATTTAATTCATTCTTGGAAGGATCAAGATAATATTTAGTACAAAAGCTTAGTCTAATAAACATTTAGATCTACAGGCAAAGCTGATTTCTTACTTACCACCAGATACATATATAAATCAAAATAAAGACGTCATTTGCAACAGAGTAAGAAGGCAATAAAAAAAAGTTTACTTATCGATTCGTTCGTTACTTTGTAATAATATTTCATTTTCAAAAATGTTTTATAAATAAAATATATACTCAGTTATTTCTCACAGATATTAAAATACTTAGGCATTACAGTCGTTTCATAGTTACAACTAAATCTTCGAACATTTTAATTTATCTTAGTGCTTACATACAAACCTTAGATAACAGAAGATTCAATAATTATTCAACCTTTCACAATAACCTACTACAATACAGGGTGCGGCATTTATCTTGAGACAACGAAATATCTCGGTGGTATCACATTTTATTGAAAAAAATTATAAGGTAGCAGGGAGCCTAGTTAGCAGTGACCTTGAAGATGACCCCGACCGTGTCCTTTAAAATCATCCATTTAGAATTTTAAATGGGATCCCCTCACTTTGACCTCGGGAATGGAAAGGGTTGTTGAAGATCGCAGTATTTCGTGAAATGTTTCGTACAAAATTGTTGGGTGGTACGAGGGCTAAGTGGCAGCAACCTTGAAAATAACACTGACCTTGACCTTCAAGGTTATTTCAATATCAATTTCAAAATTTGAAAAGGAAACCCCCAATTTGACCACCGAAATGGGAAGACTGATCAATTTCACAGTAATTTCATCATCATATATGATCTTGACCTCAAGACTAAGGTCGTTCTAAGGTCAAACGAAGATCATCAACGTCATTATTTTAAAAAATGTTTCATACTAAAGTTGTAAGGTTGCAAAAGTTGCTATAACAAGACCTTCATCTCGAGCTTCATGAAAAAATTCATTCGTACAGAATTGTTAGCAAAAAATGTACTTAGTACAACTATGTGAATGATTAACTACTTTTAGCACTACCCAGGGACAACGACGTGAATGTAGTAGTTTTTGTTTTCTTCGGGGTTTGTTTTCGGTAAATTCCCTCTCCTCTTACCATCGACGTAATTGTTTTCGGTGATCATGTTAAAAAATTTATTAGAATTTATTTCAATAAATGCTCAAAATGGTTACCTTCAACTTCAATACACTTATTGACCAGCACTTAAAAAGATTGCACATAAATGCGGAGGATTTTAGGTGTTATTTTGGCACAAGCATCTCTGATTCGCTGCTTCATGTTTTCACGAGCTGTTGGCACGTCTTTATAAAGTTCACTCTTCAAATAACTCCATAAAAAAAATCTGGTAACGCAAGGTTTAGCGCTCTCGCAGAAAAATTTATTGGACCTTCTCTACCAATCCAGCGTTCGTTGAATTCGCGATTCAACACTTGACCAGCTAATTGGCAATAATGTGCAGGACATCCATCGTGTTGAAACCACATTTGTTGCCTTACATCTAAGCGTACGTCTTCAAGCAAAAGTGGAAGTTAATTTTCTAAAATATCACGATACTTTGCTCCGTTCAAATTATCTTTTCAGATTTTGAAATTGAGCGTCATATGACTTTGAAGGTTAGGGTCAAGGTTGTTTTCAAGGTCACTACTACTTAGCCCCGGTGTCACCCAACAACTTTTGTACGAATAATTTCACGAAATACCGCGATCTTTTTTGTTTTGAGCTTGAAATTGCTTGAGATCAAGGTCATATCCGATGGTAGAATTTCTCGCCCTTTTCATTCTCGGGGTCGAAATAGGGGAGTCCTGTTTAAAATTCTGAAGTTGGCCTTTAAATGGCCTTGAAAAACGAGATCTGCCAACATATAATTTTTGTATGAAACATTTTTTCGAAAAAATGTGATCTCACCGAGATCTTCTTTTGTCTCAAGATAAATGCCGCACCCTGTATAAGGTCTGATGATTCTAAATATAAGAAGGATAGTTTAATTTTATTGGTTTACCATATCGTTAATAGCGAGGAATTTGCCAGTTCCAGCTGCATGTTGGGAAGACTTATATTTTGTTCATTTTTTTGTTCATACAATTGCATGCAAAAGTGTCCGGCCAAAGATAATTTTATAATGAAGTAACATTTAAAGGATACAAAATGAAAACAGAAATATATCATCCTAAAGCTCCTTTATTATGCAATCGAAATGTGTTATTGAAAAATTATGTATAACCATAAATATTTATTTATAACAAAAATAACAATTTTCGCTGTTTCATAACTATCCGGCCAAGCACAAGTTACGCACTATATACAAAGAAAAACCTCAAGAACAATAATTGAAAACAGTAATAAATGTAGGATTTTCATCAATACTTGGTAGCCAGACCCTTCGAAGCTATCACGGCAGCACATCGATGAAGCATCGATTCTATAAATTTTCTTTATGATTCTATCTTCAGAGATATTTTTCCACTCTTCTTAAACTTTTCCCCACAAAGCAGCTATATTAGCACAATTTTTCGTTCCTACTCTTAGTTTTAACTCTTGTAATAAATGTTTTATGGGATTCAAATCCGGAGATTGACTCGGCCACTCTAAAACTCAAAAGTTTTCTTACTAACAACCTATGAGCTGTGATCAATGTTTTGGATCATTATTTTGATGAAAAATTCATCCTCGTGACATATTATGGAGAGCATAAGGCAGCATTTATTTAATATAATATCTCTATACATAGCAGAGTCTATAGCACCTTCAATTTTAAATATTGGACATACGTCTTTCCAAGAGAATGCACTCCATAGCATAATGTTACCTCCACCGTGTTTCACATTTCATTGATATCGCGAATTATTTCTAGTTCCTTTTGGTCGTCGAACGTACCTTCTTCCATCGTTTGCAAACAAATTAATTTTAGTTTCGTCTGAGCACAGCACTTTTTTCCAATCTTCAGTAGCTCAGGAATTTTTCGCGAAATCTAATCTGGCCTTCTTATGTTTTTTACTGATGAGCGGTTTTTTAACTCCAACACGTCCAACATGTTCCAGCTCTGTCAGTTTGCGTGAAATAGTACTTTGGCTAATATTAGCCAAATTTTCTTTGCGTAATTTACGTGCGATAATTATAGAATTCTTTTTTACGTCTGCGACAGCCTTTCTTTTTATCACTTCATCATAAAATGCGAAAGGAACAGAATACTCAATGTTTACATGACTGCTAACCTAAACAAAGCGAAGCGAATTATATCTTAATGGAATTTAGCTGAACATTTATAAAGGAAAAAAACTTACAAATAATTGTTAATCGTTATGAACAATTTTTGAATTACATATTTTGATTGCATATTTAAATCTACAGGTTCTATAAAAGAACAGAAATTAAACAGAAAGACCAAAACACAAACCTTCTAAACAACCAGCTAGAACTGGGAAAGGCTTCGTTATTAACGTTATTTTAAACCACCAAAAAACCCTGTATTGTAGCGGGTTATTTTAAAAGAATAAAGAGTTATTGGACCATCTGTGATCCTAGGTTTAAATATAAGCACTAACTTGTATGTAAGTCATAACGTCTGAAATGTAGTTCTTACTGCAAAGCGACAAATTACTAATATATATATATATATATATATATATATATATATATATATATATATATATACATTGTGACGATTTACGGTGATGTGGTAGCGCTCTAAGCTCGCCGCGCGAACCCTTGCTTGCCCTACACTCACCCGCACAAAATTTACCCGGTTAAAAAAAATTAATTTAAATTATGTATGTAGGAAACTTATTTATTATAATTCTTTATTTTCTGATTTTAAGAATTTTTAAAAGTGTTCAAAATGTATTGCCAAAATTTAATCAAAAATACTTAATGTTTGTTTGTTAGGCGCTACGCTACGTAATACGAATCACTCATGTCCTGCTATCTTTCGCCGTTGGCATACATTTTCACATATAATTTTTGATCAAAGTGACATAAATTTAATACGATTTTCAGTATATTCTTAATAAAATATTTCGACGGAAAACGAGAAGACTAAAAATGACCGAGGCTAATTAGTTTCATGCTTTCCATTTTTGATCTAGACATTTCAAATTAAAGAATATATTTTCTTGTATTAAGCACATGTCAGTTTTTTTAAATAAACATCTTTTCTTAATATACATCCTCACCTATTTACTTTAAGTACATATTTTTAGAACTTCCGTGCTCTTAAATTCATAAAAGGATTTTTTTTTCTAAGCATTAAGCACTCGTTTATATTGTATTTTTAAATATCACGTTACTAAATTAATATCTATAGAAATGATGTGATTTAAAATTTTTAATTTA
This sequence comes from Diaprepes abbreviatus, assembly GCA_034092305.1. Classification (NCBI taxonomy): domain Eukaryota; kingdom Metazoa; phylum Arthropoda; class Insecta; order Coleoptera; family Curculionidae; genus Diaprepes; species Diaprepes abbreviatus. Next base: position 1,798,717 of record JASJET010000026.1, read on the forward strand.
TGGTATAAATAGTCCCTTTGACTGAGAGAAATTTTCCAAAAGAATCGTATATGATCTCTGGAATATGTCATACTATGTTATTTTAAACAATATATATCTGAATATTTAGTAATCCTTGTTAAAGCCTCAAAATACGTTAGTCTGCATATTTAACACAGTTGTGGTGCTTAGAATAGAATATTTTTCCCCATTCTATGAGGACAAAATTTATGAAAAGATTATACATATAATTTTTTTTTGTTTCAGGTTTAAAATTGCTCATTTCATTGTAAAACTACTTTTATTTTACGCACTATTCTATGTTATAAATACAGTTCTTTCCAAAATATGTAATGCAGTTAGGGCTTAGATGGAAATAAATATTATATAATTTTATGTGTTTTATTTTATCGGGTATTATGAGTGGGCAAATGGAAAGGCAATACCGTAATATAATTTCGGTTGGGCATGTAAAGCTGTACTATTTATATAACATTTGCGTACTAGGCCAAGGGATAAGATCGGATTGATAAACCTTTTACTACGTTATAGGTATGTACAGGCTGTTTTAATGAAAAATAGGCATCCACCTGTACGGTTTTCTAAGAATGTACTGCAAGAGATGCTCGGAGATGTCAACTTTGTTTTCAACGTCGGCGCATTTTGTGTCTATTACCATCATTGCATGTTCAATAGAGTGATTCAAAAATAAATTGGAAATTTATATGCGATGCATCAAAATATTTAAAAGCAATGAGGGAATAAGTGCTCCCTAGATTTGAGAAAAAACTATGAAGTTTTAGAGGTTGCTCAAAATAATTGTTTATTATCGCTAAATCGCGCATCGGAAATGCATCTCCGTAAACCAAAAAAAAAAAAAAAATCCTACAAATATCGAGTCAAACGTCTGAAAATTCACACTTAGCATCGTGGAACCTCATTAATAATTAATTATTAACAAATTATTAATTAACAAATATTGCGTAATTAATAAATAATATTTGCCAGAATCCTTTAAATCTAAAATTGAACAAAAACTTTCAGCATCGGTCTACAAATAATAATACTATAACAAAAACATCCTCACTTTCAATAGATTGCTGTAAAAAGAATTTTCCGATAAAAAAATTTGATATTTTTACTGTTTCTAGAAGGTTTCTTTTGAAGTGCTCACAATTGTGTTATTACTTCAATTAATAGTTAGCGATATAGTGACCCTTATGCGTTATTTTTTGGTTATTCTTGAACAATTAATTGAGTTTCGTGATTTGACTAGAAAGTATAATAAAAAAATATGTTAACTAAAAATAATTTATTGATGTTATGATACAAAACATGGAAAATTTCAACCAAGGGTAAAAAACGTACAACTTTTTAATAGCTAATACCGATCCCCTATCTAATTATTCCCAGATCATCACCGCAGAACTTCTTTTTACGTCTGGTAACTTTTTTCGGTGCTCGCTAACTGTTAAAAACAAACCTTCTTGTTGTTTTTGGTTTTTGGCAATGAGATGATTGAACTCTTGAACGAGAGCTACTCTCCATTCCGTAACCTTATTTACTACTCGTAAATTCGCAAAAGTGTCATGAATAATATCAGATTAATGGCCAAAACTATTTATGTTCTAAAATGTACCTCTGCTGAAATGCATTTTCTTTAGCAAAATCAGAGAAAGAATAAAACTGAAGTCAAACCGAAAGTCATAAAGCCTTAAAGAAGCATTTCTGGTTGCGTCAGTATTTTACTATTCCCAGTTGCAACTGAAACTGGAATGAGGATGTTTGGGAGAAGTAGAGGGAATATAATATTAAAAATTTTAGCTTTAGATTAAAATTGATATTCTGAAGCTGTCGAAATCATGGATAACAAATCTGCAATTATGTTTTAAATCTTAGAACTAGCAGATCCAACTAAATATTTTATTACTTCTGTATTTCGAATTGCAGTATTTAAAGTCGTCGATGAAAATCTATTTTAAAATTAAAATTTTATAATTCCGAATTATACACACATTCAAAATCTATAATTAACTCTAATTTGAAATGTGCAGAAAGGATTAACATGATTTACCTAAATATTCATATATTCAAATTATCACCCACCACAAAATAATTGTGTATATATATGACTTTCAAGTCACTTGTAGACTTCCAGTAGGTGATGCCATTTACGACGTACCTAATAATAGTATAGCCTTATATAGGTGGGATGAATTGTGGCCTAGCTTCTGTTTAATTTTCTGTAAGGCTGGATGAAATCCTTTCAGTATTGGTCAAGGAGGTGATAGATAACATTTGTTTTCCTCTGGCTGCTATTATTAACAGCTGCTTTTCTGAATGAGGATTTCCAGATCTGTTGAGAATGGCCAAAATGATTCTCATTTACAATAAGGGGTTCAGGCGGTAGCAATTAACGGATATACAGGGCTCTTAAGGATTACGCGGCGAATTACCTTATCAGCTTAAAGTTTTAAACCGATTTGTATAATTTAAAGAAATTTTAAGTTTTTTTTAGAGACCATGAAGATATTAAACCATACTACAGGAGGTGTTTTAGATCATCAGAGAAGTCAGCAACGGACTTGTAGCCACACTCGTTGGGCGTAATTTTTGACAGGTGTTATTTTACAGAGCTCAAGATAGGTTTTTTAAAAACGGGCAGTTTTCGAGAATAATTGGTTTTTATACAAAAAAAAATCAAAAGTTACTAATGCTAAACACAAATAGGTAAAAATAAAATACACAGGGCGTGCTGATGTGTTTTAATTTATGGGGAAGCAGTGTCTAACTCTTCGAAGGCGGGAATATATTATACTGAAAGATTTCCAGCTCAGACATTGCCACGTCCAAAAACCTTTCAAACGGTTTGTCGAAGCCTAAGGGAAACAGGTAAAAGATTATTAAAAAATAATTATTAGAGTTAACGAATTAATTTTTTACATGTTTTATTCAGAATCATTTTTGTCGCGACGTGTCGGTGAAGTCCCTCCTATGAGAACACGAAACTCTCACGTAGAGGAACAAATTTTGCAAGATATTGCTGACAACCGTGCAAACAGCATAAGAAAGCTCGCGACACAAAACACATGAAACTCTAATAAAACGGTTACTTCACCCGTACCATGTTGAAAAAGTACACGGTATATCGTCGGATGATTATCCCTCAAGACTTCAATACCTCAACTGATTTATACAGCAACATAATCTAAATCAAATTTTTTCTAACCTTACTGATGAGGCCGGTTTTACAAATGATGGCATAATAAACTCACACCATTTACATTTTTGGACTGATGACTGCAAACTATAATTCAAAACAAATACCACCAAAGGTTTATTGTAAATGCTTGAGCTGGAATCATCGGAAATAACCTTATAGGTTCATTTGTTTTGGAAGGAAGACTCAATGGTGAGATTTATTTACAATTTTTGCAGCAAAATTTAAATAATTTATTGGAAGACGTATCTCTTGAGAGAAGAATGCAAATGTGGCACATGTATGATGGTACTCCATCTCATTTTATCCATACAGTAGATCAACACTTAATAAACGTTAGGGCCTGTTTTATGGCCACCAAAGTCTCCAGACCTAAATTCCTTAGACTTTCACTTCTGGGAACATCTAAAAGAACGAGTTTATTCAACACCAGTAAATCCTAGAGAAGAAATAATAGCGAGAATAGCACAGCATTCTAATGAAATCCGTAATAATGCCAGAATATTAATTGCAGTGTGGTAGGAAAATATTCAAAGAAGAAGAAAATGGAATGAAGTACGTGGAGCCCATGTTAAATATTTGCCAAAATAACATTTAAACGTTTTCACTGGTTTTTCATTTTGATAGTATTAATTGTGCCCTTATCAACCCCTTGAAAGGTTTCTGGACTTGACAATATCTGAGCTGGAAATTTTCAGCATAATATATTCTTGCCTTCGAAGAGTTAAACAGCGCATCTTCATAAATTGAAGCACATCAGCACACCCTCCGTATTTTATTTTTACCTGTTTGTGTTTAACATTAGTAACTTTTGAATTTTTCGCATTAAAACCGATTTGTCTCGAAAACCGCCAGTTTTGTCGAAATAAATTAAGACTATCTTTTGAGAGAAAGAAGAGAAATGACCACAGTATTTAAAAAATCAGTTTCCTGCTGAACACTCACACATGTAGAATGACACTTGTCAAAAATTAGGCCCAACGAATGGGGCTGGAGGACCGTTGCTGACTTGTTTGATGATCTAAAACATCTTGGTTTAATGGTTTAATGAATCTTTAGGATCTCTATAAAATATTAAAATTTCATTAAATTACACAAGTCGGTCCAAAACTTACAGCCGATAAGGCAAATCGCTGTGTATCCCTTTACGACTCTGTATCTCCGTTAAAGAACAGTTTAGGATTTTTTTCTATGACAAAGTAGGGTTATTTTGACTTCCTCTGTTTGCTTCCGAGAAATTATGAGGTACTTACCGGACACTCTGTATTTTCTAAAGTTTTTGAGTGGAGTAATTCACTCTAGATTACTTGATTACTTAATTAGATATGATTTGCTAGTTACTGGTTAGTATGGTTTTCTTAAAAAATAACAACTATAGCTAGCTATCTTTCAAGCCCTAAATATAATAATCAATGATATTGACAAGGGTAATATAGTGGCAAATATTTTGATTCTAGTAAGTCATTCGCTCTGATAGATCACAGGTTATCATAGATGAATAAAGAAGGAATAAAGTATATGTGGGATAGCTAATAAGTTATCTAAGTCATTTAAATAATAGACTTCTCAGATTCTGCGTTGCCTCTGTTTCTAGTAGGGACCATTATTTTTCTAAAAAATAACCAATTACAATGGGTATTCCTCAGAACTCAATTGTTGGGGTAAAAACTGAGTTTTTAGTACAGTTTGCTGATAATATATCGTTTGCGACTTTTCCTCCAGTATTAATTAATTGTCTCAAGAGCCTTCAATTATAATACATAACATATTGTAATGAGATTGTTGTTTACAGTAAAAAACGGACATTAATTTTGTTTAGATATATTTGAATCTTTGTGTGATTGAATCAACTCCAGGTTAATCAATAAAATTTCTTGGGATAATGCTAGATATAGATCTGAGATGGTACAGGTTTAGCAAGAATGCCTAAATTTTGCTGTAATATTCGATACATAAGAAAACAGGTTCATATAAATATTATGCTCTATTTACTTAAAATAATTTTAAATTGTTTAACACCAATGGTTACTTCTCAACTAATCGCATCACTAGAAGTAGGGATAATTTAAGTTTTCCAATGCAATGCACCTCCCTTTTTGAGAGGGACCATTTGATGGGCTGTTTTAGGGTTTTTAATGCTCTTCCGAAAGAAATTATTATGGCCAATAATGTAAATAAATTTATAAAACTTATAAAAAACTTTCTAACTGACCGCGTATTGAATTTTTTATATTAATAGTTTGACTTTTAAATAGATTATTTTAAATTGTATTGTCCAATATGTGCAATTGTATTTTAGTTTTTAATGTGTCATTTTTGGTTTTGTTAATTAACTGTAGCATAGTTATTTACATAAGTCTGTATTGTGTCTAAGTTATGACGATATCATTGTTCAATTTGAATATTTATGACAGGATGAATAAATAATTAAATAAATGAAACTCTTTGAAACTTAGGATTTTGTTAGTCTCTAATGAGTATCTACTGAATGGGTGCTAAACCATAAAAACTCATCTTAAAGATATAGAGCCTTTTGAAGTTGGGTTCTTCGTGCATTCTGCAGCAGCGTAGAGTCTGTATGTTATTTCAGGGTCAGACTGTTTTTTGTGGAGAATAACAAGGGATCCAACGGCTATTTTCGACTTGATCTTGGCGGTTACCTTTAAGGTATTTCAAGGTTAAATTATTTTCATCAAAACTTAAAAGCATTGACTTGACTTCAGTCAAGTCAATGCAGTTAGAGGGTTAAAAATGTAGTGTCCACTCTCTTAGTTGAACTTTTAAAAATACTTTTGAAAAATTAATATATAATAGAGTGTGTGATTATAATTGGTTGTCGTTGTAATTAAATGATTATTTAAAACAAAAATCTCCGTTCTTAATAAATCCACCGATGAACTCGGTTGAAAAAGATTCGAAAGAATTGAAATGTCCTGAAATATAAAATATATACATATAATAAGTATAAGTATGACTACTAAAAACATTTAATGATTCAAGAAAAATTAATTCCTATATATATATATATATATATATATATATATATATATATATATATATATATATATATACATAAATATATATATATATATATATATATATATATATATATATATATATATATATATATATATATATACATTTTCTTCGAAATTCACTTTTTAAAAAATTTATTTATTTACTTTACAACTATTTCAATACTTTTGTATTTAACAAAACAAATTTTTAACTAACAGAGTAACGTTCTACAAATAATTACATTAATGATGTCTAAAAGTACGTACATTTTTCCTATTTATAATAGTTTTTAGGCAAAATCAGCATTTCCGATCGTGACATTATTGTAAAATGAAAATACTGATTACGTTGCATTTCGAGAATGGTGCAGATGCACTATCTGGCGAGTTACTTTACGTAAACATGGGCACGTGTGGGAATGGCCGTATAACAGCTCCCTCTTTTAAAGAAAAGTTGGTGCTTCGCAGCAACTTTCAAAGTTCCTGGTTGAACTTAAGTTCCATTTCTTCTTCTTCTTGTAGAGCATCGCTGGTAGAACTGGTGCTAGATCTTCTTTTGGGTAATAGGTCTCGCAACCTTTGGTAGATGGGATATGGGCACTGGAGGAGGAGGTGGTGAATTGGCATCATTGGTGATTGCCAGTCCAATTCTTGTACTTCTTCTTTGTCTACATTTGCAGAAGACAAATAACTAACAGGGTAGCAATCAAGGTGATGGTGAAGATCGTGAACCAATGGAGGTGTTTTGTTACAAATGGCTCATTAATTAGTTTATCCAAATCATCGGAATATTTTCCAAGTTTATGTTGGGTGACGTTCAGACCTTCGACATCAATCTTATTTAACTTCAACGGCTTGAGGTCTGGAATGTGAATTTTGTCGGGAAGATATCCACAACATTCGAAGGGTATCTCCACTGTATGACTTGTGTGTGTTACAGTTTGATACTTGTCCACAGGGTACTTCTCGTGTACTCTGGTACTTCCAACAAAGGCGTTGCATTCGGGTTGTAACTGAAGCAAAGAGTTGGTGTTTATTAGTCTGGTAATGATTTCCTTGCTACTACATTTGACTGTAACAGGTAGAAGATTGGAGACCGTGATTAACTAGTAGTTTTGGCTAAGTTCTTGGACATTGTAATCCTTGGTTAGCAAAAGTGCAGGTGGGCAATTTTTCGGTAGTTCTCTTAGTGGCTTTATTAACTGGAATTCGAGGAATAGCGTTGGTATCGATGGGGTCAGGACGAACATCAGAGCAAATTTTTGTGTTGATTCCCAGTGGCTTGCATTTTTGTTCGATTCTCTAATATAGGGATAGGGCAGAGGTGGTAATGGGTATACGTTTCAGGATCAGTTAAGGGTATTTTTAAGATAAAAATTATTTTGCATCCGACTGATAGTGCTCTATCTCTATTATGTCTAAATACTGTGAGAAGTTTGTCGAGTACGTTGGTAAAGGTAAATTATTCCTTATGAGAGATCGATAAATTTCCTGTAAGGAGGAAACCAGATCTCTGGAAGTAATAATTGAACAATGCAATATTGTTAGGCGTGCGAAGCTTATCGCGGTAAGGATGTCATTCAGAGTATTTTCAAGGAATACATCTTTCCATTAATGATTCACACAAATTTACCATTTCGATTCTACCCTCCTAAAATACCATGACGTTCGAAATGTTGAATATCGCACTTTGAATTCCTGTATATTATTATTAAACGTCTCGTCGACTATTTCTAATTTTTGAATTGTAGGGTTAAAGTTCCTAATTACAGATGTAGTGACAGAAATTTGGTTTTTTAGTAAATTTGTAATCTGATGTTAATCGCGAGTTACCTTTTCTATACATTCATTGAAATATTCGCCATTTGGGGCGTCTAAATTACCCGTTATAGATTTCCAGATAGTCCTTATTCCATTAATTAAACTGCGTTTCGATCGAAAGGCATATTGTTTAATATCGATCATTAATTCTTTGTATTTTTAATTTACCGAGTCAGAGGTTTCCCTTAGAAGACTTATGTGCATTTGTACTTCCGCCTTTTAAGTCCAGGATTCTCGAGTATGTCAACGAAATGGGATAAGACTCTATCATTATTTGATAAGGTTTCCTTGGGAGGCTGTAGTTCTTTATATACCAGGAGCGTCTATTTGCGGTTTGACACCTTGATAGTATTTTCTTCGTGGAACAATAGTCCTATGGTATTATTGATCGGCGTAATGGTGAACTGTGACTTAGTTGCTGATAGTAGGCAGAAGAGTCTGAAAAGAAAGAGACTATTCGTAGTAGGCCTTTAGTCATTGTGTCTTTCGGTTTTGATACGTCCGATTTTATAATAGTGTTCCATCCGATTGCTTAGGTCCCTAAAATATTTTGATATTAATTCCTTTTAGTTGTATAGGGATTCTGGAAGTCTACTCGATGTGTGACCAAAAATTAATTCATAAGGTGTAAGACCGTGTGTTTTGTCCTTAGTGTTGTTGTAGCAAATAACCGCATGTGGAAGGATATTGAAAGGGTCTTCGTCGGAATTTTCGGCTGTATGGGCTCTCAGAATTTCCGCGAGGGTGGTATGAAATCTTTCACACGTGCCGTTCAATTTTGGATGGTGGACACTTAAAAATGTCAATTTTATGTCGTACAGTTCACAGAAGTCTTTCATTAGGACGTTATCAAATTCTCGATCGTGGTTACAGTGAATTCTCAGTGGGGTGTCGTTATGTTGAAAAAATACCACTAAGGTATTAACTACTGATGAGGCCTTTTTATTTTTAAATGGATAAGCGTGAGTGAATTTCGTCAGTTCGTCCCGAATTGTCAGTGCGTAGTTTCGTGTAGGATATTCAAATATGTCAATATTAATTTTCTCGAAAAGAGTTTTAGGTGTTTTGGTAATAACCAAAGGGGTGCTAAGATTTTTCTTACAAATTTTTACTTTTTGACAAATTTCGCAGCTTCTTACATATTCTTCTAGGTCTTTAGTAAGTCACGGCCAATTATATTTTCCTTTCATACGTTTTATTGTTTCATTGATTCCACAATGGAAATTGGTTTTTTCTGGTGTGATATTAGTCTAGGATAATCGGGATTTGATCTTTGTCTGGAATTTTGACGATGTTTTGACAAATTTTCAATCTTATTTCCTTATCGGCAAAAATAAAGGAAAAAATTTCTAATATTGGCAGGTTTAACTCATTTCCAGTACAGTAGGTACAGTGGCATTAAATTCATTTTGGCATTTGAAAAGAATGAAAAATATTTTTTCTGCGATAACGCGTCGACGTTTTTTTCACTTTTTCCGGTTTGTACTCTATTTTGTAGTCGTACTCTTCCAGAATTAGCCGCCATCTTGCTAACCTACTGCCAGGGTCCTTGATAGAAAAGAGCCACGTTAATGGACAATGGTTCGTAATCTGGGTGAATTTTCGGCCATAAAGATAGGGTCGAAACTGTTTCAGTGCTCAAAAAATATCAAATAAATCGCATTCTATCGTGGAGTATCTGGTCTCGGCATAACATAAAGTTCTTGACGCGAATGCAATAGGCAAGTCTTTACCTATTGGGCCTTGGGAGAGTACAGCGCCAATAGCGAATGCGCTTATGTCACTTGTTAGGACAAAACGTTCTTGAAAATTAGGTATATGAGAATCGGATTAGAGACAACTGCTTTCCTTAGTTCATCAAAAGAGGATTTGCATTTAACTTCAGTGGAACGGAATGTCCTTTTTGGGAGACGAGTTAGACGTTTCGATATTTTAGCAAAATTTGAGATAAATCCACGACAATAGCCAGCTAGCCCTAGGAAGGATTGCCATCTGAAGTGATAAGAGGACAAAGATATACAACTTATTTTCTTAAAAATTCACACTTATCGGGCTGGATTTTAGATTTGCTTTTCGAAGACGTTTAAAGACTTCTGTTAGGCAACAGTGGGGGAATAAACTATGATATGATCTATGTAAACTAGACAACGCTCGCTTTGGATGCCAAGAGGGATGTTGACCATGACGCGTTGGAATGTCGACGGGGCATTTTTGTGTCCAAACTGCATTCGAACGAATTCGTAATGGCAGTTTTCTACAGTGAAAGCCGTGTTTTGGATATCTTTAATGTCGATTGCTATCTGGTGAAATCCAGAGGTAAGATCAAGGGTCGTAAAATATGCACACTTGCCTAGTTGGTCTAAGAGGTCAGACATATTGGGTAAGGGATCCTTATCGTCCACAGTAGGTTACGATAATAGTTTAGGATACGCCATTTATGCTTGCCAGGGGTGTCCAGTGTTTTCAGAACTACCTACACTGGGTGAAACTGAAGGGCGAATGACGCATTTCGTCAATATTTTGTTTAATTGTATTTTTACATCTTTCTTATGTATTTGGGGGTACCTATATGATTTGTTGATTGAATGTTTTATTTCGTTGGTAAATGTAAGACTGTCACCTTCGAGGTAAAACATATCTTAAAAATTTAAACATAAATTCTTTATAAGTTCTTGTTCTTCCTCTTTTAGATGACCGGTTCTTAAAGGATCCTTGCTTGTTTTAAAATTAGAAAAAGGTTCAGCAGTGTTGTTTATCGGTTCTAGGATTATTTGAAAACTCAACGACTTTTGGTACCGCATTCGTATTTATTATTGACGTAAAAAATTCGCCGCCTTCGTTAATTTGTACTAAGGCGTTAGGGAGTCTAACCTTGCATTTTTCCTGCACGGTTAGTACGGCATCTACGTTGGCAAGATCATATTTTAATTTGAAAATATGTTCGGGCCTGGCTTATAGAAATTCTGTTGAAATTTTGATTGTCCGAAATATTGGTGACAATTTTTTCATTTTCATTTTCTCCTATTTTATACGAGGGAAGAATTTTAAAATTTGTAACTAGTAGTTTGATTTAATTGATTACGCAGTCATAATGTTCTAAGAAGTCTAGACCGAAAATGCCATCGAACTCGATGCATAGATTGTAGATGTAGACCTTTTGCGGGTCACCCGCGGTGAAGGGAGCATGAGTTGACTCATTTTTAGAAAGTTTCTGATCTGTAATACCCTGAATTGTGACACTTTCAAGCGATCTCTGGCGAAAATTTTGAACAGTATGTTCTTTAAAAATGGAAATTCCAGCACTGGAATCAATGAGTAATTTGAAATTTTACGAATCGTTCTTTATAATAGTACAAGTTTTTTGAGTTGACTTTAAAGAAATTCGTGTTCAGGAAAGTTCAGGGTGGGGTTCATGTCGTCTAAGCTTATTGTCCTGGTTTTTGCCTGTATGACCTATAGGAGTTCCGTTTCCTGATGGAACTCGTCCGGGGGATTTGGTGGAATCGAGAGTGACACAAAATTCTGATAATTTTCCGGATCCAGGCGCTCGACTCGGTATTCTTGAGAAGTTTGATTGTAATTGTCATCGTCGGGTTGGTAATACCGTTGGCTTTGGGAGTTTTCGTATTTCTGATAATCGTGATGATAATAGCTGCTAAGGTCTTGATAACTGTCATATGCATAGTAAATATTTAGGTAATGGATCCTTTGTGGGTTAATTTGGAAGTTAGGATTTTGGTTCTGTGTTTGTGGGCGATTTTGAGATAAATTATTATATTGTGGGGGTCTGGAATAACTTGAAGAAAATCCATTTGTTGGTTCCATTTTGAAAGATTCAATTTTCTGAAAGTTCTTGACACATCTTGTCGTAGTCTCGTGGTTGTCTTTAGAAGAAAGAGTTTTGTGCAATTATTTCTTCAGTAAAAATCTTTTTGAGCTATTGCGTAGTTGAAACCTTTACTTAAGACTGTTTAAAAATTTCAGATTGGTGTTGGTTAGATTAGTTTTGTTGTTATTTCAATTTGTTTGTGGCGGCTTTTCATAATGTTTTCGAATTTCTTCAAACCCCTTTCTGCTTTTGTGGTGTTTGTGGTTCCTGTCGCTAATAGTAGAGTTTCAATAAGTTTTCACGGGACAAGATGCAGGTTACTGAGGGTGAGGTGAGGTTAGTAGACTGCCTATATTCTCGCTCAAAGCGAGGATCGCCATTGAATCCCTTCTTAAAATTTAAATTTGCAATGACCTTTAAAGTACTATATATATATATATATATATATATATATATATATATATATATATATATATATATATATATATATATATATATATATATGAGGTAGAATGCGAACAGTAAATGCAAACCTCCCTCCAACCATATCCTTTCCGTGTTAGAGGTTGCACAGTTTGAACAAATTGTTAAGAAACACAATTTATCCTATTCCACCACCATCGAGATGATGGCCTACCTGTACCACCATACCGAGAAGAAAGTCAAAACTTACCCTCCCCGCCACAGTGATATGGCAGAGGCACATGTTTCGTCTCTACTAGACTCATCAGGGTACCGACATGCACTTGGCTGTGCAAAGGACAGATCAGAAGGAAGCATGCAAACACTGAACGCGGCTTCGCCGACCTCCCGCCGGATGGCGTATATATGTTTATGCGGCTTTCACGGATACCTCCGTGTGAGATGCAATAGCAGTGGATATATCCACATTATGCCGTTGTAGTGCTGAAATCACATTCAGCAAACGTACAACTATATGCAGCTCCGTCTATGAATGAAGTAGAATGCGAACAGTAAATGCAAACCTCCCTTCAACCATATCCTTTCCGTGTTAGAGGTTGCACAGTTTGAACAAATTGTTAAGAAACACAATTTATCCTATTCCACCACCATCGAGATGATGGCCTACCTGTACAAGTACGAGTACGTTGCCCCAAATGCGCGAAACCTCATCATGCTCTTTTACATCGTAGACAGTCTCAAATATCCTTACCCTCTACCCTATTGCACCTGATAGCTCTGCTACTACAAAAAAGTGTGATATGGGAACTCAGTCCATCATTTTAGCCCATTTAAATCCCCACAATGGTTCAAAAGAGGACACAATTCTATTGGCTACTGCACACGGGTTCTTGATTTACGTGGCAGTTATCAGACAACACGAGTTCTGCTTGACAGTCCAGTCAAGTAAACTTCACAACTACAAAATGCTGCAATCGTTTAGGTTTCAACAAGCATCCTCTTTCTCTCTCAGTAAAAGGTTTAGGAGACTCTACTTCTAATATTTCTCAAGAAGTAACTTGTACCTTTGTTCCGGTCACGTATGGTGTTTCTTCCTCTCCTTTTCAAGCTCTTAGAACGATTGCTTAATTGGCTCGTGATTATCAAAGTCGATTCCCTCGAGCTGCTGAAGTCTTGGAAAATGAAATCTATGTAAATGATATTCTTTCAGGAGCAAATACTGTCCAATCCGCACTTATACTGCAAAGGCAATTTCACTACGGGATTTTTAACTCATAAATTAGGCGAGTAATCACCCTCGTCTACTCTCTCCCTTAAATGATTCTCTTTCTCCATCCAATTTTCTCTCTCTTGATAAAGAAAGCGAAGCTACGATATAAATTTTAAGCATGCAATGGTGTCCATTTGGTGATATCTTTACCTACAAAACTAACTTGAACAATATACAGTGTACCAGACGTAATGTAATCTCTAATCTAGCTCGAAATTTTGATCCGCTAGTTATTTTGACCCCAAACACAGTGTGGATTATACTATTTCTACTAGAAGTATGGTATTCTTATCTCGACTGGGATAAACCCGCTCCAAAATTTATAACTTACACTTGGTCATCATTTCACGATGATCTCTATTCCTTGTTATTGCTCACCTTGCCTCGAAAAGTTGTTCTTCAATACTTGAAATTATTTAATAACTTTGAAATTGTATATACTGCAAGTCTCTATCTGATGGTAATTTCAAATCGAAGTAAAGTTAATATATCTTCCCTATATGACAAATTTCTAGCTGCAACTTCTAAAAGAATATCTATACATCTACTTGAACTATATGCAGCAATCTTACTCTCCGATCTTATCTCGGCTCTTAATCTTGCATATAAGAATGTTGTAAATATCATTTTAATATTTACCTGAACGGATTCAACCGTAGCACTATCATGGATTCATTCCTCTCCTCATAAATGGACTACGTTTGTAAGTAACCGCGTAACTTATATACAGAAAAGGTTGTCTCCGAGTCACCGGTCTCATGTGACTTCTGAAGAAAATCTGACAGATTGCGCTACTCAAGTTATTCTTTCGCCAGAATTAATCCGGCTGAAGAAATGATGAACAGGACCCTCTTTTTTAACTTTTCATTTTCAATCTCAGTGCAATAAGCAACTAAAATTTGTTGTTATAACTCTTAAAAAGCCTCAAACCTCTCTAACTTTGAATTCTCTTTCCCATTTTTGGGATACACTCATTAAACGATTTTCCTATTTTTTAAAAATAAGTCGTGATTTTGTTTATGTTCGTTAGACGAACTAGATAAGGCTCTTCTAGTTCTAGTTAAGTACATTCAATCTGTCTCTTTTCCGAAAGAAATTAAGACAATTTCTATTTCTAATTTAAAACCATTCTCAAAATATTCTAAAAACTTAAGTCTTCTTAAGTTTCTTAATCAGGATGGTCTTCTCAGGGTGGGCGGATTTCTCACTCATTTTACACTCTTTTACTACTGTAAATACCCTTGCTTATTATCAAATAAGCATCGATTAACCCATTTTATTATAGAATATAGCCACACATACTGACTTACGAAGAGTTTTTGATAATCTTAATCTCTATTGAAGTTGTTTTAAACTCACGACTATTGTGTCCTTTGAGTACCCATCCTAATGATTTATGTGCTTTAACCTCAAGCCATTTCTTAAGTTTACAATCCCTTAACTCTTTTATTGAACCCGACTTAACAGAGGTTAAACTGGGAAGGCTTCCACGAGGGCAACTCTTACAACGCATGCATCAAGACTTTTGGAAGAGATGGCATGCAGAATATTTGCATACTCTTAACCAAAGATCGAGGTGGTATGATCCTTCTGTTAATAGAAAAATTGATACCTTAATGCTACTTAAAGACGAACTCTCTCCTGCACTAACGTGGCATTTAGGACGTGTTGTAGAGTCGCACTCGGGCGCAAATGGTATTAGGTGAGTAGTGACTATCAGCACTCAGAAGGGTACCTTTAAACTCCCTGTTTCTCAAGTCTGCCCTTTGCCAGACTATTAGTCTTTAAGTATACTAATTTTTATAGTATTAAGTTATCTCTCTAGAATTTATTTTAATTTTTTTTTCTCTTCTTGGGTAAAATGTTTACCATTTTAAATTGGCGATATGTTCCGTCTTTCCAGATTATTAATTTTTACGTTATATCTTCCTGGGTATAATTAACATATATCTACGTTTACATTTATATGTAAGCAAACTGAAGTTAATTTTATTTTATTCCCTTTTCGCGCAATGTATTGTTTCATGCCATATATAACAATCTCTTCCCAAAATGGCCAAGAAGTGTCGCAGGCACCTCAATGGTACATGGTAGAAAATTCTATGATCTTGCACTAGAACCTTCAGCGGAACACACGTGTTGCGAACACTAATATACCACGCGAGTGTTAAAACCTCCATCTTCTTCTTAAGGTGCCTATCTTCTTATGATGTTGGCGACCACGTTAGCCCATCTTATCCTATTCACTGCAGTTCGGAATAGGTCAGTTGATGTTAGGCCAGTCCATTTTCTAAGATTGGCCAGCCAGGATATACGTCTACGTCCAGGGCCTCTCTTGCCCTCGATCTTGCCCTGTAGAATTAATCTCCATATGCCAGCTAAATCCGCTAAAACCTTAAAAACAATTATTTATTCAACACCTTTAACATTGCCAAAACCCAAAGAACTCAGCTCCAGAAAAGTATCCACGATTTCTGCATCAGTGAGCAGCTACAAGTTAGGCCATTTTTAATTGTTCGAGACTGTCATACCTTCGTCGATTATTTTAACCGAAATTAAATTCTTTACCAGCGCCCAAAATACAGTCCACGACCATTTTCATACTTTTTTGTTAAAAATGTTATTATATGCCTCCTGCTAATTTTGATATCGTAAATTATATGGAAACACTGCACGAAAAGGTAAACAGCAAATAAACAAGTAATGAACTCAACCCGATCTATTGTAATTTCATCAATAAAATGTGTTAACCTGATTTCTTAAAGGGCACTGTAAGTCAGAAATGCATTAAAAATATCTATTATTCATTAATGAATATATAAATTTATAAGAAATACGTACATAACTTCGTCGATTATTTTAACTGAAAGTAAATTCTTTACCAGCGCCCAAAAT
This sequence comes from Diaprepes abbreviatus, assembly GCA_034092305.1. Classification (NCBI taxonomy): domain Eukaryota; kingdom Metazoa; phylum Arthropoda; class Insecta; order Coleoptera; family Curculionidae; genus Diaprepes; species Diaprepes abbreviatus. The sequence goes on from JASJET010000026.1 coordinate 1,815,171, forward strand.
ACGGTCCACTACCATTTTCGTACATTTTTGCTAAAAATGTTATTATATGCCTGCTGCTAAAATTAGTCATGTGTAATTTTGATATCGTAAATTACATGGAAACACTGCACGAATAGGTAAACAACAAATAAACAAGTAATGAACTCAACCCGATCTATTGTAATTTCATCAATAGAATTTGTTAACCTTCTTAAAGGGCATTGTAAGTCAGAGAATACATTAAAAATATCTATTATTAATTAACGAATATATAAATTTATACGAAATTTTATACAGAGGATGTCCTTTAACACTGATTATAGGATTTTAGGTCATAAATATTAAACTCATTACTACGCACATTTTTGCTAAAACTATCTTTATGATTCATAGAATGGATGTAATCTAAAACCTAAATAATAAATTACTATACAATATGTGTATAAATACATGCAGAAAATTACAAGAAGAATGCGCTAAGATTTTAAAAAAATACTCTTTTTAGCTCCTTCGTTTTTATTATTATTTCATACTTTTGAGGAAGGTAAATATTTGAACACCGTTGTTGGTAATACTTCTCTCAAATTTATTCCGGGATCTAAGAATTACGTCATGTTTACTTACACAATATATAGACATGTTTAAAATGATATTAAATTAGTTTCCCGCAAAGAGAAGAAAAGAAATTTCTCCGGGTTGACAGAAGAACTTCGAATGGACCTGTGTTTGGTTGTAGAAGAAAATCAAGCAATCAATCTTACACAGCTTACTAAATAGTTCACAAAATCGAGAAGTACCAGTTACAACGCATTAAATAAAGAAAAATATAAATTTTAAAATGTAAAAAACATTCTCGATGGATGGAAAAAATCGATAATTGATAATGGTATACTGTTTATAGATGAAAGTTCCTTTGGTAGTATTGGAACACTGACTAAGATAATATTAGAACTTGTACACCCAACGCATACCCAATGGCAAAAAAAAAGTGATTGTGTAGGCAGAAACTTATGAGATAAACTCCCGAAAAATATTTCTAACTTCTATAAATGAAAGTAACTCCAGCGCAGGCGCTTGCATAAAGAAAAGGAAAATTTATATTTCCAGTCCATAGTGCAGCAGTCGTAAATGAGTATTTAAACAACACATCTTCGGGACGTTGGAATCAACATTTTGAACCCCTTAAGTAACCCGGGAAGCCCGGATGTCTCGCCCTTCGATTTATTTATTGGGAGTACTTATCAATCAAATTTTTTGATAATACAGAAGAGTTCAAAAATAGAATAATTGAGGTTTTACGTGGCATTTAGGCGCAACAGTTGTCAAACGTTAAAAGGCACATCAGTGACTACTTGGGCATATGTATATGGCTGTGAAAACAAACAATTTTTATAAATTTAAACCTTTCTGTGATCTCCAATGAACGCTATAAAGTTATGTCCCTCCTGTTTAAAGATTGTCACTATCTATACCAACGGTACTAAAAATAAAAAGTTGGAAATTATTAACTTTGTTGAGTCACGGAATCGATGCTCTCTTGATACAGGAAACTTGGCCAAAGGGGGATTGATTCACGTGTCTCCACTACAATGTTTTTCGGAATGATAGACTAGAAAGCCATGTGGAAGTACTATGATACTGTTTAAGAAGCACATAGTTGCATTCCTAACCCTGAAGATATCCTAGAAAGGGACATTTGTCCAAGTCAAAGCCCCAAAGTGATTTTTACTAGTCAAAACTTAAATAATATTTTTAATACCGTTGAACTAGTCCTAGTAGGAGGCGATTTTAATGCCAAACACCGTCTCTGAAGTACCAGGATCACCAATACCCAAAGTGTGTATCCATAAAAAAATACTTATGTGATGGATGCCTTCAATATTTTGAAACATATGAAAAAATTAACGCGCATTTAGAACGTGATTGTAGTTTTGTTCGAATTGAACTTCCTTCAGATAATTTGATTTTGGATAAATTTGGAAATTATATTCCTGCAAATATATTAAAGTTTCAAAATATTCAGAAACAGTATAAAGCCCCTTTTGTTATTTATTTCGATTTTTAATGTTATTTGAAAAACATTGAATGCCAATAATCTACACCTGATTCGACAACCTCATATACTATTAAAGCTGCTGAACATATATCCTATTCATTTGCTTATTATATTAAATCATCATTTGATGAGAATGTTGTTTGTCTTAAACTTTATAGGGGTACAGATTGCACTTTAAAATTTATTGAATACATTGAAAATTATGTCAAATAAATTTATAAAAAATATTTAAAATATGAAATACCATTGAAAGATTTGTCATCTGTAAAACAGATTGAGTATGAAAATTCTAGCATTTGCTGTATATATGAAAAAGGAACTTTCATAAAGTGTAGAGATCATTGTCATATTACAGGTAAATATCAAGGGGCTGCCCACTCAATTTGTAATTTGCATTTTAAACCTCCAAAATATATACCAGTAGTACTGCATAATTTAAAAAATTACGATTCTCACCTATTTATTAAATCGCTTTGCTATAATAAAGAAAATATTAGTATTGTGGCTCAAAATAAAGAAAATTATATTTCTTTTAGTCAGGAAATTTTCGTTGACAGTTATGTGTCAGAAAAACAGACAACCACTTGCTTTGCGACTACGCTTTATAGATTCTTTTCAATTTCTCCCAGAGTCTTTAGAGTCGCTATCAGAAACTCTACAAGATGAACAATGTTTTGAAATTAAAAAGTTTTTCTCAAATGCTGATGAATTTCGATACATTAGAGAAAAAAGGGTATTTCCGTACTCTTACATAGATTCTGACGAAAAATTAAATGAAACATCTCTACCATCGACACCTTAACCGATGAAAATATCTATCCTCAAGACTACAATCTTGCTGTAGAAGTGTGGATTCTATTTAAGTGTTCTACAATAGGGGCTTATTCCGATATTTACTTAAAATCTGATGTTTTACTTTTGACTGATGTTTTTGAAAACTATAGATCCACATGCATTAAAACCTATAAGTTAGATTCTGTTTATTATGTCACTAGCCTTTCTATGTGCTGGGGTGCAATGATGAAATTAACTAATGTAGAATTAGAATTATTAACGGAACCAGATATGTTTCATTTTCTCAAAAAGGTGTTCGTGGTGGCGTTAGCACTTGTTCAAAATGCAAATTTTGAAGCAAATAATCCATTCTTAGAAAATTTTAATCCTGAAAGACCTACAACATATACCACTTATGTAGACGCCAAAAATTTGTATGGTTATGCTATGAAACAATACTTGCCTGAAAAAAAAATTTGCTTGGGTACCTAAGCTCGAAATAGAAACTTTAAATATATCCGAACTTTCAGATACATCATCTATAGGCTACATTTTTGTTGATTCAGAATATCCAAATTATTTACATGACAGTCATAATGATTTCTCATTTTGTCCTGAACAATATACACCGCCAAGTTGAAACCACTCCAAATTGATTCCAAACTTACATAATAAATTTAACTATATCATTTCTTACCGATATCTGAAACAATGTCTACAATTTAGACTCAAAATCATAAAAATATACAGAGCAGTTAAATTTACACAATCACCATGGTTAGTCAAATATATAGATTTAAATACAAATTTACGAAATTCATCTAAAAATAAATTTGATAAAAATTGTTACAAATTGACAAATAATTCAATTTTTGGGAAAACCATGGAAAATGTTCATAGGCGAGCAGATATTAAGTTAGTATATCAATGGGAAAGACAGGGTAATAAACTTAGTGCCGAAAAACTTATTTCTACACCTCAATTAAAGGATTTTAAAATTTTCTCTAAAAATTTAGTTGCCCTTCAACTTCAACAGGTTTGCATTGAATACAATAAGACAATTTATGTTGGGATGAGTATCTTGGATATTGCAAAAACTGTAATGTACAATTTTTATTACGGGTATTTAAAAGTAAAATATGGTAATAATTTAAATTTATTATATACGGATACTGATTCCTTAATTCTTGAAATTCAGACCCAAAACTTTTATGAAGATATGAAGCTAAATCTGGATAAATTTGATACTTCCAATTTTTCTGAACAAAATATTCATTGCATGCCTATTACAACATCAGTTGTTGGTAAATTTAAAGATGAGTACAAAGGGATTCCCATTGAAAGTTTTTATGGAACTGGTGCCAAAGCACATTACATAAAATCCAAAAATAGTGTAGATAAAAAAGCAAAAGGTGTTAGTAAATCATGTATAAAAAATCACTAATTTGTTAAATAAATTGGCATTAACAACTCATGATGATAAAAGATATTGTATACCAAATTCCACAAAAAAATTTGCATGGGGATATAAGGATATTTTGGAAACAGATTTTTTTGATAAAGATATGAAAATGATGTATGATACTCTAACTTCTTTAAGTTCCGAAAACGAAAATGAATCTAAAAATAAAAAAACCGCGATTAGAATTAACTACTCTAAGTAATTTTTTATCTTTCTAAAGACATCATTTTATATGATGATAAATTATGTAAATTGTTTTTGAAGCTTTAAGAGTTGGAGGGGGAACTGAATCAAAAAAACATATATATTGTATAGAAATGACTGCTGCATCTTTAATAGTTTTAGTTTCCCTTGTTGGAAATGTGCTATATGTAAATTACATTCCTAATGCAGTTAGGGCTGATATATCTATAAATGCCTCCAAAATGAAACCGATTGCTACAAACAGATGAAAATGACATATGTTGTTGGAAATTCACACTTTTTACCTATAATATAACTGATTCTGCTTTATGTGAAAATACATTCATAAAAATTAAATATTTCATGACGAACAAACCTTTACAATATTCAGATTGGATTCCTTTCAACAATAATAAAGAAGAAGCTCCTCATTGCGTCTGTTGTTATGTATTTGTTATTATATTTGCAGCAGCAATGTTTATTTGTACATGTTTAATATTATTGTATTTCATTAAAAAATATCTTTAAAAATATTTAGTAAATGTTAAAAAATAATATTAATTTTGTTTCTTATTGATTCTCGTTAGTATAAAGACATGTGAAGTTTATCCCTTCCTCTTAAACGGGAAGGGAAAATAAGTTTACCCCTCCACTTGAGAGGAGAGGGAAAATGTATAAAATTTAGAAGCAAACAGATAGCTAGTTAGTTTTTGAAATATATCATTCAAGATGTTCAGTAATCAGAGTAAAAATATATTTGAAAATTCACCATTAAAAAAGAAAATAAAAAAAAAAACAATTATAAATTCTACAAAATATAATTTAAATAATTCTAACTCTAAATATGCTGCGATTGGTTTGTGGATGGAAAGTCATTTTCTACCATGCATTGAACTTGGTGCTAAAACTGATCAATCTGTGATATTATCTGAAGATGATTGGAAGAACTTATTGCAATATCAAGGAGTTATAACAAATTATGTGTTCACATAATGTTTTCAATGAACCGTTATATTTGCAAAATTGATCTATCCATTTTGAAAACATTGATGAATTATCAATAGTGAAAATTGCGAAAAGCTTTGAATTTTATTACTATGAAAATGAAATTGTCTGTAGACTATGGTAACAAATTCCACTTATAGAATTTAGACTAAATGTTTTACCAAAACAAAACTTTCGACATTATTTCAACGTTTTTAGAAATAAGAATTTCTACGACGGAGATTCTTTTGATAAATTACATAATATTCTTTCTTCAAAACAAAACCTAAATAGTGAAAATGTGTGCTCCATGTTGGATCTGCGTTTGGATCATCCTGAAGAACTGGAAAAAAAATTAAAGTCTAAGCACTATTATGAAGAAGACAGTATCTATTAATGAATCAAGAAACCAAATTCATCTGATGATTGCTTGGAACTTCGCCTACAGAAAAGGTCGTACGACTTCTGAAGAGTTTATAAATCAAAAACATTTTAGAAGAAGGTTTAAATTGACTGAAGGAAGTTTGAATCCCATATTAGACTCTGATTATAGGAATATTGTATTTAAAAAAATGTTTATGTAATAAGCTTATTTTTAAATAAAACAAATACATGTAAAAATTCATTTTTTTTTATTACAAACATCAATTATTATTACAACATTAATTACTATTACATCACATCTCCCTTAAAGATCCAAGAGTTATAAAATTTATCTAATCCTAATGATTTTACAAATACTTTGCTTCCTTTCTTTTTTAACATTTTTTCCATCAGATATACACTTGGATGTCTTACTTCTTGAAGTTCTTCCTCACAGAAACCTCCTTGAATATCTAACCCGTTTCCAACTTGAATCAAATACGTTGTTGGATTAGTGAGCTAGATTTTTTTTATCTGAAAAATTTCGTTTGACCAGTTGGGTGTGTAACCTTTAGAAAATTGTTCACGAATCTTGTTTATTCGTACTCTATCACTGACACGACATTTTGGTGATCTAGATTCCACAGTTTTTCTATAAGTATAAGCTGATTTCAAAATTTCCATTTCATTCTTTTTGTTAACTTCGTTTGATTTTTTTTCCGATTGAATTCTGTAATTATTTCTTTAAGAAACTTCACCCATTTATAATTACCTAGTAAACTAAACTTTTTCCGTATTTTGTTTTTTATAGTCCTATTTACTCTCTCTCTACAATACTAGCTTTCATATTAGAAAATGTGCTGTAATGATTAATTTTGAACTGCTCCGTAAGTTTCTAAAAGATTTTATTAAAGAATTCTTTACCCTGGTCAGTATTCAGATTTTCAGGGGAGTTTTTAAGGTAAATAGAATTTTTTCATTGCAGCTGTTATATCTTTACTTGTTTTGGATTTTACAGGTTCTGCCCATACGAATTTATAAAACACATTTATTACCATTAAAATATATCTTAAACCCCTATTAAATTTCGAATGTGGCTGCATTTCTATCAGATCAGCTTGAAATAGATCATTAAGCCCTTTTACAATTGTTCGGCTTCTTCTATATGGCCTTCTTGCTGGTTTATGTAATTCATTTACAACGCCCATACAAACTTATAAAACACATTTATTACCATTAAAATATATCTTAAACCCCTATTAAATTTCGAATGTGGCTTCATTTCTATCAGATCAGCTTGAAATAGATCATTAAGCCCTTTTACAATTGTTCGTCTTCTTCTATATGGCTTTCTTGCTGTTTTATGTAATTCATTTACAACGTCTTGCTTAGTTTTACTGATTATTAATTTAAACTTTACTCTTGAAAATAAATCCCATAAATAACTTTACCTCCTTCAAAACTTTTATCGCTGACAGTGTAAAATATAAAAAAGTCATTTCAGTTTTTTTAGTAAGTTCCCTAATTTTATTTTCCATTGCTTCAAATGATTTTTTATGTTCATTTCTAATTTCTTTTAATGATGAATTTATTTAGGTAATGTTCGTAAAATCAGAAATTTTCACATTAAATTTAGTTTCCAAAAGAATATTTGATACCTTGTAATCTTTTTTAAATCCACCTAATGTTGAATTCATTTCTTCTATTGCATAATTCATTGTGTCATTTTATTCTTTTCTAGAACCTTTAGCTGCTCTTTGAACTAAAATTCCTTTAATGATTTTATATCTTTTACTAATTTATCTTGTAGATTTTTTATATCTTTTCCTAACTGAAATTCTGCATTTGTTATATCTAATGTTATTTTTACCATTTTTTTTTATATTTTTTATATCTGACGCAGTCTTTTGAGATTCGTGTACTATATTTTTATAAGATGTTTCAAGTTCTTTTATGAGTAATGCAGTCTCCTCGATTTTTGAACTATAATTTTTAATTAATACATCCTTTTTATAAACTTCCACTATAGCTTGCACTACTTCTAGTAAAGATTCTAATTCTTTTTGTAATTTCTCATCCATTGTAAATATTCCTTCGTCAAAAGAAGTTTCAGATTTTGTTTTTATATTGTTTAATTGCTTTAGTATATCCTTGATTTTTTCATTATTTTTTGTAATTTGATCTTTGAATTGTGTTTCAATTTTTTCATTTTCGTTTTGAAAATCCTCCTTCAATTTGTCTTCTAAATATTGTAAATTTGATTTATAAGCATTGACTTTAATTTTAAATTCTTAAATTTGTTTTTTTAAATTCATTAACTTTGTCGGTATCTTTTTTGTGAATTAGGAAATGAGTGTTCATGGATTTTTTAAGATTCTGTGTATTTTTATCCATAACGTCATGTATTTTCTTAAAATTCCCTACTTCTTCTGCTACTCTATTATTAAGCATATTAGTAAAATTTTGAAACTTTGATGTAATATCCTTGAAAATACTGTTCTTGGCGTTGTCAATTGTTGAAGTATCCTGAATTATTGATTTAATTGATGTTATTTCATTTTCAAAATTATCAACTTTATCATATTTTAATTTCACTACGTCAAAGTCATTTGCATATTTAGAAACTTTCTGAGAAAATTTTTCTACTACCTCTTCATTTCCATCAACAGTATTTTTAAAATTAATTATCTTATCATTATATTCAAGAATAACTTTATCTTCAAATAACTTAATCTTTTTTGCAATATTTTGTATTTTGTTATCATATTCATTTATTCTCTTATTTAAATTATTAACATAATTTTTCAACCCGGGATCTAAATTTTCCGCATTTTTTAAACTCTGATATTTTTGTTTAACAGCTCTTCTTGATTTAACAACCATCAAACGTTTATTTTTATAAGTAAATATATGAATGAAATCCTTTTCGATATCGGCCAGATTTTACATTAGAGTTCTTTGTCTATTACCAAAAATCCAAATTTATTTGGTTTGGTGCTCTTGAAGAAGAGGTTGCAGGTATTGCTAAAGCAGTAAATAATGAAAAAGTAGCCAAAGCGAAATTAGAAGAATCTAAACGACACAATCAAATGATGGAGTTCATTGTGGTAGGAAAAAAGGATGCGGAGTTTATTTAAAACTCTATAAAACAGGATGTGGATTATACTGAAAACCTTATTCAAAAAATTGCTAAAACATATACCTCAAAAAGCATATACAAATTACAATTTACTTAAATACGTTAAATATTTACAAATTCCCAACTTTCGTGGTATTTTTATGATTACCAAAAAAGATAAAGATAATTGAAAGTACAATTGTCAATCTAGATAATCATAGTAGTGATGGTACTCACTGGATAGCATATATAAAAAAGGAAAAAACATAATATATTTTGATAGTTATGGCAATTTGCAACCGCCTTGTGAATTAATTAAATATTTTTATAGCGACCAAAATAATAATATTGTTAATTATAATTATAACAGTTATCAAAATTTAACAAAACAAATTGTGGTCAATTGTGTCTAAAATTTCTTTGTAACCACATGTAAGACCTAAATTTAGTTTATTATTAAACACATTTTTAAAGTAAAATGTCATATAGTTTTGTTCCTAGCAGCAATTCCGCTATTTTAACATCAGAGTTACATCCTCCAATATATCTAGATGAAGATGTTGAATATGTTATCGGTCTTGTAAATTTCGAAACATTTAATGATGTTGGGAATAATGATGAAAATTTAGAAATAGCCATATCTCCAGGTAGATCTGAATTAGAAGACATAACAGATTTTTAAAAAAAATATTTGGATAAGGATAAAATTAGTTTTATTCCTTGTGTGCAAATAATAATACTTTACGTACACATCTTAAATGCTCAGCCCCCATAACTTTTCGTGAAGGAACTATTGGTAAATTATTAGGGTTTTGAAAATGGGCGATTGGAAGCTAATATTGCACATATATCAGATTTTCCCGCTGAAATAATTAAAGTAAATTCAATAAATATTGACTGCAGTATTGCAGAGGGATCATATTTAAATGGGAAACCTGTTTATATAATATACCAATTTTTCCCGAGTGTTGCTCCAGGGTTCAAAATAATTGAGTCACCTCAAAACGTCATATATTTTCCAGTGACTGTTAAAGTATTTGATAAAATAGCCATTAAAATAATAGATCAGAAAGGTGATTTGGTTAATTTTAAAGAACAAACCATAACCATCAGACTACATCTTAAACAAAGTAGATGAAAAATGGCAATATTATATAATAATAAATCTGCAAACTTTACTAGAAAATTTAATAATAAAAACATTAATAAGTCAAGAAAGAAAACAACTTCCTTTAGTAGGAAATCAAACTTCCAAAGGTTAACACCTTCTAATAGACAATTTCTTCAAAGTTTGGGTTTTAAACTTAAATAAAATGGATTATTTAAAGGTAAGAGAAAATGTATTGGTTGATGAATCAATATTAAGCTGGGAAATTCTTTCTTGCAATTCTTTTAAGCCTACAACTCGGACCAAGAGATGAAATAAGAATTGCTTTGCAACAAACAGGAAAACATCCTTTACCTTGCAAAAGTGAAATTTATGTGGAATTGCAAGTGACTAAAGGAGATGATTCCTTTTTTGCTAATACTGTTTTAATTAGTAATGCTCCGACATTTTTATTTAAAGAATTACGCTATATTTTAAATGGTCTTACTATTGACTCCATTCTGAATATTGTCTATCAAAATGAAAGTGCTAAATTGGATAATGCTGGTTGGTATCCGAAAACAAAATCTAAAGAAAAAATTATGACTGATAATAAAGCTAATGTTTCATTATGTATACCATTAAAGATGTATTCAGGATTTTTTGAAGATTATAATAAAATTATTCTTAATTCACAACAAGAACTTATTCCGATAAGAAGTAATGATGATTCAAATGTATTATTATTCAGTAATGAAGAAGAAAACCCCAGAATTAAAATTACAAAGTTGTGTTGGAGAGTTCCTCATCTTACTGTTGCTATTCCGCAAGATTTGATTGAAAATAATAAATTTGCTACCCTGTATGAAATGTTTACAGACTTTCGTCAAGGGTATTATAACTCTCCAGTGGAACCAATTTTTAATCCGAAGAGAATGCTCCTATAGTTAACATTAATTGTTCACATCAAAGAGATTTACTACAAACCGGTCCAGTAACCATGAGAATTGAATTTGAAACCAAGGAAAAAATACCTCCTAAAACAGCGGCATATTGTGTTATAATTCATGATAAAGTTTTTAATTACAACCCATTAACAAAAATTGTAATCCATTTTCTTAAGATAAAATACTCCTGTTAAACAAACCGTTACTTATGGTTAAGAGCGCATGTGTCAATTTTGATATTTATTAACGTATCCAAACCAGAATTCTTCATTTATATAATGTTTTACGAAATTTCAGTTCGAGTATTAGGTTTTCAACTAAGTTGCGGAAATAAAAAAAACAACAAATAAGTGAATATCAATTAAAAATAGAAATGATCAAGAAATTTAAATATTTGAAAATATGAAACTTATTCTAGATCTTCGATGCTTCAAAATTGAAAATAATAAACTTATTGTAAAAGAATTAGCAGCTTTCGATGGGCAAAAGGCAAGTCATTTTATTTTCAAAGCTGCATTTCCGATGGGTCATTTACTATCCTATTTACACAAACAAGCTCTGTGGTTAATAAAAAATTACCATTGCATTGAGTGTTGTGAAGGATTTACACCATTACACAAATGTGGATATATCATAACAGATTTAAGCGCTAAGGTGGACTATATTTATGTAAAAGGGGAAGAAAAGGTAGACTTCGTAAAGAAGTATTCTATGAAACTAGTTACCGATACTGATGCACAACTCACCCTAAAAAAATGGATCCTTGCTGTTTTTATCATTAAAAAATACCATGTGTATGTGCATTATCAAATGTTTATTACCTTTACAACAATTTTTTTATGTAATAAAAGACTTGATCACAAATTATGTGTTTTATTTTCTAATACATGAAATATTATTATTTAATTCTAGTTCTTGAATTTTACATATTAAAATAACTATATTCTTATCTTTTAAATATTCGCGACAACATTTAGCTGCTAGTAAACATAATTCTTTATGTTCCATATAATTTAAATACAATATAATATTGTGCGCTTCACTTTCTTGACCTTCATATTCATAAAACTCGAAACAGGCTGCGAACATTAAAAACTCTTCATACATTTCTCTTACTAACAATTCCATAATAAATCCTACATTAAAACCTCCATGTGTTTCAATATCTCTTTATCTCTCTCTTCCCCTATTTTTTTAATATATCAGGATCTTTTATGTAATCCTTCAATGCCCTTAAAAAATAACTGAACTATTTTCTTTATTTCATGAACGAACTTCGGCAAGTTTTGTGTTTTTCTATAGTTTAAACTGGGTTCTGCAGCTAATTGGTATCGGAAGGCAGTCTCATAATATACCTTTGCCCGCTCAGGTTGCCTCTGTCTTAGCATTGCATCCTTTAATTGGGAATTTTGAATTTTAGTAAACTGTTTTCCTAATTTGGTAATTTCATTTTTAAAATTACTGTTCATAACTACCACTTATTTTTAATTTAACAACAGTTTTCATTATTGGTGGTGGATCATCCATATGAGTTTAAGACTAGTAGCAAATGAATGTAACTCGCTCAGATTCAGTAATTTAAGATACCTGCTTCCCTCCAATTGATATGGTGGTTAGGAAGGAGGTAGGAGGTGGAGCAGAAAGTTGTGGAGCTTACGTAACTAATCGAGATAGGAGGCAAACTTGGGCAGCCAATCAGAAACAAGGTGATTCTTATCTGACCAGTCAAAAAAGTGGAGGGGGTCAACTAGAAGCTCCCTATCTCCACTACTGAAGCTAGTACTCTGTTTTAGGCTTATTGCATTTGAATTGACGTTTGGTGATCAATTGGCACCAGTACCAGTTGCTGTCTTCTTGGTAATCTCCTTCGGGGGCTTTTGACGTTTCACTGCTGATGAATGCTTTGCGAGGCTAAGGGGAAGGTTTTCTTACTTGCTACTTTTCGATATTTTTCAGCTCTTTTTTAAACTTCTCTACTTTGGTTTTATTATTTCTGACCCTTTGGCGCGTTATCTTTTGATGCTCTATCATTTGAATTAACAGATCATTTCCTCTCAAGGTACACCTACGAAATCAGGTAATTTTAGAGGTACATCATAATTAAAAAAATATATTTTTATTATTGTTTGTTTATTACTAGGCAATCATTTTAGTATAAATATCAGAAGTGTTTAATAAGAAATATTAGCCTGTTTGATTGAGAAAAGGTGGTCCAAATTTGGAGTAAATTTTCACAAGGCTGCTCTCACCTTTTTATCGATCGTTCTGAAGCGTTCTCTCTTTTTGATTTTAATTGTAGTTAGAGTTAAAATCCTAATGCATATAAATACTTCGCAGCAAATGGAAAAACCATAGCGATGGCAAGCTTGAAAGCAGAGTATACTCACTTTTTGTACACAGCCTAAAATGTGTTTATAAAATTTTAGTTTTAATGTCCGGTCCGCTTTCAGTTCTGTGAGATCTTCCTCTTCGTTTATTGGTAAGTGTTCAAGGAAATTGCTATATGAGAATGGATTTCGAACCCAGTCCATAGGTTGCAGATCACACTTAGAAAAATAGAAATCAATTTTTCCTGCTAGAATCTGAAACTGTGTCACTATCAAAATCTGCATTCTTTTTCTGTATCGGCTGCAATGATATTTGTTAACATCTTATTATTACTATTGGTGGCGTGACTGATCCATAGCATTAACTTAGCGCGAAAGCTTTTTATCTTGTCCGATAACGTTAAGATATTAGAATTTTTGCTTTGCATTTTTTTTGTCGAGCTCATTTAAGTGAGTGAATATATCCATCAGGTATGCAAGTTTTGTAGCAACCCATTCTTCTTTTTTAAATATACAAGCGAAATTTGAATCTTGGAACTCTAAAAACGTATGTGTCTCATTCTTAGCTCGTATATCCGAGAAAGTACTTTTCCGCGAGAAAGCCATCTTACTTATGTATGAAACAGGAGTGACTGATGATCTGCTCCCACTTTTTGACGTACTATATTAAACAGACGAGATTTCAGCGGTCGTAACTTGACGTAATTGACAACTTTGACGGCTTTTTGAAGAAGAGTCCATAAACCATCAGGCACAGACTTCATCATCAGTGCTTCCCTGTATAGAAAACAATACTGTTTTTGAATAATAGGATTTTTTCAGAAGGGTTGATTATAAATCCTTTAATTTTTCCCATTATAGCTGCCTCTCAATCTGTACAAATACTTATGCAGTTGAGCCATTCCAAATTATGCTCACTGAAATATTGGTCTGTAACTTTAAATATTTGAACTTCAGTGATATGATTAGGTAGTGGCAGACACAGTAAAAAGTTCTCTCTTGTTTCAAATCCACGCGCATCTCATTTCAAATGTTTCTCACATTTGAAATGAAATGCGCGTGGTCACTGATGTCAGTAAAATCATCAACTTGTAGAGTAAAATCCCCGCAATGTCTTAATTTTTCAATCAATGTCGATAGTGGCTTCTTGGCTAATCGTAATCTCGACAGCTTCTTTTCAGATGGATAGAATTAACGTTTCAGCGAGAGAATGAGGTTTCTTTGATGCAACAAACATGTTAGTGGTCACATAGTTTGCTTTTTGCGCTTTATCTGAGGTTTTGAAAGAAGAACTCGTAAGAGTTACCTGCTTCTTAGATTCGTCCTTCAAACGTGGATAAAATGCTTTGTCTTTTAAGCTACTTATGGGTATTTAATAGTTAAATACTGGAAAAGTTTACCGGGCACCATTGAATTATTACGTAAAGTTGCTCCACAAACAAGACATTTTGGGACTGGGCACGATTCGTCTCCGCAACTCATGTAGCTCTCGATGTATTTTCGCTTAACAAGTTTGTTTTTTTTTTCGTTGTCTCTGCTTGTTCTTGGGAATTATTCAAATCTCTTAATTAACTTGCGGTATGCTTAAAAAATCTATACACTATATATACATACATACATATATATATATATATATATATATATATATATATATATATATATATATATATATATATATATATATATATATAGTGGATGTGGAAAAGTTATTTTATTCTCCTTACGACCGTTAAGAAAGGGGACAGATGGTATATTCTCTGCGAATTCCACTCTGGTTCTCTCTCGATACTAGTTTCGACCACCTAATTGTCTCATCAGTGGAGTGTAACGAACCGAGAGCAAAATGCACCGAAAACAACTATCTACTTAAAATCCCTATATCGTAAAATATCGGTAGTATATTACCAGCAGAACTTGATGCCGGACTGTTATCTTAAATAGTACAAACGAACATCTGAATATACCCCGGAGCGGTACGAAATTATTAAAAATAAACAATTTCACGATCTACGTATTTGGAAAAGTTATTTTATTCTTCTTACGACCCTTCTGCGGGTAATATCCTGCCGATATTTTACGATTTGGGGATTTTAAGTAGACAGTTCTTTTCTGTGCATTTTGCTCTCAGTTCGTTACAGCTCCGCTGATGAGACCATTAGGTGGTCGAAACTAGCATGAAGAGAGAATCAGAGTGGAATCCTCAGAGAATATACTGTCTGTCCCCTTTTCGTAACGGTCGTAACGAGAATAAAATAACTTTTCCAAATACCATGAAATTGTTTACATATAAATATATATATATATATATATATATATATATATATATATATATATATGTGTATATATATATTTATGTATATATTAGATTAGAGTCAAATAAGTTGGAGTGACGCAATGAAACGAATAGCGAAGAGCGATTTGTTTTTGTTTGCAAAAGTACGCGCGGTGAAATTAAATGGCGTAGTCGCACTGATCACTGTCCAGTCCACATGAACTATCAAAGCCTGAGCGTGGGAGGTGAAGACCCTACCCCCGTTTCCTCCGTTTGAAACAAAACTCCTCAATCGCGTGATTTGCCGTAGTGTGGGTAGGCACTTATGTTTGAGTCCGTCTTTATAAATTTCAGAAAAATATTTGCCTTTTTCCTCCGGCACATTAACTAATGGCCACAGTACACCAGTGTGCAGCGGTTCAGACTTTGTAAAACACTGTTTAAGTTCACTTTTCAGACTACGTTTGCAACTGTTACACTCTTTTTCAGATTTTCTACACCATCATCGACACAGTCATTCTCACTTGCCGCCATTTTACCATATATACATAGACTGCGTTTAAAGTAATTAGAAATATACGTTTTTTGTCACATAATCATAATGATTTCCTAGGTATCTCACAAAGATTTTTTTAATCGAATTTTTTTCACCACAGGAAAAAATTCCTAGAAATAATCTCACTAACTTTTTCATGATACAGTTATTTTGTTACCTTAATTGATCACGCTCTTTATAAAAATTAGGCAAGCTATTAACAGTATGCGAATAGATTTTAGATTGTAGGTTCGCACAATTTATCCCCTAAAAGTACTTCATCCTATAAGGTGTTTTATATGTAACTCTGATCCAATAGGAATCTATGTTTTCTGATAAGTTGATTCCCTTTTCCTCAGGTGACTTTAAAAAGTTTTCGTCTTACAAAAAAATCTGATGCTCTCACAGTGCCATTTCTGCTACGTTATGGATATCTTATTTATAAATAAATCAGTAAAACTGGCGTTTTTCAATAAAAATTCCTGTGTGTTTAATTTTTTAATAAGTGTATGTAAATATATTTGAGTATTTTGCATTTACGTTTATAATTAATTTAACATAATTGACTAATACAATAGATATAAATTCTATTTTTCTCTGATTAAATAGCTTATTTGTCAAGTGATCGGTATTGAAAGTTATTGTACTTAAATTTAGAAAAACTTAAAAGGTAACGTAGATACTAGAATTTCTTCTTTAGCTTTCGCAGTCGAGGAGGATATTTAATCACATGAATTTCTTTCAGTTGAAAATCTGATAACATATTAGAAATAGGCTTCGAAATTATAAAAATGTATTATATTTTCACTGTTACATGGTACGACTTACGTGAATTCTGTTTTGTTAATATATTTTAAAAAGTTGATGCTGGTAGCCGTTACTATGTGGTAGTTAATCATCTTCGGGAAATGTTTAAAACGAACTACTATGTTTTATACCACTAAATTTATTAAGAAAACAGTGACTGCAGTTTCAACTCACAGAGTCATACTGCCATGACTCTGTTAGTTGAAACTGCAATCACTGTTTTCTTAATAAATTTAGTGGTATAAAACATAGTAGTTCCTTTTAAACATTTCCCTAATATATTTTACATACACGAAAATAAAAAAAAATTGTTATTTAAAAGCGTCTAAACTCGGATTCACATACATTACTCCATTACCAATTTTAAGATAATAAAACTTTCATAAAAAATATCGAACCGACTTCTGAAAAAAATAAATAAAAAGCGAAAAATAACAATATATATTTTCATATGAAATTTTACTACTTGACAAAATATAAGTTACATGAAAAAAATGAGAAATTCATTATTTGTAATTGCTTTTTACCCTAGATTGTTTTTGTCTCATATTAGTAGTTATTTGTTTCATCAGTAATTATTTAAAGCCAACAACAAAATTTTCAGTTTCATATAAAAACCTATATTGTTATCTTTCATTCTTTAGGGTCATTTTTTTATACAAATTTTATTTTTCGATCTGTCCCCTTCTCGTAACGGTCGTAAGGAGAATAAAATAACTTTTCCAACTATTGTAAAATTGTTTACCTATATATATATATATATATATATCATTCTTCTTTTATTTTGTCTTTTCTTGGGTTTAGGTTGCATAAATAATAATAAATACATAAAATTATTGACGTTTCGCCCTTTATTCAAGGCATTTTCAAAATTTTTTCCTCCTAAAAATATATAATTAAATTACATCACATAAAAAACATATTTAACATTTTCGAAAAACAAACAAGACACTTAAACAATAGTTAAAACTAGAAAATTTTTTAAAAATACTTAATTTTACCGGTACGCACCTTGACATTTTGCTGTTTTGTTTCTGAATAAAATTTAAATTTTACATCGTTTACTGAGGACACGTGGAATGCTAATGTGTTTTATTTTTTTAATATTTTTTATATTTTACAATGCATAAAAAAACAAATAAGGTATATGTTTGGTTTTATGTTTAAGAGGATATTCCATTTTTGATTCTTATTTGACTAGATCGAATATTTAATGTTTAAATTAGGTTTGCGTAAATGTGGCTCAAATTTCCCATATCTGTTCTGTCGTTAACAGTGTTTTTATCTTTTTTAATTTCAATCATTTCTTTTATCTGTAATTTTTGGTAATTCATATCTTTGTTTTTTATAATGGTACTGTTATAATCAAAAGTGTGTTTTTCGTCCTGTGTGTGTGTTTGTTTAAAGCTGTTGAGGCGTTTTTTGTATATTTATGGCCATTTAATCTGTTCTTCAGTAATTGGCTCGTCATGCCTATATATTTTTTGGGACAATTTGTGCAAGGGATCGAATATATTATATTTGATTTATTCATTAGAGAAGTTTTACTTTTTAAATTTGTGAACAATGTATTTAATTTATTATGTGGCCTGTGGCATACGATGATATCATGCCTCTTTAAAATGTATTTTATTTTTCCGGCAGCTCACTAGTGTACGGTAATGCCACATATTTTTGTTGTTTATGTTCTATGTTTTTTGTTTTTACGTTATTATAAAACTTATATGTTCGTTTATCAATTATTTTGGTGCTATCTCCCTAACGTCTCCAGAATTCCGACCAAAAATACTGCAAAAAGTAAAAGAGACACTAATAAATAATAATTTCAACGAAAAGACTATCACCAAAATAATTGATAAACAAACATATAAGTTTTATAATAACGTAAAAACAAAAAACATAGAACATAAACAACAAAAATATGTGGCATTACCGTACACTAGTGAGCTGTCAGAAAAAATAAAATAAATTTTAGAAAAGCATGATATCATCGTATGCCACAGGTCACATAATAAATTAAATACATTGTTCACAAATTTAAAAAGTAAAACTCCTCTAATGAATAAATCAAATATAATATATTCGATCCCTTGCACAAATTGTCCCAAAAAATATATAGGCATGACGAGCCAATTACTGAAGAACAGATTAAATGGCCATAAATATACAAAAAACGCCTCAACAGCGTTAAACAAACACACACAGGACGAAAAACACACTTTTAATTATAACAGTACCATTATAAAAAACAAAGATATGAATTACCAAAAATTACAGATAAAAGAAATGATTGAAATTAAAAAAGATAAAAACACTGTTAACGACAGAACAGATATGGGAAATTTGAGCCACATTTACGCAAACCTAATTTAAACATTAAGTATTCGATCCAGTCAAATAAGAATGGAATATCCTCTTAAACATAAAACCAAACATATACCTTATTTGTTTTTTTATGCATTGTAAAATATAAAAAATATTAAAAAAATAAAACACATTAGCATTCCACGTATCCTCAGTAAACGATATAAAACTTAAATTTTATTCAGAAACAAAACAGCAAAATGTCAAGGTGCGTACCGGTAAAATTAAGTATTTTTAAAAAAATTTAAAGTTTTAACTATTGTTTAAGTGTCTTGTTTGTTTTTCGAAAATGTTAAATATGTTTTTTTTGTGATGTAATTTAATTATATATTTTTAGGAGGAAAAAATTTTGAAAATGCCTTGAATAAAGGGCGAAACGTCAATAATTTTATGTATTTATTAAATATAGAACCTAAACCCAAGAAAAGACAAAATAAAAGAAAAATGATATAATCTATGGTTCAAGAATCAAGAAAATAAATATATATATATATATATATATATATATATATATATATATATATATATATATATATATATATATATGTGTGTTTGGTGTGTGTGAAAATAAATATATATATATATATATATATATATATATATATATATATATACATATATATATTTATATGTATGTATATATATATATATATATATATATATATATATATATATATATATTTGTGTGTGTGTGTGTATATTTATGTATATATTAAATAAATAAGTCAAATAAGTTGGAGTGACGCAATGAAACGAATAGCGAAAAGCGATTTGTTTTTGTTTGCCAAAGTACGCGGTGAAACTAAATGGCGTAATCGCACTGATCACTGTCCAGTAAAGTAATTAGAAAAATACGTTTTTTGTCACATAATCATAATGATTCCCTAGGTGTCTCACAAAGATTTTTTTAATCGAATTTTTTTCACCATAGTAAAAAACTCCTAGAAACAATCTCACTAACCATTTTCATGATACAGTTATTTCGTTACTTTAATTGATCACGTTCTTTATAAAAATTAGGCAAGCGATTAACAGCATGCGAATAGATTGTAGATTGTGGGTTCGTACAATTTATCCCCTAAAAGTACTTCATCCTATAAGGTGTTTTATATGTAACTCTGATCCAATAGGAATCTATGTTTTCTGACAAGTTGATTCCCTTTTTCTCAGGTGTCTTTAAAAAGTTTTCGTCTTACAAAAAAATCTCATGCTCT
This sequence comes from Diaprepes abbreviatus, assembly GCA_034092305.1. Lineage (NCBI taxonomy): Eukaryota > Metazoa > Arthropoda > Insecta > Coleoptera > Curculionidae > Diaprepes > Diaprepes abbreviatus. The sequence goes on from JASJET010000026.1 coordinate 1,835,643, forward strand.
CACAGTGCTATTTCTGCTACGTTATGTTATGGATATTTTATTTTTCACATATTGTACCACCATTTTTACTCAGAATACATGAATAAATCAGTAAAAGATATGCAAGCAATTCAGAAGTCTATTGTTTTTACATATTATTTGAGATTAGTGAAATACCCAAAAGATATGGCTTCCATAATCGTTAAAACCAGGGCAATTTTTCCTCAAAGAAAAACTTATACGACGAATGTTTATGATGCCTTAAGATATCAATATCTAGATAATAATGTTAAAAACTCTGTTGAGTTGTGTTCCAACATGACAGGAGTTGGAAAATCTACTATGTGCCTAGTACTGAAGGAAAAAAAACGACTGGAATTGTTAGTACTCCCAAGCTACATTCGACCAGGGGCAGACGAAAAACCTCGTTAGAAGAAGAGATGTAAACTGCAATAAAAGAAGTTGCACACACATTTTATTATGAGAAGCAGATCCCAATCGTCGACAAAATTCTAAGTAAAATAAATGAAAATCGGGATTTACCTCAAATTAAAAGAACTGAGCTCTGGAAGTTGCTAAAAGAAATCAATTTTTGCTGGAAAAAAGCAGATAGGAAACCTGTTCTTATAGATCGTCTGGTATATGTCAGTTGGAGAAGGAAATATCTCTCTCAAGTAAAATGTAATGTTGCTAGAAATATTACAACTTACAAAATTAGTAATTTAACTGAACTTTTGAAAGATTTTTTGAATAAAGTTAGTGCAGAAAATTGGGAACAATCCATATATTAAAAGCATAAAAGAAAATGTGAAAACTCGATCTCATGATCGGTGAGATAGAAGATCCAATTATAATTAATTTGAGCGAAGATAGGTTCACTGACTTTGATTACGAATTAGATACGTAATGTTTTCCAGTGTAAACACAATTTATTATTTAAATTTTCGGTAACTTATAAAAATAAATTACATTTCAATCCCTTTTTAGTGTTTAATTTTAGTTCTGCAGATGATTTCAGAAAAAAATAAACTGAACCGTCAAATATCCTAAAAATGTTTTTAATTAATAATAAAATGACCGATAGCCCCAAAAAAATTTTAATATTATATGGACGAATTTATTTTTTTTATATATGTTTAACTTCTTGCATTTTTGACAATGGATATTTTGTAAGTATTTAAATTATAACTTAGAATTTTTTGAGAGAAAAGGGCTACATTTTAGTCAGAATGTGCCTAAAACGATTTCTATGCCACAATTAAAAATAATAAAAATACAGTTGTGATTTGTGTGAAATATGTCATAATTTTCTATATTTTCTAATGTATATGAATTATAAGAAATCATAAGAAATTAAATCAAATTATAAAAACTTTTTATTTCAGATTTATTACCGAAATAATATTCTATGCCATAAATACTTAGTGATAAAATAAACCTCCTTCCGACGCCTATGACAAGGATTAAAATCCTTTTTAATACTTCACACATCCAAATATCTATTGTTATCCAACCAAATAGTCCATTATTATAGACCGGTATTTTGATTCTAAAATTTCTAACCCATTTCTATGAATAATATATGTGTCTAATAGATTTTGCCAAAGAAATCGGACTAAAGAACAAAAGTAGTTTGCAAAGAAAAAAAGGGTAAAAAATGATTTATTACTATCTCTAGTTATTGAATAAACTATAGCATAAGTGGCAAGATCGGGTCTATTTTCATGAACTCAAAGCTCTTGGGGGGGGGCGATCGCCTCCACCCCCCCTCCCCTTGGATCCGCGCCTGCTTCTAATAATATCCAGTATTAAGTATGCTTCTGAGAATGACTGTTTAGACTGATCCAAGTATTTATCTAATCTCCAGTGGTATAAGTATCTAGTGTTTTCTCCGTCTAAGATGTCCAGTTTGGATTTGGGGTAATTCGTTGCTTGCCTATCTGAATCGTTAATTTCCTCTGGCTTGATACTATTATAATCTAGTAAATATATATTTGATATTAATAGGTAGTAATCGTATCTATCGTATCGTAAAAACAAACAAAATCGTATCTATAAACTTTTACATCTTGAACTCGAAGTTTTGTGTTCTGTCGATGATTGATTTCTGTTATGTGTAGTTCCTAATCTTGGAGCCAGTCAAGAGAGCAGAAGTTTTAGATATCCTATGCATGAATTGTTGTAAAGATCGCCTAATCGATTAAAAGACATTTGCATAAGTTTGAAAATATCATATCCCTGCTTAGCCACATAGTGAATGCTGCTGTATTTTAAATATCCGGCTGAATAACTTAACATATTTTTACAGTGCGCAATATTTTTAGATCATAGTAATTTAATGATATTCTGGATTAATTTTTGTTTTTGTTAATTTTGCTACTCCTAATTAAAATGTAAATCTACATAATATTACCGAGGCTGTAAAATATACCATTTAACATTGTGTCAACTCCCAGATTTATGTTTAAATTAATTTCTAACCCAACTTGAACTAACTTGAATAATTTTTAGAATCAAGACATAATCTTAATATGGAGGATTCTGAAGTTAAACAATTTTATAAGGACACTAATATATTTGTAACTGGTGCTACTGGTTTTGTTGGAAAACCCTTAATAGAGAAACTACTAAGAACCACGGAAGTTAACAACATTTATATTTTGATCAGAGAAAAGAAAGGCAAAACTCTGGAAGAACGATTGAATATTATGTTTGACAACCCTGTAAGTTATGACCTGTCTAACAAATAATAAAATGACAAAAGCAAATAGATATTAAGGCAATATAAAAATTATGTATTGTTTTTATACAACTAAATGAACCAGTATAAAGGATCCCACAGAATCCTTACGGAAAATGGCTCTAGGTTAAATTTCCTGACACCTGAGGAAACAGTAGTACTTGAGTAGCAGAACAAAAATCTTAATGGGTACAGAGAAAACTCATAGTTTTTGAGATTTTTCACCTTGAATTTGGGATGTTTAACACTAAGCGGAATGGTTCATCTGCAAATTTAACTGCCTGTCGAGCTGCAATTTTCAAAGCATTTTATTCGTTAGAAAAGAATTATGTATTTTTGAAATGCGTTTTTATTTTCTTATGCATGTTCAAGTAGGTTCAAAATTCGCGCATTTACGGACAGTTGAAGTTCTAAAAATTGAAAAAAAAATTTTTTTTTGGCTACTTCTAATATTTGTAAAAACTCAATTTTTAAAGTTTATTAGACATATCAAAGAAGAAAGGTAATGTCATCTGTGTGGTAGTTCTAAAATGTTTGAACATCACTATTCTGCAGTTGAAGTTCCAAAAATCTACAAGAAACTAGTTTATTGCTTGTAGAAATGGCTTTTAAAGACGAGGAATTCTCATTTAGTATGTATAAAACTGTTTAAAACTTTCGATCCAATACAGAGAGTTACAGTTATAAAAATTAAAAAAAAAAAAACACTTTATGCTCAAAAAATTGTGACTTTGAGCCTTTTAAATCTAAAGGGTTAGAACATCTTCCAAAGACATTTTTAAAATTTTTTTGCAGATCAAAAAACCCCAAAAGCTACGATGCCACAGACAGTTGAAATTTTTATATCGAAAACGCCCACATATACACTTACCTATATATATATATATATATATATATATATATATATATATATATATATATATATATATATATATATATATATATATATAAGGTGATTCTCAGGGAACTTTATCGTTCAATTGTGGAAAAACTATACTTAGGAAGAATTTAAAAATGTGAAAGAACTGACGTGCATAGGAGAGACCGGCTTAGATATATTCAAGATGGCAGCACTTCCGGTTATACCGGAAGTTGATGTCAACTTGCTTATTTTAAATAGAATACCCTACATATTATTGCATTTTTGATTTCTACGTAAAATTCTATATTTAGGTCTCACCATTTTGGACATATTTAAATTTTTATGTCAAAAATGACATTTGTGGACCAAAATCTAACTATAAATTTTTCCTATAAGAAAGTCTTTATTATCTAATTTAGGTCAGTTTTCTTGTAGATGAAGATCGACCTTAGTAGCCTTTTTATGATATTTCGAAAATTATTAGTACAGAGTGGTCAAAAAAGAAGAATAAAAATTATATTTCAAAAATAGTCAAAAGTAAATTTTTTCAAATAGAAAGCAGCTATTTTTATAATTTTATCATATTAAGCGTTAAACATAAGGGTAAGTTTGTTCAAGGTTGTCTATTCCAGAAATATGTAGTTTTCAAAATATTGGCAATTCAACATTTTTTTTTATTGTAAAATGCTATACGGCTTTTAAGTTTTGTTATTAGTTGACTATGACGGCGAGGAATGGCAAAAATAAAACAATCAAACCCTACAGAATTATCTATTTCTTGTCATTTGACATTAATTAATAATAATCATGCCGGGGCGATTAAATTACAGACACGAAAATTATTTAAACTTATTTATGATTTATGGAGAATGTGATAAAGTTATTTCAAGTACATGCGACACATTCGCGACCGGATATCCGTAAAACCAGAAACCAACACCACTGTATAAAGGATTATAGAAAACTTCAAGAAGCTTGTATCCATAAAAGCAAAAAGAAATAGAAATAAACCAGTTGTCAATAGTGAAATTATGGATACTATAATTTTAGGATATTTCGCCGTATATCCGACAATACCTATAAGGCAAGTAGCATAAGAGTCTGAATTATCTTAAACATCAGTTTTAAGGATTTTATGGAAACACAATTTTCATCCCGATGTATATAGTACAACATTTAAAAGGCACTGATTTTCCACGAAGAGTGTCTATTTTACTTCGGTCACAAGAAAATGCTGGTTTTTTGGGATAATATTATTTGGTCGGACCAAGTCAAATTTACAAAAATGGATTGTTTAATCGACGCAATTCCCAGTACTGGCAGTTTAATGTGTATTGTGCCATAAGAAATTACGGCGTGGTCGCCCTAGAATTCTACCAAGATAATCTGAATGGTAAGTCAGTCATTTTTGAAGGTACTGTTTGTTTCTGTTTTTTCGGATATCGGATCGCGAATGTGTAGTATATTCTTGAAATAACTCTGTCGCATCTTCCATAAATAATAAATAAGTTTAAATAATCTTCGTGCATGTAATTCAATCGCCCCGGCATGATTATTATTAATGAATGTTAAATGGCAAGAAATAGTGACAATTCTGTGGGGCTTGATTGTTTTATTTTCGCCACGCCTCGCCGTCATTGCCAACTAATAACAAAAATTACCCTCATTTTTAATGCTTAATATGATAAAATTATAAAAATAGGTGCTTTCTGTTGGAAAAAATTGACTTTTGGCGATTTGTTAAATATAATTTTTATTCTTCTTTTTTGACCATTCTGTATTAATAATTTTCAAAATATCATAAAAAGACTACTAAAGCAGATCTTCATCTACAACTAAACTAATCCAAATTAAATAATGAAGACTTCCTTAGAGGAAAAATTTATAGTGAAGTTTTGATCTGCAAACATCATTTTTAACATGAAAATTTAAACATGTCCAAAAGGGTGAGACCTAATTATAAAATATTATACATGAAATATGTTTAGAATTTTACGTAGAAATCAAAAATGCAATAATATAGGGTATTTTACTTAAAATAAGCAAGTTGACATCTACTTCTGGTATAACTGGAAGTTTCGCCATCTTGAAAATATTTTAGCCGGCCCCCATGCACGTTAGTGCGCTGTTAAATTTTCAGATTCTTCCTAATTATAGTTTTCCCACAATCGATCCATAAAATTCCCGGAGAATCACCCTGTATATAAATATATATATATATATATATATATATATATATATATATATATATATATATATATATATGTTTATGCGGCTTTCACGGATTCCTCCGTGTGAGATGCAATAGCAGTGAACATATCCACATTGCGCCGTTGTAGTGCTGAAATCACATTCAGAAAACGTACAACTATACCGGCTGTTAACGAATCTATTAGACAAGTCATAATTTCTAGAGTATTATGTGTATCAAAATGAGAATTGGTACAGGTAAATGTTATGTAAAGAGGAGAGTTTTCGCATATTTTCCACATTCCGGTCACTTCCGGTTTTACCGGATGTGGCCCCGGTTTTGAATTCTTAAATAGAACACCTTGTATATTTTAACATCTTTGGATTTCTGAGACAATTCTAGATCATAATGTGACATTTTAAAAACTTTTTACGTCTACTTCATTTTTTTAGAGCCACTTATAATATTTGAAAGTACAGTAGCTGAATTTGTTAAAAAGTTTGGTGTAGTAAATGTTCAAAGTGCGTTCCTTCTTTTTCACGGCACATTTCAGCTCGTTCAATTGTTTCTCTCAACACGTTTTGTAGCATTTGGGGCGTTATACTTCTAAATGCCCGTAAAATTATTTCTTCTAATATTTTAAGAGTAGCTGGGGCTGCTCCATAGTAAACCCTTTCTTTAACATATTCCCAGACAAAGAAATCGAGCACAGTAAGATCCTGTGAGCGGGCTGGCCACCGTACCGGACCATTGGTTACAATAATTCGATTATTAAAATGCTCTATTAAATAATTAAGAACTTCTCTAGTATTGTGAGGCGGTGCTGCATCTTGTTGAAAGTAAATTCGCCGTAAAACTGCTAAAGGTATATCATTGAGATGATTTTCGATTTCATTTTGAAGAAAACCTAAGTATCTAACCCCTGTTAACTGACCTTGAAACAATATTGGCCCAATTATTCTGTTTCCAACGATACCAGCCCAGACATTGACGCCAAATCTTTCTTGAAAATTGCCCTCTTTCATTTAATGTTGATTTTGTTGGGCCCACTACCGAGTATTTTGCTTGTTGAACATACCATTATTTGTAAATCGGGATTCGTCGGAAAATAGAATAAAATCGATAAAATTTGGGTTAACTATATGATTTTGAAGCAGCCAATCACAAAACACTATCCGTCTATCGCCATCCTCAGTATACAAATGTTGATGTAACTGATATTTAAATGCTTGATATCCATGCTTTTTCAGTATTTTTCTTGCTGATTAATAACTTATCTGCTGTTCTTGACTAATTTTTCTTAACGAAACTGTTTTATCAATCTCAACCATAGCAAGTACGTTAATCTCAGTCTCTTCATTTATGATAAACCTCTGTTCCGCCTCTTGATTTCCTATTTGCCTAAAACGAGTCTCGACATACGGAAAATACTGATGGGTTGGATGTTGGATATCTATAAGCATACAACTCGGCAGCATTCCTTGAATTTCTATGACACTCTTCAAATATTAATAACATATCCACTTTTTCACTTTGAGTATACATTATTTTAACGAAAATTTAAACTAAACTTAACGAAAATTAAGAAACTTTTACCTCTGTTCTTAGAGCGTATGTCACTGTCATTATCTACTTAAGTGAGTGCTTTGTTTTCCAAAAAAGACTTGATAAAAACAGTTTCAAATTATTATGCATCATGGCTGTCCATGGCGCACTTACCATTTACCTGTACCAATTCTCATTTTGATACACATAATACTCTAGAAATTATGACTTGTCTAATAGATTCGTTGACACCCGGTATGCAGCTCCGTATATGAATGAAGTCAAATGCGAACAGTAAATGCAAATTTCTCTCCATCATATCCTTTCTGTGTTAGAGATTGCACAGTTAGAATAAATTGTTATAGAATGCAATTTATCCCATTCCACCGCCATCGAGATGATGGCCCACCTGTACCACCATACCGAGAAGAAATATATCCACATTATGCCAGGTGCATGTCGGTACCCTGATGAGTCTAATAGAGACGAAACATGTATCTCTTCCGTATCACTGTGGCGGGGAGGGTAAGTTTTGACTTTCTTCTCGGTATGGTGGTACAGGTGGGCAATCATCTCGATGGTGGTGGAATGGGATAAATTGCATTCTATAACAATTTATTCTAACTCTGCAACCTCTAACACAGAAAGGAGATGATGGAGAGAAATTTACATTAACTGTTCGCATTTGACTTCATATATATATATATATATATATATATATATATATATATATATATATATATATATATATATATATATATATCATTTTTTTTTTTTATTTTGTCTTTTCTTGGGTTTAGGTTCTTTATTTAATAAATACATAAAAACTGTTTGACGTTTCGCCTTTTATTCAAGGCATTTTCAAAATGTTTGCCTCCTAAAAATATATAATTAAATTACATCATATAAAAAACATATTCACAATTTTCGAAAAACAAACAAGACACTTAAATAATAGTTAAAACTTTAAAATCTCTTAAAAATACTTAATTTTACCGGTACGCACCTTGACATTTTGCTGTTTTATTTCTGAATAAAATTTAAATTTTGCATCGTTTACTGAGGATACGTGGAATGCGAATGTGTTTTATTTTTTTTAAATATTTTTTATATTTTACAATGCATAAAAAAACAAATATTTAGGAGGCAAACATTTTGAAAATGCCTTGAATAAAAGGCGAAACGTCAAACAGTTTTTATGTATTTATTAAATAAAGAACCTAAACCCAAGAAAAGACAAAATAAAAAAAAAAATGATATAATCTATGGTTCAAGAAACAAGAAAATAAATATTGGTAGTTTGGGTTGAAGCTACTAAAACAAAACATCCGATATGACATTTTATGAGGAGATAGAAGCATCACATGGGCCGCACGTGGTAATACTGCTTAAAGAATTATCAAAATCTTACACCAAGCTTGCCGCTCAAAAGAACAGAAGAATTTTTTTATTAAGATGCAGACATTTGGATTTGTTCCCTACATTTTTAAATTTGAATGTTTCGCATATTTGTTTTACGGGTACGTACCTTGAAAATAAATTCAACAATATCATCATGAAAACCAAATCTAATATTTTAAGCTTATCAATTACAGAGGCAACCAAAACAATAAATTCTTTAAATACATCCATTAGAGAAAACATCAAAAAAACTGAGAGATACTTAACAAATGTTATATTAGATAGATTCTTATCGTTAGAAAATAAAAAGTTTGAGGAATTACATAAAAAAATTAAAAAAAGACACCAAAAAAAATTAAACAAATTATTTAAAAAGCGTGAAATCTGTAAAGAAACAAACAACGACAGGTCCAAATGGATCGAAAATATATCTAATACCCCGATACCGTCCGAAGTTAATGAAGTTTTATCATATGGTCCAAATTTCTCATTAGATGTTACAAAAGAAAAAGATATTCCAATAACCGAATATATAGCCTCCATTGAATCTGTTATTAGCAATGAGCCAGATGACAAGAAAGACACAATTAGAGCTGAAGTAACAAATGTTTTAACTAACCATAAAATCAAAATAAGGCACCAAACAATAAAAAGTAACAGCCTCCAAAAAAGTTTAAAAAAGAAAATGAATCGAACAAAAAAATTTATCAAAGACAATCCTCAAATCATTGTTCTAAGGCCTGATAAAAGCAATAAAACAGTGGTTATGAACAAGGCAGATTACGAGACAAAAATGAACAACATACTAAATAAAAATATTAAGAGTGATCCAACCAACTTATATCAAAAAAAAAATAATACCTTTATAAAAAAATTGCTCAATGTAAAAGAACTAACTGAAAAAGATGCAAAAAGGCTAACCATTCACAATGCTATTCCACCAAAAATATACGGCCTACCAAAATTACATAAACAAAATATACCACTAAGACCTATTGTTTCTTGTATACAATCGCCATTCTATAGTTTATCAAAATTCTTATCAGATTGCATTTCAAATATTACAGGCAAAAACGATTTTTTTATTAAAGATTCATTCGCCTTTAAAAAATTTATTGATAAAGTAAACCTACCTGAAAATTACAGACTCATTTCGCTAGATGTTATATCTTTGTATACAAACATACCAAATCAACTTGTCCACACTATTTTAGCAGAAAAATGGGAAATTTTAAAAAAACATACATCGCTATCAAAAAATAATTTTATGGATGCTATTGACCTCGTTCTAAATACAAATTACTTTCAGTACGAAAATACCTTTTATAAACAACTTGATGGATGTGCTATGGGATCACCAATTTCATCTACCATTGCTCAGCTAGTAATGGAATATTTAGAGGAAAAAGTTTTAGAAAAATTAAACTTTAACATAATATTTTTTAAACGTTTTGTCGATGATTGCATAGCAGCTGTACCACAAAATAAAATAAATGAAATTCTCCAAGAGTTTAACAGTTTCAACGAAAAATTACAGTTCACGTCCGAAATAGAGAATAATAATAAAATAAATTTTCTAGATATGACGCTTATACGCAGAAAGAACAAAGTTTTAACTGAATGGTACACCAAACCAACTTGGTCAGGTAGATATCTGAACTATTTCTCTAATCATTCAAAAACTCAAAAAAATAGCGTTATAATCGGTCTATCTGATCGTGCTATCTCCCTAACGTCTCCAGAATTCCGACCAAAAATACTGCAAAAAGTAAAAGAGACACTAATGAACAATAATTTCAACGAAAAGACTATCACCAAAATAATTGATAAACAAACATATAAGTTCTATAATAACGTAAAAACAAAAAACATAGAACATAAACAACAAAAATATGTGGCATTACCGTACACTAGTGAGCTGTCAGAAAAAATAAAATACATTTTAAAAAAGCATGATATCATCGTATGCCACAGGTCACATAATAAATTAAATACATTGTTCACAAATTTAAAAAGTAAAACTCCTCTAATGAATAAATCAAATATAATATATTCGATCCCTTGCTCAAATTGTCCCAAAAAATATATAGGCATGACGAGCCAATTACTAAAGAACAGATTAAATGGCCATAAATATACAAAAAACGCCTCAACAGCGTTAAACAAACACACACAGGACGAAAAACACACTTTTGATTATAACAGTACCATTATAAAAAACAAAGATATGAATTACCAAAAATTACAGATAAAAGAAATGATTGAAATTAAAAAAGATAAAAACACGGTTAACGACAGAACAGATATGGGAAATTTGAGCCACATTTACGCAAACCTAATTTAAACATTAAGTATTCGATCCAGTCAAATAAAAATCAAAAAATGGAATATCCTCTTAAACATAAAACCAAACATATACCATATTTGTTTTTTTATGCATTGTAAAATATAAAAAAAATATTTAAAAAAAATAAAACACATTCGCATTCCACGTATCCTCAGTAAACGATGCAAAATTTAAATTTTATTCAGAAATAAAACAGCAAAATGTCAAGGTGCGTACCGGTAAAATTAAGTATTTTTAAGAGATTTTAAAGTTTTAACTATTATTTAAGTGTCTTGTTTGTTTTTCGAAAATTGTGAATATGTTTTTTATATGATGTAATTTAATTATATATTTTTAGGAGGCAAACATTTTGAAAATGCCTTGAATAAAAGGCGAAACGTCAAACAGTTTTTATGTATTTATTAAATAAAGAACCTAAACCCAAGAAAAGACAAAATAAAAAAAAAAAATGATATAATCTATGGTTCAAGAAACAAGAAAATATATATATATATATATATATATATATATATATATATATATATATATATATGTATATGCGGTAACCTAATATTTGTTTGATATCTTGCGAAACCTAAATACCACAACACTCTCATTTGTAAACTACGTAACATATTGTGTAATAAATTATTGTCTGATAATTGGTAGACCAACATTAGTGAGAGTAAATCTTTGGAATAAAGACAGTTTTATGATAGGAATAACCGGGCTGAAAATTTACCTATGGAGATAATTAAAAATAATTTTGCACAAAAGGAAATCCTTTCTTTCTACATGTCGTAATTTTTCATTTTCAACGAAAAGATCACAGCAAGTCCAAAGATCTTCAAATTGCTTTCTAATAATTACTATAATATAGTGAAAGTCTTCATCTGTTCACTTACCTATATTTATAGCTTCTATTTTATTTGCATCGACATTTCTTAGTCTTTCATAAAAAAAACTTCAAGGTGACTCCATTAATTATAAGGCCTGACCAACCAAACAATAATGTATTGTTATAAAGTAAGCTATTGTTATTTAAATGATGTTGACAATTTCAGACAGTTTAGTCTAGTCTAGTAAGTAAATGTTAGTTTCAATAAATATGTTTGTTTATTCATTGCATCGATAATCTATGAATGTGGTCAATGGCACTTCAAATGAAAAATATGATGCAACTGCAAACAGTTTAAACAAAAAATGAAATTTTAATCCATTTCTTAATATGGATAATAAGTTTATCACAGTTTGTGACAGTAATTTTTCATTAATTATTATTTACAACGCCACATATTTTAACCAATTATCTAATAATATTAAATACCTCATTACATACATAACATCGAGGCCGCATGTACATCAATCCCCCTAATTCAGTGACCTGATCTAACTTTAAAACTTGACTGTAGAGAGTTTAGATTGACAAATCTAGAAACTAGAAGTAAGATTAATACCATTAAAACAAGTCAACATTTAAACGTGAGTAAGTAATAAGATTTAGTTCATACATTAAATTCAATTTTTAAAACTTCCTTGCTTTTTTACGCGTATTTGGAAAACTTAAAAACTCGCGCTTCTTCAAGCATTAGAGGATGCAGAGAACGCGATTATTTGCGGCTTTGGAAAGTTTAGTTGTCTGCAGAATCATGGATTTTGAAGCTTTTCGAACATGCCAAAGTAGGAAAAAAAGCCTTTCAAAGACGCGTAATTCTGTTTTTAGTACATTTAAAATGCGTCAAAAACAGTTGAATTTGCTAATGTATCATTTTGTATAGAAGTAAACATCTCAAATATAAGGTGAAGTAGCTCAAAAATTATTGATTTACGAGCTTTGTGTCCATCAAGAGTTTGATTCTGCTCCTCAAGAATGATTGTTTTCCCAATTTTTACAAAATTTGAAACAAAGCTATTGAGGTTTTTTTGTAATACTAAAATATTATTCAGGGTGTTCATGCATACATCAGAATACTAGAAAACTAATTTTACATCGTAAAAGAAAGGTGCAAAGTCATATAATCAAAAGTCAAGGACTAGATACTTAACAGGCTGTCAAAGTTCAATTTGTTTTCTTATTTTTACCTTCAGACGGTTAGTTTTTAACTTAACTTTAAGTTAATATTTGGCACAAGGACTACGCTTATTGACTTCTATCATTCTGTAACAAAAATATTTCTCTATTTTGGCACCAGATATCACTTTATCTGAAATTCAACTTTTATTCCCATTTTTCATATATCTTTGATTTGGCAGTTATTGGAAAAAAAAACATGCCATTTGAAAGACAAAAGAATACCTAATAAAAACGTTATTCTTTAATCGAGTCCAGTAAAATTAGTTTTTCAAATGAATTCCAAGGTATAGAAAATGAGGGCATAATCTTTTTGTACAATTCGACTACATTTTTTGAAAACTATCACGAAATGTATAAAAATGAATAGAGATCATTTTAAAAATATATTTTACTTAGTTTCCTTTTTTAAAATATTAATTTAATCTCAAAAATCTCATTTCCTCAAATAAAATAAAAATTTTATAACTGTTGTCGTTGTTTTGTTTATCAAATCACCTTTTAAATATTGCCTGATTTAAACAAATTTGAAGCATGGTAACATGATTTTTTGCTTCCTTTTCGCCTACATGGTGTGGTTTATCGACCCGCATAGGGAGTACCTTTTTTATTAGACATTCTTTTATCTTTAAAAGGCGTGTCTCTTTTTCCAGTAACTGTCAAATATTTGAATTTTGGGAAAAGTAACATTTGATGGAACAGGAAAATTTAATTTTAACAGGCTGTAACTCGACAAATATTGAGTTCTCGGCTTTCTGTATAGAATTACCTCTCCAAGTATGCTGATGTATTATCCTAACACTCACTGTAGATCCTACTGGTGTCACTAAGAGGTCTATACAAAATTCTAGCTTAACCTATGAGGATCTGTCTCAAAATTATTTTGGTCTAAAAGTTGACACTTTCTGAAATACAGGGTGTCGAAGTTATGACTTTTTAATTTTTTTTTAATAACCATCTTAACAATAGTTCAATTTGCACTAAATTTGGTACTTCTGATTTTTTTTAGGAAAAGAAATCTGATCTAATTAGAGTTTCTGCGCACTACTTCATATTTTTTTGTGCCTTGCTATATCAGATTTTTAATTAAAGATTCTTATCCTTGAATGTCTCTTATCTGTTTTTGAGATAATCGAATTTAAATGTTTTATTGCAAACTGAAAGTCGTCATAGCCCCCCTTTATACTTTATCCAGGCTAAGGACCGGGTCTAGAAATTTGGAGCTTATTTAAGGGCCAACCGGTTAACAACAATAAAAATGTACATAGTAATTAGCTTAGTTTAAGAATAACGCACAAAATTAGTAACAACCTCAAACAGAAACATTTTATTTATTTAATTGTTTGATTAAACTCTAAGTAAATGTTCAAAATTACCTCTGTTTTCATATACATAAAGATATGTATATTGAGAAAGTTGAACTGCACGCATTTCATTATCACGTCATCTGAGCATAATATGTTTACTGAATTTTATACTCGTGCCCACAATCCTTCTTCGGTAACTTTAGATTAACAGTAAACCATCTGTTGAACAGTTTCCAATAAAAAATCCATGGGCATTAAATTTGATGAGTATGGTGGCCAATTTTCAGGAGATAATTTCCTCTGCCGATCCATCGATTGTGAAAATTCGCATTTTACAAGTAGTCTATATTATTACTGGCAACATTCTCTTCATGTCTCTAAAGTTTCGTTGAAATCGGTTTAGCCGCTTCGAAGCTTCAGAGACTTTGATTTTATTAATAAATTATATTTTATCTCCTTTTTTAAGGAATAGTTTGTATTTTCTTGGGTTTAGGTTCTATATTTAACAAAAAAATGCAAAACAATTGACGTTTGTCCCTTTATTTAAGGCATTTTCAAAATTTTTTCTTCCTAAAAATATTTTTATATAATTAAAACATTCACATAAGAACATATCTACAATTTTAAAAAACAAACAAGACACTTTAAAAACAGTATTTAAATTTTTAAAATTTTTAAATTATTTAATTTTACCGGTACATACCTTGACATTTTGTTACTCTATTACTAAATAAAATTCAATTTTTACATCGTCTACTGAGGATACATGGAATGCGAATGTGTTTTATTTTTTATATATTTCTTATATTTTACAATGCACAAAAAAACAAATAAGGTATACATTTAGTTTTATGTTTAAGAGGATATTCAATTTTTGATTTTTATTTGACAGGATCGAATACTTAATATTTTTGTTTAAATTAGGCTTGTGTAAATGTGGCTCAAATTTCCCATATCTGTTCTATCGTTAGCAGTGTTTTTATCTTTTTTAATTTCAATCATTTCCTTTATCTGTAATTTTTGGTAATTCATATTTTTGTTTTTTATTATGGTACTGCTATAATCAAAAATATGTTTATCGTCCTGTGTGTGTCTGTTTAAAGCTGTTGAGGCGTTTTTCGTATATTTATGGCCATTTAATCTATTTTTCAGCAATCGGCTCGTCATACCTATATATTTTTTGGTACAATTTGTGCAAGAGATCGAATATATTACATTTGATTTATTCATGAGAAGAGTTTTACTTTTTAAATTTGTCAACAATGTATTTAATTTATTATGTGACTTGTGGCATACGATAATATCATGCTTTTTTAAAATGTATTTTATTTTTTCTGACAGCTCACTAGTCTAAGGTAATGCTACATATTTTTACTGTTTATGTTTTATGTTTTTTGTTTTTACGTTATTATAAAACTTATAAAGCTAAATATAGTATTTTAAACTTATCAATTACACAGGCAATCAAAGCAATTGTTTCTTTGAATACATCCCTTAGAGAAAACATTAAAGCAACTGAGAGATACTTAACAAATAATATATTAAGTAGGTTCTTATTGTTAGAAAATAAAAAGTTTGAGGAATTACATAGAAAAATTTAAAAAAAAAAACACCAAAAAAAATTAAACCAATGATTTAAAAACCGTGAGATCTGTAAGGAAACAAACAGCGACATGTCCAAATCGATCGAAAATATATCTGATACCCCGATACCGTCTGAAGTTAATGAAGTTTTATCATATGGTCCAAATTTCTCATTAGATGTTACAAAAGAAAAAGATATTCCAATAACCGAATATATAGCCTCAATTGAATCTGTTATTAGCAATGAGTCAGATGACAAGAAGGACACAATTAGAGCTGAAGCAATTAATGTTTTAACTAATCATCAAATCAAAATAAGACACCAAACAATAAAAAGTTACAGCCTCCAAAAAAATTTGAAAAAGAAATTAAATCGAACAAAAAAATTTATAAAAGACAATCCTCAAATCATTGTTCTAAGGCCTGATAAAAGCAATAAAACAGTAGTTATGAACAAGACAGATTACGAGACAAAAATGAACAACTTACTAAAGGACGAAAATACATATAAAAATATTAAAAGTGATCCAACGAACCTATATCAAAAGAAAAATAATACCTTCATAAAAAAATTGCTCAATGTAAAAGAACTAACTGAAAAAGATGCAAAAAAGCTAACAATTCACAATGCCATTCCACCAAAAATATACGGCCTACCAAAATTACATAAACAAAATATACCACTAAGACCTATTGTCTCTTGTATACAATCGCCATTCTATAATTTATCAAAATTCTTATCGGATTGCATTTTAAATATTACAGGCAAAAACGATTTTTTTATTAAAGATTCATTCGCCCTTAAAAAATTTATTGATACAATAAACCTACCTGAAAATTACAGACTCATTTCGCTAGATGTTATATCTTTGTATACAAATATACCAAATCAACTTATCCACACTATTTTAGCAGAAAAATGGGAAATTTTAAAAAAACATACATCGCTATCAAAAAATAATTTTATGGATGCTGTTGACCTCGTTCTAAATACAAATTACTTTCACTACGAAAAAACCTTTTACAAACAACTCGATGGATGTGCTATGGGATCACCAATTTCATCTACCATTGCTCAGTTAGTAATGGAATATTTAGAGGAAAAAGCTTTAGAAAAATTAAATTTTAATATAATATTTTTCAAACGTTTTGTAGATGATTTAATAGCAGCCGTACCACAAAATAAAATAGATGAAATTCTCCAAGGGTTTAACAGTTTCAACGAAAAATTACAGTTCACGTCCGAAACAGAAAATAATAATAAAATAAATTTTCTAGATATGACACTTATACGCAGAAATAACAAAATTTTAACTGAATGGTACACTAAACCAACTTGGTCAGGTAGATATCTAAACTGTTTCTCTAGTCATTCAAAAACTCAAAAAAATAGTGTTATAATCGGTCTGATCGTGCTATCGCCCTAACGTCTCCAGAATTCCGACCAAAAGTACTGCAAAAAGTAAAAAAGACACTAATAAATAATAATTTCAACGAAAAGACTATCACCAAAATAACTGATAAATGAACATATAAGTTTTATAATAACGTAAAAACAAAAAACATAGAACATAAACAGCAAAAATAGGTAGCATTACCTTACACTAGTGAGCTGTCAGAAAAAATAAAATACATTTTAAAAAAGCATGATATTATCGTATGCCACATGTCACATAATAAATTAAATACATTGTTCACAAATTTAAAAAGTAAAACTCCTCTCGTGAATACATCAAATGTAATATATTCGATCTCTTGCACAAATTGTCCCAAAAAATATATAGGTATGACGAGCCGATTGCTGAAAAATAGATTAAATGGCCATAAATATACGAAAAACGCCTCAACAGCTTTAAACAGACACACACAGGACGATAAACATATTTTTGATTATAGCAGTACCATAATAAAAAACAAAAATATGAATTACCAAAAATTACAGATAAAGGAAATGATTGAAATTAAAAAAGATAAAAACACTGCTAACGATAGAACAGATATGGGAAATTTGAGCCACATTTACACAAGCCTAATTTAAACAAAAATATTAAGTATTCGATCCTGTCAAATAAAAAACAAAAATTGAATATCCTCTTAAACATAAAACTAAATGTATACCTTATTTGTTTTTTTGTGCATTGTAAAATATAAGAAATATATAAAAAATAAAACATATTCGCATTCCATGTATCCTCGTAGACGATGTAAAAATTGAATTTTATTTAGTAATAGAGTAACAAAATGTCAAGGTATGTACCGGTAAAATTAAATATTTTAAAAATTTTAAAAATTTAAATACTGTTTTTAAAGTGTCTTGTTTGTTTTTTAAAATTGTAGATATGTTCTTATGTGAATGTTTTAATTATATAAAAATATTTTTAGGAAGAAAAAATTTTGAAAATGCCTTAAATAAAGGTCGAAACGTCAATTGTTTTGCATTTTTTGTTAAATATAGAACATATATATATATATATATATATATATATATATATATATATATATATATATATATATATATATATATATATATATATATATATATATATATATATATATTATTTTTTTACTTTCTTTTTTTTTTGGCGGAGCTTTATCTTTCATAATCCATTAGAAGTAAGGATGAATTTTTAATTTAACTCCCGCGAATGACAATTATAAAGAATATCAATACTTAAAACTAGGGAACTTTCTACTTTTGATTTATTAAATAATGAAAATACCTTTATTTTGAAGGAAAATGATTAAAAATCGTTTTCGTCTTTTGTGTTGATTCATATTATTTAATATCTCATTATCCATAGGTGTATTTCCTGAAGTGTGAAAAACTGTTTATATTACGGTAATCCACAAGGATTTTGACTTTTAGGTAAAATTTCGAGGGCTTCACAGCTTTATGACAAATCAATTAACTACCATCAACCTGCTTATTTAAGAATAGTAAATGGATAATGAGTAAATATGTCAGTGTATCTCAAATAGAGCTCACTAGTATTACTATAGCAACAAACAAAATTACCAAGAGAAATATTGTTAGAAAGAAGGTAAAAATTATATGCAAAGAGCAGACAGGCAGTCCTAACCCTAAACAGGTCAAGCATTTTCCTTAACATGTGCTGCAATGCTGTGAGGCCTTTACTTTGTTTAACGTAACGTTTAATGTGAAGTGTGGGTGCATCGTTGAGTATGAACCACATATTTTGTCTAGTTACCAGTTGAAAAGCATCCAATTGAGGCAAATTTTGGTATTCTACGTTTATTAACAAATTGTCTAGTATCAATTCGAGGTCGAGAGATAAAAGCTCTCGTACTGCCTAGAGGTGAAATGAATGCAACAGTTCTTTTCCTAAACTCCTACTAATTGTATCTTAAGAAACCATAAATTTCAAACTTAAGGATCTAGTGCTCAGACTTGGTTTTACTTCAACTCGTTTTAATATTTCTTCCTCAACCTCCGGTGGCCTAGTTTTAAGATTCCATCCATAATCAGTCATTGCAGGCGGTCCCTCGAAGACGCCTTGCAACAACAGCAAACGTTTGCTGGTGTGGTTTTCATCTATTCGGAAATATTTCTCTGTATACTCTCACCGACTTCCGACCATTTCCCTTCCAGGATAATGTTTGGCTATCCTGAAAAACTTAAGAATCAAATGACAAATTTTAATTTTTTTTTTGCTAGATTAAATAGTCTGACAATACTTTTCTGTAACTAGTAACGATACTTATCAATGTTAGCTTGTTGCTAGCCTGTTGGCTCTTAAACACGCTCAAAATTTCTTAGATCAGTTACAAATCTGGATAAAGTGTGAAGAAGGGCTACAATAAGTCTCAGTATGCAATGAAACATTTAAATTCGATTATTTGAGAAACGACGCACGCTTTTTTGGATAACGAATTAGAACTTTTAATTAGATATTTAATATAAAGGCAAAATAAAAGTTATGAAGCATTATATGTAGGGGAAGTGCTGGTGGTGGTGCCCTGTGCAATGTCAATCGAAACGGTCATTAGATCTTGATATTTCATAAAAAAAAACAAAGTACAAAATTTAGTGTAAATCAAGATATTATTCGAATAAATTTTACAAAAAATTAAAAAAAAAATATAATTTTGACACTCCCTATTTCGGAAATTTTTGGATTAAAGTAAATTGGGCTAGATCATATTTTAGTCTCAGAAAGTTGCGTCAGTCTTTTGCACAAACCTTTTCGAGACAGCCAATACAGCTGTTATTTGACTATTAATTAGGACTTGCCCTCAAGAACCATAAAAAAGTATCTTTTTTTTTGTGTCGACAATAGCGGATTTTAACAAACGTCATAAATTTAAATTAGAACTCATTCATCAAATATTTTATGTAAAGCATTTAAAAATTATTTTTTATCCTTTTTCACGAGTTGTACTGGTCAAATTGGAAATCCATTAATGAGGTGTTTTATCCATGTCTATAATAAAGCATTGATGCCAAACTAAGTAATACGTAATAATTTGTTGCTCCAAATGAGTTATCAACAAACGGCTAATTCCAAAAAAAGCAGTACTCGGTATTTCGTATGCTTAATATATAGAGCTTATTTTAAGGACCTAATCATTACACTTTACGATACGATTTCAATGTTATATTATATAATATTTTTACGATTTTCGCTCTTTAAAATCACTCACTCGGTCCACAGAATAAAATAGAACACTTTTTATTAAATTACTTTCAATAATACATAAACAACTTCTTAATACTTTTACTGCTAAATCACGACTAACTTTAAGTACTACTTATTAACCTGTTTACTGTTCAATTGGAACTAACTATACGATGCTTTTCCTATCCCAATTTATATGCCTGTAGAAGGTGTGGGATTTGCTTGTCCTCCATCGGGCGTCTCTCCGGGTGGCGGATAGGGGAAAGCCTCTCAGATATGGGTGGCACCGAGGAAATCAAATACTCGGGGCGGACCTGTCTTCAGAGAAGCGGCTGCAAACAGCGACTGTTTGCCATGTTAGGGACGGCCGACACAGACATCTTCCAACCCGTCTAGCTAGCGTGGAAGATTATGGCTATTAATCCCCAAATGGCGAATTTTAAAACTTATGGAACATAAACCCACACAGAGAGCCACGAATCCATATCAAACACCTCTAAGGTCTGTCTCAAGGATTCTGGGGAAAAATTCACTGTGACTCAAAATTTTAACCAACACATCATTCTATATAGCAACATTTAATATAAAAACGACGCAATCAAATGATGGCCTAGCGGAATTAGAACAAAAACTATCTCACGTAAAATGGAGTATACTGAGCTTGTGTGAAACCAGAAAACCAGAGCAACAAACAGGCATAACACTCCAATATGGTCACATCACCTACTTAAATAATAAATCAAATGATACACATCTAGGAAGAACAGCTATTCTGGTCAACAAAAGAATCAGGGATCGACTTATAAAGAGGAAGTCAATATCAGATCGGGTCATATACATAGTCCTGAAGAGATCATATAGGTACAACTTGTAGATCATTTAAGTTTATGCCCCTACTAATAGTCCTGATGATAACATAACAGCTATGTAAGGATGTTATATCGGCGCGAAAAGCAGAAAATACACACTATTGCGTAGTGATGAGCGACTTTAACGCCAAGTTATGGAAAGAGAATGGCGATAATATTCCCAATAGGGAAATACGAATACATTTTACATAAAACCAGAAAGTCGTAGATGGAAGTGGGGGAGTCCGGACCACCGATCAAAGAATTAAATGGATTATTATTATTACCAACAAAAAATATACTGTATCCGATGTAACATCCTGAAACACATTCGTTCTGGGTAGTGATCACAGACTCATTGGAGCAAAAATAAACATCAACAATAAAAAAGAAAGGAACGAACTTATTGAACTCCAACGTTTTCTGACATCGAAGGAATTAAAACAAAATAAAGATACATATCAGGAGTATATCAAGAATAAATTGACACCATTGGATAAACTTAATACATTGACAATAAACGAATTGGAAAATAAAATCCACAAAGATATCCAAACTGCAATAAAGAAAATCGGTACTTTTATAAGACAAAAAGTAAATTATCACAACAGACTAGAGACCTGATAAATAAACGAAGAAACATAGAAAAAGGCACAGCAGCCTACGTACAACTAAACAAACAAATCAGAAAAAAAATTTTGACATTGTATCAAAAAGCGTAACACAGAAAGTATTAGAACGATCATAGAAAACAACAAAAATATGAAGGTATTAAAATCCATAAACCCAATTGGTAAGCATAATATAAACCAACTTAAAGATAAAGAAGGAGAAACAAAGAATGAACGAAGCCAAGTGGCTTACATTTGTATACTTCAGTTAACCTAAAACCAGACATCAAGCTCCCAAATATTACAAATGTTGGTTCAGAACAAATACCTGACATCACAATCGAAAAGTTGAAACATGCTTTGTCACAAATGAAATATGATCGTGCCTTAGGCGAAGATGGTATATCTAAAGAAATGTTGGAACTCGAAGGGTCTGCAACGCTACATTGAATGAGTATTCTTTTGAATAAATGTCTTCAAAACGGTGCAAAAAGGCGACAAATTAGACATCGAAAATTATCGCCCCATAAGTCTTCCACCACATCCATACAAATTGCTTACAAAAAATTTGACTCCTATCAACTTCCAGAACAAGCTGGGTTCCCAAAGAGATTTAGTACATCAAAGCAGATACAGGACATCAAATTACCAAGTGAAAAATGCATCGAATATAATATTCAAATCCACCTAGCATTTGTTGATTATAGCAACGTTTTTGACTCTGTCGAGCTACGGGCCATATTTCAAGCAACGGACAATTCAAGGGTTGACTCCAGATACAAAAATCTTCTGCAAGTAAAGATAAGCGCATCTAGAAACACAGAAAATAAATATTGGTCGAGGGGTGCGATAAGGAGAAACGATTTCCCCTAAACTCTTTACTTTAACGCAGGAAGATGTTTTTAAACAACTAAACTGGAAACATTAGGGCATTATGATCGATGGTAGAT
The DNA here is from genome assembly GCA_034092305.1 of Diaprepes abbreviatus. NCBI lineage: Eukaryota > Metazoa > Arthropoda > Insecta > Coleoptera > Curculionidae > Diaprepes > Diaprepes abbreviatus. Next base: position 1,858,695 of record JASJET010000026.1, read on the forward strand.
GTCTCAGCCAAGTTTCGCGATGACGTGGTATTAATAAGTAAAGAGTTAGATCAGTTATAGAAAATGCTCTCTGAGTTGAGAAATGCTTCGGAGAAAGTTGGATTAAGCATGAAATTAGCAAAAACCAAATTAATGTCTCGAGAAGATACGCCACTTTATGTAGAAAACAATAAAATACAAAAAATCGAGAAATATATGCATTTGGGCCACCTAATTGGACTTGGGAAAGAAAATCGAAAAGCAGAAATAAACAGAAGAATTAGAATGTCATGGGCAACCATCGGAAGATTGAGATACGTTCTTAAAGAGCTCGATATTTTCATTAATTTGAAAAGAAAGGTATTTGAGTCGTGCGTTCTCCCAATAATAACCTATGGAATGGAGACAGCCACATTAGCAGTTAAGGCAGCCAATAAACTGCGTATTACATAGCCAGCAATAGAAATAATCATGCTGGGATTATCACAACGCCACCGAATAAGGAAAGAAGAAGTAAGAAGACGAACAAAAGTGGAGGATGTGATAAAATGTATTACTACTTTGAAATAAACCTGGGTGGGAGACGTCGTTTGGCAAGACTATACAAGGTAGATAAAACATATAAAACAATGGAGACCTATGTCGTCAAAAAGAAGTATCGGAAGATCCCCAAAAAGACGCAGAAAATAGATTGGAATGGAAGACACTAATGGAGGCCCGAGTCCAGGAGTGGACCAATTTGGGCTGCTAGAGAAAGATGAAGAGAACTTACTAGAATATACAAGAAACATGCTAGAATAAAAGTCAAGAACTATCTAGAAATATGATTAATAAATGGTGACTTGCCGATATAATATTTCTTTCGGTACATTATAACAAAGATGATTATTCGCATCAAAATAATATTTTTATACAAGGGTGTATTAAACAATTTTCATAGTCCTTCATAATACTGCTTCGATATCTCCGTGGAATGGCTTCAACTTATGGAGACTTACTACTTTCATTTTGGTCTTGAGACTGGATTGGATTCTTGCACCAACCAAGATTCTAAAATCAAACCATATCACCTAGCTGGAACTCTGCCGAATTTGCCTTGATATCATATAAATTGACTAATGCCTTTAATACCAGGTATTTACAGGGTTCATTGGAGTGTTTGATTTTTTCCGTGCTCCCCTTTATTCTGGTTATTTATTCGGCAATGACTCTAATTGGAACGGCATTATAGTTCTCTGACAGAATAAATTTTTCGGTGCCATATTTTAAGATGCTAGGCTTGTCGAAAGAAAATCCATGTCGACGAATCAGGTCCATTCCAAGAATAAACTCATCTTCTATGTCGGCAACTAACACAAAATGATTTAAGTTTAGCCTTCCAAGTTGGAACTTAACTTGCATTTCTCCACCAGCTGCTTCTACAGTTACGGTTCTTAACTTTACTGTTTTGGACAACCGTAGAATTGTAATTTTATCAAAAAGGCTTGACTATATCAGAGATACTGCAGTATTAATATCAACAGTTACGATAATAAGTGTAGCATTGACTTGTCTTTTAAGCTAGAGAAATGCCACCAGATCATTGTCTTCAAGTTGGTCTTTTCTCATCTGAGCTGTACTCCATTCTGAATCAACGTCAAAAGTGACTCTCCGAATAGGAAACACTTCTTGTTGTTCTATTTTGCTGCAAAGCTTGTAGGTTTTCCTGGTTCTATTCTATGCGGTCTCTACATGGTGAACTAGAACTTAATTGCACCTGACAGTCCCCTCTCATGTTTCCAGTTCGCACACACCTGTAGCACTTTATCTGATTCCTTAATTTTACCGGTCAGTCCCTTATCATAGGTCCAGTTCGTCCACATCTGCAGCACTTTATCTGGTTTCTTAATTGCACGTCATATGTCCATTTCATCCACATCTGCAGCACTCACTCTGGTTGTTCACCTAATGTGAAGTAGCAATTATTCCACGATCGATTTTAAAATTGAACTAATTCACTAAAAATTTCAGATAACATGTTCTTCATTGTTTGGTTCGATAAATTCTTATTTTCCTCTGTGGTAACGGCTCGTATTGCTGGCCTGGACATATTGTAAGCTGCTGCTATTTCCAAAGCCCTGTTCAACACCTCACCACAATAAATAAACGCAGCATACGCTGCATTTTCTTATCTCTGATTTCATCAACAAAATACTGAATTGTAAGCTCTTCTTGGAAATCTTCCGTAGCTCCTGGGCAAGTCACATATCTATTACATATTCTTGCAAACTTAATCCACTTTTCTTATGCCTTGACTTGAGCTGTGACTGATATAACTAGCGCCGATGTTGATCTCTGAATCTTTTTTCTAATACAGCAGTAAGAATTTCATAGTATTTTTGTTGGATTGTAAAAATGGTTTCCAATAAGTCAGATGCTGGTCCACGAAGTGCAATTACTAATGCAGTAACAATCTCTTCATAGTTTTAGTTTTCACTTGAGGTTGTTTCTAATTGGCACTTGAATATTATCCAAGATGTTTGACCGTCATGAGTTGGCGGTATAATGTTCTGTTCGATGGTTATTATTTTATCAGAAGGGTCATACTTCTTTATTTTACTGACTTCTCTCTGAAGGTCCTTTAATTTAGATTCTACTTCTTGTCGAACAAACTTTTGAGTTTGTCTCTGAATAATTCTGTCAAATTTTTGTCTTTCTTGTACACTGACCTTTTTTTATCAATTTGCAAAGTTTATCTTCATCTTTAATGCGACATTCTTTTTCATTTTGTTGACGTTCCTCTTCTTCTTGTTTGTTTTTAAATCAACGTTGTTCTATAAGTTCCATAAAATCAGTCAATATTTTATTTATCCACTCTATTTTGGCTGTCTCATGTCTAGTATTTACCATGGAAATTTCTATAATATTCTTGATAACTCGTTCCTACACTTCTTTCTTAATAACAAAGCCAATATTAAAGTTAATTTTTCGCTACCTCTTCTGTTTCCAAATAGAATGTACTATAACTTTATCGAAAATTCGGTTCTAGGTTTCTTTATTTATGACAAATTACATAGTAAAGTAAGTTTTTCATTACCTCTTCTGGTTTCCAAATAGAATATTCTAGAACTTTATCGAAAATTCGGTTATAACTTCTTTATTCATAACAAATTAGATGCTGATGTCAGTTTTTCATCTCTTGATCTCTTCTAATTCCCTAATAGAACGTTCTAGAACCTTATCGAAAATTCTGTTCTAGGCTTGTTTTTTATTGACAAATTCGATAGTGAACTCCGTTTTTCAATAACCTTATAAGAATGTTCTAGAACTCTATCGTAGAGTAATCCTTATTTCTTACTTGAAAAAAAATCCAACAGTGAAATCCATTTTTTTTTTATTTATTCTAATTTCCAACAGAATTCTCTTGAAATCCGGTAATATTCCTCACTTCTGACACCAACTGTTACGATTTCATCTCTTTAAAGTGACTCACTGTGTCCACAGAATAAAACACCACACTTTTTACTGACTTACTTCCAATACTACTTCTTAACACTTTTATAGGTAAATCACAACTAACTTTAATTATGATTTCTTACCGGTTTACTGTTCAAATTCAACTAAATAATAGTCAAGAACCACATAGAAATATGATTACATTATAATAAAGTTCTTCTAGTCTAGTCTAGTACAGAACCTGATTTTTTAACTAAATTATATTTTTAGCTTTTTGACGTCCTAAGAACTCAGAACCCAAACTTTAGATCAAAAATTAAAACAATTATGGGAGAATGTGGAACAGAAGGTAAGTAAACTATATTACCTATTATTATCATTCTCTAAATATTCTGAATACTAATAAACCTAATAATGTTATAATGGACAATTTAATATTTACAGAAATACTCTTTACCCAATATAGCCAACTTGTGACTTGGTCATTTACTGTGTTCTATGTATTTTTAAAGTTCTGTGGGATGTCCGTTTGTTCGTCTGTATGTCACAGTATTATAAGTTACTCAGTTTTTAATCTTTTGCAAAATAATTTACAGACATATGCGTTCCCTTAAAACAGATCTGAGGTGATATCGGAAAAAAAAATTAGGGTGCTTATTGTGAGAAAAGCAGCGATGGGGAAAGTTTTTTTTTCTTCCCCTCATTAAGTCGCGTATCGTTAAAGGGATCTTCAAAAATACAAATGGACGTTTTATACTACATTTTTTATTAATTTGCTTCATCATTGATTATAAATCTCCAAAATGGCTATAAAATTCCCCTTCCTCTAAATTTCCAACGGTATATTTTAAAAATCTGAAAAAATATGTTTTAAAAACTCTTAGCAAATGGATGCAGTGCAAATTATAATGGGCAAGTCACGTCAACTAATAAAAGAATCGAGAATCCGTATGTTAAAGTTTTTCGCATTTTTCTAATCTTCAAAGAAAGTTTAATGTTGTGTCACAGAAAAGAAAAAATTTACAGTAATTTGCTATTTTAACAACTCTTTTTTCTTCAATTAATTTAATTACGTGAATTTTAAAGGAAAAAAAATAAAGTGTTTTAAGTAACAATATTTTTAAGACTGAATTTTCAGCTCAACAAAATAATGAATATAAATCATTTAAAAAATTAAATTTAATTTTCAGGATTTCGTTAGGAACAATTATAATTTCTTCATATCTGTATTTGACAGCTTTATAACTTTATTTCTTCTCCTTCTTTTGTAAGGAAATTTTACAGGCAGGGCTTCTAGATGATAAACATTTTTTTGTGCACCTTAGATTTAGTACTGGCGAATTATGGTTTTAGAGCATTTAATTCAAATATATTTGATTTAGTTCATCCTATTTGCTTTAGCGTCTCTTCAATTTTCTTCTGAACTCGTCTGCTAGTAGATTTTCTATGGATGGAGCTAAAACGATATGTAGAATTTGTTTAGATCAACTTTAAAGTTTAATCCCTTCTTTATTGGTGGCCTTGGAAAAACTTTTCATTCATTAATTTCTTTGGCGTTTTGTTAGCTTTAGTAGTTTACTTGTGATCCTAAATTCAGCATCCTAATAAACTGTAATCTTTTAAACTTAACAACCACACTTTTAACCCACTTTCACATCTTGTATTGGTCTGAAATTTGACATATATATATATATATATATATATATATATATATATATATATATATATATATATATACATATATAATTTGTGTGATAATACACTGTCATTCTTTTTTAAAAAAATATAAAAATGATGAATCTAAAATGGTGAAACAGATCCAAGGAAGTAAGAGGGGAGTATCGTAAAGTGATTAGTGTACTCCCATAAAACTGGCTCCACTGCATTTGCACAGTATACTCAAAACGGTGTATATCTTTACGTCAAAATTTGACAAATGCATCAAACTGGTGATATTTTCTTTGACAACTTTAACAGGATCGATGTGGCTCATTCTACTATTTTCTTTTTCGGTTATTTAACAAGAAATTTGTCGAATAGTTTATAAGCAAATTTCACGAAGTAAATATTCTTAAGAAAGAAAAATGTTATACACAAAAATTTTAAAATCGAAGTTCCACTTTCTGTATAGACATATCGATAATTTTATATCCCGTTTGTATAAGGTTACTTAATGAGGAGTTTGAGTGCTTATAATGGGTTCGGTATTTTAAGCGAAATTTAAAATGAGTGATTTTAAAAGCGAATTAAAATAATCAACAAAAACCAAACTGAACATCAAGTAGAACCGAAATGACTAAAAATAATCATTTTTTTTTCTGATTCATTTTCTGAATCTAGCCAGTTTTTTACTAGCACTTAACCGCGGCTTCGCATGCGTATATATAAGAAAAAGGAACAATGGGTAATTAATTTTTAGAAATACCTTAATTTTTTAAAAAAATTGAAGCAAAAATTTCGAATTTGTTAATAGTGTTGCCAAATTTTGTATTCATTTGTAATTTTGTACTATTTATGGAAATTGAAGAATATGACGTATTTCTTTAAAAAAATCGTTTACTTACCCGCTATTTCGAGGACATAGAACATGAATCGAACTTTGGTTTTTCACAATTTTCTATACTTTTTCTAGAAAACACAGAAAAAAGTTAAATATTTGTTGCGAAGTTACGAGATTTTATAAAATGTGTCTACCTCAGCCAACATTTTTTAAATTGTTGTTTGTAAAAACAAACTTGAGCTGACCGAAACTAACCTAGACATATTGACTAAGAAATGTTATTATACAAAAGATCCACAGAAATTTTACATAAATCATATTTATGCTATAGCAACAGTGCAAATTTTAGATTTCTAGCAGATATACTCTGGAATTTTATTTTTAAAGTTTTTCAGTATTTTTTTTTTTGGTTTCCTGGTTAAAAAAGTGCAAATTTATAAAATTTTATATAACATAGAAGTTTCTATAAGCGTAAAATCTGTGGCTATAATAAAGTAATAACAATTTAGTAAAATAAATGAAACCAAAAGTTAGAGCGTTTCTCTGTGTTTTCTAGAAAAAGAAGTGAAAATTATAAAAATAAAAAAAGAAAATCGTGTTCTATGACCTATCACTAAATCCAATATTTACCCAAATATCTAAAACGTTCTGGTAAGAATCGCTAAAAAATTTGTGCGTGTGTGCTGTTTTGCTCATCCTATTAATTTTATCTTCCAAAATTAAACATTTCAGACATATGTTTCAAGTAATATTTTCCCTTATTTTCAGCTATTGTATCATTCTTTGTTAAGATATTTTAAATATTTCTAAGCCCATTCTGTGCAAGCTATTTTAACATAGTGACCACTTAAAATGAGTTTGAAATACTGTGTATTTCAATAAAGCTCGACAGAATATTGTTTAACGTTTTCGAAAAAGATACTACAGTATAACAAGAAATATCCTTTTATAAGTTACGTACCGGTATATCTTCACCCTGAATTAAATTTTGCATATGTATCCAAATAAAGGTCCAGTTAGGAAACCTAAATAAATCCTATATAAACTAGCCCTAAAAAGTGTATCCAGAGTTTAAAGTCACAAAAACTAAACTCCACAATATTAAATAGTGGCACAAAGTGTCTTAGTATAATAAGAATGTCACAACGCTGTTGACAAAGTACATAAAATGGATCTAATAATATTTTATAGCTGTTATTATAGAACGACAAAGTAAATACGCCGCTAGTCTGAGGTAAGATTATGTATTTGCTGTTTGTTGTGTTTCTTTTTTATTAGAGCCCTGTTGGCAATTTTATGCTTTTATGGATAAAAATAAGGAGGGAAAACCACTAAATCTTTTAGTATTTTATACTTCCTACCTCAATTGAAGTAGATAAGGTAAGCGTGCTAACCTTCATATTTTTATAAACATAATAATAGAATATTTGGTAGAGTTATTAAATTTTGGTTAATAAAACATGTTAAAAAATATAAAACAAATATATATATATATATATATATATATATATATATATATATATATATATATATATATATCTTTGTTTAATTTTAAAATAACTTATTTTTCTCTACTCCGAGAGAAAGACAGAAAATCGAAATGAACAACCCTAGTTATATTTACGAGGAACATTTTTTTGGATTTATGGCAACTAAATCGTTATAATTACTAAATATTTAAAGATATACACCATATTGACTAGAGATAAATGGATAAAAAACAACGAATTTGACATTCAAATCATGCGGTGAAAATAGTCAAAATATTAAAATACTTTCTCCGTGAAATATATTATTTTGGAACCCAAAAGAAGTGTACACATATTTTGCCTTTTTGCGAAAGAATCAATTTGAAGGAAGTTATCGAGATTTTAAATTTGAGCTTAGAGCAGTAAAGAAAAATGAAAGTAATTTTTTATTCAAAATTGTATATTTTTAACTTATCGAAGTGATTCAGCTTTCTCTTTTGAATAAGGTCATATAAGTCGTAAACTTTCAGCAAAAAAATTAAAAACCAAAATATTTTTAAAGTTAGCAAAATAGCGGTCGTTTTTCGAAAAAAAAAAAAATTTCTTGAAAACTACATTTTTTTTTTATGAATTTTTTTCGAGGGTTCCTTGGTATATGCTTCGTAATTACAATTGTTTTCATGGGTGCTAAAATGCAAATGGAGTCACAAAAATTTTTTTCTTTTTTCAATGACCGATTCTATTTCGAATCATGCAGTGATATTTTTTCAAAAAGAAAATGCTTTCTCCATGAAATAAATCATTATAGAAACCAAAAATGTGTACATGTATGTGTGAAGCAATTTCAACGAAGGTATCGAGATTTTAAAGTTGAGATTAGTGATCTTGCAGTGATGAAAAATGCAGCCATTGTTTTAATCACAATTTTATATTTTTATGACTAATTGACGTAATTCAATTTTCTCTTTTGATTGAAACCACATGAGTCATAAGCTTCAAGAAAAAAAATAGAAAGTAAAAAAATTTTCAAAATTGACAAAATGGCGGCCGTTTCTCGAAACAAAATAAACAATTTTTTTTTCGGTTGCCTTCATTATATAATTACCATTTTTGAAATATTTTTAACCGACTTCTAAAAGGAGGTTCTCAATTCGTCGAGTATGTATTTCTTTTATGTATGTACACCGATTACTCCGGAACGGCTGCACCGATTTGAATGAAATTTTTTACATTATATTCAGGAAGTTGCTGGCGCTGACAATATGGCAGCCGAAAAAATCAGTGTTGTCCGATTTTCTCCAAAATTGGTATGGGGGAGTTTCTGGGGTCGCACATAACGAGCCCGAAATTATTTTTAAAAAATTCAAAATGGCGATTTTTTTCAAAATTGATATGAGGGAGTTTTTGGGATCGCAAATTACGAATCTGAAATTATTTTAAAAAAAATTAAATATAGCGGATTCAAGATGGCGGATTAAAGATCTCTCGATTTTGTCTAAAATTAGTATTGAAGGATTTTTGATCGTGTTAATTATGAATTAAAAAAATTAAAACGTCTTTTTTCGTTTTTCGGCGATATCTGCGGTTCTAATCATCGTAGAAGCTTCTTTTTTTCATTTTGTAGGTTTTTTTATTGTCTACAACAAGATATTTTTTACAAACATTTTTGGCGCGAAATTCAAACTTTTATGGTTTTTTGAAAATTTTTAAATTCAATAAAATAAAAACTAGGACAATAGCAGAGCCAAAAAAAATATGTTGTTTTTTGGACGCCAAACTATGTCCATAAATTTTTTGAAAAGTGGTGAAACATAGTCAAAATCGCAAAAAACGGCATTTATTAGCATTTTAATCGCGTTTTGAAGCATGAAATTTTCTTATAAATCCTCAGTTGTCTTAAAACTATGGATATATGGATATATGGATATATATATATATATATATATATATATATATATATATATATATATATATATATATATATATACAGTGCCTTCATTTCAAAACGAACCATCCTTAATAACTTTGTTAAATAGAAAAATTTAAAAAAAAAGAAAAAACACGTCAATTTAGATATACAGGAGGAAGTTTAATTTTGCATTTGTTAAAAGTCTGTCAATCACCTCCTCACCTCCAGCTAACCTCACTTTGATATGTCAAATGGGAACCCCCACCTTGTGACACATCATTATAAGCAGCATAAAATTGTCTATCCAACCGTATAAAAAAAATTAAATCGGTTGACGTACAAGCGAACAGTGTGCAAAAATGTCTTGTAATAATGCATAATATATCGGCCTCGAACTTTAGTATGTCAAATGATTACCCTATAGTGTGATACATCATTTTAAAGGGCATACTATCTCCTATTTAGCCAATAAAAAAAAAACAAAATCTGTTGATGTACAAGCGAATAGTAAGAAAAGATGTGTGGTAATAATAGACACCTTATCACATTAAACTTTATTATGTCAAATGGCTACTTCATAGAGTAAAATATTATTTTAAATTTAAAATAAATATTTTTTTAAAATAATAAACAGTTAAAATATTTGCGAGAAAAAAACTAAGCCTGTTTTAAAATTCATCGCAAAATTCATTGCAGTCTAATCAATCTAGTGTATTTATTTCAATGATATTTTTTGCGGTACCTGATAGGTACAAGAAATCACTGCAATAAATAAAATTTTTAAGATCTTTAAACACCAGTTGTTTATTATTGTTAAAATTGTCATTGTGACGCCTAGTTGAAACGTGAATATAAATGGTGTATACGCTAGCCGAAAGAATAGAAATAATTTTTCTCTATGGAGCTGAAGATCGGTGCGCTCGTAGAACCGCCAGAGCATTTAACGAGAGGCATCAAGACAAAAACGTGGGCCATAAATATGTACTCGAATTGGTACGAAAGTTTGAAGAAACGGGATCCGTTTGTAATAAAAAATATATTGAGAAAAGGGTTGTAGATGAAGCATGCCAAATCGAGGTACTAGGACAGTTTGCAATAGATCCAACTTTATCCATCTCAAAGGTCGCAGATTTAACCAACATTTCTGCTGGCTCTGTGCATAAAGTTTTAAAACAAAATAAGTTTTTTCCCTACAAAATTCAAATTCTTCAAGAACTCGGAGAAGACGATTTTGATAGGAGAATTCAATTTTGCGAATTAATGTGCCAACGAATTGACGAGGACCCCCATTTACCTAAGAATATCTGCTTTAGTGATGAATCAACTTTTTTTCTAAATGGACTGGTTAACAGACATAACTGCAGATACTGGGATAATGAAAATCCGCACCTTTTCCGAGAAGGGCATACTCAATATCCCGAAAAAATTAACGTGTGGGCAGGAATTTATGGCAATGAAATCATCGGGCCATTTTTTTTGGAAGATAATTTAACTGGGCAAATTTATTTAAACCTTTTAGAAAACACAATATACCCTGCCATTGTGCAATCTTTAGAAAATCAAGTGGATGAAAATGCTGTTATGGTACTAAATGAAAATAATTTGCATTTCCAGCAAGATGGAGCTCCCCCGCACTACGCTTTGGCAATTCGAGAGTGGCTTGATGAACATTTTCCAGGGACGTGGATTAGCAGACGTGGTGCAATTGAATGGCCAGCACGGTCTCCAGACCTAACCCCTCTAGACTTTTTTCTTTGGGGGTATTTAAAAAGCAAGGTTTATAAAACCCCACCTGAAAATATTGACGATTTAAAAGATCGAATTGTTCGGGAACGTAGAGGAATTAGCAGAGAAACCCTTGCCAATGTTCGTGGGGAATTTCAAAATAGGCTTTTTTATTGTCTCGCTAATAACGGCGCACATTTTGAACATTTAATAAAATAATTTTCTTCAACTGAATAAAACTGAATAAACTGCTTATATTTAACACACATTTTTGCATCCTAATTGCCTATAACGTCTATTAACTTAATTTTTTTTGACATCGTTGGATAGCAGATCGTACGTCCTTTAAAATGATGTATCACACTATAGGGTAATCATTTGACATACCAAAGTTCGAGGCCGATATATTATGCATTATTACAAGACATTTTTGCACACTATTCGCTTGTACGTTAACCGATTTAATTTTTTTTATACGGTTGGATAGACAATTTTATGCTGCTTACAATGATGTGTCACAAGGTGGGGGTTCCCATTTGACATATCAAAGTGAGGTTAGCTGGAGTTGAGGAGGTGATTGATAGACTTTTAACAAATGCAAAATTAAACTTCCCCCTGTATATCTAAATTGACGTGTTTTTTCTTTTTTTTTAAATTTTTCTATTTAAGAAAGTTATTAAGGATGGTTCGTTTTGAAATGAAGGCACTGTATATATATATATATATATATATATATATATATATATATATATATATATATATATATATAAATATATATATATATATATATATATATATATATATATATATATATATATATATATATAAAGAATATATGTATATATTCACTGGTCAATAGGACGACAGGATTTTCAATATAATCCTGAAACTAGATTTAAATTTTCCTTGCGGTGTCGTTAGGTTAATGAGAAAAATCCATAAATATGGCTAAATAATATTTATGACATTTTCCAGCTAATATCAATAGGAACAAAAACACTTGTAACTGTTATACACAAAGATTAAAGAAATTATCTAAATCTATTAAATAATTAATATTTTACACAGAGTGGATTCTGCAGATATGCAAACTTAACAAAATTCAAAACTCATCTACCATATTTTTTCAACTGGGATAGCCTGCAATTATCTAGTTTGTTATAAAAATATTTTGACCACCTTTCATTTTTGTTAAGGCAACCTTGTGTCTATTTCGACCAGTATTGGCGTATTTTGAATTTTAATGCAGACTTTAAAAAAAAACGTAATACATGACAAAAAAATTAAAAATTGTCAGATTTGTCATATTATTTTTTTTAATTAAAATTTTGTGTTGCTCTTATCAATTTTGAATCAAAATACTTAAAAATTTATCTTTCCAAAGCTGAAATGGTTGACATGATTAAAGATCTGGGTGCAAGCGACAAAATTTGCGATTAGTAAAAAGAATTTACAAAAAAAAATCCAGAGAGAAGACAGTCGGACGAAAAGCCATTTGAAAAGTTAAAAGACTGCTTCGAAAATACAAAAAGTGTATCTTATAACAAAAATAACAGACGAAAATAGTTTCTTAAAGCAGAAAATTAATTAAATGTCCTATTAGTTATTTTTGAAGATCCGCATATCGATCAAAGACCCCTTGGCCAATAAATAGATATAGATAGATCATCGGGACAAAGAATTTTAACAGCCAATAAAATGCGCTTATACCATATTAAGTTATAACAAAAACTTAATGATGAATATTAAGAGAGTAGAGTAAATGTTTTTGAGTGGGCTCAAAGTAAAGTAAGAGAGCTGTGGAACTTTTTAAATCATGTGTTATATTGTAATTAGGCAATATTTCATAAAAATGTTAATGGAAACATGCACAATATTCATTACTATGCCCATCAAAGAATAGATGGTCCCTAAATGTTTCGATAGTAGTCTAAGATTATTTTCAACTCATGTTGACTTGATCGACGGCAGAATAACATTCCATTAACATCGGTACATATACAACACTTTTGACGGTGATGTTAAAAAAAAACAGCAATACCTCTACGGCTAATATTACCACAGCTTCAGGCAAGACCAACCATATATAGGCCCTAACGTCTTAATTCCATGGCTTGTAAGTATACCCTCGGCTACCTACATGATGGTCGACCAGATCGAAGTGCACTTCTCAACAGTTTGACTGTTCGATGACCAAGATATCCACCAGTTATAGATCTCGAATACCATCCTCTGGATTAATGTGGCAGAGTGCCCACTTGAACAGAACAGCTTGTTGCACTAAAAAAACGGCAAACCAGATATCGTTTGCGTGTATTAATTACTGGCTGCCAGCTGCCAGTTATATTTCTTGAAATGTAGAAAGAGAAACAAACGGTTTTAAAACAACTTGGTATCCTGTATTCCATACTCTTCAATGTGGCCTAAAACTAAACAAAACCAAATTGATGGCATGATGGGCAAGCGTATGTTTGTGCAGTGGTATTTATGACTCTGTTAACGGCTCTTTGTTTTTTCGAGCAGTGGGTGTAACCCGGCGGTATTATTGATGACGCTATTCACGACTCCTCGTACAATTCGCCCAGCAGCGATACGTCAAATTTTGGCAATAACCCGGTGTCGATCGGCGATAAGCAACGTAGTTGTACGAGGTGATTCACTACGAGTCGGCGGTAATATCGGGTCGTTAAAATCATGGCTGTGATGAGCGGTGACAGCTGTTATGTGCCCTTAATAATGTGAGCACTTGGCGGTAAAATACATTCCTGATTATTGCGGAACTAATTAAAATAACGGAATCTAATACGTGTAGGTATAGGAGGCGATAGAATGGAAAGAAAGAAACAGACACCGCCTGTTCTTATAAGGGTCCTGGATACGTGGGTAGGATGGAACAATATTGTCCGTACTTATACACATAAACCTGGTCTCACCTATAATGCTAGATCAGGAAGGCGCAGTCCGGGCAGGTGACTTGGGCAGTTCGTTTGAACTATGGATACGGGTGGAGAACGTGAAGTTCTTCGAGGGCTAATGGCGAACACGGCCTTAAATAGTTTTCCGATCATCGCTCGGTCAAACTTGTGTTCCTACTATGCCGGCGAGTGATAGAGTGAATAAATCGCGCAAACAGCCCTGTGGTATATGGCTTGGTATTAACTTATACGGATGCTCTGAAAAACGCCGAAAAGTATTTATCGGCATGACGCGGTGAAACTAATTAGAAAACGATAATATAAAAGTTTTAAATATTCCTTTTCCGCAAGAGCTACATTTTTCCGATGTATAAAAAAAGGGTACACTCCGGTAAACATACTCTTGCCCAAAAAGTTAATATCTTCGTAAAAATTCTTAAATGAGCCGAATTGGTTGTTCTAAAAGACGTATGTACAAAGACATGCTTCATATAAAAATACTCATAAATTAAGGTATAACTACATTAGATTTTTAACTATCGGATTGTGGCGCGATGCCTTTAGATTAATAGTTTGTCCCATGCAGCATGGATGGTAGTCAGCTTAAAACTGTAATAAGTTAGGTTGGATAATATGAAGGCCCTCATAATACTGATGGCATATGTACGCTTCAGCCACTATTTATGAAAAATTATCTTCTTTGTGTTGAACATGGAATCCAGCAACAGACTTTTAAATGTGTTACTCAGCCAACTACTGCAGCTCTAATTTAATTTGAATTTGCATACAAATGTTATTTTTACTTAAGCTTATCTCTATATAAGACATATATTATATCTTTTAGAACAATCAAGTAGGCAGACTCTAAGATCGAATAACTTCCGTTACAGATCTAACAAAAATAGTGTTTCCTATAAAGCGCATTTCAGTAAATGATTGGTTGTTAATCGCTTTCTGATCTTATTGTAAAGAACTAGTTTACAAAACAATTATACCTACATATATGAAAATAGATGTAAACGCCCTGCATCTGACTCTCTCTTGTAGTGGAAGTTGTTTAGTGTTTTTTTCAGGTATCATATTTTTGTACCCCTTTTTAAAATTTAGAACATCCTTTTTTATAGAAAAAATGAAACAAACCGAACAAATACAGAAGTAGATTAGTTAACTTAATATAAGTGGTTTTAATAATTTCTGTTTTTCTTTCAGGTTTAACCATATCAGAAATTGATAAAGAGGAACTGAAAGCAAAAGTAAATATATTTTTTCATTCGGCCGCTACAGTCAATTTTAACGAGAATCTTAAAACAGCATATGAAATTAATGTGAAAGGAACAGAAACTGCTATAAATTTGGCGAAAAATATGCCAAATTTAAAGGTAATTAGTTATTATAAAACAATTTTTGTAAGTAATATACAGAACTCTATAGGTACCGCTCCTTATTCATTATTTTAAATTATTTCCTTTCTCTGGGATATTTACGTGTTTTCGGTGGTTAAATCAAAATATTCATCGCAACCTTGTCTAGTAACTACCAATTTCTAGGGAACTGAAGGGATTGTTACATGATTATTTCTCTAAGCAAATTTTTGTGTTTTTAAATCCTCTCCAGAATAGATATTTGCTACAGTCAGCCCTAATTTATTTAAAAGAATCATAAAGTTTAGTTTACCTAAGTTTTTTCAAAGATTAGCTATTATAATCTTTGGTTTTATGTATCTTCTAAATAAATATCTTGATGGTTACTTTAAGAATGTTTAATTATAATCGATGATTTGTTGATTTTAGTCTTACTAGGAAGGTATCCGAAGTGTCCGGCTCTGATTTAATGAAACTTCAATATGTTGTAGGGAGTACAAAAATAAGAGATACGTATTATTTTTATTTGCGGAGATTTATTATAACAGGGTGAAAACCGCCACTAAAGTTTACCTCTAAAAACATTATTTTTAAAATATCTTAGGCTCTAAGTGAGATCTTTTTACAAAACAAAATGAGAGTTACTTGTTCTTCGACATGATGTTAAACTATGGTATTTTCATCCCCTAGGATATCATCCCTTATTTCTTATTAGGGTAAACCACATATTTACGCACGTAATTTAATTGTAATAATTACGAAATTTAATGGAATTTTTTTTTCACGAATATGATAAGTAACTTAAATTGACGGGTTTCGGAGTTTCTAAATATAAACTAGTAAAAGAGGGTGAGCCACCCCCGAATACGTTCTTTTAAAATTCCAAGTTCTAATTGAGATATCCTTACAAAACAAAATGGAAGTTTGTTGTTATTTGACATAATGTTGAATTATGGTATTTTCAGCCCAAAATATATCATCCCTTTTTCTTATAACGGTAAACCATTTATTAGCGCACGTAATTTAATTCTGAAAATTACGAAAATTAATGGAATTGTTTCAAAGCATTTTTTTCATGAATGCCATAATTAACTCAAGTTGACATGTTCTGGGGTTTCAAAAAATTAAGTATTAAAGGAGGGTGAGTCACCCCCAAATACATTTTTTTCAGATCTCAAATTCTAATTGAGATATCTTTACAAAACCAAGTGAAAATTACTTGTTAGTTGAAGTGAGCTTATACCATGTTGTTTTAACTCCATAGATATCATCCTTTACTTTTTATGAGGGTTAATCATGTATTTCATTTACATAATGTAACTCTGGACAATACGAAATTAAACCAAGTTTGTTGATAATATCTTTTTTACGAATACAATAAATAACTTAAATTGACGTGTTTTGGGGTTCTGAAAATAAACTAGTAAAAGAGGGTGGCCACCGCCAAATACGTTTTTTTAATATTTACAGTTCTAATTAAAATATCTCTACAAAACAAAATTAAAATTACATGTTATTCGAAATGATGTTAAACTATGGTATTTTCACTCCTAAGGATATTATTCGTTGTTTCTTGTAAAATTAACCGTAATTTCATACATATATTATTATTGTTAAAATTGTCAAATTTTAATTTAAATGAACATTATAGAAAAAAAATCACTATTTGTCATGAATTATAATAATTTAAAGACATGGATACTTAACCAATGAAATAAGTTTTTATTTTTTTATTAATTAAAAAAAAAATCAGTAAGCTCTGTAACGTTCATATCAACTGAAATTTGGCAATTTTATAAATAATTATACATGAGGGTGAAAATACTATAGTTTTAACTTCATTTCAAATAATAAGTAGTTCCCAAATTGTTTTGTAAAGTTATCTCAAGTAGAACTTGAAATGTAAAAAAAAAAAGAATTTGGGGATGGCTCACCCTCTTTTACTAGTTTATTTTTAGAAAACCCGTATATTTACAGGATTAGTGAGCCTTCTGTTTGGTATAATAGTATTAGTAGTAGATGCAATAGATACGCTTAAATTTTAAGCTTTGGGGGGGCTCGTGCAGAAATAAATTATTGGTTAGCTTAAACAACGGAGACTTAAAATAGTATATTGTTTTGTAATGGTATTTATCTGCTGGTTTGGTTATTTTGAGACATATTAATTGGATAAAATATTCCTTGTAAACCAGTGATCCTCTTTAGATAATTTGAAAATTGATAGGTACATAGATCTTAGATGTCATAGACTTTTCAGCGTATTGACGTAGGGCTATCCAGCTGGTGAACATCCAAAATTAGAAAAATCCCATTTTGCTTATAACAATGTTTATGGTGAGGAACGAACATATATCGTCGATAACATATATATATATATATATATATATATATATATATATATATATATATATATATATATATATATATATATATATGTTATCGACGATATATGTTCGTTCCTCACCATAAACATTGTTATAAGCAAAATGGGATTTTTCTAATTTTGGATGTTCACCAGCTGGATATATATATATATATATATATATATATATATATATATATATGTATATATAGGTGTGGAAAATTTAGAACAGAACCTCTAAAAAAAAGGAATGTAACAGAAAGCGACGGACAACCCGTTTAGCCATGTTGAAGAAGTGAAATAAAGCATACTGTTGTATCGTAGCTTGCTTCCTGGTTTCCAGCAAAAATGGTCTTGGGCAAGGGCTTTTCGCTGGTTTCCGGTCGTCAAAACACAGTGGGTCGAAAGCACGGATTTGATATTAAAAATAAAAATTGGATCTAACAATGGCAGAATGAAACTTTAAAATCATGAAAATAAATTCGAAAAACGTTTAATGTGGTTCAACGCTTTAAAAATAAAATAAAAAGAATAATTGTATTTCCATGAATAAAATATTGCGCTTGACTTCAAGGAACATTTTAAATATAATACTATAATAATAAATACATGGATATCGATAATCGTTAAAAAGGCGAAAGTACTTTTTCCACTATGCTTAAGACTTCTTAATAAATACCAATGCAAATAATTTGTAAGTAATATAATATTTATTGATTCACATAAATGAATAAAAAGTACGACTGTAATAAAAATAATAAAAAGAACTTTTAATCACTGCCTTCTTTGTTAACAGCTCTTTTCTCATTCTTCAATATGTATGAATTGTTATCCGAATCCTTACTATGTCAAAAACAGTGTAAGGATCCATCGACGCCAAAAGTTTTGGAACATATCCTCGATATTTTTTCTCGAAAAGATTTCCGGGCAGTCTAGGCGACAGTTTCTTATTAACTTGTCCGTTGATTTTTGTGCATCTTTCGATAGTTTACCTATTGGTAATATTGCAAATGCTACGATGTCTGGTCAGTGGAGTAAGTCATTTGTGGATTCCTGTTGGAATATTGTATCAAGAGTATCCTTTGAAGAATAATCTTGCTATTTGAAGTTTGTATTTCCAAATCTTCTCTATTGCAGTTTAATGTCCGCTTCCAATAGTTTGCAAAATGACGGGAAACCGGAGGATCAGTTTTCACTTTACTCTTGTTATAATGACTGACTCATCACTGTTCTCAAAGAAACGTCGAACTATGTTGCCATCATTAGTGCTTCTTAACCCTATCTTTGGCATGTCAACAAGAAGTCCTAATCTCTCTCCTTAAAGGCCTGTTGGATGGTAGCGTTTGTCTGTGCTTTCACCTTTGTCTTTCTGCTCACGAGCTTGCCACTGCTGTGTGTCACATTGATACGACAAATACAAGCAGCATTCGAAGAATCTAATACATGCGTGTAGAGCTAACACTTGTAGCTTGAAATACTTTGTATTTACTGGGACAAAGTATCAATGTTGTTGAACTGAGATGTTGTTTGGCAGAGGTAATAACGTTGGACCGATTTCGCTCTAGCCAAAGCATTCACCTAGCCGTCTGTCATCGTCATGGATAAGTTGTACTGTACTGAAGCTGGCAAAGAGAACTCCTTTATATGGTGCAAGTTGTCTGGTTCCAGTTTATAATTTTCTATTTTCGTTAAAGACTTTTGTTCGGTTTTCTTAATAAATTCAAATTTCAGAGGCCCGCAATTCATAGTAGAGGAGGATTTGGAATTGTACAACACAATCTGTTCTTGTTGAGTTTGCGTGTTAATACCAGCCAGAAATATTCGGATCAGTGAATTTCATTTTGCACTGGCTCTGACCTGACGTTTCATCGAAGCCCCATTTGTAAATGAAACTCATATCTACAAATCTAATTTATCGATTTGTTCAAGGGCGTCTAATTGAAGCAATATAATTCGATTCACAGTATGATCCATACTGGATATATATATATATATATATATATATATATATATATATATATATATATATATATATATATATATATCCAATAAGCCTTGGAATTTAACCTCGGCTTTTGATTTAGTAAAAGTTAGATACTCGTCATGTGGATAACATGCTTTTTTTGTATTTTACACACCAGAGTAAGGCGAAAATATATTACTGCCTTTCTGTTTAGCCCAATTTTGTAATCGTTGAATTGTAACTGGACGCGACGCAACTATAACACTGTTGCCTTTGACCTGAGATGAAACTTTAGAAAGACTGGCCGTTCATGTTACCGAAGTTTAATAGAAACGTTACTATAGGCAACTTTCTATTTTAAATTTCTTAACTATAAATTATTTTGGCCGTTTCCTCAAATTTTAACCCACTAAGCCCGTTTAACTTAGTTCGGGACAGAAGATCGTAGGGAACGCCTACCGCAATATTACCCCCGCTAACTTCCGTGTGACACAAAGACGAGCAGTAGGTACCTTGAAACGAATGAGCGGGTGTATTTACTTTTCGTCTATAACGTAATCGACGGAATTTGGAATATTTAATGACTATTTGATACATTAATTGTTTTAAATACATAAAATAGTTGAAATACAAAAAAATTAGTTTTTGTTGGCCATTGAGCGTAAAGAAAATTGATATTTCCGTTACAAAATTTTTTAACATTTACACTAATAAAAATACTAGTGAAACGCAACGGTAATTTCTAAGTAAATAAGCCAATAGACCACTTTAAAATTAAAAATCATTCTCAAAAATAAACTTTTATTCTGATAAAAAATAAAAGTAACACGTATTTCCTAGTCTTCGGAAAAATTTCTTGAGTTATTCGCAATTTGTAACAGCGATATTTGTTCCGCTTTAAAATATTCCGAACTGTTCGAGCGTTCATATCAAGTTCTTAGGCAATTATGTTACTATTGCAACGAAAATTAATTTCTGCCAAACTACAAACGTCATTCTCCCGATTTGCTCGTTCTTCAGTAATTTGAGGAACCGGTTGCTCCTCATTATCAGTGCATTTGCAAATTTTTAGACAACCGATTGTCCCACATTTTTTAATAATTTCCGAAATTCTAAATTTTCAAAGAATAGGATGATTTTCGCACGTAAATACAAATCTGCTGATTATTTACCAGAATAGTGTACCACTTAATAATTTGCTCTTTTTGTTCCGTGAAATAAACTACCATTGTAACAAAAAAATTTGGCGCGAAACACGGTACTTACGCTTCGACGGCCGAATGAAAGCAAATAACTCGGAATCCTCTTGTGTTAGGGCGTGGCGTATGCTGCCGCCTGCTCTCACCGCGCGAGCATTACCCTTCACCCTAGCGCCAAACTGGTAATTTACACGTATGTCGATACTTACGACCGTCTCTCTGATTTGATGAATAATATAGTATTTTCTTCATCTTTCTACCAGTCCGAGTTTCTTGAGGTGTCCCTTCAGGTAGCAATACCTCTTCATGTCAGCACTCTGAGTTGGTTTTTATTTAAGTTTATGGATTCTTTGAATCTCTTCTGGTCGCATTTCCCAAGAAATCTCTTCGCTTGTCTCAATCCTAGCAGCTCCGTCCAGTAATTGAATCTCCTGCTTTCATCTTCTATCTTTAGTTCCTCCAGCATTATGCTGCTACTGACTCCACAGAAAGGCTCTGGGCCCAAAAATGCTGTCTTAGCCCCTTTCCTCGCGAACCTGTCTACTATTTCATCCCCCTCTATCCCATGCCCCGGTATACATGAGGGTGACTTTATTTTCCTTTGTACTCCATCTTTTAACCGCAAAATTTCTACAGACCATCAAGGCTTTTGTAGCCTTGTTAATTACTTCTTTTTCGTGTTTGTTCCAGAGAAATTTGTTACACAGAGTCAGTCCTAGATATTTAACCTCTGACTTCTACTCAATACCATTCCTATCCATTTTGATGGTTTTCAGATTGAAGTTTCCTTTTGAAGGCTACTGGGGTGGTTTTGGCAAGGTTGATGTTTAGTCCCATCATCTGACACCATTCCCTGGTGTGATCAAGCCCTTTTCGAACTATGCCACAGACGGTATTTTCGAAGTTGCCCCTGCGACCATGACCACATCATCGGCATAGCCTTGACAAGATATGCCGAAGTCAATCAGATCACAGAGCAGTTAATCTACAATTAAGCTCCATATAAGTGGGGAGGCTACTCCCCCCTAAGGGCATCCTCTGGTGGTACAGAGGGCAATAGTGTCCTATCCTATCTCTGTCTCTGTTGTTCTAGTGGAGAGAAGTCGAAATCCATTTGGATGTCGTTTCGTCCACTCCTCTATCGTCAAGTGCTCTTGTGAATGCCTCATGTGGAGTGTTGTCAAAAGCTCTTTCTAAATCAAGAAACTCACATATTACAGTTTTCTTACAGTTAAGCGCTTCTTGAATCTCATCTGGTTATTGTAGCAGTGCGGTTTCCGTAGACCTACCGTCTTGATATGCATGTTGATGAGGGTACAGTGAAGCCTGTTCAAGAATTTCTGTTCTGATATAATTATCTACTACTTTCTCCATCGTTTTTAAAATAAACGCTGTGAGATTGATAGGTCGCAGGGATTTAGGATATATAATGTCCTTTATCCCCGCTTACGGAATGAAGGTGACTCTGGCCCTTCTCCATATTTCTGGTATGTAGTCCAGTTTCAGGCCACTTGCTGTAGCTTCTCTGGTAGGCCTTTCGTGATTTCCTATTACATCATTCGCAATGCTAGGCTTACTCCCCACAAAGTGAGTGTTGAGTAAGAGTGATGTTCCTTCCTCTTCGCTCTCCGTGAAACTACCGTCTGACTTTCTGAGTGCCATTGTTCTGTCGACCCTACCCTTTGCCATGATTTTGTGTACTCTAACTGCGGCAGGTGTAGGCAGAATGTCTTCATACAATTTCTTGAAGCTCTTTCTTTTAGGTTTCTTGATTTTCTTATTGAAGGTTGTAAGTTTTTCGGTGGAGCTCTGCCAGAGTCCTCCGTCACGCTTAGTCCTATAAAAAAGTCTGCGCGTTTCGGATCTTAGCTCTGACAGATGGTTATTTCACCAAAATGCATCCCTACAACTTTTGCTTGTTTGCAAAGGGCAGCTCGATTCACAGGCTCCGATTCGTTCTGAGGACTGGCTCACGAGGATCGGTTTCTAAACTGAATGTGATTATTTTATGATCTGAAAGAGAAGGTTCATTCAATACCCCCCAGTTTCTTACTAGGTTGAACTTTGGCTTTACTTCAGTAGAAGTAAATAATGAAGAAAGACCGGAGTGTGTGCTCTGTTTGAAAATTCTAGCGCCCAAGAGTATTCCTCAAATAAGCTAAAGCGACATCTCAAGACCATTCACCATGGTTGGAAAATTGCGCGAATTTTCTAATAAGAAGTTGCAAAATCTACAGAAATAAAAAACATGTTCACTTAACAAGCTTTAAAACCTAGCAACGCACTATTAGCATCTTCCAAGGTGGCATACAGGGTGATGAATTTAAAAAACCTCACACCGTTGCAGAAGAACTTATTTTACCTGTTGCTCTCGCCATGGTTAATATTACGATCTGAGAATCGGCGAGAAAACTAATTACAGAGGTACTTTTATTTAACAACACTCTTAATAGAAGAATCTATCATATAGGTGAAGTCTCAACGACCACTTAATAGCTAAAAAAGACAAGGAATTTGGCCTGCAATTTGATGACTCAACAGACAGTAATAAAGATGCACAACCCTTTTCTTATATATGCTTTGTGGATCATGATATTGTTGAAGACCTTCTGCAAAAGCAGCACTGAAGGAGCAAGATTTGAAATTCTTGACAAGTTTATAACAAAAAATAATTTAGATTAGGAGAAGTGAATCAGTGTATGTACTGATGGCGCTCAGTAAATGGTTGACCGCTGTGGAGGACTGCAAGCTCTTATTCGCAATAAATCACTGAGGATAAATTGCATCATCTATAAGGAACCACTTAGGTCGAAGACGATGAGCTGTGAATTGAATTTCGTATTGGAACGTGTCATAGACGTAACAAACTACATAAAAACTGATCTGTTGAAAGCCAGACTATTCAAAAAACTTTGCGCGGACATGAGAGCTGAATACACAGCTTAGCTATACTACTGAAGCTCACGATGGCTTTCACGTGGAAATATGTTATCCCCTACATCCAAGTTACATTCACACTTTTCTGGAAGAGTACGGTTATGCAAACTCCAAATACTTTGCCGAACTAAACATTTTACTGAAACTGGCATATTTGTGCGATATATTTGATAAACTGAATGCCTTGAATCTGTCTCGGCAAGGCAATAATATGCATATCTTGAAACTCTTTTAGAGAACGTTGCAGCGTTTAAGAGAAAACTGCAGTTGTGGATAAGAAAAATTGATGGAGATGGCGGTCAAGATTGTTTCCCACATTTGTATAAATACGCGTGATCTAATGAGCTCGTTGTCACTCAAGACTTTCTGTCATTTTCACGGAATACCTTCTAAAGCTCTCTGAATGGTTTGCAAAATACTTTGCGGGAGAAAATGTCGAGAAATTTTCGTGGATCCATGATTTTTGGCTTGGTAAAGTATTTCCACGAATTCGCTGGATCTTATTGCAAATGATATCGGACACGATTCATGATTTCTTCAGCTCATCTTTCCAGTCTATTTGTTCTTGTGTCCCTGATGTACTCCGTCAGCCGTCCTATATCTATTCGATTTTCAATTTTCTTATTTAGACGTCTTTCTCATGGTGGTGTGTTGAGTTCTGTTCTTGCTGGTCGGCACTCTGTTGTAACTTTAATTTCTAAAGCTCTAGCTACAGCAGTCGCGGCACAGTAGATGGTCATAAAAAAGGACTCCAGAGTATCTGAAACATAAGCTGGTAAAATCCGATTGTTCATGATGTCCAACATGGCACCCAGTTTTTTGGATGAATTAATTTTTGGCAGTGCCGGTCTTCTTAACGGACTGCTTTCATCATACTCCAACACTGCAGCACTCATTTCCGTTTACAGTTTCTGATAAAACAGTTCAGTATTGTTCTGTTGGGCATCACCATTCAGCTGTTCCTGTTGTTCGTGGACCTTAGGTTCCGGTTGTGGCTCAGGGTCAGCAATCGAATTGTTGTTACTGTCAGTGTCTCTGATCTCACGTTCAATTTCCACTTTGATGCTATTAAGCCGAGCTTCAGGAATTAGGCTGTTTCGGAGAATAACTCTATATTGGTCAGCTATTCTCTGCTGGAACACCTGCGTGTGTGGGTACTCCCTGCAAAATTCGATATGTAGTTGTTGTCTGTAGCCGATCATCTCTCGTCCTAGTTGAGTCACCCTATAAAAAATGCGCATTATTGTCTCGTTCATGGGCACAGTCCATTTCATGCGCTGTCTTGGTCGTCTCGCTTGAGTAAGAGTTGGTTGGGGTTCCCGCACAGCATCTTTGGCGGGTGGAGCTCTTGGGGTTTTCTGACTCTCGTGCTGGTGTAGTTGCTGCCGGTCCTCAGCGATGTCAACTCTTATGCCGTTGTTTGGTTGCTCTTGAGTCTCTGAGTTTGGCTGTTGCGCAAGTTATGGGGTTCGTTTATGTTTATCGTCGGTGCTTCTTATCTCTCGTTCTATTTCCGCTTTGATGATGTTGAGTCGCGCTTCTGAGATTAGTTTATTTCGGAGAATAATTCTGTATTGGTCTACTATTCTCTGTTGTAACACTTGTAGGTGAGGATATTCCCTACAAAATTCGGCATGAAGCTGTTGTCTATAGCTGATCCTTTCTCGTCCTAGTTCAGTCACCCTATAAGAAATGCGCATTATTGTTTCATTCATGGATGTTTTTCATTTTCTGCGCTGTCTTGGAAGTCCCGCCTGAGTGAGCGCTGGCTGAGGTTCCTGCGCAGCACCTTCGGAGGGTGGAGCTCTCGCTGTTGTTTCGCTCTCATGTTGTTGTTGGGTTATAGCTTCTTGTGCGACAGGGTTTCGCCTCCTCAACACCCTGCCACTTAAAGTTTGCGATGTCGAAATGTTGCTCCCCCCCCCCAGAATCCATGGAGTAGACCGCTTTTGCGGTGAGGAATTCTGCACCACTGGTCCTACCCACCTGGGGTACTATTATTATTATCACCGTCAGCTTCATATACCATTTCTAACTACGACGTAGCCTTCCTTATTCAATATTCCTATAGTTCA
Source organism: Diaprepes abbreviatus (assembly GCA_034092305.1). NCBI lineage: Eukaryota > Metazoa > Arthropoda > Insecta > Coleoptera > Curculionidae > Diaprepes > Diaprepes abbreviatus. The sequence continues at coordinate 1,884,524 of JASJET010000026.1, forward strand.
TTCTTCTATTTGATGATGTAATTCATTAAGTGTTTTTGTAATTTATGCTCATTTGTGCCCATGTTTGTCCATCTTTAGCTGTCTGAGACCAAGTTGTTCCTGCCCGTTTCTAATGTCGTAATGTCATCTGACATTCGGGCGCTAGTAGTCTATATATTATTTGTTTTTTTGTTATATGTCTTGCCCATTACTATTTAAGGGATTTTATTCTTTGGATTACATCAGTCACCTGGGGTTTCCGGCATATCTAATCTATTCTTTTACGATCCCTTTTAGTTGTTCCTAGTATGCATTTTTCCATGGCTCTTTGAGTGACTTACAGTTTTGTGGTTATTTATTTCTTTAATATCCAAGTTTCACATTCGTATGTCATGATGACTGGCATTATGCTTTGATCAAATCAGTCTTAAGGCATTCTGAACTTGAAGATTATAGAGTTTCGTCTAAATGCTAACCACTCTAGTTTAATTCCTTTTTGATTTCCGAAAGTAATAAAACTGGTTTGTTGATAAGTTGCTCCAGGTATATATTCATCTACCACTTCCAGCTCGGTTTCATTTATCTCTATTTCGACGTTGGTAATCGGATGGTTTCACATTACGTTTGTCTTTATTAGGTTAATTTTTAGACCTACTTCATTACTAGCTGTGCTGAGGTCATTAATTTACTCTTGCAATTCTTCAGGACAGTAATAAGAATTATGTCACCAGCGAATCTTAAATGACTTGAGTGTTCTTCATCTATACATAGTCCTTTGTTATTCCTTCGGGGATATAGTGTCTCCTTGTAGAACTCCTTTTCAGGTAGATAATTCTGGGATGTTTTTATATGTTTACTCTAGCTGTGGCTTCTCGATATAGTTAGCTAACATTTCTACATATGACTTGTCTACTTGATCGACTAGAGCTTGTATAACTGTTCTGCATTTTTTACAAGCATATATATATATATATATATATATATATATATATATATATATATATATATATATATATATATATATATATATATCACACCAGTTCTTCAATGGAATTTGGAAAAGTTTTTTCTCTATGTTTTTAATTTTAGTCCTAACTCAGGAAAGCTGCTTTCCCGTGGCTTGAGAATACTTCAAAATTTTTATATTCATCAATATTTATTATGATTTTGAGGAAATATTTACCAAAAAAGTTGTAAATATATTGCACAATATTTAGCTAAATTTAAGTTGGTATTTGTAAATATATTATTTTATCTATGATTTATACATAAACATAATCTTACTCATTATTATTTAATTTACCTATTTTTGTATGCAGTTATATTGATCTATAATTTCCTAGATTTAAGTAATAAATACATATTGTTTTAAGAAGAGATGTTATTGTGAACATTTTACCTTCATAAGGGTGCCATTAAAACTTTTTTTTGTATGTACCACAACAATTTTTTATTGTAAAACAATATATATATAATTTATAATTTTGAAATATTTATTATTTGATAATAATATTCCTCAACTCTTTTATAAAGACCACTTGAAATTTGTCAGAACAACACGTAATCGAAATTTGTGATATATAGTACTGATTGACTTGTAAAATATTAAAACACTAAATTTTAGGAAGTGCTCTTTCAGCCTGTATTTTTACCCTTGCTGTAGTTTGTGTTTCATACAATTTAAATTCTGTTAACTGAGGAGTAGATAGAAATAGTGGTACATTTAATTAAAGACGCCTGTAGGAGGTAGATCCTTGATCAGCAAGTATAAGATCAATAAAATTTCAGAATGTTGTATAACTTTTTTATCTGACGTTGATTCTGGATACGCTTTGCTCACAAAAATAATGGCGCCATTTGGAACAACATCTGCCAATACCTTTCTGTGCTTATAGAAACTTTAAATCAAGTTTTGACTTTCTAGATTTGTCGGAGTCGCTGAGTAAATTTCTGGGCAATATAATATTCTACAATTGTGTACATAAGCACATGGGAATCGATATTTATTGTATGCTCATAATTGAATCGTATGGAGAGATTTTTTAATTTCTAGATGGTTTTTCTAATTCCTGCTTTGAAAAGTAATTTTCTGTTTCTAAAAATGCTTCCGAGCTTCTGTTTATACTTCTGGATGTTGATAGCATATCTTCTTCATTGAAACTTGTCCTTTTACATCTTAAAGTGCCCAGAGCTTCAAAATCAATTTCTGTACAAAGCCCAGCTCTTCCTTTCGAAGTTATTGTGGTGAAAAGAAGAAAACTTATATAAATATGGAATTCTCTTAAAAAAGAAATACTATTTTTATTTTAATTTCTAGAAATTTTCTGTTATGATATTTGTAAATTTTAGCCCAAAAATAAATAATGAATAATCTCTTAAAAAAAGTTTATATTTTGATATAGATACATACCGTTTCTCTGGTGAAAAAAAAAATAAATTTCTTTTGAATGTAGAAGTCAATTATGATGGATTCATTTTTTTAATCTATATTTATAAAATGACAGTTGCTAAGTAATAAAAGGTTTTGAGGGTTCTGTGTCATCTCTCCTAAACATTTGAAATTATAAATAAAATTGTAGTAAAATGTATTGCCAGGTTTCTCCTTTAATGTATTTCCACGCATGAAAACTATTATAATTAGCAACCTTATTAAAGAAATCCACCTTTTTCTTTCTGTTGGGTCTGTCGGAAATGCAAAAATTTGTTGGTCACTGTAATGCTTACAGCCAGGTACAAAACCATTTTGGTGAATTTATGAAGCTAAAAATATAATAATTAAATTTAAACAAACTTTAATCATGACATTGGTTCTGGCATGCTATTTTTTGTACAAATATATCATTTTTTTCCTACCGCTTATTTCTGAAATAAATTTGAGTTCCCATCTGCAGTAAAATGTTTATGTTGTTTAACCTAGTTTAAAGCCTTTTTTTTTAATTTTTGATATTCTTGCCTCGTGTTCCTATTATCCAATCTTGAACACATCAAAAAAAAAATTTTTTTCTCCTAGAAACGAGAATTTTTATGAATTTCAACCCATTATAACATAACTTTCTTGTTCTGGAATTATAAAACACAAAATATTTACAATATTATTCACTATGAAATTAAATAAGCTATCAAGGTGAAGTGTCGGTTAGTAGCTCCAGAATGTTATTTTATTTTTGTTTGCTAAATAAAATGCAGAATTTCAGATATTTCAGAATAAATAACTCATGGATTGATAATAATATCTGTTCAATTCAAAGTCGAATAAGAACTGTTGAAACTCTAGGCATTATTCGCGAATAATTTTCTTATTTTTTATTCTGCAATATTTTAGATTTTGTGCTAGAAAATGGCCAAAAAAAATATTAAATTTGGGTTTTACTATATTTTACGATAAGTAATTTATTGCTTCTGTTCTGCATAGGGGTGACAACTAGCATAAAATATCGGAACTAGTTGTGAATGACAGATAAATTGGTTGGAGTTAATGCCCCTTTAATGAAATTTGAAGATGGTGAAGAAATTCGTGCATTGTTGCCATATAATCAACGACCAGAAACTTTCAACTCTTCTAATAGTAATTTAATAATTCACTCTACTCGTTTTCTCTTAAAATTGATTATTAAATAATGGACAGACTAATTTTACAAAAAAATTAACAGAAATAACGTACCAGCAAAAAAAAATTTAGTTGCTGTGTTATGTTTGTGTATTTCATTAGAAGGGGTAGAATTTGAAGATGGAGATCGGGAAACACGAGTCCGTCAAAACTTCCGATTCGTGTTCTACGACCAAAAGATAGGGAGCATATAAAAAATCAGCGAAAAATTCGCTGTTTAGAAAATTTCGAATAATTAACAAAAAACTACCAAATATAGCTAACTCTACAACTTACAAACAAGAATGGCGCACAATTAGAAATTCAAATTCTTTATGTGACGCCCACAAATTTTATTACTTATGGTGAATTAAATAAATTAACTAAATAATCACAAAAACCAAATAAAAATGTTTCAGCTTCATACTCTTTTTCCCCATAGATCATAATAGAGATTTTACTAAAATTGACTAATTTTGTATTTTAGGCATTCGTATATGTTTCTACCGCTTTCGCTAATAGCTGCAATGACCAGAACATTGAAGAAAAAGTATATAATTACCCATTTGATGATAAGATAGCTAAAATAGAAAAATCTTCAAAAGAAGATATTAAACTAGAAACGGAAAAGTAAGTTACAGTAAAAAAAATAATTTTTAGATTCACCAAATAAAAAATATAAATGAAACATCTTAAATTTTGGATATTCTGATCTAAAAGTCTTTCCAATAAAATTAACTCTACAATTCCTTTTTAAAGAATAGCGCATTGGAGTTTTTATTTTAGATATTTTCTACTACATAGTGTTGTTCTACGTTTTTTTTTAAATCTAACATAGACTCGCATATGTATTTTATTTTAAAATCCTTGATTATTCTTTATATTGTAAAATAATCATACGCAAGGTGCAGCAATATAAGAAAGTATAATTAATAGTAAAATTAGGTTAATCTTTTCAAGTTAATAACAAGTTGCAATTTTTTTTATAACGGTACATATGTGTGTTGAATACGTATAAAGCTACTTTCAGGATGAAGGGTACAAATAAGTATACGATAACTTTGAAGAAGCTCACTATGTAGAGCGAAACGTCAGAAAAATTGTCGTCTTTTAATATTCAAATAAGAAAACCTATACCCAAGAAAATATTGCAGAAAAATATTAACAAAAGGTTGAAGATACAAAAATAAATTATATATATATATATATATATATATATATATATATATATATATATATATATATACATATATATATATATATATATATATATATATATATATATATATATATATATATATATATATATATATATATATAGCCAATAAAACATCAAGTAGCTTGTGATTAATGTCAAAATAATAAAAAATTACAATTATCTGTTTCATTTAAGAGCTCTAGTTAAAAGAATTTGTGTTTTAAGTTGTAAATTGAAATAAGATGTCAGATTTTTCATCTGCAGAATAAACTTATATGTATTTTATGTATGGGAAAACTTTCCAAACCGGAAAACTCCTTGCGAGAAATTGTTAAGTTATTTCGGCGCTTAAGAGGTGCTTTTATGTCAAACCGAAATTACTGTACTACTCGAATCCCACAAGTAGAAGAAAGTGTTGTAGCCAATCCAGGTATAAGTATAAGAAAAATTTCTTTACAGAAAATATTCCTAAGAGTACTACATGCGAAATTTTCAATGAACTTCAGGTGCTTGATTCTTAAGATGTACTTCCCAGAGTTCAGTTTTGTGAATTAATGCAGTAGAAATATCCCCATGACCGATTTTTCTTTAAGTTTTCTTTACTGACGAAACAAGGTTTAAGCATATTTAGATTTTCGGAAAATCTTTTTCTTGGCTTCCTTGAATATGGGTCTTATATTCAAAGACTGAAAACATTATCCACGCGTTATGGGGCTCCGCCTTCTTTCACTGTTTAGGTTCGAAAGCATTTAAATCGAACTTATCTAGACCGATGGATAGGAAAAGGTGGGTTCATTGTTTGGCCTCCTGATTCACTGGATATAAATCCACTAGATAACATTTATTGGACTCATTTAAAGTTACTAGTAAATTCAGTACCTGCCAGAAATGAAAAACAAATCGAACAACGTATCAGACGTTATTGCCATGAGATTTCTAACAAACAAGGGATTTTTGAGAGAGTAAGAACTTCAATGAGAAATCGTCTAATCTAGGGAATTTATACCAAACAAGGAATATTTGAGAGAGTAAGAAGTTTAATGAAAAATCATCTAGTTGCTGGAATAGAGATGCATGGAAATTATTTTTAACATTTGTTACTTTTTTTTAACTAAGGCACTTATATTTCCTTTAATTATTTTTCTTTTTTCAACCAACGAGTAACTGTAAAGATTCAATCATAAAATGCCAAATTCCTTGTAGACTTATTATTGATGATTTATTTCTTTCTTGAACTTCTTTTATGTTTAAAGCTAATAAAAAACAAAAACAAAACTTTTTTTTTTAATTTTTATTATAATAAATAAGAGTTTCTAAATAAAACAGATAATTGTGATTCATTATTATTTTGACATTAACCATAAGCTACTTGATGTTTTTTCGCTTCAAATTTATAGTCGTCATAAGCCTACTTTGGATGTTTTGTGGCCACAAATCAATCAAAGTTTATTCATTGATTTGATTAAAGCAGGCTTCTTCTTAAGCAATTACTATAGTGATCTTTTATAAGAATATATTTTTGTAAATAGTTTCGTGAAATCATAATTTTTAGATATAATTTTAAAAAAGTGTCATGTAAAAAAATTAGGGATGAATAAATAAACCCAGTTGTCCCCTCTCGAAATGCCCCTGAGTAAATATTCCACTCATTTTTAACAAACAAAAGATTTCATTAATTCATGTTAGTTCAAATAATTGAAAACACATCGGTACTCCAAGCAGTTCCAAAGATTTGCAAATCTATGTTCTTATGAATTTTTTTATGTTTTTATATGTAGAATCTCCCTTCAAAGTAAAGAAACAGAATTTCCGGACATCCATACTTAACGCTTACAACTCTCCTAACCTTACTGGTCTAATGCAACTACATGTAAAGAAGGCAACATTTTACGTAAAAACTCGGAAGAACTTCATATTGCGTCAGACTTGAGAAGGATGACGTCACTAGTACAAGACCATATCATTCAAAGAGAGGATTTCTCAACTCACATTTTAATTCTCACTAGATATTTCTTTAAAAACGCATATTTCTTATTTGACGGCCAGATATACAGACAGATGACGTTGCCACGGGCTCATCTCCATCTCCAGTTATTGAAAATGTATTCATAACCTATTTCGAATCCAAAGCTCTTGAAAAATCCTACCCAAACTCAAACTCTGGTGTCTCTACGTGGATGATATATTTATGATATGATCCGATGAGAGAACAACAGCATATCTGCTTCCATGATTTTCTTAATTCTCTCCACCCGAAAATACAGTTCATTCTGCGACTAGAAGAAAGCTTCCGTCCTTAGATGAAAGTATATTGAAAACCAACCCACAAGAACATATACTCAATGCGGATTCCGACCATCACACATCTCACAAATACGAGGTGCAGCCAATGCCCTAATACAAAGATTATTTCGCCTAAATGAGAACCAAGAAAAAGAAAGGAACTATCACACATAAAAAGAGCCCTCAAACAAAATGACTACCACCAGCCAGAGATAAAGCAATAAAATTGCCACAAAAACTGAAGCAAGGAATAAAATCACCTACCAAAATAGACAAATCACCATATTTTCCTACATTAAAGGCACAACAGATAGAATCGGCAGATTTTTCCAGAAACATAACACATCTACAGCCTAAAAACTGCAGAAAACAATAGGCTCGTCTCTAAGAAACCCAAAGTACAAAATAAATTGTATATAATATAAAATTATATATATATATATATATATATATATATATATATATATATATATATATATATATATATATATATATATATATATGTTATGTCGGATATTCTCACGGGTGTGATGTGCAATCGAAGGTTTTCGGGCATCCCGTGTATGTGCTGAGTCCCTTTCAGGACTGTAAGGCAGCTGACGTTTCGGTGAAATCTCATTCACCATTTTCAAAGCTCACTGTATGGCGTCTACGAGCGAACTGACGCCTGCGACCCCGGTGTTGTCGGTACCGTGTGCGCGTCGGACGTGTTCGTTTTCCGAATGGTTCCGAACCAGGTGGCGTGACCTGCTGCGCGTCATCGGCCCTGTTGCCAGTGTTTGTGGTTGCGTTGCCGAGTTGTATTCTCTTTTGTTACTACGTGGTACTGGTTGATGTTTTGTAAGTAGATTTTTCCAAGTATTAGGCACACGCTGGCTGTCATCTCTGCTATTTAAGTTGTTGGGCCTCTTTGCAATTTCAATAGCCTCCCTTATAACCCTTGTGGACAGGTTTTCACATCTCGATAGCATTTTTGTTCCCGAGAAATTTATCTTATGTCCTGTGTTTAACCAGTGTTGGGCCAGAGCAGAAGAAGTTGTTTTTTGCTTGACAGCGTTTATATGTTCGTCTCTTCTGGCACTTATTTTACGGTTGGTTTGACCTACGTAAGATGAGCTGCACTCTCCGCATGGAACTTCGTACACTCCCTGGTTTTCTAGAGGGATTCTTTCTTTAGGTGTTGGCAAGAGATCTTTCACTTTACGGTCTGTGGTGAAAATGGTTTCAATGTTGTGTCTCCTGAGAATTCTTGCGATCTTGTCTGTGGTGCCTCTTACATAAGGAACAAAAGCCTTGGAGCTATTCTCTTGGTTTTCGCGATTTTTTGGGACCAAGTGTTTGTTTTTTAGAACTTTGTCTATATGTTCTTTTTTATAACCGTTCTTTGTTAGGGCTTCCTGCAGTATGTTCATCTCCCTGTGATAATTTTCTCGATCTGTAAGGGACTGCGATCGAAACGCAAGTGATTTCACTACTGCAAATAATTGGGCGGGGTGGTGATGTGAATCGGCGTTGAGGTACCTGTTGGTGTGAGTGGGCTTTCTATAGACAGTGTGCGAAAGCAAGCCATCCTCTTTTCTTTTCAGTAGGATATCCAGAAACGGTAGTTCTCTTTCCTGTTCTGTCTCCATGGTGAATTTAATTTTGGGATGTATACTGTTTATATGTTCCAAGAAACTTTTGAGATTTTCTTCCCCATGTTGCCAGATAACGAATGTGTCATCCACGTAACGTAGCCACAGTCTTGGTTTATGTGAAGAGGTCTCCAAAGCTTTTGATTCGAAGTCTTCCATAAATAAGTTAGCGAGTGCAGGAGACAGCGGCGATCCCATCGGGGCTCCCTCAACCTGTCTATATCGTCGGCCTTCATAAGTAAAAAAGGTGTTATCAAGACAGTGTCTAGCTAATTCGATGATATATTTTGGCAGATTGTATTTGTTTTCTATTACAGAAAGAGCCTCTTTAACTGGTATTTGTGTGAAGAGTGATGTTACATCAAAACTAACCAGACATTCTTTTTCTTGTAAACGTATGTTTTTGATTATTTCGCAAAAATGTTGCGAGTTTTTAACGTAGGAGGCCGTTTTTTCGACGAAAGGTTGGAGAATGGTGGCTAGATGTTTTGCTAGGGCCTGAGTTGGAGAGCCAACAGAGCTTACAATTGGTCTCAAGGGAGCTCCGGGCTTGTGTATCTTGGGCAAGCCATAAAGTTTAGGACATATGGAAGATTTTTCTCTTGGTGTGATCTTCTTCTTTATTTCTTCGGTAAGTGGAGATGCCCTGATCAATGTTTTGGTGGTCTTTTCTAGATAAGTGGTGTGATCTCTGTTTATCGGCTTGTAGGCAGGATCGTTTAACAGGGCGATCATCTTGTCATGATAGTCTGTCTTATTTAGGACCACTGTTGAATTTCCCTTGTCCGTCGGAAGTATCACAATCGAGGCATCTTTGCGCAGGTCTTGTAAGGCTCGACGTTCCTCTGCAGATAGATTACTTTTTGGAGGTTTTGCTTTGCGCAAAACGGCTGAAATTTCTTGGCGGATAGTTTCTGCTGTGTCGTTGTTTATGTTGTTTAGAGCTGTTTCAACTCCACATATTATGTTATCGGTTGGGATACGTGATGGTGCTATCGCGAAATTAAAACCTTTGGTTAAAACACTTTTGGCGGCTGGTGTCAAAACTTTGTCAGATAAGTTGTGTACGACTTCTGGCTCCTCCGTTAGTTGTTTCTTTAAAGGTGCCCTTGATGACTCTTTTAATCGGATAATTTTCCTTTTCTGTCTCTCTGTTCTTATTGAGAAATCTGTTTCGGCCCTGAATTCTGCTAGAGTGTCTATAGTAGACCATAGTGACACGTGTATAATGTTGCTTAAGCGGAGCCGTAATCTATATAACTGACAGTCGATGGAATTTAGACTTGTTCTTGTCTGTTGTATTCTTTCTCGAAGCAGGGCTAGACTGGTGTTCTTTAGTATTCTGTCTGTTTTAGAGTTTTTTATGTGATATTTAATCTTGCAGCAGGTCGGTATGAGGTGTTGATCTCGGCAATTGCGTAAGAAGGCGAGATCACAAAGCAGTCTCGATTTCTTCGTCCATAGCTCGAAAACATTCGAAAAGCTATGGACGAAGAAATCGAGACTGCTTTGTGATCTCGCCTTCTTACGCAATTGCCGAGATCAACACCTCATACCGACCTGCTGCAAGATTAAATATCACATAAAAAACTCTAAAACAGACAGAATACTAAAGAACACCAGTCTAGCCCTGCTTCGAGAAAGAATACAACAGACAAGAACAAGTCTAAATTCCATCGACTGTCAGTTATATAGATTACGGCTCCGCTTAAGCAACATTATACACGTGTCACTATGGTCTACTATAGACACTCTAGCAGAATTCAGGGCCGAAACAGATTTCTCAATAAGAACAGAGAGACAGAAAAGGAAAATTATCCGATTAAAAGAGTCATCAAGGGCACCTTTAAAGAAACAACTAACGGAGGAGCCAGAAGTCGTACACAACTTATCTGACAAAGTTTTGACACCAGCCGCCAAAAGTGTTTTAACCAAAGGTTTTAATTTCGCGATAGCACCATCACGTATCCCAACCGATAACATAATATGTGGAGTTGAAACAGCTCTAAACAACATAAACAACGACACAGCAGAAACTATCCGCCAAGAAATTTCAGCCGTTTTGCGCAAAGCAAAACCTCCAAAAAGTAATCTATCTGCAGAGGAACGTCGAGCCTTACAAGACCTGCGCAAAGATGCCTCGATCGTGATACTTCCGGCGGACAAGGGAAATTCAACAGTGGTCCTAAATAAGACAGACTATCATGACAAGATGATCGCCCTGTTAAACGATCCTGCCTACAAGCCGATAAACAGAGATCACACCACTTATCTAGAAAAGACCACCAAAACATTGATCAGGGCATCTCCACTTACCGAAGAAATAAAGAAGAAGATCACACCAAGAGAAAAATCTTCCATATGTCCTAAACTTTATGGCTTGCCCAAGATACACAAGCCCGGAGCTCCCTTGAGACCAATTGTAAGCTCTGTTGGCTCTCCAACTCAGGCCCTAGCAAAACATCTAGCCACCATTCTCCAACCTTTCGTCGAAAAAACGGCCTCCTACGTTAAAAACTCGCAACATTTTTGCGAAATAATCAAAAACATACGTTTACAAGAAAAAGAATGTCTGGTTAGTTTTGATGTAACATCACTCTTCACACAAATACCAGTTAAAGAGGCTCTTTCTGTAATAGAAAACAAATACAATCTGCCAAAATATATCATCGAATTAGCTAGACACTGTCTTGATAACACCTTTTTTACTTATGAAGGCCGACGATATAGACAGGTTGAGGGAGCCCCGATGGGATCGCCGCTGTCTCCTGCACTCGCTAACTTATTTATGGAAGACTTCGAATCAAAAGCTTTGAAGACCTCTTCACATAAACCAAGACTGTGGCTACGTTACGTGGATGACACATTCGTTATCTGGCAACATGGGGAAGAAAATCTCAAAAGTTTCTTGGAACATATAAACAGTATACATCCCAAAATTAAATTCACCATGGAGACAGAACAGGAAAGAGAACTACCGTTTCTGGATATCCTACTGAAAAGAAAAGAGGATGGCTTGCTTTCGCACACTGTCTATAGAAAGCCCACTCACACCAACAGGTACCTCAACGCCGATTCACATCACCACCCCGCCCAATTATTTGCAGTAGTGAAATCACTTGCGTTTCGATCGCAGTCCCTTACAGATCGAGAAAATTATCACAGGGAGATGAACATACTGCAGGAAGCCCTAACAAAGAACGGTTATAAAAAAGAACATATAGACAAAGTTCTAAAAAACAAACACTTGGTCCCAAAAAATCGCGAAAACCAAGAGAATAGCTCCAAGGCTTTTGTTCCTTATGTAAGAGGCACCACAGACAAGATCGCAAGAATTCTCAGGAGACACAACATTGAAACCATTTTCACCACAGACCGTAAAGTGAAAGATCTCTTGCCAACACCTAAAGAAAGAATCCCTCTAGAAAACCAGGGAGTGTACGAAGTTCCATGCGGAGAGTGCAGCTCATCTTACGTAGGTCAAACCAACCGTAAAATAAGTGCCAGAAGAGACGAACATATAAACGCTGTCAAGCAAAAAACAACTTCTTCTGCTCTGGCCCAACACTGGTTAAACACAGGACATAAGATAAATTTCTCGGGAACAAAAATGCTATCGAGATGTGAAAACCTGTCCACAAGGGTTATAAGGGAGGCTATTGAAATTGCAAAGAGGCCCAACAACTTAAATAGCAGAGATGACAGCCAGCGTGTGCCTAATACTTGGAAAAATCTACTTACAAAACATCAACCAGTACCACGTAGTAACAAAAGAGAATACAACTCGGCAACGCAACCACAAACACTGGCAACAGGGCCGATGACGCGCAGCAGGTCACGCCACCTGGTTCGGAACCATTCGGAAAACGAACACGTCCGACGCGCACACGGTACCGACAACACCGGGGTCGCAGGCGTCAGTTCGCTCGTAGACGCCATACAGTGAGCTTTGAAAATGGTGAATGAGATTTCACCGAAACGTCAGCTGCCTTACAGTCCTGAAAGGGACTCAGCACATACACGGGATGCCCGAAAACCTTCGATTGCATATATATATATATATATATATATATATATATATATATATATATATATATATATATATATATATATATATATATATATATATATATATATATATATGTATGTATGTATATGTTAGCGATTTGTCGGCAGTTGTTAAGATCAATTTTGAATCCTAAGCTGATGTTTGTTTGTTTTTTTGTGCTGAGCAATCTACCGATTGTGTCTTTTGTGTATGAAAGTATGGCACTTTGTCTATTTTCGGTAGGTGGTTGTATTTTTTGCGTGAGTTTTTGTTACAATTTTATTGCTTTATTTATGGTTGTTGTTTTGTAGCCATTTTATTTGATGATCCTTTTTATGTATGAGAAGTTCATTTCTTTTCGTTGATTGTCGGTTAGGCGAAGGGATATTGAAATAAGGTATTGATTATGTCGTATATTTTTGAGGGATGATAGTGGAAGTCAGCATTCTGGTATCTGTTCATGTAAGTTGGTTTTCAATATACTGTATGTTGCTGGTGTTCATCTATTGTCTTGGTCACAAAGACATCTAGAAACGAGAGCTGATTGTTTTCCTCAAGTTCCATAGTGAATTGTATCTTCAAGAATTAAGAATATCGTGAAAGAAGTTATGAGCCCGTGGCAGCGGCATCTGTCTGTCTGTATCTCTGGCCGTCAAATAAGAAATATGCGTTTTTAAGGCAATATCGAGTGAGATCCATAATCTGAGGTGGATAATTTTCTCTTTGATCGATCAGGTCTAGTCTAGTGCTTCATCCATCGGTATGTTCGGATACAGGGATTTTACGTTGAAGCTTGTAATTATGTCATCCTTGTCAAGTTTTACGGAGTGTGGAATAGTTAAAAACTATTTTTACGTAAGATGCGACCTTCTCCTCATGAGGTTGCATGAGGGCAAAAAAGAATTTTTCTAGCTTATGAGTAGGTCTTAAAGGGACATTTTGCTTATAGATATTTTGAAGTCTTAAATTTCGGAGATCAGCTGAATTTTTCCCGTGGTATCAGTTTTTTTTGACCTCCATTTCTGTAGGAAAGCCACGAGATTTTTAAGATATCTTTCATTTTTATGGTATAGCTTTCGGATGGCGATTGCATTGCTTCGGAGTTGTCTTTAATAAGAAGAGGCGACTCGGTATATTATTTCTTATATAGGAATCTTTTTTGGGGCTATTGTGAAATTGAAACCATTACTTAGGACCGTTTTTTCAATTTCAGATAGTTAGTGGTTGGATACGTTATTAACTGTTTTCCTTGTTATGGCTTGTTTGTTCTGTTGTGGTTTTTCATGATGTTTTTAAATTTCCTTTGGTTTTTATGGTAGCAGAGTTTCTATATGGTTCCATGAAACAAAATGTACCAGGTTACCCAGACACATGTAAAATTGGAAGAATGCTTATTCTGTTGTACTTAGTTATATCATTTTCTGTCGTATTTCTTCTCTAAGTAGCGACATTTGTCTAATAATGAGAGGGTTCTCTTTATTACGGTGTAGTGGGTTATCCTTGTAAAAGTTGGTTGCACATTATGGTATCTACATCTTATTAAGAAGATAAGATCGCATAGGAGCATGCAGACTTTTTCTCTCAGAGTTTCGTGTACAATTGTACAACGTTGTAACGTAGTGTTTTACGGATGGAATCAGCATTGATGAGGGAGTACATCCCTTTCTTTATTTGGTTTCTTGTAGAAACTCGCAGAGGTTTCGCCAAAATCTCATTTGGCACCTACTGTGCTTGCTAGTTGATGATTAACTGAGGAAATTTTAATGTGCAACGTGTTTTATACGCAGTCGTAGATCGTACCTATTAATTGGCGTTGGCTTCGCACCCTTTGTGAGAATCCTCGGTGCTTTCAGTCTAGGCTCAGGCGCCGTGCTGATATAATGTTTTCCAGGTAGAGGAAAGATTGACTGCATCATCTTATTTATTCAGAGCAGTAAATAATCTTTAAATAAAAATTGTCATGATATTGCTACCAATGAAATCTTATTATTTAAGACATCCTTTGTTATTAGTAAGTTCCTTATTATGCAACAGCGGTTCTCAACCTGGAAGAAGTGAGAGTGCCATATAACAAAAAAGGAGATAGTTTTGCCCCTTGTGGATATATTGAACTTGTAATGGTATATCGAGAACAAAGAAAAAATGTATAAAATAATCTTTTAAAAGGAGCGCACGATTAAAACTGGTTTGGCTACCCGGATCGCAACTACTGAAAGGTTGGGCTGACTTATAGTTGACATTAAAAAGGGAACATTTAATATACTCATTTTTTATTAAAATATGATTTCTACATAAAAAGCTTGTTTCTAGAAACACATATAAAACTAGATTAATTTGAAGACCATTAAACAAATTGAGGCTGTTAGAGAACACACTTCCATTTTTATCCCACATGTATTTAACAACCAAATAACTAAAAATACATATTTTTTAGCTATATTTTTTAGTATTTACAGTTCAATTTTCTAGAATTATTGGAAAGTGGCCTAACACCTATACCTTTACCAAAGCCATAACGGAAATTCTGGTAAAAAAAGAAGCCAAAAACCTACCCATTGGAATTTTTAGGCCTAGTATAAGTAAGTTATTTTAGAGAAATATGGTCTTTAGTGCCGAATTATTATTTCAATTATTTTACCTCGAACAAGGAACCAGCCTGAGCTTTGCACTTATATGCTTAGAGTTCTAAATGAAAGTTATGTGACAATAATATTTTTGTATATAGCATGTTACGTGTAAATATGTAAAATAACTTTATCCGAAATTCTCGAAGTTTAACCTCTATTTATCGGTTGTTTTGAAATGATGAATACACTTACTATGGACAATTCCTAAAAAAAAACAGCTCTCCGGAAATAAATGGAACTTTTGAATTTAAACCGCACGCTCATATAGAATCGTATTTTTTTAGCTAAAAAACACATCAAAGCAATTCGAAGCGCAAAGTGCCTTGCTCACGATTTTCTTTGATAACACATATCTTCAAAATTAGACTGATATTTTTAAACAATAACGAAAATACCCATTCTCGACGTAATTTTTGTCTTTGAATCCGAATTGATCCCCCGATTTAACCATTATATCAGGTTTTCAGGGTAAATTAACATACAAATTTAAAAGATAAGGGTTTTCGCTAAATTTAAGGTTATTTCACAACATCAAGTAATATTTATTCATAAAATTGATCATTGCATTTACAAGTACTACTTTTCCTCTTCATTTTCCACTTTGAATCGTTCCGATATCTTTTCTCCTTTGTGAGAAGTTGTCTCATGAAATTTGGTCTTTTTGCATAGTCATCATTATGATAGACCTACAAACAATTTTACAGGTGAGTAGGTTGAGACACTAAGCATATGATATGAATGGTCAGTGCGGGTTGCTGAGTTTAATTTATAGAAAGCGAAATTGTTTGTATGTCTATCATAACTGCGACTACGCAAAACGACCCACAGATATCCGAATAAATTTTAGCGGATTGTAAAAGGAAAGAGTAGTACTTAAAGATGCCATGATCAATTTATTGAAGAAACATTATCTGATATTGTAAAATAAAGTCATGTTTTTCCACTTTTATGTTAGCAGGCGAGTATATCGGAAACCTAACATCGTGGAGAAAACCCGGGACCGGATTCAGATTTAGCTTCAGAAATTACATCGGAAAGAAATGTTTTAATTCGTGTTTCAAAATTTTGCAGAGCTATATTATCAAGGCGTGGTTTAACAAATATTTCTACTAAAGAATCAAAATTCGTCATCAAAAATCAATTCATTTCGGCATCCTATAAAACATATCTCGATGGTAACTCTGTAAAACTCGTGCAAAAAAATGGCGGACCAAAAATGGTCACCATTTTGGGGTTTTTAAGTTTATCTCGAAAAGTAACAGTTGTATCGAAAAATGTTTCAAAGGAAAGTTGTAGAAAATTTAGAAACTTTTTTTTTCAAAATTTATAATGGCGTGGCAAATGAATATTAAGGGCTCAAATTTGCAGAAGATGCTTCCTAATACTTGTACTTTACCTGTGAATTTTTTGGATCCAAGAAATACACTTCCGTACGATCTGTGAACCTTCGAAAATTGAGCGGAATGTAATCGAAAATAGTTGCTGCAGGCCACTGTCGGCGGGTTGCCATAGCTCAGGAGCATTATTCATCGTCGCTTCAAGGAAACTTATGCATCACAAGTAATATTTATAATATTGATGTTATTTTAACAATTTATATGACAGTAACAATTTGTTTAGTCATATTAATTATTTATTTGTTATTAACTTAACTTAAAATTAAATTTTGACAAAAAATTCTACAGAAAATCACACAAATATTCAAATATATATTACATATTCTACTGTTTTTTCCTTTATATTATTATTATCTAAGAGTTTATTAACAAAATTTTTACAACGAATTATAAAGAACATCATACAAATATTCAATTATTTATTACATATTATACCGTTTTTTCCTTTATATTATTATACATATGCTTCTAGCGCGCCAAAAATACGAAAATAATTAGCGACCAATGATATTAATTTGTCCTAATACAAACTTATAAAATTAAAGAGTATAGTTTTGTTAATAAACTATTAATATATTATTAAATATTTATATGATTTGTTTATAGCAATTTTCGTAAAAATTTTGTTAATAAACTATTAGGTAATAATAATATAAAGGAAAAAAAACAGTAGAATATGTAATATGTAATTGAATATTTGTGTGATTTTTTCTATAATTTTTTGTAAAAATTAATAATTAATATGACTAAACAAATTTTTATTATCATATAAATGAATAAAACAACATGAATATTATAAATATTACTTGTGATGTATAAGATTCCTTGAAGCACCAATGAATAATGCGCCTGAACTATGGCAACCCGCCTACAGCGGCCTGCAGCAGCTATTTTCGATTAGATTCGGTCCAATTTTCGAAGGTTCACAGAACGTGTATTTCCGGGATCGAAAAAATTCACAGGTAAAGTACAAGTACTAAAAAGCATTGGTCACGCCATTATGAATTTAAAAAAAAAAACGTTTTAATCCAAAATTTTAGATTGGAAATGATACATCCAAATCCAATGCACAAAATTTTATCTCCATCTGGTAAAAAGTTATCGCAATTTTTTTGGTGCAAAAATTGGTTTTTGCAAAATTTCTCGGTCCACGATTGAATTTTTTTTAATAGATCTTCAAAATATAAAATAATACAAACAATTTCCATTAAAATTTAGCATTGAATCTTAATTAGGAAAGCGGAAAAGTGAGGTTAAATTTTCAACTTTGACATTGAATTTCTCGGAAAATAAAAAACTCACCGATTCCGGGTTTGACATACTTTTTTAGAATGATAATACCTATATTTATGTTAAATTTTAAATCGGTAATTTGTTAATAAATGTCTTTAAAAAAAACAAAAACCGCAAATTTTGTCGATATATATATATATATATATATATATATATATATATATATATATATATATATATATATATATATATGTGTGTGTTTTTTCTTTTTTTTTTTTTCTTGGATTTTTCTATTTGTATATTTTTTAAAGTTTTTGATTTTCTTGGGTGTAAAATCCGTTTTATTAATAAAACTGCATATGTTTTATTTGTTATGCATATCTATTGACGTTTCGGCCACACTTGACCTTCTTCAGAGTGATTTTTTATAACTTATATAAGTTTTTGCCGAGGATCACAACTTAGACTACATATTGTTAACACATGGCTCACTTTTTGCCAAGATACTACAAAAACCTTGCTTTTTGTGTCGCATCTTTATTTAAACTTGAAGAAGATCAAGTGTGGCCGAAACGTCAATAGATATGCATAACAAATAAAACATATGCAGTTTTATTAATAAAACGGATTTTACACCCAAGAAAATCAAAAACTTTAAATATATATATATATATATATATATATATATATATATATATATATATATATATATATATATATATATATATATATATATATATATATCGATAACTAGTGACGCCACCTATAACTTATTATATGAATCAATAGGTTTCTAAATTCTCTACAACTTTTGTTTGAAACAGTTTTCGATACAACTTTTACTTTTCGAGATAAACTGAAGAAACCGAAAATCCTTCCCATTTTTGGTCCGCCATTTTTTATAGGATGGCAAAATGAACACATTTCAGCAGAAAAACCAATGTTACATTTTTGTTAACAAAACAGCTCTTTTTTGATCTAATTTCCATAAAGTATTCAAAGATATTTAGATTGCTTTCTATTTTACGAACGGTGCAAATTCATATTATGTCCATATTATTAGAAGTTGAATTATCTAAACCTAACCTAAATATTCTAAATTCGTGTTGAATTATTTGTAAAGTAATACTATTGTATAAGTTATAATACCCACAATTGAAAATATCGAGGATGGTACCTGAAGTGTCCGGCTCCGATTTTAATGAAACTTATATATTAATAATAAAAAATATATTGTAGAGAGTACAAAAATAAGAGACTCGTTTTTTTTTTATTTGCAAAGATTCATTTTTACGGAGTGAAAACCGCCACTGAAGGTCACCCCTAAAAACAGTATTTTTGAAATATCTCAGGTTCTAAATGAAATGTAGTTACAAAAAAAATGAAAATTACTTGTTGTTCGAAATGATATTAAACTATGGTTTTTCACCCCCAAGGATATCATCCTATATTTTTTTATGAGGGCAAACCATCCATTCGCGCAAGTAACTTAATTCTAAAAATTACGAAATTTAATATAATAGTTTGAAAATATTTTTTTCACAATTGGACCATAAAATGAGAATCAGGTTTTATTACACTAGGTGTACTCTATAATGGATTTAAATATACGTAACATAAATCCTATATTGTTAGTTAGTTGTATTTCAACCTCCAGTTGATCGAAAACTGTTTGTATTTGAGAGATTAGTGAGTTTTGAGCAACACGTCGCGAGTTTGTGTAAATAAGCCAGATAATTTTGGTGAAGTGACTTTTGTGAAACAAGAACGTACTTTTAGCCCTTTAATACAAAATGCTTATCGCTTGTATTTTCGCTGCAAAGACCAGGATAAAAATTGGGCTCACCATATCTGCTGCAGCATATGTGCGTTCAACGTTCGTGGCTGTTTAAGTGGAAAAAAGCGTAAGATGCCCTTCGCTGTTCCTATGGTCTGGCGAAAATCGAAAGACCATGTTATCGACTCTTGTTTTTGTTTGACACCTCCCATCAAAAAAGGCGTTTCGGAGAAAAAAAAAATCTGCGATACAGTATCCAAATTTACAATCCGCCATAAGCCCAGTGCCCCATAGTTACGAGTTGCCTGTATTTAATCGACCTCAGGAATATACCCTTCATTCTGATGATGATCAAACTGATTCAAATGGTAGTATGCCGGAAAATATCGCCGGCCCATCAACCTCGCAAGACTCCGATTTTGTCTGTGAACTTCCCAGTAAAAAGCCTCAGAAAATAAGTCAAAGTGAATTAAGTGACCTTATAAGGGATTTGGCATTGCCCAAGAAAAAAGCAGAATGATTGGCCTCTCCATTGCAACAATAAACTTTACTTCAAGATGAAGTAGGAGTTTATGTGTACTGAAGCCGTCAGAAAAACCTAACACAGGATTAATGACAGCTTTAAATCTGGAGTATGATCTAAAAGACTGGAGACTTTTCATTGATTCCTCAAAAATAAGTATTAAAGTTGTGTTACTCCATAATGGAAAAAAATTGTCTTCAGTCCCACTTGGTCATGCAGTCCAAATGAAAGAAACTTATATCAATTTGAAATTGTTATTGAAGACCATATATGAAAGATGTAAATAGCAAATTTGTGCGGATTTAAAAGTTGATATTGAGAATGCAGCTAGGTTATACCAAATACTGTTGCTTTCTGGGACGGTCGAGCACGATCGGATCACTACAGAAAAAAAATTTGCCACCGAGAGAGTCTTTTCAGTCAGGAAGGAAAAATGTAACCAGCGCACCATGAGTTCCCCCAGAAAAGATTTTACTACCGCCACTTCATATAAAATTCGAACTTATGAAAAATTTTGTTAAGGTCATGAATAAGGAAGGCCTTTAGTTATTTAAAAGAAAAGTTCCCTAGAATCAGTGACGCTAAAATTAAAGAGAGAATATTTGTAAGTCTCCAGATTAGGAAACTTTTTGGAGATGCGTAATTCGATTCCCTACTGGAAAGTAAGAAAAAAGATGCTTGGAATGTTTTTTAAATGGTTGCAACAATTTTTTTGGAAAACATAAAAGCAGAAAACTATAAAGACCTGGTTGCCCAATTTCTTTCCAATTACCAATACCTAGGGTGTAATATGTCCTTGAAAATTCATTTCTTGGATTCTCATCTGGATTACTTTCCGGAAAACTATGGTAAGTGACGAGCACGGTAAGAGGTTTCACCAGGATACTTCAAACATGGAAAGAAGGTGTCAGAGAAAATGGAACTATGAGATGTTAGCCGACTATTGCTGGACTATTACGAGAGATAACCCAGAGGCTGTTTTTAAAAGGCAGGCTAGGAAGCGCAAAATGAGTGTCTAAACTTTAGATTCGATGATAAAAATGTGCTATTTAATTGCTTTTGTTGAACCAACAATATATTGTTGTCTGTATTTTGTATGTTTATTATATATATTTTTAGCCTATGAATTAAAATTTTGTAACAATTAATGCAGATTTTTTTACGAGCCAACTAATAGTTTTAATAGGTACTTATTAGTACCTAAACTGGGTTTGTGCAGGAAACAAAAAAAAAAGTTTAAATATGTTCCCAAGTGTAATAAAGGCAACACATGTTGATACGTTCCTTCATTTTTAGGGTGACATTAACTTCACATTTGTATTCAGCAACTTTGAAAATATTTTAAAAAATCGTCCTTAGGACTAGAACACCGAGGTCATATTCTGCTTGTTATTTCTAAGCGACTTTCTGGGAGTGCCCCGCTCACCCACATGCTTAGTTATTTTATATGACCTAGTGCTAAAAAAATTAACTTGTATAAATATTTCGTAAATTCAAAATAAAATACAAAGGGTTTAGAAAGATCTAAAATCTGTACTGTTTGACGGATGCTTGCAATTTTTTTATATAAATAAATGAGAAATACTTTGCTTTTTCCCAATTTTTTAGTAACTAATATTTACTTCTTGAGTAAATTAAATTTTTAGCTAAGCAAAATTTAAATTTTAGTTGTCTCAACTTATAAAGAACCGATACCAGGATGGCTCGATAATATTTACGCAATAAATGGCATCTCAACAGGTGTATTGACAGGATTTTTAAGAGTAGGTTTTTCCATTAGTAGCTATATTATTGATGCGGTACCTGTCGACAAGTGTGTTTCGGCATTAATAGTATCAGCGTGGGAAATAGGTAACAAGGGAAAAATAGAGTAAGTAAACCTTTGTGTGTGTAATTTCTATTGTTTAATATAGTCAAACTATTTAAGTTGGCCAAGCTTTAAAAGAATATTAGTGAACTAGAATTTAAACTAACGAAGTTAGATGAGAAGAAAAGGGTATGAAAATAAAGAATCAAATGTCATCCCACACAGAAGGAGTTTTACCTCCGCTGTCCTCAGCTCACATTTCGGCGCAAAATAACTTACTTTTCACCTAAATAAAAAGTCAAAAAACTAACAAAAAAAATTTTTGACATATATAATTTTCATAGACCTCACGTAAATGTTTCGTGTGATTAAAAAAAAATGTTCAATACAGAAGCTGTAAGTCGAAGGGAGACATCAGCCAGTGATCTGGACTTATTGGAAAGTACACAAAATCTCACGTTTTCTTAAAAAAACACAATTTGACCTTGAACTAACCTTGAACGTGAGTCTGAAGGTGAATATGGAACACTTCACCTAAAACGTCTCAGCGCGCCGCGCGAGAGCTAAAGAGCAATGTTTTGAGGTGGTGTTTTCGATTTTAAAGCTAATCTAAAATACTTTTTTTTCGTCGTTTTCAATTTATTTTTTTTAGCTTTCCATTAGTGTAGTCAGAATCTTGAACATTTAGCGTTTTGACTTTGCAAAATATAAAACGTGTTATACCTCGGGAAGCATATTTTTTTGGATAGTCTAGATCGAAAGCTGAGGATTTTTACGTTAGTATTGATATTTTTCAGAATGGGGCCTTTGTGAATTTCAAGAAGTGAAGTGCGCAAAGCCGAGAACAAGTGGTGCATAATATGCGGCTGTGAACCTCAATCCATGACAAGATTATAGTTTAAAATTATAGTCAATTCTTCTTCAAACGGTTTTGTTTTCACACTTTCTATTTCTTCTTCCGTCTTACCAATGCTTTTTTTTGGAATCGATTTTATTTCTTTATTTTTTCGCTTTTCGTATATTTTTATTTTAGGGCAAATTCATACTGTGAGGATAATGACGATTTCCTGAATTGGATGAAATTTTCGTCTTTTGAGATTATATCGTAACACTTCACACTGGTATCGCCTTAGCCTTTTCTAATTTAGGTTTATAGCTCTAAACAAGTTTTTTTATATATAATCTTCTTTATTGCTACAAAAGGCTTTTCGTTTCCTTTTAGTATCCGATTTAAAAGTCCTTCTGCTGCAAGAAAACTCACGCTGGCCTAAAATTGTAAGATTGCTCGTTTTTCTTTTATTTTAATATTTGAACCTCAACCTTCACAAGAACCTTTACTATGTGTGAAATTCAGTTTGAATTTTGAAATATTTTTGTGGAAAAGGAGATGTAAAAATTTGTTTTATTTTTAAAGTCCTGACCAGCTGCATCAGTAGCATAATAAATGTTTCTGGGTGTGTTATTGTAATTTCTTGAGATCGATAATCTGACACTGTAGCGTGACTTATACTTCAAAAATTACAGCCACATCTTTACAAATTTTGGTTTATTACTTTCTGTAAAATAAAAGGCATCTGGAAAATACTCGTATAACTTTTAATGACAGATTCTTGATGTAAAAATAGACGAATTTAAGTCAACTTAGTGATACCCGATACTGCTTCGTTTAGGCAGTAGAAGACGTTAAGGTTTTAAGAAAATGTTGATATTTCTTAAATTTCATGAAAACTTGGAACTAAATTTAATAATTTTTGGTGTGTGGCCTAACACCATAATATGACGTTTTCTAGTGGTATAGCGATAGGCTATAAAGTAGTGCAAGCGTTATAAAGTGATGTCGTTTGTAAACATCGCTTTTGATTTTTTATGTCATCAACGTCATGACAACTTGAATATTTTTATCGGAAAACTTCATGTATGGGGGAGATTTTTTACTTCTGGAAAAATTTTCGTTGGATGAAGTGTTTCATCAGGAAAATAATTATTTTAATTATATGCATACACCAATTAACTGTAATAATAAAAAATACCTATAACAATAATTTTTCGAGCAACTTTCTTGCTATAACATTTAATAATTCGACTATTGACCATTTACCATCCCTGTCTAAGAAGTGGACTAAAGAGTAAAGTAAAGTAAGATCAACATTTTAAATTTCTAAACCTATTTTACTGTTAAACATGGATAACTACCCCAGCTCTGAGAAAGTTGGCATGCTCCTGGTGTATGGGTTTTGTGAAGGAAATGAGCGTCGTATAAGGATTTATATAGAGAGATTTCCTAACCGCCGAATGTCAAGCAATCAAACATTTGCAAATATTGAGCATCATGTCCAAGAAATTGGAAGCTTTGAGAAAAAATTTAAAGGTAGAGGTCGTATTCGAACAACCAGAACAGTCGAAAAACGTAAATTGGATATCCCTAAAACTATTGTAAATGATATTTTTAAAGAACGGTTCTTACATCCACAACATTTCCAAAAGGTTCAGAAACTTGTACTGATGCTGCGAAACAAAAGAATTCGTGACTCAAATTTTAGTAGAAAAATTTTGGTCTTGCCGTAATTCCAGACCGGATAATTGAAAATATTTATCTGTATTTTTTGCAAAACACTTTACGAGTTTATCTGGAATATTGTGTATTTTAGTTCGACAAGAACAATGGTATATGCATGATGGCGCCCTACCCCATTTTCCGTCGTTTTTCGGCAATATTTACACGACTACGAAGAGGCAATGAGGCACCAGTAAGACGTCCACCACGTTCTCCAGAGTTAAATATGTGTTACGTCTTTTTGTGGGGTGCTCTCAAAACAAAAGTATACAATAGTCCAATGAACACTCGCGAAGAATTATTGATGAGGATTTTAAACGCTGGTAAAATTTTTAATAATCCTGAGATATTAGATAGAGTCAAATATCATTTTTTAAAAACTGTTAATTGATGTATTCAGCAAAATAGCCGCCATTTTGCCCATTTGCCTAATTAATGTTTTGGTTGGTTCATTTTTTCAATCTTTTTAAAACACATATATGTACTTCCAACGTTTATTTTAAAAATTGTTTTATTGTTACCGCAAATTGGTGTATGGATGTAATTGAAAATATTTTTTTCTTGGCAAAACGGCTCATTCACTGAAAATTTTTCAAGCAGTAAAAACGCTTCCTAATACATGCGGTTGTCCTACAGAAATATTTTGATTGTCGTAACGTTAATGACATAAAAAATCAGAAGCGCTGTTTACAAGTGATGTCACTTTTATAACACTTAAACCACTTTATAGCCAGTCGCTATACCACTAAAAAACGTCATATTATAGGGTTAAATCACGCACTAAGAATCTTTAAATTCGGTTACCACGTTTTCAAGAAATTTGGAAAAAATCAATATTTTCTTAAAATTTTGACGTCTTCTATCTTCTAAACGAAGCAGTATAATAATTGACAAAATGTTCAAATGACATTACAAAATTTTACTTTAACCTTACCTTTACTATTACATCTTCCTACTGTACGGTTGTCACATCTTTAAAAGTGGCCACAGATCTGTGGCAATCGTACAATAGGAATAAGAAATAGTAGAGTTTAGATTAGAGTAAAATTTTGTAATGTCACTTGAAAAAATTGGCGCCCCACGTTGGAAATTTATCTGAGTTTCTACCATTAGATTAACTACATTTTTAACAATGTTCCATTTCGCTTACGGTTGGATTTAATAATGGGAATATACGTACACGACGCTACCTAAATAAAATAGTAATTAAAAAAAAACTTTCAAATGACATTATAAAAATTTTTTAACCTAATTTTTACTCCTATTTATTCTTACTGAAGGATTGCCACACTCTGAAAATAGCTAAAAATGTGTGGCACAGGAACGGAGTAGTGTAATTTTGTCATAAAGGTATATAAAATGCCGTTTTCGAGATATAACCCGTTCCCTATTTTTTTCAAGGATAAAATGTCGAATTTGCAAGAATATTACCACAACAATAGAAAGCTAAGAAAAATATACATCGAAAACCTACGTATATTGAGAAAGGCTTTTAAATTAATTTTAGTATGGAAAATACGAATTCCGAATACTCGGATTTTGCAGTCGCGCGCCGCCTGTGTCGTTTGCCCATAGGTGGGGTACAAGATAAAAATCTGAAACTTTCAGGAAATGTAGCACTTACTTTAAAGTTCCATCAGATTCTCTTTGTTATTTTTATCCTCTGGTACCTACAACCGATTGAAGATAGGTGAAAAAGCATTTAATATTTTTACTTTTAATTTAGTAATTTAATCAGAGAAAATATCTTTTTAAAAACCTTATTCCTAAATATAATAATCTGTAGAAGTTTAAATAATATGTGTTAATAAAGAAATGCGATTTTCAATAAAATTAGCTTATTTTATAATTTAAACTACCATTATAAATACTATTATAAAGATCTAACCGAACTTCTTATTTGATACGTTAAATTTTAATTCACTTATATTTACAATATCAAAATTATTATATTATTATTATCAAATCTTTTAGATATAAATTTTTCAGCAGCTCCAACATCATATTAATTACGAACCTAAACTTTTAATTGATTAATATCATCGAGAACGGATATTCGCCAGTGGTCAGTTTTGTTTGCGAGGTTTGTTAATAATGGTTCCAAAAATATTTTTTGAGCATGTAGGATATTTCAGATGAACTAACATTAACCAACCTTAAAAGCGAATTAAAAGGGTGGGGTAATTTATTTTTATTATTTAGGATTAGAATTTTATTTTTTTGTTTCCAACCCTGCAGTTCATAGTGAGTTTTTTTTATAAACTTCAATTATTTATTTCGGTGCCACTTAATCGCAAATAGGGTTTGGCCGTCATTTACTAACAGAAACCCATCATTAGCGCAAAATAGGGATGAAATTAGAGTTGTATTTTTATTTGTGACCCTGTTGGTTAGATTGAAGGTTCTTTTTTTCCTCAATTATTTATTTTTATGACACTTATGACTACAAAAAAAGTTTGGCCGAGATTTACCAACGGGAACCCAGGCTTTGCGCAAAATAGGGCTGAGATTAGAATTGTATTTTATATTTCCGACCCTCTAAGTTAGATTGAACGTTTTCTTTTTTCAATTATTAATTTCGGTGACACTTGACTGCTAAAAAAGTTTAGCCGTGATTTACTAATAGGACCCCACTCTTCGCGTAAAAAGATGGGTTAAAATTGAAGTTAATTTTTATTTCCGACCCTGTAGGTTAGATTGTACGTATTTTCCCTAAATTATGATGATACTTGACTGCTAAAAGAACCCCCGATTAGCTTAAACAAATAGGGGTAGGTTTCTGTTAATAAATCAAGGTCAAACATTTTTAACATCTAAACGTTCAAAAATTATTTTTGAAACCAGTGGTGAATGTCCTTCCTCGGAAAAAAAATATTTCAGTGCTTTAGTGGACTGAAACTAAAGCATTCCAAAAATTAAATTACAATGGAGAGTGGAAAACATATCTGGGGCCCTATACAGGGTGTCTGTAATAGATCCATAAACAACGCCAACGCAAATTTCTGCGGCTAAAATATAGGAATCTGGTTCAGTTTCCCGTAATCCAAAAGTTCATACTTCCGAAATACAGGGTGGTATTTATAACTTTTTTACACCTTTGGGTTAATATTTATCTTAATAATAGCTTGATTTGCACTACATTTAGCACATTGGAGTGTTTTAGGATGAGAAATAAAGATCTTTTACAATTTTGATGTACATTTGCAGAGAGCGTCACCAGTAGCACACAAACCGGTAATTTTGCTTTTGCAGCGATGGATTATGGACAAAATCTTATGACCAGGATACCGAAGATTGAAGAAGAAATTTTAGAAAAAGTTGAAGAAAACCAGAGTCTGAGAACCAGACACTTAGATTTGGAACTTAAAGTTTCTAGGGATACAGTAAATTTGATTTTAAGAGAACAGCTGTCGCATCCATTCCACCTTCAGACAGTACAAGAGCTTTAACCTCTCCACCTCGATTGCAATTCTGTCGATTTGTTAATAAATGGAGAGCTCAAAAACTGGCATGCAATAAAGTTGTGACTTATCAACATGAATTTAAAAGTAACTCAAAGACAGTTTAAATGGTTTGAATTTTCTAGAACACCTAGTAAGTTTGCCAAATTTATTACATTGTCCGCTAGGCAAATATATGGTTGATGCACCAGCATACACCCCACACTTAACATAGAACATGTTAGAAATCATTAAAGAAAAAATTTAAGGTCGACGGATTGGTAGAGGAAATAATGCTTCTGCAAATCGGCCACCCCGCTTACCGGATTTAGTGCCTATGGAAAACTCTTAAACAGGTGGTGTATCGTAGATCTGTAAACACTGAAGACGAATTGTGGGCACGAATAAACGCTTTTGCTTAGATGCAGAGATAATAGAAAACATGCAGTTCAACTTTTTTGATATAATTAATCTGTGTGTAGAAAAAACAGAGGATTTAATTGAAAAATTAAATAAACACAAATTTTCTGTTCTGGTTTGTAGTTGGCTTTGTGTGTTATTCTTAGTGTTATATGCCCAGACAATATAATTAGTGACGGCAACATCACACTCTGTTTATTTATTTTGTCAGTGTATTTTCGTTTGGGATTATGATTGTTGTCACCGGACTTTATTACATATCTAGTTTAGCTAGTCAGAAATCACATATTAATCATACGACGTTGCCACTAATTTTGTCGAAATTTCAATTTCAACAAAGGCTATAAATGCAAAAAAGTTATGCATCATGAAGGATGAGAAAACTCAGTTGTTTGGTTTCCCCTGTGAATGTGCTGGTACAAATTTATAAGGGGTACCTGTTTTATTCATGAAGACAAGATATCTTCTTCATTTTCGCCCGATTTTGTAGAAAAAATTTTTAACATCATGTCAAAACGAACTCAAAAATTTAGTGGGATAGAGGATGAAATGAAAGTGCAGGGTCCAGTGCTTTGAAAAAAATAATTAAATGTCTAGGGGATGACATAAAACAGATAGAACAACCTAAACATGATGATGGTATCAGGAAAAATATTAAATCTGGGAAAGAGAGCATTAAGTTAAGGACGTCCAGAACAATTGAAGACATGGTCCAAAGGTCTGGAAGCTAACCTGATAAACAAATTTGTCGGAAGCTTTGAATAGTCATATGAAGGAAGCTTAGAACCAACTCGAAATTCCACCCAAAAGGAGAAAAATTCTAAACTTCAGGTTCAAATGGGAAAATTATTAGAGGCTCGAGAAAGAAATCTCCATAATTTCTGCTGCAGAGAAGAATTAGGCATTTTTATATTGGTAGTCTAAGTGTTAAATCATATGCAGAAAAGATGAAGTCGTACCTATTTTAAAATAAAATACCTGTTATGGCTTGTGAGCAGATATCGAATAGAGAGGGTATCTTTCCTGTTCCATTAATGTACAAAATTATAGTGAACCCAGAACTATAAAAATACACTTAATGGAAACTTATAGCAAAAAAATATTATTGTAAAATCATTTTCTTCTAGAAAGCATCACTTTAGTTATAATAGCCGAAATAATTACCTACAGAAACCTCGAGAATGGGCTGGAAACTAAGACCAAAAATGCATAATCCACACCTCTTTGTGAAATGTGAAGCTCTGAGTAATGCACAATGTAATCAGATTATTTGTGTTATTATAATGCCTTGTTATTTTAGTACTTTATGGAAACACAAGCAAAAAGTGAATCGATTAATAGTCTTCCCTTTGAGAATTTTGCGTTTGGTATTGAGTACTGCGGGTAAACGTGCAGAGGAGGTATAGATATATGAAATAAATTTGTCACAATTTGGTAAAGAAAAATTCTTTGAGGTATATATCATATCGTGTGTGCCAGATAATATCATGTACATGATTTTACGTTTTTACAGATCACTATTAGCTAATGTTAAATAAATGCAATATAATTTGCATGATATGCCGAAAAATGTGTTTAATTCAAATGAAAGAATCATTTTATGTGGGATTTTCAATTGTGATTTGACTAATAATTGTCAAAATTTTAGAGATTTGAGTAGTGTATGTCAGGAGTTTATGCTGAATATTGTAAAGTCTCCTACACGGATCACTAGGGTCTTCTCATCAACTATTGATCATATATCTTCCAATTTTTCATGCAATAATATACACATTGGAAATAATTTGGTTACTGATCATAAGTCGATTTTTGCCGATTTTTATATTCATACTAATACTAACATAATGTACATCGTTCTTTAGCAGAAGCTTTAATACTGGTACTTTGAACCAGTTTAGGTCTGCTTTACGTGGTAATTGATTGATGATGCATTTTGATATTTTTTAAACATCTTTAAATATTATATTTAATTATATTTCCCACAGAAAAAGCTATATGTACACGGTAATTGTAAAGCATGGGATAACAATGAAGTCAGGCAATCTAATGCTACTTTAAAAAGTTTAGTTGACTTTATAAAAGAAAAAGATATCAAGCAAACCCATACTAATGCAAAAAAGAAACATAAGCGGTTAGTTCATTAAACAAAAAAGCAATATCATTAAGACAAAATATCAAGTGCAGTAAATTCTGGTTCCGGTGCGCAGTGTAACAAACAATTTGGCGGGTAAAGTTAATAAGCATCAAAATATATCTATTAGCAGTGATTAAGACCTAATAAGTGATTTTTTGGAGACAATTTCCAACTTCTTTAATATATTCTTTAAAGCTGCTCCAGTTAATACAGGATATCAAATATCCCAAATTGGTGATTATAATTTTAGAAATAATTATAAAAATAGTTATCTTTATAAAAAGAGTCTACCCTTTCTTCCATTTTGTGAGGACAATTTTACTTTCTAATAAACGGAAAACTAAAAAATAAAAAATCTCTTGGCTTAGATAAGGTAATAAACTCAGTGCTGAGGGATGTTCTAAGTGAGATAATTTTTCCAATGATTTTTTTAATCAACTTATCATTTTGTACTGAAAAGTTTCCAGATATTCTAAAGACTGCTAAGGTTTTTCCTAGCTATATGTTCTCTATTCCCAAATTTTTTTTGAATACTGTTTTTTGGATAGACTTTTAATGTATTTGAGGTAAAATGACTTTTTCAGTGACAGACAGTCTGAGTTTAAGGTAGACACAGACCATCAAACACGGGCTATATGAGGAAGTTAACAATAATATTGATTTAGGACGGATTCCTGTTGATATTGTCTGTAATCTTGGCAGAGCTTTCGACTGTGTCAGTCATAGAATTTTGTTGGATACGTTTTAAGGGCCGGTCACATCATTGGATATGGTCATTCCTTGAAAATAGGTAGCGGTATGTAAAAATAACATATGCAAGGCCTGGTAATAGAGTGCAAGTTAGTTCTCAGTATGTGTGTTCTGGAATGAATGTACCACTAGACTCAGTATTGGGCCCTGAGCTCTTTTTAATGTATGTAAATGATCTGCTTGATGTGGTGGCTGATGTCTCTGTGATATATTTAACAGATGATACTTATATATAGTATCATCTGATGAATATAAGATGAGTAATAAAGTGAAATTGGTTCTTGGTAAACTTTATGGTTGATATTTACGTAACTTCTTGTACTTTAACGTAAGCAAGACACTCTGTATTAGTTTTCATTCCAGACTCAAATGTGATTTGATGCAGTTTGAAGTAAATAATACAAAATTGAATAGTGTATAGTATGTAAAATTTTTAAGTTTATATTTAGAATCATATCTGAATTGGAAGTAACATTGAAAGCATATGATTACAAGATTAAATTTGGCTTACTATGTTATGTTAAATTTGAGTAAGGTGTTTCAGAGAAACAGATTGTTATATTATACTATGCACAAGTCGAGTCGCTTCGTTTTTATCTGTTAAACAAAACAGAATCATTAAATGCATACTTCATGTTTCCTACCCGACTTATTGCAGGAATATTCTTGGATATTTGAATAATTTAACACTGACATGCTTATATTATAACATATTTACAGTTTGTGGCATTATAATGCAATACATACACATGTAAAATATATGGGTTTTCTGCTGTGCAGCAATATTCAAACAGTAGAACAGTAAGCAATCATAATGGTGGCCGGTTGATGTTATAGGCTGCATGTCAAAAAGGTATTTTAGGTTAATCATTTGATCCCGTTTCAGCAGTAGCTTTTACTAAGAACGTCGATAAATTGTTTGTATTGCTTGAAAAATGTTTTTTGTTTGATTTCTGATATATGTAATATATAATCCTGGCTCGTGTTTTCTGAAGAAAAATTTCTCATAAAACCCCCTTGATGTTGATAGAAGGGATCAAAGTTTTAAGAAAATATTGATTTCTCTAAAAAATTCTTGAAAACGCGGTAACTGATTTAATGATTTTTTTGTGTGGTCTAATACAATAATATGACATTTTCTAATGGCATAGCGACCGGCTTTAAAGTAGTGTAAGAATTTTGAAAGTGGGGTCACCTGTAAACATCGTTTCTGATTTTTTATATCATCAACGTTATAACAACTTAGATCTTTCTAGCGGATAACTGTGTGTATATGGAAGGTTTTTATAGATCTAAAAATGTTCAATCAATTACCAGATGAAATTAAGGAAAGCACAAATATTAAAAAATTTAAGAGTAACTTAAAAGAATACTTTATTTTGTAATATGTATATGATTTAGGCCTGTATTCACTGTGGGGTGAAGTATAGTCGATTGTTCTACCTGTCTTGTGAAACACATGCGTTTATATTGTATTGTATTTAATTTGTTTCTAATTTTGTACTTTGCTTACTTCTCTTATTATTTTTAATTATTTTAATTCGATTTATAAGATTTTGTGATTACGCCTTTACAATTTATTGTTATCATAGAGGAAGATGAATAAATATTTAAAGAGTTAAAGTGTGAAGAGGGCCACGACAAGTTTCAGTACGCAATAAAATATTTAATTCGATTATCTCGGAATTATTATTCTAAAATATTCCAAAGTACGAAACTTAGTGCCAATTAAGCTGTTATTAAGATAAATGTTTACAAAATAGCTTAAAAAGAGACATCATTGACGCCATATATTTCTAACACTATCAGTTTTTGGACCAAAGTAAATTCTTATATTTTGGCATCAGAAATTCGCGATAGCGTTTTATACAGACCTTCTAGAGACAACCTATATAAAACAGTAAGAACTTAAGATACGATAAATTAGAAACGAGAATTTATCACATATTTGAATTACCATTTTAATTTATCAGTACGTTAATTTTTTTAGAAATGATAAAGAAATGTCTGTCTACAATTATACTTCTGGAAAAGAAAATCCTTTGACTTTAGGACTTCTTAACTTTTTAAATTTTACTCATGGAGTACCAAGCTTAAAAATGATATGGGCGCCATGTATGACAGTAACATCCAATATAGTGGTTTTTTGGATCCTTTCAGTTATTTTAGAAATTATACCTGCACTTTTTCTCGATGCTTTAGCTCTTGTTACTGGAAATAAACCTATGTAAGTATATGAAGGGAATATATTTCCATCGATATAACTCAGAAAGTATTGATTCATAAATATGAGAAATTATTAGTACATATTTTCTTTTATTACTCATCAAGTTCTCAGTCAGATCTTGGTTAAATATTGCTTTTAACAAAATAATTTTTATAAACTGAACAATGTTTTTTATATTAGGATTTCCAAGACTGGACTAAATATTATTGCGGAAAAAAAGATAGAATCGGGCTCGAGGAGTGTGCATTTTTTTTCACTGAAATTATCATCATAAAATTTTGTAGTGGGAAATAGACAAATCTAAAATTTCTAATATAACGAAGTGTGCGATAGGGAGACACTTTACTACCAAACCTGTTTACAATATTCTTCGGATACACATGTAAAAGAGCAAATTTGAACGAGAAGGGGATAAATATAAACAGAGAAGTGCTTAACTATCTGATATTTTAGAAGATATTGTGCTCATAGCTTATGAGATTAGGCTAGAGAACTATTAAATATGCTTTATATTTTCTTCCTAGAAATTGAACCAGAAATAAGTATGCCAAAAACCCAAATAACGACAAATCTTTTAAACACTGAAAATATATGTGTAGGGGCAACAGCCATAGACTATGCAATGTAGATCTAGCTACGAGATTTGCATAGGAAGGGATAATCAAACTATCGAACTTCGCCGTCATATAAGACTGACTTGGATGGCTTTTCGCAAGCTAAGAAACATCTTGTAATGCGTTTTTAACAAGATATACGTCATGCTCTACGAATGCCTTTGTTTACTGTGCAGACAGCCATCGGTCAAATGCTTAGCGCAGGGGATTAACGTAGTCGAGAGCCCAGCTATGCATCAGGCAGTTAGTTAGAGCAGATAAGATGGGTCAATTGCGCGTATTAGTGCTGGCTGAAGGCTGCCAATTGTTACGTGAAATGTTAAAAATGGTAACTAGGTAATTAGAAAAATGGTTTTTTATCCATCCAATCTCCTCTGTTCCACACTTTTTAAAGATATGAGCTAAAATTAATTTACAACCTAAGATGAACAATAATATAAACAAATAAACAGTCAGGAGGGCAAAAGTATGTTATGTACGCTGTTCCGGTAGCTCGTACTTGTTGGTAGCCGTAGACGGTAAACCGGCGGTATCATTCACGACGCTACACACGTTACCAGATATTACACGTTTCTGACGCTATTCACGACAGCTCGTAGTTAAATTCGCGACGCTGTACACGAAGTCTGGTACATAAATTCTTGACGCTTACCCAGCATGGAGCGGTGGTAGGCAGCATCTCTACACGCGACGACGGCGGCAATAAAAGTCTGGGCGGCAGGCAGTTTTTAGGCGCCCTTATCAACGGACATCGGAGAGCACTCGGCGGTAAAAAAACATTCTTGATATTACGGAAATAAAACAAAACCGACGGCATGCAATATTTGTGTGTATAGGTGACGGTAGGAAGGAAATAAAAGAACCGACACTGCCCGTACTTTTAAGGATCCTCGTCAGCGTCGATAGGATGAAACGGCATTGCCCGTACTTACAAGGGTCCTCCATAATGTCGATCAATAACGGTAGAAAATTAAGAAAGGAACCGATACTGTCTTTACTTATAAGGGTAATCGGTAGTGCCGGTAGGATGACACAGTATTGCCCGTATTAGCAAGGGTCCTCGAAAATGCTGTCTGTTAGTGAAGTAGGACATAAGGAAGGCAGTGGATGGAGAAACACTATATACATACAAGCCTAGCCTCACCTACATTGCTAGACCAGGAATGCGTGGTCCGGCGAGGGACCCAGTCAGTCCGTTGGAACTGCGAACCCGGGTGGAGGACGTGCAGTTCTCTGCAAATTAATAACCAGCTCGAGCTTAAGTAACATGTCCGAGCTCCCTCTACGCTGGCGAGTGATAGCGTGTGGTAATTGCGCATACAGTGCTCCGATATACGGCGCTCAATCACTATAGACGGACGCTCTGAAACCATCGGAAAATCGCATTTCCTGACATGGCGCTGTAAATCTAATTACATATCGGCAATATGGAAACTTCTTTTCCCGCAAGAATCCGATTTTTCGGATGTATAATAAAATAAATCCCTGCAAACAAACTCATGCCCAAAAATTTAGTAACTTCGTTACAATTTTCAAATCTGACTTCCAAATATGTCTTCAAAGAAAGACCTTTAATCAATGTGTGTTGCTAGTGATTATTTATGGAGCGAAAACTTTGACCGTATCAAGGAGAATAGTGCAGAGGACCTGGGTGCTTCAGAAGGTAATGG
The DNA here is from genome assembly GCA_034092305.1 of Diaprepes abbreviatus. Taxonomy (NCBI): domain Eukaryota; kingdom Metazoa; phylum Arthropoda; class Insecta; order Coleoptera; family Curculionidae; genus Diaprepes; species Diaprepes abbreviatus. Next base: position 1,920,425 of record JASJET010000026.1, read on the forward strand.
AATGCACAATATTAGCCATTTATATACAAGACAAGATTTTAAACTGCGAGATAGGACACTCTGCAAGGGTATGAATAGAGGTAATCTTCTCTTTGTACAAGTCCGAGTTTCTTGAGGTATCCCTTCAGGTAGCAATGCCTCGTCAGGACCCCTGTAAGAACTCTGAGCTAGTTTTTACTCAAGCTTATGCATTATTTGAATCTCTTCTGGGGTAGTTCCCCAGAACTATCTCCGCTTCACTCAATCCTTGCAGCTCTGTCAAATTGGATTTCCTGCTTTGTTCTTCCATTTTTAGTTTTTTCAGCATTACGCTGCTACTGATTCCACAGAAAGGCTCTGGCCCCTAAAAAGGTATCTCAGCCCCTTTCCTCGAGAGCTAGTCTACTATTTCATTCCCGTCTATCGTGGTATGTCGCGGTACCCATATCACCCTCATTATTCTTACTCAAATCATTTAGTTCCTCTAGGCTCTTGTTAAATTGAATACACATCCTAATGGCATATATTTCTGCCTGGAAAATGCTTAGTGACACCCAAGCTTTCCTAGTGTCTGGTGCCGGGTTCATACACTCCTACTTTAGTTCCCTTCGTTGTTTAAGAGCCATCTGTATACCATATAGTTGATTTCTCATTGAGTTTTTCAATGGTGTTTTTGTCCCATTCGCTCTTGCGACTTAACTTTGTGCCGAAGTTTTTCACAAAGTTGAATTTCATTTTCATTTCATGTTGAGGCATGTCCCAGATTTATTGATTTCTCGATGAGAGTTTGGGCTTTCGTTTTATAACCTCATCTCTCATTATCCTATACATCTGCCTCTTCGCCATGTGTATATGTAGAAGTGTGACGTTTAGGATTACTTCCATGGCGGCCGTTAGGCAAGTTTTCATTGCCCCAGTTATACATGCACAGACCAGTCTTTGAACTTTCGAGAAATTATCTCTCATATTAGCCACACCGGTTCTTTTGCTCCAGACCACAGCCCTATATGTCATCAGATCACATTGGTCTCACTTTTGCTGTGTACATCCACTGCAGGATTTTTAGGTTTGTACCCCATCTTTTTTACGCAAAGGTTCTACAGACTGTCAAGGCTTTTGTAACCTTGTTGATTACTTCTTGTTCATGCTTATTCCAGAGGAGTTTGTTATCTAGGGTCAGTCCCAAATATTTGACCTCTAACTTCCACTCAATAACATTCCCATCCAATTTGGTGGTCTTCAGATTGTGTTTTTTTTCCTTGTGAAGGCTACTAGGGTGGTTTTGGTAGTGTTGATGTTTATCCAGATGTAATATCTAATGTAATACGTAAAACTTGTATGACGATCTTATTTCGGTTATACCTATATGATGAACCAAAAGCGCTACGCTGCTTGGGACACCTGCAAGTAGGGTTTCTTCTATGCCATACAGGACGGCGCCAGTACATAAGCGGCCAAAAGCTACTTGCTTATAACCGAAATAAACAATTAGAGCGTAACTTTTTCGTATGTGATTTAATTTTAGCTTGTAAATGTTAATTTGAATTTTCGAGCGCGGCCAACAAAATTAAAAAAAGTTCATCATCGAATCAAAAGGTATTATTGTTAAAAAATCGCAAAAATCGCATTTTTTATTTGTTAAACTTTAATTATCTCAAAAACTAAGCATCATACGTCAAAGATCGTGAGAATCTTTCTTACTTAAAATCCCTCAAAGAATACGACCGAAAGTTTTCCGAAAGCTGTATTTTCAGAAGTTTAAATATTTATTTGTTAATCACAATATTATGGCCACCCTGATGGACTTTCACCCAAAAAATTCTTATTCAGGGGCTCAAAAGCTTTTTTCCTCATGTTTTGCTTTATATATCGAAACGTATTTCAAGTAAAAGCATTTCCTTAATAAATATACTTTAAACTAAGCTGAGCTGCGTAAAAAAATAATTATTAGTTAAGCTGAATATTAAGAAAAAAAAAACACAATAATTGTTGATTTCTTAATTTGTTATTAACTTTTACGAAATAAATCAATTTAGGCTTATTACTAAAGTCTATTTAAAGATCTAAATTGCTATATTAAATTTCAAGTCCCTATCCTTCATAGTTTTTCAGAGAAATAAATAACTATTCCAAAAGTAATAATTTTTTACAAGTGTGCAAAGTTTTGATGTTGCTTGAGCGTCAAGTGAAATACTCATATTTTTACGAAACTTCGAAAAAATCATTATTTTTTTAATAATCAGTGTTTCAAAAATTTATTGTTTTTAAAAGACTTGTATTTACAAATTAATCTTAATTACAATTTCTATTCAACCAAAATGCAAATAGATGCGTTAAAAGCTTACATATTTTGAAGAATGTAAAACAAAAAGGTAAAATTCGTCCATATAGAAGGAAACTTTTATAAGAAGTTATGATTGCTACAACTACTCTAAACGAAGTTGAGTCAGGAAAGTCATGTTTTGCATCGCGTCAGCCGAAAATGGAAAATGGCAGTTAAAACGAATATGCCAGGAAATGAACTTAGAATGCTCTTTTTTAAAATCTGCGGTAACGTGAGTTAAATCGAGTTCTACTTTGTCAAATTTCAAAGGTAAATTTAAACGAATTAAAAATTGTTTTTAATATATTTGTATTTGTTCATTGAGATTTACAATTATTTATAATAACACTGGTAATTCTAATATCTACCGTTGTTATAAGACTTAAATTAGCTAAGTACGAAAGAAAAATTATCTTAAGAATTGTTGTCCATTTGTCTCAAAATCCATTAAAAATAGAAACCTGACATTTGGTATAATAATACAAACCTATAAGTAATATCATTTTTCACATTTTAGACCTTATTTGATCAATTTGTAAGAGATACTAACAATTTAAAAAATTAACAATTATTGCGTTTTTTTGACTAATAATTATTTTGTACGCAGCATGGTTCACTTTGAAGGTAATTAATGAAGAAAAATTTTGTTCGCAACTTTTTTCTCCACATCGCACTCCTTTCGATCTATATCGCGAACCACCACAAAGTAGAGGATTTTTGCAGTAAAATTATTTATACTAGATTTGTGACAGTATTCAATTTTGAACTACTGTTTATGTGGCCTTTCCGTACAAAATTTACTACTGCTTATATTATTTAGTAACTATTCTATAAACCTAAAAAAAATAGATTTAAACATATCCGCTGCAACAAAGGCACTCTTGTAGTCTGATCGATCTTGAAGTTTAGTTCTAAAAGACTATCGTTAGTTTTAGCTTACCAATACTCGAAACACAACTGCAGGTTTCAGGAAAGCTGCTGTCAGCTGGCCAAAGCAGGATTCTTCTGATGCTTTTCGGTACACAAATGCACGCTCGTGTGTTTACCCACAAGAAGATTTTTATCAATAAAAGAAAGGCCAGTTTCTTAAAACACTATCTTTATTTAACAAATAAAAGAAAAATAAAACGGTATTTACAAATGAGAAACTTAAGAGTAAATTTTGGAATATAATTTTAAAAACTTAAAATTACAAGCTCTCTAGGCCGTTCTCATATTCCCCTTAGTGAAATATACCCAAATTTGAACTGATAATATTAATAAATTTTTATAAGCCCGAACAGTAAAGAAACCTTTTAGAAATAAAAGAAAAATCCTTAAATAAATTGTTTAATTACAAATTAAAGGGATGGTGGACTCTCCTCCCCGACAGAAAATAAAGTTAATTTCCACTTACTATTTGAAATGCTGTCTGGAAGATTTAAAAAAATATATAAGACAAAAATAGCAGAAAAGACAGCAGAGAAAAATTTCTTACACTGGTAAAACACTAAAACACACGCCAAACTGACTTTGACGGATTCTAAACTGACCTTAATTAATTTCTGGAAATCAAATTCAACTTTCATCCCTTGCAACCTACCCAATTTTAGAGGCGTTGGTTCCGTCATGCCTACTTTTCCACCAATAGAATGTACTTTCGCGATTCATCCCCGCTCGCGAAGAGTAGTTTTCGTTTCCGAGCGTCTGTAACTATTCGGTCCCCTGGTTCATAGATGGCATAAGTCATGAATGCGTCGAATTTAATTTAATTTAATATTAAAACTGACCAGAGCTAAAAACTAATAATTATTTTATACAAATATAATCGGTAACTATTCTACATTTATACTAAAAGATCGTGTAAGAACCCACGGAAAAAACCCCAAGGTTTTAACCACTTTTACATTTTCTTATTCTTATTTTCGTCAATGGGGAAAAAGTGGGTAACAGACGCGAACTTTGTACATTCGTAATAACAAATACTAATATTGCATTTTTAGTGATTTTATTTAAATATTCATCTGTTTTCTTATGATGGGAAAATTTGCTCAGTTTAAGTAAAAGAAAGCTCTCTCACGGTCGGCTACATGTGGTTGTAACTTTAGCGCTTAACCTTAGACCTCTAACTAAGTGGCTGATAAGACTATTAAGTTACTTTGACAGATTTATATTAAAATCTTCGAGAGAGTAGAACCGTTTAGATTTTGTGTCACATAAATTGTTCAAGTTTATGTTATTTTTTAGAAAAAATTAAGTACTCCAAAAGTAATAAAACTGAGCTTAAGTTTAAGTATGTTAATGGATTTATATTTTCCTGATATGTAACTACTTTTGGCTAGACATAAGATATACATTTCAACGGTCCAAATCCTTGTACAGAGGGACTCAAATAAATTCTTCCATCTAGTGGAATTTTATTTAGAATTAATAAATGTTAAAATAATTACAGATTAAGCCTGCTCAAAAGTTGTTTTTTTCTTTTTGGCATATCATTTGTTACACTTGATTGAACAATTTTTTTTAATATTACGAAATCAAATCAAATCGTATATTTTCTTCAACAATAGTATTGTTATTGTCAAATAATGATCCCATTTCCAAAAACCGAAACAGGATCATTCACAAGTCTACTAAAATAAACTTAAACACACGATAACAATTTAAAACAAAACATTTTGGCTCAATAAAATAAAAAATATGTTAAAAAGTTTACATAATGTGAAAAAGCTTCGAGAAATAACTCACCAAGAGAATAACATGGCCTAGTAGCCAAAAACAGCAGCATTTTTTTAAAAATTAATTTCTTTCGCAGCTCTTAATTCCGCCGGTAGATGAATAAAAGTCTTTGAAGAGATTTTCAGTGGGCTACTTGCATACTGACTGGTCTAAGAAAAGAGAATGTGCAAATTATCCCTATTTCTATACTCATAAGAGTTCATCTCACTACACCTATTGAACAAAGTCAAATTTGCTTTTACGCATAAAGCACTCTCCAGAATATAAATACCAATAACTGTGAGAAATCCCTCCTCAGTAAATTTACCCCAGGAGACTCACGCGAGATCATAAGTTACATGGTATGGATTATCCTCTTCTGTGCAATCAAAACCCTCTGCATATGCTCTGAGCTACCTCAACATATAATTCCGTTCACCATTACAGAGTAAACGCCGCCATAATAAAATGTCTTCAATACCTCCATATCGACCTGATTTCTAAGTCGTAATATGGTAAAACTTCGGGAAGCCAACTTGTTGCATATTAAAGCAATATGAACGTCCCAAGACAAGTGTTGATTAATAGCGATCCGAAGAAACTTCCTCGGTTTCTTTTCAATAATTCTATTCTATTCTCTTGATACTCGACTATGAAATGAAAATCATATTAATTCGTATAGGAGTAAAATAATAAATCTAGATTTTAGGGGTGTAATACTAGTCTATTCTTTTCCGATCACGTTGATATTTGTATTACACATTCAATCTCAGCTTCACTCCAAACATCCTTATCATGACCTTCAACAATCACAGATGTGCCATCTGCAAAAAGTGTTATAAAGCTTTTACAATTGAAAAATGGGAGGCCATTAATATAGGCAAGGGACAAAATGGAACCACAGTCCTCCTGGATTCAATTTTATTTATTTCCCCTCCCAAGACTACAGATTAGAATCTGTTTTCAAGAAAATACTGGATCCAGCTGAAGGCTGGTCCTCTAATTCCATAATTACTCAGTTTATCCAACAACAATGAATGGTTTATGGTGTTGAAGACCTCCTTAAAGTAAAAAATATACTAATAGTTTTAAGTCTGGCGTCAATTTAACTTAATACCTTCTGAAAGAAAGCAAAAATAGCATCTCCTGTTGATTTGTCTAGATGAAAGCCATATTAGCTGCAAGTCAGTATATTGTCTTTTTTAAATATTTAAAAAGTCTAACCTTAAAGGCCTTTTCAAAAACCTTCGACACCACTGGTACAAATGTTATCGGTCTGTAATTATTAATTACAGAAACATCGTCCTGTTTAAAATTCGGCATAAAAGAAGCATGCTTTAATATTTCGGGAAAATAGCCTTTGTCAAACGATATGTTTACCAGGAAGGTAAGAGGATCGGTAATCGAATTTAAGCACTTACCGAGAAGGTTACCGGGACTCTCGTTCATTCCTGCAGTTTTCTTGCTACATACAGAAATTAATATTTTGTTCCTCACATGGACCATTATTGGATTTTGAAAAATTGCTTGAGTGCAATTATTCTTTACTGAGTACTGTATGTTACTGCTATATTTAAAATTCTCTGTAAAATTGTTGACCGATTGTATAAAAAAAATAATTGAACATCCTGCGATTTATTAACCTCCAGATCATCAACAACAATATTTTTTGGACATATATGTTTTCTTGTTGCAATATTTTTATTGATTATTTTTCAAAATGACTTGTTTTTATTTTGAAAGGAATGAATAAGATTGGAATTAAAATTTCTCTTTACGGTCTGAATTTTCTGACAGCTCACTAGTGTAAGGTAATGCTACATATTTTTACTGTTTATGTTCTGTTTCTTGTTATTAGGTTATTATAAAATTTGTATGTTTATTTATTAATAATTTTGGTGATAGTCTTTTTCACTTTTTGCAGTATTCTTGCTTGGAATTCTGGAGACGTTAGAGAGATAGAACGATCAGACAGACCGATTATAAGACTATTTTTTTGAGTTTTCGAATGATTGGAGAAACAGTTTAGATATCTATCTGACCAAGTCGGTTTGGTATACTATTCAGTTAAAATTATGGTTTTTCTGCGTATAAGTGTCATATCTGGAAAATTTATTTTATTATTTTCTGTTTCGGACGTGAATTGTAATTATTCATTGAAACTGTTAAACTCTTAGAGAATTTAATTTATTTTATCTTGTGGCACGGCTGCTATACAATCATCGACAAACCGTTTGAAAAATATTATATTAAAATTTAGTTTTTCTAAAATTTTTTCTCTAAATATTCTATTACTAACTGAGCAATAGTAGATGAAATTAGTGATCCTATAGCACATCCATCGAGCTGTTTGTAAAAGGTGTTTTCGTACTGAGAGTAATTTGTATTTAGAATTAGGTCAACAGCATCCATAAAATTATTTTTTGATAGAGATGTGTGTTTCTTTAAAATTTCCCATTTTTCTGCTAAAATATTGTGGACAAGTTGATTTGGTATGTTTGTTTACAAAGATACAACATCTAGCGAAATGAGTCTGTAATTTTCGGGTAGGTTTACTGTATCAATGGATTTTTTAAAGGAGAATGAATCTTTAATAAAAAAAATCGTTTTTTTCTATAATATTTGAAATGCAATCCGGTAAGAATTTTGATAAACGATAGAGTGGCGATTGTACACAAGAAACAATAGGTCTTAGTGGTATACTATGTTTATGTAATTCTGGTAGGCCTTATATTTTTGGTGGAATAGCATTGTGAATTATTACTTTTTATTGTTTTGTGCCTTATTTTGATTTTTTAATTAGTTATAACATTAGTTACTTCAGCTCTAATTTTGTCCTTCTTATCATCTGGTTCATTGGTAATGGCAGATTCAATTGGGGCTATATATTCCGTTATTGGGATATGTTTCCCTTTTGTAATGAGAAATTTGGACCAAAGGATAAAACGTCAGTAACTTCAGACGGTCTAAGGGTATCAGTTATATTTTCAATCCATTTGGACCTGTTATTGTTTCGTTATAGATGTCACGCTTCTTAAATAATTGGTTTAATTTTTTTGGTGTCTTTTTTAAATTTTTCTTTGCAATTCCTCAGAGTTTTTGTTTTCTAACAATAAGAACCTATCTAATATATTATTTGTTAAGTATCTCTCAGCTGTTTTAATGTTTGGCCAAATGGATATATTCAAAGAATTAATTGGTTTAGTTGGCTGTGTAATTGATAAGTTTAAAATAATATATTTTGCTTTCATAATGATATGATTAAATTTATTTTCATTCACCATAATTAAAAACAAAGATATTAATTACCAAAAATGACAGATAAAGAAAATGAGAGGAATTAAAAAAGATAATACTATTAATGGCAGAACGGATATAGGCAATTAGAGCCACATTTACACCAGCCTAATTTAAACAAAAATATTAGGTATTTGATCCTGTTAATAAACATCAATTAAATGTATGCGTTTTTTGGTTTTTTTGTGCATTGTAAAGTAAATATATAAAAAATTAAACACACTCGCATTCCATGTATCCTCAGTACCTAAATAGACTGTACTGGTAAAATCAAATATTGTTTAAAAAATTTAAATAGTGTTTTAAAGTGTTTGTTTTTTAAAATTGTAGACATGTTCTTGTATGAATGTTTTTAATTATATAAAAAATATTTTTAGGAAAAAAAATTAAACAAAAAATTTTGAAAATACCTTAAATAAAGGGCGAAACGTCAATTGTTTAGATTTTTTTGTTAAATAAAAAACCTAAACCCAAGAAAGGACAAGATAAAGAAAAAAGGATATAATCTATGGATCAAAAATCAGGAAAATATAATATATATATATATATATATATATATATATATATATATATATATATATATATATATATATATATATTTGTGAATACACGCTTATTTGGCTATAAAATATTAAATTCAAGGTTTAACATTGCTCAAACTCCCGAAATAAATTAAGTAAACTAAATAATACGGCATACAGTGCTAAAAATCGTAAATTTCGTATTTCGATGCGACAAAGCCAGACATTAAATGGCGCGGTGGCGGTACTTTAATTCGGCGCTTCCCGATTTCAAAGCTCGACGTCATCCCTACTATAAAAGAGAAACGGTAGCGGTGTAATAAAGGATATCACGAGTTGTGCTCTTGGAGTCAACTCGTCTTTTTTCTGGTCGCGCAATAGCTCTTAGGAGCCACGTTGACTGTTCTATTCTTTAGGCAGCTCGTGTTTTTCAAAGTATATTGTTCTAACAAGATACTATCTTCTGAGAATAAAGATCGTGCACGGGTCTTAATTCCTGCAATTGATACCATGGATATAAAGTGGTGCGTACGAATTCTTACATTCACGAGAAAGGTACATAATTCGGGATTCAGAGACTAAATCTTTATAACAAAGCCTTGCAAATAAGTCGAAGCGATCGTACGTTCGATTTAGGAAGACTAGTAGTCGAGTGTAAGGCTCGCTAGAGATAAACAACAAAAGACTTCTTATCAGTTCTGAAGGGTTTAGTAATCCCGAAAAAACGCGTCCTGACTTAAAAATAATTATCAAAACGTGACAAAGCGGACATAACCTGATTTGATATGGCGACTGTAAAGTTATGAAATCCCCATCTTGACAAATAAAACCCGAACGTGATAGTAAAAAAGTAAGCGAAAAATCACAATAATAATTGCGTAAATAAATAATTTGTTATTTATTCTTAAGAAATAAAAATCAAGGACATAGCCGAAAAAACAATAGGTAATAAATGACATCCCTGAAAAGCGAATTAAAAAATAATTTGAAAAGTTAACTATGAGTTTAGGATGAGTGTTGCTTGATAACATCTTCGTAATTAAATATTTCCCTAGAAGCGTTCCCTGATAAAAATTAAAACTTAATAAATCTTCTTTCATTTTGAGCTTTACTCATTCGTTTTTTATCTAGGTGAGGGAGAAGAAAGATGAGACCCCTGATTTCTACCTTACCTAAATAGTTGATAATGCGAAAATTCTTAAAATAAATTAATCCAATCATAAATTAACTGACACGTTTCCTGAAGAATAAAACATTCCAATAATCCCGGTAAATGAGTAAATAGGTCCATATTCTCGGAGATGACTCCAAAAATACCGAATAAAGACGAGATGCATTGATGTCTCGCTAAAATTAAATAATTTAAATAGTTGAAGGTAGTTGAAAGAGACTCTTGGAAAAAATTCTATGAACAAATCCATTAATACAAGAAGGAATCCGTACGGGTACATGATTGTTATTGACGTGGCGAAAATTAAATTAAAGCACTCATGCTCCGTTAATACAACAATATATATATATATATATATATATATATATATATATATATATATATATATATATATATATATATATATATATATATATATGTATATATATATATATATATATATATATATATATGTATATATATATATATATATATATATATATATATTGTTGTATTAACTGAGCATGAGTGCTTTAATTTAATTTTCGCCACGTCAATAACAATCATGTACCCGTACGGATTCCTTCTTGTATTAATGGATTTGTTCATAGAATTTTTTCCAAGAGTCTCTTTCAACTACCTTCAACTATTTAAATTATTTAATTTTAGCGAGACATCAATGCATCTCGTCTTTATTCGGTATTTTTGGAGTCATCTCCGAGAATATGGACCTATTTACTCATTTACCGGGATTATTGGAATGTTTTATTCTTATATATATATATATATATATATATATATATATATATATATATATATATATATATATATATATATATATATATATATATATATATATATATATATATATATATATATATATATATATATATATATATATATACGTTTATATATAGTTTAGTGTTTCTATAATATAATTTAACGTTTTTTTCGTCTGTAAGAATGTTAGTTAAATATTTATAAAATTTCTAAAATGTAAATATTTCGTATATCTGTAAATCAGATTCATATAAAATGAATACTGATAATGGCCCGTAAAAGCAATGACTGGAATATGGTCCCAGCAATAAGAAACAGCAATGCAATATTAAAGTCGCATAATTTGATTTACATGTTCCCAAAGCCCTGATTGCGCAAACGCTACTTGCTTTTATTTTATTGGTTATTTAAAATCACCCCTAGCAGGGTTATATATACATATTTTTCTCAAAACAATAGAATACTTTAAAATTCTTATAAAATGTAGGATAAATAACAGACTCTTAACAAAAGGTCGTTTCCGAATTTAAAGCATGGTTTAAAGATAATTAAAAAGATTATATTCTAATATTTTGTTTGTGTCAAAATAATTTAAAATGACAGTTCCCTTTCTTTATTGGCCACATATATATTAAAGACGCCAACAGCGCGTTTTTGTTTCGCAATGATGAACTAAAGACTTTGGGAACGAGAAGATTTATAGGGATTTATATACATATGTCCTTTAATGTTGGGATCAAAGATTTTTCAACATGCTCAGTATTTATATTAGTGTATTATGTATATGGTTTAACCTTCGATTGTACCAGTAGATATAAACAAGTTTATTTTGTGATTGTTTATGATCAGTGGGGAAAAGGTTTTTTTGATGTTTGAGTTAGAATTTTTGTGGTTGTCGTTAATATTGTTAAGTGTTAAATATCACTATGAATGCTAAGTTTATAATAACCCAAAAGTATTGTTAGATATTATTTTCAGATTGAAAATATCATAATAAATTAAGCAATCAAAAATTCATATCTTTACTTTCTTCTCTGGTTGCTTTATTCACTAGTGGACCTACTGACTAGCATATTAAATAATTATTACGGGGTTTACCAACTACGCAATGGATCGTCATCCCTATGATATCATATTTCTACGGGGGAATTCATTGGTTTAAACTGTGTTTTGTTGGCTTAAAAAAAATTACGAGTAATAGGCCTGAATATTTCGTGAGTTCCTATAGACATATGTGAATACATAAAATTTAAAACAGGTTCCTACGTACTAGGATGTGTCCGAAATCGCAGCAGTTTGCCTATGGGTTATTCAGGTATTTATTAACGAAGAACCTTTTTTCAGTAACCATAAAAATATAAAACTTTTATAAGTATCATGGTAAATTTAAATAGTTGAATAAGTATAGAAAAAAAAAGCACTATTGCAGGAGAATATTTAGAGAAATTCTAATATGTTACTATTCGTGACCAGTAGGCCAGCGGAATTAGCATCTACAAAAAAATTATTGTTAGTAGACTTATGACGACGCCATAACCTTCAGAATGAGAACAGTAATTATGTAGTATCTTTTGCCTCATTTTCTTTTTCGGGGAAAATTTTTTATTTAACAATTAAAATGTGAGAAAACAGTTTTTTCGAGTTCCAGGAAAATCTATTACATTTCAGTAAAAGACTTTCAAACAAATATTGTGCCCTTTGAAAATACCTACAAAATGAGCTAAAGCTCATCCAAATTGGATATTTTGTTTGCTAGTTATTGCAAAAAACCTGCTAAAATGGCCGTTTTTTCAATTGTTAATAAACAATAGAAAAATATATTGTATTACTTTATACTGCACCAAAAGTAGCCTCTTGTGACATACAAGTACGCAAAATTTCAAATAAAAATATTCAATAGTTTCTTGCACACTGAATTTGTTTATAACATTTTATGTTTCTTTAATTGTTTATTCCCAGCTATCTAGAGACGATACAGTGATCTGCGACTGCGCAAATGAAAACTCGAGACATACTAACAATAACAAAAAAGAACGAAATTAACTGATGATTTTAAATCGTTGAAAGAGATAAAGAAATTTGTGATTGGTTTCTCGTTAAAAACAAAAAGAATAACTCTTCAACAATTATTGATATCGAAATGCCGATAAGTGAATGTGATAGTTGAGATTGTGGCGCATACTTTGAAAGAAAAACAAATTCCGTATGACCACTAGAAGCTTAGATAAACTTTTTTAGTTCAAAAAATCGCTGCAGCGTTGTTTATTGTCAACGGATTATTTAAGTAGAAACTCATAAGGAGATGGTTAAACTATTGTATGCAGCAGTTTTCAACTCAATTATTTCAAAATTATTGATGTGACAATAGTTTAAAGTTGCACCTATTCCAAGAGTCAGAAAGTGAGCAGTGGAGGGGGACTGTCATTTGCCATTAAATTATTGGTTGTAGAAGAAAAACACATGTTAACTTTTTTGTTTATTTTATTGGACGAATATTTTTCACATACAATTTTTTTTTGCTAACATACATATTTTTTGTTTAAATCTATACAAAATATTTATTCCGTTCTCCGTTTCTTAGAGATCGATGGACACTCATTTTCGAAATCCTTATCGGTTTCATTATTATGATTACAATTGTCATTATCATTATCACTCTCATCGTCGTTATCATTATTACTCTCATCATCATCATTGACATAATTATCATCATTCTCAACATCATCATTATTATCATAATCATAATTATTTTTGGCCCAATTACTTTCATCATCTTTGAAAGTAATATTACAAAAATTCTCGATTGGATAATCGCGTACAATGTAATCGTCAAATGTAGTATATTCTGCATCTCGAAAAATAATAATGCTATCAACAAATATTGCTATTTGTTTCATGCTATATCTCGATAAATATTAATGATACATTAAAAATCAGTCTAGTTTTTAATATTCTTAATTTATACTATGAACCACTGTAATAATTTTTTTGCAATTTCAAAAGCACGAAAGTACGGTAAAATTATAATTATGCATAAAATGTATTAAAGTGCAACAATTTGTTTATTGCTATGTTTAACAATAATTTGTTTACAAAAACATATCATCCAGTATTCGATTTGATACGTCCAAGTCACTTTTTTTTTGCGCGCCGGAGGCTGAATAAACACCCCCCCCCTCCACTGCTCACTTTCTAACTCTATGCATAGGTGTATACTTTAATTACTACAACATCAACAATTTTGAAATAATTGAGTTGAAATTTGCTGCATACAATAGTTTAACCATCTCCCTATGAGCTCCTACTCAAATAATTCCTTAATGTTAATAAAAAACTTCGTAATGATTTTTTGAAAAAAAAAATCTATTTCAGCTTCTAATGGTCGTACACAATTGGTTTCAAAATATGCGTCAAAATCTCAGCTTATCGGCATTTCGATATCAACAATTGTCGAAAAGTCATTATATTTGTTTATGACGAACAGACGAACCCCAATTTTGTTTATCTGTTTCAACAATTTAAGATCAACATTTCATTTCGTTTTTTTTTCTGTTATTGTTAGTGTAGGTCTGGAACTTTCATTTGCGTACCCGCAGACTGTTGTACGATCTCTAAATCGCTAGGAATAAACAATAAAAAAAACATTAAAAGTTAAAAACAAATTCACTTTGCAAAAAACTATTGAATATTTTTACTTGAAATTCTGCACATTTGTTGTGTGGCATAAGAGGCTCCTTTAGTTGCAGTATAAAGTTAATGCAGTATATTTTTATATTGTTTATAAACAACTGAAAAAACAGCCATTTTAGAAGGTTTTTTTGCGATAACTAACGAATAATTTATCCGATTCGGATTGGCCTTAGCTCATTTTGTAGGCATTTTCATTGCGCACAACTTTTGTTTAAAACTTTTTTACGGAATAATAACAACTTTTCCAACTTTTTTTCACATCTTAATTGTTGAATAAAAAATTTTCCCCAAAAAAGAAAATGAGACATAAGATACTACACAATTACTATTATCAATCTGAAGGTTTCTACTTAATCAGAAGTCTACTAAAAATAAATTTCAAAATCACCTCATAACTCCACTGGCTTACAGTGTTTTTTTCTACCTCTAAGATCAATATATCTGCTTTGTCACTGAAATATTAATGAAATATTTTATTTATATTTGTAAAATTACTACCGCGGGTGAGCTGCGCTACTTGTAGCCATGTCTGAAAGGAACCCAAGAAAGTAAATGTATATTCCCAAAATTTGTATATATTATAAAAAAATTTTATTTTCTTACAGATTAGTTTCTACATATATGAAGGTTATCAATTTCTTATTGAAAGTGCAATTTTTTGGATTAACAGAATTTCTGTTTGACAATTCAAATGTCCAGGCATTATGGAAAAAAATAAACAAGAAGGACCAAGAGCTTTTTCCTTTCAGTATGGCCGAATTTTCATGGTATAACTTTTGTAAAACTTACTTACTTGGAATCAGGAGATATTTTCTTAAAGAAGATGATGCAACATTACCACAGGCAATTATTAAATATAACAGGTATGTATTTTTTAAATTTGAGAACAGTCAATATGGCATCCATCAAATTCCGTTTTTTACGTCACAACTTTTTCTCGTCATCGGAGATTTTTTGTTATTATTAATAACACCAAAATTTTCAAAGTGTTGTACATGTTGTTCAGAAATATAAGGTGATTTGGGCAGGAATATGGCTAGTATTTAAAACCAATCTCACCGATTTCCTGTTATCTGTAATTTATTTTATTTTTAATTCCTATTCAATTCATTCTTGGAAGAACCAAGATATTTATCATAAAAGTTAAATCTAATGAACAACAGGCAAAGCTGATTTCTTAGCTTTTCACCCGATATATATATATATATATATATATATATATATATATATATATATATATATATATATATATATATATGATCAAAATAAAGACATCCTTAGATCGGCTTTTTGTATATAAATTATTTTAATCCCAGTTTGTGCGAGGTAAGAATAGTTTTGGATTTGTCCGTTACTTTGTAAAAATATTTCAGTTTCAAAAATGTACTCTAATTAAAATTTATACTTAGTTCTTTGTCACATATGTTAGAATACTTAGGCATTACAGCCGTTTCATAATTACAACCTCATCTTCGGACATTTTAATTTATCTTAGGGCTTGCATATAAACCTTAGATAATAGACGTTACAATATCTATTTCACCTTTCACAATAACCTACTGTAATATAGGGTTTGTTGGTTCTAAATTTAAGAAAGGTAGTTTCATTGTATTGGTTTACCATACTGTTATTAACAGGGAATTTCGCAGTTCCAGCTGCATTTTGGACAAGTTTGTATTTTGGTCTTTTTTTGTTCATATATTTCAATATTGTCTCAAATGTTTAATTTCTGTCTTCTTTGTTCAGATTGTAATATCTGTAAGCAATTTAGACCCACAAATTTTATAAAAGGACAGAAATTAAATAGAAGGACTAAAACACCAACCTTCTAACTAGCCAGCTAGAACTGGGAAAGGCCTCGATATTATCGCGATTGTAAACCAATAGGATTAGACTACTTTTTTTAAGTTTTGGGACGAAAAAAACTATATTATAACGGGTTATTTTAAAAGAGTATATAATTATTGTACCTTTTGCTATCCTAGGTTTAACTATAAGCACTAACTTGAATGTAAATCATTACCTCAAAAGATGTAGTTTTTACTGCGAAGCAACAAATATGACAAGTTACTAAGCATATGTCATGTTCTTATTACATTTTTTACAATAAAATATTATCACAAAAAAAAAACTGACGAATCCATAACTATTTTAAAAAAGTAATTACCCCGAAATAGTCTAACCTTTATTTCAAATTAAGAATATAACATCGAATCGCAGTGAAAAATTCTCGATTCAACCAAATGTACACACTTAAAGTGCAATTCTATAACAATATTCGGAGCAAAGGCAATCTAAGTAGCCATAACCACCTGGCTGAAAGAAGATTCTAGAAGATTCTTTGGAACATGAATCAACCTCCTCTTCTCCTTCATATCAAAGTACTGCATTCACTACTTACTGATAAACTCTACCAAGCAGAATTTGATATTTTAGATGATAATATCAGGACAAAAATAAGCGTAATCGTACATAAAAATACCTTACTCATACAAGAAAATATAAAAAATAATGAAAAAAAATAACAGCGTTCAGACAAGAAGCAAATAAATATAAATCAAAAACATTCTCAGAGAGGTTAGTTAATCCATCAGATACGCATATCTGATCCAGAAAGCAAATTATTAAAGAAAGGCCCAAAATATAACCTACTTTTATTCACTGTAAAATATAAATTTTGATATTTGAAGCCAAATTCGCTCTTTCTAATCAGGAAAACGCAAGTCTACCTAGAGAACAGTTAATTTTCAATTTTAATGAAAATCCTTCACCCACGATACCACGGAGATTAATTTATTTATTTATTTATTTAATCCCATTTCACAGTTCAAAAAACCAATTAACAAATGGGTAGAACAGAAAAAAAAACTTAAATATTTACAATGACAAAGCAAGCATACACAAATTACTAGAAACAAAACTACAAAATATAACATACTTATTTTTTTTTTATTTGTGCCATTCTGCAGCTAAATATGTCAAATTTATTTTGATTTTGGTTGTAGTTTCTACACATCCTATATAAAGGAGAGAGGTTACATACATTTGTACGAGGTGTAGGACAATAGAATGTGGCAGATTGGCGAGCTGAAGTCCTAGGTACAAGAAAACTTATTTTTTCCAGTATATCACTACATTCCACTCTGTTATGCAAAACCTTATAAAGAAATTTGAGGTCGGTGATGATACATCTATGTTCTAGAGAACAAAAAGAATGCCGCTGAAGTAAGATTTCATGCGGAAACCCTGTTTCAGGATAATGCCCATCAATCCGAAAGCTTAGGTATTTCAAGAAACGCCGCTGAACTCTCTCAAGGTCATTAATATGGTTTTGCTAATAAGGAGACCATATTATGGAAGCATATTCCAATTTAGATCTCACAAAAGCGTAATAAAGTAAAATGAGCGTACTTTGATTCGAAAATGTTTTTTAGTTTCTAATAATGAAGCCTATTGAGTAGTGAACATAACCCGATCCTCTCTATCCCCCCACTCCTCGACCTTGACCTTGACCTTGCATCACCCCTCTTTGGCCCCGCCCACATGTCCTTGTCATTGACCGTGAAAGTGCACGTGTGCTTTGACCTTGACCTTGTGTTCAAGGTTGTGTGTGACCTTGACCTTGACCTTGATCGAGACGACCTTGACTTTGTTGAAGGTCATCTTGGGTGTGTGTCCTTGAAGATATGTTACGTGGTTGGGGGTGACCTTGAAATGATTTTGACCTTGCAAATTGTTCTATAAATTGTGTGAGTCTATTTGCATTCATTCAGTGTGAAATGTCAGATACGGAACTATCTAAAGAAAAAATTATAGAGCAAGTCGGCAGAGTAATTTGTTTATATCAGAGTAATTTAAAAAGTTTGTGTGATTTTGAAGAGAAGGATCTAGCATTTTTTCCTCTCGAATTAAGGAAATTAGGTTTAGGTGATAATGTTACACGTATAGAAGAATGGCAGAAAAAATCAATCAATAAAGTACATAAAATGTAGTTATTTGTTTCATTATATTTTGTCCTTGAAGTTATCCTTATACCAATTTAAATGTGTGACGTCATTTGACCTTGAATACTCCTCCCACTATTTCTATCGTTAAGCTACCCCCACCATTGTTACAATTCGACCTTGAAACCTCGCTATAAAGGTTCGTGGGAAAAGAAGTGACTTCAAACAGTCGCAGATATCAGTGGCATAAACATCAAATATTGTGTTCGTGTAGTGTTCTGAAAGTGCTTTTATATTCACGGTAATTTTTGGATTTATATACCATTTTTTCAATAATGAGTATTGCAAAAGAAACTCTAGATGAAATTAATGAAATGTTTAGCAAAGATTTCGAGGTTTTAGAGAGAAAAAAGGTTACCGAAATGATTGTAGGCAAAGTGTATAAAATTGTAAAGATGGTTTCAATGACTACACGATTTGGTAAAACTCTTTTAGTGGCTTTACACGATGACAGTGATAATAGCACATTTGAGACTTTTTTGCCAAAACGTGTGGCCGAAACACTATCTGACGATATTGTAGATATTATGAGTAAAACTAAAGGTAAATACACTCTAACTTATTTGGGGCAGGGCACTAGAGTTTTTGGAAACAATACTCGAACATTATTACGTTTTGGCTCATTGGAGTAAATTGTATGTAAATTGTTTGAAAAAAAAGGATGTAATTAAATTTAAAATATAGTTGCACATGTCAGAATACTTACGCGTGTTCATTATTTCTGTTAAAGATGTCTGCTGATGCGACGACGACGACCGCCAACGAATGTGTAGATAGATACATATTTTGGTGGGGGAGAGAATTAAGAAATAGGGCTCACGATATGTTAGATAGCGTAAATGATTGGTCGCATATTGATGTAACCAAAGATCAATATAAGAACGAGATCAGGGATACAATCAATTTTATGGCTGGGGCACACTTGTGCGACAAATTTTTATATGGTTCCATAGACATGGATACATTTTGTGCTGAAATGGTTGAAGAAGAATTAAAAGAATACCTCGTCAATATTCCACATTTACCAGGTGAGCTTGCTGCAAAATATGAATTGGTTTCTGCAACAGCAACAGCCCAAGACGTTGACGATCGAAATAGTGTCGGATGGGATAGAATTTTGAGCAACGAAAACGAAGACATGGAAAATTAATTTTTTATAATTTTTGTATTTGTGCAATTAAATAACTGTAAATAAATATCTGTTACAATCACAGTTTTATTTTATTTTTTTATAAACATACCAATCCAGTAGATCATAGTCAGTGTTTCTTTTTCTCAGCTGAAATATTTAATATAAGTAGGGCAAATAAAAATAAAATAGTTTAGTAAAGATTGAAAATGAGTCGAGGAAACAACACAATTGATAAATTTGGTCGTCAGAAATATAATGAAAAATATCATATATTATCTGGGCCACAAGGGATTGGTTTTAAACTTACAGCGGATGGGCAGTATGATATGGATGGAAAAATCATAACCAACTTAGGCGAACCTAAAGATGATGACGATGCTGTGACAAAACACTTTGTTAATAGAAAGTTTTACAATTTTGCAGTTGTAATATGTGACATATTTAACAAGGATGTCCTCCCCATGATATACAAAAATAATAGTGAGCTTAAAACAAAAATTGAAGTTATGCAGAAAATACTCTATCATCAGCCTTTAAATGACTCATTAAGCGCACTGTCGTACGGCTCGACTCCAAAAAAAAATCTAAAAAAAGGGAAAGCAGGTTAAGGAATAGGAGAACGCACTCCGAGTGGCATAGCCTTGAAGATAACGTCGTAGTCGTCGGTGAATTGGACCTTCCCTCCAAGAATATTGAAATGTTATTTATGTGTATGATGTTTTATTGTCATTGTTTTTAATGACGAAGATTGAAATAAAAAACTTTATTTTACAATATATTGTTTATTTATTTCACATTTTAAATTAAAAATATAGTCATACAATATGTTATTTAAACAATATTAGTTTTATCTATCCAAGAGTTGAAGTGGTTGGTAAATTGACAAATTGATCGATGTGATTTTTCTTGCGTTGTCTAAGGACCTTTTCTACTAGATAAACGCCAGGACTGCTTGTTTTTTGTAGTTCTGATTCGTAAAAACACCCTTTTATAGGCTGACCTTCTAACGATTCCAACAAGTAAGTAGGTGGATTTGTAACGTTAACTTTTACAACTTTAAACAATTCGGTTGACCAAGAGGGCGTATATCCTTTCTCGAATAAGCTTTTGTACTTGCTAATACGCACAATGTCACCCATGGAAAACTTAAATTTTTTAGGTACAATTTTTAAATAATCATATGCTTTAATATGTATTTTTTCTTGCACGTCTGCAGGCTGCATTCCAATGGTGCGATGTTTCGAATGGTTATAGGTTTTTGTTACTGCCGATAATATATGTATCCATTTGTAAGATCCTCTTGTCGAGAATTGTTTATATAAATTATTTTTTAAAGTCCTTATGACTCGCTCAACAATTGCAGCTTTCTTTGTGCTGTAAGTGGAATAATGATTTATATTATATTTTTTCATCAGGGCTTGAAAGTTTGTATTATAGAACTCCTTTCCTTGATCACTTTGCAGATTTGTTGGTTTATATGATGCCTCTTCAATGATGCTTTTCATCGCATTAGTAACTTCTATACCAGTCCTGTATCTTTTATTATCGTGCGCCGTCTTACAAAATTTTTTCTAGCCGTTCTATGTAGTTCATTAACAATTTTGATTTTTTCTAGACTGGGCTCCATATTATTAGTAATATTAAAGGTTTCAGATCGAAGGAAGAACTGAATAATATCATTAAATATTGAGCTTAATATATTATATCTTCTTCTCGTAATTCCTCTATGATTGACATAATTTAATTTTCGTGTCCAGTGTGACCGGCCATTTTGGAACTCCACAACAAACGTAAACAATCCACCAACTCTTTAGCTTTGTTCCAGTAGACATATTGAAATTTTTTCGAAGATAATTTCTTTTTTGTGGGTAACTGTAGTTTTTCCGAGAGATTTTTTCTTGTAATAGTACCACCTAATTTTGTGCCCATTATCAGAGGTTTAATAATTTGTAAATATTTGTTCCATCTGGTCTCCCGTAAACCATCACTTCTTTTAAAATTGTTGTAGACAGCACTCGTTGATTCCAAAATTTCCTTGTACGTTGAAAGTACATTATCACTTAATTGTTGTTGTTCCTTGCCTACACTTGGGGGTGTTTTAAGAAATACCAAATCATAAAGTGCCGGTGATCCACCATATTCTGCAATATTTTTCCCTTTTTCGTATAAGACAATATTTCCATTTCGAAAACGCACCTCTAAATTACCAATAAAATTTTTGTTATAATCTGTTTTTGAACCAAAACGTACACCATATACAGTATCGTGTAGAGATGGTTTCGAACGTAATCCTTTCAGGTGTGAGTTTAAAGTATCGGAAGTTGTGGTGTCAGCGGATGCGAGAGATGTATTAGTTGATGCCGAGGGTGTATCAAACACCGATTGGCTAATATCTTCTTTTGAAATGCGATGCTGCTGCTGCTGCTGAATAGGTGTGGAGGTTTGAAAGGAATGTGTAGGTTGGGGAAAACCTGATATTTGAGTCGACTGCACTGATGTACTGAGACTATGTGACTTTGCAGCTGGATAATGTTGTTGCTGTTGTTGTTGTTGTTGTTGTTGTTGCTGCTGCTGCTGCTGCTGCTGACGTTGCTTAACCACATCAGATATAGTTGTCAACGGCTTAGAAATGCGTTCGAAAAACTTTTCCAATTCCACAACATTAAATTCTTTAGCCGCTTTAATTTGTTTAAATTTTTTTCTGACGGCATTGGTAGCTTCCACTAGTTTATGTTTTAAGTCGATCGCGTTATTCATGATGTTAACAAAGGACGTTTCAACAATCAAATGAGCGTTTTCTCTTATTATTACAGTAATATATAGCTATCAAATCCTTTGCGGTATCTTCCCGATTTCACATCACTGTCTTTATCAATTACTAAAAATCCATACTTATTATCCCAACATTTTGAGCACATTTCTTGAAATTGAGTAAAAGTTAGATCAGGTGAAACGTGGTCGGAAAATATGTGTTTCATATTCAACTCATCTTGTTTAAACATAATAATAAAATTGGCGTTGTCTCGCACAAGCTGTTTAGGCACTCGCGAATATGTTTGCGCTAGGTAAAAGGAGTCGATATTTTTATGACGTCCCATGCTAAAGTACGATCTTATAACATCTTGTTTTTCACATCATCAAAGATAAATATAGAGTTTGGTTTTGCATCGGACAGTTCCACAATATTACTGGAATCACTAAAGGCATAGTAGCCTAAACCTTTGATGGGCGCTAAAATTTTCCTTAAATACTCATATTTCGGTTGATACAGAGATTTCGAGTAAATATAGACATTTTCGAAACGTAGCCCAAGGGGGTGTGTAAGCAGCAAAATCATGACATTAGTTTTTCCACAATTGGATGGACCAATTAACAGGCCGCGAATAGAGGAAGGAAGTAGAGGACCGTGTCTCTTCATTATCTTCTTTTCAAATCCAAGTCCGACTTTTTCATTGAGATTGTCAATAGGAAGTTTTTGTTTAAGATCGATAACGCGCATCTTAGGAAAATTTGATATTTTATAGGCAATTTTTCACAAAAACTGTCATTCAGATGCCGAGCGTCAAACGAAGTGGACGGTCTCACGTTTCCAACAAAACTGGATACGGTATTGTGAATTCGTTAATAAATAAATTACCATTCGAGGTACACATTCCTGGTTATCAATATTGCGGACCCGGAACAAAAGTAATAAAACGTGTAACAAGAGGTGATCCAGGCATTAATCCTTTGGATGCCGCATGCAAAAAACACGATTTAGCCTATTTACATAATAAAGATAACATAAGTGCGAGACATCGAGCGGATTACGAGCTCGAACAAAGTGCTTGGAATAGAGTAAAATCGAAAGATTCCAGTTTAGGTGAAAAAACAGCAGCTTGGTTAGTTACATACATTATGAAAGGAAAACAACGTTTTGGTATGGGTGTACCATCATCATTATCAACAAAAAAAACATCTAGTAAAGGCACACGTCATACAAAAAGGAAAGGTGTTAATAAAAATCGACATGTTCGGAAAGCCAGTTTCGGAACAGCTATTCGACAAGCAGTTCGAAGGGAATTATTAAAAGCCGGAAGTAAAAATGTGTTGGAAAAAAATGTCATGAATGCATCTAAAATAGCTCTGTCGGCAGCACGTAGATCGGTAAAAGCGGCAGGTGGCAAAAGGAAGGTTCGTACACCGAGAATAATACCGATTCCTAAAACTGGTGGAATATTACCATTAATACCAATTTTTGCCGGGTTATGAGCTTTGGGTTCATTAGCCGGTGGGGCAGCGGGAATTGTGCGCGCCATAAAAGCAGTAAAAAAAAGCAGCGAAGATAAAACCGGTGCCGGCCTGTATTTAAAATCGAAAGGAAATGGTTTGTTTCTAAAGCCATATCGTAAAGGTATGGGATTATTTTTAAATCGTAGATCAAAAAACTAATTGAATCCCTACCTCGAAGACTACTATCTAACATCGATATAGAAAAATATGCCAAAAAGAAAAGAATAGGACACTTTCGAGGCGTTTATATGAGGGATTTATTACCTAGACAAGGTCCTCGACGTTACGAAGCAGCAATAGTGAATTTGGATAGTACGCGTGGTGCAGGGACTCATTGGGTAGCTTATAGAAAAATAATTCTAAAGTAACATATTATGACAGCTTCGGCGATTTACCCCCACCGATCGAATTGGTACGATATCTACAAACGGGATCGGAACCATCAAAAATTATTTACTATACATACGATCGTCAGCAGGATTTTGGAACAGTCTGGTGTGGACATTTGTGCTTAAAGTTTCTTGTCGAATCATCAGCGTAAAAGATGTCATCATCGTCGTCACCATTAACACCGCAAATGGATCGCAATAACTATACTAAAATGTTGCAATCACTGAAAGCATTTCATCTAGCCGGTGGATTAAGGAAAATGACCGTGAAACAGTTAGAAAACATGCCCAAGGAAGTAATGATTGCATTAGCCCCAAATGAAATTCCATTCGTTTGGGAAAAGTTGCCCGAGCACCTCAAAAGCGATATCGATATATTAAAATATCAGTGCGGTTGCAAACATTATTTCAGCAGCAGCAGCAATTTAAACGAGGTTACGGCTGATGAGGATCTTACAGCTAGAAAAATATTTTGTTGTTATTGCAAAATCAGCGATGTGCGCATAAAAGCAGAAAATAGCATAAAAACATCACTATCTAATGCAGTGAGAAAAGGTGTGAAGATGAATCTTTTTAAATGTTGCCGCTAAGAATAAAACCGAGATGTGTGATGTTTTAATGGTTAGTCATGTCTTATACGTTCACACTAACAGGACACTCGAGCGTGTTAAGCGCCGATTTTTATCCACCAGTCGAATTAAATAGAGAAAACAAATATGGTCTGGCATTGCTGGGATTTTACACATACAATTCAATTTTTAATGTGGACGAAAGCAACAATAAGTTTGCCTACATGAAGGAGGGTTACACCACCGAGTCGATACAATTGCAGATTCCACCTGGGGCCTATGAAATAGATGAGATAGGTAAAGCTATGTTGGAGGCTTTGAGGATTTCAACTGAAGAAAAGAACGATGGAATCTTTTACTTGGTCGCTAATAATAATACGCTGAAATGTGAACTGAAATCCCAATATACTATAGATTTCCGGGGACAGGCGAGTATCGGTAAAATGTTAGGATTTAATCATACAGTGTTAAAAAGAGACAAAAAGCACGAATCAACCGAGATGGTGGAAATAATGAAAGTACGCATCATACGCGTAAATTGTAATATAATTTCCGGAGCATATATGAATTCGGTGGAAGGTCATACCTTGTTCGAATTCGATATCGACGTGGAGCCCGGTTACAAAATCAGTAAAGAACCACAAAATAATATTTATATGCCGTTAATGCCGGCAGGACGTCAGTTTATCGACAACATTACTCTTCGCATCTTGGACGATAGCGGTGATCTAATCAATTTTCAAGGCGAGAAAATAATCGTGAAATTGGAACTGAAGAAACTTTCATAGAAATGGGTTTTTGCTTCAATCGTCAATTGTGTGTGCTGTCGACTAAGATGGGGGAACCGTCGAAACATAATAAAAGTAAAAGAAGAGTTAACGTCAAGGTTAGTCGTCGTCCAGACGTTAGATCACAAACATCTCAACAGTTATCTGCCGAAGACTATAAATTTTTAAAATCAATCGGTCTTAAAGTGCGAAAATGATTTCCACCACCAGCGATAAAATAGAGGTTTTCTCCGAGCCCATCTTGGACAATTCCATTATTAGTCTAGAAGAGCATACGTATAAACCATACGGATCTCCATCATTCAACAATTCGGATGAAGTCCGTATCCCCATTAATTTTCAAGATATTATACTGGATATCGCCGAAAGTTACATATATATCGAAGGAAAATTTAAACCCATAGACGCAACGAAAAGATGTTTTTTATCAAATAATGCCCTCGCATTTTTGTTCGATGAAATTCGCTACGAGATGGGAGGTGAGCAGGTCGCCGTGGTTCGTAAACCTGGAGTTACGACGACATTAAAAACCATGGTTTCATTCGGAAGTTTGCAACAAAGATCTCTCATGACGTGCGGATGGGGTCTCGACGAAGCAAACCAAGATATCGTAGACACGGCAAGTAACGTATTCTCCGGGAAATTACCCTTAAAATATCTTATGGGATTCGCCGAAGATTACGCAAAAGGTGTTTTCAACGTAAAACAAGAGCTTATTATGATTATAGCTCGCACTTTTACCAATTGTTACGTCGGCGAAGTAGAGGCAGAAATTAGTATCGACAAAATCGAATGGAAAATTCGTCACATCATTCCAGACGACAAGCAAAAATTGAAAATACTGTCTCGCATTAATAAAGGAGGAAACAATGCCAGTATTCAAATGGCATATCGTAAATGGGATCTGTACGAATTACCAGCTTTAAGGCAAACATCTTCCGACGTGTGGGCCTTGAGAACGAGTACAAGTCTGGAAAGACCGCGCTATATAATCGTCGGGTTTCAAGACAGCAATAATTGCGACAAGAAAGAAAAAAACGCAACCCAGTTTACCCACGCCGACGTATGCGACATTAGACTGTATCTGAATTCAACCGTTTATCCCTACGAAAGATGGAATTTAGATTTCGCCAAGAAACTGTACGCAGCAGCCTATTACAATTACGAAAACTTCCAAAGCAGCTACTACGGGCGCGAAATAAACGATCCGATTATAACGTTCGCGGAATATATGAAAAACCCCGTTTTTATTATCTATTGCAGTCATCAACCAGAGGCGATTAACTCATCGACAGTGGATGTAAAATTGGAGTTCCAAACGAGAAAGAATAAATTCCCCAAAGACACTAAAGTGTACGCATTAGTTATTCACGACTCATTTTTTAGTTATGATGTATTAAACGGTTCGGTGACCAATAAATCTATATTTTAATGTATCTATTATATGTATCACAAAATAATGTTCTTGAATCAATAAATTTGTAATGAGTGAAGTAGTAGTTTTATATTTATTTGAAACCCAACCAAAAAAAAGCTGACGGAAAAGCCCGCTCTTTAAGAAAGGAGTACGGGAATTTAGAAAATGGTGGTTTATTAAGTGGAAAAAAGAGCTTAAATAACACAAGAAAAAATTTTTAAGGCAAAATATGAAAAGAACGAATTTGAAAATTTGTAGGAAAGTAACGGTTAGGAATAGGGAAAAAAGTTATAAGAAAAAATTATAGAGGAAATCGAGTACTATAAGCAAGCATTTTTCTCGATAGTAAAAACGTAAAAAAAAATTTTTTCAAAAAAAAAAATGAAAAATGGTGAATGCGCGCCAAAGTTGAAGTTTTGGAGCAAAATGATATTAGGAAATTAGAAAGAGAATTTTTTTCTACATATGGTAGTACTTTTCAAAATTCGGAAAGATGAAATTTTAAGAAAAGGGTTATAAAGGGTTTTCCAATAAGAGGTGTTATTTTGATATTCAAAGAAAAATGCCATTTTTTAAGATAAATGATCGGATATTTATTACATTATAAAGAGGAAGGTATGCCGTTAATGATGGAAAATAACATCAGCCAAATGACCACCACGACCATGCCTACAGGACCATATCCTTTTCATGAAATTTTCCATAACCAAATCGCAAAGTGGCTGCCCTATGTCCTCGATAGCCTCACGAATTCCATCTTTGAGGTCTTGAATCGACGCTGGGCTGTTGGCGTAGACCTTGTCTTTCACGTGGCCCCAAAGGAAGAAATCGCAAGGTGTCACATCACAAGATCTCGGTGGCCAATTGTGATCACCTCTTCGAGAGATAACACGGCCCGGAAACTTTTCCCGTAAAAGATGAATGGTTTCGTTGCTTGTGTGGCACGTAGCGCCGTCTTGTTGAAAGTAAACGTGGTCCAGATAAATACCATCCAATTCCGGCCATAAAAAATCATTAATCATCTCTCGATAGCGCAATCCATTCACCGTAACTGTTGCTCCAGCCTCATTTTCGAAAAAGTAAGGTCCAATGACCCCGCCGGACCATAAACCGCACCAAACAGTCACACGTTCAGGATAGAGAGGCTTTTCAACAATAACTCTTGGGTTTTCCGAGCCCCAGATGCGACAATTTTGTTTGTTGACGAAGCCACCGAGGTGGAAATGGGCCTCATCACTGAAGATGATTTTTCGATGGAATTCCGGATCATTTTCATGCATTTCAAGAACCCAATCAGCAAAGGCACGACGTTGTTGATGATCGGCCGGCTTGTGTTCTTGCGTTAACTGAACTTTATAAGCCTTAAGACCCAAATCTTTATGCAAAATACGGTGTAATGACGTTTGTGGAATCCCTAATTCCAAAGAACGACGAGGAATGGACAAACCTGGGTTTTCTTCGACACTTTCGGCTACAGCAGCAATATTCTCGGCTGTTCTTGAGCGACGTGCACGGGTTTTCTTCTTCACATAACTAACTTGTCCCAACAGCTCGAATTTTTTCACCAATTTCTTTATTGCGCTCCGACAAGGTGCTTCATGACGACCCAACAATGTTCGAGTTTTACGAACCGTCTCTGCCAAATTTTCACCATTTTTATAGTGAATTTTAATAATTTCAATGCGTTGTTGAAGCGTGTATCGTTCCATCTTTATTTATGGCGTAGTTTCTACTTGTCAAACGTCAAAAACTTACAGCTTCAAAAGTGACATCTACCGAAATAGCGGGCTTTTCAAAATGACACCTCTTATTGGAAAACCCATTAGTAAGTTAGTAATTTGGATTTTTTAAAGCGCTGTAGCTCGGGAACCGTTCAAGATAGAAAAAAAATAAAAGCACTTCGATAGCCCAAAATTTTGAGGAGAATGCGATGGTGTAAAAAAAAATATTTTTTTTTTTTTTTTTGAAAATGCTGAATACGCGCTAAAGTTGAAGATTTAGAGAAAAACGGTATTGGGAAATTAAAGAGAGAATTTTTTCTACATATTGTAGTATTTTTGAAAATTCGAAAAAATGAAATTTGAAAAAAAGGGTTATAGAAAGTTAGCAATTTGAATTCTTTAAACCGCTGTAGCTCGGGAACCGTTCAAGATAGAGAAAAAATAAAAGCACTTTAATTACCTAGAATTTTGAGTAGAATACATTGGTGAAAAAAAAATTTGGAAAATCTTAAAAATGAAAAAAAATTTAGACGAAAAAATTGAAATTCTCGAGTTAGGAGGCTAGAGCCGCCGAACGGGAGTATGTGGAAGTTGTAGGGGAGGGTTTTTTTTTTCTAAGTCTAAAATGTAGAGAAAGTCTAGTACTATATGCTAGAAAAGTGGAGGGGGGTAGTTTGTGTCCATGACAGAGATACGGTGAGTTATAAAATCATATTATTCTCAAACTTATATAATGCATATATGCACTCCACCTTAACCCCTCCAACTTTTTGAATGTATATAGAGGCCGGTATTAGAATTATTTCATCATTACACATTCGATCGGCAAGATGGAAGTTACACCAAAAGGGATCATTGGCATTGTCAGGCCATTCGTGCCCGGCAAAATATGCAAGTGTGAGGAGTGCGGGGGTACCGCACCAGGAGCGGCACCTTCGGCACCGCCTGCAACGCCGACACCACCAGCGACGGCGACGGTGCCGCCAATGAGAAGACCAAGGGCTGCACCTAGGTCGGTGTTAATATCGTTGGGTATTACTCCACGGTAGGCACCCCACCCTCCCCCCAGGCCTTTTTAGGGCCACAAAAACGGTCCTTTTCAGGACCACATTATATTTTGATCGTAGTTTAGTAATCGTCACTTATGGGGCGAGATATTCGTTTAACGACGATTTGTCTCGTAGCTTAAGTGCCAAGTTATATGCTTGAGAACCTATGAAAATGTTAACAGTTCAAACAAGGTTTCTATTATTTTTTTTTTGTAATGTATCCTTCACAAAATATTAAGAATAAGTCTTATTGTCTAAACAAATCTAATTCCTTATTTAAAGTTTTTGAAAAAATCAATAATTCTATAAGCTCTCACCAATACATAACATTTAGAATCCGTTGGTGGGGTGGGGGTAGTTCTATATATATGAGACTGGGTCAGTTACACAGTCATATATTCATCAACCCTCATACGATGAACATGGAGGAAGAAAGACCCGCCAGCCGAGGCTCATCCATCTTTAGTGATGACACCGTAGCCGACAACGTTGGAGACCTGCAAGTCTTCGACGACGACGACGAGGTGGATTTTGAAATTGACGTCCTACGTTGGGACGACTTGGATGAGCCGATTCCGCTAGTATATGACCATGATCCGGGTCTAGTGGAATTAGATGATGCGGGCGATTGGGTCTTACAAAGACTCGAAACTCCGTCGCCGCAGCCAGAGCCGGACTCGACGGAAGATGCGGTGCTGGAAATTCCAGCATCACCAACACCCGACGACCCACAAGGCCCCTGCGATTCGTCAAGCTGGTGGTCGACCAGCAAGGATGGGGCACCATAAGCCCCACACTCTCCCTGGCCCTTTTTAAGGGCACACAACAACGGTCCTTTTCAGGACCACAAAATACTTTGATCGTAGTTTTAGTACATATTAGTACTTTGTTACTAATATTGTATGTATAGAATATACAATATTAGATACAAAGTATTAAAACTTTAAGTGCTGGTGGAACCCAGCTAAATCGTTCGTTCGTATTTGAGACCACCAACAACTTTTGGTCTCAATACGTAATACGACATTTGTTTTCACCCCCCACCATTAATTTGTCTCTATATATACGACCACCAATACTTATTACAATCATTTTAGTTCAACATGTCTGCGACTCAACAACAACAACAACAACAACCCATCCAATGCCCTGTGGTAGATTCTACCACAGAGAATTGTCTGGAGTGGGAGTCGAACGATCCCAGATGGGATGAACTTTGGCGGTTCATCATCGAATATACAGAGGACAGCACCACCACCAACACCCCCGTTGATGATGACGGGCCGTGCGACTCCACAACACAATAAAAGAGTCGCATGTTTTACAACCAAACGGTCCTTTTCAGGACCACAAAATAATTTGATCGTAGTTTTAGTTGGTTATAATACTTTGTAACCAATATTTTATGTTTTTTTCATAAAAACATACAATATTTAGATACAAAGTATTAGAAGTTCTGGCGACAGAACCTTAACTTCTTAAACCGAACCATGTTTTAGCATACTTGTAAATATTATCAGAAAATATTTACAACTATTGCTATTGCGTAGTTTTAGTGGACTATTCACTCTTTTTTTTATTACCTAATATTATGTGGGACAGGGCCTATATGAAATAACACACAAAAATAAATTTTCAAGTCATTTTTATTCTCA
Organism: Diaprepes abbreviatus; assembly: GCA_034092305.1. Taxonomy (NCBI): domain Eukaryota; kingdom Metazoa; phylum Arthropoda; class Insecta; order Coleoptera; family Curculionidae; genus Diaprepes; species Diaprepes abbreviatus. The sequence continues at coordinate 1,951,858 of JASJET010000026.1, forward strand.
TTATAAAATATAAAAATTTGATCAAACACTTTTTTTTATTAACTACAATATATATATATATATATATATATATATATATATATATATATATATATATATATATATATATATATATATATTTACAAACTTAATACTATAAATTAAAAGCTAATATCTACAACTACCTAACACCTACTACATAATTTATTAAAGTCCTCTAATTGTCTTTTTAACCGCGCAGATTTCAGCTTTTTTATCTCTAATTGTCTTTCAAGTTCTAAAATGTCACTGTCACACTCGTTCACTTCTTTCACTAAGCGTTTTTTCATTTCATAAATGTCTGTTAATTTGCTCTTCTGAGAGTTGGTGAAGTCTTCAACCCACTCCGGTTGCGTTGGCTCGGAATATATTAACGAAGAAGAAGCGGTTTTATTTGGTGAAGACGATGACGATGACGACGACGACGACGAAGCAGCGGAAACTTCATCGCCTTCAAAACACCGCTTAAACCGCTTCTTCATGGGTTTCCGGCACCCCAATATCGGCGACAGTGGCGCTGGGGAAGACTTCACCTCCGACACTATTTCCTTCTCTACGCTGGCCGGTGTTGGTGGCGTTGATGGTGTTGGTCCATCGGGGCCTTCTATCACTTCCACTTCTACCCACAATGGCTCTTGTGGTGCTGTTTTCAGGAAGTCGGGTAATGGAACAGAGGTGGAGGGACGCTTAAAGTTAAACTTTTTCTTCTTCCCTTGTCCCATACCTTTAATCGCCGAATAAAATGTTTTTTTATCGGCGATTTCCGACTTCCGCATAGTCAAGAGCTTTTTCAATTTAGAATCTTTCGGAGAAGATTCCCTAGGCCGCGATGCTTTTCGCACAACCACATCACTTATCACATTGATTTTTGGCTCCTTCTCCTCCGTCCAGCATTCGAGGAATTGCGCTGCCGACTGAACTATCTCTTCGTCGCGACCATCATTGAGGGCTCTGTCTTCGGCATCTTCATGCTCCATGCCATTCCAATTCTCGAATGCCCCCGGACTTAACACTTCCAAACCACTAATATTATCCAGCATGCCTTGTTGCGAACCGCAGCTCACGTCAAGAGCATCTAAAAGAGACCGTACACTCGACATCTTCGATATTAAAACTCACACTATTAACTTTATCTTAGCACTGTACTGTTTGGTGTTCTGACGAACTGTGAAGAGCTCGAGCCAGCAAGTCTGCTTTTATGCCCATTTCCCCCACTACACCACCTTTATTCCTTTTGTTCGATGCATTAAGTATAATATTTAAACTTGTCAGATGCAAGGCCAAGGCCAAGGCCGACGTAACCGGCAATACCAGGGTCGTTTTCAAGGTTGTAATTTTCATGGATTTTTTTTTGTCCCTGTCAAGGTTATTTTAAAGAAGCATATAAATATAGTACTAAACTTGTTAGATGCGAGGCCAAGGCCAAGGTCAAAGTACCCGTCAATGTCAGGGTCGTTTTCGAGGTTGTAATTTTCAAGGATTTTTTTTTTGGTCCTGTCAAGGTTATTTTAAAAAGTAATACATAATTAGAGTACCGCGATTGAAAAGTACAACATATTCAAACATCATGTTGCCAACTGATGAACAACCTAGTGAAGCAGCCAAAAGATACAGTCATATACCAAAAGCTTTTTATTTAACTTGTCATCATTGTAAAAGACTAGGTATCTGCTCGCGAAATGATCTTACGTACGACTTCAACTACATTGACCTTTTCAGGGTTAAATTTGTACAATGCGGCTTTTGTGGACTAGTTTACTACCAGTTCAAGGACATTAATGAACGTGCCATCCAGAGAAGAAATTGGGTCATAGAAGAAGCTTACCTGTACAGAAGAAATTAACATGTATTTTATTTCTTAATTTTTAATTTTTTTGTTTGTTATATTTTTTATTTTTTTTTTAATAAAAAGTAAACTCAATCTTTTGTTATATTTTAATTTTTTTTTTCAATAAAACAATAGTAAAATGAATCTGTACGTGTATTTATTAAACATCACCTAAAATACGTTTTGCAATCCATATTTTTCTGCAGAGTCCGTTTATTAATGAAATAGAACCATATATTAGGGTGAAATCTAATGATTTCAAATCAGTCTCACATAACAATGTCAGAAGTAAACACTATTGATAAGTTCGGTCGCAAAAGAAAATTTAAGGATTTTAACTTTATGCGAGGTCCTTCAGGAATAGGTTTTAAACTTACACCTAATGGAGATTACGACATGGGAAGCAAAAGATTGTGCTATTTAGCAGAACCTCTTGAAGGAGACGATGCGACCACACGAAATTATGTTGATAATAACCTTGCTCAGTGTGTGCAAGATACGCAGAAAGCTTTACATGACTCAACAATTGTTATTAAAGATATATTCAGAAACCAACTTGAAGGTTACGTACGCAAGAAATTAATTGAAACCGGTCAAGAACTTAGAGGATACATTGATGATACTGTTATTGCAATATATGAACTTAGGCAAGACGAACTGCGTGATGAACTTAACTCTAGAATGTTGAAAATTGAAAAGACTATGGAGGATCTTGTCAGCAAACCTGTTTCACATTAAACACTTACTCGTAGACCTGTGCGTTTAATTTACTATTAGACAAATTTTTCAACAATAACTTTTACAGTTTGTTATTTGTCGACACTTCATTATATTTATAATTTTAAAATAAAGATTCAATAAAAAAGCAATCAAGTAATGAATACATGTTTTTTATTTAAAAAAAAAAAAAAATTACAATACTATCGTTACATATTAAGGTTGTATGTTTAATAGAAATAATAAAAACAATACAAATAATGAAATATAGATTTTCCAGATTACGTGCTGTCCTGACTTAGAAATGATTCCAACACGGTGACTAAATTTGCTAAGTTTTCTTTCGGGTCTGTTTTGTAAAAATCTATGTCTGCATGCCCCCAAGGTAGAGTTTTGGTTGAACTGGGAATTACATAACGTTTATCATCGCTATGTGACAATGCTACTTTATTTATTATGTTGGTATAAATGTTATGTAATTCACTTCTAAATGTCTTCATCTTTCTTAATATCAAACCACCCCGTTCAACAATTCTTTGGTAGTCTTCCTGATGAAGGTCTTTCTCGATAACACATTTTTTGATACCTTTGGCTTTTTTAATTCATTATTAATGGACTTTACATAATAAGCCTTCGCGCCGGTACCATAAAAACTTATTATCGGATCACCAGGAAACTCATCTTTCATTCTACCAACTACAGAATTACTTTTAATTATGTTGAAATTATTAATTTCGGGGTAATGTGATGTATCAAATTTTTCGGGGTTTTCTGATATAGTTTGATAAAAGTTTTCCGTATACACTTTTAATATAAGCGAGTCAGTATCGGTGTAAAGTAACGAAGCATCATCGCCAAACTTGGATTTAATAAAATTATAATAAAAATCGTATATTACAGTCTCTGATATATCTAATATGGAAAAACCGATATAAATTGTTTTATTGTACAATATTTTAACTTTATTCATATGTATAGCAACAAAATTCTCGGTAAATATCGAGCTACTATTGAAATTGGGGCGGGATATTAGTGCTCTAGCTCCATTTCTGCCTACACTGTTATCCCAATGTGTTACTAATTTTATATCCTTTCGATTTTCCACATTTTCCATAGTTTTACCAAATATCGCGTTATTTTTTAATTTAAAAGTGTCCTTCGCAAATTTTGTGGTGGCCTTGTTACGTAAATTGGTATTAAAATCAATATACGATTTTAGCCATTTTGATTGCTTAAACTGTAATACTCGATGGGTTTGCATTACCACTAAGCCGTTGGCGATGGCTTGTTTTAAAGTTCTATAGTGTACAATGTATTTTTTTTTATCTTGTAAATTAGGAATTAATTTCGGTAATTTAGCGTTTTCTGTTGGCGGTATGATATTTTCTACTAGAAATGGAAGATCAGAATGTGCATCATGCAACTCAGTCGGATAATGCACATCCACTTCCAAAACGTAGCCATGTAAACTATCATCACCAACAGCCATAATATTTAAATCCAGAATTTCGCGCTCCCTTAACCATCGAAAACCACCATATGGTAATGCTTGTGACATACTATGACCATATAGATTTGTAGCATCAAGGTATGTTATAAATGAAGAAGGTTTTGTTGGGTCATATTCTGGTAAAAAAATATTATTAGCGATGTGCTTCCTTTCTGTACACTGGCTTATGCCGCCGCGTATACCTTTCTTAAAAAAATGTATCATGTCTATATCAGTTAAGAGCTCTAACTCTATCTTAGTCATACGTAGCATACAATCAAATGATAAACTTGGAAGGGTATAGTAATGTGCTGGATCAAGTTTATCGAATTTTAAACAATTATTCCGAAATTGCTCAAAAACATCACACAATAGCAACACATCTGATTTTAAATACACGTCCGAATAGTCCCCCAAAGTTTTACACCCAAACAAGCGCCATACTTCTTTTGCTCTTCTATAGCTTTCATCGCTAATATGTTCTTCCCGTAAATTATCATAAAATTCATCTTTACTTGGAAGACATATATTTTCCATTTTTTCTATAGAGTCAATAAAGCTATAGGGAAAAACACCCTTTTGACGCATCAAATTAAATTGGTTGATATTTGAAAAATGTTTCCGCGTTTCAATAAAATCGTCGTCGTTTAAACCGCTGCCTAAATTTTCCAAAGACGTTGACAGAAATTTAAAACTATCAATAAATCGCAACTTTAAATATTTCCTCTTGACTTTTCCACATTTACTATCAAAATAATCGTGCACATAAATGCTTTTGGTAAATGATATGTACTTTTCCTTACTTTGAGCCAAAACACCAATTTTATCCCCATATTTACATAACTCTTTTATAAATAAATGGCTGTCGTAGCCGCTTAAGTTATGAAATATGATAGGGATAAAAGAGGGTAATTTATAATTTAAATTACAAACGGAATGTGCAGCACCAAATCTTTTTGCACCAGTTATGTGACAGTGGTCTCGTGCTTTAATCTCACCCTCTTCAAAAGGGCCTTCACATATACCACATATTTTAGCATCATTAAATTCCCTTTTTTCTTCAGGCGTTAACGGTTTCATAGGCTTAATGTATTTTAAATATGTGTTGTATAGAGCCCTTAAATCACACTCGATACGATCCACAAAGACTTGAGCTGCATTATTCCCCCGAAATAGCTCAAATTTCGAAAGTGAGTCGTCAAAAGAGCATTTAATTAAATAAGCAAAAGAATATGGTTCATGTTTAAAACTTTTTACAGTGTAAGAATTTTGTGGGTTTGGTTGTACCGTTTCAATGGGTTTTAAAACAGATTCGAAATCTGCATAAACCACGAATGGAACGCGCATTTGCTTTTCTATACCCTCGAATTTTAAAATATTTTCCGGCACACTCTTTCCAAATTTATCGATTTTTAAATCCACTGAGGGTGTTTGCGTGAAAATGTGGTTATAATCGTAGCTTTGATGTAAAGTTAAAGCTGACGGTGTACTAAAATAAATGAGGCAACCATCACAGAAATATATTTTATGTTGTTGACAACTAATTTGACTTGAAACTAAACGTGATAAATCCCGAATCCAACAATAATGACTCTTTGAACAAGTCGTATCACAAAAATGTTCACCGCCATCTTTACTACTACAGTCTTCTGTAATTAACAATAAATTTACATGCCTATCCAACTTTTTTGACGCATACCTCAGTGGACCAATAACTTCATGTATTACTTCATTATTTTCATATTTAGATTCCAGACCGTATACGTTAATTGATATGTTGTTCATTTCCTCAAATTTTTTAATGTCACGTAATTTTACTGGAAAATCCATACCTGTTACATTTAGCACTCTAGAAAAATGGGGGTAGGATGTCTTCTGTGAAGGCTCTGCTGTTGGAGGAAACAATGCTGATGTTACAGCTCACGCAAAGCAAAATTCGTCCTGGTTAATCACATTGACGACAGCTCCTTTCTTTTCAATAGAACACGGCAACTTGATGTATGATGAGCCACCCATAGGCATATACTTGTTGATACCACCTTCCAAGTATAAAATTCGCACAAGAGCCCATCCTATAACAAGAAAAATAATATATAAAAATCAGTTTAATATATCGGGTTTTGATTTTTCCATACCTGAATCTTTCTCCTGGAACTCTGTCGCCTGCGTTTTTATTAATTCGGTGAAAGAATGGTAAACGGCATCCAAATCACTTTCTACACTAATTATTTGATTAGCAGTGTTGAAGGATTTTTCACTGAATATTTCTTGTGATGGAAGCATGTACTCGCCAACAGCTGTCATGTTAACTTTTAAAGCATGATGCACACGCAATAAATTATTAACAAGTTCCACCACCTTGGATTTAATGTCTGCAAAGAACATTACGTAATCGGAATGCTCCATATCACTGCTAACCCGATAGGTTGCAATTCTCCTTTTGAAGGCACATTCAACGAGTTGCACACCATGACGTACCGGCAAACATGAATTATTTTTATGTTGTTGTGTTCGTTTATGCGCTGACATATGATTTATTGGAACATCTACATTACATGTAGCGCAATTAATTACCGGAATCGTCGATGTATACTCTTCAATTCGGAGCCGTTTTCCTCCAGGCACTTCATTAAATCTCGCCGCACACGATTCTCTTTGATGACGTCTCATATTATAACTATTAGTAAACTTAGAACCGCAATTTTCACAAACATATGTCATGATTTGTCAAATATTAACACATGTACTACCTATACAAGTCAGAGCCAACTGATGAATGAAACTGCCCCATACCCTATATAAAACCATTCAAGGTCACCCCCAACCACGTAACATATCTTCAAGGTCACACACCTAAGATGACCTCCAATAAAGTCAAGGTCGTCTCGACCAAGGTCAAGGTCACACGCACAACCTTGAACACAAGGTCAAGGCCAAAGCACACGTGCACTTTCAAGGTCAATGACAAGGGCATGTGGGCGGGGCCAAAGAGGGGTGAAGCAAGGTCAAGGTCAAGGTCAAGGTCGAGGAGTGGGGGGATAGAGAGGATCGGGTTATGTTCACTACTCTAATGATTTAAAACACACCTGTAAAAGATCATTTATATGAAAGTCTGCTATCAAATGTCACACCCAGATCTCTAAAGCATTCTACTCGTGGAACACATGTTCCATCAATCTTATAATCATACACCAGCACATTTTTCTTTAATGTGAAAGCCATGACTTTGCATTTACCAACGTTTAGGGGCAGTCTGTTTTCGCTACACCAATCGGTGACGGTATTTATTGCTATTTGTAGTCTTTGACAATCAGCATCGTTTTTTACAGAAGTAAAAATTTTAGCATCATCCGCATACAGTAGCATTGTACAGTCACCCACAATTCCATTAATAAATATATTAAACAATAAAGGACCGAGTATTGACCCTTGAGGAACTCCCGAAGTCACACACAGGGGTTCCGAGGACTGACCACAGCACTCTACTATTTGCTGCCTATCGCAGAGATATGATTTAAAAAATAGAATTAATTTTTGCGAAAGTCCAAAGCAATGCAGTTTATCAAGCAGAATGCCGTGATCAAGCCTATCAAATGCCTTTGAAAAGTCTGTGTATATTGTGTCCACTTGACCTCCCTTGTCCAAGACATCAGCCACAAACTGAGTAAAGCAGAAAAGATTGGACGCTGTGGACCTACCCTTTATAAAGCCATGTTGGGAACCACTAAATAGGTTTTTTAGCTTGAAAAATAGATGTTCATGCAGAAACATTTCAAAACATTTAGAAAAATTATTTATTATACAGACTGGTCTGTAGTTTTCTATATTTTGTTTGTCTCCTTTTTTAAACACTGGAGAAACTCTGAAAATTTTCCATTTATCAGGAAACTGTAAATTATTTAGGCAGAGATTAAAGATAATGGAAAGAGGTTTTGCTAATACGCATGCACAATCACGCAGGAAAAAGGATGGAATTTTATCCAATTAATTGTTAAATTTGTCCAAAAAAAAAATTAAAAATAATAATGCAGCCGTTTCAAAAGCGGACAAAGGTAATTAAAGTGATACTTTAACGGATAATCAATACAACGACTAATTTTTAGGTACTTCAAATAAAAAAAAACTATTTAATTAAAGAAATAATCTATCAAAAATACTGGAAATCCTAAAAAGCACCCTCAAAAAAAATTATTTACTTAGATAAAGAAAAATACCATTTAATAGATAAAGAAACAACATCATCTAACTTACACAGCTTAGAAAAATGGGAAAAAAGGTGCCGCAATGAGACTAGTAGTTTCGTAATTAAAGAGCTCCCTAAGAAAAATTGTCATTAAATATAAAACTAGATATTCAGTAAGAAACGCAATATTCCTAACCTCAAAACTAAAATATTTTAAACTTCAGGGTATTGCAATTTTATTCTCATTTGATGTCATTAATAGGTTCTCTAGCATTACAACCAATGAATGTTGCAATACTATAACACTAGAACTAAACAATAAAAACATTAACGCCGTCATAGTTCAAGAATCCTATAACCTCTGAAATTATATCTAAACGAAATTGTGTGTCAAAATTTAAGAAATCAATTTTGAATTCAAAATAGGGGAAAAAAAGTTTCGTTTGGTATAGCTATGTCGGGAATATCCTAATGAGTTTCAAAGGAAATGAAAAAACTGAAACAAACTCCCAATCATTTAAAGACTATACATCCTAAATTTAAAATAGAAGTAGAAGAAAATGACTCAATAAACTTCTTAGATGTAAAAATTTCGAAAACAGTCTGCAAAATCACACTAATTAAGATATACAGAAAACTAGCTTTCAGATAAAACCTAAAGAGAGAATTCAGCATAATCAGAAAAATAGCAAATAATAACAGTTATTCATTAACCGAAAAACACGCGCTTACTTCCAAAAGATAATAAAATTTTTATAAAAAAAATTGAACCGACTTCTAAAGGTGCGCTAAAAAGTGAAAAATAACTATAAATTTTTATATAAAATTGAAATTACTAAATTATTGAAGTCGGTGCCAAAATTATGGAAGAAAGCAATTACAAGTATTTTTAGTCTGTTTATGCAAATCAAATTTTGTCAGGTATGTTTGGCGCCGACTTCAAAAATTTCTATTTCAAACATAAATTTCAAGTTATTTTTCACTTTTTAGGGAACTTTTAGAAGTCGATTCAATTGTTGTTATAAAAATTTTATTTTTCGATTTTTAGTTTTGAATTCAATATAATATCCATAAATTACTTGAACTAAGTCCTAATCGAGACTAGTGTACCTCGCAATGACTCCAAGGTGGCAAAAAAAGTACCAATTTTATCAAAAGTTGTAAATCATCCTAAAATGAATCACTAAAAATGCTTTGATTCTTAGAGTTCTCCAAATACCAGTGAAATTGTGTCAATCAAATAATTAGTCTGTCATAGTAATTCCACTGTCTTAAATTTCAAATTAATTTTAGATCGGTAATATAGGCCCCAAAACCCATATTTAAAGAATTTGAGATGTAAATTTCTTAGCGCGATATATTTTTAGACAAAATCGGAAAATGTAAAATTTTTAGTCCCCCACATTGTATCTTATTAACCTAATAGTTAAAAAAAAATTAACTTCATATTCGTAATACAGGACCCCGAAATCCATCTAATACCAAACCTGAAAAATGCGAAAAGGTAAAATTTTCAACCCACCATATAGAATCCTCCATACTGAATTTAAAAAAAAATAATTTTAAAGTCCTAATCTAATCTAAATCAAAACTCTTCAAAGCCCCCTAATACTAATTTTGGATAAAATCCAAAAATTTAAAATTTCTAGAACGTCATATTGCATCTGACTTATTTGCTATTTACAAGCTCAAAAACGGTTCAGTCCCGCCTTTGTTCAAAAACGAAAACTGTAAAATTTATTGTCCGCGATATTGGATTCGCCATATTGAATCCTGAAAAAATACTTTGAAATTCATAATTTACAACCTCAAGAACTCCCTATATCAGTTTTGGAGAAAATCGAAAAATGTAAAATTTTTAGGACTCCAGATCCAGTTTTTCAATTAATATTTTAAATTCGTAATTAACACTAACAAAAATCCTCCAATACTGATTTTAGATAACATCGAGAGATGCAAAATTTTTAAACCGCCATCTTGGATCCGCTATATTTATTTTTTTTAATTAATTTCAGATTCGTAAAAACTCCACCATATCGATTTTAAAAAAATCGGACAAAATTAATTTTTTATCCGCCATATTGGATACGCCAGATTGAATTTTTCTAAAATAATTTTAGATTCGTTATATGCGACCTCGAAAACTCCCCCATACCAATTATAGAGAAAATTGAACAACATTGATTTTTTCGTCAGCCATTTGGATCTGCCATATTGAATTTTTTAAAAATAATTTTTGATTCGTTATGTTCGACCCCACCCCCCCCCTCCCGTAATAATTTTGAAAGAAATCGGACAAAATTGATTATTTTATCCGCCATATTGAATCTGCCATGTTGAATTTTTAAAAAAATATTTTGGATTCGTTATGTGCGACCCTGGAAACTCAACCGTACCAATTTTGGAAAAAAATCGAACAAAATTAATTTTTTATTCACCATATTGGATACGCCATATTGATTTTTTTTAAATAATTTTAGATTCGTTATGTGCAACCCCGAAAATTCCCCCATACCAATTTTAGAGAAAATCGAACAATATTGATTTTTTTCGTCGCCATTTGGATCTACCATATTAAATTTTTTATAAATAATTTTTGAATCGTTATGTTCGACCCCGAAACTCCCCCCCCCCCCCCCGTATTAATTTTGAAAGAAATCGGACAAAATTGATTATTTTATCCGCCATATTGAATCTGCCATGTTGAATTTTTAATTAATTAAATATTTTGGATTCGTTATGTACGACCCTGGAAACTCCCGTATCAATTTTAGAAAAAATCGTACAAAATTAAATTTTATTTATCCATCATATTGGATCCGCCATATTGAATATTGTAAAAATAATTTCAGATTCGTTGTCTACGACCTGAAAAATTCCCTCATACCAATTTTGGAGAAAATCGGACAAAATAAATTTTCTTGGCAGCCATCTTGGATTTTACTGCACCAATTTCGTCCAGAAAAATATGGGACCACCGTAACTACTTCTTGAACATAATGTAAAAAATTTAATTCAAATCAGTGCAGCCGTTCCGAAGTAATCGGTGTACATACATGAAAAAAATACGACGAATTGAGAACTTCCTTCTTTTAGAAGTCGATTAAAAAGACATTAGTTTAAAGTCAATTTGCTCAACAAAATACCAGTTCCAAATTCTTACGTCTTCGGAAAATCTCTAAGAAAATACCAAACAGTAGTTTTAAAAGCAAAACAACATAGCTTTTAAGTTTTCAAGCTGATTATCAAACCTGATCTATAATGTTAAAGACTAAATTTATTGAGCACAATGACTGCTACAGCTAATTTTGCACATCTTTTCTTACATTCAAATCATAAATATAAAGATTTAAAATACTTACAAATATAACACTGTGATCAAAAAAGACACGAATTAAAATCTTTAGATAATATTGAAATAATAATGTATAAACATATTAAAAACAAAACATAAACCTTCTCAATACCCAGCTAAAAAGGTGCGATGCCCCGTCATTAAAGGTATTGCATACCAATAAACTACCTTTTTTAACCGACTTCTAAAAGAAGGAGGTTCACAATTCGTCGACTATGTTTTTTTTTTGTACACCGATTACTCCGGAACGGCTGCACCGATTTGAGTGAAATTTTTTACGTTATGTAAAGGAAGTTGCTGTGGTGGTTCCATATTTTTTTAGATGAAATTGATGCAGTAAAATCCAAGATGGCGCTTACAATATGGCGGCCAAAAAAATTAATTTTGTCCGATTTTCTCCAAAATTAGTATGCAGGAATTTTCGGGGTTGTACCCAACAAATTTAAATTTATTTTTAAAAAATTCAAAATGGCGGATCCAATATGGCGGACGAAAAAATCAATTTTGTCTAATTGTTACCAAAATTGGTACAGAGGAATTTTCGGGGTCGCATATGACGAATCTAAAATAATTTTTAAAAAATTCAATATGGCAAATCCAATATGGCCGACAAAAAATCAATTTTGTCCGATTTTCTCCAAAATTGATACGGGGGAGTTTTCGGGGTCGCATATGACGAATCTAAAATAATTTTTAAAAAATTCAATTTGGCGGATCCAATATGGCCGACAAAAAAATCTTTTTTGTCCGATTTTCTCCAAAATTGGTACGGGGGAGTTTTCGGAGTCGCATGTGACGAATCTAAAATAATTTTTTAAGAATTCAATATGGCGAACGAAAAAATCAATTTTGGCCGATTTTCTCCAAAATTGGTATGGGGAAGTTTTCGAGGCCTCACATAAAGAATCTGAAATTATTTTTAAAAAATTCAATATGGCATATCTAATATGGTGGATAAAAAATTAATTTATTTTCTTTAAATATCGATATTGGAAGGTTTTGAGGCCTATATTATCAATCTAAAAATAATTTGAGATTTAAGATAGTGGATTTTCTATGACAGACTAAATATTCTTTTGACCCAATTGGATTGGTATTTGGAAAACTCTAAGAACTAAAGAATTTTTAGTGGCTCATTTTAGGGTGATTTACAACTTTGGATAAAATTGGTACTTTTTTGCCACTTTGCAGTCATTGCGAAGTACACTAATTTCTATTAGTACTTAGTTCTAATAATTTATGAATATCATAATGAATTCTAAAACTAAAAATAGAAAAAAAATTCTTATAAAAAAATTGAACCGACTTCTAAAAGTGCGCTAAAAAGTGAAAAATAACCATAAATTTTTAGATGAAATTGAACTTTTTGAAGTCGGCGCCAAATTATTTGTAAATGAAATAAATAACTACTAATATATACAAATTATGGTAAGAAAGCAATTACAAATAAAGTATTTTTAATCTGTTTATGCAAATCACATTTTGTCAGGTATTAGTTTGGAACCAGGACGCCAACCAGCCAATATTTTTTAGAACATTTTTTATTTGCATCGCATGCATTTTATTTTTCATGAACAATTTGATATTACCAAAAAATAAAAGTAAGTCATAAGTCAATTACTTTTTAAGAAATTATTGTTGCTAGCATTTTCAGCCTGGTTTTCGCAATCTTTATGAATTTTGTCAATTTTCTGCAACATTTAGAAAAAATTTCAGTAAGGCATAGTCAATTACTGAAAAATAAAATGAAAATAAGACATACATCAATTACTTTCTAAGAATTCATTATTACTGATCTTTTCAGTCTAGTTTTTTCCTTCTTTTACGTATTTTGTCTTTCGCAACAAGCAGTAAAATTTTCAGTAAGACATTATGCCAATTACTGAAACTGTATTTTTCATGCAGCAGTTTGATGTTATCAAAAAATAAAAGTAAGACATACTTTTTAGAAATCATTGTTGTTAGTACCTTCAGCCTGGTTTTTGCAATATTTGAGAATTTCATCATTTTTCCGCAACATTTAGAAAAAATTTCAGCCGATCTGGACCCTTTGTATACCTTTTGGTTGATACCAGAAGATTGCGGATCTTTCTAGAACGGTTTCCATACTACATGATGTAATAAAAATAAGAAAAAGAAATAATCCGGTGATTTCTAGACCTTTTATCAAAGACAAACTAATACTATGAATTGTATAACACTATAAAGTTCGTTACACTATTATTACAGCAGATGTTGCTAAAAATTTAGTTTTATCTATGCTCAGATGAGTAGAGACCATATATGGTAATGAAGGTCCCACGGAGTATTGAGTATCCCATATTTTGATAGTTATTTTAATATTTTTATTAATTTATTTTTTACGGACTTTTGTGTTAAGTTGTGGCCGTAAATGAAAACATTCGCTAAGAAATTTAGAACACTCAACTCAGCTTATTGCAGATTGTAGCTCTCAATACGAGGTTCGTTTCGAATAATGTGTGCAATTTGACAGAAGGCATTTGAACGACATTATCTTTAAAAAATTAAAACCACATCTGATCTCTATTTAAAAGTATTTTTATTGAAAAATATGTTTAGTATTTAATTTTTTATTTCATTTTGAAAACGTAAATCTGCCGTCAGACACCGTGTGTAAGGAAATGAGATGAAATTAAATAGTTTTTTGACACTTGTAAAGGAGAAACAAATTGACTTTATTTATCTTTTTTCCCAAAATAAGGGGACACATTTACTTACGTGGAGTCATTTACAGTTGCTGTCTGTAAAGAGAGAAGAACAGATAGTATATCTTTATTTTTAATATCATTTCATTGTTTTATTGTAAAAAATTGACATGGGGATCGGATGAAGCTATTGTCGATAAAAATGCATTTGGCGTTAAAATGTCATAATTCCAATTCAATCGGCATTAGTGTTAAAAAAAAGTCAATTTTGCTGAATATAAAATGCCGCAAAATCGAAGAGGGTATATATATATATATATATATATATATATATATATATATATATATATATATATATATATATATATATATATATATATATATATCATTTTTCTTTTATTTTGTCTTTTCTTGGGTTTAGGTTCTATATTTAATAAATACATAAAACTATTGACGTTTCGCCCTTTATTCAAGGCATTTTCAAAATGTTTGCCTCCTAAAAATATATAATTAAATTACATCACATAAAAAACATATTCAACATTTTCGAAAAACAAACAAGACACTTAAACAATAGTTAAAACTTTAAAATCTTTTAAACATACATAATTTTACCGGTACGCACCTTGACATTTTGCCGTTTTGTTTCTGAATAAAATTTAAATTTTACATCGTTTACTGAGGATACGTGGAATGCTAATGTTTTTTATTTTTTTAATATTTTTTATATTTTACAATGCATAAAAAAAACAAATAAGGTATATGTTTGGTTTTATGTTTAAGAGGATATTCCATTTTTGATTCTTATTTGACTGAATCGAATACTTAATGTTTAAATTAGGTTTGCGTAAATGTGGCTCAAATTTCCCACATCTGTTCTGTCGTTAACAGTGTTTTTATCTTTTTTAATTTCAATCATTTCTTTTATCTGTAATTTTTGGTAATTCATATCTTTGTTTTTTATAATGGTACTGTTATAATCAAAAGTGTGTTTTTCGTCCTGTGTGTGATTGTTTAACGCTGTTGAGGCGTTTTTTGTATATTTATGGCCATTTAATCTGTTCTTCAGTAATTGGCTCGTCATGCCTATATATTTTTTGGGAAAATTTGTGCAAGGGATCGAATATATTATATTTGATTTATTCATTAGAGGAGTTTTACTTTTTAAATTTGTGAACAATGTATTTAATTTATTATGTGACCTGTGGCATACGATGATATCATGATTTTTTAAAATGTATTTTATTTTTTCTGACAGCTCACTAGTGTACGGTAATGCCACATATTTTTGTTGTTTATGTTCTATGTTTTTTGTTTTTACGTTATTATAAAACTTATATGTTCGTTTATCAATTATTTTGGTGATAGTCTTTTCGTTGAAATTATTATTTATTAGTGTCTCTTTTACTTTTTGCAGTATTTTTGGTCGGAATTCTGGAGACGTTAGGGAGATAGCACGATCAGATAGACAGATTAAAACGCTATTTTTTTGAGTTTTTGAATGATTAGAGAAATAGTTTAGATATCTACCTGACCAAGTTGGTTTGGTGTACCATTCAGTTAAAACTTTGTTATTTCTGCGTATAAGTGTCATATCTAGAAAATTTATTTTATTATTATTCTCTATTTCGGACGTGAACTGTAATTTTTCATTGAAACTGTTAAACTCTTGGAGAATTTCATTTATTTTATTTTGTGGTACAGCTGCTATGCAATCATCGACAAAACGTTTAAAAAATATTATGTTAAAGTTTAATTTTTCTAAAACTTTTTCCTCTAAATATTCCATTACTAGCTGAGCAATGGTAGATGAAATTGGTGATCCCATAGCACATCCATCGAGTTGTTTGTAAAAGGTATTTTAGTACTGAAAGTAATTTGTATTAAGAACGAGGTCAATAGCATCCATAAAATTATTTTTTGATAGCGATGAATGTTTTTTTAAAATATCCCATTTTTCTGCTAAAATAGTGTGGACAAGTTGATTTGGTATGTTTGTATACAAAGATATAACATCTGGCGAAATAAGTCTGTAATTTTCAGGTAGGTTTACTTTATCAATAAATTTTTTAAAGGCGAATGAATCTTTAATAAAAAAATCGTTTTTGCCTGTAATATTTGAAATGCAATCTGATAAGAATTTTGATAAACTATAGAATGGCGATTGTATACAAGAAACAATAGGTCTTAGTGGTATATTTTGTTTATGTAATTTTGGTAGGCCGTATATTTTTGGTGGGATAGCATTGTGAATGGTTAGCCTTTTTGCATCTTTTTCAGTTAGTTCTTTTACATTACTCTTAATATTTTTATATGTATTTTCGTCATTTAGTACGTTGTTCATTTTTGTCTCGTAATCTGCCTTGTTCATAACCACTGTTTTATTGCTTTTATCAGGCCTTAGAACAATGATTTGAGGATTGTCTTTGATAAATTTTTTTGTTCGATTCATTTTCTTTTTTAAATTTTTTTGGAGGCTGTTACTTTTTATTGTTTGGTGCCTTATTTTGATTTTATGATTAGTTAAAACATTTGTTACTTCAGCTCTAATTGTGTCTTTCTTGTCGTCTGACTCATTGCTAATAACAGATTCAATGGAGGCTATATATTCGGTTATTGGAATATCTTTTTCTTTTCTAACATCTAAGGAGAAATTTGGACCATATGATAAAACTTCATTAACTTCGGACGGTATCGGAGTATCAGATATACTTTCGATCCATTTGGACCTGTCGTTGTTTGTTTCTTTAGAGATTTCACGCTTTTTAAATAATTTGTTTAATTTTTTTTTGGTGTCTTTTTTTAATTTTTTTATGTAATTCCTCAAACTTTTTATTTTCTAACGATAAGAATCTATCTAATATATCATTTGTTAAGTATCTCTCAGTTTTTTTGATGTTTTCTCTAATGGATGTATTTAAATAATTTATTTTTTTGGTTGCCTCTGTAATTGATAAGTTTAAAATATTATATTTGTTTTACAGGTACGTACCTTGAAAATAAATTTAATAATATCATCATGAAAGCCAAATATAATATTTTAAACTTATCAATTACAGAGGCAACCAAAAAAATAAATTCTTTAAATACATCCATTAGAGAAAACATCAAAAAAACTGAGAGATACTTAACAAATGATATATTAGATAGATTCTTATCGTTAGAAAATAAAAGGTTTGAGGAATTACATAAAAAAATTAAAAAAAGACACCAAGAAAAAATTAAACAAATTATTTAAAAGGCATGAAATCTCTAAAAAAACAAACAACGACAGGTCCAAATGGATCGAAAGTATATCTGATACCCTGATACCGTCCGAAGTTAATGAAGTTTTATCATATGGTCCAAATTTCTCATTAGATGTTACAAAAGAAAAAGATATTCCAATAACCGAATATATAGCCTCCATTGAATCTGTTATTAGCAATGAGTCAGACGACAAGAAAGACACAATTAGAGCTGAAGTAACAAATGTTTTAACTAATCATAAAATCAAAATAAGGCACCAAACAATAAAAAGTAACAGCCTCCAAAAAAATTTAAAAAAGAAAATGAATCGAACAAAAAAATTTATCAAAGACAATCCTCAAATCATTGTTCTAAGGCCTGATAAAAGCAATAAAACAGTGGTTATGAACAAGGCAGATTATGAGACAAAAATGAACAACGTACTAAATGACGAAAATATATATAAAAATATTAAGAGTGATCCAACCAACTTATATCAAAAAAAAATAATACCTTTATAAAAAAATTGCTCAATGTAAAAGAACTAACTGAAAAAGATGCAAAAAGGCTAACCATTCACAATGCTATTCCACCAAAAATATACGGCCTACCAAAATTACATAAACAAAATGTACCACTAAGACCTATTGTTTCTTGTATACAATCGCTATTCTATAGTTTATCAAAATTCTTATCAGATTGCATTTCAAATATTACAGGCAAAAACGACTTTTTTATTAAAGATTCATTCGCCTTTAAAAAATTTATTGATAAAGTAAACCTACCTGAAAATTACAGACTCATTTCGCTAGATGTTATATCTTTGTATACAAACATACCAAATCAACTTGTCCACACTATTTTAGCAGAAAAATGGGAAATTTTAAAAAAACATACATCGCTATCAAAAAATAATTTTATGGATGCTATTGACCTCGTTCTTAATACAAATTACTTTCAGTACGAAAATACCTTTTACAAACAACTCGATGGATGTGCTATGGGATCACCAATTTCATCTACCATTGCTCAGCTAGTAATGGAATATTTAGAGGAAAAAGTTTTAGAAAAATTAAACTTTAACATAATATTTTTTAAACGTTTTGTCGATGATTGCATAGCAGCTGTACCACAAAATAAAATAAATGAAATTCTCCAAGAGTTTAACAGTTTCAATGAAAAATTACAGTTCACGTCCGAAATAGAGAATAATAATAAAATAAATTTTCTAGATATGACACTTATACGCAGAAAGAACAAAGTTTTAACTGAATGGTACACCAAACCAACTTGGTCAGGTAGATATCTAAACTATTTCTCTAATCATTCAAAAACTCAAAAAAATAGCGTTATAATCGGTCTATCTGATTGTGCTATCTACCTAACGTCTCCAGAATTCCGACCAAAAATACTGCAAAAAGTAAAAGAGACACTAATAAATAATAATTTCAACGAAAAGACTATCACCAAAATAATTGATAAACGAACATATAAGTTTTATAATAACGTAAAAACAAAAAACATAGAACATAAACAACAAAAATATGTGGCATTACCGTACACTAGTGAGCTGTCAGAAAAAATAAAATACATTTTAAAAAAGCATGATATCATCGTATGCCACAGGTCACATAATAAATTAAATACATTGTTCACAAATTTAAAAAGTAAAACTCCTCTAATGAATAAATCAAATATAATATATTCGATCCCTTGCACAAATTGTTCCAAAAAATATATAGGAATGACGAGCCAATTACTGAAGAACAGATTAAATGGCCATAAATAAACAAAAAACGCCTCAACAGCGTTAAACAAACACATACAGGACGAAAAATACTCTTTTGATTATAACAGTACCATTATAAAAAACAAAGATATGAATTACCAAAAATTACAGATAAAAGAAATGATTGAAATTAAAAAAGATAAAAACACTGTTAACGACAGAACAGATGTGGGAAATTTGAGCCACATTTACGCAAACCTAATTTAAACATTAAGTATTCGATCCAGTCAAATAAGAATCAAAAATGGAATATCCTCTTAAACATAAAACCAAACATATACCTTATTTGTTTTTTTTATGCATTGTAAAATATAAAAAATATTAAAAAAATAAAAAACATTAGCATTCCACGTATCCTTAGTAAACGATGTAAAATTTAAATTTTATTCAGAAACAAAACGGCAAAATGTCAAGGTGCGTACCGGTAAAATTAAGTATGTTTAAAAGATTTTAAAGTTTTAACTATTGTTTAAGTGTCTTGTTTGTTTTTCGAAAATGTTGAATATGTTTTTTATGTGATGTAATTTAATTATATATTTTTAGGAGGCAAACATTTTGAAAATGCCTTGAATAAAGGGCGAAACGTCAATAGTTTTATGTATTTATTAAATATAGAACCTAAACCCAAGAAAAGACAAAATATAAGAAAAATGATATAATCTATGGTTCAAGAAACAAGAAAATAAACATATATATATATATATATATATATATATATATATATATATATATATATATATATATATATATATATATGTATGTAGTGTATGAATGTATGTATGGATGTGTCTATGTATGTATGTATGTGAATGTGTATAAGAAGGACTCTAGTAAATCAACGTAATGAACTGATAGAATTCTAATTGAGTGCGTTCCCTGTCATGTAGCTAACCCAACATTATTCAAAAGTATACGAAACTCTCATGTCCTGCTATCTTTCGCCGTTAGCATACATTTTCACATATAGTTTTTAATCGAAGTGAGATAAATTTATTACGATTTTCAGTATATTCTTAAAATATTTGGAGGGAAAACGGGAAGACTAAAAATGAAAGAAGCTAATTAGTTTCTTGCTTTCCATTTTTGATCTAGAAGCACAGCTCACTTCTTTGCTTTAAGCGCATATTTTAAGAACTCCCGTGCTCTTAAACTTATAAAAAGATTTTTTTCTAAGCATGAAGCACTCCTTTATATTTTATTTTTAAATCTCACTTTACTAAATTAATATCTTACAAAATGGCTAGAAAAGAGATGATGTTATTTAAAATTTTTAATTATATAATGTAAATAGTCCCTTTGACTGGGAGGAATTTTCAAAAGAATCGTGTATGATCTCTGGAATATGTCATACTATGTTATTTTAAACAACATATATCTGAATATTTAGTAATCCTTGTTAAAGCCTCAAAATACGTTAATCTGCCTATTTCACACCGTTGTGGCGTTTAGAATAGAATATTTTTCCCCATTCTATGAAGTCAATATTTATGAAAAGATTATACATATAATTTTTTTTTTGTTTCAGGTTTAAAATTGCTCATTTCGTTGTAAAACTACTTTTATTTTACGCACTATTCTATGTTATAAATACAGTTCTTTCCAAAATATGTAATGCAGTTATGGCTTAGATGGAAATAAATATTATACAATTTTATGTGTTTTATTTTATTGGGTATTATGTGTGGGCAAATGGAATCACAATACCGTAATATGATTTCAGTTGGGCATGTAAAGCTGTACTAACCTAAAACTATTTATATAACACTTGCGTTCTAGGCTAAGGGATAAGATTGGATTGATAAACCGTTTACTATATTAGAGGTGTATACAGGATGTTTTAATGAAAAATAGGCATCTGTACGGCTGTACAGCTGTAAGAATGTACGGCAAGAAATGCTCGGAGATATCAACTTTGTTTTCGACGTCGGCGCATTTTGTGTCTATTATCAGCACTGCATGTTCAATACAGTGATTCAATTGGAAATTTATATGCGATGCAACAAGAAAGCAATGAGGAAAGAAGTGCTCCCTACATTTGAGAAAAATCATGAAGTTTTAGAGGTCGCTCAAAATGATTGTTTATTATCGCTAAATCGCGCATCGGAAATGCATCTCCGTAAACGAAAACGTTTATTTCCTACAAATATCGAGCCAAACGTCTGAAAATTCACACTTGGCATCATAGAACATCACAATAATTAATTATTAACAAATTATTA
The DNA here is from genome assembly GCA_034092305.1 of Diaprepes abbreviatus. Taxonomy (NCBI): domain Eukaryota; kingdom Metazoa; phylum Arthropoda; class Insecta; order Coleoptera; family Curculionidae; genus Diaprepes; species Diaprepes abbreviatus. The sequence continues at coordinate 1,973,350 of JASJET010000026.1, forward strand.
ATTAACAAATATTTCTTAATTAATAAATAATGATATTTGCCAGAATTTTTTAAATCTAAAATTGAACAAAAACTTTCAACATCAGTCAACAAATAATAATACTATAACAAAAACATCTTCACTTTCAATAGATTGCTGTAAAAAGAATTTTCCGATAAAAAAATTTGAAATTTTTACTGTTTCTAGGAGATTTCTTTTGAAGTGCTCGCAACTGTGTTATTACTTCAATAAATAGTTAGCGATATGGTGACCCTTATGCGATATTTTTTGGTTTTTCTTGAACAAATAATTGAGTTTCGTGATTTGACTAGATAGTAAATTAAAAAAATATGTTAACTAAAAATAATTTATTGATTTTATGATACAAAACATGGAAAATTTCAGGGTTAAAATCGTACAACTTTTTAATAGCTAATTGCTATACTGGTATTTATTTAGAGGCGCAAAACAAAGGAAAAAAGCTGTCTTGAGCGAACAGAGCAGAGTTGGAAGCTAGAGGCGGCACCAGTTAGCAAAGTGCCGAGCTAGCCCCTATGCCGCATAGTAGGGGTGGGTATTTAATATAGGCGTTACCGAGTTTTAGCCGGGTAAACTCGGAAACCTTTCCAGGTTGTTACTCGGGCCTGGCATCCAACCTAGCTCTATAACTTGCTGCACCAAAATAACAAAAAAATAAAAATGATTAAATTAAATGAACACAACAAGAAGTGATAGGATAAATGAAACTCAAAGATGTTAAAAAGAAAGAAATGTTTATATTAATAGTCTGAATCTTGATGATGGAGAAGTCCTGAGTTGTTGTTGATCTGTACTTCTTCTAATTTGTATGGTGGAATTTAGCCAGAGGGTGGATACTGGTATATTACTACCCCAGGGGATGGATCCTTAACCCCAAAGGGTGGATTGCTTATGTCCCTAAAGATGAATTGCTTGTGCCCCTAATGGTGGACTGCTTATGCCCCTAAGGGTGGACTCTAATTTAAATAAAATAAAAAAAATAATAGCAATGCCTAGACAATCTTCATAATACTAGAGAAAACGACCAAAAATTTAAAGGAGAAAAAAATTATTACCGCCAAATTGTCAAGAAGTTACATTAAAATTAAAAAAAAAAACATTAAAGTAAACTACAAATTAATTAGAAGGGGAATATTCAATTAAATCGCAAAAGTAAACAATCATTTAGAGTAGTCGCTTGCTCTAACTAGTGAGTTGGAGTAATTATGTGTTAAATAATGTACAAGTGAAATTTCCAGTATGACTCCAGATTTACAAAAAAACAGGTTCATTACAATAAAAAAAAACTGTCTACGGATATAAAAAAATTAATCAATTCAAAATCAGATTTACTAAAATATTAACCTACAATACTCAGGGACTGAGATTAGTGAATGCTTAGTTCTTTAATATTAAAAAAAAATTCTTAGACTGGCTAAAATAAATACACAGTTAATTAATTAAAAGTCAACCAATACAAAAAAAGAAATACTCAAAGTAAAATCACAATTTTACCAGCCTAAATGTGAAAAGCCATGATCTGCAATTTAACACTGACTTTTAAATTAAATTTTTACAGCAACAATAATGGATAAAACAAGATATTCCGGATAAAATCACAAAATACTGGACTATTAAGTGAAAGGTCAGGATGTACTACTTTACATTGTCATTTAAATAATAAATAAATTTGTAAAATCTACAGGAAGTTATAATTTCACTATACGATTCAGTCTCTAGTACCTAAATATTGTGGTAAATACACAAAAAACATTTTACTGGAGTCAACTGTAAGTTACGAGGCCATCGACATATCACGATGCAAAAGGACTTTAAAACTGTCAATCATAAACCCAAAATGGGGCCCAGAGAAAACATACAGACAAGATATTGAAATATTACTAATGTCAGATAAATTTGTCCAAAAAATATCGTGATACGTCCAAGAGGCAAAAATAATGCAAAATATATTACAAATTACAAATATAATAAAAATTACTCTCAAAATTAACTGTTACTAATGACATATTATAAAATTGAGGCACTGCATGGCAGCAAATATTCAAAAACCCAAAAACTATAAAAAAATGCTGATCTAAATTTAACAAAAATATATAATCGGCCCTAAAACCCCAAAATGCAACTTAATAAGATAACACGTGGTTAATTTAAGGTCTAAAAGAGACTTAAGAGTAACATACTACAGTTAGTATTAAAATAGGCTTAAATTGTATTCGTAATAATCACTTTTGAGCTGAAATCTTTTAATATTCAAAAAAACTAAGCAGGCTCGTTTTAGCAGTAAATAGTTTAAAGTTCTTTACCCGATTTTCTGGGGTCAGACTGATTCCTGATGATAATCCCAAGGGGCTGACAAAATCCCTGTCTCCAGGGCGTACATTGATAACTAGCCAAAAAAAAAACTACTAAATCACACAAATCACCACAATGCTATCGAGGCACGCAAAAGAAATTTTTCATCAAAACCCGCAGGTATGGCGGCAATAAATAGGAATGGAAATTTCTCGACTCCACAATACAAAACTTCACAGGAAAAAGTAGGATTGACAGTTAAATTCTCGCCATTTTATAGGGAGCTCGAAACCTGCGTTGTATGAACTTCTTTTTCTCTCGACATAGGGCGCAAGACAAAAGGGACCTTAAACAAGTAGCAATTCGACAAAAGAATTACAGCTCAAAATAGTGGGCTTAAATAGCATTGCTAACTAATCAGTCATCGACATTTCCGATTCAAATTCAAATAGGACTTCATTGTTGATCCCTAAAATAGAAAATAAGAATTTTCCCTCAGCCATTAGCAACAAGGTATTAGTTACTCACCCAAATTTCCTCCCAAAATGCAACGGCCTAAAAGAATGTAAATTTGCATAAACGTCAGCTGAAAAGGTCACATAACCCCAACAAAAGGTAAACAAATCCTTGAAAATACTACAAATAAAAATTCGGAAAACTGTGACTAAGATAGATAAATGTAACCATTTAATTTGAAATAATCAGCACAAAAAAAGATCTTATAAAAAGGTAAATAACAACATTCTATTTAAATATAAACAACCCAAAACAGTGCCGTAGAGTTGCCGACTTAAAAATACACGTTATGAAAGAGTTTTAATTAGGGCTGTATTTCTTATAGGCAAATTACTGAAAGATAAATAAAATAATTAAGTTGGGAAGAAAATTTGCAAGGGAGTGAAATTTGAAATGGCTCGAAAAGCAATATGACTCAAAAATGCAACTAATAATAGGCTGTTATACGAAGGAGAAAAGAGAAATAATATTGATATAGTGCTGCCCAAAACCTGAATATTAGCAAAAAGAAGGTAAAATAAACCAAATTAGCCATAGTAAATTTAAGATAAATTTTTAACCGTAACATAATACCGATTCCCTATCTAATTATTCCTACATCATCATCGCAGAACTTCTTGTTGTTTTTGGTTTGTGGCAAAGAGATAATTGAACTCTTCAACAAGAGCTACTCCCCATTCCGCGATATTATTTACTACTCGTAAATTCGCAATAAGTGTCATGAATCATGTCAGATGGATGGCCAAAGCTATTTATGTTCTAAAATGCACCCCTTCTGAAATACATTTTCTTTGGCAAAATCAGAGAAAGAATAAAACTGAAGTCAAAGTGAAAGTTATCGAGTCAACAGACATATTACGATGCTATATATTTCTTATTTAAAACACTATGCTATGACCAGATTCAAATTAGATGTTAAATTTATTCGGTAAAAATTAATTTTAACAGAATTCCTTCGTTGACACGTACAAATTGCTAAAATTCCTGTCTTCAGGTTTATACCGATAAAAATAATACAATAAACGCCAAACAAGCAAAAGATAAAATAATTCAATACCTAAGTACAATTACCGGGATAATCAACGGCTTTCCAGCTCAAAATACTAAAGAATGGATCAAAAAAATGAGATGGGACAAGTCTTCAGTTTCTTCAATCAAATCAACCAGGGAAAAGTGAAAGTCGATTGGCCTTCATTTCATATTCAAGATCCAAGTTGCCCATTATGTTTCTTCTTTCAAGCGTTCAAAAGAAATTTAAAAGGGTGACACGTTTGTCAGAAATGACGCCTCTAAATACTCTGAGAAATAACAGTTGTCTAAAATAAATTTGTTAAATAAGCCAATGCACTAATCATTAGCACTTTCGGTTCAAAATCATTTTTTTTTTAATTAAAGAAATGCCTTTCCGCTAGCTATAATGGAAGAGGAATAAGTTACACACAAATTATAAAACAGAACCTTAAGTAACCCAAAAACCCAAATACGACTAAAAGAATACTCCACTAGCAGTGTAAAATATTCTATCGATGCAAAAAGAGAAGGTGACATATGACCTAACCTAAGCATAGTATAAACAAAATCTACGAAATTATCCACAATAATTTGAAGAAAACTGCCATAAGAAAGAATTTCACACGAACAGTGGGCAGGGACACCGAGATCTATCTGAAAAAAGAAAGGTAACTCTAATTTCAACATCATTAAAAAAAATACGTAAGCACAGGGTAGTAAAATATGATATAATGATCAAACTGATAACCAAATTAACTTAAATCCATGTTTTGTAATGTAAAAGTATAGGCCAAGGGGAAGAATCAGTTTAGCCGGTTTTCGGCCCCTTCCAATTTTGACCAAAAATTTTTTTTCATCTTTTTTTTATCTATATCAAATAACTAATTGATTTCACTACGAACGGAACCTCCTCCCTCCTTTCTAGTCAGAATCAAGGTTAAATTGAGATAAATCCCTGCGTTAAATCACTAGATCACGCAGTGAGTATGCTAATTAAGAGACTTAACTCATATATATATATATATATATATATATATATATATATATATATATATATATATATATATATATATATATATATATATATATATATATATATATATATATAGGTTAAATAGAGAAAAAGCCGATCAATGGAATCCAACTACTTGCTGTATACGTTTTTGAGGTAAATCCGAGAACATCAGATCATTTCGAGGTCTAATCACGAAAAAACTGTAGGATCTGTCAAATTAGGTTTAAGATCATTCAGACTGAATCATTGGGGTTTAAACAGAGCTGATCATGTTTTAGATTTCTTCTGGAGGTTCAATAGAATAGATCTCTTATCTCGAAAACTACTGATTTGACACAAAAATGATCTGTAAATAAGTTTTAGCATTTCACATGGGTTCCACCTTATGCCTTGTCTTTAAACTTGACCATAAATTATAAAAAAAGATTAAATTGTATTTTTAACGTCGGCATTAGCATTATCCAGTAGTTGGTATATAGGTAATTCTCCTTTCAGGCAGAGAAAAGGAATATATATATATATATATATATATATATATATATATATATATATATATATATATATATATATATATATAAACAGTTTATTTCCTGCAAATGCCGCTCTGGTCCTCTCTCCATACGCGTTTCGATCACCTTATGATCTCGTCAGTGGAGCTGTATCGGACACAGAGAGAGAGAGAGAGAGAGAGAGAGAGAGAGAGAGAGAGACAATGTTGCCTTTCTTAGCAATTAGGGCACTATCGCAATTGTGACATAAATGTAAAATAACTTAAAATAAACTGTTCGAAATACAAAACAAAAATAAATTGTTATTTTAAGTCCTAGGGGTTGACTTGATGGTTGACTCTAAACATCCCCACGTTGTGTTCCCAGAGTGTACATCATAACTTAAAAATCTTACGTGTTAGGAAGTTTTTATCATTATTTTTACATTTGGAGACCAAAAATTAACCAAAGTCTGCCCTTTATATCACAGCCGCAAATTAGCTGTAAAGTAGTGTAATTTAGAATAAAAGAAGAAAATACTATTTGGACCCAAAAAAGAGTCGGTTTAGTTTCCTGGAAATTTATAGTGTGTCCTGTCTCCTGATGATGTTGGAATAAAGTTGATGTCGTTGGCTTATTCTTTATGTTATTTCTATGTTCTTGGACTTTTGTAGAGAGTCTTCTGTTTGGTTCGCTGATTCTTTTTCACAGTCTCTACATGGGATGCTGTACGCTCCCTGGTTTTCCAATGGTATTTTGTCTTTGGGACTGTCCAATAATCTGTATATTGTTGTTTGTGGCTTGTAAATTGTGCATATGTCATGCTTCCTCAGAATTCTTCCAATTACGTCTGTTACACCTTTTATGTATGGCAGTGTAAATTTTAGTTTGGATTTGTTGTCGTCTTCTTCTGTTCTCTCTGATGTGAGCTTTATATTTTGTTTAATGGACGTTTTGATATTATTTTCTTTGTAGTTGTTTTGTTTTAGAGCTGTCGTGATATTGTTGAGCTCTTCTTGGCGGTTCGAGGGTTTGGTTAGTCGCAAGGATCTGGAGATCAGTGTATTGGCTACCGATTGTAACTGTGATGGAAGGTGGTGTGATTCGGCCATCAAGTAGCTGAATGTGTGTGTGAGTTTTTTATAGACCATATAATCGATGCTTAAATCATCGTTTCTGGTGAAGATCAAGCAAAGATAGCTGCTTGTTAACTTCAAATTCTAATGTAAACTGAATGCGGTGATGAATGCTGTAAAGTTCCTATAGGAATATGTCTAGGTTGGATCTTCCGTGTGGCTATATAATGAAGATGTCATCCAAATAACGTTTCCAGATGGATGGTTTTGTTTTGGTTTTTCTTAGGGCTTCTGTTTCAAAATATCTTATAAAAAGGTTTGCGATGACTGTCGATAGCGAAGATCCCATAGGAGCACCATCTGTCTGTTGGTAGAAGTTATTTTCATAGGAAAAGTATGTGTTCTTGAGACAGTGTTCTGAGAGGTCGATGAAGTGATGTGGGGACTCCTCGTTCATAGAAATCTGGTCTAGAACTTCGTTAATCGGTATGTTTGGATACAGAGATTTGATGTACAGGTTAGCAAGAATGTCATCTTTTTGCAGTTTTAACCCTTTAGGTATGCTAAACAGGTTATTCGAATTTTCCAGGTATGAGTCTGCAAATCCGGTAGCAGGATTACATATTTTGTGCCAGGTATTTTTCCAGTTGTTGAGTCGGTGAATCCACTGAACTGACTGTGGGTCTTATATGTGTTCCTTCTTTATTGATTTTTGGTAGTCCATATAGTTCGGGACATCTGCTCGCTTTTTCCCGAAGAACAATGGACTTTTCAATTTCGTCTCCTAGTTTGGCGGTTTTGATTATGTTTTTATCATTTTTCTGAGGTAGGTAGTTGAATCTCTTGTAACTTTTGGTAGGTGTGTTCTTGAAGAATTTCTGTCATCTTGGTTTTATATTTTTTTGTGTTCATGACTACAGTGGCGTTTCGTTTGTCTGCTGGTAGGATGATAATGTTTTTGTTGTTTCTAAGATATTTTAGAGCTTTTATTTTTGAGGTTTTATGTTTGATTTTGGTGGTTGGCTGGTTTTTATTACGCAAGCTATCTCCTGTCGTATTACTTCTGCTTCTCCTTCTAACTTCTGATGTAGCGTGGCTTCAATATTGGCAATAATGTCCTCATTTGGTATGATATTTAGGGTTACTGCGTAGTTGAAGCCTTTACTTAGAACTTGTTTTTCGTCTTCCGAAAGTTGATAATTGGAGATATTAAGAACGACCTTTGTTATATCTATCGGCTTATTTTGGTGAGGAGGATTTTTGTAGCAGTTCGGCAAATTTGTTCTGTTTCTAGAAGTTGCTTTCGCTTTTCTCTAATTTGTTCTAGTAGAAGTGTTTTGCTTGTGTTCCTTAGGATGGTTTCCGTTTTTCTAGTTTTGAGGTGGTATGATAGTTTTCTACAAGTAGATAGGATGTTATTATCTCAGCATGTCATTAGGAATGCAATGTTGCAAAGTAGCGTTCATATATTGGACTTTAGTGTCTCTCTCCAGAAACTAAACAGCTCGCACATTAAGGTATCATCAGAGAAGCTCTCGAAATAAAAAAAAAAAACTGAATACCTTAACAAGAGAGATGATGGACAAAACTTCTCAAATACATGGAAAACTTTAATTAAAACACAACGAAAACAACAAACCAGAGAAACAGGTCAACGAGATGAGAAGAGGGCCAGACCCAGGGAAGCAAGAAAACCAATTAGGCAGAACCAAAATATAACCTGCGCAAGCGCCAAAGTAACACAAGCGTATAGAGGACCAGCACGTTCATTCCAAGCCAAGCAGCGGTCGAGGAAGCATCACTTGAAAATGCCAGCTGAGATGTTGGCGAAACCTCGTGACTTTTCTACTGACGAACGGATTGAAAACCGGTGTGGAAAATCCAAAACTGAACATGTATATAACGACAATGTAACAGACAGAAACGGACAACCGACTTAGGCCTGTTGAAGAAGCAAAATAAAGCATAACTGTTGTATCTTATCTTGCTTCCAACAAAGATCTTTTGGGGTGATCAAAACACAGTCGATCGAAATGGAAGAAAGCACAAACGAATTTTCACATGGCTAAGCACGAATTTAATATTAAAAATAAAAAATATAGATTATCGGATTCAACATAGCAGACTGAATCTTTAAAATCATGAAAATAAATTCGAAAAACGTCTTATGTAGTTTAGTAGCTGGTAAATATGCAATTTAAAAACAAAATATAAGGAATAATTGTATTTCTATGAATAAAAGATTACATTTAAGTTCAAGGTGCATTTTAAAAATTAAAACATGGATACCGATAATCGTTACAAAGGCGAGTACTTTTTCCTGAATGCTTAGGACTCCTTAACAAAGACCAACGCAAATAATGTGTAACTAATATAACATTTATTGATTAACATAAATGAATAAATAATACGACTGTAGTGGAAATAATAAAAAGAACTTTTTAATCATTGGCTTCTTTGTTAACAACTGTTTTCTCATTCTCCAATACATACGAATTGTTATTGGAATCCTTACGATATCAAAAAACAATGTAAAGATCCGTCGTCGCCCAAAGTTCTGGAACACGTCCTCCATATTTTTTTCTCAAGAAGATTTTCGAGTAAAGTCTAGGTGATAGTTCCTTATCAACTTGTTCGTTGATTTTTGTGCATCTTTCGGTGGTTTAGCTATTGGTAATATTGCAAATGCTGTGATGTCTAGTCCATGGATAAGAAATTTGCGGATTCCCGTTGGCATGTTGTGCCAAGAAGATTCTTTGAATAACAAACTTGCTGTTTAAAGTATGTATTCCCAAATCTTCTCTATTTCAGTTTAATATTCTTCAAATAGTTTGCAAAATGACATAACGCCGGAGGGTCAGTTTCCGCTTTACTTTTGTTATAATAGCTGACTCATCGCAGTTCTCGAAGAAACGTCGAGCTATATTGCCATCGATACTGCTTCCTAACCCTGTTTTGGCACATCAACAAGAAGTCCTAATCTCTCTCCTTAAAGGCCTGTTGGATGCGGGGCGTTATCTGTGTTTTCACGTCTTTATCTTTCTGCTTACGGGCTTGTCACTTATGTGTATCACGTTGATACGATAAGCATATTTTTTGATATTTTCTTTCCTTATCTTTTCCAAGACAGTGACATACTTATGCATTACTACAGACCCAACGAAGATGCAAGATTCTTGTTATGAAATTCTGTTGCCCTTTACTATTATAGAATCCTAATATAGAAAAATTATTACAATTTAAAACAAGAATGACTTCATTAATAAGGCGGCGTTCAATTAAGATTTGTTTATTTTTTGCTTGTTTTTATTATATACACTAATACTTGAAAAATAAATGTCTGTTCGTTGTGATTTTTAGATAGAACAGTGTTTGCAAAAATTCAAGGCTACTCTCCAATAAAATTTGTAAAATGTTGACTTGATTTTTAAACGACTCTAAAAATCAGTGCACTTTCTGAAGGACAGAATTTTGTATGCTTCAAAGTAACAAAAGATATTTTTTAACCGACTTCTAAAAGAAGGAGGTTCTGAATTCGTCGCGTATGTATTTTTTTTAAGTATGTACACCGATTACTCTGGAACGGCTGTACCGATTTGAATGAAATTTTTTACGTTATGTAAAGGAAGTTTCTGCGGTGGTCCCATATTTTTTTAGATGAAATTGGTGCAGTAAAATCCAAGATGGCGCTTATAATATGGCGGTTAAAAAATTAATTTTGCCCGATTTTCTTCAAAACTGGTATGGAGGAATTTTCGGGGTTGTGCCCAACGAATCTGAAATTATTTTTAAAAAATTCAAAATGGCGGTTCCAATATGGCGGCCAAAAAATTTAATTTTGTCCAAAATTGGTACGGGAGTTTTTGGGGTCGCACATGAGTAGAAAGACAAAGGGGGTTCTGCATCAAAAAAATGTGATACAGCTTCCCCATAGACTTAAAAAGGGGGCCTATAAACACCGATTCTCAGAACCGAAGCTCATCAAATCAAACAACCCATCTAAACTCATCACTTCCACACTCGATCTTCCCCGCCCCCAACAAAAAAAAACCTAACCATAAAAAAACCCAAATCCGCCCAATTCCCAACCCGCAAGCAAATTAATTAGGACCAAATCGGCGAGCAGCGTTGTATGTGATTGGAGATGGATTTTGGGCAGAAGTGTGAAATTAATTTGGGAGATAGGCTATGTATTGATAGAAGGGTGACGCCCAATTCCCAACCGGTAAGCAAATTAATTAGGACTAAATCCGCGAGCAGCGTTGGACGTTATTGAGGATGAATTTTTGGCAGTATTGTGAAATTGATTTGGGGTAGGGTGTTTGTCCTTTGAAAAAGATCAATTTTTGTTTAAAAATTATTGCGTTGCATAAAATAAATAAATCGGGTAAATTGTTCCTTTCACTTTATAGGTTTACATAAACTAGATTTCTTTCGCTATATAGCAAAACAACTTATGTATAATTTGAATTAACCTTGCGGTAATATAAAACAAATATGTACAATTTTAGTTATGGTGAATAAATTATAAGCGGTTCAACAGTTATACCTGTAATTAATTACCTAGTTTACGGAACAATTTGTTTTATTGTCAATTAAATTTGAATTCATGTTCTATGAAGTCGCGAAACTAATATGTGATAATATATAATAATTTAATTCTGTTTTATTTATGTTACATAATTACTTGCAATTTATATTGAAAATACAAGTGGATCTTCATAAGAGATTATAATAAAAACGGGTTAATATTATTTAAAATTTTTATTGGAAAATGCATTTCAAAGTACATTTAAATAAATTATAGATTAATTGAATCTTCAGTAATATGTTTGACATTTAAATTAATTATAGATTAATTGAACTTTCGGTGGAATGTTGGTCGATATAGGACTTCATCTCATTACTAAAATCAGGGCTAATCTTTTGGAATTTAATGATATATTTCCAGTTAACTTCTTTTTTATGTCTTCTAATAAAATCCTCAGATAGATTTTGATAAGTTGAGATATAATCCCAGTTCACTATCGTTTAAAATTCTGTAATGAAATTTTCGCTTAATTCTTGATATTGTGAGATATAGTTCCAGTTAATTTTTGTAAGGAACGTACGTATAAAATTTTCATCTAGCCTTTGTCTTTTTGACAATATATCCCAATTTAATTTTTGTTGGAAATAAATAATAAATTTGGTTGAAAGTTCCGGAAACCTTGAAATTTCCTCTCATACTTTAGAACAATTATTCATTTTGACTCTGTGCTGTGCTTATAACCGTCTCAAAATAGATAATTTAAAAGTAAAACATAAGAGGAGTATTTATAAATTCTAATGAGAAATGTTTTTTTTGGGTAGGGGAAGATTGGAGTCGATTAAAAATATTTTTCAGAACACTAGAAAAGCTCTCCTCTCTCCCTCTCTGAGAAGTTTCTAATACTAATAGAACATTTTAACAGGATGTTACAAAATAAAAAATGTTTATAAGTTTATGTCAATTTTATTTATCATTTATAAAAAAATTATCATACATATATAATACATTAGAAAGTGCACACATAGCAGGCGATTTGGAGTGATAAAAACATTTTGGAGTTGACTTAACTAAAACTGGTTGTTTATCCAATTTAATTATAGGCGTAGTACAATATTTTCTAATATAACTGGCTTTTTCTTCCCCTTTTACATAAACAAATTGTCCTTTTTCTGTTAAGTTTTTGATTATAGTGGAAAAATTATGAAGAAGGGTATACCCTGTATTCCAGTAGATGCATTGATGGAATTTCGTTAGCCACCCGACTTGCTTGTATGTTTCTGGTAGAAGCATTTGTAGAGGATAGGATGGTTAAAAAACATAATGACTGATTTTATATCCATCAAAAATTGCCAGTTCTTTAGGTATAAATTTGTTGTGCTCATCCTTAAATGCTTGTATATCCAAAACTATTCTCATATTTTTAAACTAGCAAATTTTTTAATAACGAATTGTTTTTCTGAATAACTTTTAATAACACTCTTAAGATCTTTCATTTTTCTTAAAAAACGTTCTATTTTTTGTTTTTGTATTTTAGACATTATTTTGGCGTGACACCCTCAAACTCTTAGCCACAACTGAGCTGTTTATGTACGTTTAAAAAATTTAATAATGGTATATAGTGTTGAGAAAGAATTTAAAGTTGTTTAACAATTTTTGTTAATGGATTGTAACTAAATATTTTATCATGAATTATAAGACAATATGCTGCTGTTTTAGCCGATATTTTTTCCTTTGTCTCAAATTCAATTCTCATAGTTACTGGGCCAGATTGCAATAAATCTCTTTGGTGGGAGCAATTAATGTAAACAATAGAAGCATTATCTTTAAATTCTTCTGGAATGAGATCAAAACATGCCTAGGGGTCCCAAATTTGGTTGACGTTCTAACTGGCCAATTATGTCTTGTATTTTCTAACAACTCTAGATATTCAATCAATTCCCAACCTCGAAAAGTAGTAAGTATATCACTGTTTTTATCAATAATTTTAGTAAGCGTTAATTCTTGAGGGATGGCTACAGTAAGATGTGGAACTCGCCAACAAAGTTTGATTATTTTAATTTTAGGTTTTTCATCATCAGTAGTTGACACGAAGGCATTCGTATCTTCTTATGAGTATTAGTTCTTGTGAATTTAGAATAATTATGTTATAACCTTCAAAAAATCTTGAGTGCATCTTTAATGGGATACATAGAGAAACATTTCCTTTATCATCGGTCATAATTTTTTCCTTGACCTTTGTTTTTGGAAACCATCCAGCATTTTCTAACTTAACGCTTTCGTTTTGATTAAAAGAGATATATCCTTTAAGTGTTGAAGTTAGACCAATGTCTCGAACAGAGTCGATGGTGACACCATTCAAATTATATCGTAATTCTTTAAACAAGGATGCTGGAGCATTGTTTATCAATACAGTATTAATTAGCGGAGTACTGTCTTCTTTGGTGACTTGTAATTCTAAATATAATTTACTTTTACAAGGTAAAGGATATTTTCCAGTTTGTTGTAAAGCAATTCTGATTTCATCATTAGATTTAAGTTTTGTGAGAAGTAGTGGGAATAGGGGGGGCCTTCAGTTGACCCCCCACCACTTTTTTGATTGGTCAGCCAAGAATGACCTTGTTTCTGATTGGCTGCCCAAGTTGGCCCCCTATCTCGATTGGTTACGTATGCTCCACCTCTTTTTGCTTCACCTTCTACCTCCTTCCTAACCACCACAGCAGTTGGAGGGGAGCAGGTATCTAAAATTACTGAATCTGAGCCAGTTACATTCATTCGCTACTAGTCTTAAACTCATATAGATGATCCACCACCAATAACGAAAAGTGTTGTTAAATTAAAAATAAGTGATAGTCATGAACAGTGCTTTGAAAAATAAAATTACCAAATTAGGTAAACAGTTTACTAAGATTCAAAATTCCCAATTAAAGGATGCAATGCTAAGACAGAGGCAACCTGAGTGGGCGCAAGTATATTATGAGACTGCCTTCCAATACCAATTAGCTGCAGAAGCCTGTTTAAACTATAGAAAAACACAAAATTTGTCGAAGTTCGTTCATGAAATAAAGGAAATAGGATTCAGTTACTTTTTAAGGACATTGAAGGATTATATAAAAGATCCTGATATATTAAAAGAAATCGTGGAAGAGGAAGATAGAGATAAAGAGGTATTGAAAAACAGGGAGGTTTTAGTGTAGGATTTATTATGGAATTGTTAGTAAAAGAAACGTATGAAGAGTTTTTGATGTTCGCAGCCTATTCCGAGTTTTATGCATATGAAGGTCAAGAAAGTGAAGCGCAGAATATTATATTGTATTTAAATTATATGGAACATGCAGAATTATATTTACTAGCAGCTAAATGTTGTAGCGAATATTTAAAATATAAAAATATAGATATTTTAATATGTAAACTTCAAGAACTAGGATTAAATAATAATATCTCATGTATTAGAACAGTGTTAGGAAATAAAACACATAATATATAATCAAGTCTTTTATTACATAAAAAAATTGTTGTAAAGGTAATAAACATTTGATAATACACATACACATGATATTTTTTGAGGATAAAAGCAGCAAGGATCCATTTTCTTTAGGGTGGGTTGTTCATCAATCTCGATAACTGGTCTCATGGAATATTTCTTTACGAAATCTGGCTTTTCTTCCCCTTTTACATAAACATAGTCCACCTTAGCGCTTAAATGTCTTATGATATCTCCACATTTGAGTAATGGTGTATATCCTTCACACCACTCAATGCAATGGTAATTTTTTATTAACTACAGAGCTTGTTTGTGTAAATAGTATGGTAAATGACTCATTGGAAATAGAGCTTTGAAAATAAAATGACTTGCCTTTTGCCCATCGTAAGCAGCTAATTCTTTTACAAGAAACTTATTATTTCCAATTTTGTATCCTTGAAGATCTAGAATAAGTTTCATATTTTCAAATATTTTAATTTCTTGATCATTTCTACTTTTAATTGATATACACTCATTTGTTTTTTTAATTTCTGCAACTTAAGTTGAAAATCTAATACTCGAACTGAAATCTCGTAAGACATTATGTAAATGAAGAATTCTAGCTTGGGTACGTTAATAAATATCAAAATTGACGCATGCGCTCTTAAGCATAAGTAGCGGTTTGTTTAAAAGGAGTATTTTATCTTAAGGAAAGTGGTATTACAGTTGTTTCACAATTTTTGTTAATGGGTTGTGACTAAAAACTTTATCATGAATTATAACACAATATGCCGCTGTTTTAGGGGGTATTTTTTTCCTTGGTTTCAAATTCAATTCTCATGGTTATTGGACCGGTTTGTAGTAAATCTCTTTGATGTCAACAATTAATGTAAACTATAGGAGCATTTTCTTTAAATTCTTTTGGATTAAAAATTGTTTCCACTGGAGAGTTATAATACCCTTGACGAAAATCTGTAAACATTTCATACAGAGTAGCAAATTTATTATTTTCAAAATCAAGTTGAAGATCATTGTAAGGATATCTTTCTGAATTTAAAAAGACATTCATATTTCTTAAATTACAATGATCAAATTTACTCATATCCATTTTTAGATTACCACGTCTATTTTTCTGAAAAGCAATTAGAACATGACGTGGCGTTTCGACTTTTGTAGATGTTTTTACGGGCCAGTTGTGCCTTGTAGTTTCCAATAACTCTGGATATTCAACTAATTCCCAGCTTCGGAAGGTTATTAGTATATCACTATTTTTGACAATAATTTTAGTAAGTGTAATTCTTGCGGAATCGCTACAGTAAGATGAGGAACTCTCCAACACAACTTAGTAATTTTAATTCTGGGTTTTTCATCTTCGTTACTGGATAATAATGCATTTGTATCATCATTACTTTACATTTTATTTAAGTTTAAAACTCAAACTTTGAAGAAATTTTCTATTAGAAGATGTTAACCTTTGGAAGTTTGATTTCCTACTAAAGGAAGTTGGTTTCTTTCTTGTCTAATTAATGTTTTTATTATTAAATTTTCTAGTAAAGTTTGCAAATTTATTGTTATATAATATTACCATCTTTCATCTACTTTTTTTAGATGTAATCTGATGGTTATGGTTTCTTCTCTAAAATTAACCAAATCACCTTCCTGATCTATTATTTTAATGGCTATTTTAGCAATTACTTTAACGGTGACTGGGAAATATATAACGTTTTGAGGTGACTCAATTATTTTGAACCCTGGAGCAATGCTCGGGAAAAATTGGTGTATTATATGAACAGGTTTCCCGTTTAAATATGATCCCTCTGCAATACTGCAGTCTATATTTAATGAATTTACTTTAATTATTTCTGCGGGAAAATCTAATATATGTTCAATGTTAGCTTCCAATCGCCCATTTTTAAACCCTAATAATTTACCAATAATTCCTTCACGAAAAATTATGGGGGCTGAACATTTAAGATGTGTACGTAAAGTATTATTATTTGCATAAAGACTAAAACTAATTTTATCCTCATTCAAGTGTTTTTTTTTTTTTTAAATCTGTTATGTCTTCTAATTCGTAGCTACCTGGGGGTATGACTATTTCTAAATTTTGATCACGAATTAATGCATTATTCCCAACATCAATATTGGGAATTGCATTAAATGTTTCGAAATTTACAAGACCGATAACATATTCAACATCTTCATCTAGATATATTGGAGGATGTAACTCTGATATTAAAATAGCGGAATTGCCGCTAAGAACAAAACTATATGACACTTTACTTTAAAAATGTGTTTAATAATAAATTAAAATTAGGTGTTACATATGGTTATAAAGAAATTTTAGACACAATTGACCACAATTTGTTTTGTTCAAGTTTTGATAACTGTTATAATTATAATTAACAATATTATTATTTTGGTCGCTATAAAAATATTTAATTAATTCAGAAGGGGGTCGCAAATTACCATAACTATCAAAATATATTATGTTTTTTCCTTTTTTTTGTATATGCTATGCAGTGAGTACCAGCACCACTATGATTATCTAGATTGACAATTGCACTTTCAATTATCTTTATCTTTTTTGGTAATTTATCGCTCATAAAAATACCACGAAAGTTGGGAATTTGTAAATATTTGACGTATTTAAGTAAATTATAATTTGTAAGTGCTTTTCGAGGTATATGTTTTAGCAGTTTTTTGAATAAGGTTTCAAGTATAATCCACATCCTGTTTTATAGGGTTTTAAATAAAGTCAACTTCCTTTTTTTTCCCTATCGCAATGGACTCCATCATTTGATTGTGTCGTTTAGATTCTTCTAATTTCGCTTTGGCTGCTTTTGCATCATTTACTGCTTTAGCAATACCTGCAGCCCCTCCTCCAAGAGCACCAGGAGCAGACAAACCAGCAAATAAAGGTATAAGTGGAAGAAATCCGCCAGTCTTTGGGATTGGAATTACCCTTTTCTTTGGAGGTAACACTTTACCTGTTTTTTTTTAATAGCTTTTAAAACAGTTTGAATACTTTCATTTAGGTCTTTAAAACGTCTCCCCTTAATTCCTTTTCTAGCTTTTGAAATTACCTGAGATATTGATAGTCCAGGTCCTTTTCGAGTTTTTCGCTTGAACTTTCTTCTCGTTCGAAATCCCATACCTAATTTTCTTTTAATTTTCATAGCACCAGTAATTCCTAGTACAGCAGTTTTTTCCCCAAAACTAGAATCATTAGCTTTGAACCTTGATAAAGCTTTGTCAGCTAATACTTTATCAGCTAAATGCCTTCTTTTTATATCATTTGATTGTGAGTAAGCAATATCGTGTTCTTTACAAGCCTCCTTCAATAAATTTATACCTTTATCACCTCTTGACAATCGTTTTTCCAATTTTGTTCCAGGTTCACAAAAATTATAACCAGGAATATGCAATTCAAAGGGTAATTTATTTATTAATGAGTTTACTAAACCACTTCCTTTCCTTTTGCTGTTTGTCTTGTAAATGATTCGTTTATTATGTGATGGAAACATTATATATAGTCACAATCCTAGTGATAACTAACCAGTTACATCACAATACCGAATATTAATAGTTTGTTTTATATATAAAATGAGAGTTGAGAAACAACCAT
The DNA here is from genome assembly GCA_034092305.1 of Diaprepes abbreviatus. Taxonomy (NCBI): domain Eukaryota; kingdom Metazoa; phylum Arthropoda; class Insecta; order Coleoptera; family Curculionidae; genus Diaprepes; species Diaprepes abbreviatus. Next base: position 1,991,385 of record JASJET010000026.1, read on the forward strand.
ACTCTATAACAATTAAGGATCATGAAAGTTCAGTGAATGGTTTTAGAAAACATGGAAAACTGTTTGAGGGAATAGTAAAAGAGGGTTAATTATTAGCCCGTCAGGTTATGGCAAAACCAATGTTATTATTAGTTTGATTGAAGATCCGAATGGTTTGCGATTTGAAAATCTGTATGTTTATTCAAAATCCTTATATCAACCAAAGTACAAATATTTGAGAACACTTTTTAAACCTTTGAAAAAAATTGGATACTATGAATCTGAAACTCTATAATAATATTTGATGATATAGTCTGTTGTAATCTGAATGTTGTAAAAGACTATTTTTGTTTCAAAAGACACAAAAATACTGATTGTTTTTATTTATGTCAAACATATTCTTCTATTCCGAAACAATTAATTCGTGACAACGCAAATTTAATTGTTATATTTCAACAAGATCGAAAAAACTTAAAACATATTTATGAAGATCATGTTAATGTTGATATGTCATTCAACCAATTTAATGAGTTGTGCTTAATATGTTGGAAAGATAAATTTGGATTTTTGGTAATAGACAAAGACTCTAATGTGAAATCTGGCCGATATCGAAAAGGATTTGATTCATATATTTACTTATAAAAATAAACGTTTGATGGTAAATTATACCAATCATGGATGAACGTTTAGCAAGAGAGCTAATTAAATCAAGAAAAGCTGTTAAACAAAAATATCAGAGTTTAAAAAATGCGGAACTTGCGGCGCACAGTAAATTGGAGGAAACATACAAATCGATAACTCAACCCTTACAAGAATTAATTTCAACGATTGGTAAAATTGAACCTGTTCAAATAAAGGAAGAACTACACACACCAATTAAAAAAATTTATGAAACACCACAGAAAAGATCAACTCAGACACTAACACCAAAGAGAAAATTACAATATGGAACATCAACACCAGAAAAAAGAAAAACGGGAAAAACTCCACTCCTTCCTACAGAAATACCATCGATTATTGACTGGGACGCGAGTTTAGCTTCAGCAAATCAAATGCCATCTATACAACAAACAAGTATTATTGCAGAAACTACCCCTTTTTCAGGTTCACATTCCACAATAGGAAATCTTTCAGATATACTAGAACAAACACGGCAAACAGTTAGAACATTTGTTGATACAGATTTATATAAAGAATATTTATCAGGATTTGATGAATTACCCCGCCAATATATTGATGGCGGTGTAAAAGATGTTGAACATGAATTTGATCACCAATATGGAATAGTTCATGATTTGGAAACCGAGAAATTCTTTTAACTCAAAAACCTGTCGAAATTATTGGTAAAAACATCAAAATTGAAGGAATAACCTATACAGGTACACCAGGTTTATATGAGTTATTATTTAAAAAAGAACAATAGCGTATAAAAAACAAGATTTGGAAAATTATATGGATATTTTAAAAAGAACCAATGCATACCGTAGAAATAATGATCCAAATGAGCAGGTGGAGGGAAATGGATCACATAAATATATTTCTATAATAGGACCTTATTTACAAAGCAAAGGAATTACAAAAACTAAAACTCTAAATCCCGAATCACAACAAGCAGTCCAGGGATTTTTTGAAAGACGCAAAGCTCCATATAAAGAAAGTCGAATGTCTTAAAAGGAACCGAACTTGGTATAACTTTAAAAGTTAATAAACCTAATACAGATTACATATATTGGGATAATGTAAACGAACTTGTTGAGAGACTTCGACTATTGGTAGCATCCATGCTTGCGGGACACACTGGTCATAACAATGAAATTATTTCCATTATTGAAGAACTAAGAGAAGCAAATATTATTATATAAAAGAACATAATAGATACTTTTAAACATTTCTAAAATGACCATCGATAAATTCGTCATATTTCAGAAAAATCTGCTCTAAACACATTATTATCATTAGAAAATAAAATATTATCAAATATTGAAGAGAAAATAATAAAAAATTTTAAAAGCGATGTAAAATATATTGAAAACAAATTAATTCAAAATTTAGATCCCGGGTTGAAAAGTGATGTTAATAATTTAAATAAGAGAATAAATGAATATGATAACCATATACAAAATATTGCAAAAAAGATTAAGTTATTTGAGGATAAAGTTATTTCTGAATATAATGACATGATAATTAATTTGAAAAATACTGTTGATGGAAATGATGAGGCAGTAGAAAAATTTTCTCAGAAAGTTTCTAAATATGCAAATGACTTTGACGTAGTGAAGTTAAAAAGTTATGATTTTGAAAATGAAATAAAAAATGAAATTACATCAATTAAATCAATAATTAAGGATACTTCACCAATTGACAACGCCAAGAACAGTATTTCTAAGGAAATTACATCAAAGTTTTAAAATTTTACTAACATGCTTAATGATAGAGTAGCAGAAGAAGTAGGGAATTTTAAGAAAATATATGACGTTATGGATAAAAATACACAAAATCTTGAAAAATCAATGAACACTCATTTTCTACTTCACAAAAAAGATACCGACAAAGTTAATGAATTTAAAGAACAAATTAAAGAATTTGAAATTAAAATCAATGCATATAAATCACATTTACAATATTTAGAAGACAAATTGAAGGAGGATTTTCAAAACGAAAATGAAAAAATTGAAACAAAATTCAAAGATCAAATTACAAAAAATAATGAAAAAATCAAGGATATACTAAAGCAATTAAACAATCTAAAAACCAAATCTGCAACTTCTTTTGACGAGGGAAATTTTACAAAGGTAATTGATGAGAAATTACAAAAAGGATTAAAATCCTTACAACAAGTAGTGCAAGCTATAATGGGAGTTTCTAAAAAGGATATATTAATTAAAATTAAAAATAATAGTTCAAAAATCGAGGAGACTTCTTTACTCATAAAAGAACTTAAAACATCTTATACAGATATACTACACAAAGCTGAAAAGACAGCGTCAGATATAAAAAATATAAGTAGTGGATATATGAGAGAATGAAAGAGGAGGAGGAGGAGTAAGAAGAGTAAATCATCAACACTTTTCATCCTCCTCTTCCTCTTTTCTTCTCTCATTATACTTTTCAAATCTCTCATTATACTTATTAAAAAACCTCGTATCATCAACACTTTTCATCCTCCTCCTCTTTTGTTCTCTCATTATACTTTTCAAAAAGCCTCGTATACATCACCTTGAGTTTAATCTTAAAGTTAACAACATGGCTAACCTTTCATCGAATCCGATCATAGTAGGAGATCTAACTTTATGTTTGACCTTGAGGTGGATAACCTTATTTGACCATGAAGTCGATATAAAGTCCTACCACCAATGAATTTTCACTTCAGTAAATTTATAAAATAGATACGTGGAGCAACAAAAGATGATAAATTAAATACCAACAAATAATAAGTAAATAATAAGTAAATAATTTTATATTTAATAGTAAATATTAAAAAATTCATTCAAAAATTTATGGATAATAATATTGAAGAAGAAGATCCAGATCTAGATGAATTAATTGGAGTATTGGATTACAATACACATCTTAACGAAGAAAAATTTCAGAAGAACTTCAGAAATTGTTTAAACTACGATATAAATAATTTCGAACAAATTGAAGCTGACTCTGGTGACTCCGATATTGAAGAAGATAATGAAGAAGACAGTGCTAGTGCTAAATTTTGTTTAGTGAAACATAAGTACACTGATCCCAAAGAAGTTGTGTTCTGTATTACTCAGAGTTATATCGTTGTGTTTGTAGTGACGGAAAATCAAGAAAAAACTCTTTGTCACGCATGCTATCAAATTATACAATTTTATCAAAGGGCAGGGGCTCATAGACATGTAAATACTCATAATAAGAGAAAATTAAAACGCTTAAGCAATGATTTACATTGCGATATGTGTTCAAGACAGTTGTATCAAATTATTACCCCCAAAGTTTGTTTAATTTGCAATAGTAGTGTTAAAAATATTGATTTAGATTGGGACGCAAATGTTCCAGTAGTGCCAATATAATGCCTGGTAAAAAACCAATATAAAAACGGTAGGAAGTCGCGAAGGGTAAAAAAAAAGTTGTTAATGAAATAATTGAAAATAAAACCGAAGAATGTCCTATATGTCTTGAAGATATATTATCTAATAAAATGATGTCACCAGAACCTTGTAATCACAGATTTTGCATCCCTTGTTTAGGAATGTGGATGTTAATTAATAAAACATGTCCAATCTGTCGCAATGAACTATGTGTAATTAAATGTGAAAATGAAGAAACTGTAGTCCTAGAATATTTAGATTAGAATGTATTATTTAATATTTATGTATTGCAAACCACTTCATAAATGTGAAAATGAAGAAATTATAATCCTAGAATATTTATTTTAAAATGTATTATTATTTAATTTTTATTATTTTAAAATTATTATTGTTTGTATTTAATTTATCCATTTATTCTTATCTTATTGGAATAAAGAATTGAACAATTTCGAAAAAAAAATGTTTTATTTATAAGAATAACAAACAAACATAACAACTAAATACAAGAGTTTTGATTATTCATAATAGATTGAAAAAATATTTTAAATTAACCACCCTGTTCAAAAATTCTTAATCCTTTCTTATTTTAGAGAGTTTTAAATCTAAAATTAATAAGTTTATAAATATGAAAGAAAAAATATTATAGGAAATTTAGGTACAGTTATCTTCATACTCCTTTATAATTAGATCAATTAAATAAAATTTACATTACCTTAAATCGTCTCCGTTACTATTCACTATCACTTAAACACTTTAACTTAACCTAAAAATAGTTTCACTTAACACTGTCAATAAACTTGGTCTATTGTTTGTATCTGTCAACTGAAAAAAAAAATCAATTAGTATTTTGATATTAGGAAGACTAATAATAAATTTAATATAAGCTTAATATAAGCTACTTACTTTGTAGTGGAATCGACTTCGTCACACTGGACTGGTTCCTCCGGATTTATCTGAGGTTCCACTTGATGATCCTCATTTTCCTCTGGATTTGTCGAGGAGGTTATAGATGGTACTTGTACCGGAGGAGGAACGTTGACTCTTCTTCTTATTACAAGTCTATTACCATCCATAACCTGAATTTCAAAATTTCTGTTCCTGAACATATTGATAATTAAATGAAATAATAAAAATTAAAATTTAGGAAGACAGCACTGGCGATGAACCAAAAATGAAAAAGTCACCTCGCAAAACAGTCATTTTATGAAAGTAGGTCAAGGTAAAATTTCGATTTTTAAATCGCGGAGAGGGCCCCTCATACCGCCCCTATACTCCTCCTATGCCCCCCGCCCCCGCCCCGCCCCCCGAAGGGGGAGGGGCGGGGGCGGGGGGGCGGCCTTCGGCCGCCCGCGCTGCCTTCCAGGGGACACCCCCTGGACCCCTTCCCAGTCGAGATGCCCCGAAAAAACCTTGTTTTTTATAGGCCCGCAAACCTCTCGAGTTTTTATAATTACAGCACATTTTAGGGCGTCTCACTGAGACTTATAGGGGACGTAGCTCCCTAAGCAGCTCAGCAGAGGGACTCAGCTGGGGGGCTCAGCGGGGGGAAGGGAGGAAAGGGGAAGGAGGCTTTGCGGGGGAAGGGGGCGGGGAAAAATTTTGCGGGGGAAGGGGGCGGGGAAAAAATTTTGCGGGGGAAGGGGGGAGGGGGAAGGGGGGCTCCGCGGGGTGTGACGCGCAGAATTGAGGTCATTGACCTTTATTGAGGTCACTATACGTACGAGGACAAACCGTGGCCTGCTTTCATATAAAACGGTCGAGGATCAGTTTATAGCAAGCTTAAGTCGAGTTTACCACGCTTTAAATTTAAAGTCTCCAATTTTAGTTTGTTTTAGTTTGTTTTAGTGTGTTTTAGTTTGTTGCTGTCAAGTGTACTCAAATTTTAAAGGTATGTCTTTTCCTTTTGCCTCAACTTCCACTGAACAGTTAGGAGTGGTGAACAAAATTAATATAATTTCAAATATAATAATTCAGCCTGCTTTTTTGAATAATGAAAATGAAAGTGACAACCAAAATTTAAGTCAGAGAACCCAAAATTTTAACGCGATGATTAATACGATGCAAGAAAAAAATTTAGAAAACAAATTACTCCAAAGTTGTTCAGAAACGAACATAAAATTTTTAGAAAATTTGGAATATTTGCCTGAACTAGAGAATATTTCGGAGACAGATTTTGACTTTCAAAATTCAATTTTATCACAAAATTTAGATTTTAATAATATTTTAACGCCGGAAACCCCAAATTTTTTAACTCAAGATTTAGATGTAACAACGGACACTCCCATTACAAATACTCCCGACATATTAACTCAAGATTTAGATAATATCGACAATTTTAAAAAGCTAATGGGGATTCCCAAAATTAATAAAAATTTAACAAATTATCAGAGTAAAAGTGACAGTGACAGTGACAATGATTCGAGTTCAAATAAATCACAAAATTTTTTTGGAATGTTGAAAACTAGAAATTTTGAAAGTGAAAACAATTCTGGAGGAATACCGGGTAATTCTTCATTTTCTCCTCTATCTCTGTTCAAAATTTCAACTAATCAAAAAAAAAATAAAATTTCGGAATCGACTAGTAGTGGAAATATGGGGGTTGATGTTTTGGGGGAGGAGGATGGTTCACGGGATAGTTACAAAATTTCAGATTGTAGTGAAGATTTGGGAGCATCGTTTACTAGTGGTGGTGGTTCCCAAGAAATTCTTCCAATAATAAGTGAACCATCTGAAAAAAATGAAAATTTTAGTCAAAATTCAATTCCGTGCGGCCAAAATACCTACTGTGAATTAAATTTTCCAAATTCTCCAATAATTTTTGAAAACTCGCCACCAGATTTCGATGAAATTTTAAATTCTGTTTCTACACAAACAGAGACAGTTCAAAATTCTGTTTTAACACAAACGGAAGTGTCAATCCCCTTCGAAAACGATTATCCGAAACTAAGCTTTCATTCAAAATCAAATTTCAAAATTAAAAATAAACATTTGTCTTATCAAAGATCATTAGGATTTGTTTTGGATTCTATTTTAAATTGCGATCCTAATAAAACAGCTGAGGAGAAAAGGAAGATGTGGGAAAGGGCGATAGAACTTTATAAAGCTACTCTTAGCTTTTTCCATCCCATTCCTTAACTCCCCTCCTACTTCTTTTCCACCATTTAAATTCATACCTGACCGTGTCACCTTCAGTGTGTTAAAATCGACTTGGGCTTCACAATAAGAGATTCGTTTTAGAAAAATGGATTTTAAATGTGAAGAGTGCTTCAAAATTTTTACTCGAAAAGACAATTTGAATCGCCACAAGAAGATAATTCACTCTAACAATGGCCCCCAGTTAGAACAGAAGAAGAAAAGCTGTAAGTTGTAATTTTAAATAGAAATTTTGTTTCAATTTAATAATTAGCTATTAGTTTGATGAATTAGAGGCAAATTTAATAAAGAAGTTATTAAATTTTAGGTGAAAGAAGATATTGTCAATTCTGCAAAATATTTATAAAAAAGTCATTATGGTTCTGTCATTTGAGAACAAATAAACACAAAACCAATTCAATGGTGGTTAGGGATGAAAATGTGTCTGTAATAAAATCGGCATTTAAGGAAAGAATCATTTCATATAAAATATCATCGACTCAATACCAAATCAACATTTATGATTTTTTCTCCGAAATACAACAAAAAATAATTGAGGTAATCAGTTATGAAATCCAAAGACACACCTGCATCAAACTCAACATGGAGTTATTTGGTCTTTACTTAAATCCTTCCAATGAAAGTCATGAAGTTAAGTCTTTCAATACCCCATTTCGGATTTTATGTAATAGTTCAGAATTAACGCAAGAACTAGAAGATATTATTAAAATTATTGACAGGAAAGCTGATGAACTGGCAGAAAAAGATTCGGGTAAATTATTTTTTATTAAATATTTAGTAACTAAACTTAAACCAAAAATAAATTTGTTGTTAATTATTCTTCTTTAATTTCAGGATGGATTTTAATAAAAATATTACACGTTGAGCTTAACATCAACAAGTACAACCCCTTAAAAGCTTCTTCATATATACCGCTACCGTCAGAGATCAAGTTGAAAAATGCTGTAGTCAACGTTCAAAACAATGATGAATGTTGTTTCGCCTGGTCTGTGGTTGCAGCTCTTCATTCACCTAACGGACCAATTGAAACGGTGGAGTCGTATCCACATTTCACCACTATTTTAAACTTTAAAGGTATCAATTTTCCTTTAACTTTAAAAGACATAAGTAAATTTGAAAATTTAAACAATATTTCGGTTAATGTTTATGGATTAGAAAAAATCAAGAATAATTTAAAAACTCAATTCGAAATTATAGGACCTTTACATTATACAAAAAATAAGCGAGAACGTCACCTTAATTTATTATTAATTGGAGATGATAATGGAAATTTCCATTACTGTTATATTTCGGATTTATCTAGATTAATTTCAAAACAATTATCTAAACATCATGGGAAAAAATTTTTATGCGACGGTTGTTTACAATATTTTACTACTGAAGAAGTATTAGTCAGGCATAACACATATGATTGCGATTTTGTAAGAATAAATCTACCTTCAACTGAAACCAAAATAGATAGATTTGGAAATATTATTCCCGAAAATATTTTAAAATTTCAGAATATACAAAAACAAATTGAAGTTCCATTTGTTATATATGCAGATTTTGAATGCATTCTTAAGCCTTTAAATAATGAAATTAATGATGCAGATCCAAGTTCTCCATATACTGAAAAAAAATGTCAACATATTCCATATTCGTTTGCTTATTATATAAAGTGTTCATTTGATGATTCAATTTCCAAATTTCAAAATTATATGGGTCCCAATTGTGCACAAATTTTTATAACTTACTTAGAAAGAGACGTTCTTAATATTTACAATAAATATATGAAAAAGTTAATACCAATGAAAAAATTAAATGTGTTGGAACAATTACATTTTGAATATACGAATGATTGTCATATATGTGATAAACCTATAATTTCGGATAAGGTTGCTGATCATTGTCATTTAACAGGTTCCTATAGAGGTCCGTCACACTCTATATGCAACTTAAATTATAAATTATCTAATTCCATTCCGGTAGTTTTACACAATTTGCGTAATTATGATTCTCATCTGTTTATAAAAAATTTATGTCCAAATCATGAACAATTATTTGTCATAGCCCAGAATAAAGAGAAATACATTTCATTTCAAAAATCTATTGAAGTAGATCAATATTTAGATAAAAAAAACTGGTTTCACCAAGTCAAAATTTCTATATCTTAAATTTATTGATTCATTTCAGTTCCTACCATATTCTTTGTCAAATTTAGCTTCCATTCTTAATGATGAACAATGCAAAGAAGTGTTCAAATATTTTAATGAAAAAGAAAAATTTAAGTATATCCGTCAAAAAGGCGTTTTCCCTTATAAATATATTGATAATATCGCCAAATTAAATGAAACGGAGTTACCAGATAAAAAAAATTTTTATAATGACCTCACGGATGAACACATTACTGATGAAGAATATGAGAGGGCTAAAAATGTTTGGAATTTATTTGAATGTAAAACAATCGGTGAATATTCCGATTTATATCTTAAATCTGATGTATTACTTTTGGCAGATGTTTTTCAAAATTTTAGAAAAACGTGTATGGAAACTTACAAACTTGATCCTGCACATTATTATACTTTTCCAGGTTTAAGTTTTGACGCTTGTTTAAGATATACTGGAGTCGAATTGGAGTTAATAACAGACCCAGATATGTTACATTTTTTTAAAGGTAGTGTAAGAGGAGGAATCAGTACCTGTGTATGTAGGAAATCTATAGCAAACAATTTATTTCTTTCAAATTATGATCCATTACAACCATCTAAATATATTATGTATTTTGATGCAACTAATCTTTACGGATATGCGATGTCTCAATATCTGCCCGAAAAAGATTTTGTTTGGTTATCAAATCAACAAATTCAAAATTTAGATATAATGAATATATCTGAGACTAATGACAAGGGTTATGTGCTAGAGGTTGATTTAGAATATCCTGAAAATTTACACAATTTACATAATGAATTTCCATTCTGTCCAGAAAATTATAAGCCTCAAAATTCTAAAACTTTTAAATTAATTCCAAATTTAAAAAATAAAGAAAAATATGTAATTCACTATACTTTATTAAAACAATGTATTCAATATGGAATTAAACTAACTAAAATTCATAGGGTTGTAGAGTTTACACAATCTCAATGGTTAAAAAAATTTATTGATCTAAATACAAATTTAAGAAATCAATCTAAAAATCAATTTCAGAAAAATTCTTATAAATTGGCAAATAATAGCATCTACGGTAAAACAATGGAAAATGTGGATAAAAGGACAGATATACGATTGGTTACACAATGGGCAAAAAATCATAGAAAAGATGGGGCAGAAAATTTAATTGCTAAACCATCCTTTAAAGATGTAACAATATTTTCAGAGAATTTAGTAGCTGTGCAAATGCGTAAAGTGTTAGTGCAATATGATAAACCTGTCTATGTAGGCTTTAGTATTTTAGATATATCAAAAACGGTGATGTATGACTTTTTTTATGGGTTTTTAAAACCTTTATATAAGAATAATATTAAACTTCTGTACACAGATACAGATTCCTTTATTTTGGAAATTGAGACAAGTAATGTTTATGAAGACATTAGAGTTAATATTGATAAATTCGATACTTCAAATTATGATGTTAATAATATTCATGAAATACCAATAACTAAATCTGTTGTTGGAAAGTTTAAGGATGAATATGCTGGTGAACCAATAGAAAGCTTTTATGGCACAGGGGCCAAAGCTTATTGTGTTAAGTCAGAAAATGGGTTGCTTAAAAAAGCCAAGGGGATAAAGAAAAGTAGCATTAAAAAACAATTAGAATTAACACATTATAAAGATGTTGTAGAACAAAATTCAAAAGCTTTCTGTACAATGTATTTGTTTAGATCTCGACTTCACAATATTTATACAGAATTAGTTAACAAATTAGCTCTCACTTCTAATGATGATAAAAGATTTAAAATTCCCAATAGTTATGATACATTAGCATGGGGTCACCAAGATATTCCATTTTTTCAGTGGTTAATAGACCATGAAAATGAATTATAAAAAATTCTTTTAAGATTAAAAGTTTTACTCTTCAAGGCTAAATTTGAAGTATTTAAGAACATGGTAAATTTTAAAATTATATCAATATAAAATATACCACCGTCTAGAATAAATATGTGTTTAGAATCTTTTGAAAAAGAAATTGATAACAAATTATATAGAACATATGAAAAAAGACTTTCCTCATTTAAATTCTGGAATGGAAAATTAAATCCTAAAGTGTTAGCCCAATCAGGGTTTTATTATTTAGCTATTCATGATGTTTGTAAATGTTTTTACTGTGGTGCAGAAATATTTGCCTGGAAAATTGATGATTGTCCAATTGAGGAACATTATCGTCACTGGAAGAACTGTGACTTAATCGAGTGTTTGTGGTTAGGTGAAAAAAATAAAAAATGTGAACCTGTTGTCCTTAAAGTGAAAGAAAATATGTCAACATCTTTCATTTTTTTATTAGTTTTAATAACTATGTTTGTATCTCTAATTTGTAAACAAATTATTTAATGTCCTTAAAATGAAAGAAAATATGTCAACATCTTTTATTTTTTAATAGTTTTAATAACCATGTTTGTATCTCAAATTTGTAAACAAATTATTTAATATTTTGAAAAAAAAATGTCTATATATTGTAGAAAATTAATTAAAACTGTTCAGTCTTATTTCAATCTCTTATTGTTTTGTTAATAGACATTTAAAATTGAAAAGTGTTTTAATGGCATCCCTTATCAACTACATTGTTTTACATTCAATTTTAAATAATACTTTATATGTACTTTATCCTCCAAGGGTTTTACATGGAATGGTGTGTTTTGAAAACGAAACCTCTACTATTAAACCTGAAATATGTAATTATATGAAAGCTATGAATATTAATAATTATTCAACTGCTTTCGCATATAATATGAATAATAGTCAATCTAATAGTAATTTTTTCAAAATTTACTTTCATTATCCAAATAATACAATTTTTGACACTAACTGGATTGAAAAAAATAAAAAACCATTTACGATTTCTAGCAGTGCTCATATTAAAAATGATGAGGAAGGTAAAAACTGTTTAATTCTATTTATCTTCAATATAATTTTATCAATAGGTAGTTTTTCACTTTTGTCGTTCTTGACAATTTTGTTTTATCAAGATAGGTCATAAAAATTTAATAAACTTGCTTGACCTTGAAATTTATAGAGGAGTGGGGTGGATAAGATATATTCAGACTCAGTATTTTAGTTTTCAGTTAGCATCAAGACATCATGTTTAATAGTAGCAATTTTAATGGATATAAATCCAGTTCTAGTGAAACCAATGATAAAATTAGTCAGTGTAATGAAAAATTATTAAATTCAAAAATCTACTATCTTAACAATTCCTTATCAAAATTTGTTTGTGTTGGAATTGGTATAAATGATTTTACACCAAAAGTTCTAATTGGAGGTCGAAATGGATTTCACATTTACTTGAATGAAGAAGAATGGAAAGAACTTCAAAAAAATCAAGGAGTGTTGGTGAATTATTTTTATTCTGCTCAAGCATATGCATACCCACTAAAAATTGAAAAAATCACAGTGTTTTTTGAAAAAATAAATCATTCTCCTGTTATCAGAATTCAAAAGGATGAACATTATGTGATTCTGGGAAAAGAATCAATAGATAAATTAGTTGAAATCGATGAACTTGTTGACTACAGAATTCATATAATTAAAAAGCAAGAATTTTCCAAATATTTTAATTTGTTTCATCACTATAATTATCAGTCAGGAGATGTGTTGTCTCATATTTATAGTGTTTTGGATCCATGTCAGAATTTAAACAGTGAAAATGTCGGAACTGTTTTAGAAATGTTATCTCTACATAAACAGGAATTAGAAAACAAGTTAAGAAAATCCGGTGCATTACAATAGAAATATGAAGAAATCAGTGACAATGAGTGAGAACAATAATAAAGTTTATATATTAGTGACATGGGACTTTGCATTTAGACACGCTCGAAAAAGTGAATATCAGAAATTTTATCTTGACAGACTAAGATTTGAAAAACGAGTTGAACAATGTGAAAGTATTCTTAAAAGTATTTTTGATGTAGATCATAGAAAAAAAATTTATATTGAAAGATTTAATGTAAAAATATAAATTTATATTGTTAATCTCAGTTGTAAACATCTTAAAAATTATATTGTTAGTATTTGTTATAAAAAGGATTATCGTAAATAAAAAATATGTTATATAAATAGGTCTTTTATTTAAAAATTTGATATACAATATTACTTAAAATTAATTACAATACATCTTTTTTAAGAATCCATGAATTATGTGATTTATCGAATCCTAACCATTTAACAAAAACTTGGTTCCCTTTCTTCCTTAAAATTTTTTCAACCAAAAACACATCTGGATGTTTAACTTTTTGTAACTCTTCTTGGTAGAAACCTCCTTCAATATATTCATTTTTACTATCTTTTAATAAATAGGTGGGTGGATTTGTTAACTGAACCTTTCTAATTTGAAAAATTTCAGTTGACCAATTTGGAGTATATCCTTTTTCAAAAGCTTCTCTTTGTTTGGAAATTCTAACAAAATCATTTTCTTTAAATTTAGTGCGCTTTAAATCAAATGTTTTTTTAAAAGTAAAAGAATTTTGCAGTATAGTTTTCTCATTTTTTTTATTAACCTCAACAGGTCTATATCCGGTAGTTCTATGAATACTATTATTATATTTTTCAATAATAGTGGGTAAAATAGAGTACCATTGGTAATTCCCTCTATTACTAAAATATTTCCACATTATATTTTTTAAAGTTCGATTTACGCGTTCTACAATACTCGCTTTGAGATTAGAGTAAGTATTATAATGATTAATTTTGTAATAATTCATAAGATCTTTAAAATCTTTATTGAAAAATTCTTTTCCCAAATCTGTCTGCAAATTTTGCGGTTTACTTGTTTTTTCTAAAATTTTTTTCATAGCTTCAGTTACATCTTTTCCTTTTTTACTTTTAAGTGGTTGAGTCCAAACATACTTTGAGAATGCATTTATCACCACCAAAATATATCTATAACCTTTATTAAATTTGGAATAGGGTTGCATCTCTACCAAATCAGCTTGCCATAAGTCATTTAGGCTTTTAACAATAGTTCGTCTTCTTCTATATCTTCTTCTTGCCGGTTTATGTAATTCATCTACAACTGTTTCTTTAATATTTTTACTCATAGTACTAGAATAAAATTTCTTAATACCTTCTTTAAATAACTTATTTTATTTGTTTGTTATCTTTTTTTAGCAAATCTTCGATTTTATATTCCAAAGTTTTAAAAGATGCATTATTCGAATCTTTGACTTTTTTGATTTCATCTTCGATTTTATATTCCAAATTTTTAAAAGATGCATTATTCGAATCTTTGACTTTTTTGATTTCATCTTCAATGTTGGTAATTCTTACATTAATTTTAGTTTCAAAAACAACAAGTGATTTTATACTTTCGTTTCTCATTTCTCTTACTGTTGCGTTTAATTCTTCTCTAGCATATGCCATTGTGTCATTAAACTCTTTTCTAGAAACTTCGGCTGCTCTTTGAACTAATTCGTTTAGTGATTTTATTTCTTTTACCAATTTATTTTCTAGATTTTTTATATCTTTTCCTAATTGAAATTCTACATTTGTTAAATTTAATTTTATTTCTACCAATTTTTTTTTCTATTTTCTTTGTATCTAAAATCGCTTTTTCAATTTCAATTCTTACATCGTTCAAAGATTTTTCATAATCATTTAACTTTGTTGAAATTTCTTCAATTTTTGAACTGTGTTGTGCAAGTCCTTTTTTTAAATCATGGATAGAGGTGTTAATCATAGCTTGTATTAGTTCTGCTAAAGATTCTAATTCTTTTTCTAATCTTTTATTCAACATCTTTTGAAAATATTTATCGTCAACAGTGGTTTTTAATTCTGTTTTTAGATTGTTTAATTGTGAGATTATCTCCATGATTTGTTCACTATTTTTTAAAATTTCATTTTTAAATTTATTTTCAATTTTTTCATCTACATTTTGTAAATCTGTGTTTAATTTCTTTTCCAAATTTTTCAAGTTTAATAGAATTATTTCAGCATTATTTTCAACTGAATTAATTTTCTGATTTATTTCATTAATATTATCGCTATCTTTTTTATGGATTATAAAGTGTGTATTCATAGCTCTCTCTATTTGTTGTGTGTTTTTATTCATACCATCATGAACGTTTTGAAAATTACCTATTTCTTCAGAAACCCTATTATTAAGTTTGTTCGTAAATTCTTGGAACTTTGATACCATATCTTTTATAATAATTTGTTTAACATTTTCTATTGCAGAAGTATCATTTATTTTTGATTTAACCAATGTTATTTCATTTTTTATGTTATTTTCAAAACGCTTTACTTCATCATATTTCTGTTTTATTGTTTTAAAATCATCTTCACACTTCGATGTTTTTTGAGAAAAACTTTTTAATAGTTCATCATTGTCTTTGACAATATTTTTTATATTTAATATCCTGTTATCATAGTTTGACACAACATTTTCTTCAAATAACTTAATTTTTTTCGAAATAGATTCCACATTTTCATCATTTTCACTAACTCTCTTTTTTAAATTTACAATATCATTTTTTAACACAGGTTCAAATCTTTGAACAATATCATCACTTTTAAAAATTTTTAATATTTCATTTTCAACATTGGCTAGTATTTTATTTTCTATTGTAGGTATATCTACTGTATACTTTTTAGAAATATGACGTCCAAATTTATCAATGGTCATTTTAACAATGTTATGTAACAATATTTACTACATTCTTTTATACAATTATATTGGCTTCTTTCAATTCTTCAATAATAGAAATAATTTCGTTGTTATGTCCTGTATTCCCAGCCATCATAGATGCTACCAACAGTCGAAGTCTATCAACAAGTTCATTTACGTTATCCCAATATACGTAATCGGTATAAGGTTTATTAACTTTTAAAGTTATTCCGGATCCTGTTCTTTTCGAAGATATTCGAGTTTCCCTGTATGGAGCTTTTCGTCTGTCAAAAAATCCTTGAACTATATTATGCGTTTCGGGATTTATGGTTTTAGTTTTTGTAATTCCTTTATTTTGTAAATAAGGCCCTATTATAGAAATATATTTTTGTGATCCATTTCCCTGTACCTGCTCATTTGGATCATAATTTCTACGGTATGCATTGGTTCTCTTTAAAATATCCATATAATTTTCCAAATCTTGTTTTTTATAACCTACTGGTTCCTTTTTAAATAATAATTCATATAAACCTGGTGTACCTGTATAAGTTATACCTTCAACTTTTATGTTTTTACCGATAATTTCTATAGGTCTTTGTGTTAAACCCAAAAAGAATTTCTCAGTTTCAAAATCATGTACTATTCCATAGAGGTGATCAAACTTATGTTCCACATCTTTTACCCCTCCGTCAATATATTGACGAGGTAATTCATGAAATCCTGATAAATATTCTTGATATAAAGGTGTACTGACAAATGTTTGAATTGTTTGGCGTGTTTGTTCTAATATATCCGAAAGATTTCCTACCGTAGATTGTGAAATTGAAGAAGGGGTGGTTTCTGCTATGACACTTGTTTGTTGTAAAGATGGCATCTGACTATGTGAAGCTATACTGGTTTCCCAATCAATAATTGTTGGTATTTCTGTAGGAAGAATTGGAGTTTTCCCTGTCTTTCTTTTTTCTGGTGTTGATGTTCCATACTGTAGTTTTTTTCTTGGTGTTAGTGTTGGAAACAATCTTTTTTCTGGTGTTTCATAATTTTTTTTAATGGGTGTTTGTAGCTCTTCCTTTACCTCAGCCGATTCAATTTTACCAATTGTTGAAATTAATTGTTGTAGGGTTTGAGTTATTGGTTTATAGGTTTCCTCCAATTTGGATTGTGCTTCAAATTCAGCATTTTTTAAACTTTGATATTTTTGTTTAACAGCTTTCCTTGACTTAACCAGCTCTCTTGCTAAGTGTTCATTCATGATTAGTTAAATTTTTCACAAAACTTTTATTTTTATAAGAAAATATATGAATCAAATCCTTTTCGATATCGACCGGATTTTAAATTCGAATCCTTGTCTATTACCAAAAATCCAAATTTATCTTTCCAACACATCAAACATAACTCATTAAATTGATTAAATGACATATCAACATTAACATGATCATCATAAATATGTTTTAAGTTTGTTTTGTCTTGTTGAAATATAACAATCAAATTCGCATTGTCACGAATTAATTGTTTTGGAATCGAAGAATACGTTTGACACAAATAAAAACAATCAGTATTTTTATGTCTTCCGAAACAAAAATAATCTTTTACAACATTCTGATTGCAACACACTATATCATCAAATATAATTATGGAATTTGGTTTTATTTCTTGTGGAGAAACAATATTTTCTTCATTTTCGGATTCATAATATCCAATTTCTCTCAATGGTTTAAAAAGTAATCTCAAATATTCATATTTTGGTTGATATAGAGACTTTGAATAAATATATAAATTTTCAAACCGTAAACCATTGGGATCTTCAATTAAACTTATAATGATATTAGTTTTACCACACCCTGATGGACCAATAATTAACCCCCTTTTACTAGAGCCTTCAAACAATTTTCCATGTTTTCTAAAATTATTTCTTGAAGTCTCATGGTCTTTAATAATAATTGAATAAGGTTGTTTGACAATTTTCATATATAAGAGGATGTATAAAGGGTAAGTTCTAATTTAAAACTAGTCAGTTTGTTCCAAGATTTCAATTATATAATGCCAATCTCATATAAGCAACAATCCATTTATAAAAGAAGAGTCAGAAAAAGAGGTAGAGGTTTAATTAATACTCTAATAAATAAGTTACCTTTTGAATTACATCTACCTGGGTATAATTTTTGTGGACCTGGAACCAAACTAGAAAAGAGACTAGCTAGAGGCGATAAAGGCATAAACTTATTGGATGAAGCTTGTAAAGAGCATGATATTGCCTATGCACAATCAAATGATATAAAAAGCCGACACGCTGCTGATAAATTATTAGGTGACAAAGCTGCCGAAAGGTTCAGAGCAAAAGACGCCACTTTTGGAGAAAAAACTGCTGCACTTGGAATAAGAGGTGCAATGAAAATTAAAAGAAAATTTGGTATGGGATTAAAAAAAAGAAGGAAAAACAGAAGTCGAAAAACTCGTCTAGGACGAGGAATAACTTTATCTCAAGCTATTTCAAAAGCAAGACAAGCACTAAACGGAAAACAATTTAAAAGTTTGACTGATATTATTCAAACCGCACTTAGATCTATCGGAGATAGTAGAATATTATCACCAAAAAATAGAATCATACCAATTCCAAAAACTGGTGGATTTCTACCTCTTATTCCTTTATTTGCTGGTTTGTCTGCTTTAGGTGCTCTTGGAGGAGGAGCAGCAGGTATTGCGAAAGCTGTCAACGATGCAAAAGCTGCTAAAGAAAAATTAGAAGAGTCCTAAAGACATAATAAAATGATGGAATCTATAGCAGTAGGAAAACAAGGAAGTGGTCTTTATTTAAAACCATATAAAACTGGATGTGGATTATATCTGAAACCTTATTCAAAAAACTGTTAAAACAAATACCTCGAAAACCACTTACAAATTATGATTTAAGTAAATATATTAATCTACTTAAAATTCCCAACTTTCGAGGTATATTCATGAGAGATAAATTACCAAAAAAAATTAATAAAAATGAAAGTGGTATTGTTAATCTCAATAAGAATAGTGGTGATGGAACTCATTGGACTGCATACATAAAAAAAGGGAAAATATTTTATATTTTGATAGTTATGGCAATTTGCGACCATCTACCGAATTAACAAAATATTTTTTCAGCGATAAAAAGAAAAATATTGTGAAATATAACTACGATCATTATCAATCAATTAACAAAACAAATTGTGGTGAACTCTGTCTTAAATTTCTTTATAATAATGGTTGAAAAACAATATTAATTCATTTTGTTAAAAATTTTTAAAGAGATATGTCGTACAGTTTTGTCATTAGTGGTAATTCCCTCACGCTTTCTGTTAATATTCATCCTCCAATATATTTAGATGAAAATTTTGAATATTCCATTGGACTTGTAAATTTTGAAACTTTTAATGCTATTCCAAACATTGATGAGACTAATAATCTTTTCATTTATGACTCAAATAAAGAAATAAGAATACCACCAGGTAGTTATGAAATAGATGATTTAAATAATTTTATTCAAAAATTTTTGGACAATCGTACTTTTCTTCATATTTATGCCAATAATAATACTTTACGAACACATATTAAAACAGATATTCCTATCTCGTTTCGTGATGGAACTATAGGAAAAATATTAGGTTTTAAAAATAAGGAATTAGAAGGTCTTAAGGAGCACATTTCAGATTTTCCAGCGGAAATTATTAAAGTAAACGCCATAAACATCGATTGTAATATTGCCGAAGGATCATATTTAAATGGAAAACCTGTTCATATAATACATCAATTTTTTCCTAGTGTAGCTCCTGGTTTTAAAATAATAGAATCACCACAAAATGTCCTTTACTTTCCTGTTACTGTAAAGGTAATAGACAATATAAACATTAAAATAGTAGATCAAGACGGTAATCTCATCAATTTCAGAGGAGAAACGGTAACAGTAAGACTACATCTTAAAAAAATAGATGAATAATGGTTATTTTATATAATAAAAAAGTCTCAAATTATAATTTTTCAAAAAAATTTTACTCTAAAAACATTAATAAGAAAGATACTAAACGACATTTAACTAGTAATAAATTAAACTCTCAAAGGTTAACACCTTCTAATAAAAAATTTCTGATAAGTTTAGGTTTCAAACTAAAATAAAATGGAATATTTAAATGTAAAAGAAAATATTCTTGTAGATGAATCAATATTAAGCTGGGAAATACTATCATTTGAACCTTTCAATCCTACAAAACTTGGATTAAATGATGAAATTAGAATTGCTCTACAACAAACAGGAAAATATCCTTTACCTTGCAAAAGTGAATTATATTTAGAACTTCAAGTTACCAAAGAAGATGATACTCCATTGGCTAATACGGTATTAATCAACAATGCTCCAGCATTCTTGTTTAAAGAATTACGTTATATTTTAAATGGTGTTACAATTGATTCAGTTCGAGATGTAGGAATTACTTCAACTCTTAAAGGATACATATCATTTAATCAAAACGAAAGTGCTAAATTGGAAAATGCTGGATGGTATCCAAAAACGAAACCTAAAGAAAAAATTATGACTGATGAAAAAGGAAACGTTTCCCTATGCGTCCCATTAAAAATGTACTCGGGATTTTTTGAAGATTATAACAAAATAATTTTAAATTCACAACAAGAACTAATACTAATAAGAAGCAATGATGACACTAATGCTTTAGTAACCACAAGTGATGATGAAAAACCGAAAATTAAAATAACCAAACTTTGTTGGCGAGTTCCACATCTTACTGTGGCCATTCCCCAAGAATTGGCACTAACGAAAATTATTGATAAAAACAATGATATTCTTCTTACTTTCCGAAGTTGGGAATTAATTGAATATCCAGAGTTATTAGAAAATACAAGACATAATTGGCCTGTCAAAACCTCCACAAAAATTGAAACACCAAGACATGTACTAATTGCTTTTCAAAAGGATAGACGTGGTAATTTAAAATCAGATATGAGTAAATTTGATCATTGTGACCTAAGGAATATAAATGTGTTTTTAAATTCAGAAAGATATCCTTACCAGGATCTTCAGCTTGATTTTAAAAATAATAAGTTTGCTACCCTGTATGAAATGTTTTCTGAATTTCGTCAAGTATATTATAACTTTCCAATAGAACCAATATTTAATCCCAAAGAATTTAAAGATAATGCACCTATTGCTTACATAAATTGCTCTCAACAGAGAGATTTATTACAATCCGGCCCAGTAACCATGAGAATTGAATTTGAGACAAAAGAAAAAATATCGGGAAAAACAGCTGCGTATTGTGTTATAATACATGATAAAGTATTTGGCTATAATCCATTAACAAAAATTGTTAAACAACTTTAACTTCTCCCACCACATCAAATATCATTATTAAAATGAAAATATATCGAATAAGATCAGTTGTTTCTATACCATAGTTTGTTGCACATCAAATGGAATGCACAAAATACAAAAAGAAAAAATAGAACTATTTTTAAAAAAAATTAAACATCTAAAAAATCTTATTGAAGACTATTCGAAAAAACAATTTGTAATAAAAAAATTTAGTACTTTAAAAATTTGCTAAATAAAAATGAGAATAGTTATGGATGTTCAAGGATTTAAGGATGAACACAACAAGTTTATTCCTAAAGAACTTACAATGTTTGATGGACATAAAATGAGTCATTATATTTTTAAACCACCATATCCACTACAAATGCTTCCACCAGAAACATACAAGCAAGCAGAATGGTTAATGAAATTTCATCACTGCATCAATTGGAATACAGGATATATTCCTCTTCATAATTTTTCATCTATAGTAAAAAACTTAACAGAAAAAGGAGAATTCATTTATATTAAAGGAGAAGAGAAAGCTAATTTTATTAGAAAATATTGTACTAAGCCAATAATTGAATTGGACGAACAACCTGTTTTAATTAAATCATCTCCTAAATGTTTTTATCATTCTCAATCACCTTCAATGTGTGCCCTTTCTAATGTATTCTTTATGTATAAAAATTTTTTTATGAATGAATAAATTAACAATGAATGTAATAATATTTTTTTTATTTATCCACATCCCCACATTACTAACAGAAAATTATATTTTCCTATCTTTACATAATCAAATATTTAAACATAGCAGCCGTTACACAATAATAAAACAACTATAAAAATTTAAATATTTTATTTCACACTAACTTTAATTAACCAATAAATCAATACATAAATTTATTTCTTTATTGAGTCCAATTTTTTTAAGTTCATCAAAGAATTTTAACACATTTTTAGTCTTCAAAAATTCACTACACAATTCTGCTGCTTTTTTACAACAATTTGCATGATCAACATATTTTATATATAACAATAAATCTTGACCCTCACTTTCTTCTTCAACTAAACAAGATAAATATCTGGAACATGCTTCGTTCATAATGAACCCTTCATAAAGGTCCCTCACAAAATTTTCAATTTTAGGCATCATCTTCACCACGCAATTTGATTAGTTCTTGTAATACAACAGGATCTCTAATATATTGGTTTAAATGACGAACTTCATGATGAAACCAACTTAACTTCACTAATTCACGTATAAACTGTACAATATCTTTCTTTTGAGAATAACGTTCGCACAATTTCACAGCCTCTATATGGTTTTTGGATATATCCAAATAATATTGAAACCAAGATGGACCACTATCAACTGCATAATGTTCGAACTCAAAAGCAGAACTTTTACATTTTTTATAAAATTTTTGAATTAATAAATTTAATTCACTTTCGTTAGAAGCAGAAGACATATTTCATTTTAGTATGTTTTAAGCTGGTAAAGTGTTGCTTTTATAATCAAAATTTAAAGAAGGGATACAAGGTCATGTTAATATGTATACGAAGTAACTCGAATGTATACGAAGTAACTCGAATGTATACGAGATAATTCGAATGAGAAAACAAAAGAGAAGGAGGATGAAAAGTGTTGATGATACGAGGTTTTTTAATAAGTATAATGAGAGATTTGAAAAGTATAATGAGAGAAGAAAAGAGGAGGAGGATGAAAAGTGTTGATGATTTACTCTTACTCCTCCTCCTCCTCTTTCCTTCTCTCATATATCCACTACTAATATAGAAAAAAAAAATTTTAAAATGACATTAGATATAACAAATGCAGAATTTCTGATCTTACTAACAATATCACCCAAATAAATTCATCAATAAAAGAAATTAGAAATGAAAATAGAAAATCATTTGAAGCAATGGAAAATAAAATTAAAGAACTTACTAAAAAAAACTGAAGTGACTTTTTCATATTTTACACAGTCAGCGATAAAGGGCTTTTATAAACGGTTTAGAAGGAGGTAAAGTTATTTATGGGATTTATTTTCGAGAGTAAGGTATAAATTAATAATGAGTAAAATTAAGCAAGACGTTGTAAATGACTTACATAAACCAGCTAGAAGGCGATATAGATGGAGACGAACAATTGTAAAAGGGCTTAATGATCTATTTCAAGCTGATCTGATAGAAATGCAGCCATATGCGAAATTTAATATGGGTTTAAGATATATTTTAATGGTAATAAATGTGTTTTCTAAATTTGTATTGGCAGAACCTGTAAAATCCAAAACTGGTAAAGATGTGAGAGCTGCAATGAAAAAAATTCTATTAACTTTAAAAACTCCCCCAAAAAATCTGAATACTGACCAGGGTAAAGAATTCTTTAATCAAGACTTTCAGAAACTTATGGAGCAGTTCAAAATTAATCATTACAACACATTTTCTAATATGAAAGCTAGTATTGTAGAGAGAGTAAATAGAACGATAAAAAACAAAATGTGGAAAAAGTTTAGTTTACTAGGTAATTATAAATGGATCAGCTTTTTTAAAGAAATAATTACAGAATACAATAATACTAAGCATTCAACAATAGGAAAAAAACCAAACGAAGTTAATAAAAAGAATGAAATGGAAATCTTGAAATCAGCTTATACTCATAGGAAAACTGTGGATCCCAGATCACCAAAATTTCGTGTCAGTGATAGAGTACGAATAAGCAAGATTCGTGAACAATTTTCTAAAGGTTACACACTCAACTGGTCAAACGAAATTTTTCAAATAAAAAAAATCCAGCTGACTAATCTAACAACGTATTTGATTCAAGATGGAAACGGGATAGATATTCAAGAAGGTTTCTATGAGGAAGAACTTCAAAAAGTAAGACACTCAAATGTATATCTGGTGGAAAAAGTGATAAGAAAGAAAGAAAAGAAAGTATTTGTAAAATGGTTAGGATATGATAACTCTTATAACTCTTGGATCTTCAAGGGAGATGTGATGTAATAGTAATTAATGATGTAATAAAATAATGAATTCATATATATATATATATATATATATATATATATATATATATATATATATATATATATATATATTTGTTTTATTTAAAAATAAGCTTATTACATAAACATTTTTTTAAATACAATATTCCTATAATTAGAGTCTAATATGGGATTTAAAATTTCTTCAGTCAATTTAATCCTTCTTCTAAAATGTTTTTGATTTATAAACTCTTCAGAAGTCATACGAACTTTTCTGTAGGCAAAGTTCCAAGCAACCATCAGATGAATTTGGTTTCTTGATTCATCAATAGATACTGTCTTCTTCATAATAGTGTTTAGACTTTAATTTTTGTTCTAGTTCTTGGGGATGATTCAAAAGCAGTTCCAGCATGGAGCACACATTTTCACTATTTAGATTTTGTTTTGGAGAAAGAACATTATATATTTTGTCAAAAGAATCTCCATCGTAAAAATTGTTATTTCTAAAAACGTTGAAATAACGTCGAAAGTTTTGTTTTTGTAAAACGTTTAGTCTATATTCTATAAGTGGAATTTGTTCTCATAGTCTGTAAACAGTTTCATTTCCATAGTAAATAAATTCACAGCTTTTTGCAATCTTCACTATTGGTAATTCACCAATCTTTTCAAAATGAATAGATAAATTTTGCAAATATATCGGTTCATTGAAAACATTAGGTGAAAACATATAATTTGTTATAACTCCTTGATATTGAAATAAGTTCTTCCAATCATCTTCATTTAATATCACAGGTTGACCATTTTTAGCACCAAGTTCAATGCATGGTAGAAAATCACTTTCCACCCACAAACCAATCGCAGCATATTTAGAGTTAGAATTATTTAAATTATATTTTGTAGAATTTATAATTGTTTTTTTTATTTCTTTTTTAATGGTGAATTTTCAAATATATTTTTACTCTGATTACTGAACATCTTGAATGATGTATTTCAAAAACTAACTAGCTATCTGTTTGCTCTCAAAAAACTAACAATCTATCCATTTCCTCCTAAATTTTATACATTTTCCCTCTCCTCTCAAGTGGAGGGGTAAACTTATTTTCCCTCTCCATTTAAAAGGAGGGGATAAACTTTAAATCTCTTTATACTAACAAGAATCAATAAAAAACAAGATTTATATTATTTTTTAACATTTATTAAATAATTTTATAGATATTTTTTTATGAAATACAATAAAATTAAACATGTACAAATAAATATTGCTGCTGCAAATATAATAACAAATATATAACAACAGACACAATGACAGGATTCTTATTTTTTATTGTTGAAAGGAATCCAATCTGAATATTGTAATGGTTTGTTTGTCATGGAATATTTAATTTTTAGGAATGTATTTTCATATAAAGCAGAATCAGTTACATTATAGGTAAAAAAGTGTGAATTTCCAAAAAGATATGTCATTTTCATCTGTTTGTAGCAATTTGTTTCATTTTTAAGGGCATTTATACATATATCAGCCCTAACTGCATTAGGAATGTAATTTACATATAGCACATTTCCAACAAGGGAAACTAAAACTATTAAAGATGCAGCAGTCATTGTTGTAATATTACTAAAAAATAGTGGTATTTCTATACAATATATATATGTTTTTGGATTCAGTTCACCCCCAACTTTTAAAGCTTCAAAAACGACTTACATATATTATCATCAAATAAAATGATGACTTTATAAAGATGAAAAATTACTAGGATTAGTTAATTCTAATCGTGGTTTTTTATTTTTAGATGCATTTTCGTTTTCGGAACTTAAAAAAGTTAGAGTATCATACATCATTTTCATATCTTTATCAAAAAAATCTGTTTCCAAAATATCTTTATGTCCCCATGCAAGAGTTTTTGTGGAATTTGGTATACAATATTTTTTATCATCATGAGTTGTTAATGCCAATTTATTTAACAAATTAGTGTATATGTTATGCATATCTGACTTGAATACATACATGGTGCAGAATATTTTGTCACCTTTCTCAACAACATCTTTATAATCTGATAATGTTAATTGATTTTTTATACATGATTTACTAACACCTTTTGCTTTTTATCTACACTATTTTTGGATTTTATGCAATATGCTTTAGCACCAGTTCCATAAAAACTTTCAATGGGAACCCCTTTGTACTCATCTTTAAATTTACCAACAACTGATGTTGTAATAGGCATGCAATGAATATTTTGTTCAGAAAAATTAGAAGTGTCAAATTTATCCAGATTTAGCTTCATATCTTCATAAAAATTTTGGGTCTGAACTTCAAGAATTAAGGAATCAGTATCCGTATATAATAAATTTAAATTATTATCCTATTTAACTTTTAAATACCCATAATAAAAAATATACATCACAGTTTTTGCAGTATCCAAGATACTCATCCCAACATAAATTGGTTTATTGTATTCAATCCAAACCTGTTGAAGTTGAAGAGCAACTAAATTTTCAGAGAAAATTTTAAAATCCTTTAATTGAGGTTTAGAAATAAGTTTTTCGGCGCTAAGTTTATTACCCTGTCTTTCCCATTGAGATACTAATTTAATATCTGCTCGCCTATCAACATTTTCCATGGTTTTACCGAAAATTGAATTATTTGCCAATTTAAAACAATTTTTATCAAATTTATTTTTAGATAAATTTCGTAAACTTGTATTTAAATCTACATATTCCGCTAACCATAGTGTGTAAATTTAATTGCTCTGTGTATTTTTATGGTTTTGAGTCCAAATTGTAGACATTGTTTCAGATATCGGTAATGAATGATATAGTTATATTTATTATGTAAGTTTGGAATCAATTTGGAGTGGTTTGAAATTGGCGGTGTATATTGTTTAGGACAAAATGGGAAATCATTATGACTATCATGTAAATAATTTGGATATTCTAAATCAACTTCAAATATGTAGCCTATAGATGATGTATCTGAAAGTTCGGATATATTTAAAGTTTCTATTTCGAGCTTAGGTACCCAAGCAAAAATTTTTTCAGATAAATATTGTTTCATAGCATAACCATACAAATTTGTGGCGTCTAAAAAGTGATATATGTTGTAGGTCTTTCAGGATTAAAATTTTCTAAGAATGGATTATTTGCTTCAGATTTGCGTTTTGAACAAGTGCTAACGCCACCACGAACACCTTTTTTGAAAAAATGAAGCATATCTGGTTCCGTTAATAATTCTAATTCTACATTAGTTAATTTTATGATTCATCCCAGCACATTGAAGGGCTAGTGACATAATTAACAGGATCTAACTTATAGGTTTTAATACATGTGGATCTATAATTTTCAAAAACATCAGCCAAAAGTAAAACATCAGATTTTAAGTAAATATCGGAATAAGCCCCTATTGTAGAACACTTAAATAGATTCCACACTTCTACAGCAGGATTGTAGTCTTGAGGAGAGATATTTTCATCGGTTAAGTTATTATAAAATTTATCAATCGATGGTAGAGATGTCTCATTTAATTTTTCGTTGGAACCTATGTAAGAGTATGGAAATACTCGTTTTTGTCTAATGTATCGAAATTCATCAGCATTTGAGAAAAACTTTTTAATTTCAAAACATTGTGAATCTTGTAGAGTTTGTGATAGCGACTCTAAAGACTCTGGGAGAAATTGAGAAGAATCTATAAAGCGTAGTCGCAAAGCAACTGGTTTCCGCTTTTCTGACACATAACTGTCGACGAAAATTTCCTTACTAAAAGAAATCTACTTTTCTTTATTTTGAGCTATAACACTAATATTTTCTTTATTATAGTAAAGCGATTTAATAAATAGGTGAGAATCATAGTTTTTTAAATTATGCAATACTATTGGTATATATTTTTGAGGTTTAAAATGCAAATTACAAATTGAGTGGGCAGCTCCTCGATATTTACCTGTAATATGACAATGATCTCTCCACTTTATGAAATTTCCTTTTGAAAAAGGTTTTCACATATGTAGCAAATGCTAGAATTTTCATACTTAATCTGTTCTACAGATGACAAATCTTTCAATGGTACTTGATGTTTTAAATATTTTTTATAAAGTTCTTTTACATCATTTTCAATGTATTCAATATATTTTAAAGCGCAATCTGTACCTCTATAAAGTTTAAGACAAACAACATTCTCATCAAATGATGATTTAATATAATAAGCAAATGAATAGGGTACATCTTCAGCTGTTTTAATAGTATATGAAGTTGTCGAATCAGGTGTAGATTGTTGGCACTCAATGTTTTTCAAATAACATTCAAAATCGGCATAAATAACAAAAGGGGCTTTATACTGTTTCTGAATATTTTGAAACTTTAATATATTTGCAGGAATATAATTTCCAAATTTATCCAAAATCAAATTATCTGAAGGAAGCTCAATTCAAACAAAACTACAATCACGTTTTAAATGCGTGTTAAGTTTTTCATATGTTCCAAAATATTGAAGGCATCCATCACATAAGTATTTTTTTATTTTCTTTTTTGATAATTGTTTGGATACCAAGCAACCTAAATCTTTTATCCAACAATAGGGGTTATTTCCATCATCAGAACTTATTAAAAGCAAATTAATATGTAATTTTTTCTTTTCATTATTATAATGTAAAGGACCGACAATCTCATATACATTTTTATTATCTCTTAAAAATTTTTCAACTCCATATACATTATGGACAAATAATTTTTTTCTTCAAATTTTTTTATATCCAATAATTTTACTGGAAATTCTATACCTGTAAAATCGAAAGCGTTTATGAAGTCTGGATATGAAGAGATCTTTCGAAGACTACCGATTGGCTGGTATGCTGCTGAAACGACTGCCCAGGCGAAACAGCAATTGTCCTCATTCATCACATTCACTATTGATTTAGAAAATGTTTGCATCTTTATGTAGGAGAAGGCATTCAAAGGGTTGTACTTATTGATGTTTACTTCCAAATGCAGAATTCTTTGTAGAGCCCACCCTGTAATATGAATTAAAAAATTAGTTCTGAATAATATTTGTTAGAGATGTTCAAGTGATATTAAGAAAACTTAGCTCTTGAGATTAAATAATAATTACCTGAGTCTCGTTCCGGAAATTCATCTGCTTTGGTTTCAATAATCTTGAATAAATCATCGTAAATCTGTTGTAGATCAGTTGTATGGGTTACAATGAAGAACGGCGTATTAAATGACTTAATTGAAGTAGAGATTAAAGTTGGTGAATAATATATTCCAAATAATTCCAAATTTACTTTAGCACATGTAAATTCTTGTTGGCGCTGGCGTATTAATGTTTGCACTTTATTACCAACATCTTGCTGAAACTTTTTGATGTCGACGTGATAATTCTGTGAATATATTCTGTAGGAAGCTATTCGACATTTAAATGCATTCCTGATAATGTCAATTCCATTTCCATATTTTATGCAGCTCTTGTTTTTATGAATATTTGTCCTCAAGTGTGTGCTCCAGGAATTAGATTTGACATTTACTTCACAATCTTGACAATATCGCATTGGAGGTCTTGAAAGTAGTTCATCAACTGAAACAATTATTATTTTTTAATTCCTCTCTAAAACTTTATTAATTAATATTAAAAAGGAAAATTAAAAGGAAAATTAAAAGGAAAATTATAGCTATATATGTTATAAAAAAAATACTTACGATTAATTATATAATCTTCCATGTTAAAGGTGTTTTCGTTATTGACAAAATTTTCTCGAAGGTGGCGTACAATATGTGATTTCCTTTTAAATTCTTTTAAGCAGTGTGTGCAAAGAAGGGTCATTTTAAAATGGAAAGGACTAGGGTTATATCAGATTTAAATAAACACAATATGATCTATCTAGACACACCGACATAGACTAATTAATAATTTTCTCAGCTCACGCAGTTTGAAAAAACTTTTGGATTAAATATTTTAATTTGAAGAAAAGCAAGGATTTTTTTCCCTAAATTTAAAAGAAGATCACCTTGTCGTTGAATGCAATTTTTAACGTCTTTTAAAGTCGAATTAGATAAATTATTGCATATTTTATCTAAGTTTAAATAGGGATAAACCATTGACTTAAATCTAGATGTGACACACCTTGTTTCATTCCTATTTAAGCTCGGCTTAGTTTTCATATGTAGAAACTTATCTAATTCTCCGACTTTATTTGTTAGACTGATTTTGGGAGCTGTTGTCACTGCGATAGGTAAAGAATAATTTTTTGTTTGTGCCCCTAAAGTTTGGGAACTAGAAATATCACCGTCCAATTTTGACTTTTTTAAATCTGGACAATCATTATTGGTTTCTGATAAAGAACGTTTTTTGGAAAAATTTGTTTCAATTAAATTTTCAAAACGTGAACGTTGTTCTTTTAAATTTAGGTCAGAAAGATTTTTAAATGATTCCGAAAATTGATTTTGACTAGAGGAAGAAATTATGAGACCTTGGGGCTGCTCACGTTCAAAATTTTCAGCATAAGTATATAGCTCAATGTCCCCCACAATTTCGCCACAACTGAAATCAAAAACATTTACCGAATTTCTAGTATAGTCAAATCTGGATGGTTGTTTCAACTCCTGAATAAAATTTTGACTCAACCCTTCAGTTAAATTTTGATCCAACACTTTAATAAAATTCTGTTGAGTTTTTGATGAGACGTGTATAACTATTTCAACGCTGTCGTTGGAATCATCTGATGAATCTGATGATTGGTGAATAGTGGGGACAATAAACCTCTTCATTATTGCTCAAAATTCCCTCATTACCAACCCCATTATTATTATTATTGTTTAAAATCTCCTCATTATTCGTTTCCTCACAGCTCTCAAAAGTTTCCTGACATTCCACATCACCCTTAATTAAATTTTTCCCAGAGCTATTTTCAGAAATTTCACCCCCTCCTAATATATCTAAAAGTTGTTCTAAATCATATCCCTCATTTATTTCGTTATCGTTAATTAAATTTTGCCTTAATATATCATTATTTAAATCGTCGAAATTAATTGTTTCAGGAGGTTCATGAGGAATATCAGGGATAATAGATTCATCCAAAACTTTTAAGAGCTGTGTCAAAATATCGCTTTCACCAATTTCTGAAGAATTGTCAGATTCAGATGAATTGTTAGAAGTATTATTAATATCAATTTCCCTAAATTTATTTTCCAGTTCCTCATCGCTTAGCCCACAAAATGAGCAATCCATTAAATCATGCACAAGGCAAGCTTCATTTAAATTGAAACCGGTCAAATCAATATTTTCAATGTCTATGTTTAGAATTGAACACATATTAGATGAATTTCAAGTTATTTAAAAATCAAAATCAGAAATTAAAAATCCAAAATAAATTTAGATTGTTTAAAAAAAATCCAAAAATCAAAAATAAATTTAGATTTTTTTAAAAAGGTTTTCAAAAATCAAAAGTAAAATGAAATATTAGGTCAAATAAAATCCAAAAGACAATCAAAAAATAATAAATCAAAAATACAAACCGAATAGAGATCAGTACTATGTCACTGTGTTACACAATATGATATAATAATAAGGACTGGCAAGATAAAACACTACTATACGAAAATATTATATGCAGTATAAAATTCTTACTAAAAGCAAGAAGTAAACTGAAGAGACGCTTCGTACTAGGCCGGCTTTTAAAGTGGCCAAGAGCCTGGTACGGCGTGGCACTGCATGGTACGACAGGGATCGTGAGACCGTGAACTCGAGAGAGGTCGTTGAACGGTCATATGTTGTTTTGTTCTGAAGAAGAAGGCGAGTAAAGAGAAGAAGACCAAAAAAAAAGTTGTTTTTTGGAATAATAAAAATATTTTTTTTTTTCGTTTTTTATATTATTCCAAAAAACAACTTTTTTTTTGGTCTTCTCTTCTTTACTCGTCTTTTTCTTCACAACAAAACAACATATGACCGTTCAACGACCTCTCTCGACTTCACGCTATCTTTGCCTTCTTCTTCTTCCCCTTCTTCGGACCAGTTTTGCCGCTGGTGGTGCGGAAAGGCGGTATTTGAATATTGTATATAAGGATTTACAGCGCCTTTACTTTTAACTTAGTTCAAAGAAATGAGTACTATAGTGATTTTTACGCTCCAAGACTTTATTGCTTTTTTGGAGCAACAAATTCAGATTGCAAGCAGGCAATCACCAGCTAGTACAGTGATGTGGCCACCGGAAAACTTGGAATTTGAATTTTTAAGAGAAGAGTTCGACGACTTTGTCATGGATGAGCCGTCAGACGATGAATTTATGGACGTCTTCGAGCCCAACCAGGATCCGGAGCCTATAACCTTTGAATGGCGGACCGGGTCATGGATCAACAACGAGCCGAGCAATAACAGGCGGGGCTACAGCAGGCAGAGCTACAGCAGGCAGAGCTACAGCAAGCAGAGCTACAGCAAGCAGAGCTACAGCAAGCAAAGCTACAGCAGGCGGAGCGACAGCAGGCAGAGCTACATCAAACAGAACGACAGCAGGCAGAGCTACAGCTAGCAGAACGACAGCAGGCAGAGCTACAGCAAGCAAAGCGACAGCAGGCAGAGCTACAGCAAGCAGAGCGACAACAGGCAGAGCTACAGCAAGCAGAACGACGGCAGGCAGAGCTACAGCAGGCGGAACAACAGCAGGCAGAGCTACAGCCAGCAGAACGACGGCAGGCAGAGCTACAGCAGGCGAAATAACAGCAGGCAGAGCTACAGCAAGCAGAACGACGGCAGGCAAAGCTACAGCAGGCGGAACAACAGCAGGCAGAGCTACAGCAAGTAGAACGACGGCAGGCAGAGCTACAGCAGGCGGAGCAACAGCAGGTGAAACCAAGGGTTCGATATCCGCGTAAATGTAAAAGAACTATCCAATATAAATTATAAATTAAATTAAATTAAATTTTAAATTAAATTTATAATAAAAATAAATTAAAACACATAAATCATTGAAGAAAATATTTTTTATTTTTTTCTATTTATTATACAGAATCACATATAATAACCAAGTTTCCCCAACTTAAAAGAATTAATATGGGATAAATATAATTTTATTTACAAACATAATAATGAAAAATAGGATTTTTTCTTGAAAGAATTATTAATAGGTAGGATGAATATGATTTTATTTAGAAAAATAATAATTAATAAAATTTTTATAAAAAAATTGAACCGACTTCTAAAAGTGCGCTAAAAAGTGAAAAATAACCATAAATTTTTATATGAAATTGAACTTTTTGAAGTCGGCGCCAAACTAATACCTGACAAAATGTGATTTGCATAAACAGATTAAAAATACTTTATTTGTAATTGCTTTCTTACCATAATTTGTATATATTAGTAGTTATTTATTTAATTTACAAATAATTTGGCGCCGACTTCAAAAAGATCAATTTCATATAAAAATTTATGGTTATTTTTCACTTTTTAGCGCACTTTTAGAAGTCGGTTCAATTTTTTTATAAAAATTTTATTTTTCTATTTTTAGTTTTAGAATTCATTATGATATTCATAAATTATTTGAACTAAGAGCTAATAGAAATTAAAGTACCTCGCAATGACTCCAAGGTGGCAAAAAAGTACCAATTTTATCCAAAGTTGTAAATCACCCTAAAATGAGCCACTAAAAATTCTTTAGTTCTTAGAGTTTTCCAAATACCAATCAAATTGGGTCAAACGAATATTAAGTCTGTCATAGAAAATCCACTATTTTAAATTTCAAATTAATTTTAGATTGGCAATATAGGCCCCAAAACCTTCCAATATCGATATTTAAAGAAAATAAATTAATTTTTTATCCACCATATTAGATACGCCATATTGAATTTTTTTTAAATAATTTTTGATTCGTTATGTGTGACTCCAAAAACTCTCCCGTACCAATTTTGGTGAAAATCGGACAAAATTGATTTTTTTTTCTCGCCATATTGAATCCGCCATATTGAATTTTTTAAAAATAATTTCAGATTCTTTATGTGCGACCCCGAAAACTCCCCCGTACCAATTTTGGAGAAAATCAGACAAAATTGATTTTTTTCATCCGCCATATTGGATCCGCCATATTGAATTTTCTAAAAATTATTTTAGATTCGTCATATGCTACCCCGAAAATTCCCCCGTACCAATTTTGGTGAAAATCGAACAAAATTGATTTTTTCGTCCGCCATATTGGATCCGCCATATTGAATTTTCTAAAAATTATTTTAGTTTCGTCATATGCGACCCCGAAAATTTCCCCGTACCAATTTTGGTAAAAATCGTACAAAATTGATTTTTTCGTCCGCCATATTGGATCCGCCATATTGAAATTTTTTTAAAATAATATCAGATTCATTATGTGGCACCTCGAAAACTCCCCCATACCAATTTTGGAGAAAATCGGACTAAATTAAATTTTTTGTCCGCCATATTGGATCCGCCATTTTGATTTTTTTTAAATAGTTTTAGATTCATTGGGTACAACACCGAAAATTTCCCCATACCGAATTTGGAGAAAATCGGACAAAATTAATTTTTTTGGCCGCCATATTGTAGGCGCCATTTTGAATTTTACTGCACCAATTTCATCTAAAAAAATATGGGACCACCGCAGCAACTTCCTTTACATACCGTAAAAAATTTCACTCAAATCGGTGCAGCCGTTCCGGAGTAATCGGTGTACATACATAAAAAAAAAATACATAGTCGACGAATTGAGAACCTCCTTCTTGTAGAAGTCGGTTAAAAATAGGGTTCTTCTCTTGAAAGAATTATTATGAATAGGATGATCATATAATTTTATTTACAAACATAATAATGAAAAATAGGGTTTACTTTGAAAGAAGTATTCTATATTGGAAGAATAAATCATAAATTCTGTTATCAGGGCATTTTATTTAATCAATCACATTTGTTTTTAAAAGCGCACAATGTCTTAGTTGATACTTTAAATTTAATATTAAAAACTGTTAGGGTGCATAAATAAACTCAAGTGAAGTATCAAATTCATTTATTTAAAATTCGATTTATGGATAGGGTGGTTGTGCATATTATTTATAAAAAATTATTCTACACTGGAAGAACAAAGTCATAAATTCTTTAAATCCCAATATATACAAATTCTTTTTTATTGACATCATTCTCTTATATTTACTTACATAGTTCCTTCATATTTATTTACATGTTTCCCTTACATTTATTTAACTTATAAGAACAAAATCACAAATTCTTCGAAAATGTCCGAGAAACCTAATATATACAAATTCACATTTATGGGCATAATCCCCTTATATTTACATGGTTCCCTTATATTTATTTAACTTCAAAGGACAAAATCACAAATTCTTCGAAAATGTCCAATTTGATATTTTAAACTTAAACTTAAAATTAAAAGACACTATAGCGCATGAATAAATGCAAGTGAAATAAATTCATTTAAAATTTGATTTTTCGATAAGATGGTTGTGCATATTCTTTAATTCGGGTTTGTTGCATATTATACATGCTTGCGAAGGAGTTGTTATAAATAAATCGTTTTCGCAAGTGGTGCATTGCAGATCTTTTTCGCAACATATAAAGGATCGTTTATAGTGACTATTAACAAAACTATGTTTCCCGTTTGGGCAATTTAGAGCATGTATATAGTAACATTCACAACATAAATTATATGCACCACCAGAAGATGAAATAACGATCACATACAATTGAAAAACGCACACTTCTCGCGTAAGGTAATTTGGTGCCATTGCATCACTTGCATTTATTTTTGTCACTTTCACGAGCCCCTCTTCCCTACACCCGTTTGGAACTCCATTATCCTCTATCCCATCATCTTCTTCATCTTCATCGTCGTCTTCGAAGTTATTACGATCAATAGTAATCAGAGACTCCTGTCTTGCGTTGAATTTCCCTCTTCCAGCCGATTTAAAATGAGTTACTTCATCCTTATACATTGACTGGATTGATTCATCGCAAGCGGAAGCTAAATATATTTGTTGTGGATCTATTTCGAAGATTGATGAACTGAATTTGCAAGATTTGATTCACTTGTTTAAACAATTCGCACTTTTACAACACTTTTTTATTGGTAATGGTGGACCGTCTATATGATTTTGATATAATTTGTAATGTTCAAAACAGGGTAAATTTAGCTTCAATTCCTCGTCACTTTGATAATGTTTTGGTAACCTATGCCAAATTTGTTGTAAACTAAGTGAATCAACGTATCTCTTCAAATAACTGATGGGAAAGAAGGCCAAGTCTTGATCTTCAAAGTCCCCAAGGTTTTTCTTGCTGGTTTGATATAAAATTATTACTTGGCCTACACGTTCAATGAGTTGTTGTTCTGGTTGTTGGCCACTATTTGACATCACGACTGAATGAATGTAGCTCGCTCAGATTCAGTCGTTTAAAATACCAGCTCCCCTCCAACTGCTACCAGCTCCCCTCCAACTGCTGTGGTGGTTAGGAAGGAGGTAGGAGGTGGAGCAAAAAGAGGTCGTTCTTGGCTCACCAATCAAAAAAGTGGTGGAGGGGTCAACTGAAGGCCCCCTATTCCCACTACTGTGGGATTAAAAGGATCAAGAGAAAGAATTTCCCAGCTTAATATTGATTCGTCCACAAGATTATTTTCTTTTACATTTAAAAATTCCATTTTTACTTAAGTTTAAAACCTAAACTTATAAGAAATTTTTGATTACTAGGTGTTAACCTTTGTGAGTTTAATTTAT
Organism: Diaprepes abbreviatus; assembly: GCA_034092305.1. Classification (NCBI taxonomy): domain Eukaryota; kingdom Metazoa; phylum Arthropoda; class Insecta; order Coleoptera; family Curculionidae; genus Diaprepes; species Diaprepes abbreviatus. The sequence goes on from JASJET010000026.1 coordinate 2,028,399, forward strand.
TACTAATCGAATGACGTTTGATCGCTTTCTTATTAATGGATTCCTTGTAAATGTTTTTAGAAAAATTAAAGTTTGTTGGCTTTCTATTATATAAAATTACCATTATTTATCTATCTTCTTGAGGTGTAGTCTTGCTGTTACGGTTTCTCCTCTGAAATTGATGAGTTCACCATCTTGATCGACTATATGAAGACTTATATTGTCTATTACTTTAACAATGACAGGGAACTAAAGGACACTTTGTGGTGATTCTATTATTTTAAAACCAGGAGCTACGCTAGGAAAGAATTGATGTATTATGTGAACAGGTTTTCCATTTAAATATGATCCTTGGGCAATATGTCAATCGATGTTTATTGCATTTACTTTTATAATTTCTGTCGGATAGTTTGAAGTATGCTTTTTATTTCCTTTTAGTTCTTTATTTTTGAAACTTAATATTTCATCCGTTTTAATATGTGTCCGCAAAGTATTATTATTTACATAAATGTGTATAAAAATACAATTATCTAAATGTTTTTGAATAAGATTATTTAAATCGTCTATTTCGTAACTACCTGGAGGTATTCTATATTCTTTATTTGTATCATAAATGAAAAGATTATTGGTTTCATCAATATTTGAAATAGCATTAAAAGTTTCAAAATTTACAAGACCTAGAAAATAATCAAAATTTTCATCCAAGTATATAGGAGGATGAAAATTAATTGATAGTGTGGTAGAGTAGCCACTAATAACAAAACTATACGACATCTATCTTTAAAAGTTTTGTACAAAATGAATTAAAATTAGTTTTCACGTATTATTATAAAGAAATTTGAGACATAACTCCCTACAGTTAGTTTTGTTAAATGTTTTAAAATGATTATAGTTATGACACAATATTTTTATTGTTATCGCTAAAAAAATAGGTAGTTAATTCGGAAGGTGGTCGCAAGTTACCATAACTATCAAACTATTTTTTCCTGTTTTTATATAAGCAGTCCAGTGAGTTCCATCACCACTATCATTATCGAGATTAACGATACCGCTTCCATTTTTCTAAATATTTTTTGGTAATTTATTTCTCATAAAGACACCTCGAAAATTGGGAATTTGTAAAAGTTTAACATATTTGATTAAATGATAATTTGTAAGTGGTTTTCGAGGTATATGTTTTAACAGTTTTTTGAATAAGGTTTCAGATACAATCCACAACCTGATTTATAGGATTTTAAATAAAAATCACTTCCTTGTTTTCCTATTGCTATAGACTCCATCAGTTTATTATGTCTTTTGGATTCTTCCAATTTTTCTTTAGCAGCTTTTGCATCATTTACAGCCTTTGCAATACCTGCAGCACCTTCTCCAAGAGCACCCAAAGCAGACAAATCAACAAATAAGGGAATAAGAGGAAGAAATCCACCAGGCTTTGGAATTGGGATAATTTTTTTCTTGGGAGATAATACTTTACTACTTCCTGTAGTTTTTAGTGCAGCTTTTATACCGTCATTTAAACTTTTAAATCTTTTTCCCTTAAGTTCTTTTCTAGCTTTTGAAATAGCTTGATATAGAGATATTCCTCGTCCTATATGAATCTTTCGATTCCCATAACAAATTTTCGTTTAATTTTCATTGCACCACTTATTCCTAGTGCAGCTGTTTTTTCTCCAAAATTAGCGTCCATAGCTCTGAATCTTGCTAAAGCTTTTTCACCTAATATTTGATCAGCAGCATGTCTGCTTTTTATATTGTTTGATTGTGAGTAGGCAATATCATGCTCTTTACAAGCTTCATCCAATAAATTTATACCTTTATCGCCTCTAGCTAGTCTCATTTCTAGTTTTGTCACAGGTCCACAGAAATTGTAACCTGGTAGATGTAATTCGAACGGTAACTTATTGATTAGAGTATTGATTAAACCAGTTCCTGCTTTTTTGACTCTTCTTTTAGAAATGAATTGTTTGTTATATGAGGTAGGCATTATATATAGCTGAAATCGTGAACGAAACTGACTAGTTTTAAATTAAAACTGCACTTTTATACATCCTTTTATATAAATGAGAATTGAAAAACAACCTTATTCTATTATAATTAAAGACAACGAACAATTTTAGAAAACTTGGAAATTTGTTTGAGGGAAATAGTAAAAGAAGATTGATTATTGGTCCATCAGGGTGCGGTAAAACTAATATTATTATTAGTTTAATTCAAGATCCTAATGGTTTACGATTCGAAAATTTATATATTTATTCAAAGTCCTTATATCAATCCAAATACGAATTTTTGAGAAGCCTTTTCAAACCATTGAAAGAAATCGGATACTATGAATCCGACAATGAAGAAAATATTATTTCACCACAAGAAGTAAAGTTAAACTCCATAATAATATTTGATGATATAGTGTGTTGTAATCAGAATGTTGTAAAAGATTACTTTTGTTTCGGAAGACATAAAAACACTGATTGTTTTTATTTATGTCAAACATATTCGTCTATTCCTAAACAATTAATTCGCGACAATGCCAATTTAATCATAATATTTCAACAAGATAAAACTAACTTAAAACATATTTATGATGATCATGTTAATGTCGATATGTCCTTTAATCAATTTAAAGAACTATGTTTGTTGTATTGAAAATATAAATTTGGATTTTTGGTAATAGACAAAGACTCTAGTGTAAAATCTGGTCGATATCAAAAAGAATTTGACTCATATATTTACTTATAAAAATAATAGTTTTATAGCAAAATGGACTAATCATGAACGAACTGCTAGCGAGAGATCTTGTTAATGCAAGAAAGGCTGTTAAACAAAAATATCAAATTTTAAAAAATGCAGAATTTGAGGCTCAATCTAAATTGGAGGAAACCTATAAACCAATAACACAACCCTTACAAGAATTAATTTCAACAATTGGTAATATTGAACCGGTTGAGGTAAAGGAAGAGTTACAAACATCTATTAAAAAAATTTATGGGACGCACTCACCACAAAAAAGATTGTTTCAAACCACAACATCAAGGAAAAAATTACACTATGGAACATCAACACCATAAAAAAGAAAAACAGGAAAAACGCCACTTCTTCCTACAGAAATACCAACAATTATTGATTGGGGTACCAGTATAGCTTCAGTTAGCTAGATGCCATCTCTACAACAAACAAGTATTATAGCAGAAACGACACCTCTTTCAGGGTCAGAGTCTACAATAGGAAATCTTTCTAACATACTAGAACAAACACGACAAACAATTCAAACATATGTCGGTACACCGTTATATAAAGAATATTTATCAGGGTTTCATGAATTACCTCGTGAATATATTGATGGTGGTGTAAAAGATGTAGAGCATAAGTTTGATCACCACTATGAAATTGTTCACGATTTGGAAACTGAGAAATTCTTTTTGGGTTTAGCCAACAAACCTGTAGAAATTATTGGTAAAAACATAAAAGTTGAAGGGATAACCTATATAGGTACCCCAGGTTTATATGAATTATTATTTAAAAAAGAACCAATAGGTTATAAAAAATCAGATTTGGATAATTATATGGATATTCTAAAGAGAACCAACGCATACCGTAGAAATTATGACCCAAACGAACAGGTTCAGGGAAATAGATCACATAAATATAGTTCTATAATAGGACCTTACAAAATACAGGAATTACAAAAACTAAAATTATTAATCCTGAGACTCATAATATAGTTCAAGGGTTTTTCGAAAAACGTAAAGCTCTTCAAAGAGAACAGGATTTGGTATAACTTTAAAAGTTAATAAATCTAACACCGATTATGTATATTGGGATAATGTTAATGAACTTGTTGATCGACTTCGATTATTGATAGCTTCCATGATGGCTGGTCATACAGGACATAACAATGAAATTATTTCTATTATAGAAGAATTAAAAGAAACCAACATAATTATATAAAAGAATTATGTAAACATTTATGTATTTCATTGTTAAAATGACCATTGATAAATTTGAATGTCATATTTCAAAAAAGGTAAGGATAGATCTAATCTCACAAAATGAAATATTGGCAAATGTTGAAACTAAGATAATTAAAAATTTTAAAAGTGATGACAAATATATTGAAAACAAAATAGTTCAAAAGTTTGAACCTATGTTAAAAAATGATATTCTAAATTTAAACAAGAGACTTACGAAAATAATGAAAATGTACAAAATATTTCAAAAAAGCTTAAGTTATGAGAAGAAAATGTTGTGCCTGAATATGATAGAAGAATATTAAGTTTAAAAAATATTGTTAAAGAAAATGATGAACTAGTAAAAAATTTCTCTCAAAAAACATCACAACGTGAAGTTGATTTTAAAACAATGAAACAAACGTATGATGAAGTAAAGAGTTTTGAAAACAACATAAAAAATTAAATAACGCTGCTTAAATCGAGAATAAATGATACTTCAGCAATAGATAATGTAAAACATATTATTCTAAAGGATCTAGTTTTAAAGTTTCAAGATTTTACAGACAAACTTAATAATAGGGTTGCAGAAGAAATTAAGAATTTCAAAAAGATTCATGATAATATGAATAAAAATACACCAAATATTGAGAGATCTGTTAACACACATTTCCTAGTTCATAAAAAAGATAGTGATAATGTCAATGAAATGAAGGGTAAAATTAATGTAATTGAGAATAATGTCAACGAAACTAAATTAAATATAAAAAATTTGAAAGAAAAATTACTGATGGATTTACAAAGTGTAAATGAAAAAATTGAAAGTAAACTTGTAGATCAGATTGTAAAAAATAACGAACAAATCAAAGACATAATAACACAAATAAACAATCTAAAAGAAGAATCAAAGACCCGTCTTGGCGACGGAAATTTTAAAAAGGCAATAAAAGAAAGATTAGGAAAAGAATTAGGATCTTTAGTAGAAGTAGTTCATGCTATGATAGAAATCGCTAAAAAGGATTTATTAACAGAAATTACCAAAAATAATTCAAAAATTGAGAAAATTTCATTACAGTTAAATAATATCGAAAAATCTTCTAACGATATAAGTTACAAAGTCGATAAAACGACCTTAGATTTAAAAAATTTGGACGGCACATTAGGCAAGGAAATAAAATCATTAAATGATTTAGTCCAAAGGCCAGCTGAAGTTTCGCGAAAGGAACTTAATGATACAATGGCATATGCAAGGGAAGAATTAAACGCAACAGTAAGAAACATGAGAAATGAAAGTCTGCAATCCCGTGTGCTTTTTGAAACTAAAATTAATGTGAGAATTAGTAAACTTGAAGATGAAATAAAGCAAGTCAAAGTGGCGAATAATACATCGACTAAAAGTTTAGAATATAAAATTGAAGACTTGGTAAGTAAAGTCAATAAATTAATTAAAAAATTCATTTAAAGTTATTTAAAGAAGATACCGAAAAGAAGTACATTAGTATTGAAAATGAGTGGAAACATAAAAGAAACAGTGGTGAATGAATTACATAAACCAGCCAGAAGAAATTGCCCTAGAAGGAAAACTGTTGTTAAAGGATTAAATGACCTATGGCAAATAGATTTGGTAGAGATGAAACCTCATTCTAAATTTAATAAAGGCTATAGATATATCTTGGTAATAATTAACGCATTTTCAAAGTATGTTTGGACTGAACCACTTAAAAGTAAAAAGGGAAAAGAAGTATCGATAGCTATGAAAAGAATTTTAGAAAAAACAACTAAACCAACAAACTTACAAGCTGATAGAGGAACAGAATTCATTAATACTGATTTTAAGAAACGTATGAACCTTTATCAAATTAATCACTATAGTAGTTATTCTACTCTAAAAGCAAGTATTGTGGAACGTGTCAATCGCACTTTAAAAAATACAATGTGGATATATTTTAGTAATAAAGGAAATTATCAGTGGTATTCCATTCTACCAACCATTGTTGAGAAATATAATAATATTGTTCATAGAACCACTGGATACAGACCTGTTGAGGTTAGCAAAAGAAATGAAAAAAATATATTAGTAAATTCATACAATTTTTAAAAAACAATTGATTTAAAACACACCAAATTTAAAGAAAATGATTTTGTTCGAATCTCGAAACGAAAAAAAGCTTTTGAAAAAGGATATATTCCAAATTGGTCTACTGAAAATTTTCAAATACGAAAGGTTCAGTTAACAAACCCAACAACTTATCTTTTAAAAGATAGTAAAAATGAAAATATTGAAGGTGGTTTTTATGAAGAAGAGTTGCAGAAAGTTAAACATCCAGACGTATATTTGGTCGAAAAAATTTTGAGAAGAAAAGGAAACAAAGTTTTTGTTAAATGGTTAGGATTTAATAAATCACACAATTCGTGGATTCTTAAAAAAGATGTGTTGTAATATATTTTAGATTTACTATTATATGTTAAAATTTTAAAAATAAAAGACATTATTATATATTCTATATCTTTTTATTTTCTGTTAACATTAAATAAATGAAAGAGAACAAAATTAGCGCTAGTGTTAATATAATACAAAAACTAAAATTAATAAGCCCGAAATCTATAATATATTGAATTATGAATTACAGTACCATATTTGTTTTACATCACGAAAGGCCAGTGATCTCGAAAATTTACAATTTTTAAAGTTTATAGTGTCTTTACAACATACGTGACAATGTAGATGTCCTTCCAGATGACTGTGATAATATAACAATTCCGCCTTTTCTAAGTAATTACTAAATTTTTTTATATCTTCTAACTCCACCAAATTTTCATAACAATTTACAAAAATATTATAAATTTGATGGAGTTTAGGAGCATAGATTAAATAGCCCTTCGAACAGGACTGGTAATCTGTATGACAAAAAATATTACGAAATATATTTTGAAACGATTTGTACCCCAATTAACTAGCCACTCTAGAACGAGCATTACATAATGAATATAATTGTTTACCGGTAAAACTGTAGTCTGGCAAACTTCTTATAAAGGCTATTTGCCTAAACTCCTCCCTATCTGTCACGTCCGCATAACACCTGATGCTGTCATCGCAGATGGTATAGGTTGATGACTCCTCGTAGTTTGGTCTTGAACTTTTTTCCTGTGCCTCTCCACCTCGCTTTTGGGCAGCGTCTTGAGCGATTTTGGATGGGCCATTGTTCCTATTGATAGGTTGCCTTGGTTCAGTAACAGCAGCAGGTTAGAAGAAGAAGAAGAAGAAGAGGAAAAGAAGAAAAAGACACTGATGAAGAGACTACTTGACTGGTCACAATACAATCATCATCATCATCATCATCATGATCGCCATCACCAGGAGCGGCACCAGCTGCATCAGCAGGGCACAACTATTTCAAATTGTGAAAAGTGACATTTGCAATTTGCCTCGGTGTGGATGGCGGTGGCAGCGGCGGCATCGACAGCAATAGTCGAAGACATTTTTTGATATAAAGTTAACACTGCTCAATAACTTGTAGTCGATATAGCGTAAAACCTCTATTTATACTAACAGCAGCAACAGAGAAAGAAAATATTGTTTAATTATACAATCAGCAGTTGATATTTTTCCAATTAACTTGATTGTAAATTTATTCTAATAAAAAAGGGATAATTTTTGTTACAAGAGAAGGTCGGTTGAAAGAGAATAGACTGAAAATAGAAATAAACTGGCAATCAGACAGAGCCGTTGTCTAAAAATCGAATGAACTGGGGCAGCACATTCGTCTTGACATCACACACATTAACCCAACCACCTTTAGTTACATTTTAGTCAAACTAACAAATAGACGTGTTTGGTGCGTATAGTTTAATTTTTTTAAGTTGTAAATTGAAGAATAGCGAAAAAAAATGTCTAGCAGTGGTTATGCAACTTCAGTGGAAGAAAATTCAGATATTAATTACTAGAATTCTACGACTGATACTCTTGACGACGATTCTGTCAAACTTATTGGTGAAAATGATACCTATAAACTTAAGGATAATTTTTTTTAAATTTCTACTGGTTTAGATTTCAATCGAAATTTTCAAATGAGAGTAAAACTGATAAATACAAATATTTTCGAACCGAGGCTGTCAACCATTTCCTTTACCCATTCCAACTGGAATGAACTGTTGGAAAATTTCGAAGACGCTCTTTAGCATTATTTTGGAGAAGAAAATCGTGCATTTCGTTTAGAATTTGGACCTTATGGCCTTGTTAGTGAAGATTTTATGAACGGAAAAGTGGTGAAAATTTTTAAACGAGATACGTACTTTTACCTCTTTGAATTTACAGTACGTGAAAAATTCATTATTACATGTAATAAATTATTGAGTAGCTATTGTGAAAATAAATCAGTTTTAGATATCATATTATTATTAAGTAATATGTCAAATTCGACAGATATGTGTTTGATCCGAGAATGTCTACAACATTTTCAACAATTAGTTTTGTTTGATTTGTATTATAAAAAGTAAATTTAACTAGAGCCTTTGACGTATTTTAATCTCAATATATTTTGAGAAAAATTAGCATGTGTTTTACTTCCCTCCCCCCAAAATTTATATATATTATATTTGATATTTTCCAAAATAAACTATTAAAAAAATTTAATACAACCCTGTAGGCTTAATAGAAAAATAAAAAATATAAACATACCGTTTGCTAATCATTTGATTTAAATTTACAATTATGCTACATTTTTCTGAAAATTACTTAGAAATAAGGAAACATTATTTCATCATACTATCGGTTTTATTAATTAATATAAAATAAATCATTGCAAATTAATTGATTAAATCTAAAAGCACCTTGAATGAAAGGTAGCTTATTAATTTTGTGGGGTAGTATGAAACGACTATATAAATGTTCTAATAATGTTGATAATTAACAGTTTCCCAACAAAAGTACTTAGATACAGTACCAGCTCCATATCATTCAGGAAAGAATTAAAAAAAAAATTTATTAAACTTAACCTACTAATTGACTTATCTAAACAAATTAAAAATCAAAAAGCTGTAATTAATATAGTGAACCGAGATAACTATTACTTTGCATATTGTATAGTGTGTCATTTATTTCCAACACATATCAATTCAAACAGAATTTCCTCATACCCCGACCTTAGAACTATATTAAACTTAAGTGATTTAGTATTTCCTATGACCGTTAGTCAGATTCCTAAATTTGAAAAAAATAATATCTCAGTAAATGTCTATATACTTAAACTTAAGAAAAATCAACACTTAGTATATCCTGCTTATATAATGAGACATAAACAAAATGTACATGTTAATTTACTTTTAATTCAAAATATTTATTTGACAGATGATTTTGAAAATAATCAAGAAGTTTTTATTCCTTCCGAGGAAATAAAATATCATTTTACATATATTAAACATTTATCCAAATTAGTACGAAGTCAGTTAACTAAAAGTAAAAATGCTATATATATATTTGCGACAGATGTTTAAATTATTTCACAAATGCAAATTCTCTTCAAAAACATGAGGAAAGATTTGCCGATTTGAATATTTGTTCTATATCATTTCCTGATTATAAATGGATTGAATTTAAAAATTTTTCTTACAAAATTGAGGTTTCTTTTGTAATTTATGCTGATTTTGAAGCTATATTAAAACCTGTCAATATTGGAGTAAATACTTCTTGCATTAAAAAATATCAACAGCATGAGGCGTATATGGTTGGTTATTATTTGCATTCGTTAACCAATCATATTATCGATCTCATACAGGATATGACTGTATGCTATGGTTTGTGAAAGAATTAGAAAGAATTGCAAATTTTATACACAATATTTTGAAATCAAATATTCCAATGGATAAATTATCTGAAACAGAAGAAAACAATTTTAGAATAGCCACTCACTGTGATATATGTGAAAATCCTCTAGAAGGGATAAAAGTCAAAGATCATTGTCATCTTACGGGAAAATATCGAGGTCCTGCACATCAATCTTGTAACCTTAATTTTAAAAATTCGCTAACCGTACCTGTAGTGTTTCACAATTTAGGTTATGATGAAAATTTTATAATAAGAGATCTGGCCAATGCATTTCCATGCTTTATTAAATTGCTTCCGGTAAATAAGGAAAAATATATATCGTTTACTAAGTATGTACCAAATTCTCCAATAAAATTCAGATTTACAGATTTTTTTCGGTTTTTAGCTTCAAAACTAGATACATTAGCTAAAAATTTAAAGAAAAACAGTCAAAAAATTTTAAAAAAATAATTCATCAATTTAGATGATGAAAAATTTGACTTACTCTGTAGAAAGGGCGTTTTTCCTTACCATTACATTTCATCAGATGAAAGGTTAAAGGAAACCAAGTTACCATTAAAAGAACATTTTTATAACAAACTTAATAATGAAATGATTTCAGATTCCGACTATAATCATGTTGTAAATATTTGGAAGAGATCTGGCATTAATACATTGAAAGAATATTTTGAGCTTTATTTAAAAACCGATGTGTTGCTGTTAGCCGATGTTTTCGAAAATTTTAGGAAAAAGAGTTATGAAACATATCAATTAGACGCTTGCTACTATTTTACCCTGCCAGGTTATGCATTTGATTGCATGCTTAAATATTCAAAAATTCGCTTAGAAACCTTACAAAATATAGATATGCTCCTTTTTATCGAAAAAGGAATTCGAGGAGGTTTAAGTCAGTGCTCTAACAGATATTCTAAAGCAAACAATAAATATATGAATACTTATGACTCTCTGTTAGAATCTAAATATTTGATGTATTTTGATGTAAATAATATTGAGAAATTTAATATTAATGAAATACCTAATAATTCTGAAATTGGTTATATACTTGAAGTTGATCTTGAATATCCAGAAACTTTACATAATCTTCATAGTGACTTACCTTTGGCACCGAAACATAGAATACCTCCATCGTCCAAATTATCAAAATTGATGACTACTTTTTATCCAAAAAAAATTATATTTTACATTATAGAAATTTAAAACAATATTTGGAGCAAGGACTTAAATTAACAAGTATACATAAGATCTTACAGTTTAATCAAACCCCTTGGTTAGTACCATTTATTGAATTAAATGCGAAGCTTAGGGCACAAGCTGATAATGATTTTGACAGGGATTGTTATAAATTATTTATTAATGCGAACTATGGTAAGACAATGGAAAATATTAGAAAACATCGAACAATTAAATTATTAAATAAATGGGAAAGAAGAAATGGGGCAAAAAATTTTATTTCAAGTCCATTGTTTCATAGTCGTAAAATTTTTGGGGAAAATCTCGTGGCTGTAGAATTAAGAAATATTGTTTTCAATAAACCTATATACGTTGGAATGTGCATCTTAGATATATTCAAAACTTGTGTATATGATTTTCATTACAATTTTATTTCAAAATTAAAAAATATTAAAAACAAGCTTTTATATACTGATATTGACATTTTAATTTACGAATTTCAATGTAAAGATATTTATAAGGAACTAATTTTAAAACATTTCAATAGGTTCGATACTAGCAATTATCTTGAAAATAATTCCTGTGGGATTCCTCTAATTAATAAAAAAGTTGTAGGTTTAATGAAGGATGAAACGAATGGTGTTATAATGACGGAATTTGTAGGATTAAGATCCAAAATGTATGCTACTAGATGTCAAGATAATAAAGAAACGAAAAAAATAAAAGGTATAAAAAAAATGTTATTCAAAGTCCATAACATTTAGTGATTATCTGTCATGTTTAAGGGATAAAAATGAAATCTATAGAACTCAACGATTTATTCAAACAGATTTTCTTAAATTATACAGTTTGGAACAAACTAAACTCGCTTTAAGTTCTAATGATGATAAAAGATATTTACTATTAAATAGCACAGATACGCTTCCCTTCGGTCATTTTAAAATAACACAAAAATTATAAATTTTGATAAATGTAAAAATTTCTCCAAATTGAACCCTAGTATACCTTCAATGGTTAACAAAAGTTTAGGATTTAATATAATTCAGATAAACCTGACTAATCCCAATGTTTTAGAAATAAGTTATGTCTAATGTAGAATTCTATATATGTGTATATGTATAATTTGTAAGTAAAGTATTCTCTAAATATACCTTAATATGAACTTGCAAAAACTGTGGTTTTACTTTTGTTGAAAAACTAGTTGTAATTTTTTATAAAATATATTAAAAATTAACATTAATATTGTAGCTTTTTTCCCCTCCTTAAAAAACATTAAATAGTTGTAAGAAATATGTTGTCTATCTATCCATAGTGTCAGTTGTATCTAAAACATGACGAACAAAAATCTAATTTTGTTTATTGATATTCAAGGGTATAACTGTTCTTTTGGATTTATTCCAAAAGAATTGGCACTTTACGATGGAAGTCGTTGCTCAAACTTCTTTTTTAAACCTCCATTTAATAAAAACATATTAAAAGACAAGACCTGAAAACAATAACTTGTCTTGAAGATAATTACCATGGTTTCAAGTGGGAATCCGGTCTCACTGATCTAAATGAAATTGAAAATATCTTTAAACCTATTATGGAAAAATACAACTCACCTTTAATTTTTTTAAAAGGAAAGGCGAAGGCTGATTTTCTACAAATGTTTATAGGTGAAGAAAATATTTTTAGAGTATCAATAAACAGTGAACCAAAGCTAAGCAACTTCAAAAAAATTCAAGATTATCATTTTCATAAGAACATAACCCACACCTGGCATTGTGCTGTATCAAATGTTAAACTCCTATGTAATTATAAACATTGTTATATGACGTTATCCAAAATAAATTAATAGCTTCTTTAAAGGTCTTTTTATACCCCTTGCTTTTTGCTATAAAGTGAAAAGAACAATTTACCCGATTTATTTATTTTATGCAATGCAATAATCTTTAAACAAAATTTGATCTTACCTACCCTACCCCAAATCAATTTCACAATACTGCCAAAAATTCATCCTCCATCACATCCAACGCTGCTCGCGAGTTTGGTCCTAATTAATTTGCTTACCGGTTGGGAATTGGGCGTCACCCTTCTATCAATGCATAGCCTATCTTCCAAATTAATTTCACACTTCTGCCAAAAATTCATCTCCAATCACATACAACGCTGCTCACCGATTTGGTTCAAATTAATTTGCTTGCGGGTTGGGAATTGGGCGGATTGGGAATTGGGTGGATTTGGGGTTTTTTATGGTTAGGTTTTTTTTTTTGGGGGGGGGGCGGTGAAGATCGAGGATAAGCAGGGAGTGTGGAAGTGATGATTTTAGATGGGTAGTTTGATTTGATGAGCTTCGGTTGTGAGAATCGGTGTTTATAGGCCCCCTTTTTAAGCCTATGGGGAAGCTGTATCACATTTTTTTGATGCAGAACCCCCTTTGTTTTTCCAAATCCAAAATTATATTTAAAAAATTCAATATGGCGAATCCATTATGGCGGAAAACTCCCCCATACCAAAATTGGTATGGGGGAGTTTTCGAGATCTCACATAACAAATCTTAAATTATTTTTAAGAAATTCAATATGGCGGATCCAATATAGCGGACAAAAAAGTTTAATTTTGTTCGATTTTCTCCAAAATTGGTATGAGGAAGTTTTCGAGATCGTACATAATGAATTCAAAATCTTTTTAAAAAATTCAATATGGCGGATCCAATATGGCGGACAAAAAAATCAATTTTTCTGATTTTCTCCAAAATTGGTACGGGGGAGTTTTCGGGATCGCAAATGACGAATCTAAAATTATTTTAAAAAAATTCAATATAGCGTATTCAATATGGTGGATAAGAAATTAATTTTGTCCGATTTTTTTTTCAAAATTGATATTGGGGAGTTTTTGGGATAGCACATTACGAATCTGATATTATTTAAAAAAAAAATTAAATATACATCTCTCGATTTTGTCTAAAATACGTATTGGGGTATTTTTGTTAGTGTCAATTACGAATTTAAAATATTTTAAAAAAAATTAATCTAATGGAATCAATATGGTGGCTTAAAAATTTTACATTTTTCGACTTTCTCCAAAACTAATATAGAGAGTTTTTGAAGATGTAAATTATGAATTTAATAGTATTTTTTAGGATTCAATATGGCGAATGCAATATAGCTGACTAAAGATTTTATATTTTTCGATTTTGTTGAAAGGTGGGACTGAATCGTTTTGAGGATGTAAATAGCGGATATAAAATTATTTTAAGACAATCTAATATGTCAGATGCAATATGACGGTTTAGAAATTTGAAATTTTTGGATTTTATCCAGGTACTAGGGGGCTTTGAGGGATTTAGATTTGATTAACACGTTAAAATTATTTTTTTGAAATTCAATATGGCGGATCCAATATGGTGGGTTGAAAATTTGACCTCATTCGCATATTTTCAGACTTCGTATTGGGGGGTTTTCGGGATCGTGTATTACAAATATGAAATTAATGTTTTACAACTATTAGGTTGATCAGATACAATATGAGGGACTGAAATTTTACATCTTCCGATTTTGTCTAAAACTGATATTGCGGGGTTCTTGGGGCGTATACAAACTCAATATACAATGTAAAATATATCGGGCTAAGAAATTTACGTCTCAAATTCTTTAAATATCGATATTGGAAGGTTTTGGTTCCTATATTACCAATCTAAAATTAATTTGAAATTTAAGATAGTGAATTTACTATGACAGACTAGATTTGTTTGACATAATTTCATTGGTATTTGGGGAACTCTAAGAACTCTAAGAATTAAAGAATTTTTAGTGGTTCATTTTAGGGTGATTTACAATTTTGGATAAAATGGGCATGTTTTTGCCACTTTGTCATTGACAGGTACACTAATCTTGATTAGCACTTAGTTCAAATAATTTATGAATATCATAATGAATTCGGAACTAAAAATCGAAAAATAAAATTTTTATAAAAAAATTTAACCGAATTCTAAAAGTGCGTTAAAAAGTAAAAAATAACTAAAAATTTTTATATGAAATTGAAATTTTTGAAGTCGGCGCCAAATTATTTCTAAATGAAATAAATAACTGCTAATATATACAAATTAATTAAAAAAGCAATTACAAATAAACTATTTTTAATCTATTTATGCGAATCACATTTTGTCAGGTATTAGTTTGGCACTGATTTCAAAAATTTCAATTTCGTATAAAAATTTATAGTTATTTTTCACTTTTTAGCGCACTTTTAGAAGTCGGTTCAATTTTTCTATAAAAATTTTATTAGGTTTTTTTTGCACATATTAAGTAAGTCTAGTCATTGTTATGCATTTTGTAAGCATTTTTTGAAAGTTTTAGGTAAAAACTGTTTTTTTTTTAAGTCTAAGCGATTCAAAAAATCAAAGTTTTGATCAATATAGGTTAATATGACGCAAATGATCTTGAATAATTCCTCCTTAAATACGCATATCTAGTGCAGCTTCGTTTTCAAATGCATGTTTGCTTTTGATATATTCTATCACCATGATTTCTGTCGTTAGTCTCTGTATACGATTCATTCAAAGGCTGAAGTTTGGGTATTTTCTTATTGTAATAAAGGATGAAGTTTCGTTTCTGAGTTAAATGTGGAATACTTCGGAGGAGCTAGTTCTGCTTTAGACCTGTCACATTTGAATTAACGTTCGGGGATCTATTGCCATCAGTAACATTGCTGTCTTCTTGGTAATCTCCTTCGGGCACTTTTTGACGTTTCACTGCTGATGAATTTTTTCGTAAGTTAAAGGGAAAGGTTTTCTGACTTGCCTATTCTGGATATTTTTAAGCTCTTTTCTTTGGTTTCATTATCCTTGACCCTATGGCGTATTATCTTGTGATTCTCTATCTCTATCATTTGAATTCACTATTTGTTCAACAGATGTTTTCTCTCATCAATACTTCTCTGGTTTTGTTGCTTTAGTCATCTTAAGCAAATATCTGACTAAGTATTATATTAAAACCGGTAACTTTTATCCCTTTTATTCTAACAGCACAAGCAGGATGAGATTGTTTACCACAATTTAGTTCACCTTTAAGGGTACGTTTGCAACTATTACACTCTTTTTCATATTTTCTACACCTTCATCGACACAGTCATTCTCACTGTCCGCAATCTTAAAATGCCATAGATTTTATTTAAAATAACTAGAAAAATACGTTTTTTTTTTCACACAACCGCAGTAGGTTTCGTAGGTGTGACACAAAGAATTTTTTTAATCGAATTTCTTTAACCACATTATAGAAAAACCTAACCGTTTTCATGATACAGTTATTTTGTTACCTTAATTGATCACGCTCTTTATTAAAATGAAACAAGCGATTAAAAGTATGCAAATAGGCTATAGATAGTCAGTAATTTATCTCTTAAAAGTACTTCGTCCTATAAGATATTTTATATGTAACTCTGATCGAATAGGAATCTGGTGTGTTCTGACAAGTCGATTCCCTTTTTTATTTATTAGCTGACTTCAAGAATTTTTTGTCTTGCAAAAAAATCTCATTCTCTCACAGTGCTACTTCTACTACGTTGTCGCAGGAACGGCAAATCTGGCTATCAACTTTGCACGTTTTTTGAAACAGTATTTCGTAAGAAGATTTGTTTCCAGTTTCAGGTTTTTTTAGGAGCGTAATGATGAATTTATTCGCTTATTTTGTATTCGACGTGTTTACTGTATCTTTGTTTGATTTTGTTCTTGTATTCGACACTGTTACTTTGGATATTTGTTGTTCACAGAAAGGTTTTGAACCACCATTTTTACTCAGAATACATGAATAAATCAGTAAAAGATATGCAAGCAATTCAGAAATATCAAAGTGTCCACCATTAACTAACATATATGATTTAGCGATTCTGAACTTCTTTTCCACAATATTTTTTATCATTGTAACTGGAGTTTTTCAGTTAAAATTCCTTCTTGTTTAATTTTTTATTAATTGTATGTAAATATATTGAAGTAATTTGCACTTGCGTTTATAATTTATTTGACCTAATTGACCATTACAATAGATATAAATTCTATTTTCCATTGATTGTCTAGTTTATTGGTCGAGTGATCGGTATTGAAAGTTATCGTACTTAAATTTGGGAAAACTGAAAAGATACTAAAATTTCTTTAGCTTAAACAGTCAAGGAGGATATTTATTTTCACGAATTTCTTGCAGCGTAAAATCTGATTACATACTATTAGAAATAGGTTTTGAAACTATAAAAATGTATTATATTTTAACCAAGTGAATAGTGTTATTTAATATATTTGACATACACGAAAATAAAAAATTGGTAAATTCTAAGCGTCAAAACGGGTTTATATAATTCGTTCCTTTCCAACTTTTTAGATAATAAAACTATAACAAAAAAAAGTCGAACCGACTTCTGCAAAAAACGTTAAAACGCGAAAAATAACAATATAAATTTTCGTATGAAATTTTTTAAATCAGCGTTAAATTAATACCTGACAGAACGTAATATACATGAAAAGATTAAAAATTACCTTATTTGTAATTGATTTTTACCATAGCTTGTGTTTGTCTTTGTCTCGTGTTAGTAGTTATTTATTTCATTTAGTTATTATTTGAAGTTAATATCAAAATTTTCGATTTCATAAAAAAATTTATATTGTAATTTTTTGCTTTTCAGAGTAATTTTTTTTATCTAAATTTTATTTTTCGATTTTTAATTTTCAACTCGTTATAGTCTCCATAAATTATTTTAACTAAGTACTAAGCAATTTTTCCAAAATCGCAAAAAATTAGCCATTTTATCCAAA
Source organism: Diaprepes abbreviatus (assembly GCA_034092305.1). Taxonomy (NCBI): domain Eukaryota; kingdom Metazoa; phylum Arthropoda; class Insecta; order Coleoptera; family Curculionidae; genus Diaprepes; species Diaprepes abbreviatus. The sequence goes on from JASJET010000026.1 coordinate 2,046,097, forward strand.
GTTGTATGAGTATGTTTTTGATTCTGAGAATTTTCCAAATGTCAGTTTTGAATGAAATTTAACCTAACAAATATCTAATCGGCCGTAGTATCTAGATCCCCTAAACTTCTGAATACTGCTAATTAAAGAGCTTGGAGTATATATATTTTTTAGTGTAGTGTTTAGTAATTTTAAAGAAATTAACTGAAGATTTATAATGTACGCTCCAACAACCCTCCATTTTGAACATTCTCGGAAAAATTTTATATTAAAATGTTAGAAATTAACTTAAGATTCGTAACCTACGATCCATGAGATTCCCTAATATCAATTTTGAAAAAATATGAATAGCGTAAAATATTCAATCCATCATATTGAATTTTAAAAAAATTATTTTAATCTTTTAATCTAATCTTAATCTATACCATTGAAAAACCCCTAATACCGATTTTTGACATAATCCAGAAATGTATAATTTTAGTTTGCACCTTCAGAAACACCTCAGCATTAATTTTGGACAAAATTGAGAGAGATTTTTAGGCGGCCATATTGAATTTTTTAAACATAATTTCAAATTCGTAATTTCCACTCTTAAAAAATCCCCATATACCAATTTCGAACAAAGTCGAGATATATAAAATTTTTAATTCGTCATGTTGGATCCATCATAATGATTCTGAAGCACCTGTCGCTATCAGCTATTCTAGAAGCATTCAGCAAATGCGAAATTTACTTTGTCACAATTGTATCCAACAATTGATACTACTGCACACTGTGTCTTAAGAGCATACTTGCAAATGCAACAATGTAGAGGGAATATTTTAAATCCTCTCGATTGGGGTTAAAAAAGTTCGAAAAATGGATTGATACCAATTTTTACAAATAAACCTTCTACAGAGCAAACTCTGCTAAAAAGAATAATCTGTGGATGCACTAAAGAATGCCGAGGGAATTGTGGTTGCAAGAAGTTGGGAATCAATTGCTCCATGTTCTACAAAAAATGTATGGGTTTAAGTTGTGAAAATCTTAATGTATCTGACGTTACTAAAGACGATATCCTCGAAGATACTGATGAAGAAATTGACAACATTATTGAAGACAATTTAACTGAATCCAGCTTTTGAATGAAAATAAATAAATTAAAAAGGTATAAAATAATGTAATAACTAATTTCTGTTTTTCATTCCGTACCCCACAACAATAGGTTTTTCAAAATATATTTCTGTCATTAAACATTATAAAATAATTTAATCATTGAATAAAAAAAATTCACGCAAGAATATAAAATAACATAATATGTTGGTAATTTCTCAGCTACTATTCCTCGCACAAACGTCGCAGGATACCATTTTAACGGGCCTGATGTCAGTTCTTTCTTTTCAATGTCTAATGTCTCTACCTAAATTCACTAGGAATAAAATTATGTGACGAAATTTGAAAAAAATTTGCTAATATCGAGAAAACTAGCAAAGTTTGACAAACCATATCCCGGTTACTTTTCTTCAAATATACATTTCCGGAGCTGGTTTTAACAGGTGTAACGTCAGCTTCCTTTTTTATGAAGCAATGCCTATACCTAACTTCATTTGGACAAAAGTTGTAAAGAAAAAATAAAAATTTTTTTTTTTGCATTTTTTTTTCGTTTTTTTTTGATATAGTTTTCATGACCCTTTTCTTGAAAAATGATTTTCTTGTTCTTCAGGATATACGATTTTGAAAGGATACGTTGCCTACAACTTTTTTGTAGACATGTACCAAAACTTAGAAAACTGAAATAAGGGCAAATCTATCTTAATATTAAAAACGCACCCCTTAATTTGGTGGCACTTAACTATTTTGTCATAATTGGAGGTTAACTGAACGTATGAAAAAATAAAAATACTTGAACGTTTAGTTAGTACATAGTCAATAGCTTATTATGTCTGACCCCGAAAACTCCCCCAACGAATTTTGGAGAAAATTATAAACGTCATCTTGGATTTGACTAAACCAATTTCCGAAAAAATGGGACGACCACAGCAACTTTCTGAACATAACGCAAAAATTTCATTTAAATCGGTGCCGCGATCGAATTTAACATCTCCTTCTTTTAGAAGTCGATATATTTATATATATTCCTTCCGATCTGTCCTTGGCACAGACAGGTGCATGTCGGTACCCTGATGAGTCTAATGAGAGACGAAACATGTACCTCTGCCGTAACACTGTAGCGGAGGGGGTAAGGTTTTAACTTTCTTCGCGGTGTGGTGGTACAGTACACCATCTCGATGGTGGTGGAACAGGATGAATTGTGTTTAATTGTGTTTTTCAGCAATTTATTCAAACTGTGCATCCGCTAACATGGAAAGGATATGATGGAACGAAGTTTGCATTCACTGTTCGCATTTTACTTCATTTCATACGCGGAGTTGCATATAGTTGTACGTTGGCTGAATGTGATTTCAGCACTACAACAGCATAATGTGGATATAACCACTGCTATTGCATCTCACACGGGGGAATCCGTGAAAGCCGCATAAACATATATATATATATATATATATATATATATATATATATATATATATATATATATATATATATATACGGGTGTCAACGAATCTATTAGACAAGTCATAATTTCTAGAGTATTATGTGTATCAAAATGAGAATTGGTACAAGTAAATGTTATGTGAAGAGGAGAGTTTTCGCATATTTTCCACTTTCCGGTCACTTCCGGTTTCACCGGAAATGGCCCCGGTTTTGAATTCTTAAATAGAACACCTTGTATATTTTAACATCTTTGGATTTCTGAGACAATTCTAGATTAGATTGTGATGTTTCAAAAACTTTTTACGTCTACTTCATTTTTTTAGAGCCACTTTTAAAATTGCATCTAGGTGGCCATGATCGGAAGCAAACTTATCTAGCGGCCTCAGATGATGTCAAAAAAATACAATCGCAAAGTTTTAGTGACTAGTATGAAAGACAGGAATTGGATTAAAAATTTAACAAAATTAACAAAAAACTAACAAAATAAACTAATAACTTAGACGACGCACTTAAAATATTTGAAAGTACAGTAGCTGAATTTGTTAAAAAGTTTAGTGTAGTAAATGTTCAAAGTGCATTCCTTTTTTTTTTCACGACACATTTCAGCTCGTTCAGTTCAATTGTTTCTCTCAACACGTTTTGTAGCATTTGGAGCGTTATACTTCTAAATGCCCGTAAAATTATTTCTTCTAATATTTCAAGAGTAGCTGGGGCTGCTCCATAGTAAACCCTTTCTTTAACATATCCCCAGACAAAGAAATCGAGCACAGTAAGATCCGGTGAGCGGGCTGGCCACCGTACCGGGCCATTGGTTGCAATAATTCGATTATTAAAATGCTCTATTAAATAATTAAGAACTTTTCTAGTATTGTGAGGCGGTGCTCCATCTTGTTGAAAGTAGATTCGCTGTAAAACTGCTAAAGGTATATCATTGAGATGATTTTCGATTTCATTTTGAAGAAAACCTAAGTATCTAACCCCTGTTAACTGACCTTGAAACAATATTGGCCCAATTATTCTGTTTCCAACGATACCAGCCCAGACATTGACGCCAAATCTTTCTTGAAAATTACCCTCTCTCATTTAATGTTGATTTTGTAGTACCGAGTATTTTGCTTATTGAACATACCATTATTTGTAAATCGGGATTCGTCGGAAAATAGAATAAAATCGATAAAATTTGGGTTAACTCTATGATTTTGAAGCAGCCAATCACAAAACACTACCCGTCTATCGCCATCCTCAGTATACAAATATTGATGTAACTGATATATAAATGCTCGATATCCATGCTTTTTCAGTATTTTTCTTGCTGATTCATAACTTATCTGCAGTTCTTGACTAATTTTTCTTAACGAAACTGTTTTATCAACCTCAACCATAGCAAGTACGTAAATCTCAGTCTCTTCATTTATGATAAACCTCTGTTCCGCCTCTTGATTTCCTATTTGCCTAAAACGAGTCTCGACATACGGAAAATACTGATGGGCTGGATGTTACCGATTCGGATATCTATGAGCATACAACTCGGCAGCATTCCTTGAATTTCTATGACACTCTCCAAATATTAATAACATATCCACTTTTTCACTTTGAGTATACATTATTTTAACGAAAATTTAAACTAAACTTAACGAAAATTAAGAAATTTTTACGTCTGTTCTTAGAGCGTATGTCACTGTCATCTACTTAAGTGAGTGCTTTGTTTTCCAAAGAACACTTGATAAAAACAATTGCAAATTATTATGCATCATGGCTGTCCATGGCGCACTTGTCATAAGTAAATAAATTATCCAGTATTTTGCTTAATAATATTTAATTTCCGTTCTTATGTCTAATCCAATCGCAAATAAATTAGTACCGTTAGATTCGTCAAAGAATGCTTTTTTCGAAAAGTAGGTGTCAAAAAGGGGTCGCCATTTGAAAATTAATAGTTAGAAATGAAAAAGTAATTTTGCCAACTTGTCTTATTCCTGTCTTTCATACTAGTAACTAAAACTTTGCGATTGTATTTTTTTGACATCACCTAAGGCCCTTAGATTAGTTTGCGTCCGGTCATGGCCACCTAGATGCAATTTTAAAAGTGGCTCTAAAAAATGAAGTAGACGTAAAAAGTTTTTAAAATGTCACGTTCTGATCTAGAATTGTCTCAGAAATCCAAAAATGTTAAAATATACAGGGTGTTCGATTTAGAAATTCAAAACCGGGGCCATTTCCAGTGAAACCGGAAGTGGCCGGAAAGTGGAAAATATGCGAAAACTCTCCCCTTCACATACCATTTACCTGTACCGATTCTCATTTTGATACACATAATACTCTAGAAATTATGACTTGTATATGTAATACATTCGTTGACACCCGGTATATATATATATATATATATATATATATATATATATATATATATATATATATAGGTTTAAAAATAGTTATAAAAATTAAATTCACATCTTTTCCGTATATCGCAATATAGTAAATACAAGCATCAAAATAAAATTAAAGTACTTCAAAAATTTTGAATAACATAAGTTGACATAATTTTCCAAAATAATTTCTGATATTGTAGCAAAAGATTATAGTAAAAAATTGCAAAAAAAAAAATCATGATATTTTACTACTATTAATTACACAGATAAACAGATTTGTGGAACCTTTTTTTTGGTAAATGAAAAAGGTAATATTATTTTGAAAGAACATATTAGTTTCATTTTGGCGAGTCTCTTGCGTCATATTAGCTCAAGTTTATAGTGGGCTCGAATAAAGGGATTTATGAGATAACGGCTAATTTTACATAACAAATTGTATCAATAAACAGATTGTTATTAAAATTGTTTTATCTTTTGTAGCTGATAATAATAGCTTATCTTTTCAAGTTCCAAAAATAATATACAAGCGTAGTACAAGTATCAAGCAAAGCGCAATAAACTTTCCTTGATACCGCCATTTCATGCCTAATATTTCCTGATGGAAGCATTCTTCGTCCTTCATACCAACATCCTTCATATTTTAGAAGTCAATGTGTATTTTAAGCAACCCTTTTCACGAGGTTTGAATCATATTACATATTAATTCTTTATGGTTTTTAGTTCTTATCTTCCCTAAATTGTTTCAGGAAACCTGCTTCCTCTTTTTTAATCCGATTTCAAAAATTGTGCCTCTAATTAACTTTTTTTTTTGTATTTGGGTTTCTATAAAAATTCCCTCCTTCAACTTCACATCTGTCATATTTGCGAATTTTTACGTAAGATTTATTTTCTTATCTTGAGTGCAGAGGCGATACTATAACATCTTCCCTTGATACTAATGGTAGGTGAAGCATATTGTATGTTCGTCAATATTGTCATACACAAAATAAATCTATATTATAGTTTGTATTGTGTATCCTGTATTTGATTTAATACTGTTACGATTTTGTCTCTTTTTAAATCGCTCACTGGGTTCACAGAATAAAACACAACACCTTTCCTAATACTTGAAATACTTATATTAACACAAAAATCACTATACTACTCTTAACTATAAAACTTTACGACTCTTAACTCTACCACCATACGACTCTCTTCTAACTAATTAACTACCCTTATTTTATTTTTATTTATATACTTATGGAAATTCCTAATAAATCTAGATCATAAAGGTTGCTATCTGTCTAGAGTATGACGCATTGAGACACTATTCCTTTCGGCTCATTATACTAAAGATGACTCATCACGTCAGAATATTTATTTATACGAGGGCATATCGATAAGTTTTTGTCGTTCGTTACACTGCCCCTATCCTAATTCTGATCGTTTCGATCAGCTTCTTCTTCATAGTATGACTTCAATCTTTGTAGATGTATTACTTTTATTTTGATCTTACAACTTCGTTGAACTAATTTCTCGTAGCGTACAAAACGCTCGTCCAGTCTTCTGTAATTGATTTTCTCCATACTTCTTCTTATGCTGATTGTTTGTTCGGCAATTACTCTGATTGGTTCGGTAGTATGGTTCTTTGACATAATAAATTCTTAAGTGCCAAACGTTAGGATGTTAAGTGTGTTATCGAAAGACAATCCATGTTGACGAATCAAGTCCATTCCCAGTATAAACTCATCTTTTATGTCGGCAACTAACACAAAATGTTTTAATTTTAGACTTCCAAGTTGCAGCTCACTCGCATCCTTCATTTAGAATATATAATATCCATTTTTGATTCCATCCTATCTACGATTTCTCTCACTTTTTGTAGCACACTTAATTCATTGTTATGTACTTCCTGTCGTACTTTTACTTTTATCTCGTCCACGATTTCTTTCATTTCTTGCCGCACTTCTCCTACGTCTTGTCGCACTTCTCCTATGAATGGTAGCACTTTTCTTACATCTTATCGCACTTCTCCAACCTCTTTTTTCAACTTTTGCGTTTGTGCCCGTATAATTTGATTCTATTTTATGCTGCTCTTGTACAATAACCTCCTGTATCCATTTGCAAAATTTATTTTCACCGTTAATCTGACATTCTTCTTTTTGTTTGTCTTCAAGGCGACGTTTTTCTTCTTCTTGTTTGCCTTTAAGGCGACGGATTTCTTGTTTTTCTTTTTGGCGCCGTGCTTTTCTTCCTGTTTTTCTTTTAGACGACATTGTTTTTCTTTTAGATGACGATACTTTCCTTCCTGTTTTTCTTTTAGACAGTTATCTTCTTTTTCTTGCTTCCCTTTTTGGTGTCGTTTTTTTTTCTTTTTGTTTGTACTTAAGGTAATGTTGTTCCATACGTTCTATAAAATCGGCCAATGTTTCCTTCATTTTCGGCTATTTGCTGTCTAGTAATTACCTAAAAACTTCTAGAATATTCTTGAAAACTCATTTCTAAAATTCTTTCTGGATGACAAATCCAATGATGAAAGTCAGTTTTTCGCTATTTCTTTTAGTTTTCAAAGAGAGTTTTCTAGAACTTCTTTGAAAATTCGGTTCTAGGCTTCTTTCTCAATGACAAATCCGATAGTGAAGTCCGTTTTTAGCTATCCCCTTTAGTTTCCAAATAGAATTTTCTAGAACTATGTCTAAAATTCGATTCTAAAGTTATTTGTTAATAACAAATCCGATGGTGAAGTTTGTTTTTCGACATCTCCTTTAGTTGCCAAATAGAATTTTCTAGAACTTTGTCGAAAATTCGATTTTAAGCTTGTTTATTAATAACAAACTCGATGGTAACGTCAGTTTTTCAATATCTCTTCTAATTTTCAAGAAGAAAGTTCTAGAACTCCATATAAAATTAGTCTTTTTTTCTTACTTGTCAACAAATCCAAGGTTGAAATCCGTTTTTCCCCATCTCCTCTAATTTCCAATAGAATTTTCATGACACCCGGTGATAATCCTCACTTCTGACCCCAATCCCACTTCTAACACCAATTGTTGCGATTTTATCTTATCTGTTATATCTTTATTTATGTACCTATGGAAATTCCTAATAAATCTAAATCATAAAGGTTGAGATCATTCATCTAGAGTATGACGCATCGAGACACTATTCCTTTCAGCACATTATACTAAAGATCACGTCGAAATATTTATATTTACGAGAGCATATCAATAAGTTTTAGTCGTTCGTAACAATACATTTAAGTATTTTACATTATGCGGTATATAAAAGTGTTTAATTAGATCATATAAATTTAGAGACACCAATATTAAAGGATTTTTAACGGGAATGAATGGTATAATATTCTCGCTTGAGAACAAGACTCTTTTTAAAAAATTAATACTTCTGCCCAAGCACGTAAAAAAGCAACAGTAGTTGACGCAATTCTGTTGATTTCTCAAAGAATTGTACTAACACTGGACAATTGCCAAAATGTACCTAAAATAAAGTCGACAAAATCACTTTTGGTGTGCTAAAACCGAAAGTAAACTTATCTTCAAGTTCAAGTTTTAGAGGTACGTGATGTCATGTCTCCCTATATCCCAATGTAATCGCAAGAATGCTTGTGGTATATTAATATTGTCATAACAATAAGGGGTGCGACGTTGCCAAATATACGTTTTCCCAAGTTAAAGAAAGTTTGTACAACTTAGCAACACTGCATGGGGGATCTCCGGGGATGACCCCCCCCCATATGCGAAGTGCCAACCCCCCAGGGCTTAAAATATGGGAGATTTAAACTCATGTAAATCGACTTTTATGTCTGCTTTGTAGTGAACATCCCTTGTATAGAAACAATTAACAAAGGCCACTATTGTGAATATTATGAAATTGAATAGAAAATTCTCGAATATTCTCTAAAAATGTAGAAGCCGTATTTGGGAATAATGGTAGCTACAAAACCGGAGGGGTTAGTCAGTCGAAGTTAGTCGAATCGAATAGACGAGATTGTAAGATGTTTTGAAAGTATGTAAACAATCCGGATCATTTCTGTTATGTTTGTGATCACGTGACTATTGCGGCACTGAAGCGGTTTATTACACCATTGAAAAAAAATGCATATCAGCAATATTTTCATTGCAATATTGGGGATCAAGACAAACAATGAGCGCCATATATCTGCTATAATGCATGCGCTTCAAGTCTGAGAAACTGGCTAAAGAGTAAAAAATGATCTATGCAGTTTGCTGTCCCAATGATCCAATAATTGCTGTTTCTGCATCATATCTCGTGTTGAGCAAGGCCCATATATGTCCAAGAAGAAAAAGTCGGTTATTAACTATGCAAATATACCATCTGCCATGAGACCTATGTCTGATAGTAACGAACTTTCTATTCTAGCCCGCCAGAAATATTCACTTACGAATCAGATAATAATGATACAACGATTTCTCAAGGAGATACGCCATCAATATCAAGAGATCCTGATTTCACACCCAGTATGTTATACCGCCAACCATACAAAATAACCTAATAATTAAAAGATCTTGTAAGAAACTTAGAACTTTCGAAAAGTAAAGCAGAATTACTAGGATCAAGATTGCAGCAGTGGAACTTATTAGAAGCCGATGTTTCAGTATGTGTTTTTATATTTTTTTATAAATTACAAGCTAGAGAAAAGGAGATTGTTTACAGACAGTTCAACATTGAATTTAAAATCAGTACTATTGCATATGCTAAATATTTTGCCATCTATTTCTGTTAGATATGCAGTTTACATGAAAGAGTCATACGACAATATGAAGTAACTATTGACAAGTATAAAATTCGATGAGCACCAATGTCAGATCTATTGCGACTTAGAGGTTATTGCACTTTTACTTGGCTTTCCACTACACTACACCAAGTTTTGCTGTTTTTTTGTGTGAATGGAACAGTCGGGCAAAGGCTCTCCATTACAAGAGAAAAGACTGAAACGTTCGACAATCATTAGAGTCAGGTGAAAAGAATTTACAACATATGTCATTGGTAGTCCCAAAAAAGATTTTGTTGCCACCACTGCATATCAAATTGGGCCTAATGAAAAATTTTGTGAAGGCACTCAATACATATGAGCCAGCTTTTCAGTACCTGCGTAAGAAATTCCGAAGGTTAAGTGAAGCAATAATTAAAAAAATTATTTAGGTTGGACCACACGTTCGAAATATTCTGAAAGACAAACATTTTGATAACACTCTATCAGATATTGAAAAAAAAATGCTTGGAATGAGTTTCGCCTCGTATTCACTAATTTCTTTGGAAATAAAAAAAAACTGACAATTACGTTGCTCTTGTTGAAAATATACACTCATCGTATTAAAAAATGGGTTGTAATATGTATCTAAAGATCTGTGGCGGCTCTAGGCCCCTCATACTCTTTTGTCAAAGATATTTTCTATACCTTTTCATTTTACTATTTGTTACATTTTGTTATCCTGTTGTATAGATTCAATATTCTTTATAGTTCATTTTACTACGCTGCACTGAAAACGTGATATTTCTTACTTTAATATAATAAGCTATACTTTTTCGTACAATTTAAGGATTGTACCAATAAACCAATCCGGGCCCTTTTACGGTCATTGATGGCTCGGGATTTCCAACTACTTGCAAACAGATGTGTACTCGGGATTTCCAACTGTTTGCAACAAAATGTGTACGGTGTTGCCATTTAGGCGGAATTATTTACAAATTTCCGAATCACAACTAATAGACCGCTGAAAAGTTGGATAACGTGACAACATCGTACGATACTAGTAAATTATAGGCAGATCCGTTTAAATACCCTCAACTTTCAAGTTAGAGCTCTATTCAATTTCTATTCTCAATTCAATTCTATTCTGCTCTATACTATTCAATTCTATACTAGTCTGCTCTATACTATTCTATTCTACTTCTATTTTAACTTCTATTCTGCTCTGTTCCATTCCTGTTGTCTACTAGTCATACTCCGTTTACAGTGATTTCCGTTTTCAGTGCAAGCAACAACATAATAAACATTGTTAAACCATTTAAAACGCGTTGTTATTTCACACTTACACGCATACTAAAAATTATAAGTTTAGCGCTCAACACAATAACGCTAAAAATTGGTGACCCCGACGTGATTTGAAAGTGTAAGTGTTAGTGCGAAAACAGAAGCGGTACTCTGGGAAGACTCCACAGTTACATCACGACGTAAGTACTCTCGAATATTTAGTGACATTTTTATTTCAATTTCTAACTTTCGAGTTACGTGACAAGTGACATTAAACCAATATCGCCGAGAAAACTTTATTAAAAACTTCGCGTAATATCTGTTTCTCTTGTCGAAATATTTCTTTCCCGTTTTTCACAAGATGGCTAATTCTGAAGTTTCTGCTAATCCTGCTTCGACTAATTCCATAGCGATCAGTACCTCACCCCGAATTCCTGACTTCATCCCAGCAGATCCGGAGTTGTGGTTTACTATAGTCGAGGCTAATTTTACACGATTAAACGTTGCAGATACGCAACGCCGATTTTTAGAGGTGCTCGCGGTATTACCTCCGCGTTATATCAACGAAGTTCGCGATATCGTCACCAAGCAGATAGACGATAATTCTTATGATCAGTTGAAAGAACAACTGATTAAGCGTCTCGGTGCTAGCCAAGAAGAAAAAACGCGACAACTCTTAGAGAATGAAGCCATGGGAGATGAAAAACCATCTCAGTTCCTTCGACGATTACAATACTTGGCCGGGACAGCCGTTCCAGAGGCAATGGTTCGAAGCTTGTGGGTAAGACGATTGCCTCATAACCTGCAGCCAATTCTGGCTACTCAATTAAACCAGCCTTTAAATAGCACAGCTGAAATAGCCGATAACATTTACGCGGTCTTACCTTCACCTCGGTCGGCAATAGCAGTTGTAGCAGCTTCAACGCCTGAGGCCGATTCCAGAGAAAACCAGCTCAAAACATTACTTCATAACTTAACATTGCAGATGTCCGATTTTAGAGCAGAATTAGGCAACATCAAACATAATATCACGACAAAAAAAGCACTGGATCGACACGATCGTCCCTCACGATTGCGTTCGCACACACATAGGCGATCTCGCTCTCATTCAGGCGATCCTCGCCCTCCTGACATATGCTGGTACCATAAGAAGTTTCAGGGAGCCGCTCAAAAATGCACCAAGCCATGCAATTGGATGTCGGAAAACGATCAGGGCAGTCGATAAATGCGGCAAATAACGCCTGCCCAACGAGATCTCGCCGCCTTTTCATTTGGGATAAAATTGCAAAAGTCCACTTCCTAATCGACACTGGAGCCGACATTAGTGTGTTTCCACGATCTAGAGTGCAAGGACCACATGTGAAATCCACTTACGACCTTATGGCTGCTAATGGAACACCCATTGAGACATATGGAACGATTACCCGCATCTTGAACCTAGGTTTACGGCGAGACTTTTCATGGCGATTCGTTGTGGCCAATATTTCAAAGCCTATTTTGGGAGCTGATTTCTTAGCCCACTATGGTTTACTGCCAGACTTACAGAATAGCTTACTTCTGGACCCAGCTACTCAGCTTACCTTCCGAGGCGAGGTAACTGAGTGTGACTTGCCTAGCATTCGGACTATCTCTGGAAATTCACCGTTCCACACCCTTCTCCAGAAGTATCCAGAAATTACTTGCCCGTCCGGAGTTTTCAAAGGAGTAAAACATCAAACCAGGCATCATATTATTACCACGCCTGGACCACCAGTAGCACAAAAACCAAGGCGACTTGCACCTGATAAACTGAAGATTGCGAAGCAAGAATTTGAAGCCATGCTTCACTTAGGACTTGCTCGTCCATCTAAAAGTCCTTGGGCTTCTCCTCTATATTTAGTCCCGAAAGATGGCGATGGATGGAGACCGTGTGGTGATTACCGCGCCCTGAATAGCCGCACATGTCCAGACCAATATGGAGTACGTCACATACAAGATTTCTCGCAGATGCTATATGGAAAAACCATTTTTTCTACCATTGACCTTGTACGTGCTTTTAACCAGATTCCTGTTGCCGAAGAAGATATTCAAAAAACCGCCATTTCCACACCCTTTGGACTTTTCGAGTTTCCTTTTATGACCTTTGGCCTCCGGAACGCAGCCCAGACATTCCAGCGTTTTATTGATGAGGTTACCCGAGGGTTGGATTTCTGTTTCGCTTACATCGATGACATCCTCATAGCTTCTACATCACTGGAAGAACATCTGAAGCACTTAGAAATACTCTTCACACGTCTAAAAGACTATGGAGTTGTAGTCAATCCAAGTAAGTGCAAATTTGGTTTGCCTGAAGTTGAGTTTTTAGGTTACCTGGTATCCAGTGCCGGTTCACGTCCCCTTGCAGAGAAAATAGAAACCATTAGAGCCTATCCTAAGCCAAGTACAGCCAAACAGTTGAGAAGATTCTTGGGTATGCTTAATTTTTACAGGAGGTTTATGTCCAGTTCTGCAATCATTCAGGCCCCACTTAACAGTCTTCTCCAGGGAAACATTAAAGGAAAGACGCCAATTAATTGGACACAGGAAGCTGAAACAGCTTTCGAAGCCTCCAAGGAAGCCCTCTCACAGGCAACGCTTCTTGCCCATCCCAAAATCGACGCACCACTTGCCATTTTCTGCGACGCTTCAGATTTTGCTGTTGGAGCAGCTCTTCAGCAATGGATCGATGGATAATGGCAGCCACTGGAGTTCTTTTCCAAAAAGCTCAACTCAACCGAACGCAAATATGGCGCTTACGACAGGGAACTTCTAGCTATATTTTTGTCCATTAAACATTTTAGGCACATGCTTGAGGCAAGGCATTTTACCATATTTACTGACCATAAACCTTTAATTTATGCTTTCCGTCAGAAAACTTCGCAGATCTCACCTCGACAGTTCCGCTATTTGGATTTCATTAGTCAATTTTCCACCGATATCCGTCATGTAGCTGGCAGTGACAACGTAGTCGCTGACGCATTATCACGCATTGAGGAACTTCAAGTCACGATTAACTACGAGGAACTAGCAGCATCACAAACCAACGATGAAGAGCTGGCAAAACTGCAACGCGAAGGGACATCAATGCAACTCAGACAAGTTCACCACCCTGGGACCAACTGTATGGTATGGTGTGACCTTTCTACCTCTAGTGCCGGCCCATTCCTAACCAAGCCATTCCGGAAAACAGCCTTTGACAGCACCCATCGACTAAGCCATCCTGGAATCAAGGCAACAGTTAAGCTCATGACACAACGCTATGTTTGGCCATCCATCAAGGCCGATTGTAGGAGATGGAGTTAATCCTGCATCGACTGTCAGCGATCCAAGGTCACGCGTCACGTGTCAGCACCAATTGGCTCATTCGCCCCGCCTTCCGCCAGGTTCGAACACGTCCACATGGACCTAATCATAATGCCTTTGTCTGATGGTTACAGGTACTGCCTTACAATGGTGGACAGATTCTCCCGTTGGCCTGAAGCCGTTCCGCTCAAAGATCAGGAAGCAACCACCGTCGCCAAAGCTTTTTATGACAACTGGATTTCCCGATTTGGCGTACCATTACGAATCACCACGGATCAAGGCCGACAATTTGAGTCTCACCTTTTCAAGCAATTAAGCCGCTTGATTGGTATGACTCACATACGCACAACTCCATATCATCCAGCAGCTAACGGCATGGTGGAACGCTTACATCGGCAACTAAAGGCAGCACTAAGTTGTCACCAGTCCAGCTGGACATCGAGTCTCTCCACAGTTCTCCTTGGCATCCGACTAGCATGGAAGGAAGATTTAAAAGCCACAGCAGCAGAGATGGTTTATGGGCAAACGCTAAGACTCCCAGGAGAATTCATGGCACACCCATCCCCAGATCAGCGTGATGATGGATCCTCAACTTTTCTCAAGGAGCTACGTCAGCAGTTTAATGAACTTCGTCCAGTTCATGGCACCCACCACACTGATAGGAAGCCTTTCATTTTCAAAGACCTATCCTCTGCCACGCATGTCTTCGTTCGCCACGATGCCGTCAAGAAACCCCTTCAGCAACATTACGATGGTCCTTATCCTGTGGTTAGCCGAAGGGACAGAACTTTCCTAGTTAACATCCGAGGCCGTGAAGTCAACATATCCATTGATCGTTTGAAGCCTGCATACATCCTCGCGGAAGACATGGACATGCCACTGACACAGAATATGCAGCCGGATTACGTAATATACCATCCTCTTCCACTCGACCATCCAACAACACATCCCGCACGACCAAGTGTACAAGCTGGAGAGTCTACAATTAAAGGCAACACATCCCCAGCAGGAAGTCCATTGCCTGCTAACGACGATCCGCCATTCAGGGAACCACATGTTCAGGGTACACCACCAGCTGCGGAACAGCCTTGTCAAAGTCAACCAAGCACAGAGCGACGAACCAGATCCGACCGACGAGTCCATTTCCCGGAACGTTTTCAAGCACGATTCTCGTGAGCTAACTCACTGGCAGGGGGGTGATGTGGCGGCTCTAGGCCCCTCATACTCTTTTGTCAAAGATATTTTCTATACCTTTTCATTTTACTATTTGTTATATTTTGTTATCCTGTTGTATAGATTCAATATTCTTTATAGTTCATTTTACTACGCTGCACTGAAAACGTGATATTTCTTACTTTAATATAATAAGCTATACTTTTTCGTACAATTTAAGGATTGTACCAATAAACCAATCCGGGTCCTTTTACGGTCATTGAAGGCTCGGGATTTCCAACTACTTGCAAACAGATGTGTACTCGGGATTTCCAACTGTTTGCAACAAAATGTGTACGGTGTTGCCATTTAGGCGGAATTATTTACAAATTTCCGAATCACAACTAATAGACCGCTGAAAAGTTGGATAACGTGACAACATCGTACGATACTAGTAAATTATAGGCAGATCCGTTTAAATACCCTCAACTTTCAAGTTAGAGCTCTATTCAATTTCTATTCTCAATTCAATTCTATTCTGCTCTATACTATTCAATTCTATACTAGTCTGCTCTATACTATTCTATTCTACTTCTATTTTAACTTCTATTCTGCTCTGTTCCATTCCTGTTCTCTACTAGTCATACTCCGTTTACAGTGATTTCCGTTTTCAGTGCAAGCAACAACATAATAAACATTGTTAAACCATTTAAAACGCGTTGTTATTTCACACTTACACGCATACTAAAAATTATAAGTTTAGCGCCCAACACAATAACGCTAAAGATCCATTTCCTACACTCACTTCTGAACTTTTTTCTGACAACTGCGGAGCTGTAAGTGATGAGCACGGCGGACGCTTCCATCAGGATATATCAACAATGGATGAAAGGCACCAGAGAAAGTGGAATGCTTCCATGCTTGCTGACTACTGCTGGACTCTTGTTAGAGATGCTGCAGATACAATTCTCAAAAGAAAAGCAAGAAACAGAATATTTAGTGTCTCTACAAGTGTAAAAACATGTATTTTTTATTATTTTGTTTAAAATAAAACAAAAAAAAATTGTTCTTGAAAATTGCAACATTGTCATTTTTGTGTTGAGCGCCCCAAAATGAACAAAAAAATGCACTTTTCATACAAGATGCAACAAATAAACTAGAATTTGTTGCGTAGTGTAATTTTTAAAGTCTGTGCATATTTTCAATAAATATTGTTTATATTTTATTTTTTCAAACAAAAATATTTCTCCGGTCTCCGTAAATTGGAGTGATTTAACATGTTTTTTCTCAACATATTTTATTGCTTGATACGGTCCATTTTGACACTAACATACTTCACTCAACAGTTTACGCGTCTGTCTTGTCGGACGAAGAACTTACTGAAACTTGAAATTTTGCATATATCCTTATAATATACTTTGAAACACCACGTTGGAAGTAGATTAGAGGTGGAGCCGAAGGAACAGTCTTCATATCAACATGACACTATCTGTGCCCATTTTATGAAGGTCTCTAAGTAATTAAATAAATTTTAAATTCTAAACTATTCCTTTTTTGCTAAAATCATCTCCTTACTAGCCTAAAACCAATATTAAAATATATATTGAGAGCGACGATTTTCATTTCAAATAATGAGATATCAAGTTAATTTTTATTTAAAAGTAAAGAAAATTTTTTACTATCACTAATGAAATACATAGTTTAAATATCGAAAAAGCATCGGCATCAGTGCATCAGCTGAATGCAATTTTTCTAGACATTTTCACACAAATCGGATTAAATATTATCGGCATACCACGCATTCGATGTTAGTTTTTTAATCATATGATATTTCTGTATTGTTGATGTAAACCATTTATTACAATAGGCAACAAATTTTAGTTTATTTGTTGCATCTTGTATGATAACTGAATTTTTTGTTGGTTTAATGACAGTGAAATTAAAAACTTAGTTGCAATTTTCAAGAACAAGTTTTTTTTTATTTTATTTTTAACAAAATAATAAAAATACATACTTTTACACTTGTAGAAATACTAAATTTCCTGTTTTTGTGATTTTCTTTTGCGAATTGTTTCTGGAGCATCTCTAACAAGAGTCCAGTAGTAGTCGGCAAGCATGGAAGTATTTTACTTTCTCCATTGTTGATATTTTCTGATGAAAGCGTTCGCCGTGCTCATCATTTACGGCTCTGCAGTTGTCAGGAAAAAAGTCCAGATGTGAGTGTAGAAAATGGATCTTTAGGGACATATTTAAATCCATTTTTTGATACCATGAGAGCATATTTTCAACAAGAGTAAAGTAATTATTACCTTTTTTATTTCCGAAATATCGGTTAGAAGCTAAAATATACTGGAAAGCCTTTTAAGGGGTAATTTTTCGTTTAAGGGTGGTTTAAGAAAAAATCTAGAAGTGGTCAACTTCATTTTTGTATTCAGTTGACGATTATATATTTTTTTAATTTTCTTTCACTAGATAGGCACAAGAAAAGTATATTTTTCGATGTAAAAATAGGGGTTGCGACTTTTATGGTCGAAGCCATATCAGTTTGTTGCACATTAACATCAGAAGTAATATGCACTTTGCTTCACTGCAAAATTGTAATTGAAACCTGAGATATATTCGAAAATCTATTTTTGAAGGTGAACTTCGGGGGCATATTTCACCCCCCCCCCCAAAGTTTTGTTTCCGCAGATAAAAAATTCCCTTATTTTTTATTTCATATTGGCCTACAAATATCAAAAAATTATTTAAATCGGAGGCGTCGATTTTGGATATCATCCTTGTGAGTGGAATGGAGCCGAGTGGAGCTGGATCACAATGGATGCCAAGCGTTCATAAATGTTTCGTAAGATACTTCGCAAAAAAGGATGCGGGAGCCAAGAATCCAAGAGGATCGAATATCCTAACAAGTTTAGACAACATCGAACGTTTAATATATACTTCAACTCCTCTTTTTTGCTAGTTTACGTACTACTTTATTTTCTTTCACTTCAGTAACTTCTGGCATTCATAAAGGGGTAAACGTGTTGTTCTTGCCTTATTTGTTTAGTTACTGTAAGTATTGGTCATTGCTTGTCTATCCGACATGATGATTTTTTTTGTCTGAGGTGCTTTTTTATGAAACTAAACGCATTTCTTAATAGCCATCCATTTCTACCTGAAAAATACTTGATGATTTGTCAAAGCTTTCAAACTGCCTGATTTTTGGTTCATATACTTCTGTTTCAGTTATGCGCAGACTAATATTTGAGCTTCCTAGAGATTGGCTATCGTATTGGCTAAACTCGTTCTTTAGTTCCAGATTATTGCAATGATAAGGTTATTGGTATGTGGGTATACTGTAGTGCAGCGCACATCTAATGCCGGAGTTAATACCCTAATTTTTCCCCACGACTACAGACTATCGGAGCTCTTGTACCAAAAAAAAAATATTATCCAGGGTAAGTTCTAGATATTTCACCTCTAACTTCCACTCAATCCTGTTTCAATCTATTTTTATGGCTTTCTGGTTAAGATTTCTTCTCCTTGGTAAGACTATTAAGGTCGTTTTAGTGGGGTTAATATTGAGTTCCATCAACTGAGATCAATCTTTGGTGTGGTCAAGTGCCAAAGACACTATTGAGGCTTCATACTTATCCAAGAGTAACCATGTGTTTTAGGAATTCCCATTTTTTAGAGCAAAGAAAGCATTGGGTATATATGTTTCATAAAATTTCGTAATCAGACGACCCCAATACGTATTCATTAAGCTTCACAGGAAAATTAAACTTAAGGACTAATATTGTTCATACCTCTAAAAGATATAAAAATTTCCTGGTGACGTAAATTTTATTGCGTCTAAATATCTAATTTTACTATTTTATTTAACATAGGGATGGTATCAAAATCTGTTTGAATGTAATATTTGGATTTTTGAATAGAGAAGGTTCTAATTATTTCAATTGTTTTCCTTTTTGGAAATTGTATATTAGTTCCACAATATTATTGCTGAAAAGATGATTATTGCTTATACAATATTTAGCATAACCTGTTTTGATGTAATTTAGTACTATAGTAGTGTAATATGTTTCTCTTAAGTTTTCTTAAGTTTTTTTTTTGGAAACAATGGCTAGTCTTCCCCAAGTAAATATCATCACAGTCAAAAAGTCTTAGTTCATATGTTATATGCTTGATTTTTCATCTAAAGTACTTTTTTCCTTCTCAGTAACTAGAACCATGGCCAACATATTTTTGTTGGAGATACAGCTTATTCCTAAATTTTAAACCATTGCTAATTTTGTTACCAAGACCATTGACATAATTAATAGCAAACTATTTCTGTTCTCACAATTGCTAATACTGACACGTGTGTAAAATTGTATTAAAATATTGCTGTGTCTTTTCTAACAAGTTTCTCTATACGATTGGAATTGCGAAACTTTTT
Organism: Diaprepes abbreviatus; assembly: GCA_034092305.1. Classification (NCBI taxonomy): domain Eukaryota; kingdom Metazoa; phylum Arthropoda; class Insecta; order Coleoptera; family Curculionidae; genus Diaprepes; species Diaprepes abbreviatus. The sequence continues at coordinate 2,065,859 of JASJET010000026.1, forward strand.
AAAAATGGTCACAAGACCGAAACATATGTTAGAGTGAACCACCTGCTGAACTCAACTAACTTATTTGTTGTGTTTGCCATGGTAATAAGATTTTGAAAACAATCGTACAGCTGCTCAGATTTGATCTAAAATCGCTTTTAGTGCTGCCTGATTGCAGGGGAGAATAGGGATAGTCCCTATTTTTCAATCTCTTCTCAGACTCTCTTGGAGACTAATATAAATTCAATGAATTTCTGACTCGTGTGCCATGATCAGTTTTGCACCCATCTGTAAGCCGAAATTCAAACTCCCAAAACTACGTATCCCAGGCACAGCTAGATCGATGGCCGTTACACAGCAGACATGCAAGCAGAGTCAGTCACTATGAAATAGTAACCCAAAACCCCAACTTACAAATTCATATAACCTACCCGCAGCTAGATCGATATCCATTACACAGCAGATAAGCGAGCACCTCGAGTTTTGAAGGCAAAACCCAAGTTCCCAAAACTACACACTCCACGTGCAGCCAGATTGATGGCTACTACAGAGTAGATAGGCGAGTGAATCAAGTTTTTATAAGTAGGCCATAACCATATATCCCACGTGCAGCGAGACCGATGCCCATTATGCAGCAGAGAGAGGCGAAACGTAAGGATTCATGAATGTATGAAACAAAATCCAAGTTTTCAGAAAACCAGGCACATAAGAGCTTGAGGTTTGTGTTATACACTAATAAAAACCCGTTTCTCGGGAGTTTTGGGGACGTTCATCAAGAATCTGAAGTTCAAATTTGGAGATTCCTAAATCCAAAATAGCAGTTTCAAGATGGTAGTATTAGGTTCATAAAGAGTTGAGTAGTTCATGCGAATTTCGTATCTCAGGAGTTTTCAGAGGCGCTGATCACGAATCTGAAGTGCGATGTCGTCAGTCCAAGATGTCGATTCCAATTTGGCGGCATTTAAAGGTTATACTGGCTCATAATTAGGAATCAGTGACAAAAAAAACTTGTGTATTCACTGGTTGAGATCCAATATACGCCTTCTTTAAATTTGACCTTGGAAAGATCAGATCTAATGACTCCAACACCTATGATCGCATTTCATTATATTGTTCATTCTCTTTTCGTTCATTCCAAAGGTGCCAGTCTCTTTCTTTGAACAAAGGAATTGTTTCTGTTTCAAACCTACCGATGATAAAGAGATTAACGTGGTCATTTCAAGTGCAAATCCCAAGATCTTCAAATTCAGAAAGATAAACTCGCTCTTGTCTGCTGCATTAAGAAGGTGAATGTCGCTGACCCCCCTCCCCCACGAACAACTGGCTTTCGCTTGCTATTATACTGTTATAAGAAGAAAGCTGGCTCCGCCCCTGGATCATTTGCCAATTTCATATGCTTATGAACGGTAGGAGTGGAACAGAAACGAAACAATCACTTAGTTGGAAAAAACGGAACTGGGACCATTAGAATGAACGAACTAATGGTAAGCGAATGTCATAATAAAACGTGCTTTATGTATCCACTGGTTACCTTTAATAACATGTGTTTTTTTAATTTGATCTTAAAATGACCTCGAGAGATGAAACAAGCAACAAACTCGGATTCGGCGACCCCAACAATTTTCTATTTTGGATTTATTTAGTAGATGTTTTTCGATTTGACCTTGCAGTGACGCTAAAATGACCTCTGGCTACCCCTGGGGGATTAAATAAACCACGAGTTCGGATTCAGCGATCAAAAAACCTATTTATCTTCTTTTTCAGATTTATTTAGTGGATTTTTTTCCACTTAACCTTGAAATGACCCTGAAGTAATCTCTGGCTGCCTTTGAGGGACTAAACAAACCACGAATTCTGATCGAGTGTACCCAAAAACTTGTATGTCTCCAATTTCAAACGTATGTAGTGAATTTTACTCAATTTGACCATGAAATGACCTTAAGTCTGATGTGATAGAGATTAGTGGAGCTTAGATTTGGATTCAAGGCGTTGAATTACATAAGAATAAAATGGTCTGGTCAAATATGCATTAATTTTTCTTTTTGTAAGCCAGTGTTATTATATATCAAGCGGCAAGGAAAAGGTTTAGTACAGAAAGTGCGCAAGTTAGTATCCTTGCTACGATTGAAGTCCCCTATTTTTTACACTTATAACAAATTAAACTAATGTTTTCTTGTTTACGTATAGTCTTTTATAAAGTAGACGTGTTTGAGCTGGTTGGAAACGATAAACAAATTTAGATGTCATAAGCAGACGTTCATAAACGCAAAGTAGTGATAAGTAGGGTTTATTATTTTTTGTGTTTAGTTCTTCATAAGATATCTATATTTTAGAATGTAGAAAATATCTTAATTTTAGAAAAACACTAATTCCTAACATGCGTTTGACATTGTTACTAAAAATGGTTAAACTTGGAAACGAGACAGGCCAAGGCAAATTTGTATACATTAAGCTCAATAATATTTCAGTGTAAAAAAAAATAAAATAGAGTATATCAGACAATAATTAAAATTATTGTTTCTAAAAAATTGGTGTATACATAGATTAACTAAAAGGCATATATGCATATAATAGCAAAAAGTGTTTACTTAAAAAAATGGAATTATGCTTATTTGTTAACATGGTCTAATTTTAAAATCGGTCTATGCTAACAAAAATGGGTTTAAATTTATCAGTGTAATAATAAATCAATGAAGTTTTAAACCTTGAAAATTCAAAATTTTTTAGTTTTTTTTTAAACCGACCATATGGAAAAATTTTGTTTATTTTCGGGAGACAACTATTTATCTCACCAATTCCAAGATTTTATATTTAGTTTTTTATCCTTTAATTTCCTATTTAATGACTTCTCTTTAACACATATAATACAAGTTACAATAATATCATAAACAAAACAAAACTAGCCAACCAGAATATATAACTTCCATAGCAACTAACTCAAGTCTAAGTCTTAAGCCTTTTGATAAAATCTGTCTATTAGAATATTCCAGATATATTAATAATCAAGTAATCTAGTAAATCAACATATGTTTGCTTTTGATTTGAAAATTAACGAAGAAAACAAATAAATTTTCATAAACGCATTAAGGGATTTGACAACGGAAGAATTTATAGAATCTGATGCTGTAAGTAGTATTTAAACACCAGCTACACACAATGGTAGCATTCATGACTATAATCATCAACAGAATGGATTTTAACAGATTATAAGTGCGAAAAATTTTAAAGAGTTATTCTTGAACTAATTTTAAGCATAAAAGTTCATCTAAACATATGTTTGATAATGCTTAGTTTTTAAGATACAGGGTGTTAAAATTTATTAATATTTTTAATTTTTTAAACTGTATATAATTTTTTTTAAAGATAATTAAGTCAAATTTGGAATACTTAACACTTTTTACAGTTCTCATAAAAAAATTTATTATTATGTAAAATAATATACAGAGTGGTACTTTTTTCGGATCTGTAAAATTTTACCTTCTCGAACTTTTTTCGGGCGCCACTGACTCGATTTGACTATTCAGTTAGCTTTCCCATCTTATTGTGAAACTTATTTGTCTCTTAAGTTTTTCTGTAAAAGTCGATAGTTTTTTCACAAAAAAGGATAAGAAAAATATCATAATGTATTTGTTTTAATCAATTCTCATTCATTTTTGTTTTAACCAACAGGGACTAAGAAGAAAATACAACATAATAAAAACAGAATTCGAGCAACAATAACAGAAATTACAAAAAATGTTGAAACGACCACCCTCAGCCATAATGCAAGAATCCGATCTTCGTCTTATTGTTGAAGCAATCTTGGAATATTTCTTATCCTTGCTCAAGACGCAAATTTTCAAAATCTTCAACAGGAGCACCATCAGCAACACCATTGAAGAATTATATTAAGACGACTCATTCCTATGGGAGGATTGGAAGCGCTAAGTATTAAAATTCGGTCATTGATAAAAGATAGTTTTTACTATAAGTAGTAAAATGGCAAGGAATGATGTATATGCAGTGTTGCCGTATTGGATAGTTGATCTAAACTACGGGTACAAGTTTTTTTTATCCTTTGGTTTATTATATTTGTTTAAGTTTACAAAGGGAACGTTGGAATGATCAAAACTTTCAGCAGGCTGCGGCAACCTTGCATTTAAATCGACGAAAAAGTGGAGCCACGTTTTTAACATAAATCCGAAAATTTAAATCTTTTATACTTATTTGCAACAAAAGTATGTATATCACATTAAAATACTAATATATAATCATTGACGATATTGTAAATACCAGTTTGCGTAGCATTTAGGAGCGTCAAAATTATAGCACAGGATAGGAATTTTTGGTATATTTCGTCAATGACAATACTGACTTCATTATCATTATCCACAGGCTCAGCCAAACGGCTTTTGTACTCCATTCAAGAGAGCACTCACTCATCTGAGATATATTGAGATGTCAAAAAAAATGGAGCTCTGTTGGGACCCTTTCCATCTTGCCGAGTCTTAGATGATATTATGGTCTTCTACATTTCCCATAAACTTCCGGACAGTTCGAACGGTTCTAACTAGCACTGCCTTTTGCGAGGTCTTATACTTAGATTCGCTAAGGCCCAATTCCCTGATATTAGGCAAGAGACTCTTCGGTATAATGCCGGATGTTGACAGAATTATAGGAATCGTCCAGACGCTATTCATTCCCTACTGTCACAATACTTTACATTATTTTTTCTATACCGATATTACTAATTCTAAGTTGAAGATCCATTGAGATTCACAAAATATCCCTTGTTTTTTTTTTCTTTCTTTCTATTTGCGCCCCCTCTTTCGAAAGGGCAATGGCTTTGCTACAAGGCAATTCGCCAGCTCGTCCCACGGCCCGGCGCTTAGCTAGAGCCAGAGCTACCCTTCTGGATAGGTTACACGAACTCCGGATTGTGGGCACTAAGCGGTGAGGATTCCCGGATAATCGGGTATGTACCCCCGAAAATCCTCTACTAGTACATAACTTAACAATTTGACATATAAAACAAAGCTATGAAGTGCATGAACTGCCGGAAGTGGAGACGATCGCACGTCACAAGTATATCTTTCTCTGTCAATGCGCAGAGCTCCGTTTCGTAGGGCAAAAAACACCCCGCTCACCATAGAGCACGCGACCACGCACAAACTTTACCCCTTGCACAATAGGACTCACCCTATAACGAGCGCTCTCCCCAACACCGCACAATCAGCCCGGACCCCGCTTTCATTCCCAGACGTCCCAACTACGTTATTTCTTCTTGCTTACAGCAAGCGCCACCCGGCAACGTGTTGTTCGTTCAACAATCAAAACGGAAGTGATATCCCTTGTTTTATGATGAAATTGTTTTCTTCGAAATCCCCAAACCTAAAAATTAGGTTAGGTATAAATTTTATAACCATGTATTGACCGTTTGCTGCATAAAATACAAAATTGCTAGATATTGCAGATAAGGTGATACATGATTGCGTGGATAAACAATATCTCTTGAATCCAAAATCTAATATTTAATTTCATTAGATTTCGGATTATATGTAATGTTCACGGACTTTTTCCTCATTTTTTATTCTGTTATAATTTAGATTTTGTGATACATTTAAATTTTGTGATACATTTAAATTAATTGTAAATGGCTGATAAATTGGCAAAAATGGCGGAGATAATCACCTCTTAGAGAGTCTACAAAACGTATCTACGACCAATACCGTATTTTGGATAATTGTAGGAATTAACGATTATTGTAACGCATTCGCAAATAAGTTCTCTATAGGTGCCGTTAGGAAAATGTTTGTAATCAGGTTTCTTTTATTCCAATTGTTAGTCATTCTATTAGTTGATCGCATTATATTTAAAAATTGGACAAAGTAGTATGGAAATATCTGAGTAAATCAGTACAAAACCTACATGTAATTTAGAAATAACAAAGTATCTATTAACCAAATGCAATTGTTGTATTGCTACTACAGTTGTTTAAAAACATTATTCACTATTTGTATGCAAATATATTGCACTGTTGCGGTTTACATTTACAATTTGCCTAATAATTAGCGGTTGCATCTACATAATAAATCTATTTGTTGTCAATTGTCTAGTAAACTTTCGAAGTGATAGATATCAAAAGTGATCGTTTCTAAATTTTGAAAAACCAAAAAGGTAATATAGGTAGAGTCGAGTAGCGTTAGGAGCTCGTTCATTATAACTCATACGCGGTTTATACCTAAGTTGTTTACACTCCCTGTACGTTAAAAAAAAATGACGTTATAAAAATGAAATGAAAATATGAATCTTATGAAAAATTACTTACTATATTATTTAGAAAAAATTCTATTAAATTAAAAATTTCATTTCTAAAATCGATTTTAAAAATATAAATATCTAAATAGATTAATTACAAATTTTATTTTATTACAAATGACTTGTAATGAACTTAAAATAATTCAAAACGGTTTTATACTATTTATTAGTTATACAATAGTTTCTAAAATTTAGATAATCTTTCAATAGTTTTGTATTTTTATAGCAGCATTTCAGCATCCATATTTTTTTTCTCATAAGTCCGTCCTGACCAGAGTAGGTCTATTATGCTCACACTAGATAATTACTTACACATATTCTTTTCTCATGTCTTGCTGCATTAGCTCGTACAGATCAGCCAAGGACTGAGTGTATTCCATTCTGTTTGAAATTTGTTCATCCGAAAGTTTGGTCTCTTGTACGATCCAGTGACGCAATAGAATATTTATTCTTTACCGCTTCCCATACTCAACCACATAGCGTGCAGTTAAGGTTCCTGTCGTAAATATTCATATTGTTCAGATGCTTCTGTCCCATGATTATCCTCGGTTAGTTCCTACTCACTTGAAGTAGTTTTCTGGCCAATTTCGGCTCAGGTTTCCCTATAAAGAAAACTTACCGTGGTTCAATGTCTGTCTAGTTTCCCGAAAATTTCTATATTTTTTTCTAATCCATTTTTTAACGACTTCTCGTACGATGTACCTTTCCACCTCAGGAGCCGGTTCAGAACCAATGTACTGAGTCGATGAGCTTTTCTTGCCAGTTTATCAGCTTTTTCATTTCCATACCATATACCCTCGTATTCTAGACTCCACTCAAGCATAAATTTATTATTGGTTGCCTATATATATATATATATATATATATATATATATATATATATATATATATATATATGTTTATACTATACTTTTACACTTGTAGAAATACTAAATATGCTGTTTTTGTGATTTTCCTTTGTGAATTGTTTCTGGAGCATCTCTAACAAGAGTCCAGTAGTAGTCGGCAAGCAGGGAAGTATTCTACTTTCTCCATTGTTGATATTTTCTGATGGAAGCGTTCGCCATGCTCATCATTTTCTTTCCATTTTGTCTTTTCTTGGGTTTAGGTTCTTTATTTAATAAAAAATCAAAAACAATTTGACGTTTCGCCCTTTATTTAAGACATTTTCAAAATTTTTTTGTTTTTTTTTTGATCTTCAAAAAAATATTTTTTATATAATTAAAAACATTCACCTTGACATTTTGCTTATTTATTAATAATGAAATGAAATTTTTGTATCGCCTATTTAGGAACTTAGGATACATGGAATGCAAGTGTGTTTTATTTTTTATATTTTAACAAGGGACCAAAAACAACGAAAGAAAGCATACTTTTAATTTTATGTTTAAGAGGATATTCAATTTTTGATTTATTAACAAGATCGAATACTTAATATTTTTCTTTAAATTAGGCTGGTGTAAATGTGGCTCAAATTTCCTATATCCGTTCTGTTGTTAACAGTGTTTTTATCTTTTTCCATTTCCATCATTTCCTGTATCTGCTGATAATAAATATCTATGTTTTTAATTATAGTTGTAGTTAATAAATTCATTAATAAATAAGCAAAATGTCAAGGAGAATAAATTGATAATAAAAAAAACAAGAAATTTTTGAAGATGCCTTAAATGAAGCGCGAAACGACAAATTGTTTTTGATTTTTTATTAAATAAAAAGCCTAAACCCAAGAAAAGACAAAAAGAAATGATATATATATATATATATATATATATATATATATATATATATATATATATATATATATATATATATGTATATATATATATATATATATATATATATATATATATATATATATATATCAAAGGTCATATTAACAATTTGCCAACTAAAGAAAATCAGCAAAAGCAACATTGTAACACGAACTACGTGACTTCGAATGATGCAACATGATGCAACTTGCTGACGCTGCCACAGGGAGACTGAAAATATCTTCCTTGTTGTTTTTAAGTAGTAATAGTAAACAAAGCAATTAATGCTGTTACTCAGTTAGGTTAAGATTCAAAAAAAGATTAAGACTTGAAATAATTAGCTTGAAAATAAAGTAATTGTTAAATAAATAATATAAAGTTTTTAAAAAGTGAATTAAAAAAAAATATATAAAATATATATATAAGTAAAACAGTTCTTGGGATTAAAGTTCATTCACTGTTAAAACATCTTTACTATATCAATCAAATTTACTTCTAAACGATGTCATACTTAACTGGAGTATTAACTCCCATTTTACTTTAATTATGTAGGCGACTGTATAACAACTGTCCCAAAATCCGAGAATGACGAGATTCTCTTTCAATGCTTATCTGGATATGACACTATATCATATTCAAACACTATCAAAACAGAATGGTATATCAAGAAAACATGGTCTAGAAGATACTTAAATTACCATTCAAAAAAATACCAAAATCCAAAAAAATCTATGATTTTCAGTCTGACTGACAAAGCAATGTGACATAATATATAATCGGATAGCAATAAAAAAGATATTTTAATTAAAAACCTTATACGCACCTAAGGTTCATTCCAACTATAACAGCTCTTCCAAAATCAAAATATATCTGTTTGTCACAAAGTATATAACCTGCTTAAACGTAATTTCAATTCACTAGAGAGCAATACTCACAAAAATAAAAGAACACATACTATATAAGAAATTCCATTCAATGAGTGCCCTAGCGTATACCTAGGACAAAGTTCACAATACCTGCAAAATCGTTTAAATTCGCATCGCTGTGGCAAAAAAACAAAACAGCCTTAAGTAGCCATGAATCGAAATTCTCTCATAAATCTGATTTTCAAAAAACAAAGATCCAAAATATCGAAAAAAATCAACGTAAGTGAGAAATTTTAGTAATGATTTACATCAAAAATAACGCAAATTTGTAAATGAAACATATCACAATGTTCCCCTTAATTTATATTTTAATAACAAATTACCTTAAGCATACCTTTTCATGTTTTACAATTATTAAAATATATTAAATATATATATATATATATATATATATATATATATATATATATATATATATATATATATAAATATATATATATATATATATATATATATATATATATATATATATATATATATATATATATATATATGCGAAATGCAAATAATGGTATACAATATCCCAATCAGGATTTAACTCTCAAGTACGGACGTATTTTAAAATATTAATTTTTATCAGCTACATTTACACGTGACGTATTTTAAAGAGAGAATTTTAAAAAAGTGAAGTGATGTTTGTACATAAATGTAATTTAAAGGAAACTTATGATTTAAAAATAGTGAATCGAAAAACAATTTTTATCTTCATTGTTAACCACTGATCATGTAATTTATTGTACAAATGGTAGTAGAAAACAATTACAACGAAAAAGGGGAAAAATAACCAATATTTGCATTATTACCGACAAGTGAGGAAAACCATAAAAGGGTCGAAACATTTTAGAAATAAATTTCAATGATATAGCAAAGATGATTTAATGGTTCAAGAGGTTCAAGAAAGGTATATATATATATATATATATATATATATATATATATATATATATATATATATATATATACATATACATATGTATGTTTATGCGGTTTTCACGGATTCCTCCGTGTGAGATGCAATAGCAGTGGATATATCCGCATTATGCTGTTGTAGTGCTGAAATCACATTCAACCAACGTACAACTATATGCAACTCGGTGTGTAAGTGAAGTAAAATGCGAACAGTGAATGCAAACTTCGCTCCATCATATCCTTCCCGTGTTGGAGATTGCATAGTTTGAACACATTGCTATGAAAAACACAATTTATACCATTCCACCATAATCGAGACGATATATATATATATATATATATATATATATATATATATATATATATATATATATATAAATATATATATATATATATATATATATATATATATATATATATATTTATATATATATATATATATATATATATATATATATATATATATATAAATATATATATATATATATATATATATATATATATATATATATATAAGTTTTGTCTGTGTAATTTAAAATAAAATAGAATAAATCTGCAAATTCAACAAGACAACAAAGGCGACATCTCGCTGGTTCACTTGATAACATAAGGACCACACAAATTAACAAAGTTTGTAAAAAACCGCCATGTGTTGGCGCGACGGTGAATTAAAACATAAATATATACAATCGAGTAAACGAAACGCGGTACCCAAAGGATAGGGGTCGCATTTTCCGTTACTGGCAACCAGGCCTACTGCTAATTTCAGCAGCCAAAGCCACGTGTCGCACCAAATGATTCCCCCATGAGAGCACCGTTTAGCGTGTTTCAAAGCCAAACAAGTAAATAAATAAATAGATAAGTTTTTGTCCGTGTAATTTAAAATAAAATAGAATAAATCCTGGCTAAGCGAACGAGAAATGTGTCAATACACATCAATCTCATGTTGAAAAGTGCGGAAAAACTCCGGGCCCGAAAGATGGCGACAGCGCTGCTTCGTCCTAATATGGGACTCGTCAGGCCACTGCATTTGGTACAAACCATCATCTTACCTTTGCATCCTATAAAGCTGAATTTAAAATCAAAAAACAACAAACAAGACAACAAAGGCGACATCTCGACGGTTCATGTGATTTTGATTTTAAATTCAGCTTTATAGGATGCAAAGGCAAGATGATGGTTTGTACCGAATGCGGTGGCCTGACGAGTCCCATATTAGGGCGAAACAGCGCTGTCACCATCTTTCGAACCCAGAGTTTTTCCATACTTTGGAGTGCTCCACACTTTTTAACACTGGAATGATATGGATTGACAAATTTCACGTCCGCTTAGCCATATATATATATATATATATATATATATATATATATATATATATATATATATATATATATACATCGACACTTGATATATAAAGCATGCTACCCAAAGGATAGAGGTTGCATCATTTGACATCGGCGCAGGCTTTTGCATTTCAAGCAGGTGTCGCACCAACCCTATTATGAGAACGCTGCGTATTTTTTAAGTCAGTATGTAGCTAAAAACAATAAGATATTTTCTGTGTTATAACTGTTAAACTATATAATTATATAGTTGGTATACCTTAAATAAAAATTCATGAATAACACTGAAACACATATACACATTAATTAATCTTATATTATAATTGGATAGGATTTTTTTGTAAAAAATGTCCCCGAGTATCATACTGAAGTACAAAAAACTAGATGGATGTTTTTTAATAATATTGTTGTATATTCTGGTATGTTGTTTAGAATCTGCCTTGGCGTTTACTGCATGTTTATTTTTTTGTATTTTAATCATTTTAATAATTTCGCGTTTTTTGTGTGGTTTTCAGCTTTTAAAATTTTGACAATATCGAAAGGATGGTAGTTTTTCATGTATGTATTTTTAACGTGATTTTATTTTTTGTTGTTGTTTTATTTATGATTCTTTATGCTGTTTTTCCAATACTGGCTGATTTGTCCTATGTATTATCCATTTCCATTTTGCATAGAATGCTGTAAACAACATATGTATGTTCTTTTCTGTTTTGGAATATTATATTTTAATATGCTTTAGCAATTTTTAAAAAGGTGTAACCCTTATTGATAACAGTTATATTATTATCTCCTCAAAGAGATTTTGAAGTTTCTCGAAGAGTGTCTGAATATAGGGAAATGATTTGTATTTTATATTTTTTTGTTTTGATTTTCTAGGTGCGAGATTTTCATTGCAAAATTAAGCAATCATTTTTTTTTAAATATTGTTTATTAGATTTTCGGATTGATTTTTATTTACAGGGCCTCTTTTGTTTCTCAATGGCTAGGTCTCGGTATACAAATTCCAATATGATGGCATTCGGAAGGTATATAATAACGTTTCTGTTTTCTGGAAAATAATCTGGTGAGATTTAAAATGTAATTATCTGGATGACGATGTTTTTTGGCACACTATTCTGTTTTAAAGGTACTGTTAATATGGCACAACGTGAGGACAAAAAAAAATTTTATTTTGTTCCTCTTTTTCAATTATGAGCTACATTTTATGGTAGTACGAGTTAAAGTATAGAAAAAGAGCAATGTGAACTAAACGATTTTTTACAGTGCCTTCAAAGTCCCCTAAAATAAGTTGTGCTATAATACTGGAAATTGAAGTTTCTATGGTGCCTTCTTCTATATGTATATAATTTCTTTTGCTCGTGTATGAAGAATGCAGAGTTTAGGGTTAGTTCAAGTGCACTTAGGAATACGTTTTTTTGTTTTAAAGTATGTCAGTAGATAATTTGGTTTGGTTCTATTTTTTTCTGCCGGTTTAATTAGTGCATTTTTCTATAAGGAAACAATTCATAAACATCCGTGATGGTAACATTTTTACTTTATTTTTGAAGTCCATCGATGGACGGTTATTCTGGGCCTCGCAGATACACCGTTAAACTTTCGAATTCTGAACACCGAGAACGGGCCGATCAAAAAACCAAAGAAACTTTAAAAGTAAACAGACCTAAAACCTAATAAGTAATATTTGTTGAAAAATGATTCATAAAATTTATAAAGAAAACCCTGCGCCTACAAAAACGAAAATTACTTATCATTTCTATATAATCACAATCTGTCTGAAAAACTTTAAAATTTCGTTAAACCTCCAAAAAATTGTTATAGGGAATTAATAAATAAAATTCCAAAAATATTATTTACAGCTTTCCATGCAAAAACTGTAATGGCGAATACAGAGGGAGAACGCGTCAATATCGAAAAAAACAGAATGAACGGTCATAAATAAAACAAAAGAAATAAAACGGCGGAAAAAAAGACAGCAGTAATATAAAACGAAAACCAAAAATAAAATTTAACTTAAAAACACGTTGCATTTTTCGGACTGGACCCCTTAAACCCAGAATATCAAAAACAATTTTTATACTACTCTTTTATGAGAAAATTTCTATCTCAACATAATATAAGCTTAAATTGATGTGTACACGTGTTTCAGTGTTATCCATAAATTTTTGGTCAAGATAAATACAAGAATTTTCAAAACAGTTGCTCAGTTTTAAAAAAGGAAATGTTCTATTGTTTTTAGCTACACACCGTTTATTCTAATGAAGGTAAAATAAATGACCAAAACGTGAATTACAGCAAATATAATACCATTTTACGTTTTAATTCTATTTTCCAGCTTCATCTACCATTTGCAATTACTGTGCAGTCTCCCTTATTCAATATTCCTAGAGTTCCTTCCTCTTATGCTCTATTATATCTACGTTTTTCTGCCTTGAGCTGTCTGGAACCAAGTTGTCCCTGTGAGTTTTCTGATATAATTCTATCTGAGGTTCAGGCTTCTCTTTGGTCTCCTGGCGTTTCTGGGATGACACATAGTTGTCTGAATCTCTTCCTCTTGCTATATCTCCTGCCTATTGTCATTTTAGGAATCTTATTCCTTGGATTACATCAGTTACCTGGGTTTCCTGTCGCATCAAGTCTATTCTTTTACATGCTAAAACATGCATCTTTCCATATCTCCTTGAGTAACTTGGAGTTTAGTGTTTGTTTGTTTCTTTATCTTCACATATATCACGAACGGCAATATACTGTGGAAATTACAGAGTTTCGTCTTTTATATATATATATATATATATATATATATATATATATATATATATATATATATATATATACATATATATATACACATATATATATATATACAATATATATATATATATATATATATATATATATATATATATATATATATATATATATAGCGTGGTTAGCATTTGGACGAAACTCTATAATCTTCAAGTCCCGTCTACAGAATTTCATTTCTATTTGTGATTTCTTCACCATCGTTCATGAATGCTATTATTTGTGTCCTGCCGATTGTCAACGTACTTTTGGTCTTTTTGTAGCTCTTATGATTTGTGCTTGTATTTTGTTATAAGTTTTTATATCTTCTGCAATCTTTTTCCTTCTTATTTTACACAGTTCGGTGTATCTATTATGTATATACTGGAGTTAGCTTTCTATTTTCTGCGTTGTTTCAGAAGGGCTCTTGTTTAATCCAAGAGGTTCCTATTATAGTTGTGTTGTGTTCCTCTAACTTCTTTCATTCAATTTAAGATCATCTCCATTAAGTGTGTGCTATCTGTTGAACATTCTAATCTTTTCTTGATACGCTCTTGATAGCGTCCCGAGTTTTTAATTAGGTTGCTGATATTTATTCCAGAACATGATTTATGGAGTAATCTTATTCGTTCTAGTTTTATGTTCCGAACTACTCGAGCTCTAGTTAATCTATGATCACTACCTGTTTGAAATTTGTTGAGAATGCTTACATCTTTAACAGTTTTCATTATGTTTGCTAGGATGAAATCTATTTTATTTTTGATAATTTTTCTCCCTTTTATTTCTATCCCCAATTCCGAAATTTCCCACATATTGTTCCTGATTGAATATTTTCCCTACTTTGGCGTTAAAGTTCCCAATTAGATACTTAAACGGATGTTCGATTTTGTTTAGCACCTTTGTTGTTGCAGTATATAATTCCTGTATGTCTTCCTCTGAGTAAAAGATGATTGGTGCATATACTTGTACGATTTGAATGGTGTGTCTTTTTGATAGTCGTAGTGCTAAGCTAGCTACTCCGTCTGACGTGCTTATTTTATCGATTATCCTATCTTTCCGTCTTTTATTAATTAAGAATCCCACACCGCTTGTTCGTCCATTTGTTGTAGAGAATATTGCAAGATTTAAGTTCTATTGACTCTTCTTCTTGCCCTCTTACTTCACTGATTCCAGTAATATCTCACATATCCCATTTTATATTAACTACATCATTGTCTAACTCAATGAGTTTTTCCTGGCTTGATACCAGCAGCTATTGATCGATATATCGAGAGTTGTTTTTCTATTTGGGTAGTGCTAAGACTCTGCAGATTTTTAGCACCCTCTGCCATTTTTGCTGGTTCCCGCCAGTTAGGGCTACGGAGAATAATGACCTTGACTTAGATTATCCTATATCCTATATATATATATATATATATATATATATATATATATATATATTCAAGAAACAAGAAAATAAAAATATATATATATATATATATATATATATATATATATATATATATATATATATATATATATATATAGTGATTACACCACCATGAAAATCTTTAAAAACGAATTTATCTAGCTGAATTAAAAATCGATTAAAATTGATTCAACTAATTCCGACTGGCCACGTAGTGACAATATTTTTACATCCTACTGAAACTAATGAAAAAATTAATATTGCTAGTTCTACATAATAATACCAAGGTTATAAAATTGTCCACTTAAAATTGTGTGAAATCTTAGATTTTTTAGTTTGGTTTTTAGTCCAACTTGAACCAACTTGAATTATTTTTAGAACCAAGATTTGATTTTAACATGGAGGATTCTGAAGTTAAGCAGTTTTTCAAGGATACTAATGTATTTGTAACGGGCGCTACTGGTTTTGTTGGTAAAACCCTAGTAGAGAAGTTACTTAGAACTACGGACGTTAACAATATTTATATTTTAATTCGAGAAAAGAAAGGCAAATCTTTGGAAGAAAGAATGAATAAAATGTTTGACAATGCTGTAAGTTATTACTTATTTAATATATACAGTAACAGGCTCAAACGTTAAATTATATGGGAATAATGATTTTAAATCTTAACAAGTTAATATATTTTTTCCTTTAGATCGTCAAATGGAAAGTTAGACACCTTATTTCCTACGAATTTCACTCTGGTACTTTCTCCACACTAAGTTCGACATACTAATGATCAGTGGAACGATAAGGAACCAAGAGTATGATTCACAGAAAATAATTGCCTATTTAATATCGCCGTTAAAAGATATACGCGCGGGTATGTTCAATACCACACGACATCTACATATATATATATATATATATATATATATATATATATATATATATATATATATATATATATGTTATATGCGATTCTACGACACTGTTATAATTAATAACTATTAATAACTTGCTCCTTGACCGCGGTATCAAAGGTCGCATTAACAATTTGCCAACTAAAGCAAAATCAGCAAAAGCAAGATTGTAACACGGATAACGTGACTTTGAATGATGCAACTTGCTGACCCTGCTACAGGGAGATTATAAATACTTTCCCAATTGTTATTTTTAAGTAGTGATAGTAAACTAGTGGAATACTAATGCTGTTACTCTGCTAGATTAAGAATTGAAATAATTAACTTGAAAATAAAGTAATTGTTAAATAAATAAAATAAAGTTTTTAAAAAGTAAATATATATATATATATATATATATATATATATATATATATATATATATATATATATATATATATATATATATATCTAGTCATGAACACAAGTATGGAAAGAATATCGTTTCCACAGAGAATAATTAAGTCTGTGCAAATTAAAGAATCAAAGTTCAATATTTTGTTGGAAACCCCTTTACCTTAAAGACTTCCCTACATCTTCTTCGCACTGAATCGACAAGATGTTGACACACATAAACTGGAATTTTCAGCATTCTCCTTGTAAAACTTCCCATTGATAATTTTCATTATGAATTATTTTTTCCCTAATTTTTCGCTCCAAGTATTCCCAAAGGTGTTCAGTCGAATTAAGGCAACTGAGAAGGCCATTTCAATAATTCAGCGCTTTTCTCTAAAATCCTATTTTTTTACCAAACAGGATAAGTGTTTGGGATCATTATTTTGTTGATATTTCCACAAAAGCGACATTTCTTCTTCTGCGTAGGACAACATAGTTTTCTATAATATGTCGCAGTACATAAATCGATCCAATTTCCCAGTTATTTTCACTATAGGTTCCATCCCAGACCTGGAAAAGCATCAACAGTCCATAATGCTGCCACTTCCAAGATTCACAGTAGGTTTTTGATACTTCGAACAAACGACCCTTCGTCTGAACCAAATACTTTATATTTACTTTCGTCACTCCAAGACACTCTACCCCAGTTTTAAGATGTCTAATTTAAATGCCTTTGAGCAAACTGAAGTCTGGCCTTTCGATTTTTTTTTTTGAAGAGTAAAAGTTTTTTGATAGCAACTCTTCCAAACAATTCAATTTCACAAAAACGTTTTCTCACAATTCGAGCAGTTATGTCTGTGTTGAAATGTTCGCGAATTTCTGCACTAATTTGGATGTATAAGTTATCGAAATTCCTGCAATGTATTTTTCAACAGAGGGAGTAGTTTTTCTAGGACGACCTGACTTTGACAGATTATTAACTGAAATTTTTCTAGAATTTTCGAAACAACACCTTCAATTAAACCTAAATTTTTTGCTATATACACACCTTTTCTTTCTTACCCAAAATGTAAACATGTAATAATATTCAACATCGTAATAAATATATAAAATAAACGGCACAAATTATTGCTGAATTCGAGGCGTGCGGAAAAAAAATTTAAAATTAAAATATTTTTATACATATATATATATATATATATATATATATATATATATATATATATATATATATATATATATACTATATAAGTTAGAGTTAAAATATATCTGTAACAGGGTGTCAAAAATTTGTGATGACAACATTGCAATCTCGAAAACTATAAGAGATATCAAGGCGGTAAAATGGAGAAAGTTTTATGTAATTATGTGAGTAAGTTATTGGTGCTTGTGCATTGGTTCTGGTTTTTGTGTTTTTGAAATTTATAAAAGAAAATAAAATATTATATTTTCTTAGATCGGCTATAAATTTTTATCTCTCAATAGTTTTTAAATCTTTAAATTTTAGTTACAACGTTTCGGTTTCTGAAACCATCATCAACTTTGTTTTTCCTTATGAAGACCCTAATGGATTTTCAACTCGTCGAAAAGTAATGTTTAATCTAAAAATTACCAAAAACACTTTTTTTACACAAAATTGAATATTAGACAAATTTTAAATAATTCTTTTGCTTAAAAATAAATTCGCACTAATAACCCTCTCCATACGACTGCGTTTTCTATTGTAAAAATATTATTTAAAATTGCAAACCACATAGTCATACCAAGGTTCAAAATTACTACTACTTTTTTCAATACACTTTTAAAGTTTTTTCGAAACGGCTCTAGTTACACGATGAATAGTATTTCGATTGATATTAACAACAATGTTGCGAGTAATCTATTAAAGAACTTCCATGTCTTCAGAGCGATCAAATTCTTTTACCTCATTTTCTAAATATCCCCATGAATAAAAGTCTAACGATCTTAGGTCCGGAGATGTAGCAAGCCAGCGCACAGGACGAGTATTGGAGATTATTTTTTACCAAAAGTCTCCTTTAGAAATGTTTATACTTTCCTGGAATTATGTGCGGGATCACAGTCTTTGCTGAAACCACATTTTATCAAACTGATCATATGGCAGATCTTGTCGAATGGAGTAATAGTTTAATTTTGTAAAATTGCAAGACATCAATATTCATTCGGTCATAACTAAATGGGCCAATCAGACGATTTGCTAAAAATTATAGAAAACATTAAAAAAGATAAATCGTAGTTATTACAATATTAATAAATGCGTTTTGAATTAAATTAAAGCATTTCACAAAAACGCTAATCACTTAAACCTAAATAGGATATTTCTTACCGATCATCTCATACCACACATTAAAATAAAATCGTACTTGCAATCTTCGTGCTTCGTTTAATTGCTGGTTTTCAAGAGCTCAGAAATGGTGATTATTTTTATCAAAAACTCAGCAGTACTGAAATGTGTTTCATCTGTCCATCAAACTTTCTCGAAAAAGGCGAGATTTCCTCTTGAAGTCGTTATACAATTATTGGTTTATAAAGATTGTATTTAGTAACTTTTAAAGCTTCATGAACAGTGCATTTTGGAATGTTTAGCTCGGTGCCAGCAATTCTTGTAGACACCTCGACGTCGGATTGCCATTAAAATATTCAAAAATATTTCTTTTACGATTCTCGTTATTTTTAATATAAGTTAAGGGACGCGATTTTTTGAACCTACCAAACTAAACTACGTTTCTAACCTGTTTCTTCCTTCCTTCCGGTGGGTTGTCGTTGTTCGAGGTACATATCAAAATAATTATCTATAGTTCTGATGGCGTTTCTTTCCTTTCTAATATAACACTCTAGCATATCAAACTTTTCCTCGTTAGAAAAATTTAATGCCATTCTAAAAATGTTTATTAAAATGTCCAAAAGCGCATGTAAAAGTTGGTTTTATGACAGAGTAAAGGATTTAATTTTTTTCAAGTTAAAGGTCTAATAAACAAAAATATTACAATAACCGATTTAATGAATTAGCTTGACTTTAATTTCAAGTTTTTTATTAGGATTTTTAAATATTTTTGAAAGATTTTTTATTACTTTTAAAAAATTTTCACCACACACAGGAAAAGGATATATTAATAACAATTAATTTGAATTTATTATTAAGTAAAACAATTATTTGACATTTCAGTAGTGGTAAATATTAAAATTTTCATTAAAAACGTGTTTTTAGTTGTTTTAGTTTATAAAGTCATTTTTTGCATAAGTGTTTCACACAGGTTTACAAAAAAAATTAAGTACTTTGCGGTGAGCATAAAATCTAATATGGTGACTATAATGAAAAACAAAGTTGATAATGCTTCCAGTAACTAAAACTTGACTAAATAAACCTATTCTGCAACCTTTTTCTCTCTTATAATTTTCGAGATTGTAATGCTGACAACACCATTTCGGACACCCTGTATACACCGGGGCAGTGAAACAAAAATGGGTGGTTCACAATTCAAAATTTTATTCCAAAGTGTTTCGACTAATTTATGACAATTTTTTTTTAAGTTCTCTTTTTTATAATGTTGGTAAAGTACATAGAAATAGTACTTACCAAATTTTCCTCCAGACAATAACATTCGAAAGCGGACATGAATTATGCAGACTCTTTAGAAGGTTAGAAATTATCAACTACCGCAAAGAATTTCCACTATCAACTTTCACTTTCAAGTTAAAGATACACTTTACTTTCATCTGTTCATAGTCCCAACTAAAAATTAACATTTTTCGGACGGATATTATCAGCTGTCGGAAAATTTGATAAGTGCATAGAAATACAAAAGATAATATTAAAAACAAATAAAACTTGGTAAAAACTTGTCATAAAATATAACCACAATTGAAAAGCAAAAAATTTACGTTTCACTTTTAGGTTAGAATATTTATGGGCATTTTGATTGGTCATCTTACTAATTAATAACTTTTGAATTATGAAGCATGCATTTTTATTTCGTAGTGGAAATCTTATTTAGTGGAAATTCTTAGTGGCAGCTGATAATTTTTAGAAGTATGGACCAACTATAAAAGTTGATCACCTTCTTAATTGATAATTGATAGTGGTTAATTTTTAGTGAGGACGATGAACAGACGAAACTAAAATATATTATTTAACTTTCAAGTGAAATTTGATAGAGGAAATTTTTAGTGGTAGTTCATAGTTTTTGGAAGTATGACCCGACTATTAATTACGAACTTTTTAATATACTTATAAAGAGTAAAAAATTCTTTATGGTTTTTCTATAAAGCGGAAGCGATTCTTTTATATTTTACTTATGTAAAGCGAAGCAAAAATATTTCGTCTCTTTTTCACTAGTAGTACTGGTCCAATTTGGAGTTAAAGACTTTTCAAGTTTTTTAATGATTTGTATTATTCAGGTCTATAAAAAAGTCTTGATGCCAAACTAAACAATAAACAATTTTTAAAAATTAGTTGTCATGGCCAGTTGTGAATTTCATCCCTATTAAATTAATTTTTTAAAAGAAACTTCGCTGTTCTAAAAAAGCAGTGTGTAATATCTCATATGCTTAATATACAAAGCCTGTTTAAAAAACTTGATCATCATTTTTTTCAAGTACAACGTTATAAGATCCAAATTTTGAATAGTAAATACAGGACACGAGTATGAAGCCTAAATATTTATATTTACTTTTCTTTTCTTCTAAAGAAATGACATTTTTAGCTTTTTGATGTCCTAAGAACCCAAAAGCCAAACTATCGATCAAAAATCAAAGCTGTTATGGGAGAATGTGGAGCAGAAGGTAAATAAAGCTTTATTACTTTTATTGTCATTCTGTAAATGTTATACTAATTAACTTATTAATAATGTTATTATGAACAATTTAAAACTGTTAATGTAGTAGTGTTAACTTGAGATCTGTCCACTTCTTCTGTTCCACTCATTTTTAAAGTTGCACTTCTACTTGTTTTCAAAGTACTCTTTTTTAAATTACATTACAATAAGACATGGTAATCCTTTTCTACGAAAAATAAATTATAAGTCTTGTTAAAACAATGATTGAATTTTATCCCGAATTTTGTAATAGACTTTAAAGATGTTTTGCTTTAAAATGGATACGTTCTTCGTCTTTGTCCGTTGGAAAAAAAATATGTTAAAAAGTTGTATCATTCTAACATATTCTATGATTTAAACGACTTCACGAAATTCCACTAAAAATAAACAAAAATTTATAAACTCTTTTAATTTGCAATTGAAATTGTACATTCATTTAGTTCATGCTCTTTTGAATATAAAACGTATATAAACGCTGGCATATTAAACTTATTTTTTATTCATGGTGAGTGCAACAGAAATATAGGTTGAACATGCAATGAAAGATATTACAATTCTCTTATGTAAAAATCAATGAAGAAACAATTTTACCCAAGATAATAACGTCAAGGGGATATAACACAATCAATGTGGTGACCTATTTTTCTGTATATCCCCCTCTTCTACCCGTACAGCAGAATACGATTGCGGAGTTTTACGACCTTGTATTCAAATAATTATAACAGAACATGGCATACACCACTATAAATTCAATCTTCTTCAAGCTATTCATCCCAGGAGTACACCACAACGTGAAGAGTTTTGTGAAATGATTTTAGTACGAACACAAGAAGATCCGGCATTTTTACGAAAAATTATATGTACAGGCAGACGACTCAAAATTTACAAGAGAAGTTATTTTTAATAAACAAAATTCTCACTTCTAGAGTATTAAAAATCCCCATGTCATTCGGGAGAGGGATTTTCAAAACAGATTTAGTGCGATTGTAATGCATAATTATGTCTACGCTATCATATTTATGAGGGAGTGTTGAATACCTAAAGATATCTGACTATTTTACAACTTGTGACAGATTTTGTTGATAATCTGCCGATGGATAGAAGACATAGTTGATATCAATTGAATGGTGCCCAGCAACATTATGAAAGTGTGATAAATCAGAAACTGTTTGAGGATAGACAGATTAGGCTTCTAGTACCGCGGAGTGCCCAGACCTAATACCATAAGATTTCTATCTTTGGGAAATAATAAAGCAAATGATATACTCGACGATATACTCCACGCCCGTCGAGTTGGTGAACCAACGCGATCCATCTAAAATAGCAGAAACTTCTACAGAAACTGTTATATCTAAAAATCGAAAGTGTTTAAGAGTCAAAAGGGTCATATTGAACATACAGATTAAGATTATTTATTACTTGCTATTTCTTATTATCAGTATTTACTGTCCATCGCCGCAATTTTATATAAAATGTTATCATAACTGAAATGATTTTTTATAATTTTTCTAAATATTCTTCTGTTTATTGATGTTAAGTTAAGATACCTTTGATTGAAAATTTTGCATGTTCGATTTATAATTATGTTGCATTCGACATAAATGAAAAGCTGTTCTAGCTAGGTATATATACACCCTACATTAACAGAAAAGGAATATTCTTGCCTATGTATTGAATGAATCAACAACGTAGTATCGCATTTGAAAAAATTAAGTTTTTGTTTAGTTTTCCGATAAAGCTTAAAATTTGTTTCTCTTGCACTTTATTTTATCTACAACGTTTTTTTCAAATAACTTATTATCAAGCCCAATAATATTTATAACCATCAGAATTCCGTGTCTCATTATTTCATATTTGAAACGATATTCAATTTTAGGTGACACTTTGTTAAAGGTAAAAATTTGAAAAGATTTTTTTTTTCCAAAAACAACTAGAGTAGAGCAAAAAAAATGAAAAAAAGCTCTCGAAAATAAAAAAAGGAACACAAAAAATATAACATACAGGGTGACCTATTTAAAATAAGTAAATTTCGGCCAACTTCTGGTGTACCTGGAGTCACACAAGATCGCTGTTACTTTATTTGAAGAGAGCATCACCCAAAACCCCATTATAAAAATTTTTCAGGATTCATATCACATTATTTCCCAAGATATTCTAATGGACGGTCACTATGAGACATCCTGTATATTAAGACGATTAAAATGGAATAAAATGATTCAGTTGAGATGGTCTGATGATAGAGATGGAAAGTCGATACAGAATGTCTGTTCCATCAAGTTTGGGATCGTTGGATGAGTTTGGACGACTACTTTGGTTTGAGTTATATCACAGAATCTACTCATGTTACATTTCTGTGTTCTCTGTGTACTGCTGATAACAGCAATCGTTGCCACTTCTGTAGTATTAAGATAAAAAATGTTATAAATATATGTCAAGTAGATTTGTTAGACATTTCTATTGTTGTAATCGTTCTGTCAACATGTTACACTCTCCCAAATAAATTCGTTGGATCCACGAAGTTAAAACTAAAAAAATTTTAAAACCATCCTTTTTCGGCCTGAAATATAACTAATGCAGTCGTGTGAATTTTTGAGACGTGACAAGGGTATATTATGCACAGTTTTTTGCAAGAATTTACTCGTAAAAACCAAGAGCAATTAAAAAGAGCATGTCTTTCGAAAGTAGAAAATACCAATCTAAGGTGACGACTGGGCATCCGCAAGACGCCAACAAGTTACAACAACATAACTATAGCAAGTCACTGGTCAACTTCTCAAGGAAATATCGCTGAGGTTTTCCAAGTCTCCAAGACAAAACAAACATCGCTTATAGTGTGGATAACTGAGGAGAACAAACATCGCCGAACCAGCCTAGGTTAAGAAATCGCCAAAAAAAAAAACAAGAAATCAGCAGAAGAAGCCATCAAATGAAACTCATCACCTTAGCTTTGTAGGTCAAAATAATTATAATTTTAATATTTTTACACAGAAAATTACCGCTATGTTTAAATTAAACTAATTGCTTTTGTAAAGATATTTTAATTGTATTTTTAGTATTAGTGCATTTTCTTAAATTTAATAAGTGAATACAATCCAAACGATTTAATCGATTCATAAAATGCTTTATCGATTGAATAACCTAAAAAATACCAGAAGTAAATTATCAACTATTGAGGTACCAGTTAGACAATATACCACTTGTTGATGGTAATTCAAAATTATTAATAAGTAGAAAGTTTATTTAGAGCCTTTCAAGATAAAATAATCAACATTCAATAAATATTTGTCTTTTTGACAATATTTTAAGTCAAGTAACTGAAAGAGCATCGGAACTAATAGTCTCTGGATCAGAATTCAATTTTTGGGCACTAATTAAGGATTTGCTAATGTGCAGTTTCTCTAATCAAAGATCGATAGATTGTCTTACTCAAGATTTATTAAATCAAAAACCATATAAAAGTTAAAATCCAGTATCATTTGGAATGAAAATACAAGGTCCCAGAAGTCTATTATTTTCAAAAATAAGGTCTACTAACGACCCGATAGAAGCAAAAACAATAAAAATCCAACATTCTGATTCATTCGCTTTAAAAACATTTTTAGATGGACTTCGTTATAATTTACAATTAATTACAAAATTAAAAGCACCAGATTCTTTAGAAAAAGTAATGGCATTAGTTAAAGAGGAAGAAAATTTTATTTACTTTAAAAATACACAAAATACTAATTTTAAACAATCAATACCCAATCGGACATAATGACTATGATGAAAGTAATTTAAAAATTTTGAATAGTGTATATGATTTTGATTTAAATATAGGTTACCCTGCTAACCAAAATAATTTTAAATACAGTAACAGTACTGACTATGGAACCGAAAACCAAAATTTTACTCCAACGGACCAGAAAATAGAGAAGACATAATATTTCTTAATAATTATAGTATCCAACTACTATATATGCTTATACCAGAATTAAATGCTAAATTTTTATTAGATACGGGATATACAAAAAGTTTTATTGACCTAAAAATCGCTTAAAATTATTTTTCAAATTCAGTTAAAGAAGAAATTTTTCAAGTTTTCAATAGCATAAAACTTACTGATGAAATCCTTATTTATATGAAGACTTATATATCCTGAAATACATCGCGAAGAAGTTAAAAGCCAAATACCGAAGTTATTAGCGTAAAATATTATTAGAAATTCAAATTCGCCTTAGTCATCTCCAATAAGGATAGTTTTTAAAAAATTAGGCCAATTAGGTAAACAGATATGGAGAATGAGCATAGATTTCAGAAATTTCAACAAGGTCACTATTGGCGATAAACTTCCCTGTCCCAAAATAAATGGAATCTTAGATAAACTACGAAAACCTCAATATTTTACAACACTAAATTTAGCTAATGATTTTTATCATGGATTTAAGGTACTTTGAATTTTTGAGAATGTTTCTTTTTACTAAAAAATGCTCTATCAATTTTTCAGTGCGTTATGAATAGCTTACGTGGCCTATAAAATAAAACATGCTTTGTTTATTTAGATGACGTAAAAATATTAAGTTTATAAGAATATTTAGAAAAATTAAGAAAAGTATTTACTAGATTAAGTAACTCTAAATTTAAAATCCAACTTGATATATCTGAATTCTGAAGAACAGAAGTTCAATATTTGGGAGACGTTGTAAGCCAAGAAGCGCAGTAAAAAATTTTCTAATTTTTAAAAATGCGAAAGAAATAAAATCATTATTAGGATCAGTAGTCTATTATAAACGTTTTATAAAAGATTTTGCAAAAATAAAAGCTTTGACACCCTATTTAAAGAAAGACAATAAATTTCACCATACTTCTGAATTTATAATAAATTCATTAGAATACTATAAACAACTTTTAATAAACGCACCAATTTTACAATATTCTGATTTTTCAAAACAATTTCTTTTAACTACTGATATGAATAATAACGCAATAGGTGCCGCTATGTTGAGATGTGTTCCAAAATGACAGGAGTTGGAAAATCTAATGTTCACCGAATGCTGAAGGAGAAAAAGACGACTGGAATTATTAGTGCTCCCAAGCCACATTCTGTCACAGGAAGACGAAAAACTCCGTTGGAAGAAATGATGAAAACTGCAATAAAAAGAGATGTACATACATTCTATTATGAGTAGCAGATCCCAACCGTCGACAAAATTCTAACTAAAATCAATGAAGATCGGGATTTATCAGTAATTAAAAGAACTAAGCTCTGGAAATTGCTCAGAAAACTTAATTTTTGCTGAGAAAAACTAGATAGGAAATCTGTTCTTATAGATCGTCTGGAAATTGTCCGTCTCCTAACAATTAAGCAACTTCGCGATACGTGCTCAAGTAACAGGTATAGTTGCTAGAAATAACACAAGTTACAAATTTAGCGATTTAACTGAACTTTTAAAAGAT
The DNA here is from genome assembly GCA_034092305.1 of Diaprepes abbreviatus. Lineage (NCBI taxonomy): Eukaryota > Metazoa > Arthropoda > Insecta > Coleoptera > Curculionidae > Diaprepes > Diaprepes abbreviatus. The sequence goes on from JASJET010000026.1 coordinate 2,092,798, forward strand.
TTTTATGAATAAAGTTACTGCGGAAATTTGGAAAAAATGTGTGGATCATATAACAAAAGAATAAAACAAAATGTGGAAACTCCTAATGATAAATCAATACTATATGCGCCACGGACTTTAAATGAATCCGAATCTAAGTATTCAACTATAGAAAAGAATTATTGACCGTAGCCTGACCATGTAAATATTTTTGTCCTTTTTTTTGGTCGTGAATTTTATATTTATACTGATCAAATATCCCTAGTGTGGCTTTTCACATAAAAAAACCATATTCTAAATTATTAAGATGGCGTTTAAGATTAAAATAATATGATTACCAACTTGTTTACAAAAAAAGGTTTATATAATGCTAATGCAGAGGCATTATAACTTATTCAATTAAATATCTATGAAAACGAGTCAATTATTAATAATCTTGGTGATAAAAACGAAAATATCGTGGAATTTTTACGAAACCTTGCAGAAAAAGTATATAAGAAAACCGTACAAAGAACAAATACAAACCTAAATTTATCGGTCGCTATATAATACTCGAATTGTTAGAACATAATAAGGTTAAAATAAAAAATATAAAAAATCCAAATAAAACTGAAATGATATGTGAAACAATTAAAAAAGCATCTTGTTAAAGATTGTCCTTGTTCCGAGGAGACAGCCCCAAATACCACAATTTAAATAATGATCCACGAATTTTACCCTATAAAATAGGTAATGTCCAAAAAACCACTAACCACTGGGAATTCAGGCAAAGGTTTCACCTAACAAACCTAATTAACAAATTTTCAGAAATAAATACGAATTTCTTAGAGAAAATCTTAATAATTGTACAGACTAAAAAATAGAATTCCAAAATTCTTATATTATTACTGATAACTAAAAAAAATAATAATAATTACTCGAATTAATCATGATCGCTACTGAAACATGCAAAAGAAATGCTCTAGTAAACGCCTTAGGTAGTATAATTAAAACTATTACAGGTAACTTGGATCAAGATGACGAAATTTTTGATTTTTGTAAAAATTTCTCACTACTCCGGTGATTCATAGATGTCGTTCGACTGGCGATATTTTTCAGTCTGACATTGAGCTCGGTAGGTGGCAGGTTGCAATATCCCGCCCACATATTTTGAAATTTATATTTCATATATCATTTGTGTTCTGCGAATGTTGCTCTCGATCCAATACAGCTCCACTGATGAGACCATGAGGTGGTAAAACGCGTATGGAGAGAGCACTACAGTGGTATTTGCAGGAAATAAACTGTTTGTATATATTGTTTCTTTTTCTCTGCCTGAAAGGAGAATACATATATAATAACTTGCAATGCTGAACAGAGACCCATCCAGTTAAGGCTAGTTTAAATAATCCTCTAATCGAAGTCAAGGATTGTAGCGCGCCGTACGTCTTGATTACTAAAAAGTGAAAAATAGAGTTAACATTTTTTTTAAGAAAGATGATTTTATTTTCATGTAAGTAGTGCACTAAACGGTATAGAATAACTTTCTAACTATTTCATACTGCATTGTTATATTATATATAAATATACGAAAAATAGTTATATACAATAGATTTTTAGATATACAATAGATTTTTAACCCCCCGTGATGTAAAATAGAGTTAGTAATTCATAATACAATTTGAGTAACACAAAGCAGGTACACACGATTTTATAACCGAAATAATTTACACTAGTCAACAAATACAAAAAAACTACGACTGGTACTATAATGGCTAACCGTGGGAGGTTAAAGCATCCTAATCGCCAATTCAACATCGAAAATATTCCACCACGTATAGATTTTGAGTTAGAGCAACGTATCACTGATTTTTATTCAATACAAATATTTTTATATAATATTTATACAAAAGTTCAAAACAATAAAAGAACAACATATTTTAAGGATAACAACATAAGTTTTTGAACATAACTTTTTTGCAAATGTTGACTTTCGTTTATATTCGTGATTGCTTTTTCTCATAAGAAACCAACAATAATTCCCCGTCATTGCTGGATCACATCTGCCTTGGTAGCGTTGCTCCCTTGTTAATATGTCTTCGTGGAATCTTTCTTCTTGCTCGTCACTCACAGCACCCAAATCTTCTGGGAAAAAATTTAAATTGGAATGCAAGAAGTGTATTTTAAGAGACATGCGACAGTCCATTTTGTTGTAGCTTTCAAGTAGTTCTTTTACAAGGTTTTCGTAGTTTTCTACTTTTTTGTTTCCTAAAAACTCCGAAACAATTGTTTTAAAAGAACTCCGCGTAGTTAATTCAATATCATCTAATTATTGATCAATCTGTTGATCCATTAGTATTTTTCTAATTTATGATCCAACAAATATTCTTTCCTTAAGCTTAGTATCACTTAATTTAGGAAAAATTTGTTTAAGATATTTAAACGCATCTCCTTTTTATTTAATGTTTAACGAAATTTCTAATCAATCCCAGTTTAATGTGTAATGGAGGTAACAGTCCTTTTTTAGGATCAACAAAAGGTTTAATAATTATGTTAGTTTAATCTGGAATATATTGATCTCTTGGAAGCCATTCTTTTACTTGGTAATGGCTCTGTGTTGCTCTACTGTCCCAACGACAAAGAAAACAGCACTACTTTGTAAATCAACCCTAGTAATAGTCTTATGATTTTTAGGTTACCACATATTTGCCACTTATACGTATCACAGCTTATTGCATTTAGAATAAGTGACGTACTTTCCTATGTGTTCTTCATGTCAACTGAATGTGCAAGAGGAATAAAGTATCTTTTGTTTCCAAACTTATTTTAGAAGAATCTATAAATAGGCGCCATTCATCCGGGTTATGTGCCAATCCTAATTTTTCCATAAACCTATTTAGATTAACACAAACACATATTTTATCCGACAAAATAAAAAACGAGGATAGCTTCTGCTTACGGTTCCTAAATATGGTAATTTTGAAGGTATTGGCTGGTAAATTCCATTGTTGTAATCTAGATCCTAGTATTTCAGCATCCTCTTTGGACAAGTGGAGGTTCCCAATTAGATCATTTAATTCAGGTTGTTCGATTAAGCGTGGTGATTTTCTTTTACTTTGGGGAAAATTAAAATCGTCCTTTTCTGATACATTATCGGGTTCTGCCATATCATCATACATTTCTAAATCTTCCTCCCATTTTACCTGAGGCGCTGGATCTGGCTAAAGGAAGATCCGGATATTCAAGTTTGATTTTTCTTGAAAAAGCAGACATTTTTGTCATGCAAAAGTTACAGTCGTTAGAATGATTTGTTGGTTCTTGCCACATCATTGGAACTGCAAAAGGCAGAGAAGAGCTTTTGACATGTGATGAGCCCAGTCGCGTTGTTAATTGTATTTTTCTGCGATTTAATACAGCCAGGTTTCTGTACGTCGGTTCAGAGATATGGTTTTACGTTTACAGGCGTCAACTAACTGTATTAAACATAAAGATAACACTAATACAAGGCTGTTACGGTTGACTTGTTCGCGCACTTCGCTTCTCTAATACTGACCACTGATCGTGCTAAACCAATACTGATGATACAAACGCCGATCAGCTACGTATTTCTGGTATTTTCTAGAAATATCGGGTATCGCAAGTTTGAAAAGCGATGGTGTACTTCTCGTGTACAAAGGCTATCTATAAGTAGATTCGGCTACGGGGCCGAGTGAAATTTAAAATTATATGGGTTTAAATGGGCACTTCCGTTATTTTAAGTCATATGGGGTTGAGAAGTCGTGGTTGACTTGTCGTCCCTAGGTACCTCCATCTGGGGTTGCCAGATTGTGCACAATTTCCTCAACTTATGGACAACGTAAATTTGATCGTGTTCGAGAATATTATAAATTACTTTTTACAATAATGTGATTAAAATACCCATTCATTTTTGCTGAAAAAATCATAACTCATAAATCTTACGTGTTAGGAAGTTTTTACCACCATTTTCGCAGACCAAAAAGTAACGTTACAGTCGCAAATTGGCTGTAAAGTAGCGCTATCAAACTAGTAATCTAAAATATGAATCTATTGTGTACAGGCGCGGATCCGAGGAGAGAGCGGGGGGGGGGGAGCGATCTAACTCCCCCCCCCGCTTGTGCTTTAAGTTCAGGACAATAGACCCGTTTTTGCCTCTTATACTATAGTTTATTCAAGAACTAGAGAGTAATAAATATTTTTTTACCCTTTTTTTCTTCGCAAACTACCTGTGTGTGTTCTTTGTGTCTTTGACAAAATATTTTACACACATATTGTTCATAGGAATGAGTTAGAAATCTTATAATCAAAAATACCGGTCTATAATAATGGACTATTTGGGTTAGATACCAATAGATATCTGGAAGTGTGAAGTGTTAAAAAGGATTTTAATCCTTGTTATAGGCGTCGGAAGGAGGTTTATTTTATCATTAAGTATTTATGGCATAGAATATTATTTCGGTAATAAACATAAAATAAAAAGTTTTTACAATATTATTTAATTCCTTATGATTTCTTAGTAATTCACATATATTACAAAATGAAGATAATTTTGACATATTTAACAAAAATCACAACTGTAGTTTTATTATTTTTAATTTTCTCATAGGCACATTCAGACTAAAACGTAGCCTCATTCTCTCAAAAAATTCTAAGTTATAATTTAAATACTTACAAAATACCCATTGTCAAAAATACAAAAAGTTACACATATATAAAAAAATAAATTCGTCCATATAATATTAAAATATTTTTGAGGTTATCGGTCATTTTATTATTAATAAAAAACATTTTTAGAACATTTGACATTTCAGTTTATTTATTTCTTAAACCTGCAGAATCATAATTAAATACTAAAAATGGATTCAAATATAATTAGTTTTTATCTGTTACAGTTAAAATTAGACCTACTTATTTTTATTTCTATTGTACTCATATCTTAATTTAATTTACTTTATTATATGGAAATCCGATGGCCCCAAAAAAATAAAATAAACATGTTAATTCTACATGCTTAAGAAAAAGACACAAATACAATAATAAAATAATGAATAACTTACGTCTAATTGGAATTAAATATATATAAAATTAAAGAGTGGGACACATTAAAATAAAAATATATAAAAAAGTAGACACATGTAAACAATATTAAACAATAAAATACAACAAAAACAAGAATTTAAATAATAAATTGTGTTTACACTGGTAAATATTACGTATCTAATTCCTAATCAAAGCCAGTGGAGCTATCTTCGATCAAATTAATTATAATTGGTTCCTCTATCTCACCGATCATGCGATTGATTTTCCACATTTTGTTTTATTCTTTTGTTATATGGATTTTCCCCAATTTTCCGTAGTAATTATATTCATAAAAATCTTTCAAAAGTTCAGTTAAATTACTAATATTGTAAGTTGTGTTATTTCTAGCCACTCGACCTTTTACCTAAGAGAGATATTTCCTTCTCCAACGGATCTATAAGAACAAATTTTCTATCTGGTTTTTCCCAGCAAAAATTAAGTTCTCTGAGCAATTTTCAGAGTTCATTTCTTTTAATTTCAGGTTAGTCGCGATCTTCATTGATTTTAGTTAGAATTTTGTCGACGGTTGGGATCTGTTTCTCATAATAAAATGTATGTATAACTCCATTTATTGCAGTTTTCATCTCTTCTTCTAACGAGGTTTTTCGTCTGCCTGTGATCGAATGTGGCTTGAGACCACTAACAATTCCAATCATTTTTTTCCCTTTCAGTATTCGGTACATAGTAGATTTTCCAACTCCTGTTATATTGGAACACATCTCAATAGACCTTTTAACATTATTATCAAGATATTGATATCTTAAGGCATCATAAACATTCATTGTAATAAATTTTTCGTTGAGAAAAAAAATGCCCTTGTTTAATGAATTTGGAATAAATATAGAGCTGGATGCCATATCTTTTGGGTATCTCACTAATCTCAAATAATATACAGAAACAAACGCAAACAAGATAAATCACTAAGGACACACTGAAAGGTGTACTTTGCTCACTGATAGAAATTAAATTGAACTATCACAACAATTTTATTGTTGCAGTACATTTATAAAGGCTTTTAATATTTAAATATGATTAAATATAATTAGATTTGCGGCAGTCCTCAGTTACCTGAGGCACTGTACGTTGGAGGTTTCGGTAACAGTTTTATTACTCTCTCTAGTTCTTGAATAGAGTATAGCAATGTGTATGCTTGCCCTGCCCCCTCTCAAGAGCCTTGAGTTCAGAAAAATCGAACCGATTCTGCCTTTTATATTAGGAATGTGTATTTTGATAAGAACTTGTTTTTCTTGCGATAGCCTTCCCCACTAAGAGCTTTGAGTTCAGGAAAATAGACTCGATTCTGCCTCTTCCACTAGGAACGTGTATGCTGCTGGCATCCCCCCCTCTCCAAGAACTTCAAATTAAGAAAAGTAGACCCGACCCTGCCTTTTACATTGAAAATGGGAATGTTGCTGGTGTCTCTCCCCCCCCCCCCCCTCGCCGACAATTTGTTTTCGCTTGCCATACTGTTCTTTTGTGATATCCCCCCCCCCCAAAGAGAGAGGCTGGATACGCCCCTGATTATATAAAACTATTTTTTGTATACATTTTTACCATATTTTTATACTAATTGACATAATATACTAAATGACGCCTTTAATAATTGGCTGATGACATTATGACTGTACACATTAAACATTTTTATTTTAGTAGATATGATCTTATGAATAGTTTAAAAAATAAAATCTTGATTTGTTTTTATTACAAAATTTTTTATTTAATCTATATAATAATAATATTTTATCTGCTCATGTGTTATTGAGTGATCCGTCGAGATGTCGCTATTTGTATCTGCTAATTTTGTCATTTTAAAAACAGTTGATAGGGCACGACTGCGGGTGTAATGGCCTGAATAGTCCCATATGAGGATAAAACAGAGAGTTTCTCCATTGTCTTGGAGTTCACCTAACTTTTAAACATGAGAGTAATATTTATCAATAGTCTTATGTAAGCACAACCGTTGTTTGTTTTGAAATTATACGGATGAAAATTTATTGGTTTGTGTTGCTCTTGTGTTATTGAGTGATGAGTCGAGATGTTGCTGTTCGTATCTTGCCTGCTCTTTTATCATTTTAAAAGTAGTTCATATAGCACTACTGCGAGATAATGGATTGTAACGGATGCAAAAGCCTGATGAGTCTCATATGCAGACGAAGCAGCGCTATCGTCAGTTTTTGGAACCGGAGCTTCTCCATTGTAAAGTTCTACGCACTTTTCAACACGAGAGTAATATCACCCTACAATTTTATGGTCGCATAGACAAAAATTTTCTATTTTACTTAAAAAATTATTCGGCCGAAAACTTGTTTATAGTTATATCCAAATTACTCTACATCTAACCGTCGTTTTGAAGTAAAATTTGTTTAATTTTTTTTTGCATGTATCATCCTTTTGTAGTCTTTATGAAATTTTAAAATATCCATTTTCTTTATGGAAAAGCAAAGTGAACCAAACTCAACAAATATAGTTATGGGCAAGTCTATTTACTATTAGTAATCTTAATGATTTCAGTTTTTTTTCAGGTTTAACCATATCAGAAACCGATAGGGAAGAATTAATGGCAAACATAAATATTATTTTTCATTCGGCAGCTACAGTTAATTTTAACGAGAATCTTAAAACAGCATATGAAATTAATGTAAAAGGAACCGAAAGTGCTATAAATATGGCAAAAATGATGCCAAATTTAAAGGTAATCAGTTCTTATAAAACAATTTTTGAAAGCAACATAAAGATGCGTTATTGTTCATCGATATGTTATTTTTTTCTTCTGAAACATTTACAATGTTAAAATTTAACAAATTTACTACACAAATCACAACTCAGTAATAAAAATTAGCTGGGTTACCTCGTGATATATTAATCGCACATACTTAGCAGTGCCCCAGAAAGAGAAAAATAGAAAAATATATAAATTACCCCTAATTTAATAAAAAAAACTATTGGTAAAAATAACAGAAATATAAATGTAATTAATAGTACTAAATTAATCAAAAAAAAAAAAACAGCTGCAAAGCAATTACTACATAAAAAATGCAAAGTTGCCTTAAGGTTTACAGTTGGCCGGTAATCTTAAGAGTTCTGGTCGAAAGAAAAGCCTCCACATGGTTTTTGAGAAACATCCAGCCTCGATAATTATCTAAAGAAAGATACAAGGGGACAAATGAGTTTAAAACCGATAGGAGAGCAAAAAAAGTCTGCACCACATGTATGCTTATTGTAGAATAAATCTTTCAACGAAGATGTTGTTCATTAACAGCTACTCCAGCAAAAACAAAAGATAAGGTAATAAATTAAACGGAACCAAAGAATGACCAACAAATTACAACTTAGCCGAAAAATCCCAACTAGTGCAGTAAAAGTGTTGGACTAACGTCACACTTCGGCTTAGTTAAGATCAAAATGGGCAGAGGAAAATCTCGTTCCTTCTCAAGTAAAAGAATTGTTCAGGAAGGAAAAACGGCCATGATGCGGTTAGCCAAAATGACCACAATTGTAGATAGTGCAATATAATGTGTAAAATTAGAGCTACCATGGTAACTTTATTAACGAGAACAAAAAATAAGTTGATCAGCACAACTCCCGAAAACTAATGTAGATTCTAGATGAATAAAACAAAAACATTATTTTGATGTGAAATAAAGTCAGAAAAAAAGTTATTTCATACATGCAATATTTATTTTGTTATAATTAAATAAAATCCAGTACAATAGTCACTTCTCGAGAAGTTACGTAGACAAACCGAGATCTATCAAAAAAAAAAAATAAATAACGGTTAATTCTACAAAAAAAAGTCAAGCATAGTATAGTGAAATATCGATATATTGCTAAAATCACGAGGGTCGTAGCAAAGTAAGGCTAAAAATCCAATGAATGACATGATTTTATTTTAAAGATTCATGAGAGATATTTAAGGAAAATGATATTCAGATGCCTATAATGTGAATATTTGCAAAAATGAGGTAAAATTACCTGAGTTATCTAAACGTGACTTAAACTAAAATTTGAACTATGACAATCCATGATCAGATTTTGCAAAGTGCGGCTTTGTGTTGTTAAAAATCATACGTAAAGTAGAGCGTCCGAAAACGACTGGTGGACCACGGTGGTGAAGGAGCTCGTTGTCGAACTCAGCTTCAAACCAGCGGCGCTTGAAAAAATTGCTATATTTACAGCAACGAAAGGACCAATTTCATTTTTTTTAATTTGTGATAGCTCGAAAAATTATGAATATTGATGTAGTTAGTTTATACGAATAAACTATATTTAATGTGTTATTTGGAGTATCCCTTTTTCCCTTTGGAGGTGGCAAAAGAAAAAAATTAACACTTGCCATCGAATCAGAGATAAAAAACCCTCGTGTACAAAATTTGGAAAAGTTTGGTAAAAATTGAAATAAATGATAATTTCACACGCAACTCCTATTTTTCACCCTTCTGAGATACCATATCAAGAAAATAACCACGGGAATCGATTCAGTGACTCAAAAAAATTCCTTTAAAAATCAGTTCAGGCACGAACAGTGAAAAAAACCGTACCACTCAACCGGTTAAAAATTAAATATTTTACCTACAATGTACGAAAAGTCGTTATCCACCGACCTTGTTGAAAATACAATTTCTGTGAATGAAATAGTATTAAAATTATTTTTATCTTCGAACATAACTATCGTCAAAGACTATGACGCTCGTGTGATACTTTTATGCACGTCTACCTCTACTTCTCCATGTACATCTGTTCTGTACACATACCTTTACTCTCTCCTCCTGTCATCTTCCTTTCATGCTACATCAACTCTCTAACCGCTTTTTCGTACATAGATATTTTAACGTACTTACGTACGTATTAATATTATGTAAGAACTATTGTTATTTGTTATAATTTAAAATCAAAAAATGAATTTAGCATTTATATTTAGAAAAAAGCGAGAAAAATAAAGTAAAACATACACTTAGTACAGAAAATGGTAAATATTTATATTAACCCAGTAAATATGGCTTATTCGCAAAAACTAATTGCACCAATATTAATAATTTTTCGAGCTCCCCCAGATTAAAAAAAAACACCGAAATTGATCCATTCGTTGCTAAAATATGGTGAATATTTCCCATACTGATTTAAAGTTGCGAGTTCAGTTATTTCGCGTGTATAAGAGCTCGGAAGCGGGCTCCCTCCAACACCGCAAAGGTAATTTTGCAAACAATAATTTATATGAAAAAAATTGTCGAATTTGAAAGTTTTTTAGCCTTTTTGCAATAACGCATTGACGAAAATGATCACATGCAAGTTAAAATTGTAGGTTTTTAAAATCTCTACAACTTTTATATGAAACTTTTTTTCCAAAATGCGTTCCTTGGCTTGTAGATTCAAAAAAACCTGCTTTGGCCAACTTTGACCCCATCTCTCTTGGCCTAGCCTATTTTTCGCTGTTAGGTTTTATGTATGGTTTGTTCTTACATTGCTCCCAACAGCCCTGGATAGGTCTCATCCATCTCGGAATTTAGGTCAAAAACGGCACTCATTTTTACCCACGACTAGGACTACAATATTTAGAGTACCTACTGTAGTTGTAAGTAATGTTAATTCTTGCAAATCAGCGTATATCTTCCATTGATTTTCTCGGTATTTTATATTTGGAGTGATATCTTCGTAAGTTTTTTTCATATTTACTACATGAGCTACAAGAAAAAATGACAGTTCATTTCCGTTCCAAATTGAAACAGCCTTTAACTTGTCTTAGATTACTCAATAGAAATTTTACACTAAAACTGTTTATACGGCAGTTTAAGGTCAGTCATTAGGTGTGAAATATCTTAGGTAATAATCAGATGGATAAAAATGTCATATATCTGTTACTTAAAAGATTTGGGGTTAAGATTTCACTATGGGCATAATCCCAGACATCTCTTTGTGATGTTTCCATATCCAAAAGTTAATACGGAAAACTAAGTAATTTCGCTTTGTGTGGTGCTCTTAAACCCTGTCCTCAAGATTGGTGCATGATTTTAGGTTCAGTTTGAGCTCAGCTGAGGTAAAAATTACTCACATACCTTTTAGTTTCGAAGCAAGAATTTTGATGTTATTTTAAAATAAGAGGTAAGATTTTATTTAGCAGAAATTTTGAGATTTTAATTGATGGGTTATTTTAAGACTTTTTCATTTTTTCTGCTATTGATGAAGTCAGGAATTCTAAATGTTATCAAGGAACGGTATTTCATTGAAAACTCAAAGTGGTAAAGATTAATATCAGCAGATTGTATCAATGTTATGCCTTGAAATGCGGCCACGAAAGTTTTATTGTCTTTCAAATATAAAAATAGTTGGAAAAAGGCCTAAATATTACAATGGGTATACTGACAGAACAAGCGAATTAAAAATATGAATTTTCAATTACATCAACGTTAAGTTTGCGTTCATAAGATCATAGAGCGAGTAAAATAGTCAGAGGCACCAGAGCCAAAATTGCAAAAATTCTGAAGAGACAACTCTGTTAACATATTTCTCTATTCTTTAGTTCGGCCGCTTATCAGAACTATATATTCCGCAAGCTGCAAGTGACCCAAGTACAAACAGTCGATAGATAAACCCTATCTGTTCCAGTTTAATCCTCGAAATACGTCCTATATTGCTAAAGAGCCGCGCAGAAATTGTGTCTCCTTGTCGGTCCCAATTTCCCACATATATCCTATTTGTTGTTATATTTCCGTCAATGTTTACTTATAGAGTTGCATTGTGATATATATATATATATATATATATATATATATATATATATATATATATATATATATATATATATATATATATGAGCAGATATAGGGTTTTAGAGAAACTTATTATTTCCGCCGGTACTGAAATTTCACTAAAATTCGCGTTTCACGGCTTTTATTTGACTGAAGACTTTACTTTAAGGTTCCTTCCCCAGCACTGAACTATTATCAGCTACAACAGTTCGCTTCTAATGGGACAGACGAGGATCACTGTCCTCTGGAAGCCGAAGGGTACGTTCCAGGAAAACCTCTAGAAATTTAAAAACTCTCTAATCACGTGTTAAACTGTTTAATTTTCTTCTGAAAAGGAAACTCACAATTACTTCTTGCGAGATTACCCAATTACAATCGACCACCTATTGAAGATCTTTCGTGCCTTCCTCTGACGTAGCGCAACTGCCAGACTACAGCAACGGAAAAGAATCTTACATTTCGTTGAGTAAATAAACCAGATTCTGCTAACGATTCTTGACATTGATGTAGTAATCGATCGTCTCGCCGGACTCAAAAATATTTTCCCGCAGCCGCGAAGTCTCCATCAACCAAATACGAGCTAATTTGATGTGGGTTTAAAGTAACAGAACGTAAGGGCGGCAGAAAACTTGATCTACATCACCTCATGCGCGTATTACCCCTACCACAGTATGTAAAGCTTCAAATTTCGCAATTAGTTCTTGAATAAGGTAAAAAGTGCCAGTTCTGAAGGTAACTACAGATTCTGAACACTTCACCTGAATTTACAAGCTCTGACAAATCCATCAGGTCAGAAGCAACCCCATTTGCGGCAGGAGGAATTCCGCCAAAACCAGTCTGGGGAGTCAGAAATGCCATCTGCCTACTTTGACTTGAGATTAATGTGCGCAGACATTTGGTGATCAAAGTTTCGGTTTGCTTTCTTCATGTTCAGCAATTTCAGGAAGATTTAACTCAAAGTTAAATAATCACGGAGGGCTTAGGCTTAAAAAACTTCATATAAGGGAAAAAGTTCTTCTAAAATCAAAGATGAAATGACGCTGAGAATTTGGCCAATATACTGTTTTATTCAAAATTACTATAATGGAATGGGACTCTTATTTATTGTGCGCAAGTATACCGAATTGAGAGCAGATTTAAAATTCTAAATGTTAGGAATTTTAAAAGTTTAATTCGGGTTGGGGAGGGGGGAGGGGGAGAGAGAGTCCTAGACGTTTTACTGAGTTGTATATTTAAATATATATATAGAGTTACTCCGCTTCTATGAAGGTCTGTATCGTATTCGTTTTGGAACAGAACATGGCCAGATTTCCATGTAGCAAGTTTTTCCTCTTTTAATCTTGTCTTGTTTTAGCTATTGTTCAAGTCGTACTTGTTGTTCATCAAATCTCATGGTTCTTATATTGTAGTTGACAACTAATCCTTCTAAGATTTTTATGATTTATCGACTTTTCTTCCCCAAAATTCATAAACTGACTAATAGCGATGCTCTACTCGCTTGGGATTGATGAAATATGCACCCACACTAAAATTTTCTTCGTTTTTGTAATGGATTTTCATTATCTCTCAAATTGTAATGCGACATTTTCGTAAATGTCGATGTTCCATTTAAAACACTATCAAATATAACTGACGCAACAAATGACAGACGAAAATGATGCTAGATTGAAAATTAAAGGTCTTTTTGAGATTCTCATAAATATTACTACTGATGGTGGATAAGATAATTTTATGAAGTAAACAAGATCCAATAAAAATACTGCCAGCTATATACATTTTTTCTAACATATAAATTTTATTAAAATTAATTAGATTTGTATTTTAGGCATTCGTATATGTGTCTACGGCTTTCGCTAATTGCTGTAGTTCACAGAATATTGAAGAAAAAGTATACGACTACTCATTTGATGATAAGATAGCTAAAATAGAAAAATCCTCAAAAGAAGATATTAAATTGGAAACAGAAAAGTAAGTAATATCAATGTAATTTGTTTTAGCTTAACTGAAAGAAAAATGCATGAAACTCTTAAATTCTCAATATTCATATTCTTTTATGAAAAGTTCAAGTATCAGTGGTTTAAAACTTGATTTTTCATATACTTCGATATTCATAAAAAGAAAAAGAGGCAAATTATACTAACATAGATTACGAAGAATGATTTAATAGGTATTTTGCTTACCTTAGAGCACATCTTGCAAAGAAATATTCGCTTAAATTTTAGTTTAATACTGTCTTTAAACTGCTTCGATGGTATAAGAAATTGGACAACATCGCTATACCGGGTGTCAACGAATCTATTAGACAAATCATAATTTCTAGAGTATTATGTGTATCAAAATGAGAATTGGTACAGGTAAATGTTATGAGAAGAGGAGAGTTTTCGCATATTTTCCACTTTCCGGTCACTTCTGGTTTCACCGGAAATGGCCCCGGTTTTGAATTCTTAAATAGAACACCTTGTATATTTTAACATCTTTGGATTTCTGAGACAATTCTAGATCACAATGTGACATTTTAAAAACTTTTTACGTGTACTTCATTTTTTTAGAGCCACTTTTAAAATTGCGTCTAGGTGGCCACTATCGGGCGCAAACTAATCTAACGGCCTTGGGTGATGTCAAAAAAATACAATCGCAAAGTTTTAGTGACTAGTATGAGAGACAGGAATTGGATTAAAAATTTAACAAAATTAACAAAAAACTAACAAAATAGACTAATAACTTAGACGACGCACTTAAAATATTTGAAAGTACAGTAGCTGAATTTGTTAAACAGTTTAGTGTAGTAAATGTTCAAAGTGCATTCCTTCTTTTTCACGACACATTTCAGCTCGTTCAGTTGTTTCTCTCAACACGTTTTGTAGCATTTGGGGCGTTATACTTTTAAATGCCCGTAAAATTCTTTCTTCTAATATTTCAAGAGTAGCTGGGGCTGCTTCATAGTAAACCCTTTCTTTAACATATCCCCAGACAAAGAAATCGAGCACAGTAAGATTCGGTGAGCGGGCTGGCCACCGTACCGGACCATTGGTTGAAATAATTCAATTATAAAACTGCTAAAGGTATATCACTGAGATGATTTTCGATTTCATTTTGAAGAAAACCTAAGTATCTAACCCCTGTTAATTGACCTTGAAACAATATTGGCACAACTATTCTGTTTCCAACGATACCAGCCCAGACATTGACGATAAATCTTTCTTGAATATTGCCCTCTCTCATTTCATGTTGATTTTGTTGGGCCCAGTACCGAGTATTTTGCTTATTGAACATACCATTATTTGTAAATCGGGATTCGTCGGAAAATAGAATAAAATCGATAAAATTTGGGTTAACTCTATGATTTTGAAGCAGCCAATCACAAAACACTACCCGTCTATCGCCATCCTCAATATACAAATGTTGATGTAACTGATATTTAAATGCTCGATATCCATGCTTTTTCAGTATTTTTCTTGCTGATTCATAACTTATCTGTAGTTCTTGACTAATTTTTCTTAACGAAACTCTTATCAACCTCAACCATAGCAAGTACGTTAATCTCAGTCTCTTCATTTATGATAAACCTCTGTTCCGCCTCTTGATTTCCTATTTGCCTAAAACGAGTCTCGACATACGGAAAATACTGATGGGCTGGATGTTGCCGATTCGAATATCTATGAGCATACAACTAGGCAGCATTCCTTGAATTTCTATGACACTCTCCAAATATTAATTACATATCCACTTTTTCACTTTGAGTATACATTATTTTAACGAAAATTTAAACTAAACTTAACGAAAATTAAGAAACTTTTACGTCTGTTCTTAGAGCGTATGTCACTGTCATTATCTACTTAAGTGAGTGCTTTGTTTTCCAAAGCAGACTTGATAAAAACAGTTGCAAATTATTATGCATCATGGCTGTCCATGGCGCACTTGTCATAAGTAAATAAATTATCCAGTATTTTGCTTAATAATATTTAATTTCTGTTCTTATGTCTAATCCAATCTCAAATAAATTAGTACCGTTAGATTCGTCAAAGAATGCTTTTTTCGAAAAGTAATTGTCATAAAGGGGTCGCCATTTGAAAATTAATAGTTAGAAATGAAAACGTAATTTTGTCAACTTGTCTTATTCCTGTCTTTCATACTAGTAACTAAAACTTTGCGATTGTATTTTTTTGACATCACCTAAGGCCCTTAGATTAGTTTGCGTCCGGTCATGGCCACCTAGATGCAATTTTAAAAGTGGCTCTAAAAAAATGAAGTAGACGTAAAAAGTTTTTAAAATGTCACATTTTGATCTAGAATTGTCTCAGAAATCTAAAAATGTTAAAATATACAGGGTGTTCTATTTAAAAATTCAAAACCGTGGCCATTTCCGGTGAAACCGGAAGTGGCCGGAAAGTGGAAAATATGCGAAAACTCTCCCCTTCATATACCATTTACCTGTACCAATTCTCATTTTGATATACATAATACTTTAGACATTATGACTTGTCTAATAGATTCGTTGACACCCGGGGTATGGTAATGCACATTTGCTGCCATTTCGGATCTTTTTAACATCATTTCTTGAACATTTTTTAAAATTTTCCATTTCTATCAGATTGTCAACATATCAGCTGAGGTTTGAACCTGCTTTGTTAACAGATAAGTCAATGTCACTGATAAAAGTGCTTTGACACCTGTCACATAGAAATGTTAAAACTTTGACAGAAGTTTGCAAGTGGAATATTGATAATACAAAATGTATGCGATGTTGCCAAACCTCATTTAATATTTGTGAATCAAACATTATAAATAATTGCATAATTTTTAAGAAAGTGTTACATGCTCATATTACAACACAAATTATTATTTCCGTGGGATATTTTATGTTTTTTATTCATTTAGAGACATTCAAAATGACATGTTATTTATCTAATGTTTCCAGTACTGGGATCCACCTATGCTTTCATCTCAGCCCTGTCCTCGCACACCCTCAATGACACTGTTGTATTAATGGAAGCGCGATCGCACGCGTCGCTTCCGAAATACGAATCTATTCTGTATCAAGCATTTTTTATCGTAGTTTGTTGTCCTGAATTATCGCGTTTGATTCATTCTATTAGGGCTGTTTTGATTTTAGTATTTAATCTAAGTATTTTCTTAATACAATCCAAAGGGGTTGTGGTGAGGTCTCGCCAAACCTCCCGACTATGTTGGAATTCATAGCCGCCTCACTTGTCTTTTCGTTTTACCGAGTAAGAAGGGGTTGAGTGAAGCTCATGAATTCAATAAATATTTTAGTATTTTAATTTTCAAGGGATTATTTCGTTACGCGTATGAGAATTGAGCTATGCTCATGAATTGAAGTATGTTGCCAATATAACATTACGAAGTAATGAACGATTTTTATTTAGTATGCATACTCTTATCGAAATTTCATAGTACTCTGTTACGCAATATTCTTAATCAGGATTCGCTTTAGTATAAATAATTTAACATAATTATTTGTTAATTCTGTTATTGACATTAACGAACTATGGCCTAACTGGTAACAATTAACGCCCAATTCTTAATTCGTACTGCTTTTACCAACTATCTAGTGTTCGAGAAGTTGTCCAACTTTGTATATTTTAACGACGAAGTAATTATATTCGATGTTTAATTACCTTTACACTTAACCTGCGGTTAAATATTCAAGGAAGGCTGAGAAAAATTATTTGCTTATTTTCAAGAAATAAATTTATCCGAGATATTTGGTATATTTTGTGGCGCTAATTCCGACTAAGGTTAACTTGTTTAATCCGGGATTTTCTACCGCCTACCGTGTCATGCTCGGTATGTGTTTCTTTCTAAAACTTGCTAGAACTCAGTTGATCAGTCAAAATTTAGACAAGAATCTTTATTATTATCATTCAAAGTCGCTAGAAATGCCGTTATATTCGCGAAATTGGGAAGTAATTATTATTCAATACTGCGTGTAGGAAGAAGGTGCCGTTATCGAGTTTATTAATGATTATTCAAAGTTGCTGAATCGTTGTTCTATGTTCTCAATTTGGAAAAAGAAGCTCTCGTATGGACTTACTATTCTCATTCAATGTTTGCCTGAATCGCTGTTCGAGCTGAAAAATCTTAATGAAGTTGTCACTCATGGTTTTATTATTACTTTCCAGAATTCGGCAAAATCGCTGGTTTATTTACTGAATTTAGAAGATGGTTTTCTTTATGATTTTATTATTATTTTCCGAAATTAGGCTATGACTTTTAACAACGTTTTCAAATTTTCTTGTGGATCTGTTTTGTAAAAGTTTATGTCAGTATGGCCCCAAGGTAAAGTTTTTGTAGATGATGGAATTACATAATGTTTATCATCGTAGTGTGTAAGGGCAACTTTATTCATTATTAGAGTATAAACATCATGTAATTCACTTCGAAAGGTTTTCATCTTTCTGAATACTAATCCACCGTTTTCAACAATTTTTCGATAATCGTTCAGATGAAATTCCTTCTCAATAACTGACTTTTTGACCCCTTTGGTCTCTTTTAATTCATTATTTAATGATTTTACATAATACGCTTTGGCTCCAACTCCCTGAAAACTAATTATTGGATAATTTGGGAATTCATGTTTCATCCGACCTAATACTGATTGACTTATGATTAAATTAAATTTTTTATCTACGGGATAATTGGATGTGCCGAATTTATTGGGGTTTTCGGTTATTATAGGATAAAAATCGACTCTAAACACTTTTAATATGAGTGAATCCGTATCACTGTAAAGCAAAGACGTATGCAAATCAAATTTTTTCTTGATAAAATTATAAAAAAAAATTATAAATAACTGTTTTTGACATGTCTAATATGGAAAATCCTATATATATATTATATATTTATATATATATATATATATATATATATATATATATATATATATATATATTTATATATATATATATATATATATATATATATGTTATATCGTAGATTTTCACGGATGGTAGAATGAATAGTTTGGTTATTCCGGGTTTCAATCGTCTCAACGTCGTGAAAACGATTTTTTGAACGAACGGATTGAAACCCGGAATAACCAAACTATTCATATATATACATATATATATATATATATATATATATATATATATATATATATATATATATATATAATTTGGGTTATTTTGCTTTCTCGGTTGGTGGAATGATGTTTTCAACCAAGAATGGAAGATCAAAATATGCATCGTGTAATTCTTCCAGATAATGCGCATCCACTTCCAAAACATATCCATACGGCCTATCACCGTCAAGATTCATTATATTTAAATCTAATATTTCGCGCTCTGTTAACCATCGGAAACCGCCATACGGTAATGCTTGTGACATACTATGTCCATATAGATTTGTGGCATCAAGATAAATGAAGATGGTTTTATTAGATCATAATCTGGTAAATAAATATTATTAGCAATGTGCTTCCTTTCTGTACACTGAGTTAGACAGCCGCGAATGCTCTTTTTAAAGAAGTGAATCATATCAATATCTGTCAAAAGTGCTAACTTTACCTTGTTCATGCGTAACATACAATCAAAAATAAACTTGGAATAGTGTAATACTGCGCAGGATCCAATTTATAAACTGTCAAACATGTATTGCCAAACTGTTCAAAAAATAATTGTTAGTACTAATACATCTAATGTTAAATATAAATCCGAACACTCCCCCAAATTCTTACAGTTAAATAGGCGCCAAACTTTTTTTGCTCTTTCATAATGATTACGTTAAATTTCCCGAGAATATTATTTATTCTATGGGCCGCAAGTATTATTTACCCGTATTTCCGACGACGACCGAATCTGTATGATACGTGATCTTTATTTATCAGAAGAATTTATCATTTGTCGATATAACTAGTAAGGAACACCATAAGTTGTCAAACACAGATACAATTTCAAGGCCTCAGTGACGATAAATTGTCTTAAGTAAAATACCCTAAAATGTCCTAATTTTCTCAGGTCAGGTTGCCCTTTTATATTATTTTTAATACCACGTCTCAAAATCAGGTGATGTTCGCAATAAGATTTTTCCACGTGAATTTCGCTGGTGAAGTTTGAAGTTTGTAGATTTATTTAAGGATGGGCAATATTAAAATTGTTTTTTTTATTGTTTCTAGTAAATGTAAACTTACATTAACTACAACACCATTGAACATCCTTAAATTTCCTTCGTAATTTTATATAAAATTATTCCAATTAAAGACACCAAGTACATAGTGTCAAATATTAAATCATTGGGCGAACTACCTTTTTTGAATTTATTTTGCGCACAAAATTATAAACAAGTTTAAAGCATTACAATAAAATAATAATTTTAGCCACTTTGGGCTAGTGCGGCATAGTTATTTGACTTTAGAGCAAATATTTTACTTTTATAAATTTAAGAACAAGTTATAATTTTTTTAACAGATCGATATCGCTAAATAAGTAAAGCAATTACTAAGAGTACTACTGCTATAGATAGGGGAAGGGAAGCAATTGACCTTATGTATAAAATTGCAGAAGAAGAAAATGCAGACCTTATAATTATGGCAGAACCAAATAAGAAAAAAGCTATGTGGAGCAAAATACTCACAGACGTTAGAATGGATGTGGCTATAGTGGTAAGAAATGCCCAACATTCACCAAAGATGACAGGGATTGGAAATGGATACGTATGGGTGGAACTAGAAGATGTAATTATTTTCGGATGCTATATCTCTCCGAACGTGGAACTACAAACATTTGTGAATTTCTTGGCTGCACTTCGAATGGATATGAAAAAACAAACAAAAGAAATAATAGTAGGAGGAGATTTTAACTCCAAGTCATACCTATGGGGATCAGACTTTCAGGACCGCAGAGGGAAAATACTGTCAGAATGGATGGCAGAAGAAGATCTCATGGTACTTAATCAAGGAAGGGCACCTACGTTTATCAGGGGAGAAAGTAAATCCTATATAGATATAACGTTTTATACAAAGAACATTAGCAAGTACATAACTAACTGGAAGGTGTTAGAAGAGGAAACACTTAGCTACCACCAGCATATCGTCTTTGAAATGGATATAAAATATACAGAGCAACAAAAGAACAAGACAGAGAAGGGGTGGATACTTAAAAAAGAACAAATATGCAAAGTTGTCGAGGAAGTTGGTAAGAAACTTGAACAAAGAAAAATCAAGCAAATAGAGGCAAGGGACTTAAGCAAAAAAGAAAGAGAGCACCTGGAAATAAAAAGCCGATGTACTGGTGGACAAAGGAGGTAGCGGAAACACGAAAATTATGTATGAGAAAGAAAAGAGATATGACTAGGGCTAACAAAAACGAAGATCAAAGACAGAAACAGGAAGCCGTAAATAACTACCGGCAAAGTCGTGCTAACTTAAAGAAAACTATCTATAACGCGAAAAAGGATGCTTGGAATAAAGTGGTAGAAGAAGTTGAACACGACTTGTGGGGTAAAGGATACAGAATCGTTATGGATAAAATCAAAAGAACATCACCAACAGTGCTCAGCGATGAAGAACAAACTAAAGTTGCGGAAGAACTATTCCCCACACACGAAGTTAGAAAGTGGGATAGAATACCAGTCAAAGAAACAGAAATTCCTTTGTTTACCAGGATAGAAATAATAGCTGCCTGTGATAAGCTAAGGGAAAAGAAGGCTCCAGGACCTGATCATCTGCCCGCAGAAATCATTAAGGCAACAGTTAAGGGACACCCGAATAATATACTTAAGATCCTAAACCAATTTCTAGTGAAAGGAGTCTTCCCACAGGAGTGGAAGGTCGCACAGCTAGTGCTTATAGAAAAGATTAAACAAGGACAGAACAACAAGGCGTATAGACCCATCTGCCTTCTGAATGCACTAGGAAAGCTATTGGAACACCTGATATTAGGAAAGCTTAAAACGGAAATAGAACGGACCGGAGACCTCGCCGACAAACAATTTGGTTTTAGAAAAGGAAGATCTACTATCCAGGCATTAAAAAAGGTTCAAGAAATTGCTGATGAGGCCAACGAAAGAGGGGCTACGAAAAGGTGCATACTAGTAACTGTAGATGTCCGAAATGCTTTCAACTCAGCTCCATGGGCTGGAATACTAGAAGAACTGAGAAAAAGACAAATTGCACCATATTTATACAACATGATAGCAAGCTGCCTTGAGGAAAGATGGTTAAACATAGGGGAAAATGGAAAAATGAGGATGACATGCGGCGTACCTCAGGGCTCAGTTCTGGGTCCTACCTTGTGGAACATCTACTATGATGGTATATTGAGGATCCCAGTTCCACGTACGGTAAAACTTATTGGATATGCGGATGATATCGGAATAACGGTGGTGGAGAAGAATGCGTGCAGATTACAGGAATCAGCAAACAGAGTCTTGGAAAGAGTAACGGAATGGCTCAGGCAAAAACAACTTAGCTTAGCCCCACAAAAAACCGAGGTGGTTGTTCTGGCGGGTGGGTGCACTGTAAGGGAGGTTGTTGTAAAGGTGGAAAATAGTATAATTAAAAGTAAAGAACATATAAAATACTTAGGTGTCCTCTTAGATAGAAATATGAGAATGGGACAGCATGTCAGAAGTGTTGCTAAAAAAGCAACAAATGCCATAGGGAATATAAGTAGAATTCTCCCTAACATCGGAGGAGCCAGAGAGAGAAACAGGAGAATACTCCTTACTGTTGCAGAGTCTATTATCCTGTATGGAGCAGAAATATGGGGAAGAGCCATGAAGCGGACAACTTATAGAAATATCCTGCCGAGTGTCCAAAGGAAGGCGGCAATAAGAATCGCGAGCGCCTATAGAACCGTATCAACCAAAGCCATTCTGGTTATCGCTAGAACTCCGCCGATCTATCTACTGGGGGAGGAAAGAAGTTCTATACAGGAAGGGACTAACAGAAAAATATCTAGAGAAAGAACTCTCAGAAAGTGGCAGAAAGAATGGCAGGAAAATACAAATAAAGGAACATGGACACAAAGGCTGATACCAAACCTGGAGCCATGGATTAAAAGAAAACATGGGGATGTGACGTATCATCTTACCCAGCTAATCTCTGGTCACGGATGCTTTCAATCATACAGGCATCGCTTTAAGGTGGCGGAGAGTGACCAATGCATATATTGCGGAGAAGTAGACACTGTCGAACATACATTTTTTAAGTGCATTAGATGGGAAACGGATAGAAGGACGGCCGAAAGTAATATAGGGGAGATAACCGCACAAAATATCGTGGAAAAGATGCTGCAGGACGAGGATGGTTGGAAAACAATAAATCAACTTGCTAGAGGTATCATGGAAAGAAAGGAGAAGGATATTAGACAGGCGGAGGGATAGTAAAAATATTGGAACATCATGACTAAGACACCCTCTTTGAAGTAATACCCGAGGGTAGTTCCGAAGAGGAAAACCGTAGTGTCCTAAGGGGTGTGGTTTTAGTGGGTAGGGTGCTCTCTAGATTGGAGACGCGAGTCCCACACAGAGTGCGTAAAAAGCATTTCCACACCTCTACAAAAAAAAAAAAAAAACTACTGCTAATTTAATTTACAGCATTTGCTTCTAGTTTAGTATTTATATTGTAAAAAGTTACAAAAAGTATATTGTATTAACTCAAAGGCAATAATCGGGGTATTTATTTTTATTATCTGATATAATCTGATGGTTTTATTCTAAGGATAATATACCATATGAGTTGTGTTCATTGAAAATTATGCTTTCACTTTACTGTCTATCATTTATTGATTCGTTCTTATAAAGCATTGAATTTATTGAAGTTTTCATCATTACTTTTGATATAAGTTGTTTTTATAAATATTCTCTTTTTCATATTTGGCTCCAAATAAATTATTATAGTTTTTGATTTTATATGGTATTGTTGGTCCCAAACGTTATTCTGTAAAACCAGATCTCGACGATATGATGAAAAGATAAATGTCTTCAAGACCCTAAAGGAGGAATGGTCGAGATTTGGTATTGCAGAATACGATTGGGAATCAAAGCCGTAGCAATTTATATGAAACTAAACATGAAAAGATATATATGTATATATATATATATATATATATATATATATATATATATATATATATATATATATCGATAAAAAATAATAATGAAATTTTCACTCGGTTCAGTCATCTAGTCTTGAACATTCACTGCTTTATAAAGTAGAATCACTGAGATATATGCAGTTAAATAAAAGCTCATGCTTCAATATTTATGTATAAGTTCGTAGTCTTGGGACTAAAACTTGAGATTTATATTTAATAATCATTAGACATAGAATCTACTTGAAACGTCGTATGAACAAACAAAAATAAAGACAATGCAAATTACACCTGTGCCTTTTAGTCAATCTTCCATATTATTTACCACCTTCGAAAGCAGTATATGGGATATCCCACAACTCATGGGTTATAGACATCAAAATAGATCGATTTTCTTAAGTGTTTTCTGAAATTTTATTAGTTAAGGATATGAGGTGTGGACAGTGAAAATTTATTTTGGGAAAATAAATCATATTTTGAAAACGGTTTAATGCGGTAATATAGATCGATATTACTGTATTTTTATGGGTAAGAATATATGAATCATTTTGAGTTTCCCATTGGAAAAAGCTACAACTAACCCACATTAGCAGCAAGTTCCACATGACGAAGATCGCAGAGAAATATGTTTTAATTGTGTTAGTGAATTGCGACTAAGTCCGAAGAAAAGTGAGCTTGAATCCTCAAGCTTTCCAACTCACATAACTGAAGGACAGCTAGTTCCATGTCGCTAAGACTACCGATAGAGCGCAGAGAGTCAGAGTCAGGGGTCATATAATCAGAGGACAGCGAATTGTACACAACCAAGACACTGGGCATTCAAGCTTTAAACTCGATAACTCTTATCACATATAACCAGGGGACAGCGAGTTCTACATGAACAAGACCACAAAGAGGCGAGCACAGCAGGTATGAAACCCATGCTCCCTAACTCACATGACCGTATTGTAACTAGCTTATTATTTGGTTATTTGAAATTTGCAAAACTTATCGGTAGAATTGTGAGTTTTCTCAAGATGCGTAGTTCCTTTTTTGACGCTTGTTAAAAGCTCAAAAATGCATTCTAAAAGGTTTTGAAATTGCTATTTTTGCCTACAGACATTACCTTTTTTCTGGACTTTTCAAATTTTAAATGTCTCTAGAATAGCGATTTTTAAAGCTTTTTAAAGGTACTAACTAAAATCAAAATTATGCCTGTGCCTTATTTCCTTTTTCTAGTACGTCCGAAAAACTTTATCGGTCGCATTTCTAAAGACACTTAATATTTTAAATATTGAAAATTCGCTACTACTAGAATCGCGAGATTTTAAGCACTGAACCTTTAAGAAAAATTACGCGTCTTAAAAAGCGCTTTCTTTCTTAAAAAACTTTATAACTCGTGATCCTAGAAACAGTTAAATTTAAACAATTTTTTTGTGAATTTCAATGCTTGTAGAATTTCTAGTTTGGAAACTCAACAAAATCTACCCCAGTTCTACATCTTTTTTCCCTTATGCATGCTTCGTGGCTCATATTTATAGCTCTATTCTTTCGAAAGATATTTGATTTTGTACCAAAATCTATCAATTTAGTTCACTGCGTGCCATATAAAAAAAAATAAGGAAAGTAGTTTTATCAATTGTAGGGAAATATTGAACTTCTGATGGTGTATCAAGGTCAAAGTAAAATAAAATCCTTAAAAGGGAGGCGTGATTGAAATTTGTATGAAAACTCGGAGAGCGAGTACTGAAAGCATCGGCAACGATGATTTACAATCACCATCAATTTCGTAAGAGTCAGTTTTTATTAAAATGTGTTTTACTAAAAACAGATCAACGAAAATTGTGAACGAAAAAAATTAAATTTACTAAAATAATAAAGTAAATTATTGAACATAACCTACCTACTATGGTCTGTTGGAACATCAAACTATAAAACTAACTTAGTTTCCAAGAAAGATCACCGTAACTCTCAGACCTCTTATTTACAGCTATGAGGGTCGTTTTTATTTAATGACCATTAAGGAAATACACATTCTCAAACAACCAGCTTCTATTTTTAAAACACGTATATCTAATAAAAAAAATAACCTAAAAAGAAATATTTTATATATAGTTTTTAGTATTTATTATTTTATTTCTAGAATTATTGGAACGTGGCCTAATAGCTACACCTTCACCAAAGCCATAGCAGAAACAATGGTAAAAAAGGAGAGCAAATACTTACCGATCGGAATTTTTAGGCCTAGCATAAGTAAGTAAATTTGTCAAGCGGACACAATATTATTTCAGTTATATTGCGAACTAGGAACCAGCCCCGGATTTGCACGAGTACAATTGGGTTTCTTAATGAACTTTATGAATTAATAATGTTTTTGTATGCAGTATGTTCTATGTAAATATGTAGAATATCTGTATCTGAAACCCTCGAAATTCAGCCTCTATTTATCATCAATTTTTAAATTACAAAAACATTTATTTTGGGCCAGAAATAAATGTAAATTTTGAATTTAAATCATGCTCGTAGATAGAATCGCATTTTTTAAACTGGCATAAAAGTAACAATCATATAAAATTTAGTAACGTTACACACATTAGTAAACACGCTTAAACAGTTTTGGCTAGACATTGTTTATACTTTTTTGCGGTTTTTACCATATATAAACAAATTAGACCAACAGTCTTCTTTAAATTTTATATTTTGACGCAAATTAAATTTACGATAACATGGGAAATGTTAAATAAAGCCTATCCAAAGGATTCTATTTTGAGCGTTATAAGATTTTTACTAAGAGTCACCAGCATCTCAGTTAAAGAGCAAAGGGAATCTCGATCGAATGAGGATCACTCCTTAGATTATTTTCAACCCAGCTAGTAACCCAAATTTGTTAAAGCGCGTTACTACTGGCGAAAAGACGGGAGTGAATATCTCTTGAAGAGCCAATTGCTTAATAATGAGTACTATTTAGCCATTAGACGTTGTTGCGTAAGACCATACGAAAAAATGTTCGTAAAATTTGGCACAATAATTGTTAGCTCTAGCACCATTATGATACATCAGCTCACATTCTACTCACTGTTTATGAGCTTTTTGCCCAAAGTTCAACTAACACAAGCATCCTATGAACCTGAAATGGAACTATTTCTTGTTTTTTTAAATAATTTTACACAGTTTTGGGGATATTATTTGAAATTTAAAAAATTTGACGTAAATTTTTAAGCACTAATCTCAGAAACTCCCAGTTAAATCAGTTTAGGGACGATTTATTCACTAAAGGGATAATAAGAAAGAGTTATCGGAGGATCTATGCAATTTCTAGTACTTTAAGACATTGCTATCTTGAAGTTTGGAAATCTAAGTTCAGATTCATAATTAACGTCCCTGAAAAACCCTAGTGAGGACATTTCAAGATGACTGAATCACTTAAAATCCAATAAAGAAGGATTATTAGCTGATTCGTGCAATTTTTGGCATTTTCTGTGTCAGAGCCGCCATTTTAAAAACAGTCTCCCGTTCGCTTTGTGTTTCGTTGAGACATTAGGAACACAATTTGTGTGCACAATAGTTACTATGGAATATACTAATATGTTTCCGATATTAGCATCTATCTCATCTAGGTAATCATGTCAAATTATGTTACATAGTGTTGCTAGATTTAAAAACGTATCTTTAGGGAAAAATAAGAGAAAGATGTTTTTTTCTAGCAAAATGAGAACTAAAACATTTTTAAAAATACATAATTCAATTATTTAATCACAATCTAACAAACAGGCAAACTATATATTTACCACAAAATCTCAAATCGCGATAAAATATATAGTTCGTGCATAAATTAATTATGAATAATTGATAATAAAACATATATATCAGCTTTAGATACATGACACAAAAATGATATTCGGCAACTTACCAATTTAATCAATACTCTTTAATATTATCAAATTTTTAATAATTTTAATTTTAATGGTCAATAGAATAATATTAATTTTCTCCTTAAACTTCTTTTATTTTAAAAGTGACATACTATCCGTTTTTACCAGATAGTGTTAAAAATGGATGTGACAAGACTTCTATGATATATGTATTTTAATTAATGAAATTTTATTTTATTGTTAAAAATTAAGTCACGTCGAATTATTCACTTGAAAACTTTAATTGTCTAGATACAATAATTTTGAGTAAGTTTCTTTGTGTAATTTTGATATCTGTAAAATGACATATACTAAACTTTGACAGTTGTTAAGCATCGGACAAAACTCAGAATAAAAAATCACGCAAATGTTTAATAGTATAAAACTTGGAAACGATCTATAGCCTTGGTCGGTATACTACTCGTTTATTTTTCGAAATAACGAGAAAATTAAATATAAGTGTAAATCTTTAAATTTTAGTACATTAATTTATCGACCTATTTATGTGAAAAAAAAATTTGGCCAGCGCCTTGGCAGCTTTTTATTCATTACCAGGCGATTGCAAAGTTGCATTATTAAATAAAAATAATTATGTAAAAGATATGAAAATATATTTCGCCGAAATGGGACAAGAAGAGCAACTAAAGGTGCAAGAACAAATTATCGGTATCTACTTTGTACAGGGTGAGTTAACGATATGATAAAGTAAGTTAATACCTTAGTGGTAAAATTTGCCAAGAAACTATATTTATTACATTATATGGTTAATTTATAGGCATATTTTAGAAATATTTAGTTATGCAATGGCCACTTTCTCTATCAACACTAATGAGAACCCATTCACTTTCTTATTCCTGGCTACATATAGATTTAAGCTGCCTAGAACGAGTGGATTACTATAGAATAAGAGTTTGTAAAAATTAGTTAAAAATTTTTACTCTTAGTAAATGTATCACGGATATATAATTAAAAGTTTTATTGTGTTTGAAGTTAAAATATTAATTTTTTTAAAAAGGATTGTTTACAAGTCATAACTGGCGCCGTCGTGCAGAATCCAAAAAGAAATTCATTACGAAAAGTCATTCAGTGTCAACTGTTAATTTGGAGAACCTTCATCTGGAAAAAAATAATCTAGATTTGGCCCCAATGATTGAAAAACAACAAGTAACTGCAGTGTATTCTACAGCACAAAAACAGCAGAGAGTCCTGAAAGAGAAATAAATCAAAATACAATGTAATGTCGCTAATTGCTTGTTATTCCCGCCTATCTCTGAAATCCCCTCATCATCTAATTCTATTGAAAAAAAATAGTGACTAGCTAGTCATTGAGCTTACGGATAGATTCTTGAATTTAAGCTTAAATATATACAAAGAAATAAGCACGCTACAAAATTTATATTTCAATAAAATACGTAATAAATTAAATTTGAACAAAATGTCACCTCCAACTTTCGATACAAAATTATCTATTATCGTGCCTTCCTTTGATGGAGATCTCTTAAAGCTTTCCTGATTTCTATAATACTGCTAGTATATTAGTTAATAATTTTTGGGATCCTGCCTCAAGCAATGTCAATTGGACTCAAAATGTTTTACTAATTTATGGCATTTATCTAAGTTATCAGGATTTGCAAAAGAAGTATATGGTAGTTGTATTTCTAAGGATTGGGCAACAGTCAAAAGTGTTTTAATAAAATGATTACATTTTGTCAATCAATCACATCATTTTCCTAGCCAATCTATGAAAATTAACACAAGATCCATAGCACCAAAAAATTTTATATGAATAAACAAGTATTTGGAAATTCATCAAACGTATGGAAACTCAAAAGCTAAACTTCAGGCCAAATTTCTAGACCTACGCCCATGAATGCAGTCTTCCATGGCACAAGCTCAGGAAGACAAAACTAAACTGCAAATCATATATTTTAAAACCACATTCAGATCGCTGACTTTACAAAACAAAGTTTTCAAAATATCGAGCCACCTCCGATAGATTCATAGAACTCCATTCTACCTATGATTAAAAGAATATAACATCTATAAGAATATCTAATCCTCCGCTTAAACTGGTAATAGAAACTGCCGCAACAAAATCCTTCTTTAAACCTAAAATTGCAGAAAAATTCTTCGTAGAATTCATAAAAAATGAGTATTTTACTATTTCCTATATATTCCAAACGACAATACAAAACTCGTATGCAGAAACTGCAACATTCCCATAACTTAAAACAGAAAAACAAATAAAATTCTATCTATCGATAGCCCAAATTCAGTTCTTAAAAGCCCA
Organism: Diaprepes abbreviatus; assembly: GCA_034092305.1. NCBI lineage: Eukaryota > Metazoa > Arthropoda > Insecta > Coleoptera > Curculionidae > Diaprepes > Diaprepes abbreviatus. The sequence continues at coordinate 2,122,832 of JASJET010000026.1, forward strand.
AGAACAACAATTACTTTAAATCATTATGAGTCAAAACAAAAATTACTATTTTACGTACAAATTAATCCCTTTACAAATGAGACCATAAAATTACCAATAAACATTCCACAAGGTAACATCATTATACCTACAATAAATTATCTAAGAATTGCCTAATTAGAGAAATTAAAGTACCGTAAACAATAATTACACACCCATAGAAATCTGTAATAATTCTTATGATGTCCAAAAAATATTACTTTTCGAATCCATTACAGAAGATATTATTAATATTAATGACTTTGAAATTTACAATTATACAACAAAAGAAATCAAAAGTAAAAATAACATTGACAAAATAAATATTACAAATTTAATTAGAATAGATCATTTGAACCCAGAGAAAAAATTTCATATTGAAAACGTTCGTAAAAATTATTCAGATATTTTTTATAAAGGAAATTGGCAGGAAACTTTTACCAATACAATCAAATATAATATTAAAACAACAGACAAAGTACTTGTTTATTCCAAAACTTATAGGTATCATGTCATACATAAACCCGAAGTAGAAAGGCAAATTAAGAATATGCTCGATCAAGGCATTATTAGATGGAATAATTTTCCGTGATGTTCTCCTATTTGATTTGTTTCTAAAAAGCAGATGTCTCAAATAAGAAAAGATGGAAGATTGTAGTAGACACAGAAAAGTGAACGAAAAAACAATTGATGACAGATATCCTATTCCTAAGATCTCACATATATTAGATAAGTTAGGCCGTTATCAATCTTCTTGAATGCTCGATCTAGCAAACGCATTTTACCAAATCAAAACTCATCCCGATGACATTTCAAAAAGTATTTTTAACATAGAAAATGGCTCCTATGAATACCTTTATAAGCCATTCGGTTTAAAAAGTGCACCAGCAAAATTTCAATGAGTCATAAACTACGTTTTAAAGGATTTGCAAAATAAAATCTACTTTGTTCATATAGATAACATTATCATATTCTTACTTCCCTACAAAAACATAAAAAAACCTTAAACTAGTCTTTCAAAAATTACACGAAGCAAATCTAAAAATCCACCTTGACAAATCAGAATTTTTACGAAAATGGTAGTTTTCCTTGGTAATATTGTAACAACTGATGGAATAAAACCGGACCGCGATAAAATTAAAGTAATAATTAATTATCCTGTTCATAAAATCAAAAACTAAACCAGAAGATTTTTAAGTATTGGAGGTTATTATCGTAAACTTACAAACAATTTAGCTCAAATAAAGGAACCAGTTACAAAATGCTTGAAGAAAGATGCAAAAATTGACATCAAAGACCCGTTTTACAAAAAAAAAAAAAAAAATAGATATTTCAAGACTGCAAAAATCTTCTTACTAATGTCCCATACTACAATATCCCGATTTCTTTAAAGATTTTATTCTATTAACAGACGTCAGCGGCGTAGTAATCAGAGTCGTACTTTCCCAAGACATTATTTGTCAAGACAAATCAATTGCTTATGCTTCCAGGACCTTGAACGATTCGAAACAAAATTTTTCCACCATAGGGAAAAACTATTAGCCATAGTTTGGGCAACAAAATATTTCCGGCCTTATCTCCTGGGAAGAAAATTTAAAATATGCACCAGTTATAAACCATTTCAAAGGGTTATGTTCATTAGAGAGCTCAGTTTACGTCTTATAGCATGGCATCTTAAATTAGAAGAATGTAAATATCAAATTATTTATAAAAAGGCAATAATAATACAAATACTGATGCTCTTTCCCGTTTAGAAATTGACTCAAATTAAACCATTGCACCTATCTTACAATACATTGAAAATTTTAATTAAAATTCGCCTTTTCATAATATTTCATCCACAAGTCAAGCCTGAGATAACCAATTTATAATTGCTCAAATATACCCTGAAGAAAATGACACAAATCAAACTAAATACAAACGAAAATCCTATTCAATTTATAAATATTACCAAAAAATCTTTAAATAACTTTTTATGTCAAATCGTTTTTAGAATAATGGAAAATAATCCTTGCCAAGAAATTAAGAAAATATTCGAAAAACTCGTTAATCGAACTCGGTGTTTTAAATATATATATATTTTTATATATATATGTAAAAGGAGCGAACTAAAAGAACAATGTATATTTTATTTTGCAAATGACATTAAAGGCAATCTTTATTATGAAACGTGAAAATTTATCTCGAAAACTTTCCAAAATTCTACTTACAATCTATGAAAATCCAATATATTACTGGCAGACGAAAACAGAGAAATGAATTTGATTAATTCTCAACCTGAAGGTGTTACTGATCACGGTGGCGTTAAAGTGACAATTTCTGAATTAAAAGAGAGATATTATTGGCCGAAATTACATAACTATGTCAGACAATTTAAAACAGTTTTTCAGTTTATCAACAAACGAAATATGAAAGACAATCACACCTAATAAAATTACAACTTACGCCCACTCCAACAAAGTCCTTAGAAGAAGTCCATAGATACATTCAAATAATAAAAGGCTTTGCAAATTATACAATATTAATTAATATTACACTCTCTCAAATAACCTAAATAGTAATTCCATTGTGGAAAGATTTCATTCAACCCTTATAAAGCATTTTTAGCGCTTATGAAACCCAAGCTAAACTCCCAAGAAAAATTATTATATGTTATCACAGGCTATAATAACGCAATTCACTCTGCAACAAAATATAAACCTATTGATTTACATTCTACCCATCGACCAACTAACTTAACATAAATATTATGTATAAAAATACAAAAAAAGACTATCGAAACTAGACCCAAATCATATAAGGCTACTTTAGAAAATTCCTTTAGATATCTAAATTATGAACTAACCAAAAAATTCGTTAATTTGAATTGTCTAAAAGAAGCAAGGATAATAGAGATCAACTTTTAATTTTTAGAGAAGAAGATTTATATACATTATAAAAACGCAACTTTATTTCTCTAAAAACAAAATTCTTTTTAAGCTTAATTTTGCATTGTTTCATTTTGAACTCTTCGACTCTAATTTTTTATTTTCAATTCCAATAAAAAATAGATCCACCTTTTTACCACCAACTTCCTATATATTTCTAAGCGACATAGACTACCAATATTATACAGACATTTGCATAAACTTGAAAAAACCTACCTGTGTGAAGGAAGTAAGCTACAAACCATTCAAACTGATTGAATTACCTCTTTGATGGCCTTTATAAAGAGAACGGAAGAATTGTGAAAACGTATCGATTCAAGTTAACCGAGATTTCATTGAAAAAAATCAACGATTGCTTCATTATGTTGGAATTTTTCTTAACAAACAAAAATTGCTAATCAACTATGAACAGATTAATATCGTCTCTCTGCAAAGCACATACATGTTTACGATCCCTTATGATTGTTCATTACCAACAACACATTATAATTACACCAATCAAAAACATCGCTCATTTTATAAACACTTATTTTAGAAAATATCAAGTTAACAAATATATCAATAGTCAAACCAGTAGAAAAATTAATAATAGAAAAAGTATCGCCAAACAAACTTCATGAACTTCAACTGCGGACACTTCAAGAAAAACGGCTAGAAGAAATCGAGATTCACAAAAAAGTATCTATGTGGTCTATGACTCTACTAATAATCATTATTTTAGTAATTATTTTCAAGAAAAAAGAAAAACACTTTAGCCATCCTTTTAAGAAAAAGAAACAACAGTGTCCACTATAAGAAAGCTTCCATTGGGCGAAACTCAAGTTGAACCCCCTTAAGTTCTCTTTGGCGATGGAGAAATTATGTGATGGTCACTTTCCCCATCAACACTAATGAGCACCCATTAACTTTCTTATCACTGCCTATATATAGATACAGGATAAAAAAATAAATATTTGGTACTCTACAGAGAATGCCAAAAAACAAGGACAACATAAAGTTGCATTTTTTTTGTATAAAAATGAATCTTTTTGTTAAGGTTTTGAACTACCTTGACTTTATAGTTTTTGAGATAATTGTATTTAAGAAAAAAGTTACATTTTCAAACATCCAATCAATTGTAAACACCGTTCTTAATTTTGCGATAAATATTTTAATATTACTTGTAATCAAGGAAGACTAAAGTGAAGTGAGGACAATTTTTACTAAATATTTACAACAAAAGCTAAAGGGTGTTCAACATATATGTCAAAATTCGAAAAATAATATAATTCTTAATCTATATATAGTATTATTCAACTTGTAAAAGAACTTTTCAAAATTCCATCATTTTCAGCTTTTTGAATTTGGTATAGTATCAGCGCGCTCTGACCGTCTCTGTGGAGTACACGGCAAGCAAATTCATGCAAATGTCAACGCGTTTGACGTAGGTAACAAGAGCCCTTGATGTTCTGCCTTTTCAGAATAGGGTCCCTACTTTAATTTTTTATCAATTTTCCAACGATTTTTCAGTTTCGTTTCCGCATTTGAAGTGGAAACATCGTGTAACTGAGGGCATCTTGTGTTTGGCTGGTTCTAGTCATTTGATTAAAGTGCAAAAAGTGCTCCTTAGAATAACGGTCGCAAGAAAATACATTCACGGCGTCCCAATCACTGACTTGAGAAAGATACGATGTCCACAAGCACGTCAGCGCAGAAGCTATGAATTAAACATTGGCTCAATGTACTGTTTTTCACAATGCTCATCAGTTTTTACTTTTTTATGTATACAAGGAGAGTAAAGAACAAATCGCTTTTTCAATGCTTAATCCGTGATGTTTCGATTTCAAACTGAATTTGAAATGCTAGTGCTGGTAAAAGATGTTAACTTCTGTCTACTTATCGGAAAAGCATATAAAGTAAATCTCCTTATGGTATTTGTTTTTGTTTGTTGGAACTAGGGGTAATTAGTTTAAACAAGTTTTGTGGACTCATGAATATTTGTAATGGAATTGGAAAACACGTATTACACCTATGTGGAAAATACATATCGCAACTGAAACTGTGTACGACATGGTTCTGAAGAAAGCTATGACAGAAGAGAAGGCAACCCACATTTCATAAGGGCTACAAGAAGATCTCTTCATTATCTCAGGAGATAGCATATAGGAAAAGAGGGGATTTTCGTCTCTTATTGGCGTGGCTATCTTTATAGGATATCACTCACAGAAAGTGGTCAACGCGATGGTAAAATCGAAATTTTGCCAAAGTTGCAGCTTATGGGAGAAAAAAAAAAGAAGTACCTGCTAGGTAAGAGAAATGGAAAGAAAGTCATGCGAAACTTGTACAGCAAACCATGAAAGTATTTCAGGGAAAATGAGAATTGAAGGTATCATCGAAATCGGAAAAGCTGCATCAAGTCAAGTACGTCACTTGCGTCGGGTATGGTCATAAAGTTATTGTAGAGAAAAAATAATGTATCTGTGATATCAAGAAAAGAATAGGATCGAGATTGGTGAATCTAAAAAAGGGACTGCAGCACTCGGAGTAAAAGAGTCAGATAAACTGACAGAGAAGGCAATCGGCGATCTGACCAAGTAATACGTCCTTGCAATACGTCGAAATTCCCATTTTATATAAGCCAAGAAGGATGCAATATGGACTATATATTACCACAAAAGTTCTGGGATAAAAACCTCCCAGTACGAGAAGTGTCCCCGAGAGAAAAACAGCTGGTGTACGTGGCGTAAAGATGAAGAATCGAATAATTTACTATCGTACAAGCACAAGGCTCTTTTTAGTGATGCGGTTTTAAAGGCTGTCAAGCCAATGTACGAAGAATTATCAGCTGGCAATTTGCTGAAAAGATGGTTGGCAGCTCTTACCCAAAACAGCATTAAGTCACTGAAGAAATTAATTTGAAATATTTTGCTGAAACATATTTATTCTGGCACGAATGTGGTTGATATTACCATGCAATTAGCGGTGAGGGTGAATAATCATTGTTGGTCGGGCATCAAAATAAATCCTTATTCTGAAAGCTTCATCCGTTCACAGAACACGACAAGGATCGTGCAAGCGAAGAAGCAGATACCGAAAAAGGTCAGGATCGAGCAGCGGGAGAGACAATCGGCTTAACACGAGCAGTTTCAAGAAGAGGAAGAATGCCTCTATAGACAAAATATTGCTGATTAATAATAACTATGAACAATTTTGAGTACACCCGTGGCCACATTTCAAATGCGTTTTTCTCTCTGACTGCTGTAACTGATCGATCGGCTTGCCAATTAGTCGAGATACTCAGAAAACATGTAGTCACAGAATGACATAATATTTTTTGAATAATTTGAATTTGGTATTTTTTTATTAATGTTTTTATGAAAAAAACAAGAGGGAAAAATCGATTTTTTTTTTCAAATCGCCGATTCTTCCTTAAATTCGCAGTAAACAAAAAATCCTACGTCATTCTGTGGATAAAAACTTATTTTTTATATCTGTTTCAGATTAATGGGAAGGGGGCAGCGATATTAGGCGTTTGCACCCGGAAATTTGCATACGTCTTTTCACGGAGCTTCATAGGCCCCATTATGGGGACTTTTTTTTACGTTTAATTAAAATTTAATAATAACTATTAAAAAACCATAGTCGTCTAGGTTTATTCCCCAGATGGAAGACTCCTTTCAATCAAAATAAATAATTTTTTCCAAATAGTACACCCTATATTTTTATTTAATAGGCCAATAGGCAAAACCCCACAACTTTTGTTCACTGTCTTATTCCTATTCCACATAGTTCTTCGATATTTCGATTTCTTTACTTTTTTTTATTCTTTTTAAAGAATTTTTTGAATCATAGTAGTCATGGAAAAAATTTAAAATAAAATTTATTAGTTTAGAGTTTACCACTGCAACCGCTGGTTCTGATTTCCATATAGTGTTATAGATTATATTGCATTTATATTTTGAAATGAATTTTCCAAAGAATAGGTTAATAGATATGATTTATATATTAGGAGAGGTCGAAAGAATTGCCTTCTTACTGTAAGAAATTTAAAAATGAAATGATCAACGCCTACCAAGTCCTTTTACTTTTCAGAACTTAATCGAAAGATTCGATTTTTCTATAAATGTTGATTATCCAAAATATAAAGTAGCCAATAGGAAAGCTACTAATGATGAAAGAGAACTAGACATTTTGCTACATGTTCAAGAAAATCCTTATATCGTGTGAAATATCACAATCCATCGCCAATCTTACCACAAAAAAATATAAATTTCACCTTTATCACACTGAACTACACCAATAATTTCATGGTGAAGATTTTGAAATGCGTGTAAGCTTTTGCCATACGATAAATATGCAGGCTAAATTAAGAAAATTGCATGGGGAAGTTGCATTCCGTGGCCACCAAGTTCTTGTGATATCACTCCGTAAGATTTCTTCCTGAGGAATAAAAAAACTATGGCGTATTTGTTAATCCACCAACAACCACGTAAGAAATGCGAAACAGTATTAGTGATACCTGCGGTAAAATTACTTCACTAATATTATTCAAGATATAGAAGAAAAATATAAGGAAAATACTAAACATGGGCATTAAACAAGGGTGTCCCTTGTTCGAATATTTATTAAGAACAAACAATTAGTTATTAGCTATTAATAGCCAATTAAATTATCCGATATAGTTTCCTCCTTTTTTTTAAACGGTTTTTAAAAGTTTTTTTAAACAGGTTATTTCAATAAGGACGCTAAAATTTTAAATATAAATAAAACATAGTTATATGTGAGACATCCACTCTCTTTTTTCTTATTTCAAAGAACATTTTATGCTATTAAGTCGGGAATATAACGTTAAATGTTCAAATTGCCGGCGCGACTTTGCTTGGTGGCACGTATTCGGGAGGTCCAATTGTCGATGACTTTGTTGCATAAATATGACAGAATTTGCTAGATGGCAGTCATTATGTTCACTTTGAGGGTATCAGCTGTTTGCGGTTTATTCGCATAGACTTTTGATTTGAGATATCCCTAAAGGAAGAAATCAAGCGGTGTTAAATTGCACTATCTCGGTGGCGAGTTACGAGAGATAACCATGCCCTCATATCACTAGTGGACAACGTTCATTGTGGCATGCGCTGAATGCCATGTAGCGCCGTCTTATTAGAACCACAGTTTAAGCTACAAGAAGTTGCTCATCATCGCCCTGTAGCGCTCGTCGTTTACCGTTATGAGCTTGCCAGTTTCGTTTTGGAGTAAATACAAACCGATGATTCCGCCAGACCAGAACCTTACCAAACAGCGACTTTCTCGGTATGAATTTGATGCTGGTGGATCTCGTGTGGATTGATATTACCCAAAATAATTTTGCTTTTTGACACATCCGTTCATTCAAAAATGGGCCTCGACGCTAAAGATGATTCTTTTGGAAAAATTTAGGTCAACTTCCAACTGCTCCAGAGCCTAATCAGCGAACACACGGCGTTGTCTATGCTAATAATTCCTGGGTCAGTTCTATTTCATAAAGATATAAATGCGAGTCACGATGGAAAATTCGCCAAGTTGAAGTTGCAGAAAGGCAAAGCTCTTGTGAACAATGAGAAATTGACAGCCTCCGATTTTCACTAACGCTCTTAATAAAAAAAATTTCAAAATTACACCTTAAATATAAAAATGATTCGTATACAGTGCGTTCTTTTTAAAAACGATTTTTTAATACACCCTGTAGAATACCATTTTTTTTAAATGTGCCTATAAATTAACCATATGACGCAGTAAATATAGTTTCTTGGTAAATTTATCTAAAAAGCATAATCTTACTTTGTTCTATACATACAAGATGTCTTCGTTCGACATTTTTACCGATATACCATATTTTAGCCACCAGCTCTCACTCAATACAATAATGTCTTTTTCAATCTCTAGTCAAAAATATCAGTGGTTGAGAACTATAAAAGTCTAACTAATTTTACCGTATAAATACCAGATAGCCTGACCCAGTGACATAATTTATGCTTAGTTAGTTTATATTGGGGAAAGACTGATCTTATATGAATATTTGCTATTAAAAATAAAATGTAAAATTTTTAAAAATGGTCCGAAATCTGTATTATGATTGATCCTTTTAATGTGATTATCACTGTAATTATGGAAAAATTGCCGTTTTGTTATGAAGTTAAGTACATAAAGGACAACTATCTTACTTAATTTTATTCCCTATTTTTCAATTAATAGTATTAATTTTTACTAATAAATCCAAATTTAAATTTTAGTAGTTTCAACTTATAAGGAACCGATACCAGGATGGCTCGATAATATCTACGGTTTAAATGGAATCGATATAGGTGTTTTGTTAGGAGTCTTAAGAGTAGCTCTTTCCAGTAGTACCTATATTATTGATGCGATACCTGTCGACAAGTGTGTTTCAGCATTAATAGTATCCGCATGGGAAATAGGCAAAAAGGGGAAGATAGAGTAAGTACAAAAACATTTGGGTACACCTTCTATTGTATAGTGTAGCCAAACCATTTAAATTGGCTTAGTCTTAAAAGAATACTACTGAACATGAATTTAGCTGAGGAAGTATGGCGAGACTACAGGAGATATGAATTAAACAGTCAAAAATCATTGCAATCTGGAAAACTCTAAGAAATATAAAAGCAGTTAAATAAAGAAAGTTTTAGGCAATTATGCCAGTAGGTTATTGCTGCTTGTGTATCGGTTGCGTTTTTGAGAGATTTAAAAAAATTAAAAAGCTTCATTTTCTTAAATCGGCTATAACTTTTTTACCTCCAAATATTTTTTAAATTTGTAAACACTGTTGTATTCCCACTTTTTACGTAGAATACCCATATTTAGTCCAATTTTAATTACAATTTTTCGGTTTTCTGCAACCATCATTAAATTTGTTTTTCCTAATGAACGTCATATTTGATTCTTACTCATCGAAAACTATTTAATTTTTTCTATAATGCTATGTAAAACACTAATGGAAAAAACAACCTTATAAACCAAAAATAACTAAAAACACTTTTTTATAAAAATTTAAATATTTAAAAACGCCGAAACTTTAAATTATCCTTTTACTTAAGAATATTGACACACCTCTCCATAAAACCACGTTCCTTATTGTAAAAATGTTATTTAATAATTACAAACTACATGGTCATAATATGATTTCAAATGTTCACCATTTTTTTCTATATAATGTTGCCAATTTTTCGAAACGGCTCTTGTTATATAATGAATAGTATATTGCGAGTTTTCTGCTCAAGAACTTTCCTGCTTTCAGAGCGATCAAATTCGTATACTTCATTCTTCACATAGCCCCATAAATAAAAGTATAAAAGCGAAAGGTCCGGAGACCTATCAAGTCAGCGCACACAAGCACTATTGAAGAAAAAAATTTTCACCAAAAGTCTCAGTTAAACATATTTGTACTTCTCTGAGAATATGCACTAGGCAACTGTCTTGCTGAAACCACATTTTATCAGAGTGATCATTTGGTAGAACTTTTCGAATGATAAAAATAATTTGATTTTGTAACATTGCAAGGTATATTTGACTTGACAATGTTTGATCATAAATAAATAGACTAATAAGGCGATTTGCTAAAAATGTTAAAAAAATATAAATCATAATTATTACAATATTAATCAATACATTTTGAATATAAATTTATTAAAGTATTTCACAAAGATGCTTCTTTTTCTTCTTCATTCTTTCATATAAGCGAACCGCCTGTTTCCTTTTGCCGTCTCTCTACCTATTGCAATGCTAAGTTGTCACTCCATCGTTTTCGGATGGTTCAAAATTCCTGCGACCTAACGGTGTTTTGTCGCGTGCAATTCTTACTATTCTTCTATCATCCATTCTACTGATGTGCTCGTTCTATTCTCTTTTTCTACCCAGTACCCACTCATTAACGTTTTGTACCTTGCATGTTTTTCTTATATTTTCACTTCTCTCTCTGTCCAAGAGCGTATTTTCCAGTTATTCTATGAAGTACTCTAATTTCGGTTGTCTCTAGTGGTTATTTAGTTTTCGCTGTGTCAGGTCGAGTTCTTGCGGTATATGTCATAGTTGGTCTCACCATTGCCTTGTAGATTCTTGATTTGGTTTCTATTTTATTGTTTTTATTCCCCCTATTGTGTCATTCAAACATCCTGTTACTCTTGTTGCCCTAGTTGTGTGTTCTCTTGCCTCCACCTCAACATTACCAAAACCTGAGATTTCTATGCCTAAATACTTAAATTTCATTTCTTGCTGGATAACTTTGCCATCAAATTCCAGTTTACACCTTAATGATGTTTTTAACGTTGTCATGCATTTAGTTTTCTGGGCCGATATCATCATATTAAATGATTTTGTAGTGCAGTTAAATCGATGTAATAGTCGCTGTAGATCGTCTTCACTTTCAGCCACCAGTACGGCGTCATCGACGTAGCACAGAACAGTAATTTCCTGGTTGCCCAATCTGTATTTTTTCAATAAGCGTACATTTCTTCTTATTTCGTCCATAATGATGTTGAAAAGAAGAGGCCTCAGGAAATCTCCTTGTCGAATACCACGGCCCACAGCTATTGATTCAGTCAGGATTCAATTTAATTTTGCTTTAATCTGAATTGCTTCATATATATTTTCTACGGTTTTGATGAGGTTATGTGGAGTTTTGCAGGTGTATAACATCTTTCAACTGCACATTATCGAACGGTTTTTCCAAATCAATATAACACATGTAGGCCGGTCTGTTGTATTCAATTGATTTTTCTGCTATATGTCTTATGACAAAAACCGCGTCTGTGTAGGATCTACCCTATCTGAATCCTTGCTGTTCATCTGCTAATGATGTTAAGTTACTAATTTTGTATTATTGATTTATACTTCTGTAGTTTGAGGGCAATTTCTTATCTCCTTTTCTTCTGTGTTGGTAGAGGATTTTTCGAATGAGAAATATTAACTGCTGTATGAGACATTGATCGCCATATTTACGTAATTCGTTTGGGATGCCATCTTGCCCTGGGTTTCTTCTATTATTTGGCTTTCGAAGAGCTATATTTACATCGGCTATCTCAATTTGTATATTGTCGTTCGTTACTATTTCGGGTGTAATTAGTTCAAGTTCAAATTCTTCTGACTTATATAGTTCCATTAAATAGTTAACCCAGGTTTCCCTTGCTATCTGATTTGTTACGACTAACTTATTGATCTCTTTTCTTTGTGTTTTAATAAAGTGCCAGATTTGTTTTTGAAGTCCATAGTAGTCATCCTCCATTCGCTTTGAGAAAATTTCCCAATGATGATTTTTTGTTTGTCTTACTAGTGCTGTTGTTTCGTTTCGGATTCGTCTATATGTTTTATACGATTTTAGTGCTCGTAATATTCTGTAGGTGAAGTACGCTATTATTTTCTTTTTACATTTCTGGACAAAATTGAGTTATATTCTTTCTAGTGTTACTTTTTACAGTTCGGGTGCCTATGCGGCATCTTTAATGTTGGTCTTCAGTTTCTCCCAAACAGCGGTTATACTATGCTCCTCCCTTATTGGATTTATTTGAATTTTCTTCTTCAATCTTTGCTCATTAGTTGCTTAATCGATAAGGCCCATAATGATTCAATGTTTATTATTGATTCCTGAGTTGCTTGTACTGGGCTCTTTTAAGGTTTAAATTTTATTTTAATCTTTGCAAGTAGCAAACTGTGATCGCTCCCTATATCAGCGGAATTCTGCTTTCTGACGTCTAATATTTGAAGTGTGAGGATGTATCTGTTGGTAACAATATAATTAATTCTTGATCTGAAGATTCTGGTCTTGCTGAATGTGAATTTATATTGTTCTTTGTGGTTATAAACTGTGTTGTTGATTTGCAGCTCATTGAATATACAATATTGATAATAAGTTCTCAATTATCATTCAATACGTTCTCACTGAACCTTCGTTTGATTCCAGGGATTATTTCATTTTCGATGCGGGCGTTGAAATCTCCAAGAATTATTATTTGTTGGTCACATGGCAATGATGGGACTATATTTTGGAGTTGGTCATAGAATGATTTCCTTTCTTGTTTTGGCTTATTATCTTCGGGTGATTAAATTGTCACTATATTTAATTTTTGATCTTCTGCTTCCATTTTTACAACCAAGATCCGTGAAGATGCATAATTATATTCTTGTATATTGTTTTGGTACTTTACAAAGATGCTGATCATTTAAAGCTAGGATATTTCTTACCGATCATTCCACACCACACTTTAAAACCAAAACGTACTGCAATCTTTGTGGTTCGCTTAACTACGGGTTTTCAAGAGCCCAGTAATGGTGATTCTTTTTATTAAAAGCTTCGCAGTTACTAAAAGTGTTTCATCAGTCAATAAAACTTCATTGGAAAAGGTGAGATTTTTTAGACATTTACGAACATATCTATTATAAAAAGCGCCGTCGGGATATCGTTAAAATATTCAAAAATAATTCAGTTCTCCTTATTTTTCATATAATTTTTGAGACGCGATTTTTCGAAACTATCAGACTCAAATAAGTTTCTAAACAGTGTAGGAAAATAAGTTCTTCTGGATTGTTGTCGTTTGGGGTACATGTCGAAATAATTTGCCATTACTCTAATCACATCTCTTTCATTTCTTGTATAAAACTCTAGAATATCATATTCTTTTTCGTTAAAAAAATTTACTGCAATTGTAAAAATGTTTAGAAAAATGTAAGCGCACTTAAAAACATACGTAAAAGTGGGATTTATGACAGAGTATATAATTTCATTTGTTTTAGTTTCGAAGCCTACTAAACAAAAATATTAAAATAACCCAATCAACGAATTAGCTTAACTTAATTTATAGGTCCCTTATTAGGATTTTTTAATAATTTTTGGAAGCATATCACACTTTTCTTCGTTAGAAAAATTTAATGCAATTGTAAAAATGTTTGCTAAAACATAGGCGCACTTAAAAACATACGTAAAAGTTGGATTTATAACAGAGTAAATAATTTCATTTGTTTTAGTTTCGAAGCCTACTAAACAAAGATATTATAATAACTGAATCAATGAATTAGCTTAATTTAATTTATAGGTCTCTTATTAGGATTTTTTAATAATTTCTGGAACGAAATCACACTTTTCTTCGTTAGGAAAATTTAATCCAATTGTAAAAATGTTTACTAAAACATAAGCGCACTTAAAAACATATGTAAAAGTTGGATTTATAACAGAGTAAAAAATTGCATTTGTTTTAGTTTCGAAGCCTACTAAAAAAAATATTACAATAACCAAATCAATGAATTAGCTTAACTTAATTTATAAGTCCCTTAATAGGATTTTTTAATAATTTTTGGAAACATATCACACTTTCCTTCGTTAGAAAAATTTAATGCAATTGTAAAAATGTTTACTAAAACATAAGCGCACTTAAAAACATACGTAAAAGTTGGATTTCTAATGGAGTAAACAATTTCATTTGTTTTAGTTTCGAAGTCTACTAAACAAAAATATTACAATAACCGAATCAATGAATTAGCTTAACTTAATTTATAAGTCCCTTAATAGGATTTTTTAATAATTTTTGGAAGCATATCACACTTTCCTTCGTTAGAAAAGTTCAATGCAATTGTAAAAATGTTTACTAAAACATAAGCACACTTAAAAACATTCGTTAAAGTTGGATTTATAACAGAGTAAAGAATTTCATTTGTTTTAGTTTCGAAACCTACTAAACAAAAATATTACAATAACCGAATCAATGAATTAGCTTAACTTAATTTATAAGTCTCTTAATAGGATTTCTAAAAATTTTTGGAAGCATATCACACTTTTCTTCGTTAGAAAAATTTTATGCAATTATAAAAATGTTTACTAAAACATAGGCGCACTTAAATACATACGTAAAAGGTGGATTTATATCAGAGTAAACAATTTCATTTGTTTTAGTTTCAAAGCCTCCTAAACAAAGATATTACAATAACCGAATCAATGAATTAGCTTAACTTAATTTATAAGTCTCTTAATAGGATTTTTTAATAATTTTTGGAAACATATCACACTTTCCTTCGTTAGAAAAGTTCAATGCAATTGTAAAAATGTTTACTAAAACATAAGCACACTTAAAAACATTCGTTAAAGTTGGATTTATAACAGAGTAAAGAATTTCATTTGTTTTAGTTTCGAAACCTACTAAACAAAAATATTACAATACCCGAATCAATGAATTAGCTTAACTTAATTTATAAGTCTCTTAATAGGATTTCTAAAAATTTTTGGAAGCATATCACACTTTTCTTCGTTAGAAAAATTTTATGCAATTATAAAAATGTTTACTAAAACATAGGCGCACTTAAATACATTCGTTAAAGTTGGATTTATAACAGAGTAAAGAATTTCATTTGTTTTAGTTTCGAAACCTACTAAATAAAAATATTACAATAACCGAATCAATGAATTAGCTTAACTTAATTTATAAGTCTCTTAATAGGATTTCTAAAAATTTTTGGAAGCATATCACACTTTTCTTCGTTAGAAAAATTTTATGCAATTATAAAAATGTTTACTAAAACATAGGCGCACTTAAATACATTCGTTAAAGTTGGATTTATAACAGAGTAAAGAATTTCATTTGTTTTAGTTTCGAAACCTACTAAATAAAAATATTACAATAACCGAATCAATGAATTAGCTTAACTTAATTTATAAGTCTCTTAATAGGATTTCTAAAAATTTTTGGAAGCATATCACACTTTTCTTCGTTAGAAAAATTTTATGCAATTATAAAAATGTTTACTAAAACATAGGCGCACTTAAATACATTCGTTAAAGTTGGATTTATAACAGAGTAAAGAATTTCATTTGTTTTAGTTTCGAAACCTACTAAATAAAAATATTACAATACCCGAATCAATGAATTAGCTTAACTTAATTTATAAGTCTCTTAATAGGATTTCTAAAAATTTTTGGAAGCATATCACACTTTTCTTCGTTAGAAAAATTTTATGCAATTATAAAAATGTTTACTAAAACATAGGCGCACTTAAATACATTCGTTAAAGTTGGATTTATAACAGAGTAAATAATTTCATTTGTTTTAGTTTCGAAACCTACTAAATAAAAATATTACAATAACCGAATCAATGAATTAGCTTAACTTAATTTATAAGTCTCTTAATAGGATTTCTAAAAATTTTTGGAAGCATATCACACTTTTCTTCGTTAGAAAAATTTTATGCAATTATGAAAATGTTTACTAAAACATAGGCGCACTTAAATACATACGTAAAAGGTGGATTTATATCAGAGTAAACAATTTCATTTGTTTTAGTTTCGAAGCCTCCTAAACAAAGATATTACAATAACCGAATCAATGAATTAGCTTAACTTATTTTATAAGTCTCTTATTAGGATTTTTTTTATAATTTTGGAAGATTGTTACCTAAAGTGATCTCAAGATAAAGAAATATTGTTATTAATTTCACTTTATTCTTAAGTAAAAGAATTATTTAAAATTTCGATGTTGTCCAAATATTTAAATTTTCATTAAAATATACTTTTCGATGAGTAAAAAATCGAATATTGGGTCATAAGAAAAAACAAAATTGCTGATGGTTCCAGAAACCCAAATGATAATATATTTTCGATAACAGCGTCAATTTGTCTTGTTTGAAACTTACCAGATAACAAGTCAACTTGAGGTACTATTTTGTAAAATAAGTTTAGCCATGAAAGTAAACTCTCGTTTTTGATAATTTTGATATATCTTGATGATTGGTTCGTGGTACTAACGTTTCTACTGTCATCTAAGATTTTTTCCATTATCTCTAGAATGTTGTCTTTACATTAGAATACGGTACAAGCAACTCTAGAATTATATTTGTATCTTATTGGAGCCGAACCAGGTAAGCGTTTGTTAACAATTTGATCTAGTATTGTGGTTCTTTGAGGACTATTTGGAAAAAAAGATCAAATCAATTGAGAAATGCAGATATTTTTAATCGCGGATGCAGCGTTTACCAAATTTAATTGATGTGCATAACAATGCACTCCATTCTACGAGCCGCTCATGTTTTTTAGAAAATAAAAAAGAGCTCACTTGGTTTTACTTACACGTGCAGGAAGATAAAGAGCAGGCACTGCATTATATTTAACTGCTTTTCTAGAATCTTTAGCATTCTTAAAAATATCTAACATATACACGATGGTTTTTATAAATTGCTTCGTAACTAGGAATTCTTTGAATTCGGAAAACGAGATAGGCCGCTATATTTGTCTGCTCAGTTTGGAACAAAGCGCTTAATTTTGGATAGTTTTTTCTCGCCAAACATTTTTAACCTCTTTTAAATGGAACAAAATATCTTGATCAAAGTAAAAACATAATTATTTTCATAAAAATTAAAATACCGGTATAGTAGACATCACTCAAATAATACCAGCACAGTAGACACCGCAGTTGTATTATAAATTCAGATACTCGTCTAGTGGGTTGCACAAGAGAAATTTTTCTAGCATAGGGATATATTTTGTGGAAAATAAACAGAGGTTTGGAAGTCGATTTGCAACCTACATGTAGCTTATGAGACGAAATTAATCACCACGTCTTAGATAGGCAACTCCATATTCGCTTCAATGGATTCGCTTAAATTGAATTAACATTGCAAATCAGCAATGCGATAACGTTTCCAGGCATAATACTGTAATGTAGACAAATTGTTAATGATATTTAGGTGCAGTAAGTTAAATGATTTCAATAATTGACTGCTGTTCGCGTATAATCTAGGCACAAAATTGTTAAATTTAATCATTAAATTATCAGTAGAAATTAAAAAAATATTTGTACTTATATTTATTAATATGTTTTATTTTAATTTACATTTTTTTGGTGGGTTGGGCAAACCTGCAAACATAAGGAAAAGCCGCCACTGTCTTAGGGTATGTATAAGTCTCACTCGCCTTCTGCATCCGCGTTTGGGATGATTCACTGTACATATCTCTTGTCTACAAATTGCACTTTTCGAGAAGCTTCATAGACCAACTGCATTGAAAAAACTTCTGTTCAACCTTGTTTTTTGCTGTTTGCACTTTTTTCAAAAGATTCCATTTTTGTTTCAAATATGATTTTTCGATTTTTAGTTTATGGTATGCTATTCTAATTGGTTGTCAAAATTCTTCTATCAGAAATATCTGAACATTTCATAAGTTTTATGGACATCATATTCGCTTCTACGAAAAAATGCATCTCCAAAATAAATACGTGAAGTATGCGATAATGATTTGAAATTTTCAGTAAGTGTAGTGCTTGGTTTAAAGTCTCATTAGACCTGTTTTGTTATTTTCAGTATTCTAGTAAGTTCTTATTTCATAACCTACACCATCAAGATATAAGCATTTTTAATTAGAAATTTAATATACCAAGGCACAAAAGATTTATGAAGCTTAAATTGTTGACGAAGTGCTGCTGGATGCGCTTTCTACAATGTACATCAAAACTGTAATTATATCTTGATTTCTCGTCTTAAAAAACACAAAAATTCGAATTAAGTGCATATAAAGCAATTATTAAGATAAATATTAACAAAAAAATTTTTAAAAATTATAACGTTGACACCCTGCATTTCGAAAACACGGAAATTAGGTTAGATCCTCATGTCTTAACCTCAGAAATTCGCGCTAGCGTTTTGCACAGAACTTTTAGAGTCACCCTATATAATAAAACAAGGGCTTACCGCAAGACCACATAGAAGCAAGATTTGATCACATCTTTGAATTACAATCATAATTCATCAGCATTTTCCTTTTTTTTTAGACAAGGAAAAGAAATGTCTGTTTACAATTATACTTCTGGAAGAGAAAATCCTTTAACTGTTAGACTCCTTAACTTTTTAAATTTTACACATGAAATACCAAGTTTAAAAATGATATGGGCACCATTTATTATAATTACATCCAATAAAGTGACTTTTTGGATTCTTTCAATTGCTTTACAAATTATACCTGGTCTTTTTATAGATGCCTTGACACTTATTACCGGAAATAAACCCAGGTAAGTTGTCGTTGAATTTAGAAAGTCTATTTACTGGAATTTCAACGTAATTCTCTTTAGGAAACCAACCTTTTTCCCATAGGTAGTGAACATAAATAAGGAGTTGAGGATTCGGAGGATCAAGTCTAAGAGACATAATGGTCTTTCATTTAAATATGCTTCTGCCTGAGCGAGCACTTTTCAAAATTCTTATGCATATTATGGAGTATTACTAAATACATATTTGTGATAATATTTTGTTTACTCGAGCTTCCTAAAGTTGACAAATCCTTAATAAACTGTAGATAGATGGCACCAATAAATAAACACGTGCAAAAAAAACAAATCTAAACCTATCCCTTCACTACCCTGTAGTATTTTTTTTTCATTCTGTCTCTAACCTACATAAGGCCTGTATAATCAATACGGAATGGGCTGATTAAGACCGTGAAGGCCGATATTGTAATCTAAAGAGTAAAATTCTATTTAGTGCACTCGATAGATACGTATGCTTTGCTACCCTTTAGGGTTTGTAAAATGGAGTAGAGCAGATATAGAGTCTATTATTAAATATGCAATGCTGTTAAGATACCACAGAGGAAGCAGAATGATAGAAGAGCAGTCTACAGTACAGCATAACTGATAAATCACCAGATATCCTTCAATCTGAAGAGATCAATATCGATATGGGTGTTGAACCTCAAGAGTTCATCCACGAAAAGTTAATAGAGAAGTTGAAACTTTAATATGTGGAGAAAGTATAATAACACAAATACAGCCCACTATCTATAATGAAAAATGACGAGTACGAGAGGACACGAGAGAATAAATTATGTTTAGACGATTCTCATAATCTTATTAACAACTAGAGACAAATCAGAAAGTATGGAGAGAGCCTCCACAGAGCTCAATTCTTTTGATATTCGAGTATATCTAAGATGAGTGAATGTTTCTCATAGGGTGTGCGACGGCAATTTAGTCAAGTCTATAAATCATTTTTATTTTAAAATATGGAAAAGAAATATTTTGAAGATGTCTATCATATTTCTTAACCTTGTTAGGTTCTACTTCTCATAATGAATAAAAAATTGCCCCTATCAATAATATTATTATTTTTTTAAGATTATTCTGTAAAGTTTTATATAGTTTAACACATTGATAATGAACTTCATTTTCGATCATAGCCAATAGGCTTGGAGCTAGAGGGGTGCTAAAGGCCAATTGTGTTTAGATGGACCCACCCAAGTTTTGACTTTTTGAATACGAATTTTTTGGGTGGAAGTTGGGGAGAAAAATTGTTATTAACAAGTAATTCGTATAAAATTGAAAAGTTGTTTTTTTTGTCAAAAAGAGACATCTTCTTGTTACTTGGACCATTCTAAACAAAATTTTCGTGAGATAATTGAGATTAAACTTCCGAAAATTGATATTTTCACGATTTTCCGATGCTCACAACTTTGAGTTGAATAAACTATGAAATGAAACGAATCGCAAGGCAAAACAATTGTTTTTGTTGCTGTTTTACGCTATAAATAAATAGCGTCATACCGCTTTCGTGCATGCTCTATAATGTATGCAGGGCCCTCTGGTTGCCCACACATAGGTTCATTATGCGGTTGCGCGCTCCACGTTTCTAAATGACAAGTTAGTACAACGAAAAATCTTCGGCTTGCAATTAATGAAGGCTTAATATAAAAGGTGTTAGGGAAAATGTAAGAAATCTCCCGGATATAAAAAAAAACACGTGAAAGGAATACTACAGGTTCATATAACCATTTTCGTATAGGATTCCTCTTAGGAGATTAGGGCTCCCAAAAAGCTGCAATGGAATCAAGTTTTTTACACATAATTATTGAACCACCAGGTATATTTCGTTTCTTTCTAAATATGATTTATACCAGATAAGGCCCTTCAAATTACTATCCAAGAAAGAATTGTGACTTACTCTCAGCTGCAGGGACGGACTAGCTATGACACCAATGACCCAATTTTGTTTACGTCCTGCATGATAAGAACGTTGGACATACCTTTAACTATTGACCAAAAACTTCCTACTCTTCATTTATGTTGCTAATCCTAACCGTTTTCGAAAAAAACATCATTTTACGTTGTTAGTTCCCTAACTTCTGTCAGGCTGAATATGAAAAAGAGAAATTTTCCCCTGTCACCATAGTTTCAATAAAAAATTAAACTAACTGCTTAGTTAAAAACTTCGTAAGAGGATTCAACATTTGCTCCGGGAAGTCTGATACACTTCCGGGCACGACGAATTGAGGACTGTTCTATCCGCCACAATAACTCAGCATTTTTCCTTATTTGATCACAATGAAACGTGATTATCTGTAGAAGTTCCTCCCTACTATCGACCGGAGTGGAATACACCAAGATTTTGAGGTGTCCCCACAGGTAAAAATCCAACAGCGTTAGGTCGAGAGATCGAGGAGGCCAGGGAATAAGTCCTCCTGTACCTGTTCAACGGTTTGGATAGACGTTAATCAGGTGCTCCCGCACAGCAACGCAGAAATAAGGGCGTATCCCATAGTGCATGTAATACATGTTCCGGCGGGTTTCAAGTGATAAGTGCTCTACTAAATCATGAAAAGCGTTCTGGAGGAACTCCAAATAAAGTTCTCGATTTAGTTGTGCTGGCAATACAAATGGTCCATTCAAAAAATAGCCAATGATTCCTGCCCAGATATTAATTGATTGGAACTGCTGTTGTTTGATGTTTATGCGAAACAACAGTTGTCTAAGGATTTTCATCAGCACATACATGTGAATTGTGTAAATTTACGATATCATTTTTGGTAAACCGTTCTTCATCCGTGAAGAGAATCGTATTAATGAAGTTTACATTATTTCATTGCAGATCCAATAGCGAGTTTACAGGCTGCATTCTACGGGGAAAACTGTTCTTGAACAACTTCATCTACTATTGTTTTCGACGTGTTAAACTGCGCTGATAATTTTCGAGTACTCATTGAAGAAGTGTCATCTACAGAATTTAAAATATTTTCCTCTAGTTGAGGCATACGTACTGTTCTTTCCCGATCAGCATCAGTAATTCTTTTCCCAAAATTTCCTAAAATTATAAAGAAAAATTAATTATATCCCTTAGACGTTGGTTAACTCGTTGAAATTTTTTCTGAGCTGGAAGAGTACGATAAGGATATCTGACGTGATATAATCTTCTAGCTTCCAAAGCATTGAAAGATGCAAGACCATACACCAGGTGCATATCTACATAATCAATATTCCGTATTTCGAATTATTTCACAATTAATTTTACCAGGAAATTTTACCAGGAAATCCAAAAATCAGTAAATTAGTATCATAGTAAAGAACCAATATGTGGACAATGTGAAGGTTGACAAGTTCTAAAATACAGGACATTTATTTTTTTCGTACCTAGCAACATTTGTAACAACAATACTTTGTTCTTGATGCCGATGCAATACAACGCACATTTTGTGCGAACCTAGATCGAACGGCAATTCACAGAATTAGATGTTTTGAAATAAAGAGGTAAACTCTAATTTTCAATTGAATTTTTTTATCATAAGGTTGAAGGTTGAACATTTGATAGGAACAAAGGTGTATCTTTTAACGAAATACCCCAAATACATGATGTAAATAAAATGTTTTGTCGAAAACGGTTAGGATTAGCGACATGAATGAAGAGTACTTAATTGTTAATCAATAGTTAAAGGTATGTAAAAAAGCGTTGTACAAAGTTCTTATCTTACAAGGCGTAAAAAAGGGGCTCATGAGTGTCACAGCTAGTCCATCTCTGCAGTTGTGAGTAATTCACAACACTTTCTTGGAAAGTAGTTTGAAGGGTCTTACCTAGTATACATCAAATTAAAAAAAAAAATAAATAAATAAAATATACCTGGTGGTTCAATAATCATGTGGAAAAAACTTGATTCTATTGCAGTTATTTGGGAGCCCATATCTCCGACGAGGGGCCTTATACGAAAAAAGTTTATATAAACTTATAGTATTCCTTTCACATGTTTTTTCAAATTCGGAAGATTTCCCACATTTTTAAGGACACCCTGTATATAGGAAACATTTTTAAATTATTATTGATGCGACCCTTTTATAATTTAGTTTCTTGCCTGCCAACGAAATTGGGTAGTTGAAATGGAGTTTCAGTAGTTTTACCCTTTTGTTGCAAATAAGATGCGTATGAAGACTTTCATTTTTACTTTTAAATTGATAAGTTAGAGCATGTTTGATTCTCATAATTATATTAATGGCAATAATATGTTATGAATTTTTTTAGCGAATTTTAATTTCCTGTGATTATGCACGCAAAATTTTTAATATTGCGCTGCCTTTTTAGCGGAATACATATGTGCCTTGCAAATTTAACAAACTAGCGCTCCCCTTCGATGGTGTTTATATGGATAGCTCGTCGATATTTATATTTTATATATGTTTCAAAAATGTTGAATGATTATTTTAATTCATTTAAATTTTTATATTATTTGCAAAAAAAAATAATATTTTTGAAGTAGCAGGTATCCGTAGATATAAAGTATACTATAAGTTGCAGGTTTTGATAGATAAAAGTGGGTAGTTTTTGAGTTTTTATTGTATTGCGCTTATGACATTTAAAAACGAAGAGCGCGCAACCGCATAGTGAGCTTGTAAGTAGGCAACCAGGGCCCTGGATAGCGCATACACAAAAGAGATAAAACGCTATTTCTTTATAGCTTAAAAAAGCAATAAAAAGACTTGCTTTCCGATTCATTTCATCTCATATTTTAAGAGTAGAACTTTCAAATGCTCTAGCAGAATTGAAAAATATTTATTCAATTCAAAGTTATGAGTATCAGAAAATCGCGAAAATATCAATTTTCGGGAGCTTAATCTCAGTTATCTCAGAAAAGAAAGATCGAACGAAAATTTTACAAGGAAAATTTTTTGTTGTTTTTGTTATACGAAAATTTGTCTTTTTCACAAAAAAAAACAATTTTTCAATTTTCTGCTCTTATTAATAATAATTTTTCTCTTAGGCGAACTTCCACTCAAAAAATTCGTGTTCAGGTTAAAATGCATTCAAAAAACTGGATGGGTTCCTCTAAATACAATTAGAAATTCCATGAATTTTTACTTATTAATAAATATTAATTATAAAAAAAAAATATAATTCCGACCTAACTAAATTGAACATAACTCGGCTTCTAGAAGTTCAATAGAGACCTACAAAAGCTTAAATTGAAGAAAATCGTTGTGACTTTTGAATGAATGCTAAATATTTTTCTGATTATTAATAACAAAGTTACTATATTTTAAAATTTTAATATCCACCTAAAGTTCGTAAAGATATTTGTTAATAAGCTTTTTTTTTATTTTGAAGTTTATAGACAATGTTGAAGATTGTCAAAAATGTGGTTGTCGGACTTGTAATGTCTTTATTTTGATTTATTTTTATGACGTCTCGATTAGGTTGTATCTCTAATCGTAGGCTTAAGACAGAACATGAAGTATAAACTTCATGTTCTGTCTTAAGCCTACGAGTTTATATAGGGACTGTGTCCATTGAAGCGTAAAGCTACGCTTCATAGTACACATCTCAATGATTTGATGTTAAAAAGTAGGGGTTGCCAAAGATTAGGTATCTCAACACTCGGTTTACTGAAGATTCCATTATTGTTTTTAACATAAGCTGCTTCTATAAATTTTCTTTTTTTTTTCATGTTGGGTTCCGAATATATTGCCGCAGCCTCAAATCATTTTATATGATGTTGTTTATCTCAGGCGTGTTCTACAATACCTGATCTCGACGTTTCCCCTTTTTGTGTATGAGTTTTATGTTCCTTAATTCTAGCTTCTAGTGGTCGTTTAGTTTCTCCAATATATATTTCACCACACTCACATGGAACTTTGTAAACACATTCTTTCCTATCGGTAATTTTTGGTATTGTTTTTGTTAAATGAGTTCTAAGTTAAGTGTATTTCCTGATTTAAAGCCTGTTTTTATATTAGAACTACTGGCAAATCGTCTTACTTTTTCCGAAGTTACCTAAATGTATGGAATTGTGAAGAAGAAATGTGTTTCTTGCTGTCCAGTGTTCGTTGTTCTAAAATTATTTATAACATCGTCAATTAGTTTTAAAGGATAACCATTCTGTTGTAAATCGGATTTAATATTTGCTACCTCTTTTTCCAATGAATCGGCATTATGCGTTTTGTTACAACAGAATGATTAGAACTATTATTAAGATATTGTCCAGTATGTGTTGGCTTTCTGAATTCGGAAGTTTTAATAGTTTGGTCTAACCGGTTCATCATGACATCTAGGAAGGAAAATTGATCATTTACATCTTTTTCCATGGTAAGCTTAATTGTAGGTCGAATGGTATATTGGCCACGACTGGAGATGGCGAAGAACCCATTGGAAGCCTGTCATCGTGAGCGTAGAACTTGCAGTGCTTACATTCAAGTAAAGGACAAATTCTACGCTCAGGACGACGGGTTTCCGATAGGTTCTTCGCTCTCTCCAGTCGTAGCCCATATATATATATATATATATATATATATATATATATATATATATATATATATATATATATATATATATATATAGATATATATTGCAACACTGTGAGATTGTGTGTTTTGTTATTTCGTGGAAACGTACCAAATAGTGAAAATTTTTGGTGTTTTAAAAGTGAAAAATCGTTGAGTGATGCTAAGTAACATCTAGGGAAGAGCTACAAATAAAGGTGACTGCTTTACTGTAGTTTTAAAGGATAAATAATTATCAAATTACAACGATTTATTCGTTACATTGATATTTGAATAGCAACAATCGAGGTCAAATTGCAGCGACGCTGCCAAGTCGAGCTGCCCGATTTCCCTGCTTGTGATGAAAAATGGAATGTGATGTATGTAGCAAAAAAGAGACTATAAATTTAAAATTGTTTGCCTGCGATGGATGCAGTAAGTCTAATTGCGTAAAATGTGGTAAAATATCCCCATCAGAAATTAAGGTTCTGGAACTTAAGGGAGGAAGAACATTAAAATTTTACTGTCAAAAATGTTTACAGTTCAGTACTTTCTCGATACTTCAGCAGACTATTGATGATAAAAAGGCCATTATCAACAGCAAGGAGGAAATTATTAACTTATTAAGACAGAAAATAGAAGAACTTGAGACAGATGTAGAAGAGAATAAAAGAAAGAAAGCACAAGAAAACGTATTAACTTTTGCACAAGTACTGCAAAATGAACCAAGAAACAGAGAAAACATTCCAAGTTTGATAATAAAACCCAAAAGGCCTCAGAATGTTGAAATAACTAAAAAACATCTTCAAAATAACATCAGACCTACAGAGCTAAAAATAGGTATTAAAAACACACGTGGAATGAAAGACGGTGGTCTTATCGTGAAATGTCTCAGTAAGAGTGATGTTGAAAAATTGAAGATGGATGCAATGGATAAACTTGAGGGATACGATATACAAATCACTAAAATGAGGCTGCCGAGGTTTAAAATCGTAGGATACAAGGGGGAACTAACGATAGAGCAGATTGAACTTTGTTTGCGGGAACAGAATAACTTCCTATTTGAAAAGGAAGAGCTGAAAATAACTTACATAAAAGAAAACAATAAAAATGGTTTAAAAACAATTTTTGGTGAATGTTCTCCTAGAATGTTTCATCAGTTGATGGACAGGAAAAAAATATACATGCAATGGGAACGATATCCTGTGTATGAGGACTTGAATATACAACGCTGTTTCAAGTGTCAGGAACATTATCATAAAAATAGTAATTGCACAAAGGAAACCGTTTGTGAATATTGTAGTGAAAATCATAACATTCAACAGTGTTTAAAAGTGCAGAAAAGATGCAGCAATTGCATTAAGGCCAATAAAAAATATAACCTCCAACATAATATAGACCACGAAGCCAACAATGCAGAGTGCCCATCGTATCAATATTTGTTGGGAATTTTAAAAAGTAAAATAGATTATGGTAATTAGGATCCACAGATGCTATCAGGTAATGGGATTCCAGTATAGGTTTTACCAATCAATTATGCTCCCAAACTTTATATTCAAAATTGCATCGTATAGTAGGGAACTGAAAGTAGATTGTAAGAGATTGGCTTATAAGGAGTTAATGGGGAAAAGTCTATCAGCGTGTCGAGTCTTTGATTTAACAAATTATACACACATTAATATATCACATTTAGATTCCAACCCCCGGAGGAGTTAATACTTGAACAACTACAGTCGCTGGATGGAGATATCGACGATATGCTGGTAGACGAAAATATATTAAGTGAGAATATTGTAGTAAAGGATAAGACATTTAATTTAGTTCATTTAAATATAAGAAGCATAAATAGAAATTTTGACAATCTTTTGTTATTTATAGAGCAGTTTAATTTATTTTATTGTGACATTTTTGTATTGAGTGAATCTTTTAAAATGACTTCTATAGATACATATAACATCCCAGGTTACACGACTTACTATAATGACGGAATTGTTAACAGAAATGATGGAGTTATATTATTCATTAAAACAGATCTAAATGCACAAGTTACTCACATGAAATTAAAAAGCACTGAAGTAAAAATAAGTAGAATCAAGCTTAAAATTAAGGATATAGATATTGGCATTTCGGCAGTGTATAAGTCACCCACAATCGGTGAAAATGTGTTTAATGATGATCTTAAAGAATATTTTGAAAATAGTCTGTTAGATGATATCGAGGTTTTTACAGGGGATGTAAATATTAATATTAGAGATAATCACTAGAATTTTGTTAATGAATACCTCTCATTAATGGGGAGATATGGTTTTGTAGCTTATATTACCTCGCCTACGCGAAATATATCATGTCTTGATCATATTTTTGTAAGAAAGAAATTGAAACTAAACAATTTCAACTTAGATTCTTTCCGATTGGATACTGATATAACTGATCACCTTCCAGTTATGTTAAATATAAGTAATAAAACACTCATATCGGTAAGGGATACAGAAAAATCTTGTGAATTTTTAAATTATAAAAAGCTAAAGGACAGACTGACGGGCGAAGATTGGCGAAAAGTGTTCGACTCGCACGATACTGAAGTTGCAACTAACATCTTTATGAACACTTTTACAGAAATTATACAAGATTGCACCACAAAATACGTAACTAACCGAGACACAAAAAAATAAAAGAATGGATCACAACTGGTCTGATTATTTCAATTAAACATAGGGACAAATTAAAAAAACAACTATTAAGAAATCACAATATTGAGTTAGAAAACGAATACAAAAATTATAGAAATAATTTAAATAAACTTATTAAAAAACAAAAATTTGATTACTACAAAAAACAAATTAAAAATAATAATCGTAATATCAAAGAAATTTATAAAATTATAGAACGTGCCTCAAACGCTGCTAAAGAAAGAGTAAATTCTAAATTAACAATAGTAGACAGTAAAAACCAAAATTTTGATAATGACACTTCAATGGCTAATTTCTGCAATAATTATTTTATCAGTGTTGGTTCTGAAATGGAAAAAAAAATTAATAATCCAGTAACTGCTTTTGCACTTCCTACAGCGAATAAAAATTCTATGTACTTACAACCTGTGACCGAGAATGAGATTATAGTCCAAATAAATTCTCTCAAAAATAATGGAGCTCCGGGTAAAGATGGGATTCGAGCGAGTTTAATAAAATTTGTACACTTGGAGATAGTTAAACCTTTGACTCATATCATCAATCTTATATTTGAAACGGGCCAAACACCTTCACACTTTAAACAAACAATAATATGCCCAATACATAAATCCGGTCCAAAGAACAAAATAGAAAATTACCGTCCAATTAGTTTAATTAATAACTTTGCAAAGATATTTGAAAAGTGTCTGAAGAAGAGACTTGTCAGTTTTTTGAAAGAAAATAAAATTATTTCTGAAAATCAGTATGGGTTTCTAGAGGGATTGAGTACTACCGATGCAATGTACTCTCTTACTTCGCATATCACGGATAACCTTAATAATGGTAGGAAGGTTATGGCTATATTTATTGACTTAGCAAAGGCTTTTGACACTGTTCCTCATTATAATCTCCTTAACGTTTTAGAATGCCATGGAGTCCGGGGTGTAGGGCTGGAACTTTTTAATAATTACCTATCAAATAGGGATCAGTTTGTGAGGGTCAATGGGAGTATTAGTTTACCACGAAAAATATTGATGGGTGTGCCACAGGGGACAATTTTGGGTCCAGTCCTATTTATTTCTTATATGAATTCATTACTTTGTCTTAATATTGGGGGTAGAATACTGTCTTATGCCGATGACACGGCCATCTTATTTTCGAGAAATACTTGGGAGGAGGTAAGATCAACTGCCATTAATGATTTTAAAATTGTAAAAAACTGCTTGGACTCCCTAAAGTTGTCCCTCAATATAGGGAAAACTAATTATATGGCATTCTCTTTAACACGAGCTGGTAGGCCAGATTTTCAGAGCTTAATAATAAATGACAATCCAAAGTTAGAAATACTTCCTGTCACTAAGACCAAATATTTAGGTATTATCATTGATCAGTTCTTAAAATGGAATGAACACATTAGTTATCTAGCAAATAAAATCCGTAAATTAATTAGTAAGTTTTACATAATGAGAGAATTCTTAAGTACCAAACTACTTGAAATAATTTATAAATCGTTGGTTGAATCGCTTTTAAGATATGGTCTGATCGTATGGGGTGGTGCTTATGAGTGTAATATGGGACCATTAAATATTATACAAAAATATATTATTAAAATTATATATAGGCGAAACAAAACCTATCCATCATGTCTGTTGTATAGTCAGGATATATGTAGTATAAAGTGTTTGTACATACAGTTAATATGTTCATACTGTCACAAATCAAAGCATTTTAAGAATTTTACAAATCATTGCTACTCGACTCGAGCAAATATGAACAAACTTTTAATATTGCCAGAGAACAAAAAAACGATGAATCTTAAATTTATTGATTATTTGGCTCCTAAATGTTACAATATTCTCCCAGCCGGAATCCGTCAAATAGACAAACTAAAAACCTTTAATAAAATAAGTAAAGAATTTATTTTAAATAATAGTAGTTTATTTGAAAAAGTGATACGTCAGAATTAAATTGTGTATTGGTGTGGATCTATTTACTATTTACTGTACTCATATTGATTTTTTTGTTTACTTTTTTTACTTGATTAAGTGTTTCCATGTTTAACTTTCACTGTAATTTTAGGATATGATTTGTTTTGTTTTTTTTTTGCACATACAGGTGCTGCAGCATCTAGGTGCAATATTGTTTATTGTGATATTGTAGGATTACTGTGTGGATGTAATAATTTTACTGGTTATGTAAACAAATTGATAAATAAATAAATAAATAAATAAATATATATATATATATATATATATATATATATATATATATATATATATATATATATATATATATATATATATATATATATGGAATGGTTCGAAACTCATGCCGTAGAAACGGCTACAGTAAAACTGAAAGTCTAGTTGAGATATATCGATGATACCTTCATCGTATGGAAGGGCAATGATCAAGAACTTAATGATTTCTTGGATCATTTATATACCATTCGACCTACAATTAAGTTCATCATGGAAAAAGAGATAAATTATCAATTGTCCTTCTTAGATGTCATGGTGAACCGTTCAACCCAAACTATCAAAACTTCAGTGTACAGAAAGTCAACACATACTGGACAATATCTTAATCATAATTCTAATCATTCTGTTGTAACAAAACGGGGAATTATACGCAACTTCTATAATCGCACTATATCTGTATGTAATAATGTCGATTCATTGGAAAAAGAGGTAAATAATATTAAATCCTATTTACAACATAATTGTTATCCTTTAAAACTAATTGAAGATGTTATAAATAATTTTAGAACAAGGAACCCTGGACAGCAAAAAACACATTCCTTCTTCACAATTTCGTACATTAAGGGAACTTCAGAGAAAATAAGACAAATTTCCAGTAGTTATAATATAAAAACAGCATTTAAATCAGGAAATACATTTAGAGCTCATTTAACAAAAACAAGACCAAAAACTACTGATAAGAAAGAATTTGTTTACAAAGTTCCATGTGAGTGTGGGGAAATATATATCAGAAAAATCAAACAACCACTAGAAGTAAGAATTAAGGAATATAAAACTCATGCACAAAAACGAAAAATGTCGAGATCAGGTATTTCGGAACACGCCTGGGATAAAAAACACCATATAAACTGGTCTGAGGCTGCGGCAATATATATGGAATCCAACATGAAAAAAGAAAATTTATAGAAGCAGCTTACATTAAAAACAATAATGGAATCTTCAGTAAACCGAGTGCTGAGATACCTAATCTTTGGCAACTACTACTTTGTAACATCAAATCATTGAGGTGTGTACAATAAAGCAAAACTTTGCGCTTCAATGAACACAGTCCCCATATAAGCTCGTAGTCTTAAGACAAAACATTCAGTTTATACTTGATAACAGTAGTGGGAATAGGGGGCTTGTACTTCACCCCCCCACCACTTTTTTGATTGGTCAGCCAAGAATGACCTTGTTTCTGATTGGCTGCCCAAGTTCGCCCCCTATTCCGATTGGTTTCATAAACTCCGCCTCTTTTTGCTCCACCTCCTACCTCCTTCCTAACCACCACAGTAGTTGGAGGGGAGCTGGTATTTTAAAGGACTGAATCTGAGCGAGCTACATTCATTCACAGTTAGTCTTAAGCTTACATAGAAGATTCACTACTAATAACGAAAAGTGTTAAATTAAAAATAAGTGGTAGTTATGAACAGTGATTTGCAAAATGAAATAATCAAATTAGGTAAACAGTTTACTAAAATTCAAAATTCCGAATTAAAGAATGCAATGCTAAGAAAAACGCACCCCGAGTGGGCACAGGTATATTATGAGACTGCCTTCCAATACCAATTAGCTGCAGAAGCCTGTTTAAATTATAGAAAAACACAAAA
Source organism: Diaprepes abbreviatus (assembly GCA_034092305.1). Lineage (NCBI taxonomy): Eukaryota > Metazoa > Arthropoda > Insecta > Coleoptera > Curculionidae > Diaprepes > Diaprepes abbreviatus. The sequence goes on from JASJET010000026.1 coordinate 2,154,795, forward strand.
TTTACTGAAGTTCGTTCATGAAATAAAGGAAATAGGATTCAGTTACTTTTTAAGGATATTGAAGGATTATATAAAAGATCCTGATATATTAAAAGAAATCGTGGAAGAGGAAGAGAGAGATAAAGAGATATTGAGAAACAGGGAGGTTTTAGTGTAGGATTTATTATGGAATTATTAATAAGAGAAATGTATGAAGAGTTTTTGATGTCCGCAGCCTGTTCCGAGTTTTATGCATATGAAGGTCAAGAAAGTGAAGCGCAGAATATTATATCGTTTTTAAATTATATGGAACATGCAGAATTATGTTTACTAGCAGCTAAATGTTGTAGCGAATATTTAAAAAATAAAAATATAGATATTTTAATATGTAAACTTCAAGAACTAGGACTAAATAATAATATTTCATGTATTAGAACAATGTTAGAAAATAAAACACATAATTTGTAATCAAGTCTTTTATTACATAAAAAAATTGTTGTAAAGGTAATAAACATTTGATAATACACATACACATGGTATTTTTTGATGATAAAAGCAGCAAGGATCCATTTTCTTTAGGGTGGGTTGTTCATCAATCTCGATAACTGGTTTCATGGAATATTTCTTTACGAAATCTGCCTTTTCTTCCCCTTTTACATAAACATAGTCCACCTTAGCGCTTAAATCTCTTATGATATCTCCACATTTGTGTAATGGCGTAAATCCTTCACACCACTCAATGCAATGGTAATTTTTTATTAACCACAGAGCTTGTTTGTGTAAATAGGATGGTAAATGACCCATCGGAAATGGAGCTCTGAAAATAAAATGACTTGCCTTTTGCCCATCGTAAGCTGCTAATTCCTTTACAAAAAATTTATTGTTTTCAATTTTGAATCCTTGAAGATCTAGAATAAGTTTCATATTTTCAAATATTTGAATTTCTTGATCATTTCTACTTTTAATTGATATTCACTTATTTGTTTTTTTAATTTCTGCAACTTAAGTTGAAAATCTAATACTCGAACTGAAATCTCGTAAGACATTATATAAATGAAGAATTCTGGTTTGGCTACGTTAATAAATATCAAAATTGACGCATGCGCTCTTAAGCATAAGTAGCGGTTTGTTTAAAAGGAGTATTTTATCTTAAGGAAATTGTATTACAGCTGTTTCACAATTTTTGTTAATGGATTGTAACTGAAAACTTTATCATGAATTATAACACAATATGCCGCTGTTTTAGCGGGAATTTTTTCCTTGGTTTCAAATTCAATTCTCATGGTTACTGGACCTGTTTGTAGTAAATCTCTTTGATGTGAACAATTAATGTAAACTATAGGAGCATTTTCTTTAAATTCTTTTGGATTAAAAATTGGTTCCACTGGAGAGTTATAATACCCTTGACGAAAGTCTGTAAACATTTCATACAGAGTAGCAAATTTATTATTTTCAAAATCAAGTTGAAGATCATTGTAAGGATATCTTTCTGAATTTAAAAAGACATTCATATTTCTTAAATTACAATGATCAAATTTACTCATATCCATTTTTAGATTACCACGTCTATTTTTCTGAAAAGCAATTAGAACATGACGTGGCGTTTCGACTTTTGTAGATGTTTTTACGGGCCAGTTGTGCCTCGTAGTTTCCAATAACTCTGGATATTCAACTAATTCCCAGCTTCGGAAGGTTATTAGTATATCACTATTTTTGACAATAATTTTAGTAAGTGCTAATTCTTGCGGAATCGCTACAGTAAGATGAGTAACTCTCCAACACAACTTTGTAATTTTAATTTTGGGTTTTTCATCTTCATTACTGGATAATAATGCATTTGTATCATCATTACTTCTTATTAGAATAAGTTCTTGTTGTGAATTAAGAATAATCTTATTATAATCTTCAAAAAATCCTGAATACATCTTTAATGGTATACATAATGAAACATTACCTTTGTCATCAGTCATAATTTTTTCTTTCGATTTTGTTTTCGGATACCAACCGGCATTTTCCAATTTAGCACTTTCATTTTGATTAAATGAAATATATCCCTTAAGAGTAGAAGTTATACCAATATCCCGAACGGAGTCAATAGTAACACCATTTAAAATATAGCGCAATTCTTTAAATAAAAATGCCGGAGCATTATTAATTAAAACAGTATTAGCTAAAGGGGAATCATCTTCTTTAGTTACTTGCAATTCCACATAAATTTCACTTTTGCAAGGTAAAGGATATTTTCCTGTTTGTTGCAAAGCAATTCTGATTTCATCATTTGGTCCGAGTTTTGTAGGATTAAAAGGATCGAAAGAAAGAATTTCCCAGCTTAATATTGATTCATCAACCAATACATTTTCTCTTACATTTAAATAATCCATTTTTATTTAAGTTTAAAACCCAAACTTTGAAGAAATTTTCTATTAGAAGGTGTTAACCTTTGGAAGTTTGATTTCCTACTAAAGGAAGTTGGTTTCTTTCTTGTCTTATTAATGTTTTTATTATTAAATTTTCTAGTAAAGTTTGCAGATTTATTGTTATATAATATTACCATCTTTTATCTACTTTTTTAAGATGTAGTCTGATGGTTATGGTTTCTTCTCTAAAATTAACCAAATCACCTTCCTGATCTATTATTTTAATGGCTATTTTATCAATTACTTTAACGGTGACTGGGAAATATATGACGTTTTGAGGTGACTCAATTATTTTGAACCCTGGAGCAACGCTCGGGAAAAATTGGTGTATTATATGAACAGGTTTCCCGTTTAAATATGATCCCTCTGCAATACTGCAGTCTATATTTATTGAATTTACTTTAATTATTTCCGCGGGAAAATCTGATATATGTTCAATGTTGGCTTCCAATCGCTCATTTTTAAACCCTAATAATTTACCAATAGTTCCTTCACGAAAAGTTATGGGGGCTGAACATTTAAGATGTGTACGCAAAGTATTATTATTTGCATAAAGACTAAAACTAATTTTATCCTCATTCAAGTGTTTTTTTTAAAAATCTGTTATGTCTTCTAATTCGTAGCTACCTGGGGGTATGGCTATTTCTAAATTTTCATCATGAATTAATACATTATTCCCAACATCAATATTGGGAATTGCATTAAATGTTTCGAAATTTACAAGACCGATAACATATTCAACATCTTCATCTAGATATATTGGAGGATGTAACTCTGATGTTAAAATAGCGGAATTGCCGCTAAGAACAAAACTATATGACATTTTACTTTAAAAATATGTTTAATAATAAACTAAAATTAGGTGTTACATATGGTTATAAAGAAATTTTAGACACAATTGACCACAATTTGTTTTGTTAAAGTTTTGATAACTGTTATAATTATAATTAACAATATTATTATTTTGGTCGCTATAAAAATATTTAATTAATTCAGAAGGGGGTCGCAAATTACCATAACTACCAAAATATATTGTTTTTTCCTTTTTTTGTATATGCTATCCAGTGAGTACCAGCACCACTATGATTATCTAGATTGACAATTGCACTTTCAATTATCTTTATCTTTTTTGGTAATTTATCCCTCATAAAAATACCACGAAAGTTGGGAATTTGTAAATATTTAACGTATTTAAGTAAATCATAATTTGTAAGTGCTTTTCGAGGTATATGTTTTAGCAGTTTTTTGAATAAGGTTTCAAGTATAATCCACATCCTGTTTTATAGGGTTTTAAATAAAGTCCACTTCCTTTTTTTCCTACCGCAATGGACTCCATCATTTGATTGTGTCGTTTAGATTCTTCTAATTTCGCTTTGGCTGCTTTTGCATCATTTACTGCTTTAGCAATACCTGCAGCCCCTCCTCCAAGAGCACCAAGAGCAGACAAACCAGCAAATAAAGGTATAAGTGGAAGAAATCCGCCAGTCTTTGGGATTGGAATTACGCTTTTCTTTGGAGGTAACACTTTACCTGTTTTTTTAATAGCTTTTAAAGCAGTTTGAATACTTTCATTTAGGTCTTTAAAACGTTTCCCCTTAATTCCTTTTCTAGCTTTTGAAATTACCTGAGATAATGATAGTCCTCGTCCTTTTCGGGTTTTTCGCTTGAACTTTCTTCTCGTTCGAAGTCCCATACCTAATTTTCTTTTAATTTTCATAGCACCAGTAATTCCTAGTGCAGCAGTTTTTTCCCCAAAACTCGAATCTTTAGCTTTGAACCTTGATAAAGCTTTGTCAGCTAATATTTTATCAGCTAAATGCCTTCTTTTTATATCATTTGATTGTGAGTAAGCAATATCGTGTTCTTTACAAGCCTCATCCAATAAATTTATACCTTTATCACCTCTTGACAATCGTTTTTCCAATTTTGCTCCAGGTCCACAAAAATTATAACCAGGAATATGCAATTCAAAGGGTAATTTATTGATTAATGAGTTTACTAAACCACTTCCTTTCCTTTTGCTGTTTGTCTTGTAAATGATTTGTTTATTATGTGATGGAAACATTATATATAGTCACAATCCTAGTGATAACTAACCAGTTACATCACAATACCGAATATTAATAGTTTGTTTTATATATAAAATGAGAGTTGAGAAACAACCATACTCTATAACAATTAAGGATCATGAAAGTTCAGTGAATGGTTTTAGAAAACATGGAAAACTGTTTGAAGAAAATAGTAAAAGAGGGTTAATTATTGGCCCGTCAGGCTGTGGCAAAACCAATGTTATTATTAGTTTAATTGAAGATTCGAATGGTTTGCGATTTGAAAATCTGTATGTTTATTCAAAATCCTTATATCAACCAAAGTACAAATATTTGAGAACACTTTTTAAACCTTTGAAAAAAATTGGATATTATGAATCTGAAAATGAAGAAACAATTGTTTCACCAAAACAAGTTAAACCAAACTCTATAATAATATTTGATGATATAGTGTGTTGTAATCAGAACGTTGTAAAAGATTATTTTTGTTTCGGAAGACATAAAAATACTGATTGTTTTTATTTATGTCAAACATATTCTTCTATTCCGAAACAATTAATTCGTGACAATGCAAATTTAATTGTTATATTTCAACAAGATCGAACAAACTTAAAACATATTTATGATGATCATGTTAATATTGATATATCATTCAACCAATTTAATGAGTTGTGCTTAATATGTTGGAAAGATAAATTTGGATTTTTGGTAATAAACAAAGACTCTAATGTGAAATCTGGCCGATATCTAAAAGGATTTGATTCATATATTTACTTATAAAAATAAACGTTTGATGGTAAATTATACCAATCATGGATGAACGTTTAACAAGAGAGCTAGTTAAATCAAGAAAAGCTGTTAAACAAAAATATCAGAGTTTAAAAAATGCGGAATTTGAGGCGCAAACTAAATTGGAGGAAACATATAAACCAATAACTCAACCCTTACAAGAATTAATTTCAACGATTGGTAAAATTGAACCTGTTGAAATAAAGGAAGAGCACACCAATTAAAAAAATTTATGAAACACCACAAAAAAGATCAATTCAAACACTAACACCAAAGAGAAAATTACAATATGGAACATCAACACCAGAAAAAAGAAAGACGGGAAAAACTCCACTCCTTCCTACAGAAATACCATCGATTATTGACTGGGACGCGAGTTTAGCTTCAGCAAGTCAAATGCCATCTATACAACAAACAAGTATTATTGCAGAAACTACCCCTTCTTCAGATTCACATTCCACAATAGGAAATCTTTCAGATATACTAGAACAAACACGGCAAACAGTTCGAACATTTGATGATACAGATTTATATAAAGAATATTTATCAGGATTTGATGAATTACCGCGCCAATATATTGATGGCGGTGTAAAAGATGTTGAACATGAGTTTGATCACCAATATGGAATAGTTCATGATTTGAAAACCGAGAAATTCTTTTTGGGTTTAACTCAAAAACCTGTCGAAATTATTGGTAGAAACATCAAAATTGAAGGAATAACCTATACAGGTACACCAGGTTTATATGAGTTATTATTTAAAAAAGAACCAATAGGGTATAAAAAACAAGATTTGGAAAATTATATGGATATTTTAAAAAGAACCAATGCATACCGAAGAAATAATGATCCAAATGAGCAGGTGCAGGGAAATGGATCACATAAATATATTTCTATAATAGGACCTTATTTGCAAGGCAAAGGAATTACAAAAACTAAAACTCTAAATCCCGAATCACAACAAGCAATCCAGGGATTTTTTGAAAGACGCAAAGCTCCATATAGAAAAAGTAGAATGTCTTAAAAAAAACCGGATTTGGTATAACTTTAAAAGTTAATAAACCTAATACAGATTACATACAGGGTGTCCAAGATAAGGTTCCTAACCATGGGGATCTCGGAAATAGTTGGAGATACGAGGTCGGTTAAATTAGAGAAAAGTTGCGCAATTTAGTGCTAAATTAAACGCAATTTAAAAATTTTAAAAATTCAAAATACTTCCGGAGATTTCCGGAAAAAACCGAATTTTGGCAAAATCATTTTTAATTTTTGTAGGCTTTATTTAAAGAGATATCAAAAAATAAAAGGTAGATTCTTCTTGCCACTTTTTATTTTTTATAATTTGGTCTAAACAAAATTTAAATCCGACGTTTCGTTTCTGAGATACCATCATGAACTTTCATTTTTTATATAGAACAAAAAAAAGTATCCCATGTATTTGATAGCATTTTTTATTACAAATTCAACGGTGTATCACACTTGCATATCAAGTGTGTAGTTCATTGGCTTTTATAAAACTGATATACCTTTCTCTCTCGCTCTCATGGAGCTCTTATGGAAAGTACTTGAACTACGTATTCGATATGCAAGGGTGATACATCGTTGAATTTATAATAAAAAATGCTATCAAATACATGGGATACTTTTTTTTGTTCCATATAAAAAATGAAAGTTCATGATGGTATCTCAGAAACGAAACGTCGGATTTAAATTTTGTTTAGACCATATTATAAAAAATAAAAAGTGGCAATGAGAATCTACCTTTTATTTTCTGATATCTCTTTAAATAAAGCCTGCAAAAATTAAAAACGATTTTGCCAAATTTCGTTTTTTCCGGAAATCTCCGGAAGTGTTTGAAATTTTTAAATTTTTTTAACTGCGTTTAATTTAGCACTAAATTGCGCAACTTTTCTCTAATTAAACCGACCTCGTATCTCCAACTGTTTCCGAGATCCCCATGCTTAGGATCCTTATCTTGGACACCCTGTATATTGGGATAATGTAAACGAACTTGTTGAGAGACTTCAACTATTGGTATCATCCATGCTTGCGGGACACACTGGTCATAACAATGAAATTATTTCCATTATTGAAGAACTAAGAGAAGCGAATATTATTATATAAAAGAACATAATAGATACTTTTAAACATTTCTAAAATGACCATCGATAAATTTGGTCGTCATATTTCAAAAAAATCTGCTCTAAACACATTATTATCATTAGAAAATAAAATATTATCAAATGTTGAAGAGAAAATAATAAAAAATTTTGAAAGCGATGTAAAATATATTGAAAACAAATTAATTCAAAATTTAGATCCCGGGTTGAAAAGTGACGTTAATAATTTAAATAAGAGAATAAATGAATATGATAACAACATACAAAATATTGCAAAAAAGATTAAGTTATTTGAGGATAAAGTTATTCCTGAATATAATGACAAGATAATTAATTTGAAAAATACTGTTGATGGAAATGATGAGGTAGTAGAAAAATTTTCTCAGAAAGTTTCTAAATATGCAAATGACTTTGACGTAGTGAAGTTAAAATATGATAAAGTTGATGATTTTGAAAATGAAATAAAAAATGAAATTACATCAATTAAATCAATAATTAAGGATATTTCAGCAATTGACAACACCAAGAATAGTATTTCCAAGGAAATTACATCAAAGTTTCAAAATTTTACTAATATGCTTAATGATAGAGTAGCAGAAGAAGTAGGGAATTTTAAGAAAATACATGACGTTATGGATAAAAATACACAAAATCTTGAAAAATCAATGAACACTCATTTTCTAATTCACAAAAAAGATACCGACAAAGTTAATGAATTTAAAGAACAAATTAAAGAATTTGAAATTAAAATCAATGCATATAAATCAAATTTACAATATTTAGAAGACAAATTGAAGGAGGATTTTCAAAACGAAAATGAAAAAATTGAAACAAAATTCAAAGATCAAATTACAAAAAATAATGAAAAAATCGAGGATATACTAAAGCAATTAAACCATCTAAAAACCAAATCGGAAATTTCTTTTGACGAGGAAAATTTTACAAAGGTAATTGATGAAAAATTACAAAAATAATTAGAATCCTTACTACAAGTAGTGCAAGCTATAATGGAAGTTTCTAAAAAGGATATATTAATTAAAATTAAAAATAATAGTTCAAAAATCGAGGAGATTTCTTTACTGATAAAAGAACTTGAAATATCTTATACAGATATATTACACAAAGCTGAAAAGACAGCGTCAGATATAAAAAATATAGAAAAAAAATTGTAAAAATGACATTAGATATAACAAATGCAGAATTTCAATTAGGAAAAGATCTAAAAAATCTAGAAGATAAATTAGTAAAAGAAATAAAATCATTAAATGAATTAGTTCAAAGAGCTGCTGAAGTTTCTAGAAAAGAATTTAATGATACAATGAATTATGCAAGAGAAGAAATGAATTCAACATTAGGTGGTTTCAAAAAAAATTATACGTTATCAAATGTTGTTTTGGAAACTAAATTTAATGTGAAAATGGCTGATCTTAATAACAACATCACCCAAATAAATTCGTCAATAAAAGAAATTAGAAATGAAAATAACAAATTATTTGAAACAATGGAAAATAAATTTAATGTAAAAATTTCTGATCTTACTAACAACATCACCCAAATAAATTCATCAATAAAAGAAATTAGAAATGAAAATAAAAAATCATTTGAAGCAGTGGAAAATAAAATTAAAGAACTTACTAAAAAAAAACTGAGATGACTTTTTCATATTTTACACAGTCAGCGATAAAGGGTTTTTATAAACGGTTTAGAAGGAGGTAAAGTTATTTATGGGATTTATTTTCGAGAGTAAGGTATAAATTAATAATGAGTAAAATTAAGCAAGACGTTGTAAATGAATTACATAAACCAGCGAGAAGGCGATATAGAAGGAGACGAACAATTGTAAAAGGGCTTAATGATCTATTTCAAGCTGATCTGATAGAAATGCAGCCATATGCGAAATTTAATAGGGTTTAAGATATATTTTAATGGTAATAAATGTGTTTTCTAAATTTGTATGGGCAGAACCTGTAAAATTCAAAACTGGTAAAGATGTAACAGCTGCAATGAAAAAAATTCTATTAACTTTAAAAACTCCCCCAAAAAATCTGAATACTGACCAGGGTAAAGAATTCTTTAATCAAGACTTTCAGAAACTTATGGAGCAGTTCAAAATTAATCATTACAACACATTTTCTAATATGAAAGCTAGTATTGTAGAGAGAGTAAATAGAACTATAAAAAACAAAATGTGGAAAAAGTTTAGTTTACTAGGTAATTATAAATGGATCAGCTTTCTTAAAGAAATAATTACAGAATACAATAATACTAAGCATTCAACAATCGGAAAAAAACCAAACGAAGTTAACAAAAAGAATGAAATGGAAATCTTGAAATCAGCTTATACCCATAGGAAAACTGTGGATCCCAGATCACCAAAATTTCGTGTCAGTGATAGAGTACGAATAAGCAAGATTTGCGGACAATTTTCTAAAGGTTACACACCCAACTGGTCAAACGAAATTTTTCAAATAAAAAAAATCCAGCTGACTAATCCAACAACGTATTTGATTCAAGATGGAAACGGGATAGATATTCAAGGAGGTTTCTATGAGGAAGAACTTCAAAAAGTAAGACACCCAAATGTATATCTGGTGGAAAAAGTGTTAAGAAAGAAAGGAAACAAAGTATTTGTAAAATGGTTAGGATTAGATAAATCTTATAACTCTTGGATCTTCAAGGGAGATGTGATGTAATAGTAATTAACGCTGTAATAATAATTGATGTTTGTAATAAAAAAATGAATTTTTATATATATATATATATATATATATATATATATATATATATATATATATATATATATATATATTTGTTTTATTTAAAAATAAGCTTATTACATAAACATTTTTTTAAATACAATATTCCTATAATCAGAGTCTAATATGGGATTTAAAATTTCTTCAGTCAATTTAATCCTTCTTCTAAAATGTTTTTGATTTATAAATTCTTCAGAAGTCATACGAGCTTTTCTGTAGGCAAAGTTCCAAGCAACCATCAGATGAATTTGGTTTCTTGATTCATCAATAGATACTGTCTTCTTCATAATAGTGCTTAGACTTTAATTTTTGTTCTAGTTCTTCGGGATGATTCAAAAGCAGTTACAGCATGGAGCATACATTTTCACTATTTAGATTTTGTTTTGGAGAAAGGACATTATATATTTTGTCAAAGGAATCTCCATCGTAAAAGTTGTTATTTCTAAAAACGTTGAAATAACGTCGAAAGTTTTGTTTTTGTAAAACGTTTAGTCTATATTCTATAAGTGGAATTTGTTCCCATAGTCTGCAGACAGTTTCATTTCCATAGTAAATAAATTCACAGCTTTTCGCAATCTTCACTATTGATAATTCACCAATCTTTTCAAAATGAATAGATAAATTTTGCAAATATATCGGTTCATTGAAAACATTAGGTGAAAACATATAATTTGTTATAACTCCTTGATATTGCAATAAGTTCTTCCAATCATCTTCATTTAATATCACAGATTGACCATTTTTAGCACCAAGCATATTTAGAGTTAGAATTATTTAAATTATATTTTGTAGAATTTATAATTGTTTTTTTTATGTTCTTTTTTAATGGTGAATTTTCAAATATATTTTTACTCTGATTACTGAACATCTTGAATGATGTATTTCAAAAACTAACTAGCTATCTGTTTACTCTCAAAAAACTAACTATCTATCCGTTTGCTCCTAAATTTTATACATTTTCCCTCTCCTCTCAAGTGGAGGGGTAAACTTATTTTCCTTCTCCATTTAAGAGGAGGGAATAAACTTTAAATGTCTTTATACTAACAAGAATCAATAAAAAACAAAATTTATATTATTTTTAAACATTTATTAAATAATTTTATAGATATTTTTTTATGAAATACAATAAAATTAAACATGTACAAATAAATATTGCTGCTGCAAATATAATAACAAATATATAACAACAGACACAATGACAGGATTCTTCTTTTTTATTGTTGAAAGGAATCCAATCTGAATATTGTAATGGTTTGTTTGTCATGGAATATTTAATTTTTATGAATGCATTTTCACATAAAGCAGAATCAGTTACATTATAGGTAAAAAAGTGTGAATTTCCAACAAGATATGTCATTTTCATCTGTTTGTAGCAATCGGTTTCATTTTTGAGGGCATTTATACATATAACAGCCCTAACTGCATTAGGAATGTAATTTACATATAGCACATTTCCAACAACGGAAACTAAAACTATTAAAGATGCAGCAGTCATTGTTGTAATATTACTAACAAATAGTGGTATTTGTATACAATATATATGTCTTTGGATTCAGTTCCCCCTCCAACTTTTAAAGCTTCAAAAACGACTTACATATATTATCATCATATAAAATGATGATTTTATAAAGATGAAAAATTACTAGGTGTAGTTAATTCTAATCGTGGTTTTTTATTTTTAGATGCATTTTCGTTTTCGGAACTTAAAGAAGATAGAGTATCATACATCATTTTCATATCTTTATCAAAAAAATCTGTTTCCAAAATATCTTTATGTCCCCATGCAAGAGTTTTTGTGGAATTTGGTATACAATATCTTTTATCATCATGAGTTGTTAATGCCAATTTATTTAACAAATTAGTGTATATGTTATGCATATCTGACTTGAATACATACATGGTGCAGAATATTTTGTCACCTTTCTCAACAACATCTTTATAATCTGATAATGTTAATTGATTTTTTATACATGATTTACTAACACTTTTTGCTTTTTTATCTACACTATTTTTGGATTTGATGCAATATGCTTTAGCACCAGTTCCATAAAAACTTTCAATGGGAATCCCTTTGTACTCATCTTTAAATTTACCAACAACTGATGTTGTAATAGGCATGCAATGAATATTTTGTTCAGAAAAATTAGAAGTATCAAATTTATCCAGATTTAGCTTCATATCTTCATAAAAATTTTGGGTCTGAACTTCAAGAATTAAGGAATCAGTATCTGTATATAATAAATTTAAATTATTACCATATTTAACTTTTAAATACCCGTAATAAAAATTATACATCACAGTTTTTTCAATATCCAAGATACTCATCCCAACATAAATTGTTTTATTGTATTCAATGCAAACCTGTTGAAGTTGAAGAGCAACTAAATTTTCAGAGAAAATTTTAAAATCCTTTAATTGAGGTTTAGAAATAAGTTTTTCGGCACTAAATTTATTACCCTGTCTTTCCCATTGAGATACTAATTTAATATCTGCTCGCCTATCAACATTTTCCATGGTTTTACCGAAAATTGAATTATTTGCCAATTTATAACAATTTTTATCAAATTTATTTTTAGATAAATTTCGTAAATTTGTATTTAAATCTATATATTCCGCTAACCATGGTGATTGTGTAAACTTAACTGCTCTGTGTATTTTTATGATTTTGAGTCCAAATTCTAGACATTGTTTCAGATATCGGTAATGAATGATGTAGTTATATTTATTATGTAAGTTTGGAATCAATTTGGAGTGGTTTGAAATTGGCGGTGTATATTGTTCAGGACAAAATGGGAAATCATTATGACTATCATGTAAATAATTTGGATATTCTAAATCAACTTCAAATATGTACCCTATAGATGATGTATCTGAAAGTTCGGATAGATTTAAAGTTTCTATTTCGAGCTTAGGTACCCAAGCAAAATATTTTTCAGGCCAATATTGTTTCATAGCATAACCATACAAATTTGTGGCGTCTAAGTAAGTGATATATGTTGTAGGTCTTTCAGAATTAAAATTTTCTAAGAATGGATTATTTGCTTCAGATTTGCGTTTGGAACAAGTGCTAACCCCACCACGAACACCTTTTTTGAAAAAATGAAGCATATCTGGTTCCGTTAATAATTCTAATTCTACATTAGTTAATTTCATCATTGCATCCCAGCACATAGAAGGGCTAGTAACATAATTAACAGGATCTAACTTATAGGTTTTAATACATGTGGATCTATAATTTTCAAAAACATCAGCCAAAAGTAAAACATCAGATTTTAAGTAAATATCGGAATAAGCCCCTATTGTAGAACACTTAAATAGATTCCACACTTCTACAGCACGATTGTAGTCTTGAGGAGAGATATTTTCATCGGTTAAGTTATTATAAAATTTATCAATCGATGGTAGAGATTTCTCATTTAATTTTTCATTGGAATCTATGTAAGAGTATGGAAATACCCCTTTTTGTCTAATGTATCGAAATTCATCAGCATTTGAGAAAAACTTTTTAATTTCAAAACATTGTGAATCTTGTAGAGTTTGTGATAGCGACTCTAAAGACTCTGGGAGAAATTGAAAAGAATCTATAAAGCGTAGTCGCAAAGAAACTGGTTTCCGCTTTTCTGACACATAACTGTCAACGAAAATTTCCTTACTAAAAGAAATATACTTTTCTTTATTTTGAGCTATAACACTAATGTTTTCTTTATTATAGCAAAGCGATTTAATAAATAGGTGAGAATCATAGTTTTTTAAATTATGCAATACTATTGGTATATATTTTGGAGGTTTAAAATGCAAATTACAAATTGAGTGGGCAGCTCCTCGATATTTACCTGTAATATGACAATGATCTCTACACTTTATGAAATTTCCTTTTGAAAAAGGTTTTTCACATATGTAACAAATGCTAGAATTTTCATACTCAATCTGTTCTACAGATGACAAATCTTTCAATGGTACTTGATATTTTAAATATTTTTTATAAATTTCTTTTACATCATTTTCAATGTATTCAATAAATTTTAAAGCGCAATCTGTACCTCTATAAAGTTTAAGACAAACAACATTCTCATCAAATGATGATTTAATATAATAAGCAAATGAATAGGGTATATGTTCAGCAGTTTTAATAGTATATGAGGTTGTCGAATCAGGTGTAGATTGTTGGCACTCAATGTTTTTTAAATAACATTCAAAATCGGCATATATAACAAAAGGGGCTTTATACTGTTTCTGAATATTTTGAAACTTTAATATATTTGCAGGAATATAATTTCCAAATTTATCCAAAATCAAATTATCTGAAGGAAGCTCAATTCGAACAAAACTACAATCACGTTCTAAATGCGCGTTAAGTTTTTCATATGTTCCAAAATATTGAAGGCATCCATCACATAAGTATTTTTTTATTTTCTTTTTTGATAATTGTTTGGATACCAAGGAACCTAAATCTTTTATCCAACAGTAGTGGTTATTTCCATCATCAGAACTTATTAAAAGCAAATTAATATGTAATTTTTTCTTTTCATTATTATAATGTAAAGGACCGACAATCTCATATACATTTTTATTATCTCTAAAAAATTTTTCAACTCCATATACATTTATGGACAAATTATTTTTTTCCTCAAACTTTTTTATATCTAATAATTTTACTGGAAATTCAATACCTGTAAAATCGAAAGCGTTTCTGAAGTCTGGATATGATGAGGTCTTTTGAGGATTACCAATTGGCTGGTATGCTGCTGAAACGACTGCCCAGGCGAAACAGCAATTGTCCTCATTCATCACATTCACTATTGATTTAGAAAATGTTTGCATCTTAATGTAGGAGGAGGCATTCAATGGGTTGTACTTATTGATGTTGACTTCCAAATGCAGAATTCTTTGTAGAGCCCACCCTGTAATAGGAATTAAAAAATTAGTTCTGAATAATATTTGTTAGAGATGTTTAAGTGATATTAAGAAAACTTAGCTCTTGAGATTAAATAATAATTACCTGAGTCTCTTTCCGGCAATTCATCTGCTTTGGTTTCAATAATCTTGAATAAATCATTGTAAAGCTGTTGTAGATCAGTTGTATGGGTTACAATGAAGAACGGTGTATTAAATGACTTAATTGAAGTAGAGGTTAAAGTTGGAGAATAATATATCCCAAATAACTCCAAATTTACTTTAGCACATGTAAATTCTTGTTGGCGCTGGCGTATTAATGTTTGCACTTTATTACCAACATCTTGCTGAAACTTTTTGATGTCGATGTGATAATTCTGCGAATATATTCTGTAGGAAGCTATTCGACATTTAAATGCACTCCTGATAATGTCAATTCCATTTCCATATTTTATGCAGCTCCTGTTTTTATGAATATTTGTCCTCAAGTGTGTGCTCCAGGAATTAGATTTGACATTTACTTCACAATCTTGGCAATATCGCATTTGAGGTCTTGAAAGTAGTTCATCAACTGAAACAATTATTATTTTTTAATTTCTCTGTAAAACTTTATTAATATTAAAAAGTACAATTAAAAGAAAAATTATAGCTAAATATGTTATAAAAAAATACTTACGATTAATTATATAATCTTCCAAGTTAAAGGTGTTTTCGTTATTAACAACATTTTCTCGAAGGTGGCGTACAATATTTTGCTTTCTTTTAAATTCTCTTAAGCAGTGCGTGCAAAGGAGAGTCATTTTAAAATGGAATCGATTAGGGCCGTGTCGCTTTTAAATAAATACAATTTCGATCTATCAAGACCCAATGACATAGAATAATTAGCAATTTTTTCAGCTCGCGCAATTTAGAAAACTTTTGGATTTACTTTTGAATTAACTTTTGGATTCACTTTTTAATTTGAAGAAAAACATGGATTTTTTTAAAAAAATATATTTCCCAAATTTAAAAGAAGATCGCCTTGTCGTTGAATACAATTTTTAACGTCTTTTAAAGTCGAATTAGATAAATTATTACATATATTATTTAAGTTTAAATAGGAATAAACCATTGACTTAAATCTAGATGTGGCACACCTTGTTTCATTCCTATTTAAGCTCGGCTTAGTTTTCTTATGTAGAAACTTATCTAATTCTCCAATAGCGACTTTATTTGTTGGATTGATTTTCGGAGCTGTTGTTACAGCGACTGGTAAAGAATTTTTTGAAATTTGTGCCCCTAAAGTTTGGGAACTAGAAATATCACCGTCCAATTTTGACTTTTTTAAATCTGGACCATCATTTGTTTCTGATAAAGAACGTTTTTTGGAAAAATTTTTTTCAATTAAATTTTCAGAACTTTGTTCTAAATTTAGGCCAGAAGGATTTTTCAAAAATTGATTTTGATTAGAGGAAGAAATTAAGGGACATTGAGGCTGCTCATCTTCAAAATTTTCAGTATAAGTATATACCTCAATGTCCCCCACAATTTCGCCACAACTCAAATCAAAAACATCTACCGAATTTACTGAATTTCTGGTATAGCCAAATTTGGATGGTTGTTCAAACCCCTGAATAAAATTTTGATCCAACCCTTCAATTAAATTTTGATCCAACACTTCAATAAAATTATGTTGAGCTTTGAATGAGACGTTTATAACAGTCTCAACGCTGTCGTTGGAATCCTCTGATGAATCTGACGATGCATCTGAAATTGGCGAATAGTGGGGGCGATAAACCTCTTCCATATTATTTTTCGAAAAACCCCCAATGCCAATCCTCTTATCATTATTTAAAGCTCCCTCGTTACCAACCCCATTATTATTATTGTTTAAAACCCCCTTATTATTTTGTTCCTCACAGCTCTCAAAAGTCTCCTGATATTCCACATCACCCTTAATTAAATTTTGCCCTGAGCTATTTTCACAAATTTCACCCCCTTCTAATATATCTAAAAGTTGTTCCAAATTATATCCCTCATTTATTTCAGAATTGCTAATTAAATTTTTCCGTAATATATCATTATTTAAATCATCGAAATTAATTGTTTCAAGAGGTTCTTGAGGAATATCTGGGATAATAGATTCATCCAAAACTTTTAAGAGCTGTGTCAAAATATCGCTTTCACCAATTTCGGAAGAATCGCCAGATTCAGATGAATTGTTAAATGTATTAATATCAATTTCCCTAAATTTAATATCTAGCTCCTCGTCGCTTAGCCCACAAAATGAACAATCCATTAAATCATGCACAAGGCAAGCGTCGTTTAAATCGAAGGCTGTTAAGTCGATGTTTTCAATTTTTACATTTAAAAATGACATTTTAAATTATAAATTAAAAAATCAAAAAAATTATAAATCGATAAAAAAATCAAAAAATCAATAAAAAAATCAATAAAAAAAATCAAAAAAAATCCACAAAAATGAAAAAATCAATCAAAAATTGGCTTTTAAAAGATGAAATAAAAATTAATTAAAAATCCAAAGTATTAAGTCAAAAATATTAAATCAAAAATATTAAATCAAAAATATGTAATCAACAATACAAACCAAATGAAAATTAATAATATGTCACTACGTCACACAATAATTCGAAATAAATCCGACTATCAAGATATATTAAAATCGATTCGATAATTTTACAAGCGTACGCTAATAGCGAGATGTAAACTGAAGAGACGCTTCGTACCCAGCCGCCTTTTAAAGCGGCCAAGAGCCTGGTACCGGCTGGTACGGCGTGGCACTGCATGGTACGACGGGAACCGTGAGACCGTGAACTCGAGAGAGGTCGTTGAACGGTCGTAAGTTGTTTTGTTCTTAAGAAAAAGACGAGTAAAGAAGAGAAGAAGAAAAAAAAAAGTTGTTTTTTGGAATAATATAAAAAACTTTTTTTTTTAAATTTTTTTTTATTTTTTTTTTTTTCGTTTTTAATATTATTCCAAAAACAACTTTTTTTCTTCTTCTCTTCTTTACTCGTCTTTTTCTTAAGAACAAAACAACTTACGACCGTTCAACGATCTCTCTCGAGTTCACGCTATCTTTGCCTTCTTCTTCTTCTCATTCTTCGGACCGGTTTCGCCGCTGGAGGTACGGAAAGGTGGTATTTCAGTATTGTATATAAGGATTTACAGCGTCTTGACTTATCATTCATTAAGTTTAAAGTCTCAAAATGAGTACGTTCATAATTATAACACTACAAGACTTTCTGGGATTCTTGGAACATCAGATTAATCTGATGGATCGTCAGAGTCCAAATTCCGAGAACACGGTGATGTGGCCGCCACCATCAGAGGCTGACTACTTAGATGAAGAATTTATCAACATGTTTGAGTCAGACCTGGATCCCGAGCCTATCGCCTTTGAGTGGGATCCAGACCGAGCAATGGATCTTCAACCTTTGATGATGGAGCAACAACAGCCTATGGAAGAAGATCGGCCACAACCTATGGCAGAGCAGCAGCAGCAAGCTATGGCAGAGCCGGAGCAACAGCAAGCTATGGCAGAGCCGGAGCAGCAGCAAGCTATGGCAGAGCCGGAGCAACCTCTAGCAATGCGAAGACAGAGATACGATCGAAAATGAAAGAGGCGGATACCGGAGCAGCAGCAAGCTATGGCAGAGCCGGAGCAACCTCTGGCAACGCCAAAACAGAGATACGATCGAAAATGCAAGAGGCCGATACCGGAGCGAAGACAGAGATACGATCGAAAATGCAAGAGGCCGATACCAGAGCAGCAGCAAGCTATGGCAGAGCCGGAGCAACCTTTGACAATGCAAAGACAGAGATACGATCGAAAATGCAAGAGGCCGATAAATTATAAATTATAATTTATAATTTACGGCAATCTCTGGTAGGCAACAACATCTCTGGTGGGCAACAACATCTCTGGTGGGCAGCCACAATCTCTGGTGCATCAGCAGCAACCGATGGCAAAGCAGTAGCAACCTATGGCAAAGCAGCAGCAGCAGCAACCTATGGCGGACAGCAGCAACCTATGGCAGAGCCGCAGCAACCTATGGCAGAGCAGCAGCAGCAGCAGCAGCAGCTTCTAGTGGTCAGCAGCAACAGATGGTAAAGCAGCAGCAACCTATGGCAGAGCAGCAGCAGCAACCTATGGCAGAGCTGGAACAGAGATCCATCCCAAAATGGTACTTGGTATTATGATTTATATATGTATATATGTATATATGTATTTATCTATTTATGTATATATGTATATTTGTATTTTAATTTAGGAATAATAAAAAACACAATCGTTGAGGAAAAATTTTTTTCTATTTCACACCTAATAACCAAGTTTCTTCAACTTTAAAGACTTATTATGAATAGGATGATTATATATATTTTTATTTCTTTACAAGCATAGTTACGAAAACTAGTTTTTTTTTAACTTGGCAGAATTATTCTACATGGAAGAATAAATCATAAGCTCGGTTTTCAGAGAATCTTATTTAATCAAACCTAATTGTTCTTTATCTTATATATTAATTCTTATTTAAATATCTTAGTTGACATTTTTAAACTTAATATTACAAACTACTAGGGTGCATGAATAAATTCAAGTGAAGTATCAAATTTATTTATTTAAAATTCAATTTATCAATAGGATTGATGGTGCATATTATGTAGAAAAAATTATTCTACACTGAAAGAACAAAATCATTAATTCTTGGAATCTAAATATAGACAAATTTCTATTTATTTACATGGTACCCTTATATTTATTTAACTTAAACTTAATATATATCTTATAACTTATACCTTATATCTTATAACTTATATCTTACAACTTATATTTTATATAAAATTTTATTTAAATTAGTTGGCATTTTAAACTTAATATAAAAAACTACTAGGAATAAATTCAAGTGGAGTATCAAATTCATTTATTTAAATTTATGCATATTATTTGAAAAGAATTATTCTATACTGAAAGTACAAAATTATAAATTCTTTCAATGGGAATAAATACAAATTCTTATCTATTCACATCATTCCCTTATATTTATTTACATAGTTTTTTACATTTATTTAACTTAGCAGAACAAAATCTAAATTCTTATAAAATATTTTAAACTTAAACTTAAACTTAATATAGTCCATAGTGCATGAATAAGTGCAAGTGAAATAAATTTATTTAAAATTTGATTTTTCGATTAGATGGTTTTGCATATTCTTTAGTTCTGGTTTGTTACATATTATACATGCTTGTGAAGGAGTTGTTACAAATAAATCGTTTTCACAAGTGTTGCATTGTAGATCTTTTTCGCAACATATAAAGGATCGTTTATAGTGGCTATTAACAAAATTATGTTTCCCATTTGGGCAATTTAGAGCATGTATATAGTAACATTCACAACATAAATTATATGCACCGCCAGAAGATGAAATGATTACAACATAAGATTGGAAAACGCACACTTCTCGCGTAAGGTAATTTGGTGCCAATGCATCACTTGCATTTATTTTTGTCACTTTCACGAGCCCCTCTTCTCCACACCCGTTTGGAACTCCATTATCCTCTATCCCATCATCTTCTTCGTCTTCATCATCGTCTTCGAAGTTATTACGATCAATAGTAATCAGAGACTCCTGTCTTGCGTTGAATTTCCCCCTTCCAGCCAATTTAAAAAGAGTTACTTCTTCCTTGTACATTGACTGGATTGATTCATCGCAAGCGGAATCTAAATAGATTTGTTGTTGATCCATTTCGAAGACTGATGAACTGAATTTGTGAGATTTGATTCACTTGTTTAAACAATTTGCACTTTGACAACACTTTTTTATTGGTAAAGGTGGACCGTCTATATGATTTTTGTATAAGTTGTAATGTTCAAAACAGGGTAAATTTAGCTTCAATTCCTCGTCACTTCTATAATTTTCCGGCAACCTATTCCAAATTTGTTGTAAACTAAGTGAATCAACGTATCTCTTCAAATAACTGATGGGAAAGAAGGCCAAGTCTTGATCTTCAAAATCGGTAAGATTTTTTCCGTTATTTTGGTAGGAAATTATAACTTGGCCTACACGTTCAATGAGTTGCTGTTGTTGTTGTTGCTGTTGGTCACTATTTGACATCGCGCACGAATGACTGAAGCTCGCTCAGACTCGATCGTTTAAAATACCAGCTCCCCTCCAACTGCTACCAGCTCCCCTCCAACTACTGTGGTGGTTAGGAAGGAGGTAGGAGGTGGAGCAAAAAGAGGCGGAGTTTATGAAACCAATCGGAGTAGGGGGCGAACTTGGGCAGCCAATCAGAAACAAAGTCATTCTGGCAAAAAAGTGGTGGGGGGGTGAAGTACAAGCCCCCTATTCCCACTACTGATAACGATTAGAGATACAACTTAATCGAAACATTGTAAAAATAAATAAAAATAAAGACAATGCAAGTCCGACAACCACATTTTAGTCAATCTTTTTTTTAGTGTTAGCTTTACGAAATGATAGAGATGATTAGCCAACATGACTCTACGTTTCAAAATGAAGATTTTAAGCTTTCATAGACCTATTTACGATACTTGGTTACCGAGTAATCGCTGTTTTAAGATGCACTAGCTAGTCATCTTTGTCATTTTGAAAAGCTATCGCTAAAAAAAAGCTTATAAACAAATATTTTTGTGAAATTTAGAAGCAAATTGCAAGTTTAAACTATTTAACTTTGTTATTAATAACACAGGTTTACAAAAAAAGGGAATGCCTATTTGACCAGTCTATTTTATTCTTATGTTATTAGATGCCCTAAATTTAAATCTCAGGTCCGCTAACCTCTACCACGTCAGCTTGAAGGTCACTCCAAGGTCAAATGCGGTTGAATTCACTAAATAAATCTGAAGAAGTATATACGTACGTTTTTGAGATCGCTGAATCCGAATTCGTGGTGTGTTTAATCCCCCAGGGTTCACTAGAGGTCATTTTTAGGTCATTTCCAAGTTAAATTGAGAAAAAACCACTAAATAAATCTGAAAAAAAGGAAGGTTTTTGGGGTCGCTGAATCCAAATTCGTCATTTGTTTAATCTCCTTCTGGTCATTTTAGCGTCATTTCAAGTTCAAATTGAGAAAAATCTACTAAATGGATGTGTAAAGTAAGTAGACTTTTGGGGGCGCTAAATCTGAATTCGTGGTTTGTTGTAAAAAAGGGAACTCACACGCAGCTAGATCGATACATATTACACAGTGGACAGGCAAGCCGATCGAGATCCGAAACAAGACCATGCACCGCACGTGAACGGAGCGAGTTTTCAAGTTGAAATCTAAGCTTCTACAACGACATACCCCACGCACAGTTAGATCGAAATCCGTTACATAGCAGCTACGCTAATGAAGCGAGTTTTTATAAGTGTATAACACAAACCCCAAACTCTCATACATGCTGTGTCTGGGATATAAGGTCTTCGAAGAGCTTAAATTTTATTTCAAACACTCATAAATCCTTGTTTTCGCCAATGCCTGTTGCGAAACGGGCATTTATCTCGCTGCGCGTGGGATATGTGATTATGAGAGGTTATGTTTTGGCATATTTATAAAAGCTTAGTCCGGTCGCCTCCGCTTGCATATTTGCTATGTAACGGACATCAATCTAGCTGTGCGTGGGGTACAAGGTTTTGGCAGCTCGAGTTTCCGCTTAAAAAGTTGATGCGCTAGCCTGCTATGTAACAGATGCTGATCTAGCTGCGGGTGGGTTCTTTTCTTTTACAGATATTTAGTGGATTTTTCCAGTTTGACCTTGAAATGATCTCTGATTAACCTTGAGTTATTTAGCGAACCACGAATTCAGACTCAGCACTCTCAAAAGTCTTAATATCTTCTTTTACAGATTTATTTAGTAGTTTTTTCTCAATTCGACTTTGAACTGACTGATCTTAAGAGATTAAACAAACCACGAATTTGGATTCAGCGACCCCAACAGTCTACATATCTTGTTTTTAAGAATTATTTAGGTGATTTTTTCCAATTTGACCTTAAATTAACCCTGAAATGACCTCTGGCTAACCTTCGGGGAATAAACAAACTACGAATTCGGATTCAGCGACCCCAAAAACCTACTTTTTTTTCAGATTTATTAGTGATTTTTTGTTTAATTTGACCTTTTAATGACCCTAAAATGACCTCTAGTCGACCTTGGAGGATTAAACAAACCACGAATTTGGATTCAGCGACCTCAAAAACGTACGTATCTACTTTTTTAGATTTGTTTAGTGAGTTTTACTGCATTTGACCTTGAAATAACCTGACGTGATAGAGGTTAGCGGATCTCAGATTTGGATTCATGACGTCTAATTACATAAAAATAAAATAGTCTGGTGAAATAGGTATCCAATTTTTTTTTTTTTGAAAAGCTATGTAATCGGAAAAAAATTTAGCAATGTTTATTCAAAAATCACAACAATGTTCTTCAATTTAAGGGTTTATAGGCCTTTATAGGATTTTTAAAACCCGAGTTATGATCGATTTAGATAGGGTGAAAATCTGTTTGGCAATATTTTACAGTAGGTTGTGCATTGTACGGCTCCCTGTATCCACCTAGCTGTCCGCCTCTTCGGACTCCTTAAAAATCCAATATTATGCTGTAGAAATGGGAACATATTACTCATGACGATTTTTTGCCCAAATTTTCTCCCTCTTTACCTCCTTAATCTTATCACAATTATGTGATGTTTTATTTTCCAATTGGAGGAAAAATACTAAAAAATTATAAATAAACACCATCAGCATTTTCTAGTAAATATTTTTTAAAAATTAAAAATTTAAAAGGTTTCTAATAAGGAATACAAAAGAACCTATAAATATGTAATGTAATTGTTTATAGATATTTAAATAATTAAATTGTTAATAACACTCTACTCATATCCTCGAAATATCGATTCTCCAGGCCAAATATATAATTTTTTCTTCCTCATGGGTCCGTCATGCCGCTGGATGTACTGCGGCCCAAATAGGTCTATTGTGCTCACCCTTGTTTTACAAACACTCGGTCAACTTGGGCTCCTGAATCAATCTGTATAAGTCCGCTAAGGAGCGAGTTAGTATTTGATTCAGTTCCAAATTTGCTGAAAGAAGGTTTATTTTCTTTTCCAATCTAGTGACTCGCAATCACAAATGGTGTGATTTACCGTTTCTTTGATTTGACAATATATTCGGCAGCCGAGGTCACAGTCACAACTTTGACGGCCATATGTCCCATCATTATGCGTGTAATTGGTTTCAGCTCATTTGCACTAGTTTCGTTGCTAATTTCAGGTCAGGATTCCCAATAAATAGCTTATTATGATTCAATCCCCATCTGGCTATCCAGTGATTTTTCATGCTACACACCGATGTACCCTAAGAGCCGTTTCTGGACCAATATATTGTCAACTCTCGCCAATTCATCAGTTTTCTCATTTCCATGTGTGCCTTCATATCTTGGTACCTTTAATATAATTCTGTTTTCCCTTGCCAGAGTTTTAAGTTCAGTCTGATGTTCTCAAACCAACGTAGACGATACTTTTTGACCCTTAAAGGCCTTCAGTGCTGCTTGGCTGTCGAAATAAATGTAGATCTAGTTCTCTTTTTAAGCTCTCCTTTTTATTTCATCTGAATATTGTAAAATGACATATATTTCTGCCTGGAATACTGTTGGGTATTTTCCTACGGGAAAAGTAATTTTCCTTCTTGGTTGTAGCCAATATATACCAGCCCCGGTACCTTCTCTGGGTTTATGAACCATCAGTGTATAAAACAAGATTCACAGAAGATCGCTCCGATTTAGCTTGTTTGCTTACCCTTCAATCCTCTATAGGGACTTTGAACGGTATATTGTAGCGGTAGCCCGAGACCATATGATCTGTCTACATTTCCAACTCAGGACTGCTGATTATCTTACATATAATTTTTTCCAGTTATTCACTTTTGCTGTTGGCATTGAGTGGTATAGCCTTTAAAGCCTCATTCTTGCCTCTCGAATGACTAAATATAGTGGAGGGAGGTCTAAAATGCACTCCAATGCTGAGGCTGGGGTCGATTTCATAGCCCCCGTGATGCTCAAACAGGCAACCCTCTGTGTGCCACCTAGCTTGGTCATAGCTGCCCTTTGCATTACCTTGGGCCACAACACCAAGGCTGTATATGTAATCGCTCGTCTGACTCCACTGGTGTATAACCAATGCACAATCTTTGGTGAGACCCCATGTTTTCCCGCGCAATCTTCTAACAATCATAAAAATTGATTCCGATTTTCTAATTATCTTTTCAACATGCTTATCCCAGATCGGTCTCGAGTCCCAGATTACACCAAGATATTTAACTTTCTGGTAAAGTAGTATTATTTTTCCTTGCAGGATAATATCCTCTAGTTTCCTCTGTTTTGGAAAGGGGATTAGGACAGTCATTTGGAAACTTATATTTAATCTTTTCTGTCCTACCCATCTTTCTACAGCTGTAAGAGCCTGTTGCATCCTTTCTCTCACAATTCGATTAAAATTACCCTGGGTTAAGATTAACAAGTCATCAGCATATTCTAGTGTTGAGTAAACCTCCTTGCTTAGAATTTGTAGAAGCCCATCCATTGCCAGATTTCAAAGCAGTGGAAAGAGAACTCTCTCCTACGAACACCTCTCAGTTACCCGCGCCATCACCGTTTCTCCAAGTAGTTCTGTATAGACAGTCCCGTTTTTAACATGTTTTCTTCACCTGTAACAGGTATCTTCTAAATTGATGTTCCTTATTGCCGTCGTGATTGATTGGAATTACATATTATCAAACGACCTTTCTATGTCTAGAAATTCTCCTAGAAGCACCTCTCCGTTTCTCAATGTATTTTCCCCTTGTTGACCATTTCATGAAGAGCTGTCTCTGTAGATCTTCCGGTCTTGTAAGCATTCTGGTCCTGATGAAATGAACTATTTACCATTATATCGCTCCTAATATGCCTGTCTAACAGCTTCTCAAGAGTTTTGAGAATAAATCAGATTAGACTTATTGCTCTTAATGCCTTTGCTAATGAATAATTTGGCTTCCAAGGTTTGGGTATAAATGCTACCCTGGTTAACCCCCATATTTTTGTTACATATCCTAGGGCTAGGGTAGCCCTTAATAGGTAATAGGTAACAGAGTTAGCTAATTAGCAGGTTTGGACCTTGCTGTAGTATTGTCGGATAAATCCTGTCCGGTCCTGGTGATTTATATGGTTCAAATGAGTTTTTGGGTTTATCTTTCCGTAGGTAGTCACCTTTTTGGCAATCTGTTAGTTCTGCTTGGTGGCTTTGAATGAAGGAATCCACTGCTTCGCGAAGTTATTATTGCCCAGGGAATATAAGCTCGAAACATCTCGGTCTTTATTTCGTTTCCCATGAAGGTATACTCTCCAGCATTTATTATTAAAGAGTTTATTGATATTTACGTGTCCTTCGAAAACATCTTTTGGAGTCTGGCACATTCTGGGGTCTTCTCAATCTTCTCATAGAGATTCCTCTTTGATATTCTCTGAGCCTTGCGCAAAATTTTGTTGTATTCAGTCAGGAATGTTATATATTCGTCTCAGTTTCCTGATATTTTTGCCTTATTCCAGAGTTTCTTAACTTGTTCTCTCCTCGCCTCTAATTCTGAACTCCACCACGATACATTCCGAGTAGCGTTTTGTGTGATCTGTGAACAGTTAATTTCATAAGTTGAAACTGTGGCTTCAGTGAATTGTTCTGCCATATCTGTTGTACTGCCTACCAAATTTTTTATTTCCGCTAGTTCCTGTTCTAGGTCTACGCAATAGTTACCCCAGTTTGTTCTCCCTATTTTTCTATAGTTTATCTGTTTTCATTTTATGCACGTTATTTCAAACCGGATGTATATGTGGTCAGAGAAACTCTCCTCCTCAGATACATGCCAATTTTTAATAAAATTAACGACATATATCGTACTTATTTTGTAGATCTATGACTTCCTGCTTTGGCCTAGTGACAAAGGTAGGATTATTATCCTTATTCATTATATCTAAATTATTAGCCATTATGAATTGAAAAATTGTCAACCTCTTTGGTTGTCCAGAAAACATAAAAATGCATGGAAATATTTAGGGGGCCTAAAAGTGGCTACGAAATTCCCTTTTAGCGCCCCAACTAAATTCGATCTACGTTGGGAAAGTTTTTAAAAAATTAAACAATTTACGTTTGTAATTTGCAGCTGGTGTAATTGTTATATTTTATGTGGCATGGTTCATTTTGAAGGCAATTTAATAAGGAAAAACTTTCGATGTATAAAGCGGCAATCCTGTCTTTAATAACTAAGAGCCATTTTATTAGTTATCATAAAAGTATACAACAAATTATATGAATATTAAAGTAAATTTAAATAGTTGGATATGCATAGAACGAAAAAAAATGCTAGAGCAGGAGAATATTAAAGATGTTCGAATAAGTTACGAGGCGTAGAAAGTGCTTTATTTTCCTCGTCTGCTCTTAATATATCCTCTTCTTCACTGAAATAATAATTAGGTTATATTTCTATGTGAGTGATGTTTTGTAACAACGCACAGTGGGGAAAAATGTACAACAAATTTGCATCAAACATAAATTTTTAAGGATCTGGATAACCTTTTTTTTAAATTACTCAGGACAACCTATTTTAACGATACACCTGCGACAATACTTTAATCCATCAACCTTAAACCCATGAACCCCATACCTATACACCTCAAACCCATAAATCTCCATCTGACAAACCCCAATCCCATCAATCATGAAACCGTTATCCCAAAATCCCATATCTATAAATCCACAAACTCCAAAACTATTAACCCCATACCTATAAAACCTAAAACCCCAATCGCACAAACCCTAATTTCGTAAAACGAAAAACAAATTCGAGTACTCGCGGGTCCGCAGGTTTAGGGTTCAAGGATAGGGTATTGTCGCCGGTTTACGGTTAGAATATATTGTCTTGAGTAATTAAAAAAAATTATCCATATCCTTTAAAATTTGTGTCTGATGCAGACTTTTGTCCATTTTTCCCCACTGTGCGACGCCGAAAACAGCCCGAGAAAATCCTAAATTTATAGACACTGTATTAAATTTTTCTTTTTTTTTTGCAGATTAGTTTCTACATATATAAAAGTTATCAATTTTTCGCTGAAAATGGAATTTTTTGCATTAAGAGAATTTCTATTTGACAATACCAATGTTCAGGCACTATGGAAAAAAATAAACAAGACCGATCAAGAGCTTTTTCCGTTCAGTATGGCCGAATTTTCGTGGTATAACTTTTGTAAAACTCACGTAATTGGAATGAGAAGATATTTTCTTAAAGAAGACGATTCAACGATACCACAGGCAATTATTAAACTTAAGAGGTATTTTTGTTAAAATTTGAGAACAGTTACGTTATAGCTTATTTTTCTCATTAGGACTTTTCGTTATAATTTATGATACTAAAATTCTAACAAAGATATAGGTTGTTAAAAAACATCAAGTGAAGGGATTTTTTTGTTTTCCATGGGTATGTCCTTGTTCGGATGCATGGCGGCTACAGTAGGCCTATTGAACTCACCCTAGATACTTACTTACATCCACTCTGTTAACTTGGCTTTCTGGGCTAATTTATACAGGTCAGCCAAGGGATGGGTATAAATCTCCTTCGGTTCTAAGTTTGTCTACCCGAAAGTTTGCTGTCTTTTCCAATCTAGTGACTCTCACCAACATATGTGCATTATCATGTCTCTTACCCGGCTACATAGCTTGCAATTAAAGTCCCAATTGTAAAGTTTCGTTATATGTAGGTAAACTTTAACAGCCGTGTGTCAAGTCATTATACCTCTGATTATCTTTATCTGGTTCCTACTCACTTGGAGTAGTTTTCTGTCTAATTTGATGTCAGAATTCCCTATAAAAAGAATGCTGTGGTTTAATCCCTGCCTAGTTGTCCAGTGATTTTATGCTCTTTTCTGTTTAACCGTATCTCGTGCCGTACAACTTGGCACTCCAAGAACCTGTTCGGGGACAATATATTGGGTCGATAAGTCTTTTTTGCTAGCTCATCGGCTTTTCCGTTTCTATCTATGCTTTCGTGTCCTATTATCCACATTAGCATCACTTTGTCATTTTTTTTCATAAGTTAAGGGTTCACCCTAACATCCTTAAACTAGCCTAGATAATATATATATATATATATATATATATATATATATATATATATATATATATATATATATATATATATATATATATATATATGATTTGGTTATTCCGGGTTTCAATCTGTTCGTTCAAAAAATCGTTTTGGACGTTTGGCCGAAATCTCATTTGGTAATTTCGTGCGGTTGGTCTCGTTACTCGCTGAGAACTGATAGTTGTCTCGGTTGTCTTTCGAGTTTTGATTAGATGGCTCGCTTTCTAATTGGACGAGCGGTTTCGCAGGCTCCTTTCATCTGCAGAGTGTGAAATATTTGATTCTTGTACGCCGTTCTCTCATATACTGGTTGATTTATGTTATTTTGTTTCTCGATTTTCTAGTACTGTTTTCCATATAGTAGGAATATTTAAAGCAGCGTTCCGTTTATTCAGCTGTCCCGCTTTTTCAATTTCTTGGGGTTCTCTTATGATGAGTACCTTGAAGTTTTGTACTAGTGTTATTTCTTTTGCTTTTTCGAAATCGACGGTATGTCCGTTTATTTGGTGATTTTAAAATAGAGCTTTGGTTGTCTGTTTTTGATACGTTTTTATGTTCTTAAATTCCTGCTGATGTGCGTCTGTTTGCTTGTCTTATGTATATTTGATGGCAATCTGCAAATGGAATGCTGTAAACCCCTTGATTTTCAAGGTTGATTTTATCTTTGGGATTTCTCAAGATCTGATTGTGAGAAACCATTCCATTCTAGAGCTGTTGAGAGGTGTTTTATTTCGTCTTGTTTTGTGTCGAGTTCTATTACGCCGAGAGATCTTGATATTAATGTGTTGACTACTGTCTGTTTTCGAGAGATGATGATGTGATTCTGCCTTGAGATATCGGTCAGTATGTGTGGGTTTCCGATATACGCTGAAATCCAGGGTGTTGTTGGGTTTTCTAGTTAACAACAGGTCCAAGAGAGCAAGTTTCTTATCTTGCTCCATTTCTAGCGTGAATTGGATTCTATGGCAAATATTGTATAGGTATACGAGGAAAGCGTCTAGGTATTCTTTTTTATGTGGCCATATTATAAAAATATCGTCCAAATAGTGTTTGCAAGGTTTTAACTATGCCTTTTCCAGTGCTTCTTGTTTAAAATAGATCATAAAAAGGCTTACTATAACAGGTGAAAGTGAGGACCACCATAGATGCGCCATCTGTTTATATATTTGATTATTGAACATGAAATATGTGTTTAGGTGTGTAACTTTTAGCAGTCGGAATTATGTCATCAGTGAATCTTAGATGGCTTAGGTGTTTTTCATCTATACATGGACTTTTATTATTCCAGCCTAATTTCCGGAAGATATCCTCTTATTGTGAAGAGCTTCACGAATATTGCATCTCCTGTTGGAGAAAATTCTGAGATGTTTTCATATATGTTTACTCTAGATGTGGCTTTTCTATATATGTTAACTAATATTTCTACATATGTTTTGTCTACTCCTTGATCGATTAAAACTCTTAAAACTGTTTGAGAATATATATATTGAGTCGAAACTTTCTCAAAATCTATGAATGCTAGCACTAGTAGACCATATTCTTCTGTGAGACTCGTTATTTCTCTTAATATCTGAATATGATAAAATGTACTGAATCCACTTCTAAAGCCCGCTTGTTCACTAGGTTGTGCATAAACAATAGTACTCTGCATTATTTTGTTAATTTTTGTTTGAATATTGTGTATATTACTGGTAACAAGCTAATTGCTCTATAATTTCTTATATTTTCTTTTCTACCTTTCTTGGGTTTAGACAGTGTCAAAATGGAATTATTATCCGACGTTTTGGCTACGATTGCACGAGGAATCTTCAGGGATCTTTACTCCACGAGATTAGAACACTGAATAACCATCGAGGAGCAACAGCCGGGTGTTTATACCCGACTGCTGCTCAGCGAACCGTGATCCAACGTTACAATCAATTTCCACTTGTGATGTAGACTGTAACCTGCATCTCTATTAATATTATTTGGATATTTACAAATTTTGATTGATTCTCTGATTTGACGTTTCAAGAGACCAGACACTGATGCTAGCACCTTAGTTTCTTTTACATTAAAAGTGTGACCTGAGCAATGCTGGTGTTCAACTAATGCAGACTGTACAATTTGTTTCTTTTATATATATATATATATATATATATATATATATATATATATATATATATATATATATATATATATATATATATATATCTTTCATGTTCCTTATGCCTGGTGGATATAGATCGTCCTATCTCACCTACATACACTTTACTATAAGATCAAGGTATCTTGTAAACGCCTTTTGTTTAAAATAGGATTGCGTCTAACCTGAAGATGTATCATGCAATTGTAGGCGAAACGTCGGATAATAATTCCAATTCGACACAGAACCATGATTTTCAACTTGACCAAAGCCGTGAAAGCTTTTATTCTTTATTATATTTATAATATTTCGAAGTGTCTGCTACCTAAGCATGATTATATGTAAGAAATCAGCAATTTGGTCTCCTTAACTCGCGTTTAACTTTCGAGTGAGTGACATACTTTAAATTAATTTTCAGTATGTTAAAACAGATGATAGTAGTAATAATATTTCCACGGAATACGAGAAGGATAGAAATGAAAAAAAAAAAACTCTTTAACTTCATGGTTTCCTTGACATTCAAAATTAAAGATAATATTTTGTTGAATCTAAGATATATCGCATTTTTAATCAAATACTTATTTTCCATGTACTTTCTTCACTTTTTTCCAAGTACATATTTTTAGAATTCTCGTACTTACAGGAAGATTTTGTTTTCTAATTATGTAGAATCTACAATTTTATAATTTGTGTCCTAAAACCCACTTAAATTGAAATAATATCTTAAAAATTGTTGTTGGTAATAAATGTTGAGCTTTGTGTTTTAAATAATTTAAAAATATGTGGGCATATGTATATTTTATATATTGGCGGTAACTTATATATGGTAAAATTCAATTTGTAAACGTCTATGGCTTAAAAACCAGGCCTATGATTGAGTTTCACTACTAGTAACTTTGATATGAAAAGTTGCTTTAACTAAATGATGTTTTCCAGAAAAATCGTGCAGGATCCTTGTAATCTGTTATATTTTCTTATTTTAAAGAATAAATATTTAAAAATTTGGATATTTTTATTAAAAAGGTTTATAGCAAGATTGCATTTATAAATATTTTTTTTGTTTCAGGTTTAGAACTGCTCAATTCGTAATAAAACTGCTTTTATTTTACACGATTTTCTATGCCATAAATAAAGTTATTTCTAAAATATATTATGCAGTTATAGCTTAAATCGAATTAAAAAGTTGTATAATTTTATATGTGTTTTATTTTACCGCTTATTAAAGATAAGGAAATTGAAGGGGATAAACGGAAAGAGAACAACGTAAAATGAATTCGGTCCATGATATAAACCTAACCTAAAATTGACTATACAGCATTTGCGTGTCAGGCCAATGAAGGGAACCTGATTGTCTTACCTTTTATTACATTACAGTTATCCCAACGAAAAGTACGTACCCGGCTGTCCAGTTATTTAGGAATGTACGCTGTAAATTGCTCTGACATGTCAATTTTGTTTTCGACGTGGACATATCTTACATTTAATTACCAGCACTCATGTTCAACTCCTGGGCGGAGATGAATTTATCTCCAAAAATTGTAAAAATTGCATCTCATTTTAAACGCTGGAAAATTATGTTCTTACCAATATTAGTTTTATGAAATTGGTCTAGAGTTTTTGAGAAATTGCATTTTGAATTGGGCAAGTCGTGAGATTCGGATCAGAATAGACACTTTTAGTGAGCTTTAAGACTTAATTTAAGGAGAAGCAGGATGTTGTAGTTTATTGATTTTGAATTTCTATACTTGAAGTGCAAAATGTATTAAGAAAGAGTAAAACAAGCACAAAAGATTTTCAAAAATAAAAAGACCTATTAATAATTTATTAAATAGATGATTAATAAATAATGTAAAACATAAACACAAGTTTTTGTTTAATTTCCACTATATTTTGTAGTTTAGAAAACAAATAACGCATTTCGCTACTATGTAGCTTCTACGGATGTTTGATGTACTGTGAATAGTTACTATTTAAGATACAATTTTGTTTACCTATTCTAGGCACTAAAATTAAAATTAAAAGGGCAGATTACCTCCGATGTGGCAACAAATTAGATCAACCTTATACATAATGCATTGTCAAATAAATTATTTGGATTTTCCCTAAATATTACTGGTTTTGTCTACTTACTGCTATAAATCAGAAATTAAATGTTTTTGTTTTGTATAACTTGGAAATTCTTTCCATGGTCATTTAATAGTATTTTTGAATGTTTTAAACGGTTTATCTCGAGCCTCTCATATAGATTTAGTTTTTGTCCTTTCTTTTCTAAGTGTAAAATTTTAAATTCGTCAATAAAATTATGGTTTTCCTGAATGAGATGGTTTGCTTATGTTGAGTTATTTTTGTTAAGGAGGAAACTCCTTTTATATTCTGCTATTCTTATTTTAAATGATCTGCCTGTTTGCTCTATATATGTGTTGTGGTACGAACCGCATTGTAATTGGTAGACTCCTGATTTATTTTCTTTCTTGTTTTTTGCTTAGGCATTTTTTATATATTTTCCTAGAGAGTTGTGAGTTCTATATGCTACTTTTATGACTTTTTTGCTAAAAATTTTTTTTATCTTTTCTGAATGGTTGCCAAAATAAGATATTGTTTTGAACGGATCTTTCTTGTCTTTTATAAGGGGGTAAACTTCAGAAATGACTTTGTTTTTTAGCTTATAGGACGTTATTGAATCTATCATAGATGGAGAGTAGCCGTTATTGACTGCTATTCGTAAGCCTGTGAATCATATTGTGATATGCTGCTAATTTATGTTGTTTTGGATGTAGAGAAAAATTATGGATTGTTGTGTTCGTGTGCGATGGTTTATGGTAGATGGAAAATTAATGTTTGTTTAAGTTTTTTGTAATTGTTAAATCTAAGAAATTAATTGAATTATCCACTTGTGTTTCTATTGTGAAATTTATGTTTTTACGTATTGAGTTTAAGTGTTCTAGAAAAGTAACTAGTTGTCTGTTTCCACAAAGCACGCTATAATATCATCTACATATCTGTACCAATATAAAAAATTATGTGTCATTTTATTATTATGTATAGGTGTTTCAATGTCGTTCATGAATATTTATGATAGTAAGGGGCTTAGTGGGCTTCCCATTATGAGCATGAGCATAGGGCAAATATACCTAGAAGAGGTAAACAAAATTGTAATCCTAAATAGTAACTATTCACAGTACATCAAATATTCGAAGAAGCTACATCGTAGCGAAACGCGTTATGTGTTTTCTAAACTACAAAATATAGTGGACATTAAACAAAAACTTGTGTTTATGTTTTACATTATTTATAATGGATTTCCATCAAGAAAATCCAGTACAATTCAAAGTTTAAATAGATAATATCAAACTATTCTTCTTTACAATCACTATACAGCGCTTTCAGCGGTAGTTGCCTGACTTGGCGCGGATTTTTAGAATACTTTCAGATAGAGACGAGATCAGATATCGGCATGTCCGATTTTTAATCGATTTGTTTAGTAAGTAAGTAAATACTGAAAGTCGTGCAGGAGGCTCTGGCTACAGTGGAGGAGAAGTGTACTAAGGAGCATTTTGGAAGAAACACACTTATACCATTCACTAAAAGAAGCAAGTTGGGTGAATTATAACTATTAACTGTCTTTAATATAGAATTGTAGATGAACCTGGAAGTTAAGTACCTAGAACTCACACTTGCAGAAAGTTATCTTTAAAGAAAAAGTGACCACCATAGCAGCAAAAAGAGCCTGGTCAAAACGTGAGGTAAAAACCATGATAATCTATGGCTCTGTTGTATGGTGAACAAAAATCGCTTAAAGATGGACTATTATCTGTTCTCCAAACTCCCGAGACTGCTTTGCCTGTACATCACGGGAGCCATGAAAAGCACTCGGACAGCAGCCGAGTAAACTCTACTAAACCTTCCCCTCTTGGTACAATAATCAAGGCTAATGCGAGATTAGGGGTATACAGGCTGGAATTAAATAAATTTTGGTAGACTGGATCTGCCCTCGAACACCCCAGTACCCAGGCCGAGGTTACGAACTTCTTATTGGTAATAGGCAGTGATACCATTCCAAAAACCTATAACTTTGACAGACCCTTAACCATTCAGACTGACTGAGAGACAGGATTTGAATAATTACTACGTCAACCAGAAAATCTCATTTAATAGACAGACGGATCGAAAAATTAATCTTGGTTCAAGAGCTGGGATACATGAAACCACACACAAACCTGACCTAAGTAAAGCATTGAGGCAGCACACCATAGTATTTTAGGCAAAAATACATGCTATTGATGCCTGTCTTCAAAAGAATGTTACAATGGGTTACAGGGGCAAGATCGTTCTTATTTTCTACTACAGTCCGGCAGCGCTGAACGCGCTTCCATGTCATCAAGTAACATCAGACCATATCGCTCTGTCAAAATCAGAGTTCAAGGTCATCATGAACAAAAAAAACTGACTAACTTGGAAAACAAGGGTTTGCTACCACATTTATTGGACCGGAACCAATATTTTGCATTACTAAGGCTGCTCTTTGTTGATGGTTGGACTAATAAGCGACCACTGCAGCTTTAGAAAACATCTATACATAATGGGAACCTATAATGGAGTATTAACATGTGGGAGAACAGCCTTACATTTATCTTCGAATGGGAAGCTCTAACCTACTGGACATACTTTCAAGGATCGATCAATTTGGAAGGCTTGGACTCATAAGACAAATTAGTGCACAGGCTACTTTTACCCCTTGTAACTTTAAAATGAATTGATATTTTATTTGCAAAGTTACTAGGTATTTCTTGCATTCTCAGTTAAAATAATCGAACGTTAAAATAATCAACAGAATAAATGTATTTTATTTCTAATAATATGTAGCTTTAGCCCGAATATTTTCAAATAAAATAAGCAACAGTTATACTTCAATAAAATTATAATAATAATAATCATTTTCCAACATGTGACAAAAGTAATTAGTATGCAAGTATGTGCAACTGATGTTCTGAATCTGTTGTGGTTTTGTGTCTTTCTCTAACCTAAAAACCCTAACTTTCCTAGCAACTTTCTAACCAAGATTTTAAATAATCTTCCTTGATATATTTACTTTATAATTGAACTGAAATAAAGAAAAGGAAATTCGATTAATGAAATGTTTAAGAGCAATAAATTCGCTAGTCATGAATGTTTCGAAACAACAAAAAAATAAATTTTAAAGTCACAATTACTGATTAATAAATAAAATTTTTATAAAAAAATTGAACCGACTTCTAAAAGTGCGCTAAAAAGTGAAAAATAACCATAAATTTTTATATGAAATTGAACTTTTTGAAGTCGGCGCCAAACTAATACCTGACAAAATGTGATTTGCATAAACAGGTTAAAAATACTTTATTTGTAATTGATTTATTCCCATAATTTGTATATATTAGTAGTTATTTATTTCGTGTACAAATAATTTGGCGCCGACTTCAATAAGTTCAATTTCATATAAAAATTTATGGTTATTTTTTACTTTTTAGCGCACTTTTAGAAGTCGGTTCAATTTTTTTATAAAAATTTTATTTTTCTATTTTTAGTTTTAAAATTCAATATGATATTCATAAATTATTTGAACTAAGTACTAATCGAGATTAGTGTACCTCGCAATGACTCCAAACTGGCGAAAAAGTACCCATTTTATCCAAAGTTGTAAATTACCCTAAAATAAACCACTAAAAATTCTTTAGTTCTTAGAGTTTTCCAAATACCAATCAAATTGGGTCAAACGAATATTTAGTCTGTCATAGAAAATCCACTATCTTAAATTTCAAATTAATTTTAAATTGGTAATATAGGCTCCAAAACCTTCCAATATCGATATTTAAAGAAAAGAAATTAATTTTTTATCCACCATATTAGATACGCCATATTGAATTTTTTAAAAATAATTTTACATTCGTCATGTGTGACCCCGAAAACTCTTCCGTACCAATTTTGGTGAAAATCGGACAAAATTGATTTTTTTTGTCCGCCATATTGAATCCGCCGTATTGAATTTTTTAAAAATTATTTTAGATTTATCATATGCGAGGCCCCGAAAACTTCCCCGTACCAATTTTGGAGAAAATAGGACAAAATTGATTTTTTGTCGGCCATATTAGATCCGCCATATTGAATTTTTTAAAAATTATTTTAGATTCGTCATATGCGACTCTAAAAATTCCCCCGTACCAATTTTGGAGAAAATCGAACAAAATTGACTTTTTCGTCCGCCATATTGAATTTTTTAAAAGTTATTTTAGATTGGTCATATGCCACCCCGTAAACTCCCCCTTACCAATTTTGGTAAGAATCGGACAAAATTGATTTTTTTTGTCTGCCATATTTGATCCGCCATATTGAATTTTTTAAAAATAATATTAGATTCATTATGTGCAACCTCGAAAACTCCCCCATACCAATTTCGGAGAAAATTGGACTAAATTAAATTTTTTTGTCCGCCATATTGGATCCGCCATTTTGAATTTTTTAAAAATAATTTCAGATTCGTTGGGTACTACCCCGAAAATTCCTCCATACCAATTTTGGAGAAAATCGGACAAAATTAATTTTCTTGGCCGCCATATTGTAAGCGCCATCTTGGATTTTACTGCACCAATTTCATCTAAAAAAATATGGGACCACCGCAGCAACTTCCTTTACATAACGTAAAAAATTTCATTCAAATCGGTGCAGCCGTTCCGGAGTAATCGGTGTACATACATAAAAAAAAAAATACATAGTCGACGAATTGAGAACCTCCTTCTTTTAGAAGTCGGTTAAAAATAGCTACTAAGCGTTGGTTCTTTTTGTTAAAATATTAATCTTGCCACTACGCAAATTTTATGTATCAAATTGTTTAAAGCAAACATTAGTTTTAATTAACATCGCTCAAGCTGGCCACCCAATTTTATGTGACAGAATTTCATCATAGACTTCTGCAAACGGAATATCTTGAGTAGCGTTAGCCGTTCGGTCCATAATCATAATGCTGTCCCGTATTAGTAACTATTTTTAAAAAACCTATAATTAAATTTTACAATAACAAGGACACTCTGGAAGTCTGGTGATTCATCTTTTCTTACGCAGTTTTAGTACCAAACAACTACAGGTTAATTTAAGGCTTACTACTATCAAAACTCGGCCAGTCGGCCATTCTATTAGTAAAATGTAAAACTCAGTTTAGAAGATAAAAGCTATAAATAGCTTTCTAAAATATTAAATAGAAAAAAATAAAATAAAAACGCGAAAAAACAGTTACTTATATTACTTATCAAATAGTAGTAAAGTCGCTCCTTTTGCCAAGTGAAATAAATGTAGGATATTCCCTTAAATTCCCCGAAAGAAATAAAAAATAAAACCAAGAAAACCTTCATTCCCGATAAATATATAGGTCACGTAATTTTCTAAGTCACTGTTCTTAAAGGTCGTACCGACCGCCCTAAACGAATTCCCGATTGTAACTGAAACTTATTATTTCTACAGGAGCATCTTCGATCTTTACACTCCGTACCCCCCATAGTATCTACTTCTGTAGTACACCCTGTAACCGTCAATTTCATTCCCTTAAAGTTCGAGAGTTTCTGTCTTTTCGTCCCGGGGGCCTTAGCTATTCTATACCGTGTACTTAATTCACAAATTGGCGTTTGAGCGTCTTAATATTACTTTCTATATAAAAGAACAATAAAACAAGCTAATTTACGTCTTTTTATAACTAAGAACGACGTGTCGTGTGTCTCTTTAATTCAAATGTATTTTGTATGTCTTCTTGAAAAAGACACGAAGCAGTGTCGAAACGTTGAATATATATTTTAAACAAAAAAGAAATATTTTTTCTTGAAAATTACCTTATTCCCAAGAAAAGCAAAACCTGGGCAAATGGAAAATCGGTTAAAGATTGAGGTTAGAGAAAATCTGTACATTTTTTTATAGTTTATTAAAAGGTAATGTAATTGGGCAAAAGTAATGGGTTTTTTGGATTCCAATTCAATTGGTTAGCTAATTTAATAAAAATATTATATGCTAGGGGGCATTTTGTTACGTTATATTCACAAATTTTTATTATTGAAGGCTTCCAGGCAAATGTACATTGAATCAATTCATTATTCATAAATCATTTTTAAAAAATGTTATGTATGTTGTTAATAGTTTTTTATCTTTATTACAAAAAAATTAACCCCTATTTCATTAATAAGGTCGAACCTTAAAATTGGTGTAAGTTGGCAGTAAAAGGTTTAAATTGACAACTGCATCAATAAGTCAAGCAAGTTTTGAATCTTAAAAATATTAGAATTTGTATTTATTACCTAATAGACAAAAATAGAAAATTTTGTTTATTTTCGAGAGATAATTATTTTTTCCTATATAAGCGTTTATTGGTCGTATTTGCAATCCAAATTACAACAAGATCGTAAGCGAAACAAAACTGTCTAACTTCCACGGCAACTAGATCGGATTTAAGTCTTAAAACTTCTTATTGTTAGTGAATCTGTCTGTTAATTTATGTAATGTACGGAGTGTCCCATTTTCGAAACTTTAAGGGAGTATTGGGGTAACTATCAAAGATTTAGTGTCCTATTTTTAACCAAACGAAAGATTCCATTGTCAAATTTGTTATGGCTATCTTAGTTTTTAACCGACTTCTAAAAAAAGGAGGTTCTCAATTAGTCTACTTTGTATTTTTTTTATGTATGTACACCGATATCTCCGGAACGGCGGCACCGATTTTAATGAAATTTTTTACGTTATGTTCAGGAAATCGCTACGGTGGTGCCATCTTTTTTTGGATGAAATTGGTGCAATAAAATCCAAGATGGCGCTAACAATATGGTGTTAATTTTGTTGGATTTTCTCTAAAATTGGTATAGAGGAATTTCCGAGGTTGTACACAACGCATCTGAAATTAATTTTTAAAAATTCAATATGGCAGCCAAAAAATTTAATTTTGTTTGATATTCTCCAAAATTCGTGTAAGGAAGTTTTTGGGCTCGTACATAACGAATCTAAAATATTTTTAAAAAATTCAATATGGCGGATCCAATATGGCGGACAAAAAATCAATTTTTGTCCGATTTTCTCCAAAATTGGTACGGCGGAGTTTTCGGAATAGCACATAATGAATCCAAATTAAAAAATTTAATATGGCGAATCTAATACGGCAAATGAAAAAATCAAATTTGTCCGGTTTTCTCCAAAATTGGTATGGGGGAGTTTTTGGGGTTGCACATAACGAATCTAAAATTATTTTTCAAAAATTCAATATGGCGCATCCAATATGATGGATAAAAAATTAATTTTGTTCAAGTTTTTGTCAGAATTGATATGGGGGAGTTTTTGGGATCGCATATTACAAATCTGAAGTTATGTTCAAATTAACTATGGCGGATCCAAGATGGCGAAATTAAAATTCTACATCTCTCGATTTTGTCTAAAATCAGTATTCGGGGATTTTTGTTAGTGTTAATTACGAACTTAAAATATTTTCTGAAAAACTCAATCTGGCGGATTTAATATGACGTCCTAAAAACTCTACATTTTTCGGTTTTCTCCAAAACTGATATAGGGGGTTCTTGATGGTGTAAATTATGAATTTAAAAGTATTTTTTCAGAATTCAATAGCGGACTAAAAATTTTGCATTTTTCGATTTTGTTTAAAGGTGGAACGGAATTGCTTTTGAGGATATAAATAACGAATATAAAATTATTTTAAGAAATCTAATTTGTCAGATGCAATATGACAATCTAAAAATTTTAAATTTTCAGATTTCATCCAAAATTGGTACTAGGAAGGTTTGAAGGGTTTAGATTTATATTAGATTAAGACGTTAAAATTCTTTTTGAAATTCACTATG
This sequence comes from Diaprepes abbreviatus, assembly GCA_034092305.1. NCBI lineage: Eukaryota > Metazoa > Arthropoda > Insecta > Coleoptera > Curculionidae > Diaprepes > Diaprepes abbreviatus. Next base: position 2,195,945 of record JASJET010000026.1, read on the forward strand.
GCGGGCCGATATGGTAGGTTGAAAATTTTACCATATTCGCATTTTTTCAGATTTGGTATTAAAGGGTTTTCAGGGTCGTGTATTACGGATATGAAGTTAATTTTTACAACTATTAAGTTGATAAGATACAATATGAGGGACTGAAAATTTTACATTTTTCGATCATATATAAAATTGATATTGCAGAGTTCGATACTGGAAGGTTTTGGAACCTATATTAACAATCTAAAATTAATTTGAAATTTAAGATAGTGGATTAGCTATGACCGACAAAATATTTTTTTGACACAATTTCACTGGTATTTGGAGAACTTTAAGAATTAAAGAATTCTTAGTGGTTCATTTTTTGCCACCTTAGAGTCATTGCTACGTACACTGATCTTGATTATTACTTAGTAATTTATGGACATCATAATGAATTCAAAACTAAAAATTGAAAAAAAAAAATTATAAAAAAATTTGAACTGACTTCTAAAAGTGCGCTAAAAAGTGAAAAATAACTATAAATTCGGCACCAAATTATGTCGAAATGAAATAAATAACTACGAATATATACAAATTATGGTAAGAAAGCAAGTACAAATAAAGTATTTTTGATCTGTTTATGCGAATCACATTTTGTCAGGTATTAGTTTGGTGCCGACTTCAAAAATTTCAATTTCATATAAAAATTTATAGTTATTTTTCACTTTTTAGCGCACCTTTAGAAGTCTGTTCAATTTTTTTTTATAACAATTTTATTAATCTACATTTTTAGGCACATCTCATATTTCCATTATGCATAAATTTATCAAAATGGTAAAAACTTATTTTTAGTTTTTTACATAGAGTTAAGTGGTGCAGTTTTTTTTCACAAAAATTTAGTTGTTGAAATACTAACCTAATTTATAATTTTTTATATAGGACACCCTGTTTATTATTAAAGATATTGATTAGGTATAATTTAGACTTTCTAAAAATATATAATGTGTTTATTTTGTTTAGAAAAACAAGGTCATAATTCGATATTTTCAATAATTTACTTTATTTTTACGAGTAGGCCACGGCCAGTTTATAAGAAACAAATGGAAAATTTTGACAATAATAATTATATAAAAGATTAAACACTTTAAAAGTTAATTTTAATGTTTTTCTATATTTTAAATTGTAAACACTTAATTACGATTTCAAGCCAAACAGGTGCGTACTCGCTCAAGGGAATATTCACTCATACCAGGTATACAAAGATACCAAAAATATGAAGCTCTGTGGGAACCCTCTCCACGTTATCGGGTCCTAGGTGTATTTCAAACTTTCGGACGGTCCGGAGACCGGTTCCAAGGAGAACTGCTTTCTAAATCGACTTATACAGATGCTTATTAAGGCCCAGTCCCTTGATGTTCTGCAGGAGGTTCTATGGTATCACTCCAGTTGTTCATAAAATTATGGAAATCGTTAGGACGCCCTTCATTGCCTATTGTCTTCAAATTTGCATCTCCAGATTTCTGTTTTTCGCGATTTTCTCGTTGTATTTTGGCCTTAGGTTGTTGTTGTTAGGTACAGCAATGTCGATAAGTATAATTCGCCTAGAAATTTCATCTATTAGTATAATGTCTAAACACTTAATTATTATTACATTTTTTATTTTAAACAACACTGTTATTATCAAACCAGAAAATTGAAGTTTGATTGCAAAGAAACAAGAATAACATTATTTCATTAAAATCAAGTAACAAGAAGCAAAACAGAAACACTGAAAATATAAACCACCAAGAGTTTTTTTAAAGATGATTTTCAAAATAGCGACCGTTTTCTCGAATGAAATAAAAGAATCATAGGTCTATTATGAAGAATTTGGAAGGTCAAACTAATTGCCTCACGAAGTTCTGCTATATATTCATGTTGTGTCTTATACACTTGATTTTGCATAAAACTTTAAAAAATCCAAAAGGAAAAGATCGGGTGGTCGTAGGGGCAATTTCACTGGCCCATTGGTACCTATCCATCTTTGAGGAAAGTTATTGTCAAGAAATGGCCTCAACAGCCCAGAGTTGTGGCTCGGGGAACCGTCTTGTTAAAGATAAATGGAATTGAAATGGGCCAATGGAACATTTTCAAGCAATTCTTCAAGAATTTTTAGGTATCAACGTGCTGTGAGACTCCCTTCATACATTCTGTAGGCTATGAGTTGGCCTAAAATAAAACACGAGACACCAACCGTGAAGAGCCCTGTCTTTTCGAAAATTAAATTGTGATTTTCTGCCGACCATTGCCTCATATTGTCACAATTTAAAATTCCTGCACTTGAGAAATAATATTCGTCAGATCAGACGACAAGTCTGTCAAAAGATTTGTTGATGCGGATTTGTTTTAAATACTATTGACAAAACGCTACTCGGCGCTTATCATCTCCGGGGTGTAAATGTTTCACTATTATAAATTTATATGGATGGCATTTATACTTTCACAAAATTCTTTTAGCGTCAGATTTTGCTACACCAACCTCTTCCTCTATTTTTTTTACAAAATAATGAAGTTGTTGCTGCTGCATAAGATAACACGTGTGTTTCTTTTCTCCCCCTGTCCTCTTTGATGTATGTTTTGGGACGCGGCTGAATAAAAGATCCATATTCAAATAGATATCTTTTTAAATACGCAAATATGTCTAGAAAATGTTGCCTTCTTTCTCGATACCTAACATAAAAAAAAACGAACGTCACATAAAGGAGGAATCCTAATGATAACGCTTTAAATATATTACCTATTGAATATAATTCAGAAGCTTCTTGGGACTTTCATTGCTTTGTATAAAACATACAAACATATCATACTTTCACAATTATCATAAACAGCCATTGTAAATGCAAAATAAATAAAAAATAAAATTAAAACACCTTCGTAACAAAAATATTTCATAAATAATAACAATATGATAAACTCTGAAGTTTTCGGTAAAAAGTAGGACACTAAAGTTAAAACCGCAACACTCTATCTTTGGAGTCTTGGAATTATTATCTCCAAGACCCCTTAAAAGTTTCAAGAATGGGACCCGCCGTTGATTGAGTAAACTTTTTTTTGTGTGTAGAACCTTATGTGCTCTAAAGTAATACAAAATTTTAATTTAAGAAATTTTAAAGTTTTTTTTTGTACATATTATGTAACTCCAGTCCTAATTATGCTTTTCGTAAGCATTTTTTGAAAATTTTAGGTAAAAATCTTTTTGAATCTAAGAGCACGAAAAATGTATCCATAAGCATGCTAAAGCTTTGGCTATAAGCGGTAACGCGTGTGCTCTGGTAACTCTTTCTATTACGGAAGCTACTTACTACATTGCAAAATTCCAATATCTCTTATTGAGAAAATCGATAATATCTAAAATAAATACTAATAAGAGGTTAATGTACACTACCTTAAAAATAAATTTACCGCATTAGATACTCGTCCATGGCCTCGGTGATCTAATCTCCTATTAAATATTTTAGGGCCCCCTTAGTTCTGTTCTTCTTTGAAAAAAAGAAACAATGTCAAACGGGCCATTTCAGTAAATAAATCGTACAGAAACATACAACAAAACCTGCAAAAAATTAATAAAACATGCTATTTGTCTTCACAGCTACGATGCGATCGAGCAAATTTGGCGGAATCGTAGAAAAACGGCATTAGAACAAAATAACTGAAGAGGCGCATTATATAAATCTGGTCTTTGGATCAATTATAATTACATTTTTGAATCGTTTTGTATTTTATTTAATTAAAGTAATGAGTTATACAATTTCTTTCCAGAATAAGAAAGTTAGTTATATTTTCGGTCCAGACTTGATCTTGCATATCCAAATAATTTTAACTCATTTTAAACCATCGACAGAAATATCATTGAAAAACTCAACAAGAAATCCATTATATGGTATACAGAGGGCTCCAAAATAATTGAGGGAACTGAAATAGGACAGCATGGACCCGGCACCAGATACTACGAAAGTTTGGGTAAGTCATCAAGCATTTTCTAGGCAGAAATATATGCCATTAGGATATGTATTCAACAAAGAAAAATACTATCACAGCCAAGAGATTATCACCATGTCGGATAGCCAAGCAACCATCGGTGAGCTGAGCTCTCAAGTTATCAGCTCCAAGATGGTCTGGGTATGCCTAGAGGAATTAAATGATTTGAGTAAGAATAATAAACTCACCCTCATATGGGTATCGGGACACACCAAGATAGAGAGGAATGAAATAGTAAACAGGCTCGCGAGAAAAGGGACTGATATACCATTTCTGGGGCTAAAGCCTTTCTGTGGAATCAGTAGCAGCGTAATGCTGGAAGAACTAAATATAGAAAAAGAAAGCAGGAGATTCAATTATTGAACGGAGCTGCTAGGATTGAGACAAGCGAGATACATCTTGGGAACTACGACCAGAAGAGATTTAAAGAATGCATAAGCTTAAGTAGAAACTAACTCAGAGTTCTGACAGGGGTTCCGACGGGGCATTGCCACCTGAAGGGAGAGCTCAAGAAACAGGGACTGGTAGAAGAGTGCAGGTTCTGTTAGGAGGAGAACGAAACCTCTATTCATATTATTTTAGAGTGCAGCGTTCTAGAAGTCCCTAGGATGCGGTTCTTGGAAACACAACAAATCGAAGAAGGGGAGCTATCCACCTTAAAGCCGTCCAAATCCTAAGGTTTCTGAGGGAAATAGGACTGCAGAACCTATTCCAGCCGATAAGGTAACTCTTACGACTTGGCAGCAGTAGAGGAGCACAATAGATTTACCAGGTCACAGTATACAGATCCCAACGTGTGTATCTATGCGTGTGTGCATGTGGGCGTGAGTGTGTGTGTGCATGTGTGCGTATGAGCGTGTGTGTATATGTGCGCGTGTGTGCGTGTGCGTGTATGTGTGTGTGTGTGTGTGTGTGTGTGTGTGTGTGTGTGTGTGTGTGTATGTGTATGTGTATGTGTGTGTGCATGTGTGTGTGCATGTGCGTGTGTGTGTGTGTATGTGTGTGTGTGTGAGAGATAGATAGATAGAGAGAGAGAGAGAGAGAGAGAGAGAGAGAGAGAGAAAGATGTTCCATGTGGCCATATGTATAAGTGAAATATAATTCATTTAATTAATTCCCCTACTCTCTGTCAAGAAATACCGAACCTTATTTAAGGAAAAGGCGATCTTGAAGGTCCAGAATTAAAAGCTCTGTCTGCCAAGAGTGTGTGTATCCATTTGAATAAATGGTAATAGGCCTTGTTTTAAATTATCGGATTTTTTATGAGTATACATTGGTCACGGCCAAAGATATTAGTACTTAAGGTCAAGAAAAAATTTAAAGTTAAAAAAAGCTTGTCTATCGAAGTTAGAATTATATGCAAATATTTACATAAATAATAAATTAACAGAAATTACATTCAATTTTCCACAATGTAAGCTTAATTATATATGATAATTTAAAATATTCCCGAATGTTTATTAATATAAATCGCCATATCGTTAAAGTTTTAATAAACATTTGCTGCGTCATTAAAAATGTTAGTAAATTATTACTGCATAAATTTCAATGCATAAACGAAATTATTATTTACGAGTACTAACTGCAATATCTGTTTGCATACAAAATTAAATCGAAATACATTCATATTATATTTTTTCAAAGACTATATAAATAGTAAGTTAACTTAGTCAAATAAAGGGAATATGAAATTTCAAGCTTTTAATTATAGAAATAATTTCGAGGGTCAAATAAATAAGTTTTTATTGTTAAAAGGTATCAAATAAAATGGGAAATATAAATATCTGAATAAAAATAACTGAAGTTTTTGACAATTTAAAAATAATATTGTGATATTCATGCACGAAACCAGCGCCGCAAGTGAAGACAGCAGATAAGACATATAGTGTCACTCTTCGGTACTAATATTTGATGTCTTTGTCAATATATTGTTCCGGATGGCCGATCTTCAAATAAACTATACAGACAGTATTATTTAAATAAATTTTTATTATCAACCTCAATTGTGACACTTGTAAAACTAATTCAAATTGCATCGACAAACTATATTGTTCACGAAAGCCGATCTGGACCATTTATATACCCTTTGGATTGATACCAGAAGATTACGAATCTTTCTAGAAGAATTTTCATACTGATTCGTGTAATATAAATAAGACAAAGGAGTAATTCAGGGATTTATAGACGTTCCGTCATAGGCCATCCATATTTAAAATAAGGAAATAGAATTTACTAAAAAGTTCCATACCTTCTTTCATCGACGCCTCATGAGGAAATTAACAGAAGGTAACATTAATTAAATAAGTTATAAACTAGTAGAAAATAAACCTAAAAGCGTACAAATTATAAACACAAACTAATTCTATGAAATGTATAATGTTATAAAGTTCATTATATTGCCCCTTCCTGGCCTTGATCGTCCCGATCAACCTTCTTGATCTTGCTAATGGGCCAATATGTCCAGATCCACAACTTTCATCTTCGCATGAGGGATTTTCTGAATTCGGTACATCAGATCGTTTAATCGGGTCACTACGTTGTTGGGACCTTCCCATGACTTACGAAGCTTCGATGAATGCCCTTTGGTTTTTTTCGAATTGTACAACGATATTTTTTCACCAACCAGAAATCCTTTAGTATTAACTTTGAGGTCATAGGAAGTCTTCATTCCGTCGCTTGCTATTAAAAGTCGTGTCTGTGCCTTTCTGAGGATGGCCTGCAAGATTTTCTTCCATAGTGCCTTTCGCGGTCATAGTCTCTCTCGACGTACCTTCTCGAGGATGATCTGTAAAACGTTCTTCTTCCTAAGCCCCTTTCGCAGTCACGGTCTTTCTCGTCAGGTTCTCCACGGTTACCGCGAATACTCCTTCCCTCTCTTCTGTCCCTTTCTTCTACCGCCTCCACCAGCAGTACTTTCCGGACCATCACGGTAAAAGTGACCGTTGTATCCGCGCTGGTAACAACGTATGTTATTCGAATAATACCGGCGACCCTGACCCCTTCTTCTTGGTCTGGCATAAATCACTTTAATGTGACAACAGCATTCTTCAAGTCCATCGCAAGTCTTCGTGGCAACTGCAGCATTTTTTCTATCTTTGTAAACAGCAAATTCAAAACAGGGGTACTATTACTTTTTCAGACTTCTTTAAGTTCACCATAAGTAGCAAAGACTTCCTCCAAGTTGCTTCTTCAAACTTCATCACCTATATGAGGAATATGAAGCCGATAGTCATAAGAATCTCTGCAGTACTGTAAGTACAGTGACTTTGAACAAGCCCCCCTTGACCACACTTCCAACAACGAATCCTATCTCTGCTACGAAAGGCTGTGTTTTTGTTGTCATGTGTTTCTCGTTTGTTCAAAAATTCTTGAATTCATTAGCCTTGAGAAAACTTCCTCTTTGGTGTTGCGACAGTCTCAGGAAATTTTTACTCTACTTAGAATTCTTTCTTGGTTCCTAGAAATCTGTTTCGCTGACTCAAATTGAAGGGCATAAGCAAGAGCCTCGGAAATTTTCTTCAGTCGGGCCATTTTTAGAATTTGGCTTATTTCTGGGTCGCATAATCCTTCGATTAAACTATTTACTGCTAACTCTTGTTTTATTTCTCCCGGATTTGTTAAGTAAGTCAAATTTATTAGCCTCATTATATCTGCCTCATATTCTTGCAAACTTTCGTTGTTTTATAGTCTTCTTCCTTGAAGTTGGGCCTAATAAAGTTCTTAAAGGTGGGCTCCCCCATAGCGCATCTCCAGAAAAGTAAAGTAATCATTCGGTTTCTCTTCAGGAATGTTACGTAGAACCTCCATAGCTTCACCTCGTAGTACTAGAACAAGAACACGTGCCTTCTCCGGTGAACTCCAGTTATTGCCGGTGGCGCGGCTTCGAATTAACGGACATAGGTAAGTAAAGGTACTTTGCCGTCGAAGGTAGGTGGCTTTATCACAGTAGTTGCAGGAACATCATTTACCTTTATTATACCTGTACTGTGGATTTCTGTCACCTCATGTTGTATTTCACCATGAACATCTTCATTAATTTTGCTAATCTTCTGTTGCATTTCTTGTTCTACGCGCTTCACATCTTGAGTTTTTGTAATGTCTTCTTTCAGTTCTTGTTCCATATCTTCTTGACTTGTCTTAAGTTTCCGTCTCATGTCCTTCAAACTTGTTTTTAGTTCCTGTTTTATACTTTCGTGATTTTTTAATGACTTCTTGGCATATTTTTAGTGTCATCAATTCTTGTTTCATATCGTCTTGATTTGTCTTTAATTCTTGTTTCATATCGTCTTGATTTTTCGTCATATCTTCTTTCAATTCTTGTTTCATGTTTTATTGGCTTGTCTTCAGGGTCATTAATTCTTGTTTAATATCATCTTGGCTTGTCTTTAATTATTGTTTCATACCGTCTAGACTTTTCGTCATACCTTCTTGGCTTTTATTCATATCTTCTTGGCTTGTTCTCATGTTTCCACTGGCATACAGTTTCAGTTTACTTTCTTTCTTTTCATCTACATTTGATTTAAACTAGTTTGAAGTTGTTCTTCCATTTTAGCTTTTTGTTTCCTAGTTTCCACTGGTATACAGTTTCAGTTCACTTTCTCTTTTAATTTTCTAGCCTGAAATAATCTCTTCTGAATTTGATCGCACCTCTGACACCAATTTATTCCAAACTGTACACACTGTATTATTTTACTTTTTATTGTTAACCTCAATTGTGACACTTGTCAAACTAATTCGATTGGCATCGATAAGCTCTCAAACTATATTGTCCACGAAAGCGATCTAGACCCTTTATATACCCCTTTGGTCGATATCAGAAAATTACGGATCTTTCTAGAAGGATTTTCATACTACATGGTGTAATAAAAATAAGACATTTGTTTAAAATAAGGAAACAGAATAGAACCGTACAAATTATAAACACAAACTAACACTGTGAAATGTATAACGTTATAAAGTTCGTTACAATAGATCGTTGGTTCTAATAAAATTATTTAGTTAAAAACAAATAAACAAGTGTTTCGGCGTTTTCCGAAATTAAATAAAGATTTTTAAAATCCTATTTCTTTGTATAAGCTTTATTATTCCTCTGAACTCAGCGGGATTCTGTAGCATTAACTGACCACGTTTCATGTAGTAAAAGAGCTATGGTATATTATTCTTGTATTTGCAATTAAATAAAAAATAATAATAGCATATGGCGCTACACAGATAAGTCATGTTTGCCTCGTATGCAATGTATAAAACAACAAAATTAAACAAGTTCATGTGCGAATTATTAGGGAGAAGTATTCAAACGTACATCTAAAGTTGTAATAATTGTAAAACACAATAAAATGTAAACTTACTATTGAAACTAAAAACTTATTAGACGAAGCCGTAAAGGAATTGCTTTCTGACGAATATTTTCTCAACAAAATGTTAACCGAAATTAATAAACGATAAAACTTCGAAAGAATTAAAACATAATATTCAGCAAAATGTAAAAGCAAATAATTTATGGATTTATAATTTGAAGGAGGAATCGAATTAAAAAATTACAGAATGTGTTAGTGAGATAATTAATTACACTATAAAAATACCAACAACGAAAACCTCGTCACGTAATTTTTAAATTCGGATTATATCAACGCAAATTGAATATCATAAAAAATCAAAAAAATATGAAAGACGCAAAGTTGAGAGAAGCGGAGGACTTAACCAAAAATATCTAATTTATACAGTGTGTTTCACAACGAATTGCCGCTTTCGAATTCTCGGAAAATAGAATTTGGAAATTTTTTTTAAATTGGGCAGTTTGCTACGGACGGGGGCAATTCGGATAAAATATTTTAAAAATGGTGGCACTTTTGATTATACCGAAAGCTGATGTCTTTTTAACCGACTTCTAAAAGAAGGAGGTTCTCAATTCGTCGAGTAGGTATATTTTTTTTTTATGTATGTACACCGTTACTCCAGAACGGCGGTACCGATTTGAATGACATTTTTTACATTATGTTCAGAAAGTTGCTGCGGTGGTCCCATATTTTTTTGGATGAAATTGGTGCAGTAATATCCAAGATGGCGCTGACAATATGGCGGCCAAAAAAATTAATTTTGTCTGACTTTCTCCAAAATTGGTATGGGGGAATTTTTGGGGTCGTACACAACGAATCTGAAATTATTTTTAAAAAATTCATAATGGCGGATCCTACATGGCCGACAAAAAAATCAATTTTGTTCGATTTTCTCCAAAATTGGTACGAGAGAGTTTTTAGGGTCGTACATAACTAATCTAAAATTATTTTAAAAAAATACAATATGGCGGATCAAATATGGTGGACGAAAAAATCAATTTTGTCCGATTTTCTTCAAAATTGGTATGGAGGAGTTTTCAGGGTCGCATATAACGAATCTAAAATTATTTTCAAAAAATTCGATTATGGCGGATCCAAAATGGCGGATTAAAGATTCTACATCTCCCCATTTTGTCTAAAATCAGTATTGAGGTATTTTTGTTAGTATTAATTATGAATTAAAAATATTTTTTGAAAAACAATCTGGCAGATTCAATATGGTGTCCTAAATATTTTACATTTTTCGATTTTCTCCCAAACTGATATAGGGGGTTCTTGAGAGTGTAAATTATGAATTTAAAAGTATTCTTTCAGGATTCAATATGGCAAATCCAAGATAGCGGGCTAAAAATTTTACATCTTTCTATTTTGTTCAAAGGTGAGACTAAATCGTGTTTGAGGATGTAAATTGCGAATATAAGTCTATAAATTTTAAATTTCCAGATTACATCCAAAATTGGTACTAGGGGGCTTTGAAGGGTTTAGAATTTAGATTAGATTAAGACTTAAAATAATTTTTTTGAAATTCAATATAGCGGATGTAATATGGTGGGTGCGCTAAAAATTGAAAAATTACTATAAATTTTTATATAAAATTGAACTTTTAGAAGTCGGCGCCAAATTATTTGTAAATGAAATAAATCAATACTAATATATACAAATTATGGTAAGAAAGGAATTACAAATAAAATATTTTTAATCTATGCAAATCACATTTTGTCAGATATTAGTTTGGCGCCGATTTCAAAAAGTGCAATTTCATATAAAAATTTATAGTTATTTTTCATTTTTTAGCGCACTTTTAGAAGTCGGTTCAATTTTTTTATAAAAATTTTAGTACTTATTTTAATTGAAATACCCTATATGTTATTTCATTTTTAAATTCCACGCAAAATTATAGAAGTATTTCAAGTGTAATATTCTATACTGAAGTTCAACTGTTTTTAACCTTTTTTTATGACGAAAATGGCATCTATAAGCCTAAACATAACTATCAATTTCTCCTATATGGAAGCCTTAATCATTTAATTGGGGTTGATTTCCTTCTAGAAGGGGATCTGTGTTGATATTTTGATATTAAATGCATACAGGATGATCAAAAACTGACATAAAATATGGCAAGAAATAAAGATATTTCTTTAGTACTCTGTTGTTTCCTTTCGTCGCGTTTCGCTATCATGGCCAACTAATAACAAAATCTGAAATCCGTATAACTTTTTTATAATACAAAAATATTAAAGTGCTAAATTTCAAAAATTACAAATTTTTCGCACAGTCCACTAAAGTTGACCCCCTTTTAGATGGAAATCATTCATATAGGAGAAATTGTTTGCTTTGTTTAAGCCTACAAATGCCAATTTTGAGATAAAATTTAAGAATTAAGTATGACATTATATGCATGAAAGATGTATATAATTTTGTGTAGAATTTAAAAACGAAATGACATATAGAATATTTCATTAAAAATAAGCAAGAAGGCATAAACTTCTAGTACAACTAAGTCTTGAAAATATTTTAGCCAAATTGCCGCGATCCACTTTAGCAAACTATCAAATTTTAAAAGTCTATTTTCCGAGAAATCGATGGCGATAGTTCGTCGTAGGACACCCTGTATATTGTATTGTTTTCTTTTGCTTTAACGACTATTTAGTTGAGTTTGAACATATTATAACTAGGGACTGGAGTGATGTAAAAATTCTTTATTAAATGTTTTTGTTAATTTTTGTATCAATTTAAATTAATTTTTACAAATATTCATTTTTATAGGTAGAATCCATTACGAAAGTCTCATTTATATTGGTTGTTTGATTGAATGAAAAACGATTTACTATTTTGTTTTAATAAACTACTAAAAAATTAAGAATTACTCAACTCCAAAGATCTTCTATTTCTTAAGTAATAAAATTTTCCTAGTAGAATAAACTTTATAGCACCTGTATAAGTAAAAACTTGTTTAACAGATTATTGCGTAATAGGTTTATCCCTTCAGAATTTAAATATTCATGATGACAATACTAACAATCAACAAAATAATATAATAGATTATGAACGATTTTGAAATCGAAAATGTGGCAGGATGTAATTAACTTTAGGAGACATATCAGTATTTTATCAAAAAAGTTTCTTATTTTATAACTTGCCACTACCAAAAAAATCAATAGCAACAACAAAAAATGAAAACCATGAATTACGGTAGAAATTATTCATTAATTGCACACAGGGAGGTTTTGAACCACTGATGAAACCATTATGTGGTCGAAACTAGTATGGCGAGAGAACGAGAGTGAAATTCGCAGAGAATATACTGTCTGTCTCCCTCCTTAACGGTTATAAGGCGAATAAAATAACTTTTCCAAGTACATAGACAGCGAAATTGTTTATGATTAATAATTCCGGCCCGCTCCGGGGTATATTCAGATGTTCGTTTGTACTGTTTAAGATAACAGTCCGGCATCTGCAGGTAATATCCAGCCGATATTTTACGATATGGGGATTTTAAGTAGACAGTTGTTTTCTGTGCATTTTGCTCTCGGTTCGTTACAGCTCCACTGATGGGACAATTAGGTGGTCGAAACTAGTATGAAGAGAGAACGAGAGTGAAATTCGCAGAGAATATATTGTCTGTCCCCTTTCTTAACGGTCATAAGGAGAATAAAATAACTTCTCCAAATACATAGACCGTGAAATTGTTTATTTTTAATATATATATATATATATATATATATATATATATATATATATATATATATATATATGTTTTATGCGATTCGACGCCTATGTTATAATTAATAACTTGTTCCTTGACCGCGGTGTCAAATGTAGCAATAACAATTTTCCAACTAAGCAAAATCAGCAACATTGTAACACGGACTACATGACTTTTAATCATGCAGCTTGCTGACGCTGCTATAGGGAAATTATAAATACCTTTTCATTTAGTTAGTTTAGTGATAGTAAAAAAGTAGCTATTAATGCTGTTACTCTGCTAGATTAAGACTTGATAAAATAATTTAACTTGAAAGTATAAAGTAATTGTTTAAATAAAATAAAAATTTTTAAAAAGTGTTCTACGAAAAAAGAAATATAATATATATATATATATATATATATATATATATATATATATATATATATATATATATGTTATCTTGATTAATTCACTTAAAACTTTTATTTTACTTTTACACATTTATTTCTTTCAAAATACTATTTGGTTTTCAACTAGCATAACGACGACTTACAACTCGAATTATACTATTTATACTTAAAAAATAAAGCAGCGTCTGCATGTTGCATCATGTTGCGTCATGTTGCATCATCCTAGTCACGTAAATCGTGTTACAATGTTGCTTTTGCTGATTCTGCTTTAGTTGGCGGATTTGTTAATGCGACACTTGATACGAGATTCAAGGAATAAGTTATTAATAGTTATTAATTATAATATTATTGTAGAATCGCATATAACAACTTCCCCTTTTAGAAAAAAGTTAATGCCATGCATTAATTTTTTAAGTGCTCTCCCTGAGCTCGAAAATTTTGTCTTCTGGGACTTCTTGGGGACGAATAGAGGGTCTTCTTCTTCCTAGCGTGCTGAGGATTCGTAGCCTAGGTTTCCGTGGTGCTGGTCCAGGTGGGTAGGATTGGTCTTCATTTGCTGTAAGCCGGGGCAGTCTCTTCTTGCGACATTTGCAGAAAATATAAATGAGTAATAGGGCAGATACTAACACAATGGTGAAGATTGTAAACCACGACAAATGTTTGTGTATGAATGGCTGGTTCATTAATTGGTCGAGTTCTTCAGAGTATTGGTCCAATCTTGGTTGGGCCCCGTTAAGATCTTCCATATCGATCTTATTGAGCTTGAGAGGTTTGAGGTCAGGAATATGATTTTTTGACGAAATTTTTTCGCAGCAAACCAATGGAATTTTTATTTGATGATTTTTGTAGGTGATGTTTTGATATCTTTCTATTAGATGTTTTGACTGGACTCTAGTGCTTTCTATAAAGGCGTGACATCCTGGCTGGAGTTTTAGCAGTGAGTTTTTATTTATTATTTTGGTTTTCATTTCTTTGCCTTCGCATTTCACTATTACTGGTAACGGATCGGAAACTGTAATTAACCAAAAATTTTGGTCGATTTCCTTGACATTGTATTCTTTGGCAGAGAGGATTATGACTTGGCAGGTCTTCGGAAGATAGGTTTTGGATTTCAGAAGTTGGGCTTCACACATGGCTTCACTATCAATGGGATATGGTAAGATTTCGGAGCATATCTTCTTGCTTTGTTTCAGAGACTTGCATTTCTCCAAGTTTTGAAAAGATACATATAGCATTGGATCGTCGTCTCCCGCGATATATTTATGAGAAACAGGAATATAATCATAGAGACCTGTTCGATTATCGATTACTGGTTTACGGTACAAGTGATAAAGAGTATACGATTCGGGTTCGACTAATGGTATTTTAAGAACAAAAACTACCTTTGAATCGGATTGATATGCATTTAGTTCAATTATATTAATGTATTGTGCTATACTGAAAGAAAAAACAGGCAAGGGAAGATTGTTTTTCTTTAATGATTGAGAAATTTGTTGTAGGGACGAAACCAAATCTATCGGGGTAATTATTGAGCTGTGCAAAATGTTAAGTCGTGCAAAAGAAATGACATTTAGAGCGTCATTGAGAAAGTTTTCAATGAAGGTATAGCTTTCCATTAGTGATTTACAGTATTCTATAGTTCTTACTTGGGTGTGGTAGAAAGCTAGGTCATCTGATAGATTTAGGATAGATTGATTAATTTCGTTTAGATCTTTATTAAAGGTTTCCTCGTCTATCTGTAACTTTTGTATCGTAGTATTGAAATTTCTAATTACCGATGTAGTTACCGAAATTTGACTTTTCAAAAGACTTTCTATCTGTCGCTCATCTTGTGATATCCTGTTGATGCATTTGTTAAAGTATTCGAAGCATCAAGATTTCCCGTGATTGATTTGCAAACGGTACCTATTCCGTTAAAAACTCCTCGTTTCTCCCTATAAATATAGTTTTGCGTATCTGCAAATATTTCCTTATATTTTAGATTTACGGATTCAGAAATCTGATTAAGGAGGCTGATATGAGTTTGTACGTCCTTTTTGAAAGCTATCATTCGGGGTGTTTCCGCGTGTATGAAAGCATCTAAAAGTTGGTCTAAAATTTTATCGTTATTAACAATAGTTTCTTTAATATGTGCGAGGTCTTTGTATACGAGAAGTGTCCATTTATCATTTGATATTTTCAAGTTTCCTGCTTCATGGAAGAAGATTCCTATGGTGTTTTCAATGGGTGTGAGAGTGAATTGGGCGAGGGTAACCGAGGATAGCCCGCAATATGTGTAAATAAGAAAAGAACGCTAATCATAATAGGGCTTTAACCAATCGAAATTTACTTTTGAATTTTGTTTGGTTTGAGGGTTAAAGAGAACGGCTGAATTTTGGAAAATTTCTTTTATTTCAAAAGGTCCATTAAATTTATTTTTATTTTTTGTTTTGATTTGAGATTCTTTAAGATAAACTTTGTCGCCAATTTTATAGTCGTGAATATGAGGGGTTGTCTTTTGGTCAAATCAAGCTTTAGCTTTTTCTTTTTGGGTTTGCGTTCTTTCTCTGACGAGTTTGTAATAATGTTCCATGCGGTTATTTAAGTCTCTCACGTATTTTGAAATCAGTTTTTGTTGGTTGTATAAAGTCGCCGGGGGTCTACTAGACGTGTGTCCGAAAAGAAGTTCATAGAGTGTAAATCCATGGGTCTTATTTTGTGTGTTATTATAGCATATAGTAGCACAGGGTAATACGTTGAAGGGGTGTTCATGAGGGTTTTCTGTCATGTTAGCTCTGATCATTTCAGACAGGGTTGCGTGAAATCGTTCAACTGAACCGTTTGACTGTGGATGGCCTACGCTTGAAAATGTTATTTTAATATCGAAAAGTTCGCATAGGTCTTTCATGACGGTGTTATCGAACTCGCCACCATAGTCACAATGGATCCTTTGTGGAGTTCCATAGTGCTGAAAGAATACTAATAGGGTATTTACAATAGTATTTGCTTTTTTGTCTTTTAAGGGATAGGCCTGGGTGAATTTTGTAAGTTCGTCTCGTATAGTAAGAGCATAATTTCTTTCGGGGTATTCGTAAATGTCGATGTTAATTCTTTTAAAAGGGGTCTTTGGTGTTTCTGTTATGACAAGAGGGGTACTTAGATGTTTCCTACAAACTTTCATTTTTTGGCATATTTCGCACTTTTTTATAAATTTTTCGACATCTCTGGCTAAGTTTGGCCAGTTGTACTTTTCTTTTATTCGCCTAACTGTTTCATTTATACCACAGTGTAAATTATTTTTACTTGAATGGTAATGGTCTAAAATTTGAGGTATTTCGTCATCTTCCGGGGTTTTGACAATATTTTGGCAAATTATTAATTTTATGTCTTTATCTACGAAAATAAATGAAAAAATTTCGAGGATGGGTAACTCTACGTTATTTTCTATACAATAGGTTTTTTCAGGTTGGAATTCATTTTGGTTCTTGAATAAGATATAAAATAAGTGTTCTATTACAGATTAAGGGTCGAAGGATAGAGGGATAATAAAATATGTACGATCTATAACTGTTTTACTGGAAGTTATATTGACTTTATTATGATCGAGTTTGAGGTTTTCCTCGAAGATGTCATCAATTACTTTATGGTGAATGTCTCCAAGTTTATTTTGTCAAAAGAAAGTTACTATATTTTTGTTAGATTTGTCTAGAAGTTGGGAATTTATTATTTCGATTTTAGAATAGTCTATTAGAGACTTAGTATTATATAGTTCGACAAATCTATTATATTCCGTAGTAAGGGTTTTGTCGTCTATTTCAGGATTTTCTATATCTTCGTTCTCAGATTCATTTTTTCGTTCGCGGTATAAATTGACATTTTTGATTGGAATTTTGCGCATTCTTGAAAATGGTTAATGTGTATTCTAGACAAAACGTCTGCGTTTTTGTTTATCTTTCCCGCTTTATATTCAATTTTGTAATCGTATTCCTCAAGTTTGAGGCGTCATCGAGCCAATCTGCTACCGGGGTCTTTAATAGAAAAGAACCAGGTAAGGGGCCTGTGATCAGTTATGAGAGTGAACTTTCTTCCAAATAAATAGGGGCGAAAGTGTTTTACTGCCCAGACAATGGCAAGTAGCTCTCTTTCAATGGTGGAATATTTAGTTTCTGCGCTACAGAGTGTTCTGGACGCGAAAGCTATCGGGAGATCTCTACCAATGGGACCTTGAGAAAGAACTGCACCTATTGCAAATGCACTTGCATCTGTGGTTAGAAGAAAGGGTTCATCGAAATTGGGGTAAGTAAGAACGGGATCTGAGATAAGGGCATTTTTTAGTTCTTCAAATGCAGACTTACATTCAGTATCGAAGAAAAACTGGACGTCTTTCTTTAAAAGCTTAGTCAGTGGTTTCGATGTTTTGACGAAGTTAGGAATAAATCGCCTATAGTAACCTACCAAACCTAAGAAGGATTTGATTTCTTTAGGGCTTTTCGGCTCAGGAAAGTTTTTGATACAATCAACTTTAGAAGGATTAGGTTTGACTTTATCTTTGGTTACTATGTGACCAAGATAGGCGACTTCTTTTCTAAGAAATTCGCACTTATCAGGCTGGATTTTTAAGTTGGATTTTCGAAGACGTGTGAACACTTCTTTAAGTCGTTGCGTGTGTTCGTGTATTGTAGCAGAGTAGACGATAATGTCGTCCATATAGACAAGACATCTTTCATTCTGAAGGCCAAGGAGTATATTGTCCATGACTCTTTGGAAGGAGGACGGTGCTTTTTTCAGGCCAAATGGCATACGAACGAATTCGTAATGACCGTTTTCGATTGAGAAGGCTGTCTTAGGGATATCATCGGGAGTGATCTGTATTTGATGAAATCCTGACGCGAGATCAAGCGTAGTAAAATATTGGCATTTGCCAAGCTGATCGAGCAAATCGGAGATATTTGGGAGGGGATAGCGGTCATCAACACTGACCTCGTTTAATTTTCGGTAATCTATTACAATGCGCCATTTTTGCTTGCCAGAGACATGCAATTTCTTGGGTACTACCCAAACAGGGGAAGACCAGGGTGAAATAGATGGTCGAATAATTCCTTGTTCGAGCATTTTGGCAGTTTGGGTTTTTACTTCCTATTTATGCACTTGAGGATACCTATATATGACTTTGTAAAAATAGAGCGTGCATTATTTGTTTTTATAAAATGCTTGATTTCATTAGTAAAAGTTAAAACATCGCCGTCGAGGTAAAATATGTCGGGGTATTCTAAACAAAGATCGATAATTAACTCTTTTTCTTCCGAATTCAAGTGTTCGATTCTTAATTGATCTTTAATAGTTTAATTTCTGTCAGTTTGAATAGGATTAAGTTCATTTCCGAAATTAAAATTTAGTAATGTTTCGCTAGGGGTAAGAGGTTCAATAGAAATATCCGCGAAATCAATATTTTTGGGAATTACATTAGCATTTATGATAGTTGTTAAGAATTCACCGCTTTCATTGACATGTACAAGAGCGTTTGGTAATCTGACCTTTTCTTTTTCTTGAGAATGAAGGACTGCGTCCGTGTTTTTTAAATTGCATGTTAATTTAAAAATTTTCTCAGTACGACCTTCTATGGAGATATTATTTTTATTTTGTTGTGACTTAGAGGGGGTCGTATTTGAAGTATGCACCTTATGTAGGGGTACGGTTTTAAAATTTGTGATAAGATTTTTTGATTTAAAATCTATAATGCATTCGTAGTGCTCTAAGAAATCGAGACCAAGGATTCCATCGAAATCAATATCTAAATCATAAATAAACACCTTGTGGGGATCGCCAATGTTGAAGGGTATAAGGTTGGTGTGTGAAGTTTTTGATTTGTTATCCCTTGTATTGTTAAATTTTCAGGACAACGATTAGGGAAATTTTTTGCTGTATTTTCTTTAAAGATAGAAATTCCAGCACCGGTATCAATAAGTAATTTGAAAGTATTAGTAGAGTCATAAATATAGTACAGATTTTTCGGATTAACTGTAAGTAAGGGATTTAAATGAATGTTTGTTCCGGGAAGTTCAGATTTGGGTTCATGTCGTCCAAATTCAGGGTTTGAATTTGTTCTTGAAATGCTGTGACATGATCTGTCTGTCTGCATGTGTTGTCGGGCGGTTCGTCTGGTTGCGGAAGTAAAAGAAAATTTTGGTAATCATATGAGTCGATTACTGGGTCACAATTTTCATCAACATTTTGAAAATTTGGGTCATAGTCAGGGTAATCATAACTGTCTTCTGCGTAATACTCACAATGGTCAAAATTTTCGTTGTAGTTTGGATAATCTAAATTAACATGGTGTGTCCTTTGCTGATTTGAGGAGTGGTATGGGTTTCTTTGAATTACGCTGGGACGAGCTTGGGTATTAGTTGGTTGTATTACAGAGGGCCTGTTTTGATTTGGAATCATACTGGGTCTCTGTTGTTGAAGAGGTTGGTTTTACATAGGGGCTTGCTTTTGGAAATTTGTATTATAATTTTGGAAATTATTAGGACGTGATTGCATTTGGGAACGGCAATCAGCGGCTAAATGGCCCATACGTCCACAATTAAAACAACGGCTAAGTTGCACTGGGGGTTTTCTTACAGATTGACGTGATTTTTGAACTATGGGTTTGGAAGATTTTTGATTTTCAAAATAGGATAGCTGCACTTCTCGCCTAATGCGACATTAAGCTTCTAGGAAATCCTTAGGATTTCCCGCATGAATTATTTGTCCTAGTCTTGGCTCAAGGCCTGTCAGGAGGGTGTTTAGAGACATCGTATCAATTAAGGTAGAGAGCTGCCTTTTGTTCGTTTGTCAGGGTTGACTTTTGGACATTCGCCAACATTTTGGCGTTCAGGGTTTGTAATCGATTTACAAAAGTTAATGGTGACTCATTGGAAAGTTGCCTTAAACTTTGCAGATCTTGAATAAGGGACGAAAGATCTCTAGAATCGCCGAAGTGGAGATTTAAAAGTTGTTTTATTCTGCTATAGCTAGACGGGTTTCGCGAATTTATTAGCTGTGCTGCGCGGCCTTTTAAATTATTTTTAATATGAATCGCTAACAGAATTGTCTGATCTTCTGTTGCCATTTTGTATCCGCAATCACAAGCATTTAAAAAGGTACCGAGAGAGATTTGGTCTCCCTCAAATTCTGGAATAATTGAGAAAATTTCGGAGAGCTTATAGGGCTCAATATCAGTATTTGTTCTTTGGGATCTTGACCCGGCATGATTTTTGTTTTTTAATGATTATTATTACTTAAATTTATTTAACTTATTTAAAATGACTAGGTTTTCGTTTAAGAAAAAGTATAGAGTACTTTTTTCGAAAATCGAACAGTAATGTAAATTTATTAAAAATCGTGACAAATTTGCAAAAATTGTGACGATCAATGTTACTTACACTACTAGAAGAAGCTGCATCGGCACTTATTCTCTCCGTCTGTTGTCAGGGGCTTCACCAGGTGTTCCTAATCCACAACTTCCGGGAGTGAGGACGCCGTTGAGGTTCTTTTCTCTGTTGAGGGATGAGAATCCGCCGTCAACAATTAGAATTCTCTTATTTTGTTGACGTTGACAGATCCTATCGACTCCGCCAATTTGTTATCTTGATTAATTCACTTAAAACTTTTTAAAAACTTTTATTTTACTTTTACACATTTATTTCTTTCAAAATACAATTTGGTTTTCAACTAGCATAACGACGACTTACAACTCGAATTATAAGTATATAAGTGTCGTTCTACAAAAAATAATATCTATTTATACGTAAAAATAAAGCAGCGTCTGCATGTTGCATCATGTTGCGTCATGTTGTATCATCCTAGTCACGTAAATCGTGTTACAATGTTGCTTTTGGTGATTCTGCTTTAGTTGGCGGATTTGTTAATGCGACACTTGATACGAGATTCAAGGAATAAGTTATTAATAATTATTAATTATAATATTATTGTAGAATCGCATATAACATATATATATATATATATATATATATATATATATATATATATATATATATATATATATATATATATATATATATATATATATTCATTTTTCCTTTTTTGGGTTTAGGTTTTTTATATAATTAAAAATGCAAACAATTGACGTTTCGCCCGGATATATTCAAAATTTTTTCTTGATTTATTTCATTAACCTAAAAACTTGTTTGATACAATCAAAAATATCTATATATAGAACATATCATGATCACAAAACCAAACAACACTTTAAAAAACTATCATAATTTTAAAATATATCTAATTTTGCAAGCACGAACATTTTGATTACACAGCCATACAAAAAAAAATCTGGCCTGGGGTCTGACTATGTCTACTATATCTTGTTGGGGTCACTGAATCTATTCGAGTCCAGAGTCCATTAAACTTCATCACATCAGGGTTTTGCCATAACCTCAAAAAAACTCAAAATTAAGACCATTAAGCTTTATTGAACGCTTCTAACCCAAAAGCAATGTTGTTAAACCATTAGCAACCACATGAACCTAAGACCCCATGGCCCCAGGATCCCATAACGCAATAACTCCATGACTCAATAAACCCATGATTCTATAACCCTATAATCATAATACTGAAATCATTACACTCAATTTCTCATAGCGAAAGAAATTGTAGTCGCCTCAAATTCTTTAAGCTTTAACGGTTGAACTCCATGGCTCAACAACCCTATAACCGCATAACCTTATGAACCTTTGAATCTACAACCCCATAACCATATTCTTAAAATCATTACACTCATTCTCCCATAGCGAAAGATCTTGTCGTGGCCTCAGTTCCTTTAAAATATGGCCGTTGAACCCCATGATACAATAGCTCTATAACTCCATGACCCCATGAATCTACAACCAAATAACCATGTTCTTGAAATCATTACACCCATTCTCCCATAGCATGAGAACTTGTCGTGATCTTAGCCACACAAAAAAATTCAGGCCAGTGCTGTGCAGAGCCACACAAAAAAATTTAGCCTGGGGTTCTGACTATATCCACTTTATGTTTTGGGGTCGCTGAATTCGAATCTGTTCATTAAACCCCATCACGTCAGGGATTTTCCAAAACTCAGACTATTAAATATTATTGAACGCAGGTAATTCAAAACCAATGCTGTTAATCCGCTAATCACCTCATGACTCAAGAATTTTATAACACGATTACCCCATAACCGCATGATTCCATAATTCCATGACTCTATAACCTTATAACATGTTACACAATCATATGAGGTAATGGAGTTGAAAAGTCATGGTTTGAAGAAATTAAAGCCACGACAATTTCTTCCTCTATGGAAGATTGAGTGTAATGACTTCAGTAACATGGTTATTTGGTTATAGAGTTATGGTGTTATTGGGTCATGGGATTCAACAGATATTGTTTAAAGGAATTGAGGCCACGACAAGCTGGAGTAATCGGGTTATGGTGTTATTGGATTATAGAGTCATGGAGTTATTAGGGGTTTAACAGCATTGATCTTGGGTTAAAAGCGTTCAATAATGCTAAATAGTCTTAATTTTGAGGTTTTTTTGAGGTTATGGCAAAATTTTGAAGAAACGGGGTTAAATGGACTACGGAGTCAGATTATTTTTAATAAATACCACTCGGGGGTATATTCAGATGTTCGTTTGTACTGTCTAAGATAACAGTCTGGCATCAAGTTCTGCGGGTAATAGCATGCCGATATTTTACGATATGGGTATTTTAAGTAGATATTTGTTTTTTGTGCATTTTACTCTCGGTTCGTTACAGCGCCACTGATGAGAACATTAAGTGGTCGAAACTAGCATCGAGAGAGAACCGGAGTAGAATTCGCAGAGAATGTACTGTCTGTCCCCTTTCTTAACGCTAATAAAGAGAATAAAAATAACTTTTCCATATATATATATATATATATATATATATATATATATATATATATATATATATATATATATATATATATATATATATATAATATTACAAACTTTATAGCGTTGTACATTTCCTAGTATTAGTTTGTGTTCGTAGTTTGTAGGGTTTTAGGTATATTTTCTAATGTAACGAACCTTGTAGCGTTTTATATTTCATAGTATTAGTTTGTATTCGTAGTTTGTAGGGTTTTAGGTATATTTTCTACTGTAACGAACTTTGTAGCATTTTATATTTCATAGTATTAGTTTGAGTTTGCAGTTCGTAGGGTTTTAGGTATATTTTCTACAAGTTTATAATTTATTTAAGTAATTTTACCTTAGTCAATTTCCTCGGGAGATGACCATGAAAGAAGATCTGGAACTTTTTAGAGAATTCGATTTCCTTATTTTTAACATGGAACGCCTATGATGGAAGGTCTAGAAATCGCCGGATTATTACTTTTTCTTATTTTGATTACCCCATGTAGTATGGAGATCCTTTGGTATATAAAGGGTATAGATCTGCTTTCTCGGTCAGTATATTTTGAGAGTTTGTCGACGCAAGTTAAATTAATTTGACAAGTGTCAAAAGTAAGGTTGACAATAAAAGGTTATTAAAATAATACAGTGTGTGTAGTTTGTTTGAAGACCGGCCGTCCGGAACAAATTGGTGTCAGAAGTGGGATCAAATCTAGAGGAGGTTAGTTTAGGTTAGAAAATTAGAAAAAGAAGGAAAAAGTAAATTGAAATTGTATGCCAGTGGAAACTAGAAGCCCGAAAGCAAAGATGGAAGAACAGCTTCAAGGTAGTTTAAACCTGATACTGATGATGATACAAGACATGAAAATAAGCCAAGAAGATATGAAGAAAAGCCAAGAAGAGATGAAACAAGAATTGAAAGAAGATATGACGAAAAATCAAGACGATATGAAATAAGAACTGATGACACTAAAGGCAAGCCAAGATGACATGAAACAAGAATTACAGACAAACCAAGATGATATGAAACAAGAACTGATGACACTAAAGACAAGTCAAGATGACATGAAACAAGAATTAAAGACGAGCCAAGATGACATAAAATAAGAATTGATGACACTAAAAACATGCCAAGACGACATTAAGAAAAATCAAGAAAGTATAAAACAGGAACTAAAAACAAGCCTGGAGGACATGAGACAGGAACTTAAAAAAAAATCAAGACGACATGAAACAGGAACTGAAAGAAAACATCACAAAAAATCAAGAAGATATGAAGCGCATAGAACAAGAAATGCAACAGAAGATTAGCGAAATTAGAAAAGACGTACATGTTGAAATACAACATGAAGTGACAGGAATCCAGGTGCAACAGTTACATTTGCGAAGAGAGAAGGTAGCCAGTATAGGTATGATAAAGGTAGATAGTGTAGCAACTAGTGTGATGAAGCCACCTACCTTTGACGGCAAGGTACCTTGGCTTACCTATGTCCGTCAGTTCGAAGCCGCCGCCACTGGTAATAACTGAAGTTCACCGGAAAAGGCACGTGCTCTTGTTCTAGCACTACGAGGCAAAGCTATGGAGGTCCTACGTAACATTCCTGAAAAAAAAGAGGATGATTACGAGTTCATTGTTACTTTTCTGGAGATGCGCTATGGGGAAGCCCACCTCCAAGAAGTTTATAAAGCCCAACTCCAAGGAAGAAGAGAAAAATACAACGAAAGTCTTCAAAAATATGAGGCGGATATAATGAGGTTAATAAATTTGACCTACCCAACATACCCAGAAGAAATAAAGCAAGAGTTAGCAGTGAATAGTTTTATTGAAGGTTTACGCGACCCAGAAACAAGTCAGATACTAAGAATGGCCAGACTGAAGAGAATATCCGAGGCTCTTGCTTATGCCCTTCAGTTTGAGACAGCCAAACAGACCTCAAGGAACCAAGGAAGAGTCATAAGAAGAGTCAGTGTTTCCCAGGATGATCCCAATACCAATGAGGAATTCTTCATGAAGTTAATGAAGGAGATGCAGGAATTTTTAAACAGACAAAAGGCACATGATAACAAAAACACAACCTTCCATAGCAGAAAAAGAATTCGTTGTTGGAAATGTGGCCAAGAGGGGCATGTACAAAGCCACTGTACTGGCAGTACTGCTCTTGACAGTGATCAGAATCAGGAAAACTTCCAGTAGCCAGCTTAGAGGGGCGAAAGCTACCTAGGTGCTACCAAGCCCCACCAATAATAACAATTAAGGTATCCCGGTTGCAAAACAATGGTTCCAGCTTGGTAGTACCCGGAAAGGTATGCGGTCGGGATTGTGAAATGGTATTAGACACTGGTTCTACTCACACCATTGTAAAGCCGAACATCGTGGCTCAATGTAAAATTGGTCTTCCGGAGAAGCATTATGTCCTACAAACCGCCAATGGGGAAGTAATACCTGTAAACGGGATACATGAAGCCAAAATAACCCTGGGAAGCACCACTTTCAAACATATGGTCATTGTTGCTGATATTTTGGATGAAGTAATACTCGGTCTAGATGTCATGGAGCACCAAAAGCTTGTCCTTGATCTTCCTCAATGAGTACTGCGAACTAGAAATGAAGAAATTGTTATGAATATATCGCCAAATAGTAACGTGTCGATCCGGGAAGTTGAACTTCTTGAAAATGCGATGTTACCCTGAAGTTCAGAATGTATAGTAAAAGTAAAGGTTGATAATTCCGAAGAAAATGAAATAGTTTTAGTTGAACCAAGATTGCTCGTTGTATGCAAAAGGGATTCTTCCTGCTCGAACACTGATCCAGAATAAAAGATGCCATATATTTGTCAAGATGCTAAACTTGAAGGATTATCCTCAACAGATGAGAAAAGGTGACAAGATTGCTACCTGTCAACCTGTCGACGTCATAGTTACCGGCATCCCGTTGCAACCTGAAAAATTACCTGCTAGTCTACCTAAAGTACTTCAAGACCTGGTTAGTACGTCAACACCTTTACTAAATCAAGTTCAGGTGGCTAGACTAGAAGATCTTTTAAGAAGAAATCAGGATGTTTTCTCTTTATCAGATAGCGACTTAGGAAGGACCAATGTAGTCGAGCATAGAATAAATACTGGTGAAGCAACTCCAATTAAACAAGCTCCAAGGAGATTACCATTAGCAAAACGTGACGAGGTTGAAAAGATGCTTAAAGACATGCAGGATCAAGGCATTATAGAAACTTCCCAAAGTCCCTGGACATCCCCAGTTGTACTAGTTAAGAAGAAAGATGGCTCAACTAGATTCTGTGTTGACTTTAGACGGCTTAATGATGTCACAAAGAAAGACAGTTTTCCTTTGCCTCGTATTGATGATACTCTAGATACTTTAACTGGATCAAAATGGTTTTCCACATTGGACTTAAAAAGTGGCTATTGGCAGGTACAGCTTCATCCAGAGAATAAAGAAAAGTCCGCCTTTTCTACTGGAATGGGGCTATGGCAATTTAATGTTATGCCATTTGGTTTATGCAATGCCCCAGCCCCTTTTGAAGGTTTAATGGAACGAATCTTACATGGACTAACGTGGACAACATGTCTAGTCTACCTAGATGACATCATAATTCTGGTAAAAACATTTGACGATCATCTGAAAAATGTTGAAGATGTATTTCAAAAACTGAGAAATGCACAATTAAAGCTCAGTCCGAAGAAATGTCAATTTTTCCAGAAAGAAGTGAAATACCTAGGACATATAATCACAGAAGCTGGTGTACGAACCGATCCAGAGAAGACAGAAGCCATTCAAAGTTGGCCAATACCGAAAAATAAGCATGAACTAAGAAGTTTCCTAGGTCTCTGTACTTACTATAGAAGATTCATAAAAGGATTCGCCGATATTGCAAGACCTTTGCATCGACTGACTGAAAATGGCAACAACTATGAATGGTCCGCAGACTGCGGAAACTCTTTTAATGAATTAAAGAAGGCACTTTGTAATCCTCCAATACTGTCATATTCTGAGCCTGATCAGATGTTTGTTGTGGATACGGACGCTAGTAACTCCTCTATAGGTGGAATTTTGTCCCAGATACAAAATGGCCAAGAAAAAGTGATTGCTTATTTTAGCAAAGTACTCTGCAAAGCTGAGCGAAATTATTGTGTAACAAGAAAATAACTACTCGCTATTATAAAGACATTGGAACACTTTCACAAATATCTATATGGCCAAAAATTTCTTCTCCGAACAGACCATGCATCATTAAAGTGGCTTTTACAATTTAGAAATCCTGAAGGTCAAATAGCACGATGGTTACAACGCTTGCAAGAGTACGATTTTAAAATTGAACATAGAAAAGGCTTGAACCATAAAAATGCAGACGCTTTGTCAAGGAGACCATGTCCAGAAGAATGCAAGCACTGTAACAGGCATGAAGAGCGAGAAAATCCTGACGATTTCTATTGCCGAAAGACACGACTACAATGCTCTTTGGATTGGGATCCCAAAATCATCTCCAAAGAACAACAAGAAGATCCAGATCTTAACCTTATCATAAAATTAAAGAATAATAATAATTCAAATCGACCCACTTTTCAAGAAATCTCGTCAAAATCTCAAAAAGTGAAAGATTACTGGGCCTTATGGGATTCCTTGACTATGCACAATGGTCTTTTAAATAGAGTTTGGGAGAGCTCTGATGGCAAAGACTACAAATACCAGACTGTTTTACCCACCAAAAGGATTCCAGAAGTACTGCAAGCTTTACATAATGGTGTAGGTGGCGGACACTTAGGGGTTATGAAAACTCTTGAAAAAGTTCGTGAGAGGTTCTATTGGCTAGGGAGCCGCGCAGATGTAAAAGATTGGTGTAAAACATGTACCGACTGTGCTGCCAGTAAAGGACCGAGAACCCGTAGCCATGGTAAAATGAAGCAGTACAATGTAGGAGTACCTTTTGAAAGAATTGCTATAGACATAGCAGGACCATTTCCTATTAGTAAATCCGGGAATCGCTATATATTGGTAGCTATGGATTACTTCAGTAAATGGCCAGAAGTCTATGCGATACCAAACCAAGAAGCCACCACCGTTGCTGAAATGTTGTTTGAACAGTGGGTTTGTAGATATGGGGTGCCAGGAGAGATACACTCTGATCAAGGCAGAAATTTTGAATCTGACGTTTTTACGAACCTTTGCAAGCTTCTGAAAATCCACAAAACTAGAACAACACCCCTTCATCCACAGTCAGATGGAATGGTTGAGAGATTTAACAGAACGCTGGAGAATTACATAAGGATACAAGTAAATGAACAACAAAATAACTGGGATAAATGCATTCAGCCATTTTTACTAGCCTATCGTTCAGCCATTCACGAAGCCACTGGAAAAACACCTGCCAGCATAATTTTTGGAAAAGAATTACATCTTCCAGTCGATTTACTTACTGGACGTCCACCCGATTCTGAAGCAAGTTGCGAAGACTACTCCAACCAAGTTAGTAAGCAGCTGCAGGTCTTACACGAAGAAGTTCGTCAAAAGTTACAAATAGAAAGCGACAGAATGAAGACTCGCTATGACCTCAAAGCCAATATGGGTGGATTCATGGTTGGTGAAAGAGTTTGGTTGTACAATCCGAAAAGAATCAAAGGGCGTTCACCAAAGCTTCAAAAGTCATGGGAAGGTCCGTACAACGTAGTGACTCGATTAAACGATCTGGTGTACCGAATTCAGAAAAGCCCTCATGCGAAGATGAAAGTCGTGCATCTGGACAGATTGGCCCGTTACCAAGATCAAGAAGGCTGATCGGGACGATCAAGGCTTGGAAGGAGGGCAATGTTACAAACTTTATAGCGTTGTACATTTCCTAGTATTAGTTTGTGTTCGTAGTTTGTAGGGTTTTAGGTATATTTTCTAATGTAGCGAACCTTGTAGCGTTTTATATTTCATAGTATTAGTTTGTATTCGTAGTTTGTAGGGTTTTAGGTATATTTTCTACTGTAACGAAGTTTGTAGCATTTTATATTTCATAGTATTAGATTGAGTTTGCAGTTCGTAGGGTTTTAGGTATATTTTCTACAAGTTTATAATTTATTTAAGTAATTTTACCTTTGTTAATTTCCTCAGGAGATGACTATGAAAGGTCTGGAACTTTTTAGAGAATTCGATTTCCTTATTTTTAACATGGAACGCCTATAATGGAAGGTCTAGAAATCGCCAGATTATTCCTTTTTCTTATTTTGATTACCCCATGTAGTATGGAAATCCTTCTAGAGAATTGGGGAACCTTCCAGCATCGACCAAAAGGGTATATAAAGGGTCCAGATCTGCTTTCTCGGTCAGTATATTTTGAGAGTTTGTCGACGCAAGTTAAATTAATTTGACAAGTGTCAAAAGTAAGGTTGACAATAAAAGGTTATTAAAATAATACAGTGTGTGTAGTTTGTCTGAAGACCGGCCGTCCGGAACAATATATATATATATATATATATATATATATATATATATATATATATATATATATATATATATATATATATATATATATATATAATATAAAATAGAATCAAATATTGGCGAAGCGGACGTGAAAATTTGTCAATCTACATGATTCTCGTGTTAAAAAGTGCGGAGCACTCCAAAATATGGAAAAACTCCGGGTCCGACAGATGGCGACAGCGCTGTTTCTTCCTAATATGGGACTCGTCAGGCCACCGCATTAGGTACAAACCATTATCTCGCCTTTGCATCCTATAAATCTCAGTTTAAAATCAAAAAACAGCACACAAGACGACAAAGGCGACATCTCGATGGTCCACTTGATAACACAAGAACCACACAGATTAACAAAGTTTGTAAATAACCGTCATATGGTGGCGCGACGGTGAATTAAAACAGAAATATGTAAAATCGAGTAAAAAGCCCACTGCTCATTTCAGCAGCCAAAGCCACGTGTCGCACCAAACGATCCCACCATGAGAGCAACGATCAGCTTGTTTCAAAGCCAAACAAGTAAATAAATAAATAGATAAGTTTTTGTCCGTGTAATTTAAAATAAAATAGAATCAAATATTGGCGAAGCGGACGTGAAAATTTGTCAATCTACATGATTCTCGTGTTAAAAAGTTAAATTACACGGACAAAATCTTATCTATTTATTTATATATTATATACATATATATATATATATATATATATATATATATATATATATATATATATATATATATATATATATATATATTCATAGACGGAGCTGCATATAGTTGTACGTTTGCTGAATGTGATTTCAGCACTACAACGGCATAATGTGGATATATCCACTGCTATTGCATCTCACACGGAGATATCCGTGAAAGCCTCATAAACATATATATATATATATATATATATATATATATATATATATATATATATATATATATATATATATATATATATATAATATAGGAATTAATTTTTTCTTGAACCATTAAATATATTTTTAGTTGGTTATTTTCTTGGGAATATGATTCATTTTTATATTGAAACTACATATATACAGTAGTCATACTTATTGTAGATATTTATTTCTCAGGACGTTTCGATTCTTTCGAATCTTTTTCAACTGATGCGGATGCTACAAAAATGTACATTTTTAATATTATTATATATGGACAAAGAGGTTAAAAACTTACCAGAACAGAGATTTTTGTTTTAAACAATAGTTAATTACATCCCAAACCAATTGTAGTCTCTCACTCTTTTGTATATTCACTTTTTAAAAGTATTTTTAAAGGGCCAGTTAGAAGAATGGGCACTACATTTTTAACCCTATAACTGTCTTGACTTGACTGAATGTGGAACCCAGATGGTGTATGTTTTTTAGGCACTTTAAGTGGCGTAAAAAGTTTGGGTCTTTTAATGAAGTGATATTTTTCTGAAAAATATCGTGATTTAATTTAGAAGAATTGGAAGCAGAGAATTATTCTTATTTATTGTTTTATTTATTTTAGAAATTCCCTTATATTAGTTTATTTTAATATGTTGAAATAAATTTGATTTAAATTATTGATGTCTGTTTTATCGTTTATGGCATTCGGATTTTTTTTTATTGCAATCATTTCGTAAAATTCTCGTTTTTCTTTGTTAGTTTCAGTTTTTAAGATTTTTGTATTTTCATAATCAAAGGTGTGCTTGTGTTTCATTTCGTGTTTTTTTTAGGGCTGTAATATTAGTAGTGGATATATGAGAGAAGGAAAGAGGAGGAGGAGGAGTAAGAAGAGTAAATCATCAACACTTTTCATCCTCCTCCTCCTCTTTTCTTCTCTCATTTTACTTTTCAAATCTCTCATTATACTTATTAAAAAACCTCGTATCATCAACACTTTTCATCCTCCTCCTCTTTTGTTCTCTCATTATACTTTTCAAAAAGCCTCGTATACATCACCTTGAGTTTAATCTTAAAGTTAACAACATGGCTAACCTTTCATCGAATCCGATCATAGTAGGAGATCTAACCTTATGTTTGACCTTGAGGTGGATAACTTTATTTGACCATGAAGTCGATATAAAGTCCTACCACCAATGAATTTTCACTTCAGTAAATTTATAAAATAGATACGTGGAGCAACAAAAGATGATAAATTAAATACCAACAAATAATAAGTAAATAATAAGTAAATAATTTTATATTTAATAGTAAATATTACAAAGTAAATATTAAAAAAATTCATTCAAAAATTTATGGATAATAATATTGAAGAAGAAGATCCAGATCTAGATGAATTAATTGGAGTATTGGATTACAATACACATCTTAACGAAAAAAAATTTCAGAAGAACTTCAGAAATTGTTTAAACTACGATATAAATAATTTCGAACAAATTGAAGCTGACTCTGGTGACTCCGATATTGAAGAAGATAATGAAGAAGACAGTGCTAGTGCTAAATTTTGTTTAGTGAAACATAAGTACACTGATCACAAAGAAGTTGTGTTCTGTATTACTCAGAGTTATATCGTAGTGTTTGTAGTGACGGAAAATCAAGAAAAAACTCTTTGTCACGCATGCTATCAAATTATACAATATTATCAAAGGGCAGGGGCTCATAGACATGTAAATACTCATAATAAGAGAAAATTAAAACGCTTAAGCAATGATTTACATTGCGATATGTGTTCAAGACAGTTGTATCAAATTATTACCCCCAAAGTTTGTTTAATTTGCAATAGTAGTGTTAAAAATATTGATTTAGATTGGGACGCAAATGTTCCAGTGGTGCCAATATAATGCCTGGTAAAAAACCAATATATAAAAACGGTAGGAAGTCGCGAAGGGTAAAAAAAAAGTTGTTAATTAAATAATTGAAAATAAAACCGAAGAATGTCCTATATGTCTTGAAGATATATTATCTAATAAAATGATGTCACCAGAACCTTGTAATCACAGCTTTTGCATCCCTTGTTTAGGAATGTGGATGTTAATTAATAAAACATGTCCAATCTGTCGCAATGAACTATGTGTAATTAAATGTGAAAATGAAGAAACTGTAGTCCTAGAATATTTAGATTAGAATGTATTATTTAATATTTATGTATTGCAAACCACTTCATAAATGTGAAAATGAAGAAATTATAATCCTAGAATATTTATTTTAAAATGTATTATTATTTAATTTTTATTATTTTAAAATTATTATTGTTTGTATTTAATTTATCCATTTATTCTTATCTTATTGGAATAAAGAATTGAACAATTTCGAAAAAAAAATGTTTTATTTATAAGAATAACGAACAAACATAACAACTAAATACAAGAATTTTGATTATTCATAATAGATTGAAAAAATATTTTAAATTAACCACCCTGTTCAAAAATTCTTAATCCTTTCTTATTTTAGAGAGTTTTAAATCTAAAATTAAAAAGTTTATAAATATGAAAGAAAAAATATTATAGGAAATTTAGGTACAGTTATCTTCATACTCCTTTATAATTAGATCAATTACATAAATAAAATTTACATTACCTTAAATCGTCCCCGTTACTATTCACTATCACTTAAACACTTTAACTTAACCTAAAAATAGTTTCACTTAACACTGTCCCTAAACTTGGTCTATTGTTTGTATCTGTCAACTGAAAAAAAAAATCAATTAGTATTTTGATATTAGGAAGACTAATAATAAATTTAATATAAGCTTAATATAAGCTACTTACTTTGTAGTGGAATCGACTTCGTCACACTGGACTGGTTCCTCCGGATTTATCTGAGGTTCCACTTGAGGATCCTCATTTTCCTCTGGATTTGTCGATGAGGTTATAGATGGTACTTGTACCGGAGGAGGAACGTTGACTCTTCTTCTTATTACAAATCTATTACCATCCATAACCTGAATTTCAAAATTTCTGTTCCTGAACATATTGATAATAAAATGAAATAATAAAAATTAAAATTTATGCTGACAGCAATGGTGATGAACTAAAAATGAAAAAGTCACCTCGCAAAACAGTCATTTTATGAAAGTAGGTCAAGGTAAAATTTCGATTTTTAAATCGCGGAGAGGGCCCCTCATACCGCCCCTATACTCCTCCTATACCCTTCTATTTTAAATTGCGATCCTAATAAAACAGCTGAGGAGAAAAGGAAGATGTGGGAAAGGGCGATAGAACTTTATAAAGCTACTCTTAGCTTTTTCCATCCCATTCCTTAACTCCCCTCCTACTTCTTTTCCACCATTTAAATTCATACCTGACCGTGTTACCTTCAGTGTGTTAAAATCGACTTGGGCTTCACAATAAGAGATTCGTTTTAGAAAAATGGATTTTAAATGTGAAGAGTGCTTCAAAATTTTTACTCGAAAAGACAATTTGAATCGCCACAAGAACATAATTCACTCTAACAATGGCCCCCAGTTAGAACAGAAGAAGAAAAGCTGTAAGATTAATTTTAAATAGAAATTTTGTTTCAATTTAATAATTAGTTATTAATTTGATGAATTAGAGGCAAATTTAATAAAGAAGTTATTAAATTTTAGGTGAAAGAAGATATTGTCAATTCTGCAAAATATTTATAAAAAAGTCATTATGGTTCTGTCATTTGAGAACAAATAAACACAAAACCAATTCAATGGTGGTTAGGGATGAAAATGTGTCTGTAATAAAATCGGCATTTAAGGAAAGAATCATTTCATATAAAATATCATCGACTCAATACCAAATCAACATTTATGATTTTTTCTCCGAAATACAACAAAAAATAATTGAGGTAATCAGTTATGAAATCCAAAGACACACCTGCATCAAACTCAACATGGAGTTATTTGGTCTTTACTTAAATCCTTCCAATGAAAGTCATGAAGTTAAGTCTTTCAATACCCCATTTCGGATTTTATGTAATAGTTCAGAATTAACGCAAGAACTAGAAGATATTATTAAAATTATTGACAGGAAAGCTGATGAACTGGCAGAAAAAGATTCGGGTAAATTATTTTTTATTAAATATTTAGTAACTAAATTTAAATCAAAAATAAATTTGTTGTTAATTATTCTTCTTTAATTTCAGGATGGATTTTAATAAAAATATTACACGTTGAGCTTAACATCAACAAGTACAACCCCTTAAAAGCTTCTTCATATATACCGCTACCGTCAGAGATCAAGTTGAAAAATGCTGTAGTCAACGTTCAAAACAATGATGAATGTTGTTTCGCCTGGTCTGTGGTTGCAGCTCTTCATTCACCAAACGGACCAATTGAAAAGGTGGAGTCGTATTCACATTTCACCACTATTTTAAACTTTAAAGGTATCAATTTTCCTTTAACTTTAAAAGACATAAGTAAATTTGAAAATTTAAACAATATTTCGGTTAATGTTTATGGATTAGAAAAAATCAAGAATAATTTTAAAACTCAATTCGAAATTATAGGACCTTTACATTATACAAAAAATTAGCGAGAACGTCACCTTAATTTATTATTAATTGGAGATGATAATGGAAATTTCCATTATTGTTATATTTCGGATTTATCTAGATTAATTTCTAAACAATTATCTAAACATCATGGGAAAAAATTTTTATGCGACGGTTGTTTACAATATTTTACTACTGAAGAATTATTAGTCAGCCATAACACATATGATTGTGATTTTGTAAGAATAAATCTACCTTCAACTGAAACCAAAATAGATAGATTTGGAAATATTATTCCCGAAAATATTTTAAAATTTCAGAATATACAAAAACAAATTGAAGTTCCATTTGTTATATATGCAGATTTTGAATGCATTCTTAAGCCTTTAAATAATGAAATTAATGATGTAGATCCAAGTTCTCCATATACTGAAAAAAAATGTCAACATATTCCATATTCGTTTGCTTATTATATAAAGTGTTCATTTGATGATTCAATTTCCAAATTTCAAAATTATATGGGTCCCAATTGTGCACAAATTTTTATAACTTACTTAGAAAGAGACGTTCTTAATATTTGCAATAAATATATGAAAAAGTTAATACCAATGAAAAAATTAAATGTGTTGGAACAATTACATTTTGAATATACGAATGATTGTCATATATGTGATAAACCTATAATTTCGGATAAGGTTGCTGATCATTGTCATTTAACAGGTTCCTATAGAGGTCCGTCACACTCTATATGCAACTTAAATTATAAATTATCTAATTCCATTCCAGTAGTTTTACACAATTTGCGTAATTATGATTCTCATTTGTTTATAAAAAATTTAAGTCCAAATCATGAACAATTATTTGTCATAGCCCAGAATAAAGAGAAATACATTTCATTTCAAAAATCTATTGAAGTAGATCAATATTTAGATAAAAAAACTGGTTTCACCAAGTCAAAATTTCTATATCTTAAATTTATTGATTCATTTCAGTTCCTACCATATTCTTTGTCAAATTTAGCTTCCATTCTTAATGATGAACAATGCAAAGAAGTGTTCAAATATTTTAATGTAAAAGAAAAATTTAAGTATATCCGTCAGAAAGGCGTTTTCCCTTATAAATATATTGATAATATCGCCAAATTAAATGAAACGGAGTTACCAGATAAAAAAAAATTTTTATAATGACCTCACGGATGAACACATTACTGATGAAGAATATGAGAGGGCTAAAAATGTTTGGAATTTATTTGAATGTAAAACAATCGGTGAATATTCCGATTTATATCTTAAATCTGATGTATTACTTTTGGCAGATGTTTTTCAAAATTTTAGAAAAACGTGTATGGAAACTTACAAACTTGATCCTGCACATTATTATACTTTTCCAGGTTTAAGTTTTGACGCTTGTTTAAGATATACTGGAGTCGAATTGGAGTTAATAACAGACCAAGATATGTTACATTTTTTTAAAGGTAGTGTAAGAGGAGGAATCAGTACCTGTGTATGTAGGAAATCTAAAGCAAACAATTTATTTCTTTCAAATTATGATCCATTACAAACATCTAAATATATTATGTATTTTGATGCAACTAATCTTTACGGATATGCGATGTCTCAATATCTGCCCGAAAAAGATTTTGTTTGGTTATCAAATCAACAAATTCAAAATTTAGATATAATGAATATATCTGAGACTAATGACAAGGGTTATGTGCTAGAGGTTGATTTAGAATATCCTGAAAATTTACACAATTTACATAATGAATTTCCATTCTGTCCAGAAAATTATAAGCCTCAAAATTCTAAAACTTTTAAATTAATTCCAAATTTAAAAAATAAAGAAAAATATGTAATTCACTATACTTTATTAAAACAATGTATTCAATATGGAATTAAACTAACTAAAATTCATAGGGTTGTAGAGTTTACACAATCTCAATGGTTAAAAAAATTTATTGATCTAAATACAAATTTAAGAAATCAATCTAAAAATCAATTTCAGAAAAATTCTTATAAATTGGCAAATAATAGCATCTACGGTAAAACAATGGAAAATGTGGATAAAAGGACAGATATACGATTGGTTACACAATGGGCAAAAAATCATAGAAAAGATGGGGCAGAAAATTTAATTGCTAAACCATCCTTTAAAGATGTAACAATATTTTCAGAGAATTTAGTAGCTGTGCAAATGCGTAAAGTGTTAGTGCAATATGATAAACCTGTCTATGTAGGCTTTAGTATTTTAGATATATCAAAAACGGTGATGTATGACTTTTTTTATGGGTTTTTAAAACCTTTATATAAGAATAATATTAAACTCCTGTACACAGATACAGATTCCTGTATTTTGGAAATTGAGACAAGTAATGTTTATGAAGACATTAGGGTTAATATTGATAAATTCGATACTTCAAATTATGATGTTAATAATATTCATGAAATACCAATAACTAAATCTGTTGTTGGAAAGTTTAAGGATGAATATGCTGGTGAACCAATAGAAAGCTTTTATGGCACAGGGGCCAAAGCTTATTGTGTTAAGTCAGAAAATGGGTTGCTTAAAAAAGCTAAGGGGATAAAGAAAAGTAGCATTAAAAAACCATTAGAATTAACACATTATAAAGATGTTGTAGAACAAAATTCAAAAGCTTTCTGTACAATGTATTTGTTTAGATCTCGACTTCACAATATTTATATAGAATTAGTTAACAAATTAGCTCTCACTTCTAATGATGATAAAAGATTTAAAATTCCCAATAGTTATGATACATTAGCATGGGGTCACCAAGATATTCCATTTTTTCAGTGGTTAATAGACCATGAAAATGAATTATAAAAAATTCTTTTAAGATTAAAAGTTTTACTCTTCAAGGCTAAATTTGAAGTATTTAAGAACATGGTAAATTTTAAAATTATATCAGTATAAAATATACCACCGTCTAGAATAAATATGTGTTTAGAATCTTTTGAAAAAGAAATTGATAACAAATTATATAGAACATATGAAAAAAGACTTTCCTCATTTAAATTCTGGAATGGAAAATTAAATCCTAAAGTGTTAGCCCAATCAGGGTTTTATTATTTAGCTATTCATGATGTTTGTAAATGTTTTTACTGTGGTGCAGAAATATTTGCCTGGAAAATTGATGATTGTCCATTTGAGGAACATTATCGTCACTGGAAGAACTGTGACTTAATCGAGTGTTTGTGGTTAGGTGAAAAAAATAAAAAATGTGAACCTGTTGTCCTTAAAGTGAAAGAAAATATGTCAACATCTTTCATTTTTTTATTAGTTTTAATAACTATGTTTGTATCTCTAATTTGTAAACAAATTATTTAATGTCTTTAAAAGGAAAGAAAATATGTCAACATCTTTCATTTTTTAATAGTTTTAATAACCATGTTTGTATCTCTAATTTGTAAACAAATTATTTAATATTTTGAAAAAAAAATGTCTATATATTGTAGAAAATTAATTAAAACTGTTCAGTCTTATTTCAATCTCTTATTGTTTTGTTAATAGACATTTAAAATTGAAAAGTCTTTTAATGGCATCCCTTATCAACTACATTGTTTTACATTCAATTTTAAATAATACTTTATATGTACTTTATCCTCCAAGGGTTTTACATGGAATGGTGTGTTTTGAAAACGAAACCTCTACTAATAAACCTGAAAAATGTAATTATATGAAAGCTATGAATATTAATAATTATTCAACTGCTTTCGCATATAATATGAATAATAGTCAATCTAATAGTAATTTTTTCAAAATTTACTTTCATTATCCAAATAATACAATTTTTGACACTAATTGGATTGAAAAAAATAAAAAACCATTTACGATTTCTAGCTGTGCTCATATTAAAAATGATGAGGAAGGTAAAAACTGTTTAATTCTATTTATCTTCAATATAATTTTATCAATAGGTAGTTTTTCACTTTTGTCGTTCTTGACAATTTTGTTTTATCAAGATAGGTCATAAAAATTTAATAAACTTGCTTGACCTTGAAATTTATAGAGGAGTGGGGTGGATAAGATATATTCAGACTCAGTATTTTAGTTTTCAGTTAGCATCAAGACATCATGTTTAATAGTAGCAATTTTAATGGATATAAATCCAGTTCTAGTGAAACCAATGATAAAATTAGTCAGTGTAATGAAAAATTATTAAATTCAAAAATCTACTATCTTAACAATTCCTTATCAAAATTTGTTTGTGTTGGAATTGGTATAAATGATTTTACACCAAAAGTTCTAATTGGAGGTCGAAATGGATTTCACATTTACTTGAATGAAGAAGAATGGAAAGAACTTCAAAAAAATCAAGGAGTGTTGGTGAATTATTTTTATTCTGCTCAAGCATATGCATACCCACTAAAAATTGAAAAAATCACAGTGTTTTTTGAAAAAATAAATCATTCTCCTGTTATCAGAATTCAAAAGGATGAACATTATGTGATTCTGGGAAAAGAATCAATAGATAAATTAGTTGAAATCGATGAACTTGTTGACTACAGAATTCATATAATTAAAAAGCAAGAATTTTCCAAATATTTTAATTTGTTTCATCACTATAATTATCAGTCAGGAGATGTGTTGTCTCATATTTATAGTGTTTTGGATCCATGTCAGAATTTAAACAGTGAAAATGTCGGAACTGTTTTAGAAATGTTATCTCTACATAAACAGGAATTAGAAAACAAGTTAAGAAAATCCGGTGCATTACAATAGAAATATGAAGAAATCAGTGACAATCAGTGAGAACAATAATAAAGTTTATATATTAGTGACATGGGACTTTGCATTTAGACAAGCTCGAAAAAGTGAATATCAGAAATTTTATCTTGACAGACTAAGATTTGAAAAACGAGTTGAAAAATGTGAAAGTATTCTTAAAAATATTTTTGATGTAGATCATAGAAAAAAAATATATATTGAAAGATTTAATGTAAAAATATAAATTTATATTGTTAATCTCAGTTGTAAACATCTTAAAAATTATATTGTTAGTATTTGTTGTAAAAAAGATTATCGTAAATAAAAAATATGTTATATAAATAGGTCTTTTATTTAAAAATTTGATATACAATATTACTTAAAATTAATTACAATACATCTTTTTTAAGAATCCATGAATTATGTGATTTATCGAATCCTAACCATTTAACAAAAACTTGGTTCCCTTTCTTCCTTAAAATTTTTTCAACCAAAAACACATCTGGATGTTTACCTTTTTGTAACTCTTCTTGGTAGAAACCTCCTTCAATATATTCATTTTTACTATCTTTTAATAAATAGGTGGGTGGATTTGTTAACTGAACCTTTCTAATTTGAAAAATTTCAGTTGACCAATTTGGAGTATATCCTTTTTCAAAAGCTTCTCTTTGTTTGGAAATTCTAACAAAATCATTTTCTTTAAATTTAGTGCGCTTTAAATCAAATGTTTTTTTAAAAGTAAAAGAATTTTGCAGTATAGTTTTCTCATTTTTTTTATTAATCTCAACAGGTCTATATCCGGTAGTTCTATAAATACTATTATTATATTTTTCAATAATAGTGGGTAAAATAGAGTACCATTGGTAATTCCCTCTATTACTAAAATATTTCCATATTATATTTTTTAAAGTTCGATTTACGCGTTCTACAATACTCGCTTTGAGATTAGAGTAAGTATTATAATGATTAATTTTGTAATAATTCATAAGATCTTTAAAATCTTTATTGAAAAATTCTTTTCCCAAATCTGTCTGCAAATTTTGCGGTTTACTTGTTTTTTCTAAAATTTTTTTCATAGCTTCAGTTACATTTTTTCCTTTTTTACTTTTAAGTGGTTGAGTCCAAACATACTTTGAGAATGCATTTATCACCACCAAAATATATCTATAACCTTTATTAAATTTGGAATAGGGTTGCATCTCTACCAAATCAGCTTGCCATAAGTCATTTAGGCTTTTAACAATAGTTCTTCTTCTTCTATATCTTCTTCTTGCCGGTTTATGTAATTCATCTACAACTGTTTCTTTAATATTTTTACTCATAGTACTAGAATAAAATTTCTTAATACCTTCTTTAAATAACTTATTTTATTTGTTTGTTATCTTTTTTTAGCAAATCTTCGATTTTATATTCCAAAGTTTTAAAAGATGCATTATTCGAATCTTTGACTTTTTTGATTTCATCTTCGATTTTATATTCCAAATTTTTAAAAGATGCATTATTCGAATCCTTGACTTTTTTGATTTCATCTTCAATGTTGGTAATTCTTACATTAATTTTAGTTTCAAAAACAACAAGTGATTTTATACTTTCGTTTCTCATTTCTCTTACTGTTGCGTTTAATTCTTCTCTAGCATATGCCATTGTGTCATTAAACTCTTTTCTAGAAACTTCGGCTGCTCTTTGAACTAATTCGTTTAATGATTTTATTTCTTTTACCAATTTATTTTCTAGATTTTTTATATCTTTTCCTAATTGAAATTCTACATTTGTTAAATTTAATTTTATTTCTACCAATTTTTTTTCTATTTTCTTTACATCTAAAATCGCTTTTTCAATTTCAATTCTTACATCGTTCAAAGATTTTTCATAATCATTTAACTTTGTTGAAATTTCTTCAATTTTTGAACTGTGTTGTGCAAGTCCTTTTTTTAAATCATGGATAGAGGTGTTAATCATAGCTTGTATTAGTTCTGCTAAAGATTCTAATTCTTTTTCTAATCTTTTATTCAACATCTTTTGAAAATATTCATCGTCAACAGTGGTTTTTAATTCTGTTTTTAGATTGTTTAATTGTGAGATTATCTCCATGATTTGTTCACTATTTTTTAAAATTTCATTTTTAAATTTATTTTCAATTTTTTCATCTACATTTTGTAAATCTATGTTTAATTTCTTTTCCAAATTTTTCAAGTTTAATAGAATTATTTCAGCATTATTTTCAATTGAATTAATTTTCTGATTTATTTCATTAAAATTATCGCTATCTTTTTTATGGATTATAAAGTGTGTATTCATAGCTCTCTCTATTTGTTGTGTGTTTTTATTCATACCATCATGAATGTTTTGAAAATTACCTATTTCTTCAGAAACCCTATTATTAAGTTTGTTCGTAAATTCTTGGAACTTTGATACCATATCTTTTATAATAATTTGTTTAACATTTTCTATTGCAGAAGTATCATTTATTTTTGATTTAACCACTGTTATTTCATTTTTTATGTTATTTTCAAAACTCTTTACTTCATCATATTTCTGTTTTATTGTTTTAAAATCATCTTCACACTTCGATGTTTTTTGAGAAAAACTTTTTAATAGTTCATCATTGTCTTTGACAATATTTTTTATATTTAATATCCTGTTATCATAGTTTGACACAACATTTTCTTCAAATAACTTAATTTTTTTTGAAATAGATTCCACATTTTCATCATTTTCACTAACTCTCTTTTTTAAATTTACAATATCATTTTTTAACACAGGTTCAAATCTTTGAACAATTTTATTTTCTAAATATTTATCATCACTTTTAAAATTTTTTAATATTTCATTTTCAACATTGGCTAGTATTTTATTTTCTATTGTAGGTATATCTACTGTATACTTTTTAGAAATATGACGTCCAAATTTATCAATGGTCATTTTAACAATGTTATGTAATAATATTTACTACATTCTTTTATACAATTATATTGGCTTCTTTCAATTCTTCAATAATAGAAATAATTTCGTTGCTATGTCCTGTATTCCCAGCCATCATAGATGCTACCAACAGTCGAAGTCTATCAACAAGTTCATTTACGTTATCCCAATATACGTAATCGGTATAAGGTTTATTAACTTTTAAAGTTATACCGGATCCTGTTCTTTTCGAAGATATTCGAGTTTTTCTGTATGGAGCTTTTCGTCTGTCAAAAAAACTAACCTGAACTAACCTGAACTATATTATGCGTTTCGGGATTTATGGTTTTAGTTTTTGTAATTCCTTTATTTTGTAAATAAGGCCCTATTATAGAAAGATATTTTTGTGATCCATTTCCCTGTACCTGCTCATTTGGATCATAATTTCTACGGTATGCATTGGTTCTCTTTAAAATATCCATATAATTTTCCAAATCTTGTTTTTTATAACCTATTGGTTCCTTTTTAAATAATAATTCATATAAACCTGGTCTACCTGTATAAGTTATACCTTCAACTTTTATGTTTTTACCGATAATTTCTATAGGTCTTTGTGTTAAACCCAAAAAGAATTTCTCAGTTTCAAAATCATGTACTATTCCATAGAGGTGATCAAACTTATGTTCCACATCTTTTACCCCTCCGTCAATATATTGACGAGGTAATTCATGAAATCCTGATAAATATTCTTGATATAAAGGTGTACTGACAAATGTTTGAATTGTTTGGCGTGTTTGTTCTAATATATCCGAAAGATTTCCTACCGTAGATTGTGAAATTGAAGAAGGGGTGGTTTCTGCTATCACACTTGTTTGTTGTAAAGATGGCATCTGACTATGTGAAGCTACACTGGTTTCCCAGTCAATAATTGTTGGTATTTCTGTAGGAAGAATTGGAGTTTTCCCTGTCTTTCTTTTTTTTGGTGTTGATGTTCCATACTGTAGTTTTTTTCTTGGTGTTAGTGTTGGAAACAATCTTTTTTCTGGTGTTTCATAATTTTTTTTAATGGGTATTTGTAGCTCTTCCTTTACCTCAGCCGATTCAATTTTACCAATTGTTGAAATTAATTGTTGTAGGGGTTGAGTTATTGGTTTATAGGTTTCCTCCAATTTGGATTGTGCTTCAAATTCAGCATTTTTTAAACTTTGATATTTTTGTTTGACAGCTTTCCTTGACTTAACAAGCTCTCTTGCTAAGCGTTCATTCATGATTAGTTAAATTTTTCACAAAACTTTTATTTTTTTAAGAAAATATATGAATCAAATCCTTTTCGATATCGACCGGATTTTAAATTCGAATCCTGGTCTATTACCAAAAATCCAAATTTATCTTTCCAACACATCAAACATAACTCATTAAATTGATTAAATGACGTATCAACATTAACATGATCATCATAAATATGTTTTAAGTTCGTTTTGTCTTGTTGAAATATAACAATCAAATTTTTTGGAATCGAAGAATACGTTTGACACAAATAAAAACAATCAGTATTTTTATGTCTTCCGAAACAAAAATAATCTTTTACAACATTCTGATTGCAACAC
Organism: Diaprepes abbreviatus; assembly: GCA_034092305.1. Taxonomy (NCBI): domain Eukaryota; kingdom Metazoa; phylum Arthropoda; class Insecta; order Coleoptera; family Curculionidae; genus Diaprepes; species Diaprepes abbreviatus. The sequence continues at coordinate 2,240,347 of JASJET010000026.1, forward strand.
ACTATATCATCAAATATTATTATGGAATTTGGATTTATTTCTTGTGGAGAAACAATATTTTCTTCATTTTCGGATTCATAATATCCAATTTCTCTCAATGGTTTAAAAAGTAATCTCAAATATTCATATTTTGGTTGATATAGAGACTTTGAATAAATATATAAATTTTCAAACCGTAAACCATTGGGATCTTCAATTAAACTTATAATGATATTAGTTTTACCACACCCTGATGGACCAATAATTAACCCCCTTTTACTAGAGCCTTCAAACAATTTTCCATGTTTTCTAAAATTATTTCTTGAAGTCTCATGGTCTTTAATAATAATTGAATAAGGTTGTTTGACAATTTTCATATATAAGAGGATGTATAAAGGGTAAGTTCTAATTTAAAACTAGTCAGTTTGTTCCAAGATTTCAATTATATAATGCCAATTTCATATAAGCAACAATCCATTTATAAAAGAAGAGTCAGAAAAAGAGGTAGTGGTTTAATTAATACTCTAATAAATAAGTTACCTTTTGAATTACATCTACCTGGGTATAATTTTTGTGGACCTGGAACCAAACTAGAAAAGAAACTAGCTAGAGGCGATAAAGGCATAAACTTATTGGATGAAGCTTGTAAAGAGCATGATATTGCATATGCACAATCAAATAATATAACAAGCCGACACGCTGCTGATAAATTATTAGGTGACAAAGCTGCCGAAAGGTTCAGAGCAAAAGACGCCACTTTTGGAGAAAAAACTGCTGCACTTGGAATAAGAGGTGCAATGAAAATTAAAAGAAAATTTGGTATGGGATTAAAAAAAAGAAGGAAAAACAGAAGTCGAAAAACTCGTCTAGGACGAGGAATAACTTTATCTCAAGCTATTTCAAAAGCAAGACAAGCACTAAATGGAAAACAATTTAAAAGTTTGACTGATATTATTCAAACCGCACTTAGATCTATCGGAAATAGTAGAATATTATCACCAAAAAATAGAATCATACCAATTCCAAATACTGGTGGATTTCTACCTCTTATTCCTTTATTTGCTGGTTTTTCCGCTTTAGGTGCTCTTGGAGGAGGAGCAGCAGGTATTGCGAAAGCTGTCAACGATGCAAAAGCTGCTAAAGAAAAATTAGAGTCCAAAAGACATAATAAAATGATGGAATCTATAGCAGTAGGAAAACAAGGAAATGGTCTTTATTTAAAATCATATAAAACTGGATGTGGATTATATCTGAAACCTTATTCAAAAAACTGTTAAAACAAATACCTCGAAAACCACTTACAAATTATGATTTAAGTAAATATATTAATCTACTTAAAATTCTTAACTTTCGAGGTATATTCATGAGAGATAAATTACCAAAAAAAATTAATAAAAATGAAAGTGGTATTGTTAATCTCGATAAGAATAGTGGTGATGGAACTCATTGGACTGCATACATAAAAAAAGGGAAAAATATTTTATATTTTGATAGTTATGGCAATTTGCGACCATCTACCGAATTAACAAAATATTTTTTCAGCGATAAAAAGAAAAATATTGTGAAATATAACTACGATCATTATCAATCAATTAATAAAACAAATTGTGGTGAGCTCTGTCTTAAATTTCTTTATAATAATGGTTGAAAAACAATATTAATTCATTTTGTTAAAAATTTTTATAGAGATATGTCGTACAGTTTTGTCATTAGTGGTAATTCCCCCACGCTCTCTGTTAATATTCATCCTCCAATATATTTAGATGAAAATTTTGAATATTCCATTGGACTTGTAAATTTTGAAACTTTTAATGCTATTCCAAATATTGATGAGACTAATAATCTTTTCATTTATGACTCAAATAAAGAAATAAGAATACCACCAGGTAGTTATAAAATAGATGATGTAAATAATTTTATTCAAAAATTTTTGGACAATCGTACTTGTCTTCATATTTATGCCAATAATAATACTTTACGAAAACATATTAAAACAGATATTCCTATCTCGTTTCGTGATGGAACTATAGGAAAAATATTAGGTTTTAAAAATAAGGAATTAGAAGGTCTTAAGGAGCACATTTCAGATTTTCCAGCGGAAATTATTAAAATAAACGCCATAAACATCGATTGTAATATTGCCGAAGGATCATATTTAAATGGAAAACCTGTTCATTAAATACATCAATTTTTTCCTAGTGTAGCTCCTGGTTTTAAAATAATAGAATCACCACAAAATGTCCTTTACTTTAATGTTACTGTAAAGATAATAGACAATTTAAAGATTAAAATAGTAGATCAAGATGGTGATCTCATCAATTTCAGAGGAGAAACGGTAACAGTAAGACTACATCTTAAAAAAATAGATGAATAATGGTTATTTTATATAATAAAAAAGTCTCAAATTATAATTTTTCAAAAAAATTTTACTCTAAAAACATTAATAAGAAAGATACTAAACGACATTTAACTAGTAATAAATTAAACTCTCAAAGGTTAACACCTTCTAATAAAAAATTTCTGATAAGTTTAGGTTTCAAACTAAAATAAAATGGAATATTTAAATGTAAAAGAAAATATTCTTGTAGATGAATCAATATTAAGCTGGGAAATACTATCATTTGAACCTTTCAATCCTACAAAACTTGGATTAAATGATGAAATTAGAATTGCTCTACAACAAACAGGAAAATATCTTTTACCTTGCAAAAGTGAATTATATTTAGAATTTCAAGTTACCAAAGAAGATGATACTCCATTGGCTAATACGGTATTAATCAACAATGCTCCAGCATTCTTGTTTAAAGAATTACGTTATATTTTAAATGGTGTTACAATTGATTCAGTTCGAGATGTAGAAATTACTTCAACTCTTAAAGGATACATATCATTTAATCAAAACGAAAGTGCTAAATTGGAAAATGCTGGATGGTATCCAAAAACGAAACCTAAAGGAAAAATTATGACTGATGAAAAAGGAAACGTTTCCCTATGCGTCCCATTAAAAATGTACTCGGGATTTTTTGAAGATTATAACAAAATAATTTTAAATTCACAACAAGAACTAATACTAATAAGAAGCAATAATGACACTAATGCTTCAGTAACCACAAGTGATGATGAAAAACCGAAAATTAAAATAACCAAACTTTGTTGGCGAGTTCCACATCTTACTGTGGCCATTCCCCAAGAATTGGCACTAACGAAAATTATTGATAAAAACAATGATATTCTTCTTACTTTCCGAAGTTGGGAATTAATTGAATATCCAGAGTTATTAGAAAATACAAGACATAATTGGCCTGTCAAAACCTCCACAAAAATTGAAACACCAAGACATGTACTAATTGCTTTTCAAAAGGATAGACGTGGTAATTTAAAATCAGATATGAGTAAATTTGATCATTGTAACCTAAGGAATATAAATGTGTTTTTAAATTCAGAAAGATATCCTTACCAGGATCTTCAGCTTGATTTTAAAAATAATAAGTTTGCTACCCTCTATGAAATGTTTTCTGAATTTCGTCAAGTATATTATAACTTTCCAATAGAACCAATATTTAATCCCAAAGAATTTAAAGATAATGCACCTATTGCTTACATTAATTGCTCTCATCAGAGAGATTTATTACAATCCGGCCCAGTAACCATGAGAATTGAATTTGAGACAAAAGAAAAAATATTGGGAAAAACAGCTGCGTATTGTGTTATAATACATGATAAAGTATTTAGCTATAATCCATTAACAAAAATTGTTAAACAACTTTAACTTCTCCCACCACATCAAATATCATTATTAAAATGAAAATATATCGAATAAGATCAGTTGATTCTATACCATAGTTTGTTGCACATCAAATGGAATGTACAAAATACAAAAAGAAAAAATAGAACTATTTTTAAAAAAAATTAAACATCTAAAAAATCTTATTGAAGACTATTCGAAAAAACAATTTGTAATAAACAAATTTAGTACTTTAAAAATTTGCTAAATAAAAATGAGAATAGTTATGGATGTTCAAGGATTTAAGGATGAACACAACAAGTTTATTCCTAAAGAACTTGCAATGTTTGATGGACATAAAATGAGTCATTATATTTTTAAACCACCGTATCCACTACAAATGCTTCCACCAGAAACATACAAGCAAGCAGAATGGTTAATGAAATTTCATCACTGCATCAATTGGAATACAGGATATATTCCTCTTCATAATTTTTCATCTATAGTAAAAAACTTAACAGAAAAAGGAGAATTCATTTATATTAAAGGAGAAGAGAAAGCTAATTTTATTAGAAAATATTGTACTAAGCCAATAATTGAATTGGACGAACAACCTGTTTTAATTAAATCATCTCCTAAATGTTTTTATCATTCTCAATCCCCTTCAATGTGTGCCCTTTCTAATGTATTCTTTATGTATAAAATTTTTTTTATGAATGAATAAATTAACAATGAATGTAATAATATTTTTTTTATTTATCCGCATCCCCACATTACTAAGAGAAAATTATATTTTCCTATCTTTACATAATCAAATATTTAAACATAACAGCCGTTACACAATAATAAAACAACTATAAAAATTTTAATATTTTATTTCACACAAACTTTAATTAACCAATAAATCAATACATAAATTTATTTCTTTATTGAGTCCAATTTTTTTAAGTTCATCAAAGAATTTTAACACATTTTTAGTCTTCAAAAATTCACTACACAATTCTGCTGCTTTTTTACAACAATTTGCATGATCAACATATTTTATATATAACAATAAATCTTGACCCTCACTTTCTTCTTCAACTAAACAAGATAAATATCTGGAACATGCTTCGTTCATAAAGGTCCCTCACAAAATTTTCAATTTTAGGCATCATCTTCACCACGCGATTTGATTAGTTCTTGTAATACAACAGGATCTCTAATATATTGGTTTAAATGACGAACTTCATGATGAAACCAACTTAACTTCACTAATTCACGTATAAACTGTACAATATCTTTCTTTTGAAAATAACGTTCGCACAATTTCACAGCCTCTGTATGGTTTTTGAATATATCCAAATAATATTGAAACCAAGATGGACCACTATCAACTGCATAATGTTCGAACTCAAAAGCAGAACTTTTACATTTTTTATAAAATTTTTGAATTAATAAATTTAATTCACTTTCGTTAGAAGCAGAAGACATATTTCATTTTGGTATGTTTTAAGCTGGTAAAGTGTTGCTTTTATAATCAAAATTTAAAGAAGGGATACAAGGTCATGTTAACATGTATACGAAGTAACTCGAATGTATACGAAGTAACTCGAATGTATACGAGATAATTCGAATGAGAAAACAAAAGAGGAGGAGGATGAAAAGTGTTGATGATACGAGGTTTTTTAATAAGTATAATGAGAGATTTGAAAAGTATAATGAGAGAAGAAAAGAGGAGGAGGATGAAAAGTGTTGATGATTTACTCTTACTCCTCCTCCTCCTCTTTCCTTCTCTCATATATCCACTACTAATATTTTTTTTGTCATATTTATGTCCATTTAGACGATTTTGCAGATACTGACTAGTTTGGCCGATGTAATTCGATGGACAATCCTTGCAGGGTATTTGGTAGACAATATTTGATTTTCTGTTTTTTGGAATGTCACTTTTTAATTTGCTGAAATTGCTTTTAAGTAAATTATGGCCCTTATGACTAGTGGTTATATTATGTTTTTTAAAAAAAGTTTGAAAGTTTTCGGAAAGTTTTGGTATGTATGGCAAGGAAAGATATTGTTTTTTGGTTTTATTGTGTTCTAAATTTTCTGTTTTAGTGTTTCCATGTTTGTATTTTTCTAGCCTTTCTTTAAAAATTTTATTAATTAGTTTGTTTGGGTAAGAGTTTATCATAAGGACCTCTTTTGCTTTTTTGATGCAGTTGTTTCTATAATCGGGACTACTAAGGATGATGGCTCTATCGGCTATTCCAATTATTACTGATTTTTTTTGGGCCATGTGGTGTTGGGAATTGTAGTTGAGATAGCGACCAGACCATGTGGATTTTGTGTACCATTCAGTTAGTATTGTATTATTTTTATGATGCAGCGTCATATCTAGGAAATTTATGTGATTGTTATTTTCAAATTCTATGGTAAATTGCAATTTTTCATGGTAGCTATTAAATTTGTTTAAGATATATGAATTTTGATTTTTTGGTATAGCCGTTATACAGTCATTTACATATCTGTAAAAGAATGGTAGTTTGAATTTTAAGCTGTTGATAACTTCAGTTTCTAGGTCTTCTAACACTAATTGAGCAATAACGCTTTATATGGATGCACCCATCGCACAACCCTCAATTTGCTTAAAGAATAAATTTTTGTATTTGAAATATGTAGAAGTTAGGCAGATTTCTACAGCTTCAAGAAAATCATCTAATGGTATATCAGTGTATTTCTTTATTTCTGACCATTTTTTTCTGATCTGATCAGAAAAAAATGGTCAGAAATAAAGAAATACACTGATATACCATTAGATGATTTTCTTGAAGCTGTAGAAATCTGCCTAACTTCTACATATTTCAAATACAAAAATTTATTCTTTAAGCAAATTGAGGGTTGCGCGATGGGTGCATCCATATAAAGCGTTATTGCTCAATTAGTGTTAGAAGACCTAGAAACTGAAGTTATCAACAGCTTAAAATTCAAACTACCATTCTTTTACAGATATGTAAATGACTGTATAACGGCTATACCAAAAAATCAAAATTCATATATCTTAAACAAATTTAATAGCTACCATGAAAAATTGCAATTTACCATAGAATTTGAAAATACCAATCACATAAATTTCCTAGATATGACGCTGCATCATAAAAATAATACAATACTAACTGAATGGTACACAAAATCCACATGGTCTGGTCGCTATCTCAACTACAATTCCCAACACCACATGGCCCAAAAAAAATCAGTAATAATTGGAATAGCCGATAGAGCCATCATCCTTAGTAGTCCCGATTATAGAAACAACTGCATCAAAAAAGCAAAAGAGGTCCTTATGATAAACTCTTACCCAAACAAACTAATTAATAAAATTTTTAAAGAAAGGCTAGAAAAATACAAACATGGAAACACTAAAACAGAAAATTTAGAACACAATAAAACCAAAAAACAATATCTTTCCTTGCCATACATACCAAAACTTTCCGAAAACTTTCAAACTTTTTTTAAAAAACATAATATAACCACTAGTCATAAGGGCCATAATTTACTTAAAAGCAATTTCAGCAAATTAAAAAGTGACATTCCAAAAAACAGAAAATCAAATATTGTCTACCAAATACCCTGCAAGGATTGTCCATCGAATTACATCGGCCAAACTAGTCAGTATCTGCAAAATCGTCTAAATGGACATAAATATGACAAAAAAAATATTACAGCCCTAAAAAAACACGAAATGAAACATAAGCACACCTTTGATTATGAAAATACAAAAATCTTAAAAACTGAAACTAACAAAGAAAAACGAGAATTTTACGAAATGATTGCAATAAAAAAAAATCCGAATGCCATAAACGATAAAACAGACATCAATAATTTAAATCAAATTTATTTCAACATATTAAAATAAACTAATATAAGGGAATTTCTAAAATAAATAAAACAATAAATAAGAATAATTCTCCGCTTCCAATTCTTCTAAATTAAATCACGATATTTTTCAGAAAAATATCACTTCATTAAAAGACCCAAACTTTTTACGCCACTTAAAGTGCCTAAAAAACATACACCATCTGGGTTCCACATTCAGTCAAGTCAAGACAGTTATAGGGTTAAAAATGTAGTGCCCATTCTTCTAACTGGCCCTTTAAAAATACTTTTAAAAAGTGAATACACAAAAGAGTGAGTGACTACAATTGGTTTGGGATATAATTAACTATTGTTTAAAACAAAAATCTCTGTTCTGGTAAGTTTTTAACCTCTTTGTCCATATATAATAATATTAAAAATGTACATTTTTGTAGCATCCGCATCAGTTGAAAAAGATTCGAAAGAATCGAAACGTCCTGAGAAATAAATATCTACAATAAGTATGACTACTGTATATATGTAGTTTCAATATAAAAATGAACCATATTCCCAAGAAAATAACCAACTAAATATATATATATATATATATATATATATATATATATATATATATATATATATATATATATATATATATATATATTACGGTAAATCCTAAGATTTTCCAGTAAAACCTAAGATTTACGAACTCTTAATGGTAAAATTCCGAACAGTTCTGTAATCATCGTTCATTTCGAACTTTTACCACCATTCACTTGGTAAATCTTATAGCCCGAGAAACGAAACAGTCAAATAGCCTAAAAAACAGAAAAAGATATAACCGTGATTTTCTTGCATGATTGTTTTGGATATGTTAACAGAAAATACTTCTCATCTCGTGCTTCAAGAAAAAAAATTATGCTTCTTTTTTTAAGCAATTAAGCCGAAATATCGATTTTTTCGATACTATTGAGAAACTACAAAATATACAGAAAAATAATGTGGAGGCAGTTTATACGTCTTAAAAAGATCTAAAAAATGACTTTTTAAATATCAAAATCGCTTCATAAACAAAAAAGTTATTGCAAAATGGACGTCAAAATTAACACTTCACGAATCGGCCAAAATGAGGGTATGTAGAAGAAGAACGACGGGGAGTCGTGGTGGTGGGGGGGGAGAATAACTTTTATCATATTTTCAACCCCCCTTGGACCACTCCCCCCCCCCCCCCAATTAATTATATTTTATCATGTGCTAATATAACTAGTACGACCATATAAAAGAATAGATTAAGAAATTAATTATTGTACAAAAAAATGCATATATATATATATATATATATATATATATATATATATATATATATATATATATATATATATATATATTAATTTACAATAATGTTTCCTCTTTCTTGTTCAATATGTTTTACACAGTTTTTAATTGAACATCTGCTTGGATCAACATTTTATATATGTATATATATATATATATATATATATATATATATATATATATATATATATATATATATATATTGTTGTAAAACGTGTTTTACATGTCAATGGTCCAAAATAAAATAAGCAAAACGCGTTGAAATTTTTCCTTATAAATAACGTCCGACTCCCTTAGCAAACTCCACCCCAGTCACGGGCCCAAACTCGACGCAGCGGTTGGAAGTTTGCCTCATATAAATACGAAAACTTAAAACGGCAAAAACGACAGTAAAGGATAAACTTTCGTAGACAAAACATATACTAATTCACGCGGGTAATTAAAGTCTCTGACATACATACGCAACATTTGTAATTTTAGCGTTAATTCATTGTAAATTTTAAATATTAAAAAGTGCAGATTCGCACCCTTACTCGGCACCACCCTGATTGGCTCCGCGGAACTTTCAGGGCGGGTTGCCAAATCAACCCTCAGAAAAGTATAAATATCATACCAAAATTACATTCACTCTCTTATTCTTGCCTGATATCGTGGGATAGAAGAAGTATACACCGCAGGCTTCAGTTTCGAAAGACAATCTACACGCATTTCGCTGGGTTGTCCACGCGTCGCGAGATCGCTGCCGAGGAGTTAGTACCTAGCATTTGCACATAGCTAGCTAAAATTCCCGGGGATCTTCAATAGGAGAGCCTCTAGAGTATTTAATTTCTCCCAAGAAATTAATGCCTAGATTCTCTACCAGAAGAGAAATTATTGATTGCGCCTATTCGCGAATAGGGTAGTAATTCTGTTTTTTAGCAAACAAGTAGGCAAGCAAAACAACCACACGTTGTACTTTGGTAAGTTTGGAAAGCAGAAAGTCGCTTTCCAAAGGTGCGCCTAAGTCCTACTTGTTTGTTCTTTTAGAAAACTTCGTGCCAGGCTAACCGTAGGGTCCGATAAGTGTTCGGCTCTACGGGAAAAACCAGCGATAGATTTTCGCGTAAAAACTCTGCTTTGAGTTTGATCTTATTATTATTATTCTTAATCGTATAAAGACTTTCCTCGCGTGAAACTGAAAAACTAGAACTTGAGACTTTCGTGTTAAACCTATTGTTTGTGACAAGTTTTAATTAATAACTGCATAAACAAGCATACCCAATTAAAAATACTAACGTTATAATCGCGCTTATAACGTTGTAAAAAAACCGTGGACTAACTAAAATACATTTCTTTGTTTTTAAGTGAAATTTACCCAGACGTCTGTCACCCAGACGTCTTTGTTTTTGTCGGTAATAAGCTGCTTGCCGACGGCCGACGTCGCAAGGTTGCATCAGCAGGTAGAAGCTCTAGCAACCCATTGCCGTATTTAAAACTTTTTATCACGACATTTCTAATACTTTGAAAATTTCGGATTAAATTAGTGCCAAATTTAATCTTAATCACTTGCTAACACGAATATTTTATTAATATTAATTGTGTTATTTTTCGTTATAATTGTTATACTTAGTTATTACGTTTTGTTTGTTTTTTGTAACGAGATTCTCTTTTAATAGAAATCTCGGAACAAGTTGATTTTATTACTTTTATTCAAGAAAATAATTTTTGTTATTTTTGCTTGAGAATTTTAAGTTTATTTGAATTGTTAAAATTTATTTTATTGTTAATCTATATTATCAACAACGATAGGTATAAAGAACAGACCTATAGATGCGCACGGACAGACAGAAACATAACAACAGACATTCTACATTATTAATTTCCTGTTATAATAATAAACGCAAAAAACTATTTAATTAAAAGCCCATCGTGACAAGTAACTAATCGTGACTAAATCTTTTATAAATTTTGCCTCAAGTTTAAATTAATATTATTCTTCTTTAAAAACATGTCCAGTCACGAAACATCCCATCAGTCCGTGTTTAATGAGGCGGGTGGTCATATGGACTTCTCGGGTGGAATTGGTGGGACCTCGGCGGTGGGGAAACCTGCCGCCCTACGTCGTCACACGGCAAACTCTCAATCCCCAAACTCCCTACAAACTAAAGACGAGACAGAACAAAAATATACTCCCGTGAAAGAATTAATTAAATACTTGGAATCGGTGTCTAACTCTGAGGAGGGTTTTCAAATTGACCGAAACAGGGATACTTATAAACTAGGTCGATTAAAATTAAACCAGAGCGCCCCTAATATTATTAACCGGTTCCCGCAAGAAACAAATATTGTTGCGCACGGAGCAAGGACACAGAGACATATTTCTGTGTCGTACGAAAACTCTACCAATCTAGAAAGTTCATTTTTTCCAAACTTAATCGGATCTACGCCGATTAACAGGGCCGCAACGCCACTAGAACGCGACGTTTCGGTTCCGGGAAAAATATCATCAGGGACAAAAATAATCGTAAAAACGAACGAAAGAGAGAGGTTCCGCAACAATATATATATATATATATATATATATATATATATATATATATATATATATATATATATATATATATATATATATATATATATACATATTTAAACTATAATTGAGTGAATGCGTTAGAAAAACTAAAAATTAATTGTTACTCATTTATTCTAGTTCCAATATAAACAATCACATCGATACATTAAAAGTTTGTCCTACAAATAAAATAATCAACTCTCAAATAACAACAAGTTCGGAAAATAGTGTTTTGGGAAAGTAAAAGAAAATTGATATATTTTTAAAGAAGAAAAAATTTGTTCGAGTTTTGCAAAAATATCTGTAATTTGCTAACTCGATAGGAAACTATTACAAAATATTTTGGGATATTTAAAAGATTTTTGAAGAAGAAAGCGAGTAGATCAATATACTGGGATTGTGTTTATGAAACTGGATCAAGGTAGAGAAAACAAAACCAAGGTATAGAACCAAGGTACAGAAAACAACACCAAGGTATTTATGATAGTCTAAGAAGGTGAATTCTATTAGTTTGTAGAAAATAAAAAATAAAAAACAATAGCATCAATAATAGTCTAAGTTTTAATAAGATGAAAATAAAATTACACTAATGAATGATAGCTTGTCAAACTAACCTGATAATATATAAATAATATTAATCATCAATAGTAGGTGTCATTATAATACTAATTAACTACTTATATCACGTCACGGCAAACGAAAAATTTTAAAAATAACCCAAATTTTGAGAAATTAAATACGTTTAAAAAATTAAATTGCAGTAACGCCATCTAGTAGTAGGTTGCAAAATTAAAATAACAAAACATTGCCATGGTGTGATACAGGTTGTTGAAAAGGGCTAATGCATGGTAAATAAAAATAAATAAATGACAAATTGATAAGAAGCATAGTTGCATGAAATTTTATAGTATTGTTCTCATAATTTCATCCAAAATTGTTGAATATTGTTCCATATTTATTAATTTTTGAATAAAATATTTATATTGTGTTTTAAATCTGTTTGTGTATTCATTATTTGGGTGTGATCTTTTAAAACAACTGAACTCACCTGAGAAGAGAGTAAAATCAACAGGTAGGAACATATATATATATATACATATATATATATATATATATATATATATATATATATACATATATATATATATATATATATATATATATATATATATATATATATATATATATACATATATATATATATATATACATATATATATATATATATATATATATATATATATATATATATATATATATATATATATATATGTGTATCTGTAGAACGTCTTGAGTATAAAAAAATTTTGGAAATTTAAATATTTTCAAAATTTGGTAATAAATAATTGTAATTTTTTATAATTAGTTTTTACCTGGCGCCCAACAAACAAACATTCAGTATTTTTGATTAATTTTTTTTGTATTATATGAGAGTAATTATTCATCATTTCTATTACTAATCAATCAAATCCTTACCTATTTTAAATTATTTTAAAAAGACAATTAATCAATTTGCTATTTATTAATAAGTAGTAATAAAATTTACATTTTACTTGTTACAACGCGCTGTTGTGGCATTTAGAATTACAAAGTAATCCTGATGACTTGCAAGCGCATTTTTTCGATACGCATTTATGGAGACAGTTACATTTTTTGAACTCTTCGAATCCTCGAGTCAACGAAAATTTTCCGACAATTTCTCGAAGACTCACTTCTTTATCTATAACAACTTTTTCTATCTTTATAAAATCTTTAGAGCATGAGGTAAATTGGTTCTTTGTGTTAAGCTATTTTAATATTCCAGTTCTGGTACCCAGTTGGTAAAACTCATTGTCCATTACATCTACCACAACTGCACTAATACTTAATTGGGTCAGTTTTAGCTCTGTTAGTGACAGGTACTTTCAGATTTACATTGTGGCCATCCTTCAGATTTGGATATTTATCAGCCGACATGGCTTTCATTTTTTCAGCTTGGTTTTCCAAATTCAATTTTGCCTTTTTTTCTTTTGCCTGGACAGATTCTACCTTTTTCGGTATTGGATCTTCTTGAGCTTGAGTTGCGTTTTTTGCCTCTAAATTGGTATGTATCTAAATCATTATATTGGTATCATTGGTTATTTGCATCTCCATCTTTTCGGTAACAATCATTTCCTTTTCTTTTGTTTTGTTGCTCACATTATTACTGCTTATGTCCTCTTTTGATTCATTTTCAATAAGGTTGTCTTCCTTGTCTTGTTCAATTATAATTTCGACTTTAATATTTTTTCCGTATTTTTTTTTCGAATGCACAAATTCTCTAAATCTTCTTCAGATCTTAATAGTCCAATCATATCTTTAAAAATTGCTGACTTCGCAATGCCCATTTTCCTTGGACTACCAAACATTGCTTTGTAGGGGAGCATTTAATTCTCTCGTGATATGTTCTATTTTTCATGGCCTGGATGAATTGCAAGCCCTCTGACCACGTTGACAACCGATTGGTTTCCATCCAGGTGCTGAGCACATTCTCTATGTCTTGATTGACACGCTCCACTGACCCTTGGCTCTGGCATAGAGCATACATTTTCATTTACTTTGATATACAACTTCTTCTGTGCATATAATTCGAAGTGCATGAAGGATCACAAATTAAGTAAGATGGTCTTGGTAAACTAACATGAATTTATAATTTCCGTCAGGGTTGGTTTCTAGGTCTATGGGATTTACTTGACAACGTGAATTCATTTCACTATGAAATATAGGGTTGATGACAATGCCCTTTTTCAAAGTCTTCTGTTTTGTTTTTTTTTTGACTAGGTTGGCAGAGTTTAAAAAATGGCGTGATAGCCTCAACTGTTATGTTTTCATACTTGCGGTTACATTCCTTAAGCATCCTTTTCTTCCCACCATGTCCAACAGCAACATGAATTTCCTCGAAAATGTTGAATAAGTCGCCGAAACAAATGTAATACTTGATTTCTCCATTCTCTTCCTTCATCGACGCAATTAGCTTTTCTTCGCCACCTTTAGTCTTTTCTTTTTTACGTTCTTTGCAGTTTTTACTTCCTCTAAACACTTTGCATATTTGTCCTTATCGAGATAAACGTTATTATCTTTCTTGTTTGCCACAAGCTCGTCCTTCTTCTTCTCAAAGTGCCGTGCAGATTCCTGCGTAGGCGTCCTCCGACTTCTTCCCATCATATAATTCTATTAATAGCAGCACTCTGGAGTGTCTGGAAATCGTGCATTCCCGTCCACTGGCGGATGTTCCGGAGCCAGGACAGTTTTTTTCTACCCAATCCTCTCTTTCCTCCATCGATCTTCCCTTCCAGCACAAGACGCTGGAAATAATAGCGTTCTCCACGCAAAATGTGGCCAAGGTAGGAGACTTTTCTCGTTTTAATGTTTTCAAACAGTTCGCGATCTTCTAGGTTGGCGATTTGAAGCACCTCCTCATTTCTTATGTGGGCGGTCCAGGGAATTCTAAGCATTCGCCTTAGCGTCCACATTTCGAACGCTTCAATTTTATTTATGGTTGTTGATTTGAGAGTCCATGTTTCTACACCGTACAGAAGAACGGACCAAACATAACATTTGACCATCCTATATCTTAGTTCAAATCTCAGGTCTTTGTTGGTCAAGAACCTTTTAAGTTTCAGAAAGGTGGTTCTGGCTTGTTCTATTTTACTCCTAATTTCGAGCTCCGGGTCCCACTTATCGTTTACGAGGCATCCTAAGTATTTAAATTTGGTTACTTGATCAATGGTCTGTCCCTCGATGTTCAGGTTGATGTTAGGTATGTTATCTTTAGCCACAACCATAAATTTTGTCTTGCTGATATTAATTTTTAGCCCGATTTGCTTGCTTGCCTCGTTAACAGCATTCAATAGCGTTTGCATATCATTTGCATTATCTGCTATGATTGCAGTATCGTCTGCATAGCGTATGTTATTGATGGGAATGCCGTTAACTTTAATTCCTATAGAGCTATTCGAGACCGCCTCAACGAATGCTCTTTCCACATACATATTAAACAACATTGGTGACAAAATACAACCCTGTCTAACACCCTTCCTTATCTCGAATTCTTCTGTTGTTAAATTGTTAATTCGCATTTCCCCTGTCTGATTCCAGTATAGATTGGCAATAAGTCTAATGTCTTTATCATCCAGGCCTAGATCTTGAAGGCATGTTATTAAAAGCTCATGTTTCACATTATCAAAAGCTTTTTCATAGTCTATGAAGCATATGAAAACGTTTTTCTGTTGATCAAGGCAGTTTTGCACCAACATACAAAGGCTGAAAACGGCCTCCCTGGTTCCAAATCCATTTTTAAAACCAAATTGACTAAGTCCACTAGCCTCTTCGCATCTTCTGTATAGTCTAGTGTGCAAGATTCTCAGAAAGAGCTTTAAAAAGTGGCTCATTAGGCTAATAAGACGGTGGTCCTTACATGCTCGTGCATTAGCTGATTTTGGCAGTGTGATAAATGTAGAGCGGAGCCAGTCCTTAGGAAATATTCCAGTATCGTAGATCTGGTTGAAAAGCCTTACCAGTATTTTTAAGTTATCTTCACTTATCAAATTGAAAGTCTCGGAGTACATATTATCTGGCCCAGGGGCTTTATTGTTTTTCGATAGTTTCATAGCGTGAACAATCTCACTTTCCAATATACTCGGTCCAGACAGTGAGTTGTTATCTATATTTGGTGGATCCTGGGGCCTGTCGTCGCTAAAGAGACTGGTTGCATAGGTTTTCCAAGTTTCTAATATTCTCTCGGGTTCGAATATGATTTCATCAAGATCGTTTTTAATATAGCTTATCGGTTTTTTCCTATAGAGTCCAGCTATTTCTTTTACCTTTTTGTGGAGATGGAAGCTGTCACCCAGGTTGTGTAGATTTTCAGCTCGTCCATTATTTCATAAAATCTATGTTTTACACTCATTTTGATTCGTAAATTACTTTTAGAAATCAAAAACACAAACAGAAATCAAATTAACGTTCGCTTTCAAACATGTCAAACGATCGACCGTGGCGAGCGGAGGTTGTACGGGTAGCGGGTGGCTTCAAATAGCCCACGAGTACAAAAGGATGCACCGAACACGTTATGACATCTCTTTTTCAACATTTGCCCTGTTTTTGAGGTAAATCCTAATAGGCCGCGAAAGGAAGATTTCACAAATTTTTCAATTCATATCCGTGATTTTCTTGAGTTAATGTCTTGGATAAGGTAACAGAAAAAGCTTCTCATCTTGTTCTTCATAAAAAACTATGCATCTATTTTTTTTAACAATTAATCCAAAAAAACGATTTTTTCAATATTATGGAGAAACTACTGAATATAGAGAAAAATGATGTACAGACAGTTTGTGCGTCTTGAAAAGATCTATAAAAAGACTTTCTGAATGTTAAAATCGCTTTATAAACAATAAAGTTATTACAAGAACGTCGAATATGCTGTTTTAAAATTATTTTATTTTTTATTAACTTTAATTTTTTTGTGGGCAGGAGAAATATTTTCTACATAATAAACGATTATAAAAATATCTTAATAGTTATATTTATAATTTATTTCATGAATTAAATTTGTTGCGTTTAAATATTAGTATACATTTTGGTATATATATATATATATATATATATATATATATATATATATATATATATATTTATATATATATATATATATATATATATATATATATATATAAATATATATATATATATATATATATATATATATATATATATATATATATATATATATATATATATATATATATATTGTGACGATTTTATGGCTCAGCTCGCCGCACGAACCCTCTAGCGCTATACGCACCCACACAAAATTTACCCGGTTAAAAAAAAATTAATTTATTTTGGTAGGAAACTTATTATTATTATTTATTTATTTTCAAGAATATATATATATATATATATATATATATATATATATATATATATATATATATATATCTGTAGAACATCTTGAGTATAAAAAAATTTTGGAAATTTAAATATTTTCAAAATTTGGTAAGAAATAATTGTAATTCCTTATAATTATTTTTTACCTGGCGCCCAACAAACAAACATTAGGTATTTTTGATTAAATTTTGGCAATACATTTTGAAAATTTTAAAAATTCGTCGATCGTTTGACATGTTTGAAAGCGAACGTTAATTTGTTTTCTGTTCGTGTTTTTGATTTCTAAAAGTAATTTATGAATCAAAATCAGTGTAAAACATAGATTTTGTGAAAAAATGGACGAGTTTGTGGCAAACAAGAAAGATAATAATTTTATCTCGACAAGGACAAATATGCAAAGTGTTTAGAGGAAGCAAAACTGCAAAGAACGTAAAAAAGAAAAGACTAAAGGTGGCGAAGAAAAGCTAATTCCGTCGATGAAGAAAGAGAATGGAGAAATCAAGTATTACATTTGTTTCGGCGACTTATTCAACATTTTCGAGGAAATTCATGTTGCTGTTGGACATGGTGAAAAGACAAGTATGCTTAAGGAATGTAACCGCAAGTATAAAAACATAACAGTTAAGGCTATCACGACATTTTTTAAACTCTGCCAATCTAGTCAAAAAAAAAAAAAACAGAAGACTTTGAAAAAGGACATTGTCATCAACCCTATATTTCATAGTGAAATGAATTCACGTTGTCAAGTAAATCTCATAGACTTAGATACCAACCCTGACGGAAATTATAAATTCATGTTAGTTTACCAAGACCATCTTACTTAATTTGTGATCCTTCATGCACTTCGAATTATATGCACAGCAGAAGTTGTATATCAAAGTAAATGAAAATTTATGCTCTATGCCAGAGCCAAGGGTCAGTGGAGCGTGTCAGTCAAAACATAGAGAATGTGCTCAGCACCTGGATGGAAACCAATCAGTTGTCAACGTGATCAGAGGCCTTGCAATTCATCCAGGCCATGAAAAATAGAACATATCACGAGAGAATTACATGCTCCCCTACAAAGCAATGTTTGATAGTCCAAGGAAAATGGGCATTGCGAAGTCAGCAATTCCTAAAGATATGAGTGGACTATTAAGATCTGAAGATTTAAAGAATTTGTGCATTCGCAAAAAAAAATACGGAAAAAAATATTAACGTCGAAAATGTAATTGAACAAGGCAAGGAAGACAACCTTATTGAAAATGAATCAAAAGAGGACGTAAGCAGTAATAATGTGAACAACAAAACACAAGAAAAGGAAATGATTGTTACCGAAAAGATGAAGGAGATGCAAATAACCAATGATAACAATATAATGATTTAGATACATACCAATTCAGAGGCAAAAAACGCAACTTAAGCTCAAGAAGATCCAATACCGAAAAAGGTAGAATCTGTCCAGACAAAAGGAAAAAAGGCAAAATTGAATTTTGAAAACCAAACTGAAAAAATGAAAGCCATGTTGGCTGATAAATATCTAAATCTGAAGGATGGCCATAATGTAAAACTAAAAATAACTGTCAATAACAGAGCTAAAACTGATCCCAAAAAGTATTAGTGCAGTTGTGGTAGATGTAATGGACAATGAGTTTTACCAACAGGGTACCAAAACTAGAATACTAAAATAGCTTAACACAAAGAACCAGTTTACTTCATGTTCTAAAGATTTTATAAAGATAGAAAAAGTTGTTACAGATAAAGAAGTGAGTCTTCGAGCAATTTTCGGAAAATTGTCGTTGACTCGAGGATTCGAAGAGTTCAAAAAATGTAACTGTCTCAATAAATGCGTATCGAAAAAATGCGCTTGCAAGTCATCAGGATTATTTTGTAATTCTAAATGCCACAACAGCGCGTTGTAACAAGTAAAATGTAAATTTTATTACTACCTATAAATAAATAACAATTGATTAATTGGCTTTTTAAAATAATTTAAAATAGGTAAGAATTTGATTGATTAGCAATAGAAATGAAATATTTTCTCTCATATAATACATAAGAATATGTAAGGTTTTGACTGACAGTTAATGGAAATAAATGATTAAGAAGTAATGCTGGTAAAATCTAGCATGTACTAAATTCTAATTGTTACAATCCGAAAAAATCGTCCTTTTTCTATAAATCCTTACATATAATATATATATATATATATATATATATATATATATATATATATATATATTAAAAACATATATTGCTTAATCTTGGGTTTTACCAGTAAATCTTAGGGTTAACCGACACGAGTCTTTTTCAGGCAGAAATGTACTATTTGGCCAAGTGACCATCCCTTTGAGAGAGACATAATAAAAAATAAAACAATAAGCATATGCTCAGACAGCATGCCTGCAATATTGGTTCTGAAGTGTATTATCATAGCTTCACAACCGGCGTCTGAGTGCAAGGATATACTAGATGGTCACTCCGGTATACACGGGAATGAGGAAGCAGATCATCTCGCTAAGATGAGGTTCGTGATTAAACTTTTCAAACCTCAACCAATTCTACCTGTTCCAATTACCGTTGGTAGAAGGAACAAAAAGTGTTACTGAAAAGCATATTTATTCAATTTTAGCGGGAGGTCAATATAATGGAGTGTATCAAGAAATATAACTGAATCTAACTGGCGAATTGTCAGAGAGCTTCTCTCCCTGTACAGGGAATAACTACCAATCGTGATGGGACTACTGATAGGACATTGTCACCTACAAGGCCATTTCATAAGATTAGCATCATGAATGACCCGATATGCAGATGGTGTGTGGAAGAAGATATACCCATTAACCATGTTTTTAGAGAGTACTCAATATTTAAAAAACTGAAGCAGATGCATTTCAGAGATATAATATTATCACCTAAAGTCGTTAGACAGGTTTAGTTACCGAGGATGCTTGAATTTAAAAATGCGGCAGCCTTGGATGCTTTGCATCAATGGAGGAGATAAAGGATCCAAAGGGGACTAAGCATCGACGTTCTAGTATAGCTATTTTAATGTTTAATGTTCCTAGATTTCTGCGACGTCGACAGGTACTGTACTGAATGAATTTCAACAAAAATTATTATTACACCGAATTAAATTATTTTGAAGCAATATTAACAATTATGTCAACAAGGACAAGAAGTATTGTTCACTAATATTTTTCATATCATAAAACAATGATAATCTTTAAAGTGCATCCAACAATTGCCGTAGTTTCATATAAAATATGGTTAAGTAAAATATATTTCTAATTAAAGACTAACATTTAGTAAAATAGTTTTCGTTAACCTGTTATGATTCGCTTTAATTAAAGCTTTAGTCCATAAAAATACTAATATGGAAAAAGAAAGTATTTGTTGAAGCTAGGAAAAATTGTAAACTGTTTGACAATAAATATCATTTAGTGGAAATAATTTTGATTACACGCTGTTACCACTTCACGGTGACGCTAGGAAAAGAATATTTCGTTTTTTTTTCAGATAATGGGCTTAAATTCCCATAACATTTTTGAAAAAATCTAATCCAATTTCTAAAATTTGGCATAAAAACTCGGGAAATCAAAATAAAAACCTCTTATGTGTTTCAATTATCAAATATCTAATCATACCTTTCAAAAATGATTTTCGAGAGATTGCGACAATCATTATAACATTATATTGCATTAAACATAGATGAAAACGTACAAAAAAGATATTATTCTATTTCAGAACATATGATTAGTCAACTGCAACATATCGTTTACGCTTTCTTTGCTTTTGTAATACAACTGAATCTAAAACGCGTACCTACAACCTAAATCGTATTTAAGGTAGTTTTAGAAATTAATGATGAGAGGTGCCGTGACGAAAATGTTTCTAATCTGATTGCTTTTACCATAATTGTTAAAGAAATGTTTCCTTTAAGTAATATCAAGAAAGGTTTTCGAGATATATTTGATTTGCTACCTTATCGATTTCATTATATGTAGGAAATCCTTGTTTATTAAACGATGTGCATGATTTTACGAGTCTCCACTACCATGATAAAATGTTTATTCCAAGATTGTATTGTCAATAGAGTATTAAATAATAATGTTTTATTGTTTTACGGTGTAGTATTTGTAGGCAAATGTATTACATTATTCTAATTTACATTTATAATTTACTTGACTTAATGAGCGATTGCCTCTGTACAATAAATCAATTTTTTTTCAGTTGTCTAGTAAATTTTCTAAGTGAGAGATAATAGAAGTTATCGCTGCTAAATTTGGAAAAGCGAAAGGTAATATAGGATAGTCAAGTACCGTTAGGAGTTTGCTGGTTATAACTTTATCACACCCGATTTATACCTAATATCTTCACATATTCTACACACGAAAAAATAAGGTTCCCTGCTATAGAAACCTGCCAACTTTTCTGTCAGACTGAAAAATATCGCCAGTCAAATAACATCTATATATTCACCGGAGTAGTGCGAAATTTAAAAATTAAGATTTCAGTAAGAAATAAAAAAATCTATTTTTCTCTTGTGTTTAAATACGATTGATTGATTAATTTCATTTAAATATTTATTAAATGTTTCCTCGTAGATTTGTAAATTTTACTTTTTACAAGATTTACTATGTGCCATTCGTCTTGGGATACCCTATTAATACATTCGTTAAAGTATTCTCAGTCTGTGACATCAAGGTTTCCTGTGATTGATTTCCAAACGGTACCTATCCCGTTGAAAACTCTTCGTTTTTCTCTATAAAGACAATTTTCCATTTAGGTCAGTATTTCTTTATATTTTTTATTTACAGATTTAGTCCAAGCCACAGAAAAAAATTAGTGCTGTTTTTGGTGTAAATTTCGAGATGGATGAGATTTATCCAGGGGTGTTGGGAGCAACGTAAGAACAAACCCTAGATAAAATGTAACAGAAAAAAATAGGTTGGGACCTAGAGGGGTGGGTCAAAGTTTGCTACAACAGATTTTTTGAATCTACAAACCAAGAAACGCATTTTGGGAAAAAAGTTGTAGATTTTTTATAAATCTACAATTTGGGATTTTGTGCGATTATTTTTGTCAATTTGTTATTGCAAAAAGGCCAAAAAAAGACCCAAATTCGGCCATTTTTCGTATGTCAATTATTTATGGCAAAATGAACTTTTTTAAAACTTTTTTGTTTTTATGGGGAAGCTCTCGTCATTCTGAACAAAATAATATTTTATAATAGTAAATCGGACAATTTGTTGCTGAAATATTGCTACTTGTTTGTCCTAAGACGCGAAATGTTGATTGCTATAACTTTTTTGTGTAGACATTTTGACCTCTACAAACGTTCAATCTTCTTGTGAAGGCCTAAGTTTTCATATCTTGTTAGAGGCGAACAAAAAAATTAGTTTTTAACCCCTTAAATATTGTTTTAAAGAAGGGGTGGACATTTCTAATTTGAAAATTCGAATAACTGACTTCAAGATGAAGATTTTGAAAAAAAAATGTTTTGGACTAATAGGAGCGTAGTTGGGATTTTTTTTTCAAAAAATCTCAGTCCTTTTGTTTATAACAATTAAGAAATTTGATACTTGGAGAGTTCTATTTTCAAAATCCATGATCATATTTTACAAAGTTTGCGTAGAGAACAGATGTACATGGAGAAGTGAAGGGAGGCGTGCAAAAAAGATTGAAAGAACGAATAGGGGGCGGTTTAAAATTCCCAGCCATATAGCTACGCTTGGTCTTCACCAGTGTCATAGTCTATGACATGGTTAGTTGTATTGTTACGTTACGATAGTTGTGCTCTTAGATAAAAATAATTATAATATTACTTTATTCAAAAAAATGGTATTTTCAACAAGGACGGTGTACAATGTATTTTTGCACATTGTTAGTAAAATATTTTATTTTTAACCGGTTGAGTGGTAGGGTTTTATTCACTGTTCGTATCAAAACTGGTAACCTCGATTAATGTACAGAATCATACAATATTTGGTGTATAGAGGTTTTTTGAGTCGCTCAATCGATTTCCGTGGTTATTTTAATAATATGACATCACCAAACATTTTCAAATTTTGTACACGAGGGATTTTTATCTCTGATGTAATGAAAGTGTTAATTTTTTTCTTTTGCCACCTCCGAAGGGTAAAAAGGGAGGTTGGGGCGAAATTTCCAGTTTTTTCGATTTTTTACCAATCTTTTTGAAATTTTATTTACAAAGATTTTATATATATATATATATATATATGATATGATATACTCAACCGGTAATATAATTAGTAAAAGAAGCATGATTCTTGAAGGTGAAATCAACTTTATGTCAATATTTAAGACCCATCTTTCCACCAAAACGTCTTAAGCGAGCCTCGAAGATAATAATATTTTAAATAGCATTTTTGATGGCAATGAAGGAAAAGAGAGTTTACCGGAAGCAAAACACTGAAAATTACATAAATGGTTTACATTACTGGAGATTTGCTATACAATTATTTTATACTTGTATAATAAATCAATGAATAAATAATTTTTTTAATTAAAAATTTGCATTTTTTATCTTTGAATATGAAAAAATTTGAATAATTATTTACTAGGTAGATTAAAATTGAAATTAAACTTGTCTACAAATTTCAAATTTTATAAATACCCCAAATAACACATTAACATTCATAATTTTTTGAAGTATCCATCCTAGAAAAAAAAAACATTTTCTCGAGCGCGCGAGAGCTCCACGACAGATTGTCCCACCACCAGGGTCGGCCAGTCGCTTTTCGCACTCTCTCTTTTAAGTATGATTGTTAATAATAAGAAGCCCCACTTTGTAAAATATGATCATGGATTTCGCCAATATAACTCTATAAGTATCAAACGCCGTTGAATTTGTTTCTTAATTGTTACAAATAAAAGCACTGTCATTTTCGAAAAAAAAAAAATCCCAACTCGGCTCCTCTTGGTCCAGAAAAGCTTTTCTTATTTTTGAAACTGTCGTTCTGAACTGAGCTATTTGAATTTTTAAATTATAAACATATAAAATTTAAGGAAGGGGCTCCAGCTCTATTTTTTATTTTAAAAAAATACCTCCGTTTTTATAGCTATATTTAAGGGGTTAAAAATTAATTTTTTCATTTGTGAACGTCAAAATATTCACTCAAAAAAAGTTATAGCAATCAACATTTTGCGTCTTGGGATAAACAATTAGCAATATCTCGGCAACAAATTATCCGATTTACGATTATAAAATATCATTTTGTTCAGAAAGACGAGGGTTTCCCTTCAAAAGTAAAAAAGTGCAAAAAAATTTAATTTGAAAGTAGTTAATTCATATATGAAAGAAATGGCTATTTCTGCTCATATGATAGTTGTCCAAAATTTGTGATCTTTCGTCATTTTTTGAATTTCTGACAACCAGCAAAAAAAAATGAAAAAATTTCGAGAGTAGTAAGTTCTACATTATTTTCTATCTAAGTTTTTCGGATTGAGACTCATTTTGGTTGTTAAATAGAATATAAAATAAATGTTGTACAATAAATCTGGGATCGAGTCTGAGATTTTCCTCGAAAGCATCATCAATTATCTTATAGTGGAGGACTGCGAATTAGCTTTGTCAGAAAAAGGTAGCTATAATTTTATTAGATTTTTCTAGAAGTTGGGAATTTAATATTTCGATTTTGGAATAGTCTATTGGAGACTTAGTATTGTATAGTTGAGCAAATCTATTATATTCTGCTGTTCGAGTTTCGACGTCTATTTCGAAAATTTCTGTATCTTCGTTTTCAGATACATCTTTCTCGTTCGTGGCATAAACCGAAATTCCTGATTGAAAATTTGCTCATTTTTGAAAATGATTAATGAGAATTCTAGATGAAGCATACGCACTTTTGTTTATTTTTCCCACTTTGTATCCGATTTAATAGAAAAGAGCCAAGTAAGAGGCCAGTGTTCGATTATGAGGGTGAATTTTCTTCTAAATAAATAGGGGCGGAAGTTTTTTACTGCCCAAAACGATGGAATGTAACCCTCTTGCATTAGTGAAATATTTAATTTCTGTGCTACAGGAGGTTATGGACGCAAAAGTGTCTGTAGTCAGAAGAAAGAGCTTATTGAAATTGGAGTAACTAAGAACAGGATCTGAGGTAAGAGCATTTTTTAGCTCTTCAAATGCAGATTTATATTCAGCGTCAAAAAAGAACTGGAAATCTTTCTCTAAAAGCTTAGTCAGATATTTAGATGTTTTGGCGAAATTAGGCATAAATCGCCTGTAGTAATCTAGCAATCCTAAAAAGGATTTAATTTACTTAGGGGTTTGTGGCTCAAGAACATTTTTGGTACAATCAACACTGGAAAGATTAGGTTTGACTCCATCTTTGGTAACTATATTGCCAAGGTAGGCGAGTTTTTTTCTAGGAAAATAGCACTTATTTGACTGGACTTTCGTAGATGTTTGAATACTTTTTTAATCGTTCTATGTGTTCGTGTATTGGCGTGGAATAAACGATTATGTCGTCCTTGTAAACTAAACATCTTTCGTTCTGGAGGCCAAAGAGTATATTGTCCATGATTCTTTGGAAAATGGAAGATGCAACTTTCAGGATAAATGGCATACAAACGAATATGTAATTATCAAATTAGAGATATTCGGAAGGAGAAACTGGTCATCAGTGCTGACATCGTTTAATTTTTAATAATCTATGGTAATGCGCCATTTTTGTTTACCAGAAGCATTCAATTTTTCGGGTACTGTGCAAACAGGAGAAGACTAGGGTAAAATGGACGGTCGAATGATTTATTGTTCAAACATTTTGTCAGTTTGGGTTTTTACCTCTTCTTTATGAACTTGAGGATATCTATAAGACTTTGTAAATATAGGACGAGCATTCTTAGTTTCTACAGAATATTTAACTTCATTAGTAAAAGTTAGAACATCACCTTCGAGGTAAAAAATATCGGGTATTCTAAGCAAAGTTTGGTGATTAATTCTTTCTCTTCTGAGTTCAAATGTTCAGTTCTTAACTGAATTTTTATCTTTTGAATCCTATCAATTTTAATCACGTCCAGAATTAAAATTTAATAGTGTTTCACTAAGGGTAAAAACTTCGATAGAAGTGTCTGAGAGGTCGATATTTTTGGGAATTACTTTAACATTAATGACAGTTGTTAAAAATTCACCATTTTCGTTAACCTGTACATGAGTATCTGGTTGAAAGATTTTCGGGTTCCAAAATAGGTCAGTTTTAGCTCTGGTCTAATACAAGATTGGGCATCTGAGTTCAAAACCAGTCAGGAGGGTGTTCAGGGTCATTATATCAATTAAGATTGATTGAGCAACCTTCTGATCATTTATTAAGGTCGATTTTTGAACATTTACCTGCATTGTGGCATTGAGTGTTTGTAGTCGATTAACAAATGTATTAACCTTTGTAAATGTTGTATAAGGGACGAAGGGTTCCTAGAATCGCCGAAGTGAATATTTAAAAGTTGTTTGATGTCATTGCAAGTCGACGTATTTTGCGAATTATTCAGCTGCGCTGCACGAAATTTAAACTTATTTTTTATGCGGATCACTAACAGAACGTGTTATTCTATTGTTGCCATGCTATAGCCATAATCGTATGCTCTTAAGAATGTACCGAGAGAGATTTCGTCGCCCGCGAATTCAGGGATGATCCAAAAAAATTTCAGAGAGCTTGTGAGGGTCGACCTCAGCATCGGCATTTTCGTCTTTCTGAGCTCTCGTTTTTGGAATTGATTTTTTTTTTGAAATCTTCAATGAAATTAATTTAATATAATTTAAGAATAACTTTAAGATTCGTTTAAGAAAAATACTCCATTCCCGTTCAAAAATCGAACAGTATAATAACATTTGAACTAGAAAAAACACAGCGTGGCTATCAATATTATTACACAACTAGCAGAAATAGAAACATCGGCTCCTGTTTTCTTAGATGGTTGTTAGGAGCTTTATCAGGTGTTTCTTTTACAACTTCTGAGAGTAAGGACGCCGCGTTCAGGTTTCTTCTCCATTAAGAGATTAGAATCCGTCTCCACCAATTAGAATTTTTTTATTTTGCTGCGCCACTTGTGAACTTAATGAAATCACTCTTCACTTTTTAAAAGATAATTTATTTACTTTTAACACAACTTTTTATTTTTTCAATATAAAAATTGAACTTTAATGTATCAATTTCTAAATTGGCGTTACGACGACTTACAA
Source organism: Diaprepes abbreviatus (assembly GCA_034092305.1). Taxonomy (NCBI): domain Eukaryota; kingdom Metazoa; phylum Arthropoda; class Insecta; order Coleoptera; family Curculionidae; genus Diaprepes; species Diaprepes abbreviatus. The sequence goes on from JASJET010000026.1 coordinate 2,267,854, forward strand.
CTTGAATTATGTGTGTCGCTTACAAAAAGTTACCATGTTAATCTTTCTTCAACGTTGGTATATTTATTTTATTTGGAAATTTTCTCAGGTAATGGGTTGATAATAAAAAGTTCATTTTTTACTCTTTTTTTGTTTGTTTTTTTTTAAAAAGTACAAGCAAATTTACTAAATAATCACTTTCTGAAAAAAAAAATATATTCAAAATAATAAAACTAAGAACAAATTTGTTCCATAAAACACAAGAAATAGAAACCAATAAGAAAAGAATAAGTATATCAGCATGTCTGATACAAATGGTCTTTCAGAGAAAATAGACCATATTTTGTCAAAATGTAATATAAATGTTCGTCTTAGAGCACAACATTTACTGAAAAATTTATTTACCCCTCAATCCCAAGTATTAAAATCAAATATTATTTATTCAACACCATGTCTACACTGTCCTATAACTTATCATGGAATAACAACACAGTACTTAGAAAATAGAATGAACGGTTATCAATACACAAAGAACGCTTCAACAACCAACATATTGTCTCACAACCCAAATTATCAAAAATTGACTATAAAGGAAATGATAGAATTAAAAGAGATAAAGGCCCTTAACAATAAAAAAGATATAAATAACCTCAGTCAAATTTACCACAACTTAATCACAGCTAAAATTTCCAAAATAAATAAATTGATAAACAGATCAATAAATAAACTTATTTTAAACACTGTACAAATCTTATTCTATAAAATAGTCTGGACACTGTAAATAGTAACAATTTTTAATGTAAAAAAAGAACTACCCAAAGAAATAGGACTTAAAAAATAAATTCCACGCTATTTAAAATTTTTTTAGTTATATTAACAATGTTAATGATTTTAAAATGCAATGTAAAATAATATATAAAATTTTCAGTGAGCTTAAGTTGTTCAAGTGTATTTGTTTTCAACTTATGTAAATCTTCTGTTTTAGAAAAAGCTTAAAAAAGCACGGTATCATCTGCGAAACGTCGTACATGAAATATAAAAAAAGAGCAAAAAATGAACTTTTCAATCTTATTATCAATCTATTACCATATCTATTACAAAATCAAAAAAAGCCTTTAACTACTTGAATAAATGTAAAATATGGAAAACAACTAGTCAGTGTAGAAAAATATCACTAAGTCTGTTGAAAGCATGTAAATCGCCGGCTTTATATGACATGTGAATATTAAAAATGTCACTTTGACTGGGGTTTTTTGGGTTTATCGAGAACACTATTCTAAGTTATCAATATTTCAGGAACTTCATTCGGGTACATGTACGCTGACGAATAATGAATTCTTTGAAGGGATTTTGATAACCTTTCATGTACCAATACGACAAAAATTATCTTTTTTGAATCGAGTGTTTAAAATAACTCACGTCAGTGATCATTTGACAAGCTTTTTTTAAACATACTGTTCCCCGGATACTAGGCATCGTCACCGCCACCTAAAAACATTCGTAAATGTAGTTTTATTTTTGTCGGTCTTATTGGCTAATGCTTTAAAATTAGATAAAAAGAAAAATGTGAGAGTTCTCGAACAAATATATATATATATATATATATATATATATATATATATATATATATATATACAGGTGTGGAAAATCCAAAACGGAACCTCTAAATAATGAAAAGGTAACAAAAAGCGACGGACAACCCGTTTAGCTCTTTTGAAGAAGCGAAATAAAGCATACTATTGTATCGTAGCTTGCTTCCTAGTTTCCAGCAAAAATGGTGTCGGGCAAGGACTTTTCGCCGGTTTCGGGTCGTCATAACACAGCATGGATTTGATATTAAAAATAAAAATCGGATCCAACATAGCAAACTGAAACTTTAAAATCATGAAAATAAATTCGAAAAACGTCTAATGTGGTTCAATACTTTAAAAATAAAATAAGAAGAATAATTGTATTTCTATGAATAAAATATTGCGCTTGACTTCAAGGTACATTTTAAATATAATACTATAATAATAAATACATGGATATCGATAATCGTTAAAAAGGCGAAAGTACTTTTTCCTCCATGCTTAAGACTTCTTAATAAATATCAATGCAAATAATTTGTAAGTAATATAATATTTATTGATTCACATAAATGAATAAATAATACGACTGTAATAAAATTAATAAAAAGAACTTTTTAATCATTGCCTTCTTTGTTAATAGTTCTTTTCTCATTCTCCAATACGTACGAATTATTATCCGAATCCTTACTATGTCAAAAACAGTGTAAGGATCCATCGACGCGAAAAGTTTTGGAACACATCCTCTATATTTTTTTCTCGAGAAGATTTTCGGGCAAAGTCTAGGCGATAGTTTCTTATCAACTTGTCCGTTAATTTTTGTGCATCTTTCGATAGTTTACCTACCGGTAATATTGCAAATGCTATGATGTTTGGTCAATGGAATAAGTAATTTGTTGATTTCTGTTGGCATGTTTTATCAAGAATATCTTTTGATAAACAATCTTGTTGTTTGAAGTGTGTATCCCAAATCTTCTCTATTGCAGTTTAATGTCCGCCTCCAATAGTTTGCAAAATGACGGGAAACCAGAGGATCAGTTTTCGCTTTATTCTTGCTATAATAGCTGGCTCATCACTGTTCTCGAAGAAACGTCGAGCTGTGTTGCCATCGTTAGTGATTCCTAACCCTTCCTTTGGCATGTCAACAAGAAGTCCTAATCTGTCTTCTTAAAGGCCTGTGGGATGGTAGCTTTCGTCTGTGCTTTCACCTCTTTGTCTTTCTGCTTACGGGCTTACCACTTCTGTATGTCACGTTGATACGACAAATACAAGCAGTATTCAGAGAATCGAATACTTGCGTGTAGAGTTATCAGTCGTAGCTTGAAATACGCTGTATTTACTGGGACACAGTATCAATGTTGTTGAACTGAGATGTTGGTAACAACGTTGGACCGATTTTGTTCCAGCCAAAGCATTCACCTAGTCGTCTATCATCGTCATAGATCCGTTGTACTGTATTGAAGCTGGGGTGGCAAAGAAAACTCTTTTGTATGGTGCAAGTTGTTTAGTTTGAGTTCATAATTTTCTGTTTTCTTTAAAGACTTATGTTCCGTTTTCTTAATAAATTTAAATTTCAGAGGCCCGCAATTCATAGTAGAAGAGGGTTTGGAATTGTACAACACAATCTGTTCTTGTTGAATTTGCGTGTTAATACCTGCTAATTGAAGTGGAATAAGAGAGGTAAGGAATAAGTTTGTATCAGAAATATTCAGATCAGTGAATTTCATTTTGTACTGGCTCTGACCTGACGTTCCATCGAAGCCCTATTTGCAAATGAAACTCATATCTACAAATCTAATTTATCGATTTGTTCAAGGGCGTCTAATTGAAGCAATATAATTCGATCCACTGTATGATCCAGTAAGCCTTGGAATTTAACCTCGGCTTTTGATTTAGTTATAGTGAGATAATCGTCATGTGAATAACATGCTTTTTTTGTATTTTACACACCAGAGTACGGTGAAAATATATTATTGTCTTTCTGTTTAGCCCAATTTTGTAATCGTTGATATTTGTTTCTCGACAATCCAATGTCAAATAGAAAAGCGGCGCACAAATGTAACTGGGCGCGACGCAACCACAACACTATTGCCTTTAACCTGAGATGAAACTTTAGAAAGAAAAGACTGGTCATTCATATTACCGAGGTTTATTAGAAACGTTACTATAGCCAACCTTCTATTTTAAATTTCTTAACTAGAAATTATTTTGGCCGTTTTCAAAATTCTGGCCCACTAGGCCCGTCTAACTTCTTTCAGGTTAGTTAGGAACAGAAGATCGTAAGGAACGCCTACGCGCAATATTACATCCGCTAACTTCCGTGGCTTCCGAAGACGAGCAGTACCTTGAAACAGGTGAGAGGGTGTATTTCTTTTCGTCTAAACTTATAATGTAATCGACTGAATTTGGTATATTTAATGACTCTTTGATATATTGATTATTTTAAATACATCAAATAGTAGAAATTAAAAAAAAATAGTTTTTGTTAGCCGTTGAGCCTAAAGAAAATAGATATTTCTGGTACAAAATAAACATTTATTCTAATAAAAATACTAGTGAAACGCAAAGGTAATTTCTAAGTAAATAAGCTAATAGACCACTTGAAAATTAAAAATCATTCTCTAAAATAAACTTTTATTCTAGTAAAAAATAAAAGTAACACGTCATTAATTGTAAATAAATAAACAAATAATTAAAATCAATTTAAACCAACAAAAACACCTAAAAGTTTACATTCAAACAGACCTCCACTTTGAGCGAGGCAATAACCCAGTCTACTGTAAAATACGGTTCGCGTATTTGCCAAAACTTCAGGGGTCATATCCCTATTAGCCCTTTCTATCATGTCCTCACAAAACACCATACGTGTTTCCTGATCTTTCGGAAAAATTTCTTAAGTTATTCGCAATTTATAACAGCGATATTTGTTCCACTTTAAAATATTCCGAACTGTTCGAGCGTTCATATCAAATTCTTCAGCAGTTACGCTACTATTGCAAGGAAAATTAATTTCTGCTAAACTACAAACGTCAGTCTCCCGATTTGCTCGTTCTTCAGTAATTTGAGGAACCGGTTACTCCTCATTATTATCAGTGCAATTTTTACAAATTTTTAAACAATAAATTTTTTAATAATTTCCGAAATTCTAAATTTTCAAGGAACAAGATGATTTTCGCACGTAAATGCAAATCTGCCGATTATTTACCAGAATAGTGTACCACTTAATAATCTGCTCTTTTTGTTCCGTGGAATAAACTACCATTGTAACAAAAAAATTTGGCGCGAAACACGGAAATACCAATACTGGGTACTTATGGTTCGACGGTCTGAATAAAAGCAAATAACTTGGAATCCTCTTGTTATGCTAGGGCGTAGGGTATGCTGTCGTTCGCTCTCACCACGCCAGCATTGTATTACGACTCACCCTAGGGCCAAACTGGTAATTTACACGTATGTCGATGCTTACGACTGTCTCTCTGATTTGGTGAATAATGTAGTATTTTCTTTATCTTACTTAAGAAAGGTCCAGGTTCCGGTTTAGATTATCCAGACCTGTATATATATATATATATATATATATATATATATATATATATATATATATATATATATATATATATATATATATATATATATATCCGAGTTATAAATAATCAAGTCTAGCTCCACACTGCATAAATATGGAAGAATATAATGTTAAACTATAACAAAATATTTTACAGTACGTATAAAGACCTGCGAGTGTAAAAAGTGTTATCACACTCGTTGCACAGAATATTTTTCCTACAACAAATCATTTTTGCTTTACACTTGCGCTTTCCGAAGTTTGATTTTAATACTAGAATTTTAAATAATGTGTGTCACGTTTTCTGATTGAAAAATAATTAAAATACTAAAAAGCATGGCATCTTTGATTGGTTCAATAGTGAAAGTACCTACCTCCTAGATTTCAGTTACCACAAATTAATGATAATCTGGGTTAATAGTTTGTTTTTGACTATTTTCTAAGCAGTAGCGGCAAAAATTATTTTCAGTAGTATCTAGTAAAATGTATTTTAGCATAATATTATTACTCATCAAATTTACCACTTAATGTTGTGTAAGGAACGAATTTCTAATTAATTAAGTTTTTATTCCAACCTAATTTTTTTTAGAAGGAAGATTTATTTTAAATATGGAGGATTCTGAAGTCAAAAATTTTTATAAGAACACTAATGTATTTGTAACTGGTGCTACTGGTTTTGTTGGAAAAATGCTTATAGAGAAGATACTAAGAACTACAGAAGTTAATAATATTTACATTTTAATCAGAGAAAAGAAAAGCAAAACTGTGGAAGATAGAATGAATGAAATATTTGACAACCCTGTGAGTTACCACTTAACTAATATATTAATGATGGAGCCAATAAAGAAGGTTACAAGAACCTGCTTAAATATTGAATTATTTAGTAATAATGATTCTCTTTCTTTCAATGAAATCAGAGTAGTACAACAGTTGGCCTCTATGTGCTAACAGGGATCCATTCAAAATAAGAATTGGATAAAATGTTAACCTAATTTTTCACATTACTACCTCCAATCTCTATATATTTTTCTCAACCATTCTGTAACATTTCTGTGCGTTCCTGAAAAAAGTGAATAATCTCCTGAACCTTATTAATTTACAGTGGTTATATCTTTGTCGTCCCATGAAAACTTTTCACCACGGATATTTTTTAAAATTTTAAAAACTAACAATAGTTACTGGTGGCCAGATCGCGTGAACAAGGTGATGTGCAATTCAGCTATTTAGATTTTGATTTGTTTAATAATTGTGTTCATATATCTGTTGATATTAGGGTTGCTTCCCGAATTAAATGTCGAACATTCTCTTGAAGGTTACGTGTGTTTTAGTTTGAAGCATTTACTACTATTTCTGCTATTTCGAAGTCAATTCTAATATTGCTTGTTAATGTTGCTACCCTATTGTCTAGATATTTTATTGATTTAATATTATACTCCATCGAAAATAGACTATCGTCAGTAACAAAAATGTAACATTGGCTTTTTTGCTGGAATGTGTTCATTTCGGCATCCTATACCTCGATGGTAACTCTGAAACCTGTGGAAAAAAATGGCGGACCAAAAATTGTCGTTTTTTTGAGTTTATCTTGAAAAGTAAAAGTTGTATCGAAAAATATTTCAAACAAAAGTTGTGGAGAATTAAAAAAACTATCGATTCATGTAAGTTATAGGTGGCGCCATTCTAAAATAGCATGTCAAACCCGGAATCTGTGAGTTTTATTTTCCGAGAAATTCGATGTCAAAGTTGAAAATTCAACCCCAATTTTCCCTTTTTCTAATTAAGATACAATGCTCAATTTTAACGGAAATTGTTTGCATTGTTTTATATTCTGAAGATCTATTAAAAAAATTTTTTTTCAATCGTGGGCCCGAGAAATTTTACAAAAACCAATTTTTGCGCCAAAAAAATTGCGAAAAATTTTTACCGGATGGAGATAAAATTTTTTTTAAAGTGTGCATTGGATTTAGATGTATCATTTCTGATTAAAAAAAAAATTTTGGATGAAAATAACTTTTTTTTTCAAAAATTTGTAATGGCGTGGCAAATGAATATTAAGGGCTCAAATTTGCAGGAGATGATTTTTAATTCTTGTACTTTACTTGTGATCCAAGATCTACACTTCCATACGATATGTGAACCTTCGAAAATTGGGCCGAATCGAATCGAAAATAGCTGCTGCAGACCGCTGTCGGCGAGTTGCCATAGTTCAGGCGCATTATTCATTGGCCCGTCAAGGAAACTTATGTATCACAAGTAATATTTATAATATTGATGTTGTTTTATTAATTTATATGATAGTAACAATTTGTTTAGTCATATTAATTATTAATTTGTTTTTTAACAAAATTTTCACAAAAAATTATAGAGAAAATCATACAAATATTCAATTATATATTACAAATTCTACAGTTTTTTTCCCTTATATTATTATTATCTAACAGTTTATTAACAAAATTTTTACAAAAAATTATAGAGAAAATCATAGAAATATTCAATTATATATTACATATTATACTGTTTTTTTCCTTTATATTATTATTACCTAATAGTTTATTAACAAAATTTTTAAGAAAATTTTTATAAGCAAATCAGCATTGGTTGGGAACAATTATTTGCCTACGGATTGGGGTTGGGAAAAGTCTCAAGTTGGATTATGACCAATTTACTCAAAGGACGAAATTATACCCGATGCATTAATACATACCTTTACGTGCTCATGCAAAACAGGTGGTACTAATAATAAATATACATGTAAGACTCATGGTTTAAAGTGTGCAGATTTGTGTGAGAGCTATGATGGGGAGTGCGATAATTGCTCTGAAAATTTTATTATCTGCGATTTAAAAAACGATGATGAAAATTCAGAGGAAATTAATAATATGTATGAGAACGATTTTAACTATGAAAATGTTAATATAATTATATTAGATGAGAAGGATATGTACAATGAAATTGAGAATAATGATGAAAATAGTATGTGCGATGTAAGTGAGAGTAATAATTGCGATGATGAAATGGATGCCGATTGCAGAGAGGTAATAGAAAAACAAGAAGAAAGATGAACGTATAATTGATATATTGTATTTGAATGATTTTCGCACGTAATTTTAATGTATTATTAAATATATATACGACGTATTGTATATTAATATATTTTTGTATGATTTGCTTATAGAAATTTTCGTAAAAATTTTGTTAATAAACTATTAGGTAATAATAATATAAAGGAAAAAAACAATATAATATGTAATATATAATTGAATATTTGTATGATTTTCTCTATAACTTTTTGTAAAAATTTTGTTAGTAAACTGTTAGATAATAATAATATAAAGGAAAAAACAGTAGAATATGTAATATATAATTAAATATTTGTATGGTTTTCTTTATAATTTTTTGTAAAAATTTTGTTAATAAACAAATTAATAATTATTATAACTAAACAAATTGTTACTCATCATATAAGTTAATTAAACAACATCAATATTATAAATATTACTTGTGATGCATAAATTTTGTTGAAGCGCCAACGAATAATGCTCGTAAACTATGGCAACCGGCCGACAGCGGCCTGCAGAAGCTATTTTCATTTTCGAAGGTTCATAGGTCGTATGGAAGTGTATTCCTTGGATCCAAAAAATTATCAGATAAAGTTCAAGTACTACAAAGTATCTTCTGCAAATTTGAGCCCATAATATTCTTTAGCCAAGCCATTATGAATTTTTGAAAAAAAAACGTTTTTTTCATCCAAAATAATTTTTTTTTGAGATCGGAAATGATACATCTAATACCGACGCACGCATTAAAAAATTTTTATCTTTATCCGGTGAAAAGTTATCGCAATTTTTTTGGTGCAAAAAATGGTTTTTGCAAAATTTCTCGGCCCACGATTGAAAAAAAAATTTTTTTTATTAGATCTTCAAAATATAAAACAATACAAACAATTTTCATTAAAATTGAGCATTGTATCTTAATTAGGAAAGCGGAAAATTGAGACTGAATTTTCAACTTTGACATCGAATTTCTCGGAAAATAAAAAAGTCACAGATTCCGGGTTTGACATACTTTTTAGAATGATAATACCTATATTTACGTTAAATTTTAAATCGGTAATTTGTTAATAAATGTCTTAAAAAAAAATGTAAATTTTGTCCAAAAAAAATTTTATCTCGATAAAAACTTTTGATTGAAATATTTTTCGATATAACTTTTACTTTTCGAGATAAACTCAAAAAAAAACGAAAAAGGTGACCATTTTTGGTCCGCCATTTTTTTTGAACAGGTCTTTCAGAGTTACCATCGAGATATGTTATATAGGATGCCGAAATGAACATATTCCAGCAAAAAAACTAATGTTACAATTTTGTTAAAAAAACAGCTCTTTTTTTGATATAATTTTCATGGAGTATTATTTTTTCGGAAAGAATTATGTTCTAGGTCCTAGTTTATCTTAATGATGGTGTTTCGATACTTAATTTCCTAGGAAATGATTTCAATTTATGCGTATTATAGTAGGCATTATGTGTTCGTAGATATCGAATAAGCTGTGGTTGGATGGATTTTTGAGATAATAATGCTATCATCCATATCTGCTTTGATGGCCTTTGTCTCTTATCATTGACGTTGGTGGTCGTGAACAAGATGGCCTTAGAGGTTGGTTCTGTCATCTTTCGTGTAGTTTTTGACATTGAACATGGTTTCAGCTAACAGGAAGGTTTCCTATATCAAAACTATATTAACGCTATTTACTTACATTGTCAAATTTAAGTTTCCTAGGAAAGATGGGACATGTGCTCCGGATAACGAGTCATTTGTGTTTTGTTAATGACATTCTTGGAGCTTGATTAAAATGTTGTAGTCGGATTTGCATTGTCTCTTATAAAATCTTTATGGATTCGTCTTTACGAAGTTCTTTTAAGGCTGATGCTTCTAGCTTGGAGAGATTTGGAACTGGATTTTTCTTATCTTCTAAAGTTGATTTTATTTTCCACCTAAAAACTCATGCCATAGAAACGGCAACAGTAAAACCGAAAGTCTTGTTGAGATATGTCGATGATACCTTCATCGTGTGGAAGGGCAATGATCAAGAACTCAATAATTTCTTGAAACATCTAAACACCATTCGACCTATAATTAAGTTTACTATAGAAATTGAGGTAAATGATCAATTGCCCTTCCTAGATGTCATGGGGAACCGTTCAAACGAAACTATTAAAACTTCAGTATACAGAAAGACAACACATACTGGACAATATCCTAATCATAGTTTTAATCATTCGGTTGCAACAAAACGGGGAATTATACGCAACCTCTATAATCGAGCTATATCTATATGCAATAATACCGATTCATTGGAAAAAGGGGTAGCAAATATTAAATCCAATTTACAACAGAATGGTTATCCTTTAAACCTAATTGACGATGTCATAAATAACTTTAAAACAACGAACACTAGACAGCAAGAAACAATAAGACGAATTGCCCGTACAACATTCAAATGAGAAAATACATTTAGAGCTCATTTAACAAAAACAAAACCAAAAACTACCGACAAGAAAGAATGTGTTTTCAAAGTTCCTTGTGAGTGTGGGGAAATGTATATTAAAGAAACTAAATGATCACTAGAAGTTAGAATTAAAGAACATAAAACTCCTACACAAAAAAAAAGGAAATGTCGAGATCAGTTATTGCAGGACATGTTTGGGATAAACAATACCATATCAAATGGTCTGAGGCAATATGTATGAAACCCAACATGAAAAAAATAAACTTTATAGAAGCAGCTTATATTATAAACAATACTGTAATATTCAGTAAACCGAGTGTTGAGATGCCTAAACTTTGGCATCCATTACTTTGTAACATCAAATCACAAAGGTGTGTACAGTGAAACAAAACTTTGCGCTTCAATGGACACAGTCCCTATATAAGCTCGTAGTCTTAATACAAAAAATTTAGTTTATACTTGTTAACGATTAGAGATAAAAACTAATCGAAACGTCGTAAAAATAAATAAAAATAAAGACAATGCAAATCCGACAACCACATTTTATTCAATCTTCAACAATATCTACAACCTTCAAACAAACACTGTTGAAGCTATCGGGGAGAGTTTTTAGGTTCGGGTTATGATGGTGAAATATGAGACATTGGAGTTAGTTTATTTATAGTGGAATGTCTATATTTTTTGTTTCGTCATTAAGTTTGGTGGGGCATTGTTTTGGTTGAATGTTGGAATGTAAGTCTGGTGGTTATATTGTTGTTTTGTTAGATGTTATTTTGTGTGGTGCATTTTATTATGTCAACAAAGGACACTCGTTCCTTAGCTGGTTTCTTGGGTATCAACTGTGGTTAACAGTTGGTTACCATTTCAGTTATAACGTAATGAAGGAGTACTATATCTTTTTGTGCAATATTTATGATAAAGTGCTACTGTATATTTGTAACAACAAGGGCTAGCTTAGAAATTTGTTTCGGGATGACCAAAATTTTGAAATTGCCGGATATACCAACTATTTTTGGAGTTTAGTGATTTAATTTGCACCAGAAGATATACTAGGTGTAAAATATTAAAAGAAGGTTTTTTTCTTTGATTTTGAGATTAGTAATCTTATAACTTGGAATAGTTTTTTTGACTATAACTAGCTTTATTTTATAAACCTATTTAGGGTTATTACTCATTGCCTATCTTCAATTGGTTAGCATGTCTATATTTACTGCACTTATGATAATATTTAGGTATTTTTCATCATAAAATAAATATGTGGGGTATTGAATACTCCTTTTCTCCAGAAATCGAATCATTGCCCGGTAGATATCCCCATTTTCAGGTTTGAATTGGATTCCTTGTGGTGCTGATTTTATATTTTAGGTTTTTAAGTTTTGGAACTCTAAATCTAAAAAGCAAAAACAGAGCCCAAGTACAAAGTAAGATAAATATATATTTATTTTATTTTGCTAACGATGTTTTATTTTTTAGCTTTTTGGGGTCTTGAAAGCGCAAAATCCAAACTATCAATCAAAAATCAAAGTAATTGTGGGGGAATGTGGACCAGAAGGTAAATACGAATAAACTACTTTAGTTTAATTCTGAATATATTCGGTATACTGATAAACTTAACAATTTTATCTTGCATGTTTTAATATTCAATGGAAGTATACTTTTTGAACTTCTCCGATATTTAATATGGATGTGTATATTTGTTCAAAAGAGAAGTAATATAAAATAAATTAATCCTGGAAATTATAAAAGGGAGTTTAATTTATAAGATACGTTGTTCCGACTTTAAAAGCCATCAATTTAATTCCTCATACAGACACACTGAACTATAAAGTAAAAAAAAATTGTTTAAGACAATCTATTTCCCAACTTTTATTTGAGTCTATTGTCAACGAAATAATAACTATGTTTTATGAGAAAACCAAATTTAATCTTAAATACATTGATCGATATTGCTTTGAAAAACGGAATGTTGCCATAGTAAAAATATTTCAAAACTTTTTGGTTTCAGATGACAAAATTTTTTTGCATGTCATATATTTAGTAGTGGCAAAAGTTAGTGTTACGGGACATATGCAGTAATATTTAAAAAATTGGTCAAAACAAATACTTGCCTCTGAGCATAATTTTTGGACAGATAATCGTCATTTCTGAATTCCATGTTATACTACATACTATAAATAAGTTTCAGAAGAGTATATCCCCTGATGGGAGACGATATGAAGAATACTAAAAAATTTTAACTATCTCTCTTCAGGGTGGTTAGATTTAGGACCATGGCTATTCATCAAGAGTAAACAGAGAAATTACAAATTTGTAAATAAAAAAAAATTAAAATATTGATAATTCTTAAAATTATGTACAGTATGGAAGATAACATTTAATTTCCAATAATAGTCCCACAACACATCTCTCGTATGTTACGAGGATTGAAGTTAAGAACATGAGATGAGTCAGCGTTTGACCGCCTGTCCCATATGTCCCTCACACTCATGATGATAGTCACAAAGTGAATTGTTCTGCAAATAGAAGTCTGATAACACTCTTGAAGAATTCCGAGTTTTCATAGATGGCTCTCTTATTTGCTGCTACCATTCAGAGGGGCTTAGGACCTTTCCAAGAAAGTGCAACATCGGACAAATCCACCTCTTGGTCATTGTATGAAATAATACCGGGTACTCTCAAAAGATCTGAAAGGCAGCGGATACGGTGTTCTTTAAAGGTTCCACCCTTTCGAAGCAGAATACTTTATTACATAATTAATCAGATAATTGTGGTAAGAGCCTACTTTCCAAGAGGGCACCATTACAGAATGCGAGAGAGACTTTTGACCCTCTTACATCCTGCACGACATCATCTCTCGTTCCACGGGCTTGAAGGGGTAGTAAGTTATCCCTTAGTTGTACTACTTTTATGCAATCACTGCCAGATTAAAAGGGAGGTAGATTGGATATCCAAGCGTTATTCTCGTTGAAGGCTTGCCTAAGGCCGCCACTCGCATAGCCAGCCTCTAAACATTCGGACCAATAACATTTTATCGATGGCCCGCTAGTCATGATTCCACCCTTTTGAGCAGTTTTGGTGCGGAGTCTATTTATATGGGTCAGGCTTAATATAAAATTAGAGATATTAATGTTTTCTTGTTCTAATTTTACTGGCTTTTGTAAGATACTTACAAGAACGTATAATCGTACCGGAAGTACGTTTGGTTTCCTCTTGTTGAAGCATGAATATATGCATCCTATGGGGATCTATTAAGATGCAATATTTTCCTCACGAACATTCTTATCAATTTGTTAACGGAACTTAGACATACTAAGGTGATAGAGATAAACTGAATATATTAACTTGGGGATGAAATGTTTTTAGCAGATATGGTCTTTGGCGTGGTTTAACAGGTAGCTCAAGATTTCTTGTAGATCAGAAACAACCGGCCTAAATTGCCTATAATTATGGTATTCCTTGCCTAAATATTTAAAATAATCTCTTGCTTGAAGCTGAACAATCGGAATAGTATCAATAAAATATATAGGTCTAGTAATTTTATTTCTGTGCTTATTTGTTTTATTGTAATTTACGGACAAATCTATACGTTTATTCGGATTAAGCTTCATGTCTCGTGTACAAGGAGAAAGTCTCTGTACTGGATAACAATTTGGTAGAATTTTTAATGGTATCAGAAATCAACGCAAGGTCATCCACATGCCTATATCGGAAATACCAGTATTATGATTTAGCTTAATACCACAGTCAGATGTTTTAAGCTTGCATAAAAGTTCATTTACTACCATGTTAAAAAGAAAGGATGACCGAGAATCACCTTGATTTACATCTCTCGTCACCTTAATCGAGTCAGTTGTATTGTCATTGACTGTAATTTTTGTAATACAGCGAGAATATTGATCTTTTATCAGATCGCCAATGATGTTCCAGACTCTAAATCTCTCTAAGGCTCTCCTGACGGAATCATAAGAAACTGTGGAGGAGGTCTTTCGGACATCCAAAGTGAGGACATGGTATGGAAGGTCGTTGGCTCTTCTGGTCCTAATTAATAATGTTGTTTACTGTGACCCGATCCACGCTCCTAAAACCTCTTTGATCGCTATTCAGCTCCAATGATGATAGCATGTGATGCAATATTTTGTTTAAAAGTCTCAAAAAGTACTTAGAAATTGTTATAGCCACTAATTCCCGACCTCGGCAACATTGGAAGGAGTATTGTCCTGCTTTCTTTCCATCCATCCGAAGAGTAATATCGAATTGAATAAAATAGAGAGTTTAAGCCTCGATACAGCCTTCAGCTATAAGGGCCTCACACCAGTGAGTCCCACAGCAATACTCGACATCGAATTTAGCGCCTCCATAATCTCTTCCTCAGCTATCGGCGCATTCGGGTTTATTAAATAGTTAAGAACAAAGTCCTCTATCGACTTCTTGTCTTAGACTGAGGGAGCTCTAAAAATGGCTGTGTATTCATGTTCGACCTCTGCTACATCCGGGCCTTCCACACGAGCCTCACATGGCGACATACCCACAATGAAGTGGTCTATCAATTTTGACCTAGTGCTTTAATACATTCTCTAAATCACTTTATAATTAGGATTTCGTTGTTGATTATAACAATTATTCCTACCATTTGGAAGAACCATATAGGCAGACTGCTGAAAGATACCAGCATTTACAGAATGTGCCGTCCGATTATTGAGCTGCGTATCAATATTGATGTTTTCGTTATTAGGCAGTCATTTCAGATGCGGCGCCAGTTCCTCTCTGGGTCCAGCCATAGAAGCAACATCGACCGGGTCGGGAACAAAGGTGCTCTGTTCTAATCTCAGTGGTACTAACGATCCATTTATTAGTTATTGTGATGTTGGTCTCATCTTGTGGCGAGCCAGCACTTGGTACAAGAGGATGTTCTGGTTCAATGAATACCTCATCACGTTTTATACGGTCATGGCGGAAGGTAATGATGTTTTGTCAGAGGCAGACAATAAAAAGTGCAAATATTGCAAATAATTCATATACTCGGTGTCCATCTTCGACCTTTTAGGGAGATTTGGAGTTATTCTCAAAGATAGAGTGTTGCGGTTTTCACCTTATTGTCCTACTTTTTAACGAAACGAAAGAGTCCAGTGTCAAATTTGTCATGGCTCTCTTAGTTTTTAATCTACAAGGTGATTTTGAAAATCTTCGTTTTTTCGGCACATCTCGTATTTTTGTTATGCGTTAATTTATCAAAAAGATAAAAACTGATTTTAGTTTTTGAGATATTAACCAGAATTATGGTTTTTTAAATAAGACATCCTTTATATTATTTTAGACATTGAATAAGTATAATTTAGGCGTTTCAAAAATATATAATGTGTTCGTTTTATTTTGAAAAACGAGGTCAGAATTTGATATTTTAAATAATTTACTTTATTTGTAACAGATGTCTAAAACTTCACAATTTTGTCAAATTATTATTATTTATGATATATTTTTGTTACGTAGGTGTTTTTGTTTTACTATTTATTTATTTTGCATTTACAATGGCCGTTTATAATAATTATGAAAAGTATGATATGTTAGTATATCTTATACAAAGTAATGTATTTAAAGCGTTATCATTAGGATAACTTTCAGCTCATATCTAGCGATTGTTTTTGTCCGTGTTAGATATCCAGAAAGAAAGCAACCCTTTTCAGGTCGTTTAAAAATAAATGTAGTTGAACAGGGATTTTTTTCAGCCGCGTCTCAAAACATACATCAAAGAGAACAGGGAGAGAAAAGAAACAAATGTATCATTTTACGCAGCAGCAACAACTTCATTATCTTGCAGAGAAATAGAGGAAGAAGTTGATGTAGCAAAATATGAGGATTAAAGAATTTTGAAAAAGTATAAATACCATCCGTATACATTTAAAATAGTGAAACCCTTACATCCCGGAGATGATGAGCGCCGAGTAATATTTTGTCAATGGTATTTAGAACAAATCCGCACCAACGAATCTTTTGGCAGATTTTTGCAGTGGTTTTATGCAAAATCAAGTGTATAACACGACATGAATCTATAGCGGAACTTCCTGAGATAATTGCTTTGGCCTTCGAAACTCTTCACAATATACCTATCATTATTTTAAATATAATTAGAAGAATAACAAAACTGTGCCGATATTGCATTTGAGAAAACGACCGATATTTTGCAAACCATCTTTTAAAGAACTCTTGGTTGTTTTTAGTTTCAGTGTTTTTTTAGTTTTATGAAAATATGTTGTCCTTGTTTCTTTGCAATCAAATTTCAATATTCTGGTTTTATAATAATAGTATTGTTTAAAGTAAACAATGTAATAATACTTATGTTCTATAATTGAAAATATAGATAAACATTAAAATTAACTTTTAAAGTATCTAATCTATGGTATAATTATTTTTGTTAAAATTTTGTAATCTTTTTTTTATAAATTAGCCACGGCCTATTGTTACAAATAAAGTAAATTATCGAAAATATCGAATTCTAACCTTGTTTTTCAAAATAAAATGAACATATTGTATAGTTCTGAAAAGCCTAAATTACACCTAAACAATGTCTAAAATAATATATAGGGTGTTCTACTTAAAAAATCATAAGTTTGGTTAATATCTCAAAAACTAAACTTGAAAAAAACCGACTGCGCCACTGAACTCTATAAAAACCAGTTTTTACCTTTTTGATAAATTAACGCATAACGGAAATATAAGATGTGAATAAAAAATTAAGATTTTCAAAATCTCCCTATAGATTAAAAATTAAGGGAGCTATGACAAGTTTGACACCGGAATCTTTCGCTTGGTTAAAAAGTAAGACACTAAAGTGAAAACCTCTAAAACACTTTAGCTTTGATAATAACTCCAATACTCTCTAAAAGTGTCGAAAATGCGAGGACATCCTGTACATCTTCTTAAAGGTGATTTCTAATCCTCCTCATATACATCACTTTACTAATGTTAGGTTTTTGTGTATTAAAATATCTTCCTTGATTTTTTATCTAGTGTTATTCTTTGTGTGTGATTTTATTTTCTAACTACCCCACATCATCCTTTTGTGCCTAAATAGAATTCAATAAACTTTTTTATTTCTACACATATTACATTTTCATTTCCTTCTCTCTTTGTTTCGTAATCAAAGGAAATGTAATACTTACATGACACCCTATAGGAGCAATTTTTATTAGCTCCTAACTGAGATCCTTTTAAGGTGATGGAAATCCTCTTCCTAGTCCTCTATTTTCTCTGAAAAATTTTAGTGTTTCCTGTAAGTGTGCATTACATGAGCGGAATTTTAGGTGATTCATCAAAGTATCATTAACAATAGTTGTCTACTATGGTCTGATTTTCTTTAACTTTCAATCAATTTCAAAGACTTTTTTTGACTGGCACATTAGTATATGGTATTTTTCGTAACATTATCTTATCACTTTCTATTTCGATAGAATGTTAAAAATTCTTGATAAAAATTATAGAACGTCCTTCAAGTGAATTTAAAAACAATAGTAGAATTGGCTGCCAGGTTGAGAAATACGTGAAGGCATTCATAGTCAATAGTGCTACAACTTTGTGTATTTTTTTGCTATGTATCAGTTTTCTATAACTCGAAAACCCGTACCTCTTATCTCAGTTTTCTGTGTATGATTCAATGTCAATGACACTGCCAAGTAGAATGTAAATGTTAGAATCACTGCATAATGGAAGCACAGTTGCGTCATCTTTTGTAATATGTTTTGGTTGTTTTCGTCTTTGTATCTTTTTAATTTTCCATCTGAACTCATCTGCTATTGAATTTTTGATGATCAATAAAAAGAAAGACAACTGTTGTCTAATTTCAGTGGAGTCATTTCGGCTACGTTAAAATCTGATGGATGATTCTACAAGAGCACATTTGAAAGTTTCAATAGACTTTTTTCACAAAAACATAAAGTGGACTGAATCTAACAAATGCGCTTGTAAATAATACTAAATATTTTTTTTTCAGGTTTAACCATATCGGATTTAGATAAGGAACAACTGAAAGCAAACATTAATATATTTTTTCATTCAGCTGCTACCGTTAAATTAAATGGAAATCTTAAGACATTATATGAAATTAACGTAAAAGGAACCCAATCTGCTATAGACATAGCAAAAAATATGCCAAAATTAAAGGTAATTAACAAATAATCCATATAATATTTAGGAATGTTTCGAAAACAATATAATAAACCCTATAGGTACTATTAAAATAAAATTATAAGAGTATAAAAATGTATGAAAAAACATATCTCTGCAACGGTTTCAGCTAGAACTCTTAGGTTTGGACGCAAATGTTTCAGTGCATAGTGAAACTCCCATACCGCGAACCTTGAAGGTCTGACGATGCCTAAAAACGTGACAGAGGATCTACGTAGCCATATTCTTAATGCAGTCCGGAATGAGGGCAATATTGAACTAAGCAGACATCCCTATAGATTGTCTGAATTTTCTTCGCTAACTAGTTTTTAGGCCACTCCATCATTATTCTATTTCGTGGGTACTCTATAAAATTTTAGGTATTTTAATGTGATAAAACTAAGCTACCTTATTGTCACGAATTTCATGTTGCTTTTGGTCTTATTTCATGAATGCGAACTCTTTATTTAAAATATTGAAGTAAGTTTTTTTAATAATATTTGAAAACCTCAAAAATATATATGCAAACAATAACTAATGCTTGTAAACCGCGGGTAAAATTTTACATTATTGGTCTCTTAAATATATTCACAAAGACGCTCTTTCAAAAAATTTAAACTTAGAACAACAGTACTCTCAATTTTTATTTTGCACGCTAAACAAAAAAAACTAATTTAATTAGATTGAAATGCACTAAGTACGGATTGAAACAATCTATATCGTGGACTAAAATTATCTGAACTGAACTCATTCTAATGAAAGAACTGAAGACGGTCTGTACCGTTATCTCTGGTTATATAGTGAACTTTTTGATAACGATGTAGTTTGTACTAAAATTAATACTCTATAGTATACTTAGTTCTCATTTAACATGATAGTTCAGAATACGTTGAAAATTGATCGAGCAGAAATCAACGTAAATTACAAATGAATTGGCATCTTACGAGCATTTCCAAAACAGCACTCGTCAAGGTGGCTAAAATTTCCTAATGGAATTCAAATCAGTAGAAGATAGACTTAAAAAGAGAAATGTCGTCCATGCAAAATAACTGTTATACATTAATTAAATGGAGATGATGTCCATTGACGCATACGATTTTGCAAAATAAATGCAGAATATTTGTCTTAAAGAGAACTTTGTAGGGATATCTTTTTTTTTTCGATAATTCTGCTTAGGTTAAAAATCAGAAAATGTGTAAGTACTAGTTTATTGAGAATCCACATTTTAATAGCTTTGTTCGCGGGTCACATTCCGAACCGATTCAGAACTAGTACGGAATTAGTTCAGGATTGTCGTACAGCGCATGTTCAGTTATTAACCGGTTCAGGATTTTTTTTACTAACGATTTTGGAACTTTGAATCGTCTACTGTGGTATTTAACATACGATGTTAAATGCTGATATATAGTTGTTTTTTGTTTTAAATAACTTAAAACTGTCTTTTTTTAGGTTTTATTATTTATATTGTTATTAAGAAATATTGTTTATTCTTATATAATATAAAGTCTAACTGTCAGTTCCTTTTAGAATAAAACATCTTGTTTTTTGCTGGATGGAATTTTTGATAAACAAAAATATATTTTAACCGAGATCTATTGTTTGCTCTTTATTTTGTGTTATGTTCATATTTCGGAAGCCTCAAAGTAATCTAATTCTATACATACGCCTAATTTTTTATTAGGCGTATGTATAGATTAGATGTGGGGTTTTTTAAATGAAAAATAAAATGCAATAGTTTTAGATCCATTTCTCTTTGATTCAAAAAACATTTTTTAACAATACTAAAAACCGTTCTTCTACGTATAGGTGAAATAAGTAGCTGATACGTCCCTATACAATGCAACTTCCTTTATCGCAAACCATAATACACTTTATAATGTAACTTTTTCAGACTCTTCTTCATGCGAATTTTAAACTCTTAAGTCAGTGAAGCGATGTGCCAGTTATCGTACCATTTCTCAGTTTAACTGAAAATGGGGGGAAAAATTTCCTCAAAATAATTAGCACTGTGAGGAATTTTGAATAACTCTAAAATTTCTTTTACTGGACTATAAATGATTTGACATAATGAAAGTATTCACTAAAAATATATATTTTTTAGGTTAAACTAACACTATTTTAACTTATTAATTAAGATTCTAGGTAGATTAACACTAATTAAAGTAAAACCAATATAATATAATAAAATATATATAAACATCAAATGCTACTAAAGACCTAAACAACAGAAAAACCTAAAATAAAATGAAAACAATTGTCAAATAGTTGCACATTGCGGCAGCAGCATGAAAGTTGGCGCTGCATAAAATTCCGAACTTGCAGGTCTTTTTCAATCCTTAGAACCGGTAGAACTGGTTCAGAATCGATTTCGAACCGAATTATTTTCTCCGCGAACATGGGATTGTAACTAAAAATTCTGAACTTTGTTATCCGCGAACGCTACTATTTCAACTGCGCATGCGTATTGGTTCAGAATCAGTTCTAAATCCTTTCCGCGAATAAAGCTAATATGTTATAGCACCAGTGAAAAGGCAGAATAAAGAAAATAAAATGCCTCGTTAATTCCCTAGGCTAGAATAACTTTTTTTTTGGAATATCTTAAAAATAAAATGCTTCCGATAAAATTCCCTCGACTTAAAACATTGAAAGAACGTAAGCGATCTGAGTTATGTAAAATTTTAGAAATAATAACTAATAATATTTAAAATGAATCTTTGACATGTTTTCAAATTGAGGACGATCAACTATTCGAACATTTAATTAAATTTTTAATTATAAAAATAATATTTTAATGTTTTCAAAATCTTAAGCGTTTCTTGACATTTTCATCAAATTTCAAGCAAAAAGCAAGTAAGCGTAATTTTTGAAGGAAATTGAAATATCCAGAATTAAATTTCAACCGTACGCGATATTTCTCTACGTGGAAGTGATGACCTCGGTGCGGCAACTCTGGCCTTGACGAGCTGCGACAGTTGTTATGCGCCTTTAACGACGGATTCCGGTGAGCACCTGGCAGTAAAACAAGTTCCTGGTAATTACGGAACTAAAACAAAACAAAACTGACGACATGTAATGCATAGATGACGTTTGGATGGAAAGAAAGGAACTGACGCTGTCCGTACTCAAACGTGTCCTCGACAATGTACGACCAATAGCGATAGAATATTGGGAAAGGAACCAACATTGTCCGTATTTACAAGAGTCCTGGACAACGTTGGCCCCTAGCGGTAGGATGTAAAGAAAGCAGTAGATGGTGAAACACCAAATACACACAAATCTTGCCTCACGTACATTGCTAGACCAGGAAGGCGCGGTCCAGCAGGTTACCCGAGCATTCTGTAAATAGTTTCTCCGAACGGCGGCCGGTCGTTTGGTCGCTTCCGTGTTCCCACTACACCGGCAAGTGACGGCGTGAGAAAATCGCGTACACATACTGCAGTATATGGCTTGGAGACTCGAAAAAAGAAAGAAAAATTGTATTTCCCGGCATTCGCAAAAATATTTATTACATAAATATTTACAGTTCAATCCTAACTAAATACATTTTTAAACTAATCTAATTTTCTCGTTTTCTTCGGTGGTTGGCGAAGTGTGTTACCAATGGCTGGTAGCGGTGATTCCTCGACGGTCTAGTAGCGGTGGTTCCTCGACGGTCTGGTAGTAGTGGTTCCTCATGAAACGCATGGTATCTCACTAAATCCCATGATGATCCTAAAGCTAGTGGCGGCCACATGTTGAGCAAGGCCGGTAGTAAATGTCACGGCTAGAAATCTACGTTCACACAGATACAAGTCTTAGGTGGTAGTCAGGTGGGGAAGTACCTTGTTGGCTAGGGGAGGATCTGCGGGTCCTTCGAGCGGATGATGATATTGGACTGGTATGGGCTGGTAATGCGGAAGGCCATCAACACTCTTGGGACATAAGTTCCATCTTTCTACACCTAGAGCATAACCAGACGCTGCGTTTAGTACATGCTTCCCGGTGGTGTCCAGGATACCCATAGCGCCACATATGTCCACTGGTAGATTCAGAGGGGACTTTTTGGGAGTATCAGCCTGCATGGTTTCCTCTTGGGCACTGCTGATGGTGGAGGATGAACACTTAGGATCAGGATTGCTTCCGTTGACTGATGGCACCTACTCGGGCTAGATGCTGGAGGGCTCGGTTAAACGAATTACCCAGGGCAGGCTATTCTTCGTAGATGAGACGTGGGAAGGAACTATTCTCGAAGAACCCTTCTTTGTCCATTTCTTGCGGCTTTGGTTCCGGGAACTCTTTCCGGTCTGGGGTTAGGGGTCGCATGAGGGACCGATCATCTTCCTCAAGGAAAAGCTCGAGTGTCGGACTGTCCATGGCCTACAATAAAACTAAATTAATAACACACCTTATTGCCTACCGACAGTAAGGCAAAAACAAATCCATATTTTAACTAAACCCTTTTTCCTATATTAGAAAAAAGATGACGGAAAGTAAAACATGATTCGAAAACATAGTCTGAACTTGTTCGTTATTTGGACAGGTTAACTCGGCTTTAAATTCACGGCGAATCCGACTTCCTGCTGGCAGATGAACGATCCGGTATTACCGAAAAGCGGCCTTCAGTTAGAAAGAACAACAGGCGGTGTTGGGATACGCCTGCAGGGCATCCTCGATGACGATTCGGGATCTCAAATTTTCGGCGGCGCTAGCTTCGAATGGTCGCGCTGAGTCGTGGCCTCCCTTCACGTTGGTTTCAGGGCCCTCCTTGGTGAGTCTATGAGCTGTCACCGAATTGGGGACGACATTTTCTGTCCTCGGTTGGACGATGGTCTCTGGACAAATAGCGATCAGGTGACCGAATTGTGACGGGAACTGCAAGGGTGCCATGTATGCCCAGACAGAATCCTTTAGTTTTCTCATCTTTGTCTCGGACTCGAGGCGGGCCTATCTGGTGTCTTTTCGGAGTGTGTAAAGGTTCGGAAGCGATGCTTTACGTGGTGGCTCTCCAGATTGCCAAGCATGGTTTTAGGATTGAATCTAACTTACCCGAGTCCTTAGCAGAATGACGGCGTGTGCTGATCTGTCGGTGATGTCGGACAGCAAGGGTTTTTCGGCCATTTCTTCGATTACTGCTTTTACAAACTTAAAGTCGGACGGCTAGTTTTAAACTGATATATTTTTTTAAGGAGAAGAAATCTTGCATAGACACCTCCACGATTCTGTGTCTTTGCTGACTGTGGTTAGGCCACAGTCCGAAGTAATTCGCAGTGAGAGTCCTTTGGGTTGCCGGGACGGTGAGCCTTAATAAATTTCTGGTTTTCACAGCATTAGTGTTTCCGCTCCAGGTGCCGGTGCATCCATTGCTTCGCATACAATGTAAAGTTGGTCTCTTAAGTATTTCATTATTTAAAATAAGAATTGTTTCTTACCTATATCTGTAGTGGACTAATCTTGAAATTGGACCTTGCCCTTTCGTATTTGGTTCTTCGCTCGACGTTCCTTCTTCCTTCCTTGGCAGGCTGCTTCCTGCTTCTTGTTTTAGAATGGCTCCCGGGTCTTGTTGATGAGAGTTGGTGTCTAGGTCTTTTGTGTTTCCTGTCATCTACTGCAGAGTCGTATTCTACTGTTTACTTGATAAGTGAATTGTCATGTCTTTGCTATTAAGAAGATTTTAGCGACTTTTTGTCTCAGAACCTCCCTTAAGGAGGCTGATACATTTTCGGACGGTCCTCAAATTTATAATACTCTCGGTATGATTTAATGGGGGTATATACTTCCGGTGCGCACACACTCTCCCTCTAGTTTACTCTACGGTTCTCATGCGTGTTGCAAGCGCATTCCGCATCAATATTTTAACATGTGTCGGTGAATTATCGTATCTCTGGTACAATGAAAATTGACGCCCGGCGGTCGAAAAATGAAATCTGGAACCCAAAATTAATCGAAAAAGACATACGACTCACGCTTTTGCCTCGCGTATGTGCAAAACAAATTTTCGGAAAAATTCTTTTTTTTTACGGTTCTAGCTACCTTTTGTAATATAATTTATCTTAATCGGTCCATTTATACTGCAACGGTCGGCAGACATATTATGAAATACCCGGATTACTTATTGTCAAGACTATTTTGACAAACGAACTTGATCAGCGGTGGAAAAACATTCCCTCAACATTGATACATATACTACACTTTCAATGTTCACGATAAAAAAATAGCAATACGCGTACGGCTAATATTATCACAGCTTTAGGCTATGCTAACGGGCGATCGAAAAATGAAATCTACGATCGAAAATTAGTGGAAAAAGCTATACAACTGACGTTTTTGCCTCCCGCATGCGCAGAACAAATCTTCGTAAAAAGTTGTTTTTTTTTACAGTTCTTGGCTCTAGCTACCTTTTTATAATATAATTTACCTTAATCGGTCAATTTATACGGCTACGGTCAGCGGATATATTATGGAATACTCGGATTACTTACTGTCACAACTATTTTGACAAACGGACTTGATCAGCAGTGGAAAAGCATTCCCACAACATCGTTATATATACAACACTTTCGAATAAAAAGCAACAATACCCGTACGGCTAACATTACCGCAGTTTTAGGCTATACTAAGCATATATGGGCCCTTACGCCTTAATTCCATGGCTTCCAAGTATACTCTCAGCTACATACATGACGGCCAACTACAGTTTACTCCTTACTGTCTCCCAGTGTCGGTCGAATCTCGGCATCGCTCGGTATTGCTCTCTTTTCGGTTCTATGCCTTTCCTGTTATACTTTTTTCACGAGTTGTGCTCTTTTCAAGTACAACGTTTTTCGAGTAGAACATTTTTCGAGTCCCTACTCGGGCGCCAAATTTATGACGCATTTTTAAATATAACAATAATCGATGGACATCATGTTACGGCAACGGAACATCGGTAAGTGAATATCTATCTTGCAGACAGTCATCAGTCAAACTTTTAGCGTAAGGATATTCTATCCTTAATACTCCTGTTATACACTAACGGTCGAGATATTCCTGTTCTCTGAACTGTTCAACGGTTTGACTGTCCGGTGATCAAGGTATCTACCCGGTTGTCGGTTTCGGGCGCTACCCTCTGGTTTAATGTAGTAGCGGACCCGGGTACCTTTTTACTCTGGAGAAACGGCAAGCCAGGGATCAATTGCGCGTATTAGTTACTGGCTGCCAGGTGCCATTTAATGCTTGAAATATGAAAAGTGAGAACTAGGTCATGGTGGACAATATTCAGGGACATCATATTTTTTGAGCGGTAGCGATAAGGTAGACGGTAACTCAGCGGTATCATTCACGACGCTGATTGCGACGCTTCGTACTAAAATTCACGACGGTATTCACAGTATCTCGACCGGTGGCAGTACTTTATATCTTAGCTGTGCGACGGCATACAATCTATGTGTATATAGGTGACGCTATTATGGAAATAAAAAAAACGACGTTGCCTCTACTTTTAAGGGTCCTCGACAATGTCGACCAATGGAGGATATTAGAACAGGAACTAACATTGCTCATCCTTACGTGGGTCCTCGACAACTTTGGTCAATATCAATAGGATGTAAGGAAACACTATATATACACAAACCTTGCCTCACCTTCATGGATAGACCAAGAAAGTGCGATCGGGCAGGTGACTCGG
The DNA here is from genome assembly GCA_034092305.1 of Diaprepes abbreviatus. Lineage (NCBI taxonomy): Eukaryota > Metazoa > Arthropoda > Insecta > Coleoptera > Curculionidae > Diaprepes > Diaprepes abbreviatus. Next base: position 2,294,271 of record JASJET010000026.1, read on the forward strand.
GCAGTCCATTTGGACTCTGGTGGAGAACGTGCAGTTCTCCGTAAATTAATAGCCGGCGTGGCCTTAAAGAGTTTCTCCGAACGGCGGTCGGTCGTTCGGTCGCTTCCGTCTTCCTCCTGCGAGTGAGGAAATCGCGCACACATCCTGCAGTGTAAAACTAATTAAACACCGATAATATTAAAGCTTCAACTATTTTCTTCCCGCAAGAACTACATTTTTCCGATGTAAAATAACTTAGATATATTTCGATAAACAGGCTCATATCCAAAATTTAGTAACTTCGTTATAGTGCATTATGCGTAAGAGTTTTAGGGTTACTATTTAAAAAATAAAAGATCACATTGGTCAAGCTTTTTTGATCTGTCTTATAAAAAAATACAAGAAAATATAAAAAAAAAATCAAAATTGATGTGTCTGAGTATTTTCCGAATATCCCAGTAGAACATGATCTATTGAGCATTGATTTACCCCTCGCAATAGATCCCATCATGTACGGACTCGGTTACTTCGGATAACTAGCTCGATGGTATATGAAACAGTTTACATGTTCATCCTAAGTTTCCAGAAGGATCATTTGATACACCATGAGATATTTACAAAAATATTTCTATAAGAAACAATGATTTCAAGCCTTATGCCATTATTTTTGAGTGGTACAAGCGGCCACATAGAAATATAAAATTTTCCACCTGGCGGTGGGAAATTTGGACAAAATATTTTTGTACGGCATTCCTTCACGCTGATAGATAAGTCTGGAGAATTTAAGTGATTTGCTGCTATATGACGTTTGAACAATTCGATGTCTATGCTTACATAGATTCATTATTCAGCAACGCCGTACAGATTTGCCGGCACAACGGTAAACAACCTCGAATGAAACCCTCTACCCTTAATTAGTATATACTATTAATATTGTTGATGTAACGAAGCCATTTTTTTGCATTGCCGTACATTATTCCTGGAACATTTGGCTGTTCGACAAAAATTTATATCCCTCTGAAAAGATACATTTGATGGCGAAAATTTTTTTACGGCATTAATATACTTTATTAGTACTCAAAACAATAAAAAAAAATAATTAAATGCCGTACAAAAAATAGTCCCAGACGGTTAGAAAAGTGTTTCATCACACCTAAGAATTTATTTTATTTTTGCACTTAATTCCTTCCGCATAAAGATGATTTATTATTGTTTATATAATTCGATTTACATGTTTACATAGATTCATTATTCAAAAATGTCGTACAGGTTTGTTGGCACGGGGTGGAAAACCCTGGACACATCCCCATACTCTAGATCCCTATAGGGTACGAAGGCATCGCAAAATGTACGAGCAACAATGTAAATGTAATCACTATCATATTTTTTTTTTCAAAATCATCCTAACGAAAAACGAAAACGAAAACTGCATTCTGTATACGTTGAAATATCATCACTTCTGCGCAACACTCCATGCCAAATTATCACCTGCAGGAGCAAGACCTCTTCCTTCCGCCTTCACCTGTCGACACGACCACACGCGTGATCCGACGCCAACGACGTAGCTCGCCCCATGTATGGCCTTTGGGCATGCTTTCTTTTACTTGCTAAAGTAACGTATACATTCGTTGTGTCGCTCTTCTTGCTGTTCGTCATATTATTTGTATATTGTTTTTATATTCGTATCGTTAATATGTTGGAGCTTGAAGAAAATTATATCATTGAAACTGTCAAAGAAAGTAAAAACAATACCGAAAAAATTTACTTAATTTCTGAATCACTGTGTAATCACACTGACAATAAAATTAAAACTTTAACAAGTGATATTTTGACTAGTTGCATTAAAGCAATTGACTGCAGGAAAAACCAACCGCAAACTATTACAAAATCGTCAGATTGTTCTACAATTCAACTACGCAGAGAATATTAATCCAACATTTTACGCACATGTTTACACAAATTGGGTACAATATTATTTAAAGATCTTTGGAATATAGCATTTTTATAAACCACCTATTATATATCACATATATTTTTATATAAAGTGTTAAATATAATAATTCAAAATAATCATTCCACTTATATTTATTGAGTCAAAAAAATTGGCATTGTATTTTTTAATTATTACTTAATATTGTCCATAAAAATTTTTATTGCCATACAGTAAATAATGACCTTAAGAGACACTGAAAGTTTTATGGTAAATCTCATCAGCTGTGGAAAATCTGTAAAATGAAAATGTAAGGTATTTCTTTTTCTTTGTTTTTTGCTTCTGAAGAATGAAAAACTGTGACCACTTATTTTATATATCTTTATTTGGTTCCATTAATTATAAACGGCTAGAATTTACAAAAATAATATTTATTCACATATTAAAAAATCAGTTGCCAGAGAGGAACTAATGATCTTATAGGGAGAATAGGTTCAACCCCTAAATGAAGATGATTACTTATTTTTATATATATTATCCATAATTTGCATATGTCACAATTTGAAATCGGGCCTAAGGGTCAAAGATAGGGGGTTGCGTTAGAGTCTTTTCTCCCCTGTGTCCGCAAAATTGTACGGCATTGCTGAATAATGAATCCATGTAAAGTGTGTTTCCAGGTTTATCGTTTGGCTTTTGGCTTCAATAATGAGGGTCGCTACCTGGGGCATTAAAATCCTTTTGTGGTACCGATACCTGTTACAAAATAGATTAGATATAGTCCTGACTGTAATATATCACACCAAATGAGCCCCAGGTATAAAACTATTAACTAGCGTCAAATAGGAAAAGATTCTTCACGAAATTAGTTAGTTTTCCAAAACATTGATTTCTTATTTCAGCAGACGTTAAAGTAACTCCTTTAAAATAATTTTTTTAGTAAAAAACATTTTGCACTGAAAAAACAGACGTTCCGTTGCGTTACCTTAGGAACGCTATATGTCTTGCCCAGTTCTACCCGGCTTTTCACTTGTTACTGCTGGAAGGCCCCGTTCAGAAAGTTCATCAGGCCCTTGTTGATTCTTTGGCGAAAGATTTATAAATTGTTTTGTTTGTCTTAAACCAGGCACGTTCTTCCCTTTTTATTTAATTTCGTTCCCTGGTTCGTTCCGTTATGCGATTTTTAGAAGATTGTAGGAAGGTGAAGGTTCGGGATCAAGAAAGGAAGCTTTACTCATTTCATTGAATTCCTATGTGTTTTATGATACGCACTAAAGTTAACTTGCTGTTTTTTTCCAGTTGCATCAGCTCTTGCTTAGACTCTTAAAATTACGATAAATGCAATAAGAAAATATTGTAATGTGAGAATGGGACCGTTGTTATAAAATATGGTTATGAAAACCAACTGTTCTAGAAATATCCAGTTAAATTTATATATCCATTTGTAAAAATGTATTTACGTTTTTTATGACATCATAAAACGTAATGGTATGAGTCGCAGTAAAAACATACTCGTATTTAGAGCAGATATTGTTAAGAGAATAACATGCCTTAATATCTACACTAGTTTTTATTTAAATTTTTAGTATCCGAAATAGCATTACTGCTTAGAATATTAATTATTTGTCTAAGTCGTAAAAGAACTAAAGATTAAGTTACTGGCTCTTGTACTACTATTCATTTCATGTAAAACCTGCCAAAATTTTGCGTCCACTAACTGCACAGTTCGCTGAAAAAACTCTTTCAAAGACATAACTCTTCGACTGGCCGATAGCCGAGAGTCAGTGCAAAATGAGACCCATTCACGCCGACCGCGTGAAATGAATATTCTTGCGATTCGTAAGATGATTGAAGGAGATCGCCTCCTTACAATATGAGAAATTGCTGCACACATCGGAATATCCTATGGAAGTGCCCAGTCAATCATTTCAGGTGGTTTGAATTACCGAAAAGAGTCGGCAAGATGGGTTTCTCGCTTTTTGACGGAAGATCAGAAAGCAAAGCGTCTTGCCGTGTGCGAAAGACTTTTAATACGATATCGTACAGAGAGCTATGATTTCTTGAGGCATATTGTCACCTGTGATGAGACGTCGGTGCATCATTATACCCCGAAGTCTAAGCAGGCAAGCATGGAGTGGTGAAAACCTGAAGAAACAGCACCGCGGATAGCGAAGACCCGTCTTTCTGCTGGGAAAGATCTTGCAACGATTTTTTGGGGTTGCAGAGGCGTATTGCTTATTAATTTTCTCCATAAACGGCATATAGTTAATGCTACGTACTACTGCTAACCGCTTGATGAAGTGAAACTGACATATCGACGAATAAGGCGAAACATGCCTACTCGAATTGCAATTCTGCTCCGTGACAACGCTTGTCCACACACATCTACATTAAGCCAAGAAAAATTGGACAAATTCATTGGAAAACATTGGAACATCCACCTTATAGTCCCAATAAATCACCGTGTGACTACCACATGTTTGGGCCACTCAGAAAACTGAGAGGCCATCACTTTGACGACGACGAAGGTGTAGAAACCTTCGTGCGCAATTGGTTATAGATGCGACCAGATTCATTCTTTGATGACGGAATTAAAACATTTCCGATTGGATGGGAAAAATGTGAAAATAAAAGAAGAGATTATGTAGAAAAATAACATGTATTCAAAATTTTATTTACTGTATCAATAAATTCTCTAAAACAAAAGTCCGATTCATATTTGATTTGCCCTCGTATCTTTAAGAACCAGACAGTACAGCTAATTTTATATTTTAAGAAACTTCTTAATTCTGTATGGATCTGTATTTAAATTTATGTAATTTTAATAATGCGAATTTGTTTTACACAATAATAATATTGTGACATTAAATTTCAACTAAGCTTCAGCTTTATTTTACTTTACTATAAAAGCATATTGACAATACGAAACAAATCTCTAACATCGGTGGGTGTTGGCTGTGATTTTAAAGTCGAAACGAGATCATCCCTTATTCTCGTCTCGTGACATCACTTGTTCCAAAATCGCGTATAAATACGACGGAGTAAAGTATGATATCTTAGTGATTTAAGGGAATTTGTTAGTATGACACCCTTAAATATTGTTTTAAGAGATATCAACATCAATTCATAATAAAAATGTGTAATATCATTTTAATTTTAATGGCGTGGTTTTGTAGTATCAGAAGATTAACATTATCGCCAACTAGCTGAGAGAGAATTCACAATGTCTTGTATGATTAAAAATATAACTTCTAATTATTCTTCTTATGTATTTTAGGCATTCGTGCACGTTTCTACCATTTTCGCTAATACCTGTAACGATCAAAATATTGAAGAAAAAGTATACGATTACCCGTTTGACGAGAAGATATCTAAAATAGAAAAGTCTTCAAGAGAAGATATTGAACTGGAAACCAAAAAGTAAGTCATATAAACAATACCAGAAAAACGTTTAAAAGTAAAAGCACTGACTTTACAAATGAAAAAAAAATCAATCTGAATGAAAACTGACTTGTTGAGTAAAACTGATATTATTAATTTACGACACTCTCTTTCTATATTCAAGTACAGTTTCAAATATATCAATTTAAAGGTAAACGTAGTTTGGATATTCGCGAAAGATGGTGATGATAAGACCAATAATTAATTAAATGTTTTGTCGATGTGCAATATTTAGATCTCATGGGGCCCTTTATATCCCATCATGTCTGTACATTATTCGATGCCGATCACCTTCATGAATCCAAACAACCTACTCTCTTCAATTTTTCAGGTAATAATATTATATTTTCGAAATGCCTTTTTCTTAGTTGGTAGAGTGCTGCTCAATTAAATCTCGTCAATCTTTAGATACTATTTAATTATTGGGTCATCTGCGATGAAAGGGCCTTCGAAAAACATGTATTAGATAAGAATATGGGTCCCTGGACACGCCTTAATCTCAAAATATTCTTCCAGCTTTCATTAAACTTGCCTTCAAGCAATAATCTTAGTTTCGTCATTCTAGTCTCTCTCTCTGTTTTTTCGTAGTGATATTCCCAGTATGATTCTTTCTATTTCTTGCTGTGTTGTACGCAGTATATTCGCTGTTTTAACTGTTAGTGTGGTTATCTCCATTCCATAGGTCATTACTGGGAGAATGCACGAGTCAAGTACTCTTCTTTTCAAATTAATTGGAATATCGGGATTTTTAAGAGCTTATCCCAATCTTCCAACGGCTGCCCATAACCACTTCTTGGTTTTTTGTCCCAAGTTCAATTAGATGGCCTCAATACACATATTCCTCAACTCTTTGTTTTTCGTTTTTTCCTACATAAAGTGGCGTATCTCCTGGAGACATTATTTTGGTTTCTGCTAAGTTTATGCTTAATCCAACTTTCTTTGAAGCATTTTTTTAACTAAGAGAACATTTTCTGGAACTTATCTAAATTTTACTTATTAATATCACGTCATCCGCGAAACATAAATGGCTATCTACCATCGATGCTAATGCCTTTATGTTCCTAGTTTACTTTCTTTAAAGACATTTGCAATGTTAAAGTAAAGAGATTAGGGAAAATCGTATAGTCTTGTCGTACCCTCCGACCAAAATATTTATTTTCTGTGTTTCTAGGTCTTCTGTTATCTTTACTTGCAGTGTGACATCATTGTAAATATATTTTAGAAGATTTCTGTATCGGGAGTCAATCCTTGCATTGTCCATTGCTTGAAATATGGCCCATAGTTCGACAGAGCCAAAAGCCTTGCTATAATCAACAAATGTTTAGTGGATTTGAATATTATATTCGGTGCATTTTTCGTTTAGTAATTTGAATTTTTGTATTTGATCTGTGGTAATAAAGCCCCTTCGACACCCTGCTTGTTCTGGGGGTTAATAATAGTATTTATTAGTCTATTACTCATAATCTTTGTAAGCAATTTGTACGAATGTGACAGAAAACTTATGGGGCGATAATTTTCGATGTCTAATTTGTCGCCTTTTTTGTACAGAAGATTGGTTCGGGCGTTTTCCCAATTATCAGGGATTTTCCCTTTTTGAAGACATTTGTTCAAAAGAATACTCATTGAACGTAGTGCAGGTTTTTTTACTCCAGGTTGGACATCTTTTTGGATTTTGTTTTTCTGTTTATAAATTGTCAATGCATTAAGTTTATCCAATGGTGTAAATTTTTCCCTGATATACTTCTGATATATATTCTTATTTTGTTTTAATTCCTTCGATGTCGGAAAACGTTGAAGTTTAATAAGTTTGTTTCTTTCTTTTTTAACGTTGATGTTTATTTTTGCTCGAACGAGTCTCTGATCACTACCCAGGTCGAATTTGTTCAATGTTGTTCCAGACACAATATATTTATATATTATATAGTAACTGGAATAGGAATATTTAGCTATAGTTTGCTTAATTAGATTTTGGACTTCATCTTTGTCAAACAATCTGCTTCCTAATTTTCCTGGATACCCAAGGATTTCACTCAGAAATGTATAATCTATTACTCCTCAACGTACACGATCTTTAAATATAAACACTTATAATTACAGTTTATTATGATGAGAAAATAAAAAAGTTTAAAAAATCTATAATCTAACAACTGACAAGAAGTTTCTGTGAGTTTTCTTCTTAAAATTAGTAATGATAGAATTGCCCATCGGTTGAATGTTGCCGAATAAGAAATTATAAACTAAAATTCCCGGAAACCCAGCTTTTATTTTTTGACACTTTTATCTAACAACTTGTGTACCTAAAATAAAGTGTTTTATAGAAATAGTTTTTCGTCAATAGTGCTTTATTTTCTAGAATTATTAAAACGTGGCCTAATAACTACTCTTTCACCAAAGCCATAGCAGAAGTTTTAGTAAAAAAAGAGAGCAAAAACTTACCCATCGGGATTTTTAGGCCTAGTATAAGTAAGTAAATTTAGAGACCTCTAATGTGTGTGATGTGTCAATATGTAGAATAGGTATATCCAAAATTGTCAAAATTTAATTTGTATTTTTAAATAACAAAAATGTCCATGATTTATTCGTAGACATTTTTGAGAGCTACAATTTCTTCATGCTCGATTTTGATATATCTAAAAGAGTTTAGCCAGTGTGTAAAGAAACCGCCCAGATCTCTCTTTTATCTTTGACTTAATTTCAAAAAATCATCATTGCTCAGCTACGTTACATTATACAGTGTTTGAAAAATACGTGTACAACGTTTGATGACTCTTGACGTGAAAATAGGTCGATTTAAGTCAACTTAGTTATATCCGATACTGCTTGGTTTAGGAGGCAGTAAAAGTCGCCAAAGATTTAAGAAAATATTGATTTATCCCAAATTTCTTGAAAACATGGTAACTGAATTTAATAATTTCTGGGGTTTGATCTAACACTATAATATGATGTGTTGTAGTGGTATAACGAACGGCTATAAAGTAGTCTAAGTGTTACAAAAGTAACGCCACTTATAAACATCGCTTCTGATTTTTTATGTGATCAACGTTATAACAACCTGGATATTTCTGTCGGATAATCGCATGTATTTGGAACCTTTTTTACCTCTTGAAAGATTTTCGTTGGATGAGCGGTTTTGCCAGGAAAAATATTTTCAATTACATGCATACACTAATTAACTGTAAAAATAAAAAGTGCTGTAACAATAATTTTTCGAGCGACTCTGTTGCTACGGCATTAAATTATTAGACTATTAATAAATATCCATCAATGTCTAAGAAGTCGATTAACGTAAGATCAACATTTAAAATCACTAAGTCTATTTTACTATTAAATATGGAGAAGTACACGCACTACAAAAAGGTTGACAAGATCCTGGTGTATGGGTTTTGTGAAGGAAATGCGCGTCAAAGTGTTTACATAGAGAGATTTCCTAGTAGCCTAATACCAAACCATCAAACATTTGCCAATATTAAGTGTCATCTCCGCAAAACGGGTAACTTTAAAAAAAAATTTGAAAGTACGGGTCGTATTCAAACAAGTCAAATAGTCGAAAAAAAAGAAGAAATTTTGGAAACAGTAGAAGAAGTATTAGTATCCGCAACTTAGAACGTAAGTTAGATGTCTATAAAACTATTGTGAATTGTATTTAAAAAAGAACAGTTGTTACATTTATATCATGTCCAAAAGTTTCAAGAACTTTTACAGATTGATGTTGTTTACTGACGAAGCATGCTTTACAAGATTTGGAGACACCAACCTGCACAACGAACATGTTTACGGGAATAAAATTTCATTTTTCCATTGCTATTCGGCAAGATTTACATGATCAATATTCCAACCGATAGATCGAAAGAGGCCACAAGGTATTAGTAAGATGGCTACTACGTTGTCCAGAGTTAAACATGCGTGACTTTTTTTGTGGGTCACTGTTGAAACAGAGGTTTACAAAACTCCGGTGAACACCGGAGAAGAATTATTGATGCGCATTTTAAATGCTAGTAACCTTTTCAATAATACTGTGATATTAGACAGTGTCCAATTGAATTTTTTAGAGAGTGTTAATAAGTGTGTTCAGCAAAATGGCGGCCATTTTGCACATTTTCTTAATTAGTATTTTCTTGTTAGTTCAGTTTTTTTTTTTTAATTTTTTAAGACACATACATGTACTTCCAACATTTATATTAAAAATTGTTTTATTATTAAAGCAAATGGGTGTATGCTTGTAATCGAAAATATTTTTTTACTGGCAAAACCGCTCATGCAATAAAATTTTTTCAATAGGTAAAAAAGCATCCAAATACATGTGGTTATAATGAGATAGATAAATATCTAGGTGGGCACAACGCTGATGACATAAAGAATCAGAAGCGATATTTACAAGTGACGTCACTTTACACTTACACTACTTTACAGTGGGTCGATATATCACCAAAAATCATTAAATTCAGGTACCACGATTTCATATCTTCTACTCCCTAAATGAAGCAGTATCGGATACAACTAAGTTGGCTTCAATCGACCTATTTTGACGTCAAGGGCCGGTTATCAAACATTGTACATGTATATTCCAGAAACCTATATATTCTTTTGTTTTCCTTTGATTTTTTTCTAAGATAATTATAATATATTCTAGGGTTAGGAAGCAACTTTGACATTTAATAGTTTATAGAAATTATTGTCAATGTTTTAACCGAGCTTCCATCTCTTTCTCTCCTGTGGCAAATATGACAAATATTGCTGGACGGCTTGACTACAAAGGAACTTTAAAATCTAGTTTTGAGTGCATAATGATGAGTTGGAAGGTAATCTGATATGTCAGTATAATATTGTAGAAAACACTCTCTCCTCCACTGGACAAATGACAAAGACTCTTTTAAAATATAAATTTGAGTATTTCATAGATTTTAGTGCTTTTAATTATTTCGTCCGCCATAATAGTTTTCTCGGTAGTGTAATATTTTGATAATGTGATTTGAAATGATTAAGAGTAAGTTTATGTCTCTGATTCGCGATAAAGCAGCTAATAGTAGATGTTTTGAAAAATATCTCTATGTAGGCTGGCAAATCGTGTAACCGCAAAAATTAGACTAGCTTTCTCTAACTGAGGATTATATAATTGTCGCCTATATTTATGGGAGTAACCACTTTGGATTTAAATTTTTTTTTATACTTGAATAGAGGTTTTTCTCGTCTAAGATGTATCGAGTTGTCCATTATAACACCGCAATTTTATTAACTTGAAATTGCTGCCTGCTGTGTATATTGATATTTTTGTAGAACAAAAAAACCCTCGTTTAAATTATTTATTTATATTATATTTACTGCTGAGACGGCCTAAGTTAGGACCAGCTTGCTATTGTAGATGAATGGTATCCATTAAGAACTGAATGTAACGAAGAGTAGTACTACCTTTTTTTGCTCCAGTGGGCAAGTCATTAGCTCCTGAACTTTGGAAAAGTGCGAGTGATGCTACATCTTCCTACTGGGTAGTATATATATAAATAGCTACGAGATAAAATATCAAGACTGCATGGAATGTGTGCGCTGCGTGTAATAGACTTTATATTTTGTCTAATAAAGGTTTCTTAAAGGATCCACTTTTTCTGTTTTGTGATGCGCTTGCCTATCCTGTACTGATAAGAGCTAATAAGTTCGAAACCGATCTACAGATAGTAGTGCGCTGTCATGGGAGATTCTTCCACCCTTTCCTGGTATTCTTGCAATCTGAAATAATGCTTTGTCTCTAGTCTCTAACCGTGTGAGAACAGAATACGTCTGCCCTTAAAGTATCAAGTTTTTTCCGTTGGTTGAGAACTAAAATAGTTTCTCTTATATAAATGCACAAATTTATCTACTTTAAATTCTTTGAATAGTAAGTTAATTTTCACATCACCATTATAGATATTATGTCCACTTAAATATTCTTGTGAGCTAAAATGCTGTAAGTAACTGCGCAGGAATTTTTTTCTCTACATTTTAATACTTAGCCAGATATCAAACTTAACAAATTGCAGAGACAATGCTCATTGTCATCGTCCATAATTAACAACAAAATAATATAACGATTTCGGTTTATTATTAAATAATGTACAGGGCCAAAGATTTCTATTCAAATTTTTTCTAAGCTCTAAACTTGAATCGATGAGTTATTTTGTGTTTCAAATATCGTTATGTCTTGAAAATCAATAGGAAACGATTGATATTGTAATGGTGTTTTCAAAGAAAGTCGTGCTCTACGGATCTACCGACAACTTGTAGTTACGGTAGCGGAACATCGTTAGGTGGATATCAATCTTGCAAACAGTCATCAGTCAAATGCTAAGCGTAGGGATATCCCATAACTAACTTAAATACTTACGGCTGTATTCACTTATAACCAGGCTATCCCTATCCCCTGAACTATTCAACCATTTGACTAACCGGTGGTCAAACATCCACCCGGAGGTCGGTTATGGGGCGCCACCCTCGAGATTGGCATGGTCGGAGGCCTACTTATGCACCGAGCAGCTTGTTATAGTGGAGAAATGGAAAGCCAAGGGTTAATTGCGCGTATTATTACTGGCTACCGGCTGCCAATTGTTATCTGTAATGTTAAGAATGGGGATTAGGTAATGAAACAAACGGTTTTTAAAACATCCTATCTTCTGTATTCCATACTTTCTACAAAGATATGGTAACTTACCACCTAAGAGTAGTCATAATACACATATGCGATCTGGAGGGCAAGAGTATGTATTGCGCTGTTCACGGTACCTCGTGGTAAAACGAGTTCCTGTCCATTACGAAACAACAACAAAAAAGGTCGACGGCATGTAATGCCTGTATGTACCGGTGACGGTAGAAAGGAAAGAAAAGAATCGACGCTGCCCGTACTTGTAAGGGTCGTCGTCTGCGTCGGTAGAATGGAACGACATTGCCCATACTTACAAGGGTCCTCGAAAATGTCGACCAATAACAGTAGGAAATTAGGGAAAGAATCGTAACTATCCGTATTTATAAGAGTCCTCGACAATGCTGGCCACTAGCGGAGTAAGACGTAAGGAAAGCAGTGGATGGTGAAACACCATTTACACCCAAGATTAGCCTCATATACGTTGCTAGATCAGGAAGGCGCGGTCCGGCTTGCGACTTGAGCAGTTTGTTGGGACTGCGAACCCGGATGAAGAACGTGCAGTCCTCCCCAAATTAATAGCCAACCCGAACTTAAATAGCCTGCCCCAGCTCCCACCAGCCCGGTGAATGACGACGTGGGGTGATCGCGCATATAGAACTGCGGTATACAGGGCGCGATGACTATAGACGGGCGCTCTAAAAACCGTCGAAAAATCGTATTTTCCGGCATGACGCGGAAAATCTAACTACATACTGGCAATATGAAAACTTTAACTATTCTTTTCCCGCAAGAATCAGATTTTTCGGATGCATGATAAATAAAATAAACCCCTGCAAAAATACTCATACCCAAAATTCAGTAATCTAGTTTGTTAGCTTTACTAGCTACCCTCTATATCTATTTATAGTAGATTGGCTGTACTAACCAGTTATTTTTGTGGTAGGTGCTAAAAGTGGTAGCAATCCTTATGATTATTACTCCATAGGTTGTAACAGATAATGTGGTGAGTACCACTCTTTTGGTTTAGTACTAATTTATTATCGAAATTTATTTTCCTAACGTAATCATTTTTACAATAACATTGTTGAATAAATAAAACAATAACTATGATTATTTTAGCAATTATTGACTCAGTTTGTCAATATGCGGAGTTAGCGACATGTGTTGGAATACGGAGTTGTAATATTTTTGTATTTTATGTAAGATTAAAAAATATGTATAATCTTAGATTAGACATTCTTGCGTCTCTGGCAGTGGTCGTCCATGGTCATTGGCTATTGGGGCTTGAAGGGGTTCCAAAGACATCTCATCCATACCGGGATCGGTTTGTTGTTGCCTTTTTTGGTTTTTCTTTTGATAATTTTAAAAGGGTAGTACCAAGTGCATCTTATTCTCTAACTTATTTTGTTTGAGTTCACCGAGCTGATCTGATGCATCCATAACGGGTTCTTCTTGAAGGTTCCAGATGGAGGCTGAGGTTACATTGATTTTAACTGGTTTGACAATTGTGCCCAAAACCATTGCTGTTTCTATTCTTTTAGGGGTTAGGATATTTCTCTTTGCCTTTATGGGACACCTTTGAGATATCACTAATATTTCTGTCTGGTCTAGTATAACATCTCCCCTTATTCCGTCACAGATTACCGCCACTCATAACTTATCTTCGGTAATGGACATCCACGAGTTAGGGATATTAAGTTGTTTCCAGATAACTGATTCTATGGGATTTTGTCGAACTTGGCAAGACGTGTTTTCTGCCCTTTGGTAAATTTCCTCTATAATACAATAAGGACTATTTTGTAGATTTCTAGTGATCGTAGGCGAGCATGCATATGCATTTTGACCAATATGTATGCCTTCCCTAAATTCGTTTTCTGTTGGATGGAAATTTAGCTGAGAGTTGTAGACTACCGCAACTATTTCATTTAGCACACCTAGAATCTAGTATGTTTTGTTTGTAATTTTCAGTGGAAAGGGAGTCGATTTAAATAGAACAAATTCATCGATTTCTGCCATGATGAAGTAGCCGTACACGTGAATATACAAGGAACTGTGTTGGATTCTAGTTTTAAAAATTGGATAAGATATCATCCTAATATTTGTTGGAAGCTTCTTTTATACATGTGGGAGTTTTTTGAATATATGTGAGCGATATAAGTTCAAATATATTTCCTCTGTGGTAATAAACATCGAGTAGTTTTTTGTGATAGTTCATTATCTCGTCAGAGTAATTTGATACAACTTGATAAATGTTAAGCAGATGTATGTTTAATTTATTTTCATCAGTAACTCTATACCATTTATGCATTTGATTTATTGCTTCAATGCCGTGGTTGATTTTTTGACGAAATCTCTCAAGATGGTTGTTGATTATGGTTTCTGTATCATTAAAACTGGCAAGTACTTGAAACATGAAGTTTCATTAATGATTTGAGGTTTTAATTAGCCCTTTCTTTTTTTGTCTAGTGCTTTAGTGTCAGTATAAACTTTATCGTTGACTCCAAAAAGGGATGTAAGTACTGATCCCACTTCTTTTAGCTCGTTTGGACATAACCTTTTACATTCCTTTGTTCATTCATTCCAAAATGCTTTATTATTGATTGATTGATTGATTATATGACATAGTAGGCTATGACTGAAAAGCCCTTATACTGCAGCCTTCAGACTTTGTATATTGCCTGCGATATCCATACTAGACGAACAGGTTAGTTGCCTTGATCAGGATTAACAACCTACTCACTAGTTTGTCCTCTGGGTATAAGCCTTCTGGATAGATTGATCCCCGAACGTGTCTCCAGTAGGACCAAAGCTTCGTACTTGAAGATGATGTGTGGGGCGATCTCGTCCTCTTGATCATATAGTCTACATATTGTTTATTCGTTGAAGATGCCCATTGTATGTAGGTGTTTTCTCAAACTGCAACTGCAAGTTATAAGTCCAGAATTTCACGGCTTAGTTTGCCAAAAAAATGCTGTATACTGGGTGTTCATCGCTAATATTTTGGCCTTCTCACAGACAGCAACTACTTTTTCAATAGCCCGATGGATGTTAGTTGTGACGTTTAGAATTTTTTGTTTTTCAAAGCTCCATTCTAAAGGTCCCTTTATCAGTTTTAGCCTTTCCGATATGTTCTACGTATAAGCCTGGCCGTGGATAGTGTATTTCATAGTTCTGTGCGGTTGTTTGTTGTAGTGAAGTGACAAATAAGATAGCTATCAGGGCAGCTTTCCATAGATAATTAATTTTTTCTTATTTTGTGGATATTTTTTTAGTTGATGTGTGTAGATATTGGGGCATAAAATAGTAACGAAATTAATTTATTTATAGGTTTCTTCATGAGACTGTTATCGACTCTTTGGACTGTTACGACTCGAACTCTTCCAATCAAAAAATGACCTGGAGCTAGTGCTGTTATATCAAGATCGTTCGTTAATGGACATAATGGCCTGGAATTTAAACATGCCTCTATTGACATATTAACGTGATCATTTGTCCGTAGGTTAGCGGTGTATCACCAATTATTTGCTTCGTTTGGTATTTAATTGACTTAACACCCGCTTTCCATAGCCCGCCAAAGTGAGGTGTAGCTGGCGGAATAAAATGCCTTCTTCTCTAGGTGCCGTCTCCGCTTCGAAGGTTGGCAATCATCAAGGCAATCCTGATTTTTGAGACCGCTGCTCTAAATAACTCGTTGTTACTGCATGCAAACCACTCTCTAAGGTTCTTCAGCCATGAGTTTCTTCTTCTTCCTATGGATCTCCTTCCTTGGATTTTTCCCTGCATAATAATCTGCAATATTTGGTATTTTTCTCCTCTCATGACATGTCCCATATATAGTAGTTTTCTTCTTTTAATTGTTAGAATCACTTCTTTTTCCTTATGCATACGTCTCATTACTTCCTCGTTGGTTATTCTCTCTACCCATGAAATCCTCAGCACCCTCCGATATATCCACATCTCAAATGCCTCCAGTCTTCTCATGTCAGACATTTTCAGTGTCCACGCCTCCATCCCATAGTACAGTACAGACAGCCCATAGCATCTCAGCAGTCGCACTTTTAATTCAAGGTTTAGATCTCGGCAGCAAAAAAGCCTCTTCATTCTTATAAATGTGTTTCTGGCCTGTTCGATTCTGATTCGTATTTCTTGGGAGCTGTCATTGTCTTCATTAATGGTTGTGCCAAGATACTTGTATTTTCTCACTTTTTCAATAGGTTGATTCTTTACACACACCGTACGAATGTCCCGAGTTGTTTTTGTTACTAGCATATATTTTGTTTTGTTTATATTCAGTGAGAGTCCATATTCTTCGCTTACTGTGACCATTTTATTAATTAGCATCTGTAGGTCTTCATGTGTTCCAGCTAAAAGAACTGTATCGTCGGCGTATCTCAGATTATTTATTGTCATGCCGTTAATTTTAATGCCTATGTCTTGATCAGCAAGTGCCTTATTTACCATATCTTCCGAATATAGATTAAAAAGAATTGGTGAAAGTACACACCCTTGACGAACCCCTCTCTGTATTTCTATTTCTTCTGATGTTATGTCTTCTATTCGTATTGTTGCTTTCTGGCCATAGTATAGGCTTGAGATTATTCTTATGTCTCTGAGGTCGATCCTTCTCCTTACCAATGATTCGATGAGTTGATCATGTTTAACTTTGTCAAAGGCTTTATTGTACTCTATAAAGCACACGTGTAGATCTTGATTCATGTCTAGGCATCTTTGTGACAAGACATTAAGTGCGACCAGTGCCTCTCTTGTTCCTAGGCCTTTACGGAATCCAAATTGTGTATCGCTGATGTCCACATCTAGTTTCCTGAATATTCTGTTATGGATCACCTTCAACAGGACCTTCAATGTGTGAGCCATCAGGCTTATTGTACGATAGTCGGAGCAATGCTTGGCATTTTTCTTTTTTGGGAGGGGTATAAAAGTTGATAACAACCATTCATTTGGTATTATTCCTGTTTTATATACGGTGTTGAATAACTCTACCAGAATATGAATCTGGTCCTCCTCTATCAGTTTAAGAATTTCTGCTGGCAGTTGGTCCGGACCTGTAGCTTTTCCGTTCTTTAGCATGTTTATTGCGTATATCACTTCGTCTTTAATTATGTCCGGGCCTATTTTCGCTTCAATATTTACAAGATTAGTTTGTTGTCTCTCATCTTTGAAGAGTTGTGTAATGTAATTCTTCCATATTTCCAGTTTTTGTTCTATTTCCAGGACCATTTTTCCGCTGTCGTCGTATAGTATATTGAGCTGCTTTTGTTTGGTGGTGCCGGCGAGTTCTTTGACTTTTTTGTGTGTATTGAAATAGTCATGCTTTGCCTGTAACTCCTCGATTTCCTCACATTTTTGTTTGTAATAGTCTTCTTTTGCTTTTCTGATTTTTGTGCGGATTATTTGTTGTGTTTCTTTATATTGCTGTTCATTTTTTCCTCTATAGCTTCTTCTCTTATCCATCAAACCAAGAATTTCGCTAGTTATCCATTCTTTCTTTCCTGTGGGTTTTTCTTTCTGCAGAATATCTATTGACGGTTCCATTAAGGCTTCTTTGACTCCGTACCATTTTTCGTTTATGTTCTTGCAGTTTCGGTATTCCTCCTTGCTTTCGAGTGTTTTTAGATTTTCGTTTATTCTAGCTTGTAGCTCATTCCTTACATCTTGGTTCTTTAAGTGCTCTCTATTTATTCGAGTTTCTTTTTGCTTTGGAGTTCTTTTGAGTTTGATGTGAATCCGGGCCACTAAGGGACTGTGGTCTGAGGAGACATCAGCGCCTGGGTAGGTCTTAACTGACTTTATGTTGTTTCTATATCTTGCGTTTATTAAGATGTAGTCTATTTGATTTCTTATTGGGTTTTGGTCACGGTCCTGTGGGGACTTCCATGTGTATAGCCGTCGTTTTGGAAGTTTGTAAAAGGTATTCGTTATTGTCATCTCTTCCTCTTGGCAAAATTGCACCAATCTATCACCTCTTTCATTTCTTGTCCCCAAGCCATATTCACCCACGTACTTGTCACATCTCCCTTTTCCGACCTTCGCATTAAAGTCTCCAAGTATAATAGTGATATCTCTGGATTTTAAAGACTCGAGTGTATGTCTGATTAATTCGTAGAAGTGTTCGTTTTCTTCTTCAGGTTTGTCTGCCGTAGGGGCATATACTTGTATTATGTTTAGTTTCCTTGAGCTGGTCTGTAGTTGTAAGAGTATGACACGGTCTGAGATAGGGACAAAACTGGTAACTGACGCCATAATATCTTTCGAGACGGCAACTGCGACCCCATGTCTGTGATGATTATCATCGTTTCCAGAAAAGTAGAGCATGCCTCCATCTGTTGGGATCTGGCCGTGACCGGGCCATCTTGTTTTACTGATTCCTAGGATGTTAAGTTTCAATCTTTGCATTTCGTGCACAACATTATGCATCCTTCCAGGTTGGTACATGGATCTCACGTTCCATGTACCGATCTTTAACTTGTTTGTTTTCACAGTCTTGTTCATCACTGTTCCCCCCGGAGATCCGATTATGGAACTTATTACTCCGGACAATTTGGTGTTGAACATCGCCATGATGATTTATACTAAGGATATCCGTAGATCTTTAATGCAGTAGTTTCCTCTTGCTTTCTGCATCCTTATGCCGTTGACTATTAATAGTTCCTCCGTCTTTGGGATCAATTTCTTGACCCTAGGACAAAAGAGTGCCCTTACACTTGCTGGCTCTTCCACCCGAAGCTGTTGGCCAGGAAGTGGGGATTGCTTATTCCGGCAATCATTCGGTCGTCAGAGCCTCGTCTGTTATCTAGCAGGGTGCACCGGATAACCGAAGTCATCGCGCGAGCAGGTGAGGTTGACATTTGGGCTTGTGTTTCTAAACTACATTCGCTTGTGTTTCTAAACTACATTCGCCCCTTACACCCAAATAAAATGCCACTAGATTCTAATGTTTGTAAGCTCATCTTGAGTGTTGAGGTTTTATTTCTGCATATAATATTTTATTGGCTCCGACAAAATTGTTGCCGTTGTCAGTGTACAAATGTAGCCAACGGCCTTGTCTGGATATAAATCGCCAAAAGGCTGCTAGAAACATGTCGGATGACATGTCGCTGACAACATTCAAATGAACAGTCTTGGCTGCAAGACATACGAAAATTGGATTATATTCTTTCTACGTTTATAGCCTCTTCCCTTGGATATTTTAACTTGTACAGGTCCAGCATAATCAACACCGGATTAAAAAAATTGTTGTGATTGCGTCACTCTGGCCTTTGTAGGATCAGCTATGAGTTGTTCTGCTGTTTGAAGCTTGTAACGTATGCATTTCACACATCGTCCTATTATATTTTTTACTGCTTTCTTTCCATTTATTATCCAGTATTGGTTTCTTGTGTATATTCACGTTATTTGATTTCCCCCATGTAACGTATTAAGGTGAGCCTTATGACTAATTAAACTTGTCAAAAGACTTTGGTGAGAAAAGATTATTGGATGCTTTGCCTCGTATGGTAGCTGCGCATGTTTTAATCTTCCTCCAACATGCAGAATGTCATCTTTATCCAAAAACGGATTAAGATTAAGGATTTTGCTAATGTTAACAATTTATTTTTTCTTTTGAAGAGATTTAACTTCTTCCAAAAGTTGTATTGCTGTTGATTATTTATTACCTGTTTTATTGATCTTTAAATTTCTGTTGGGGTGAGTGACCCATATTGCTTCTGTTTTTTTGCAATTGAAGATAAATCTTTTGCAATATGTTATTATTCGGAGCATTCTAGTTAGTGATGAGAACCGTTTAATTAGTTCTTTATCTGGTTGCTTCTGTATCAGTGATGCCTTGTAGCATAATTTTGTCTCTTCGTTTACTTTTATTTGTGAGTATGTCGTAAACTCAACTTGTTTTTAACAACGAAGGTCCGTACCACCAAATTATTGTCATGTGATCACGATTCCTTCATGAATTGTTTATAAGAGGCTTCCAATTTTTGTTTTTTTGCGAATCTTTTCTCAGGTTGTAGTAGCCTAGTCACGGCTCTTGACCTTGATTGATCCAGGTATTTGTTTTTATAGTAATTGTGTATTGGACATTTCAGCTTTTCTATTTTTTTCTTCAGCTTCAGTCCATAGTGCTTCGATGTCACTTTGTTTTTCTACGTAGTATTGCTCTGTTTTCCTACTTGGGAAGTCTTTTTTCATATTTGTTAATAGGCGAAAGATTTCCTTCCCTATTTATTCTTGTGCTTTTGCAAGTTCCTCCATTTTTTGAGGAATGAAGTGAAATTTTAATTTTAATTTTTTTTTTCAATTGTAATTTTATTTCCGATATTCAAATCAAACGGCTTCGCACTCCCTCCAGGGAATATTGACTCATACCAGGTATACAAAGACACCAAAAGTATGAAGCTCTGTAGGAGCCCTTTCCAAGTTATCGGACCCTAGGTGACGTGGTCTGTTGTATTTCCCACACACTTTCAGACGGTCCGCGAGATTGCAAGGAGAACTGCTTTCTGAATTGGTTTATATAAATGCTCATTAAGGCCTAGACCTTTGATGATCTGCAGGAGGTTTTTTGGTATCACTGCACTGGTTGATAAAATTATGCAACTTGTGTAGATGCTACTCATTGCCCATTGTCTGTGAACCTGCAATAGATTTAACTTATATACTAACTCTTGGTGGAGTATCTTGGCGGCTGAGTCGTGTCTTTTCTTGGGCTCCATTGCAGCAAATACTTGGCATCCTCCACATAACGCGCTGCACTGTCTATGATATTTGACAGCCATATCTACATTGGCCTTTTTCTATTGAGAGATGTCTGATAATGAACTTTCGATAGTGTTTTGTCGAAATAACCTGGCTAACAAAAGTCCTCGTTTTCGGAGACATTTTTTCTGAAATCAACCTGTAGTTCGACGCTGATGTGTTGACACTGTCCTGATTGACCTCATTTGAATGCTGCCCATAAAGTGGATTCCGCAGCCAGGCTTGCAACTTCTCTTGGTCTGTTTGGTGATGAAAAGTAATATCCTGTTCCCTCAGCTGTAACGGCGTTGAGTCGTCTACCTCACATATTACTTGATGTAGTATGGAAGAGTCCGCCAACCCTTGGAAATATGAACGTAAATTTATTATATATTATTCAAGCTGTTTATCAATATCCACCAATCTTCTTCCTCCTTGGTGTCTTTAAAACATTGAACTACAATAACACTCCGAGGATGGTGATTATGTGTTTTTGTTAACAGTGTTTTTATTTTCCTTTGCAGGTTTTGGATGTCCGTCCTGCTCCATTTTACAATTCCAAAAGAGCTAGCTAGGTCTAGAGCATGCGTACGTGTTGAGCGCCTTAAACAAATTTCTACTATTTAAACAAATTCGTAAACCTCTCCTTACCCTCCTGACAAATTCGGTAGTCAGTTCGGCCTTCAAAGTGCGATGGTCAATTCTTTTAGCCTGTTTGATACCTAGGTATTTGTATGTTTGTTCTGTTTCCATTTGCAGCTATAGTTTCACCGGACTGCATCTCAAATGCTCCAGGTTGTATCTTTCCTTTAACAAAGTTTAAAATACGGCACTTGTCAAGTCCAAACTACATTTCGATATCCCCTCTACAATTTTAAGCAACTGGTTTCTGCTGGCAGTCAACAATTTAAGATCATCCATGTATAGAAGACAATTCAATCTTACTACCTCTTCGTTGTTATTTCTAATACCAAAGTCGTATCTGGTGGAGTTCTAAAGGCGTGAAAGTGGGTTCATTGCAAGGCAGAACCATAATGGACTTGGTGAATTAGTTTGAAATAATCTCCTTCGTATTGGGATTGTATTAGTTTCTATGGTATCATTGGATGGCACTTGCAATTGGATCTTAGTTCTTCAGGTAGACATGATGCGTTCTAAAAAGAAAATAAAATGGATATCAATTCTTAATATAGTTGTGAGCCATTCATGTGGCACTGAGTTGAAGGCCTTCTTATAATCCACGTCAAAAGCAACGAGGTTTCCTCGGTTGGTACAGGCTTAGTTACATATGACAGAGTCAATAATCAATTGCTCCTTGCATCCCATTGCTCCCCTGGTGGATTCTTCCTGTTGAATTGCGATGATGTTATTTTGTCGACAATGTGCATATATGCGTTGTGTTAAGCAGGAGATGATTACTTTTATTTATATTATAGTGTGGGAAGGCAGGTGATTGGCCTATACTTAGCTGAGTCATGTATGCTATGTTGGTCTTTTGGCAAGAAATACGTAATATATTCTGTCAGGAACAATGGCATTTTTGCTGGGTTAAGAAAAACATCATTAATAAGATTAGCCAAATGATGGTGCATACACTAGAACTTCTTGAGTCAGTAGTTCTGAACTCGGTCAAGACCTGGAGCTTTCCAGTTATGGAATTCCTGAGATTTTCTTGGTGGTAAATGACTCAAATTGTATCTGGCTGTAGTCTTGACAGATTTGGTGTTTTTCACTGATCCAGCTGGCTGCGATGTTACAATTGGCGGGTGTGTAAATTTGGTTCCCCCAGAACTCTTCGACCTGCTCTCTGTTGAAATATCTATTATCTGTCATGCTAGGTGGAGAGTTTAGCTTACGGTTGAAAATCTTTTCTGATCGTTAGAACAGTGCATTGTCTCGTTTTCGGTTATTGCTGGTCTTGTATCTCTTTAGCCATTTCACAGTAGCAGAGAGCTTCTGTTTTGCATTGCTGAGTCGTAATATTCACTGGATGCAAATGGTACCGGGCTCAACTCATTATTTCTTCAACTCGTCTTTGAAGTTTACTTGTTCTCATGCCCCTAATATACTCCGTCAGCTATCCTATATCTTTTCGAAGATTTTCGATTTTGTATTTAGACGTCTCTCCAATGGTGGTGTGTTGGGTTCCGTTCTTGCTGATCGGAGCTCTGTTGTAATTTTAATTTCTGAAGCTCTAGCTATTGCAGTCGCAGCATAACAAATTGTCTTATGTAAGCCCTCCAGAGTATAGGCCTCTGAAACATAAGCTGGTAAAATCCGATTATTCTTGATGTTCAACATGATACCCAATTTTTTACATGAATTAATTTTTGACAGTGCCAGTATGCATAACGGATTAGTTCCATTATACTCCAATACCGCAGCACTCATTTCTGTTGATAGTTTCTGATAAAGAAGTTCAACATTGTCCGGTTGTGTATTGTCATTCAGCTATTCTTGCTGTTCTTGGACACCGGGTTCCGGTTCTGACTCAGATTCAGGAATCGGATCGTTGTTGTTGTCAGTGCCCCTGATCTCGCGTTCAACTTCCGCTTTGATGGTATTAAGCCATGTTACAGGAATTAGGCTGTTCCGGAGAATAACTCTATATTGGTCAGCTACCGTCTGTTGTGATACTTATATGTACGGATACTCCCTGGAGAATTCAGCTTGAAGTTGTTGCCTGTAGCCGATCACCTCTCGTCGTAGATGAGTTATCCTGTAAAAAAATGCGCATTATTGACTCATTCATGGGCACAGTCCATTTCAAGAGTTGTCTTGGTCGTCCTGCTTTAGTGAACTCTGGTTGGGGTTTTCGCGCAGCATCTTCTGCGGGTGGTGCTCTTAGAGTTGTTTAGCCCTCGTGCTGATGTAGTTGTTGTTGCTGTTGGTCTTCAGCGATGTCATCTCTCATGCCATTTTTTGTTTGTTCTTCAATCTCTGGGTCTGACTGTGGCGCATATTCTGCGATTTGATCATTGATATTGTCGGTGCTTCTTATCTTTTGTTCGATTTCCCCATATTATTATTGTTATAAAAGATTTACAAGCCAAACGGCTTCGCACTCCCTCCAGGGAACATTCACTCATACCAGACATACAAAGACACCAAAAGTATGAAGCTCTGTGGGAACCCTTTCCATGTTATCGGGTTCTAGGTGACGTTGTCTGCTGTATTTCCTACGATCTTTCGGACGGTTCGCGCGGTTGCTAGGAGAATTGCTTTCTGCATCGGCTTATACAGGCCCAGTCCCTTGGTGTTCTACAGGAAGTTCTTTGGTATCACTCCAGTTGTTGACAGTATTATGGGAATCGTTTGGACGCTGTTCATTGCCCATTGCCTTCGGATTTGCACCTCCAGATCTCTATATTTGGCGATGTTCTCGTTGTATTTTAGCCTTAGGTTGTTGTTGTTAGGTACAGCAATGTACCTATTATTGCAGTAGAGTAAAAATCCAATTTTTCAGTAGGTGGGTCAGGGAAGAGGTATGATTAAAAGGTAGAGAAAGAATATGGTTAAAGATCAGCGGAGAGCTGGCGTTGCTTGCTGTACTGTCTACGCATTACAGTAAAGACAAGTATACTGCTGGCTGCATCACACTGCCAACCAGACACTGTATTATTATGATTTACAAGCTAAACGGCTTCACACTCCCTCCAGGGAATATTGACTAGTACCAGGTATACAAAGATACCAAAAGTATGAATCGCCGTGGGAACCCTTTCCATGTTATCGGGTCCTAGGTGACGTAGTCTGCTGCATTTCCTACGAACTTTGGGACGGTCCACGCGATTGCAAGGAAAACTGCTTTCTGCATCGGTTTATACAGATGCTCACTAAGGCCTAGTCCCTTGATGTTCTGCAGGAGGTTCTTTGGTATCACTTCAGTTGTTGACAAAATTATAGGAATCATTTGGATGTTGTTCATTGCCCATTGTCTTCGGATTTGCACTTCCAGATCTCTGTATTTGACGATCTTCTCGTTGTATTTTGGCCTTAAGTTGTTGATGTTAGGTATAGCAATGTGAATTAGTGTAGTTCGCCTAAGAAATTTTGTTATTAGTACAATGTCTGGTCTATTATGAGCAACTGTCTGATCCATCAGAAACGTTCATTATGAGCAACTGTCTGGCCAGCATTGTCGAGGACCCTTTACGTACGGGCAATGTCGTTCCATCCTACCGACGCTAGCAAGGACCCTTACAAGTACGAGCAGCGTCAGTTCTTTTCTTTCCTGCCTACCATCACTTATACATACATATATACCTGCATTATATTGCATCCTTTTGTTGGTGTTGTTCCGTAATGGCCAGGGACATGTTTTACCACCGGTCGCCCTCCGATATCCGTAGAGAAGGACGCTTAACAACCGCCGCCGCCTGTCATGCCCAAAGTTTTGTCACCCGACGTTCATTTCCCTTATGGCGTATTAATATAGAAACTTTTCATATCCAAACTTATTAGTCTGTCATCTGGCTCTAGATTAACGCTATTTATAATACTCACGAAATGTGTGGAATTTTTAACATGTGTTCATCTTACCTTTTAATGGTTGTATGATTTTTAAAAGAAACTTCGCTAGTGCACTAGTTGGGGATCCTCTGGAGCTTGTTATTAGTCTTAATGGTATGTTAGTTTTGTGAATCTCCAGTAGTATGTAAGGATGTGGCTTACTTTGTATTTCCATGGGAGTATGGTGAAATCTATATTGGGGAAATAAAGCATCCACTAGAAATTAGAATTAAAAAAAAAACATAAGATTCAAACAGAAAAGGGAGAATATCCAGATCTGGTATTGCAGAACCTGCCTGGGATAAACCACACCAAATTAAATTATCTGAAGTTGTGGCAATATATATGGAACCCAACAAAAGAAAAGAAAATTTATAGAAGAGCTTACATTAAAAATAATAATGGAATCTTCAGTAAACTCGGTGTTGATATAACCATTACTCTTTATACATCAAGTTACTGAGGTGTATGTAGTGAAGCGAAACTTCGCGCTTCAATGGACGCAGTCCCTATATAAACCCGTAGCCTTAAGACCAAACATTAAATTTATACTTGATAATGGTTAGAGATATAACCTAATCGAAACGTCGTACCAACAAATAAAAATAAAGACAATGCAATTCCGACAACTATATTTAGTAATATAGCATATTTTCTACAATCTTCTAATAATTGTTACTAAGATGTTTTATCCCTTTTGTCAAGCAGCTTTTGCATTAGGCCTACTAAAAACTTGAACTATAAATGGGATATTTAAAGATTTTATAAAGATCGCATTGTTTTTTTACCAGAAATAAGTTTGCCAGCACTTTAAATATATCCATCACTCAGTTACATGTTTATTCCTTCTCCTGACCAATATTGTTATTTGTCCGAAACTATAATGGCGGGGCCAGCGAAAACCCTAAAGATTTTAATTTCACTGCCGATTTCTTATTAGAATTCTTACAAACAATTTTTCTTATAAATGAATTGTTTTTGATCAAGGCGAATTTTGTCTAACCGATTGTGTCGAAACTGCATTTTTAGCGGAAGATGTTCAAGTTAAGCTAAATAGAAGTATTGCAACGTGATTGGACTTTTATGACTGAAAGGTAATGATTCATTACCATCATCGAAACTATATTCCCTATCTACAACTTCATTATTGTCATTTTGCTCTATTTCTAAGTGGAGGTTAGTATCAAAACAAAAATTCTCTACTTTCGTACCACTTTCATTTCATTTTTTAAACCAGTAGGTTTTTTTTTCGGTTGTTCTTAAAAAGGTTCTTAATTTTTTCCAATTTGAAAGATCTTGAGTGAAAATGTCGTTTTATTCGTCCGTTGGTGATTCTGGGTCTGATTATGTTACCGCCTATTTTAACTTCGCAAAAAAGACGTTTGCACAGGTGCAGTGTGGTGGTAGCAGAATTCCAGGGGGTGTTACACTGTGAGTTGAAGAAGTTCTCCGTAGGGAGACCTGAGTTCTCTAAGGATATAAATATGTTTATAAGCATTAAGCGGCTACGCTTTGGATTATAATGTCATAATAACAACAATGGTAAAATGTGACGGCCCACACCTCCACGAAGTAAAAAAGAACAACAACTGTTCTTAATTATCTTGTATCATCTGGAGGGGGTATTGAATGAAATTTTTTTTAAAAGATTAAATAATATATCTATTTTTAAAATTAAATAAATTTTGCCAACATTTGCTATGTATAAAATATAATATGTTTAAAAAAGTTTTAAATATATATTATGAGTATCACCGTGAATGCATTATAACTGTAATTTAATTTTTCTTAGTATGTAAATATATATTAGAGTAGCTGTATTTAATTTCACTCTTTATTTTTTAACGAAAAGTGTTAACTGTAAAAATGAACCAAATTTTTAATTTAGAAAATTTACATTTTAGTTCTCGCCACTTATAAAGAACCAATACCAGGATGGTTCGATAATATTTACGGACTAAATAGTTACTTAATAGGGGTAATGATGGGATTTTTAAGAGTAGTTTGTTCAAGAAGTTCCTGCATTATTGATGTGATACCTGCCGACAAGTTTATCTCAGCATTAATTGTATCCGCGTGGGAAATAGCCGAAAAAAGCAAAATACGGTAAGTTTAAAAATATTCTGACATTTAATTTCTATTGTAAGATATAGTGCAATGAAAGAAGAAAATAAAATAACTATTAAATGTAGTCTTGCTATGATCTCTTTCCATAATGATTTACAAACGGAAATAAATATAGAAAGTGTAAATAACTCATTGTCTATTTCCTGCAATACACAAATGAAATAACTTTTCAAAATAAACATATTTTTCTCTATGCAAAACTCTGTATTTCTTCCAGATGCATTGCTAATGTGATCCATATTTTAATGTCATAAGATAATACAACTGATTACCCTTTATATTTGAGAGCTGGAGTAGCCTATTATTTCTAAGATACTAAGTAGTCATCAAAATGAATTATAACCTATATTCAACATTATTAAACGTCGACAAATGGCGTCTTAATCAACCCCTTGGAACCTTGAAACAGATTCTATCTTTCCAGTGTTTTTAGATTTTGTTTTTGTTAACTAAGTTCTGAGTGTATTTCCTGATTTATAGGTTCTTTTTAGGTGACATTTATTGATAATTCTTCTTATTTTCTCTGACGTCGCCTTAATGTGCACAATTATGAAAAAGAGCTGTACTTCTTGTTGTCCATTGGTCTTTATACCGTAGATGATTATAATATCTTCTTTTAATTATAAAAGGCAATCATCACATCCTAAACCAGTTTTAATATTCTATCTGTTTTTTTTTCAATGAGTCTTATTATATCTAGATATTGGGTGATTGTAAAGCTTACATATACCTCCTTGTTTGGTTATAATAGAATGGTTAAGGCCACGGTTGAGATGTTCTCCTGTTGCTTTTTTGTATACTGAGGTTTCAATTATTTTATCTAGGTGTTCATTTATCTCTTATTCCGTTGTAAAGTTGTTCGAATATTATTTAATGCCACAAAGTTATTTAGTTTCTGATTTTAACCTTTCCAAACAATTAAAGTTTCATAAATCATATATTAACCAAATTTTCAGTTAAACATTAATATGTACATTAACTAAGACTGGAGGGGCAAAAAGCGCATTAGAAGGCCATCGTTTTGAGCATATAACTTGCTTATTACTTGAAAGTAAGCATCGAAAAGCCAATGTTTCAAAAGATTCACTACCCAGTGAGTCGTAACGGGATTCGATCTGATAATGATGGATCATTTAAAAATCCAGTTCCGATTATGTTTAGGGATAATTGTGTATTTGTAAAGAAACTCTCCATAATAAATATAATTAGTCTATTACTTTACTCCAGATTAATGTTATTTATAATATTTACAACAGGTATGGTATTCTTGAAATATGAGTCTTACTTAACTTCTAATGGTTGAATAATTGTCAAAAAAAAGTTTACTTATACGCAGTTGGAGACCCTCTAGACCTAGTTATTAGTCTTAATGATATCTTGGATTTGTGGCTTAGTCGTACTTTGTAACGATGTAGTGGCTTAGTCTAGTGTGGGTGAGACTGATCGAGAAAACCACGAAGAAAAAGAATGTTGCAAAAAAAAAACAAGAAGAAGAATAACGTCAACAAAAGAAGAAAAATATCAATATATACTTTGCTAATAGATAAAATGGGCGATTGTAAAAGAATTAGATAAATGCAAAAGTTTAAGAAGATGAGAAGTTAAGTGTGACAAGACATGGGAGAAGTACGCAAAGAAGTTAGTAGTATTGAATCAACTGTGGAACAAGACATAGGAAAAGTGTGACAAGAAGTGAAAGAAGTCGTAGACAGCAGAGAATCTAAAATGAAGAACCTTCATACAGAAATCAATAAAATAAAGGAGCATGGGCTCTCCTAAATACTAGACAGAACATCAAGCACACAATTTACAACAATCAAACATCTTGAATAATGTGCAAATACCAGTTTGAAGATGCCGCTACTATAAATAATTGAAAATACGAAGAGACGGGTACTTTATCAGTAATTGCAGTTCGTGAACCAGCACTGAAGTTCTTGAAAACCATTCCTACAACTCAGTTTAGTTATTGTAGTAAAGCCTTGGGCATGGCTTTGGAAATAGAAGCAGCCTACAATGTATCAAGACCAAAAATAAAAGCGGTTTCCAGAAAAAAAATCAATGATTTATCCAATCAGATAGTGGAGAAAATGTTATATGAAACCTTTAAGGAACCAAAT
Organism: Diaprepes abbreviatus; assembly: GCA_034092305.1. NCBI lineage: Eukaryota > Metazoa > Arthropoda > Insecta > Coleoptera > Curculionidae > Diaprepes > Diaprepes abbreviatus. The sequence goes on from JASJET010000026.1 coordinate 2,323,735, forward strand.
ACAAAAAGCGATACTTTACACTATAGAAGAAACCAGATAGAATGCTACGATGTGGACCAAGGTGTTGACTAATATCGAGAATGACCCCTGAGTCATTTTTATTCATAGCCTAACGAAGACCGCCAATAGTTTTATAACTGAAGGATGTCAATGTTACGCCTTATATTATGACTGTTGATACTTGTGAAGCAATATCTCTGATAAAGTCAATCCTTGTGGTAAAATTAAAATCCTACCATTGTCCAGAAGAACAACAATGGGAACTGTAACTGTAAAAGCAGATGCTGTGATTGGAAAAAAGTTTGTGGAGCTTCAACTTGGAAGGATAAAATAAAACTTTTTGGTGTTAGTTACTGAGATAGAAGATGAGTTTTTTTCCGGCTTTAGACCTGATTCGTCAGTATGGATTTTCCTTCGACAGCAAGCTTATCGTTCTAAAGTTTAGCGACAAAGAATTTATTCTGTCTATAAAACGCAATACCGAGCTAATCAGAGACGTTGCTGAGCAAAAAACAAAATAAAGGGAAGCATAGAAAAGATCGTTTACGAAAGACTGGACAGGGGTTCTGGTAGCCACGTCGAATTAGTACAACACCTCAACCAGCCCTGTAAATACCTAGTAGCGAAGGCATTAGTCAATTCAAATGACATCATATTAATAAGAATAACGAAGTTGCCAAGTAACTGTTTGGTATAATGTGAACAACTTGGCAAATCTACATTAAAGTCGTCATATTACGAACTTATTGAAGAGCTTCAGACAAATTCGAAACATCTTTCGCCTCAAGAACTTGAAGAAGCTAAGACGTTTTTAGGAGGCAAAATGATCCTTTTGAAGCAAAAAATGGTAGTACACGTATGACGAATATCATCTAGCATGATATAAATACTGGCAGTGCACAACCAATACGGCAGCCATACAGAAGACTTCCCATAGCCAAATGCCAGGAAGTGGAGTTATCTGTAGATAAAATGCTGAATGAGGGGACTATAGAGGAATCATCTAGACCTTGATAATTTTTTATAATATTGATAGCTAAAAAGGGTGGAACAACTAGATTTTGTTTTGAATACAGGACGATCAAAGACGTTACTAAGAAAGACTCAGCGTTAATTGGTTCACAATGGTTTCCCACACTAGATTTAATAAGTGGATATTATTGGTAAGTAGGCATTCAAAATAAAGATACGGGAAAGACTGCTTTTCGCATTGGCACTGATCTCTATAATGTTATGCCAAATAGAGCTGCGAGGCCTTGATGATGTCATGGTTATAGAAAAACATTACAGTATCTACGGAGAGTTTTTGCAACAATTAAAAATGGCAAACGCCAACCATCGACTTAACCTCAAAAAGTGCTTACCATTTAAACAAAAAGCTGAATTTCCTGGGCGTGTAGTATTTCCAATGAAGGAAAAAGCAAATAATAAAAGATAGGCCTCAACCACATGACCAACATAAATGGAGAAGTTTTCTGCGGTTATACACCTACTATAGAAGATTCATAGAAGGTGTTGCCAGAATTGCTTTACCCTTACGTAAGCTTACTGAAGAAAAAATTCTTTATGAATGAACTTCTGATATTGATAAGCAAAGTTGCGTTATAATCCAGTCCAATTTTAAGCTACCAACAAGATCATGAAAAATTCATATTGGTTACTGATGCTAGCAACAAAATGGTAGAAGCTGTATTGTCTCAGATTTAGGATGGCCAAGGACGAATTATTGAATATTTCAGCGAAGTGCATTTAAAACTGGAAAGAAATTATTGCGCCACGAGAAAGGTACTGATCGTCATGACCAAAGCTGTTCTACGTTTTCATAAATATTTGTGTGGGCAGGAATTTTTAATAGGGTCAGACCACACAGCTCTGAAATGGCTCCCAAATATGACGCAACCTAAAGAAAAAATGGTAAGATAGCTTAAAAAACTACTACAGTACAATTTTAAAATCAAACAGAGATCAGAAAAATTGCATAATAACTCAGATGTCCTGTCAATAAGGCCGCGTAACGAAGAATGCAAGTACTGTAACAAAATAGTACAATGAGAAGCATTTAATATTTATAGAGTCACTTTTGTCGTTAATGCAGAATACAGTTCATATGAGAATAGATCAACTTAAACACAATGGTCTGGTGACATTTCTTCAACTTAAAGAAACTAATGAAGGGCATCCTAATTATAAATATATAGGTCAATAACTTACATTTAAGGCACTTTGGGTTTAGTTTGACCACTATTGATTGAAAAACCTTTACTATAGAGATCCTGGAAACGTACCGATGGCAAGAAAATCAAAATTCAGGTGTACATAGAAACAAACTTACAGTAGTTTTAGAAGAAATTCATAATGGAAAATCTGGTACTCATTTAGGAGTTAACAATACTTCAGACAAACTTCAAGAAAGATTTTACTGGGTTAATTATTATCAAGACGAAAAATTATGGTATAGACAGTATTCTACATGTGCAGTCAGCCAAGGTTCAAGCACAAGATCTAAGGGAAAAGTAAAGAAATTTAATGTTGAAATATCTTTTGAACGGATGACTATTGATAAAGCTGAATCCTTTTCAGATATAGGCAAAAAATAAATCTTATCTGCTATTGACCGTTTCAGCAAATATCTTGAGGTATCCTTAACCAAAAAACCTCAACAGTAGCTGAAGTCTTAGTCAACAATGTGTTCAACCGATTTGTAATTCCTTTGGAGCTACATTCTGGCGACGGACGTAATTTGAATCTAAGCTTTTCCAACACTTTTTCGAACTACTTGGCATCAAAAACAGCTAAACATCCTCATTCAGATAGCATGGTTGAACGACTTAATAGAACCATTGAAGAGTATCTCTCAAAAGTTGTGAATAGATATCAGAAAGATTGGAACAAATATTTGCTAATCTTCTTAATAGTATATCGATCTGCAATTTACGAAGCTACTATTCGAAAGGGATCTTAGATTGCTTTGGAGGTCAAAAACTGGGTGGACGCCTTATAAGAGAAGTTGTAAGAAGTTCAAGAATTATTTAGAGAAAGCATGGATCTAGCAACAAACAGAATGAAGACAAAATCTGACATCAAAGCAAACCCGACATGGTTTCAGCAAGGTGACAGAATTTGGTTATGGAATCCACAGAGGAAGAAAGGCAAATCATCTAAGTTGAATCAGTTTGGAAAGTACTATGTATTGTTCTGAAGAGAATTAATGACGTTGTTTATTGAATCCAACGAAGTCCCAAGAACAAGTGAAAACTATTTCACGGAAGTATCGAAACTGATTGGGATGATTAGAGTTAGGATGGAGGTAGTGTAACGAGAACCACCTGAATACTACCCTCTTACTTATACAATCTAGAAACTTTTGTTAGTAATTTTTCCAGGTAGATTCTAGACTTTTTATTTTAGTATGTTGTATAACTGTCTATAAGCAGATAGAGTATGAGCTAGGAGTTAGTAGTAATTTAATAGTGGGTGAATATAAAAAGAGTGAAATCATAACAATATAAATTTCTATGTATTGCTAGAGTATGGCTTATAAATGTTACCAGTTGTTGGATTTCATTATTGAATAGATTAGAAAATTGAGTAAGAGTGGTAAAGTGTTTTCCAAGGCGAGTGAACGTTATTGATGACGGATTTTTTGCTCCGCAGCGATGGGAATGTTTTCTTAATATTTTGTGTTCCACCATATTAGTTAATGAACTTGCTTTTGCGGGCAAGTAGCTATTTTTTGTTGACACAAAATTCTCTCTTACATTAAATAGAATATTAATATGTGCCTGACCATCGAAATTATATAAAACTGGTACTCCTCTCCCTCTCTTGCCTCTTATAACCACATTATTTAGGATTTTTAATAGAATATGTTCAGCCAAAGATACAACTTTGTTAAATTCTTCATTAGCGCCCTTTTCTTAAGATTTGTATTATTAAGATGTAAAGGCATTCATTTTCTGGAACGTTTTTGTTTTAATAATATTACTCTGGAGTAAAAAGAATCTACCAAGTTATTATGGAATCTTAATTTTCTGTTAGATATTTTTTAATCACACTATCAGCAAGATTTATTAAATTGTGTTATAATATCTTTAAGTCAGTAGTTAATGAATTGACAGTTATTTTGTAATTTTATTAATTTTCAGATTATTCGCGGCTCGTGATAAAATATCAAACCTCCAATTTGATTTAAAAACGTGAAGTAAAGTTTTATAGCTAGCTTCTGCTTCAGCAACGGCGACAGAAAAATAAGGAATATTTTTCCTATAAACATTTGTGATAGTGATATCACAACACTGCTTTAGTGAATATTCAGCGTAAGAGTCGGAGATAAGTAAATATCTTTTTCAGAATCGTACTTTGCGGTACATTTTACAGCTTCAATAAATTACTCAAAGTTTTGTAGTGTCAATGCTGAAGTCATATCAGTATTAGTTAACTTAAGTTTTCTCAGTTCAGTGAGGGTTTTGCACAGCTCTCTCATCTTTCTGGAAGCTATTTATATAAAATGCTTTTCTCTGTGGGGACTATATTTATATACCTTGACCACAATTCGCAAATTAAAACATCATGTTTCGCTTGTCCGCACGCATCCGAGGAAATACATCCTCTGATAACTTTTTGTCAACAATTTTGTTAGTTAATAATTTTGATTGACATGCACATGCGTATCATCTCAATAATCCCGTCCGAATTAATTCACCGGACGCAAAAAACTATATACCCACGACCAGTCAGATACCAAATAAAGCAAATATAAAATTATTACTTAAAATACATTTCAAGGTCTCTCCAATAATCTAATGATAGAATGCTACGTTGCTAAACATCGATCGCAATAATATTAAGAAAGTGAAAGAACAGCATAAGGGAAGCTATACACAAATGTATATTTTGGCGCCTCTACACGGAAGTTCGCTGAACTAACGGTATACACTTGCTTTCAAAGTGGTAATATTGTGGAGTCCAAAAAAATTTTGTAAATATATTTTTATTTCATCAGTCTTAATAGATGGCGCGGAACTGAAAATATATTTAGAAAGATCATGTGACAACCGATGAAAAAATTTAAAATCACCTTGTAAAAAGCGCGAGAAACCCGAAAAAACAGCGGTCGAATTGTTGCGTCCGGTATACGGACGTAATAAATAGATGGTCGCAATAATAACCGTAAATGGTCAATGTATGGCTGCAACAATGATAGCAGGCCAAAATTGTCAATATATATATGTATATATATATATATATATATATATATATATATATATATATATATATATATATATATATATATTCCTTCTGGAGACTGTAATGCTACATACATTGGGGATGAAGAATGAAAGTACTGTAGCAAAATAATACAAAGAGAAACGAAAATTATACGTCCCATTTCTTTGATACAAAATATTCAGTTGTTTGACGTCGATAAAGCAGCAAGACTGTAAATGTATTAAATAACTTTAATAATTATATAAAAGTATTGCGTTGGTGTGTGTAATTAGTTGCTTCAGTTTTTGTGTAATATGTTGCTGTGCACACAAGCAATGACAGCCCAAGTATTTATAGTTTTAATCAGTATAAAGTAAACATATAATGAGATTACCAACCACTCTTCAGGGTATTTTTTCCATTTACTTCTTGCATTTTTGTACTATTTTTCCGCTTTTGTTTTTTACTATGATGAAGGCTAAAAATCTTAGCTGAAACGTCACTTGCCGTTGACAACTCTTTTAATTATATGACATAAATATAATTTGAAGAATTTTATTTAATGACCCATACCCAAGAAAAAATTGTCAATATATATATATATATATATATATATATATATATATATATATATATATATATATATATATATGTATATATATATATATATGGCATTCTATCATTATTGCGTCCTTTCAAAAAACGATCTTATTCCAACCACTGGAAGGAGTGACAAATTTAGGCCGTGTATGTTGGTAGAGAATTTAATTCTCTACCGGCTAAGCGTCTTCAAATTGGAGATTTCTTCTTTTTTATATACTTTTTTTACAAGTTTCGTACTTTGTTGACTCCTTTCAAATTCCAAACAATATCAGCTCCACAAGAATGTATATTGTACATTTTTTGTACATTATTACGTTCGGCGCTATTGCCAAACTTTTATTTTTTATTCAAGTCAAAGAATAAATATAATATATTTTTGGATAATATTGAAATAGTGATGTAGAAACAGCCACCTGAGTAACATCTTGCCGGTAATTTCCGACGCCAAGAAGATTCAAATACCAGAAATTACGTTATTGAATGTATGTCAAAGGGTGTTTGTGGAACTCACTAATGAGTCCACCGCCGGTGTCAGAACAAAACACCCGGGATTTTAATGGTCGACAATTTGCAAGTCATTTTGGGTTATGATGAATTGCAACAATATTTTCAATAGCAATTCCTTTAAGACTAAGATGGAAAACTTAAATACTAAAGTCTGAGACTATAATAAACCAAAACGATTTTTTATGCTCATATTTTTAGGGTTTAAAACTTGCTTGACTTATTGTTGCTCTTGTCAGTTTAAGTCCTCTGCTGTCAATTTAGGGCGATTTTAAATTTAAACTATGTTAGTGAATTCGGCTGTTAAATTTTATGTCATATAACCAAAAGCTGATGTTTTATTGTTTTTCTTAAAAAAATTGTAAAATAGAAACGCTACCAAAAGAGTTAATGGGTGGCCCATTTATAATGATACACCCTGTAGATGAGGAGGAAGTCTACAAGTGAGATTACCTGTAGCCTATATTTATTTCCATGTTTAAGAAAAAAATATGAACGGTGAACATTCTTGTTTTTATTACAACAAAATAGATCGGCACGAAATAAATATTGACATTCAAAAATTTCAAAAATAATGAAACATTAAGAAATAAACCATTAACAGTCGTATTCACTAACATGGCTTAAATTTAAAACCATCACAAATTGACAGCAGAGGACTTAAACTGACAAGAGCAACAATAAGCCAAGCAAGTTTGAAACCCTAAAAACACAAGCATAAGAAAATCATTTTGTTTTATTACTGAAGCGGCAAAAATGGAGAACTTTATTTATGTTCGGGATACAACTATTTCTCTTACATATTTCAGGGCATTATTGTCAAGTTCTTAACCTTAATATCCCTATATAATCATTTATTTGTTAACATACGTAATATAAATTATGACAAGAGCGTAAGTAAAACAAAATTGGTCGACTATAAGACTTAAATTTCATGGCAACTAGATCGAGTTTAAGTCTTCAATCTTCTTATTGAATCTGGCTGATATGCTTCCGGATTCACTAAACAATTTTAAAATTTATACCTGATTTATTCAGTTGCAATAAAAAACGAGGGGAAAAATTTTGTAGCTGTTAAATAGAGAGGTGTTTTTACGGAATTGGGTAAAAGTTTTTATTTTTATCAATCTGTATTTCCTCATCACAAGCTCTTCTCGGAAAAAAATGCTATATTTGTAGTCTATGATAAACATATTTAGAACCTGACTAGGTTCATGTTGCATATGTCAATTTAAAGCTTTCGTTGTCAAATTGGTACTGTTCAAAATTAGATAACTTTAGTGAATTTGAATAGTCTATTCCTTAGAGACAACACCTAGTCATACTGTCAGCTTTGCGCTTAGTATGCTAAAGTTAAATAAATCTCTTTCCCAATAACTAATCATCAGAAATGCTTTTAAAATAAAGAATGAGTTATGTTGACGCAAAAATAAGGAATGTAAAGTTATAAGAAAAATTAAAAATATGTTCTTTTCTTCTAATTCTTTATTTTCCATCAATTTAATATATTTTTGATTTAATTCTTCACATTCCCGCCTATTCGAAAATTCTTTTTTCACTTTTTTTTGCGCAGGTGTCCAAGGAATTGGATTGTGCGGTTTTCCTTGTTTTAAATTTAGAGCAGGCGTAATAACAACATCAGCAGATGTGGATGGAAGTAGATCATCAAGATTTGGTATCTCATCAATATCGCCTTCAGCATCACTCTCGTGGTTGTTACTATCTAACAAGTTTTCTTCAACAGCAATATTAATTTCATCGAGAGTTTTACTTTTAAATTTATCAGCTACTCCTTTTTCATTATGGTTTAAAGCTTGATAACTTTGGCTGCTATCATCTGGAGGTCTATATTTTAGTGAGGACCACCTGAGTACGAAACCTGTTCCTAATAGAGATACCATCTAGATGCTTTTATTAATCATTGTGTAGTGAAATTCTAGACTTTTATTCTGGTATGTACTATAGGTGTATATAAGTAGAAATGAATTAGGAGTTAGTTGAAATTTAATAATTAAAATGTAAACAAATAGTTATAAAAGTGTTGAGAGTAATTAGTGGACAGTAGTATTATTATTATTCGAATAGAGTGAGTCAATATAAACAGGATAAAATTGTAAGAACTGTTGTCAGAAGTAAGGATTATTACCAGATTTCCGGAAGAGATAAAGAAAAACAGGCTTAATTATCGGATTTGTCACGAAGTATGATGATAAAACTAATTTTAGATAAAGTTCTTGAAAATTTTGTTTTGAATCATAAGATAGTGAAAAACTGACTTTACCATCCAATTTGTCATTAAGAACGAAGCCTAGAAACGAATTTTTGACGAAGTTCTACAATATTCTATTTGGAAATTAGAAGAGGTAGCGAAAAACTGACTTTACCGTAGAATTTATAATTAAGAACATTTATTTGGAAACTAGAAAATATCTCGAAAAACTATTTATGCTATCAAATACATCCTCAAGAAACAAGTATAGAACCGGATTTTCGACATATTTCTGAAACATTCTATTTGGACATTAAAAGATATAGTGAAAAACTAACTTCACTACCGAATTTGTCACAAAGGAAGCAGCTTAGTATCGATTTTCGACCAGTTTTCAATCATTCTATTTAGAAACCAGAAGATGACAAAAAAGTGACTTCACTATCGAATTTATCATCAAAAATGAAGTTTGGAACCGAATTTTCGGAAAAGTTTTAGAACATTCTCTTTGGACACTAAAAGAAATAACGGAAAACTGATTTCATCATCGAATTTGTCGTCGAAAGAAGCGAAAAGGATCTTCACTATCAAATTTAATATGAAAATAGAAGTTTAGAGCCGAGTTTTCAACAAATTTTCTAGAATTTTATATGGTAAATACTTGACAACAAACAGCCGAAATGGAATATATAGAAGAACGTTGTCAAAAAGAACGTCGTCTTAAAGACAACCACGAAAAGAAGAATTTCGCCAAAAAAAAAACAACAAGAAGAATAACGTCACAAAAGAAAAAAAAAGATCTATATAAACTTTGCTAATGGATAAAAGAGACCATTGTAAAAGAATTAGATAAACGCAAAAGTTTAAGAAAGAGAAAAGTTAAGTGTGACAAAACATGGGAGAAGTACGATAAGAAATTAGTAGTATTGATTCAATTGTGCAACAAGACATAGGAAAAGTGTGACAAGAAGTGAAAGAAATCGTAGACCGGAGATAATCTAAAATGAAGAACATTCATACAGAAATCAATAAAATAAAGAAGCATGGGCTCTTCTAAATACTGGATAGAACATCGAACACACAATTTACGACGATTAAACATCTTGGATAATGTGCAAATACCAATTTGAAGTTGCCTCTACTGTAAATAATTGAAAATACGAAGAGATGGATACCTCATCAGTAATTGCGCTACATGGATCAGCACTGGATTTCTCAACTCAACAAATACAGGGTATGTAGCCTATAAGCAAGTTTAGTTATTATAGTTAAGCCATGGGCATAACTTTGGAAAAAGAAGCAGCCTATAATGTGTTAAGACTAAAAATAAGAGCGGTTTCCAGAAAAGAAATCAAGGACTTATCGAGTTAAATAATGGAGAAAATGTTATATGAAATCTTCAAGAAGCGATACTTTACACTATAGAAGAAACCAGATGCTACATATGTAGACCAAGGTGTTGACCAATATCGGGAATGCCCCCTCAGTTATTTTTATTCATAGCCTGAGAAAGACCGCCAATAGTCTTATAATTGAAGCATGTCAGTGTTACGTCTTAGATCATAACTGTTGACATTAGTGAAGCAATATCTCTGATAAAGTCAAACCCTGTGGTAAAATTGAAATCCTATCACTATTCAGAGGAAAAACAACGGGAACTGTAACTGTAGAAGCAGTGATTGAAGAAAAGTTTGTGGAGTTTCAACTTAAAAAACTAAAATTAACATATTTGGTGTTAGTTGCTGATATAGAAGATGAGTCTTTTTCTGGCTATAGACCTGATTCGTCAATATGGATTTCCTTTCGACAACAAGCTTATCATACTAAAGTTTGGCACCAAATAATTTATTCTGTCTATGAAACGTAATACCGAGCTAATCAGAAGCGTTGCCGGGCAAAAAAAATAAAATAAAGGGGAGCACAAAGAAGATCGTTTACGAAAGACTGGACAAGAGTCCTGGCAGCCATGTCGAATTAGTTTAACACCTCAACCAGCCCTGTAAATAACTAGTAGCGAAGGCATTAGTCAATTTAAATGACATCATATTAATAAGAGTAATGAATAGTCTTCCTAACTATGTGAAAATTACTAAAGAAGACGAAGTATCATTATACAAGCCACTTAAATGTTTGGTAAAATGTGAACAACTTGGCAAATCTATATTAAAATAGTCATATAACGAACTTTAAGAAGAGTTTCAGACAAATTCGAAACATCTTTCATCTTGAAGAAGTTAAGACCTTTATAAGGAGGCAAATAGATGTTTTTGAAGCAAAAAATGGTAATACACGTACGAAGAATATCATCTATCATGATATAAATACTGACAGTGCACAATCAAAACGGTAGCCATGAAGAAGACTTCCCATAGCCAAATGCCAGGAAGTGGAGTTATATGTTGACAAAATGCTGAATGTTGGGACTATAGAAATATCATCTAGTTCTTGGTTATCTCTTATAAAATTGATAGCTAAAAAGGATGGAACAACTAGAAGTGGATATTATTGGCAAGTAGGCATTCAAAATAAATATACGGAAAAGTCTGCTTTTTCGAATGACGCTGATCTCTATGATGTTAGGCCAAATAGAACTGTGAGGTCCTACATGGAAAATAAGTCTAGTCTACCTTGATGATGTCATGGTTATGGGAAAAACATTCGATGAACACTTACAAAATCTACGGAGAGTTTTTGCAAGAATTAAAAACGCCAAATACCAACCATCGACTTAACCTCAATTGAATTTCCTGGACATGTAGTATTCCACGATGAAGGAAAAAAGCAAATAATAAAAGATAGACCTCGACCACATGACCAACATAAATGGAGTAGTTTTCTTCGGTTATGCACATATTATAGAAGATTCATAGATGGTGTTTCCAATATTACTTCACCCTTACATAAGCTTACTGAAGAAAAAATTCTTTATTAATGAACTTCTGATATTTATCAAGCTTTCTGAAAACTCAAGGTCGCGTTATATTCCAGTCCAATTTTAGGCTACCACAAGATCATGAAAAATTCATATTAGATACTGATGCCAGCAACAAAGTGGTAGAAGCTGTATTGTCTCAGAATTAGGATGGCCAAGGACGAGTTATTGAATATTTCAGCGAAGTGTATTTAACTGGAAAGAAATTATTGTGCCACGAGAAAAAACTGATTGTCATGACCAAAACTGTCTTACGTTTTCATAAATATTTGTGTGGACAGGAATTTTTTAATAAGGACAGATCACACAGCCCTTAAATGGCTCTTAAATATGAAGCAACCTAAAGGACAAATAGTAAGATAGCTTGAAAAAGTACTACAGAACAATTTTAACATCAAACATAGACCAAGAAAATTGTCTAATAACTCAGATGCCCTGTCAAAAAGGCCGTGTAATGAAGAATGAAAGTACTGTAGCAAAATAATACAAAGAGAAATGAAAATTATCCGTCCCATTTCTTTGCTACAAAATATTCATTTGTTTGACGTCGATAAAGCAGCACGACTGTAAATGTCTTAAATAACTTCAATAATTATATAAAAGTATTGCGTTCGTGTGTGTAATTAGTTGCTTTAGTTTTTGTGTAATATGTTACTGGGCACACAAGCAATGACAGCCCAAGTATTTATAGCTTTAACCAGTATAAAATAAACATATAATTAGATTACCAACCACTCTTCAGGGTAATTTTTCCATTTACTTCTTGCATTTTTGTACTATTTTTCCGCTTTTGTTTTTTACTATGATAAAGGCTAAAAATCTTAGCTGAAACGTCACTTGCCGTTGACAACTCTTTTAATTATATGACATAAATATAATTTGAAGAATTTTATTTAATGACCCATACCCAAGAAAAAATTGTCAATATATATATATATATATATATATATATATATATATATATATATATATATATATATACAACGTTTGATGACAGACTCTTGAGGTTAAATTAGGTCGATTTAAACCCACTTAGTTATATCCGATATTGCTTCTTTTAGGCAATTTTTCTCAAATTGTTTGAAAACTAGATTACTGTGTTAAATGATCTTTGGTGTGTGATATAACACCATAATATGACGTTTTTTTAATGGTATAGCGACTGGTTATAAAGCAGTGTACGTGTAATAAAAGTGACGTAACTTGTAAACCTCACTTCTGATTTTTCATGTCATCAACGTTATGACAACCTAGATATTTCTATTGGATATGTATTTGGAAACTTCCTCCTGAGAGATTGTCGTGGGATGGATATGGAAAAAAGATAGTCCAATTGTGTTAGATACTTATACGAATTAGCTATAATAATAAAACAATTTTTAAAATAAATGTTGGAAGTACATGTACGTATTATAAAATGATTGAAAAAATTTACTAAAAAGAAAACATTAACTAAGCAAATGTGCAAAATGGCCGCCATTTTGCTGGATACACTTATCAACTCATTTAAAAAAATGAAATTGAACTCTATCTAATCTAATATCTCTAGATTATTAAAAAGGCGTTTAAAATGAGTATCAATAACCTTCACGGGTGCTCACCGGAGTCTTGTGTACTTCTGTTTTCAGAGTGCTCCACAAAAAGGAGTTACATATATTTAACTCTGAGGAATGTGGTGGTCATCTTACTGGTACCTCATTATCTCTTTCAGTCCATCGGTTCGGATATTGGTCGTGTAAATATTGCCGAACAGCGACGAAAAAATGGGGTGGAGCACCATCATATATTTATATATATATATATATATATATATATATATATATATATATATATATATATATATATACACCCCCGATTGGCTCAGTTGGTAAGAGCTTGGAATTCCAACCAGAATGGTCGCCGGTTCGAATCCTGGGCCCGACACTGGGCTTTTTTCATAAATAAAAAGTTCAGAAAAATCCGGGGGGAACAATGGTCTGTTGGTAAATGGCAAAAGCCAATAGACGACAGCACTTGCCCCTTATCAACCCGCATTGAGGCAGCGTGATAAGGTATGCCTCACAACCCCTTAAAAAGAATGGCGAGTTTGAAAACAAATACGGACAGTGTACCTCAGGTGGGTATCAAATCCCACACCTTGAATAAGGTCTGCCTCGAGGATTCTGGGGGAGGCAAAAATTCGCTTGTTCCAACAACTTTGTACATAGCGTCCTATAACTGCAGGTCGTTATCGAACCAAACCAAACTCACTGAGTTAGAGAATGAAGCAGTTAATATTAAATGGGATATTATAGGCATCAGCGAAGTAAGACGGAAAAACGAAGACCTCATTGAACTTAAATCTGGCAATATCCTCTATCACAAAGGTACAACAAATGGCCGAACGAGTGGTGTAGGATTCCTAATCAATAAGAAATGGAAAAATAGGATAGTCGATATCACCAACACCTCAGATAGAGTAGCTAGCCTAACTCTCCGACTATCAAAAAGATACACCATTCAAATTGTACAAGTATACGCACCAACAATCTCATACCCAGATGAAAGTATAGAGGAACTCTACAATGAAATAACGGAGGTGCTAAATAAGAACAAAAGTCAATTTAAGTATATAATAGGAGACTTCAATGCTAGAGTGGGGAAAAGGGCCAATTTAGAACAATGTATAGGAAATTTCGGATTTGGGGATAGAAACGAAAGAGGTGAAAGACTGGTTCAATACGCACATTTCCAGAACCTATCAATAGGCAACACCTACTTCAAGAAAAATCCAAATAGAAAATGGACGTGGATAAGTCCTGACGGAAAAACTAAAAATGAAATTGATTTCATCCTAACCAACAACATAACAACCCTACAAGATGTAAGCGTTCTTAATAAGTTTCGAACAGGTAGTGATCACAGACTAATCAGAGCTCGAGTAGTTCTCAATACAAGATTAGAAAGAATAAAATTAATACGAAAACCAACATCTGGAATAAATATCGCTAACTTACGAAACAACTCAGAACAATATCAAGACCTAATTAATGAAAAACTACAAGACGCAACAGATGGCTCACACTTGATGGAAACGATCCTAAACTGCGCCAAGGAAATTGGAGGACCACAACCACGTAACCACAATAGAAAACTCTCCGATGAAACGAGAGCTCTTCTGAAACAACGAAGACAAATGAAAATCAGCTCGAGCATAAACCGAATAGAATACAGGGAGCTGTGCAAAACGATAAGAAAGAAGATTGCAGAAGATATAAAATCCTATAACGAGAGGCTTGTGGAAGATGCAATCGAAAATCATAAGAGCTACAAGAAAACAAAAAGCGCATTAACCATCGGTAAGAAACAAGTAATAGCACTGGTGAACGGAAATGAAAGAATAACAAACAGGGATGCAATAATAAAAATCATAACCAAATTCTATGAGGACTTATACAAAATACCGGCACATCAGGAAGTAGAGGAAGAGACAACTACAGCACAAGAAGATGTTCCAGAAGTTCTTGTGGAGAAAGTAGAAGCAGCTCTTAGGAGCATGAAGAACGGCAAGGCAGCTGGGAATGACGGTGTCACATCTCAACTCATAAAATACGCCGGAAACTCAACTTGGAAAATCTTAGCCAACATATACACAAACTGCCTAAAAGCAAGACGCATTCCGAGACAGTGGAATAGCGCTAATATAATCCTAATCCACAAGAAAGGTAGCAAAGAGGACCTTAAAAATTACAGAGCAATTGGCTTGCTACCAGTAATATACAAAATATTCACAAAAATAATTAACAACAGAATACAGAACACACTTGATGTTGCTCAACCTCGAGAACAAGCAGGCTTTAGAAGTGGCTTCAGCACAATGGATCATATTCAAACACTACGAGAAATTATGAGTCGAACAAAAGAATATGATCTGCCACTGACATTAGCTTTCGTAGACTTTGAAAAGGCATTCGACTCAATATACCCAAGAGCAGTTATAGAAGCTCTAGTCGACCAGGGAGTGGATAAGCCTTACGTAGAAATGCTAGCCAACATATATAGAGAGGCCACAGCTAGAGTAAATGTATACAAAGATACCCCAGAATTTCCAACTCAGAAAGGAGTCCGACAAGGTAACGCAATATCCCCCAAGCTATTTACAGCAACTCTAGAAAGTATCTTCCGCAAAATAGACTGGGAAAATAAAGGTCTATGTATAGACGGTGAATATCTAAACCACTTAAGATTCGCTGATGACATCGTTCTGATTGCTAAAAATCCTGAAGAACTGCAGGAACAAATTAATGATCTGAACATTGCCAGTAATAGAGTTGACTTAAAGATGAACCTAGCAAAAACAAAAGTAATGTGCAACGATCTAATAAGAGACATTGAAATAAGGATAAACGAAACCACGCTGGAAGTAGTAGATGAATATGTATACCTGGGTCAACTTATACACAAGTCGGGTTCACTACTTCCAGAAATTAACAGAAGAATCAAACTGGCGTGGTCAGCATTCGGACGAAACTCCATCATCTTCAAATCCAGAATGCCACTTTACCTTAAGAAAAGAGCGTTTGATCAATGCATATTACCGATCATGACATATGGTTGCGAAACTTGGACATTGAAGAGCGAAATAATTACGAAACTCCAAGTAGCTCAAAGATCCATGGAAAGATGTATGCTAGGGATAACAAAAAGGGATCGCAAACGAATAGATTGGATACGACGAATGACCCAGGTGACAGATGTCGTCCAAAGAATAAAATCCCTTAAATGGCAATGGGCAGGTCATGTAGCAAGAAGAACTGACAATATATGGACCACAAGAACAACTATGTGGTATCCCAGTAACGCGAAGAGGCCACAGAGACGCCCTAACATTAGATGGGATTATGACATCAGGAAAGTGGCAGGAACAACTTGGTCCCGATTAACCATCGATAGAAAGAGTTGGGCACAAATGAGTAATGATTATAAGAACACGTAATAGTAACAACAACAAAACAAGAAAAATAATAATAATAAATAACTATAAAGGAACATCATAATAACAACTTAATAAGGGAGGCTGCACCATAATTTAGAAATGGTAGATAATAGCTGAAAATGATGATGATGATGATATATATATATATATATATATATATATATATATATATATATATATATATATATATATATACCATAGTTCTCACCGAAGTAAAATAGGCAAATTTTCCAGACGAACTGACAATGTGTTTTGAAAATAATTTAGATAAATATTTCCATTTTTCGTGTCAGGAATCCCAACAGGACTAATAAGATAGCGATCAATAACACCTGCCAAACATTTATTTGAAAATTATGCTTATGGTGTGTGTAACTTTAATGGATATGCATTTTCATCAGCATAAAGATGTTCGTTGTGCAGGTTGGTGAATCCAAAGTTTGTAAAAGCCTCGTCAGTCAACAAAATTTTTCTACCAAAATTTTTATCACTAATTTTTTATTTCTAATAAATTCACAAAGTGTAAGGCCCAAGGTGGGGATTAATTGATAAAATTTCCTTAATCTTTTGGACCCGATATGGATGTTCTTTTAAAATATAATTTTGAGTAGTTTCAGAGACACTCTAACATTTGGTTCCTTTTTAAGTATTTCCAAAATTTCCTCTTCTTTTTCGCCCGTTCGAGTTGTTCCCTGCCTTCAAATTTTTTCTCAAAGCTGCCGGTTTCTCGGAGATGACGCTCAATATTGACAAATGTTGGATTGTTTGGTATTCAGTGATTAGAAAATCTCTCCCTAATGCCTCGATACCCATTTGCTTCACAAAACCTATACATCAGGAGTCAATCTTCTCGAAGTGCGTGTAGTTATCAATGTTTAATAGTAAAATTGGCCTAGAAATTTTGAATGTCGATCTAACTTTAGCTGACTTCATAGACAGTGATAGCAATTTGTCAATAGTCAAATTATTAAATGCCATTATTAATACAGTTAATTGGTGTACGCATGTAATTGAAAATATTTTTTCCTGGCGAAACCGCTCATTCAACGAAAACTTTTCAAGAGGTAAGAAGCTTCCAAATACATGCGATTATCTTACAAAAATATCTAAGTTGCCATAACTTTGAGGACATAAAAAATTAGAAGCGATATTTACAAGTGACGCAACTTTTATAACGCACTATTTCATAGCCGGTCGCTCTACCACTAGAAAACGTCATATTATTTTGTTAGATATTTTTTCCACGCTTGGCGCCAAAGAGGTAGCACGTGTGTGGAAAAGATTTGTCTTAAACTGTTGTGTTGTTAAACAAAAGAAATTCGGTAAATAAATTCCATTTTTTCGTAATTTCATTTCCTAACCTAGCTTTGCATAATCTCATATGGGAACAGATACGGGGGGTTAAAATAGCCCGCATGTCACCTTACACAGGCCTTCTAAATTAAATCTTAACTATCATTATAAGCAATAACTACCGTATTTGGTAATGGTTTAGAGCGACTCTAATAATATCGAAAATTTTTATCCAATTGCATTGGGTAAAAAATTAAAGGTCGCAAAGGTTAATGAGATAATAAGAATTATTAAAAAGGGCAGGAATAGGGTAGCTGTCGAATTTGTGACAGCTGCTGGAGCTAATAATTTTCTAGTTAATGAAATAGTTAAAAATAATCACCTAAAAAGTACATCCCGGTTTCATTAGCATCATGTAAAGGGTTGGTCAGAGGTATTAGCAAAGATATAATAATGGAGGAGGAGGAGCTTATCAAGAAAGCAGAATATATGGTGCCTATGTTCAACGCAAGAAGAATCAGTAGAAGGTTAGTGATAGAAAATCAAGTCAAATATGAAGAGACAGAGGACGTGATCATTACGTTCAAGGGGACTAGCTTGGCTAAATATGTGGGACTTTATTTTGTTAAACATAAAATTAATCTTTACATCCACTGCCTATGCAGTGCTTGAATTGCTTAAGATATGATCACCTGGCTACTCAATGCAGGGAGAAAATAAGATGCCCTAAATGCGGGGAAGAGCATGAAATAACTGTTTGTAAAATGAAAGATTAGAGATGAGGAATGATTATATTGCAAATCTAATCACGAAATGAAAATTGCAAAGAATACCAGAAACACAAGAATATAAAAAATATACGGATGAGAACAATGTGTCATATTTTGAATCCAGAAGAATATTCCCAAAATTTGTAAATAAAAGCTCAGAGGCGATTAATGGTAATAACAAACACATCAATAGGAATCCCTATAACATCAGATTAACTATAATTATCACCATGGTAATTTTTCCAGGCTTATAGAGAAGTCTTCGGATACAATACCAGTATCTCAAAGAAAAGAGGCATTAACTAGAAAGGATGTGTTTAGGGAAAGTCAAGAAGAGTCCTATTATTCAGGGTACAGAGGAAAAGGAAGTCCTTAACTCCGCTGTCTGTGGTCATAAAAGGTTACAATAAAAAGGAGCATGAAAATTATTTATTCCCGCCTCCATGTAGATCTCCTGAAAGTAATCAAGATTCAGGGAGAGATTTGGATGTGATCCCGACCAGAGAATTTATAATAAATATTATTAATAAAACTAAATTTTCTCTCTCTGATAAAGTATCAAATTTAGAAAAGTAGAATTTTAGATATCCTAATAATCTCCAATTTTTAACTGTTAAATTTGGCAACTTAGATTTATATAATATGTATATGCCCCTGATACGTTTATTACGGTTGGATAATTTGTTAGAGTTTTAGAGTTCCTTGGGGAGGGTTGTGTTCTTATGGGAGATATAAATGCCCAAAATATTTTATGGGGTTCAGAAATCGATAGTAGTAAATGGAGGTATTTGTTAGATGCCATAAATATAACCAACTCTATAGTATTGAACGGTGGTAGAGCGACTAGAATAACTCCTCTTCTTTCTTCGGTCAGTATAGTTCATAAATGTAGATGCGATGTTTATGAAGACTCAAGTCGTGACCATTATACTACTGTATATTTCTTAAGGGAGACTAATTTTCAAAGCCATGATAGATTCAATAAATTTTACTGGAATATCAAAAGAGCTAATTGGAATCTGTATGAGGAAATAGGTATTATGGCACCAACCAAAAACTGGGAAGAGTGGAAAGATAGTACTCTAGAGGCGGCTCAGATGACAATAGACAGGATAACATTTGGACAATAAAGATTCTCTAACTTAGCAACGCCAAAATAGACGGACGAGGATTGTGCTAAAGCCAACCTAGATCACTAGCATTTAAATATTGTATGAATAATGGTAGCGGGAATAATTTTTTGGAGTATAAGAGGCCGCTGGTCGTGGCTAGTAGAATTTAAGGAAAAAGGAGAAAACAGTTTTATTGATTTTATGGAAGGTTTGAATAGAGATACTAATGTGGCCAAAGCATGGAAGGTTGTAAGGAAGTTTTCCAATGCTAACAGTGGCTCGGGCGGTTCTGAAGGATCATCAGAAGAATTGCTAGAAAGTCTGCTGTATAAAGTAGATCCCACTGAATCTAGAACTAGACAATTTTAGAATGGCTGATACTAAGAAGTTCACCAGAGAAGAGCTGGATGCAATTTTTAAAGCTAAGAGAAAAGACTCCGTATCTGGCATTGATTCTATTTCCTATTCAATGATAAAGTTATTTTCCAATAATATGTTGGACAGGCTGTAAAGGATCTTCAATGACATTGTTCAAGGGAGAAGTGACTTGAAGAATGGAAGACTGTAGTGATTAAATTCTTAAAATAGGTAAAAATCCAAAGGCTGTGCCCACTTATAGCCCTAATGAGACAACGGATTGACTACCAGCTGGAAACAGATGTTTTTTTTTAGAGAAGCTTAATGGTTTCAGAGAAAGTAGAGAGACTATGGAAAATATCTTAGTCCTGAGGATAGAAATATATAGCGCTTTCACCAAGAATGACGTCATGATGGGTGTCTTTATAGACTTGGTCGCGTATGATAATGCTAATTTAACTAAAATGAGAGAGCTTTTAATGTTGTATAAAGTTGATTACAATTTACAAATGTACTATTCTGCAATTAATTTGGGCTAGGAAAATTTTCATATGAGCAGCAAATTTAGATAAATTTAGGGTTCCACATTTCTGTCACAAAGGTATACCGCTTGGCTCTCCGCTAAGCCCTCTATTATTTATTATTTATACTAACACCTTTAAAAATACACTGACAAACAACGTTAGGGCGCAATAGGCTGATAATCTAGTTCTTTTGAAATCTGGAAGAGACATAGAAGTTTGTATATATAATCTACAGCAGTCGTTGGATAACATAAGCGGATGGCTAGAAGACACAGACATGGAGATTTCAATTTCAAAAACTAAAGGTGTGATTTTTAGTACGAGCAGAAGATACTCAAGACGTAATCTTAAATATCAGGAAGAATATATCGAATATACGGGAGAATATAAATATTTGGGGGTAATCTTAGACTCACAACTAAATTGGTCTGCTCATATAGATAATATGTGTGACAAATCTGGTAAAGGCATTAATGTCATGAAGGCTGTCACAAGAGTATGGTGGCGAGGAGATTCCAAAATCTTGCTGAACATATACAAAGGAATGGTCAAATCACATTTGGAATACGATATACAGGCAATTTTTAAAACCTCGAAGAAAAACTGGGTCAAGTTGGATGGATCTCAATTTCTGGCATTGAGGATCGCACTAAGATTTATGAAATCCACCCCCACGATTGCTATTCTATCAGAGGCAGGGGAGTTACTTTTATAAATAGGAAGGTATCAATTAAGTGCAAAAATTTTACTGAAACAGCTAGAATTGAGTAACAACTTAGTATATAATTCTACCAGTTATATAATAGTGACCCTTCACATTAGGATATACGAAAGCGCCTGCGATGTTGAAAGGCTTCGATTTAGCTTAAAACTATGCTAATTACATTTTTAACTCAGATAAGCCTGCTTGCTATAGTTATGAATTTGACAGCCAGATGCACAATATTCACTTTATGGACTCTAAAGTCAAAAAGAAAGATTCCTTTGCTCAACAGCGTTTTAATAATTTCATTCAGCAATTTGCTAGAGATTACGCCATTGTGTACACGGATACATAAGTGGATTTAAATAAGAGAAGTGTCGGCATCGAAGTTTATAACTCTCAGTGGGAACTGGAGATATCAAATAGGTTAGCCAATAAAATCAATATATGTGCGGCCGAAATTATAGCTATTAAGATGGTACTGGAAATATGTATGGATTTAACCTACAAATTGGTCACTGTATCAGACTTTAAGAGTGGTCTCCAAAAACTAGAAAGGAATGGCATTTTAGGGAAATGTGAACACAAGTTATCTAGAGGCTAGACAGGAAATTATCAATGCTCTACAATCCGTTTTAAATATCAAATTTATATGGGCTTCTGGACATAGCGGAACTGATGGGAATAGTGAGGCTGATGAATTGGCTCTAAAGGAAAGAGACAGCGGTTTTCAGGTAGCAAACAAAATACGTTTCACATACTTTTTCAAGGAAGTGAAGGATTCTCTAGTAAAAAATTGGAATAGAATTTACTAGCTAATGGGAACGAACAAAGAAAATTCGTAACAGAAACCTCAGAAAAAAACATGGTTTCACAAGCATCATTACATTAAAAGAAAACATGTCACCCTATTATGTAGAATGAGATCTTTACACTGCCTCACTGCTTCCCACTTATTCAAAATTAAACTTAAGGAAAATCCGTTTTGTGAGTGTGGTGAAATGGGCGATCCTAACCGCTCCATTTTGGGATGAAATAATGACCCAAATACCCAATTGATGTATTCTGCTCTGTCAAAAAAGATGATCACTTCCTTGCACATTTTGGATATTTTAGAGAACCTAATAGTGAAGCGGCCCTTGAGCTTTGTGAAATGTTAGTTAAGATAGATACAAAAATTTAATCTGTTGTAAATACCTTGTTTCTATTTTTCTAAATGTGAACTAGAGTTTCGTAGGTTCTGCTTGCATGGCTTAGCTTGTATTGTGCTTTGTTATCTCCTCAGTTATTAATATTGTAATACTAGTATAGTTTAACACTAATAATATGCGTGGCTTCCATAATGTTAGCCCAGGCACTCCGCTGGACGAGAAGAGTTTTTATCCTCTGTTATACCTTATCTTTTCTTTCGTAGTAGAAAGAAGATAGTGTCAAGGAAGACGTCCCACTTGTCTTCAGGATTTGGAATTTATTACCAATAATTGACTAGATACTGACAAATAAGTGACCATAGAAAATCTCTCGAACAGAACAGAAAATTTTGTTAGATCACACACCAAAAATCCTTAAAATTAGTTAGTACTTTTTCAAGGAATTTAATAATAATCAGTATTTTCTTAAAACAACTAAGTTGGCTATTTTTTGTATATATATATATATATATATATATATATATATATATATATATATTAGCAGACCCGGCCACGCGTTGCTATGGCATAATTATAATCCATTAAATTATTATATATTAAATTTAAAATTAAAATATGAAAGTGATTGGTAAAGAATGGGGGAGAGTTCAAATTAAGCCCAAATCAACATAAAATTTTTCTTTTTATTTATTTCACATCCGAACATATCTTCTAATAAATAAGTAACTTACGAAATTCTAAACTGATAACGTATACATTTTTAATTTTATAAATGAGGTAGGCAGCAACTTTTAAAAATTATTTTATTTATTTCGAATCATAAAAATCAATAATTTTAGCTTAATTAAGCGCTAACTGGTGCAAAATATTTCTGGTTAACTCGTCTTTTGCTAACACAAATAGACTCGATGGTTTTTCTACAGTTATGTAGTCAATAAATCAGAAATATACGTGGACGTGAAATAAATCGTAGCATTAATGGAAAGTTTAAGATCAAAACACGGCACCATCTATTGGATACCTACACAACCTAGATAACAAAAGTTGTTGACGAGTTATTCCAAACGGGTAACTTACACTACCATCTATTAGAAAATTATGGAACTTTGATAATTATAACCTCTTATCCTAAAAAAATAATTAATTTGCAATAAAAAATTTTTTAGAGTATTACTCGTAATTAAGATAAAAAAAAACTATCCTATCTTTTAAGTCGGACCAAATTACACACAGTGTGCTAAATTTCATCTAAATCGCTTAAGTAGTTTCGGAGTGCATCGCGGACCAACACCATGACACGGGATTTATATATATATATATATATATATATATATATATATATATATATATATATATATTTGTTTTTTCTTTTTCTTAAACCGCTCAATTATAATATTTATTCTTATTTTCTTGGGTATAGGTTTTGGTAGTACTTCAAAAATTTTATATTCTTAACGTTTCGCCCATTATACTGAGCTTCTTCAGAAGGATATATAGTTTGTTTATATAATCTCACATTAATCTACAATTTATAAAATATACATGAACAACATATCTTTACAGATAGAACAGATGTCACAACACACATAACATAAAATAATTAAAAAACCAAAAAATAAAATATTCAAAAACCTAAAATTATGCTAAAATAGAAATATATATATATATATCAAAAATCACAGTGCTCACCTCGAGAATAATTACTTGTTTCTTGTAAAAGTTATATTGTTGGTAATGTGGGTTTGTACTGAAAAAGCATTTTAAATTTTTGTTTTGTTTTTGTTCAAATAGTTATAAGATAAGAATTTTATTTTAAAATTTTTTTCTGTATTATACAATTTCGTGTTTTATATGGTTGTATGGAAGCAAGAATTGTGAACTTAAACACTAGAATAATGCCAAGCATAACTTTACTTTTATGTTATTTAAAAACTGTTTTTATATTACAAGGTTGTAATAAAACATTTTTTAAGAGATATGTAGATGACTGCCTAGTGGCAGTACCAGAAAATAAAGTAGAAAATTTACTACATGCTTTAAATAGCTTTCATAATAAACTACAATTTACATGTCAAATTGAAAACAATGGAGAGAAATGCACGACCTTAAAATCTGGTCATACCCTATCCCAGAAGAACTTAGACGAAAACAGCCATATAGATGAGGTGGTACTTCGGATAAATAAAAGGTTTCCCTACGAAATAACAGTGTCTAACAGGGTCATATACATTATAATAACTTTAAACAAAATATACAGCCTACAGATTATACACGGATATGCACCGACGGGAAACTCAGAAGACGAAGAAGCTGAAACCTTCTATGAAGATTTGGTAACGGCAAGAAAAAAAGAGAAAACACAATTCGTAATAATTAAAGGAGATTTTAACGCAAAAATCGGAAAAAAAGAGCGGGAGACACACACTATATTGGCCACTTCGGGCTGGGTGATAGGAATGAGAGAGGGGAGATGTTATACAACTACCTGAACAACGAAAACCTATTTTGCCTCAATACCTATTATAAAAAACCCAAACAACGTAAGTGGACCTGGACCAGCCCAGATAAAACAACTAAAAACGAAATAGACTATATTCTCTCTAATAGGAAAAAGATATGTACCGACGTGACAACACTGAATAAGTTTTATACTGGAAGCGACCACAGATTAGTACGAGCGAAGATCCAGATACACATGAGAACAGAACGCAACAAGCTCATCAAACAAGAACGCTACCCAACCACGGAAACTCTGACACAAGAACAAATCAACTATCAAAATGAATTAGAAAAAAAACTAACACCAATAGAGATAATAAAGCAAATGCAAATAAACGAACTAGCCACGAAAATAAAGGAAACCATAAACACATCGGTTAAAAATGTCTGCTCAAAATCAAAAATAACAAAGACCTTCAAACTACAACCAAATACCTTGAGATTTCTCAAAGAAAGACGAGAAAAGACAGATCGAACAACAGACCGTTTAAAAACTCTAAACAAGAAAGTGAAAAAGGAAATTAGAAAAGACAATAGAAACTACACCAATAAACTAATAAAAGACACAGTAAGTGAAAACTGCAACATGAAAGTACTAAAAATAAAAAACTCAAGAGGCAAAACAAGAATAATAAAAATAAAAAACGTGACCGTCCAGGACGAAAAGAAAATAAGCAGAACTATAGAAGAATTCTACACCAAGCTATACTCGCCATACGCACAACAAGAGCAACAACGAAAAAAAAAGAACCATACTCAACATACGCTCAGAAGAGATTCCAGAAGTAACAAACTCAGAGATAAGAATAGCACTAAATAAATTAAAGAACAATAAATGTGCAGGAGAAGACAAAATTACAGTAGAGATGCCGAAAATTGGCGGCAGAAAAATAGAACAAATATTGAAGATTCTATTTAATAAAATAATTGAAGAGGGAAAAATTTCACAGGATTGGTATAACTCCGAAGTAATCTTAATATTCAAAAAGGGGGACAATACCAAAATCATAACCAACTACATAACAAACAAATTCGATTTTTACCAACCTATCGAACAAGCTGGATTCAGAAAACACTGTAGCACCACAGATCACCTACACACCATAAGAATACTAATTGAGAAGTGCACCGAATATAACGTACCGCTCCATATGGCTTTTGTAGATTTCTAGAAGGCATTCGACTCAGTCGAAATATGGGCAGTATTACAATCCTTAGAAAACGCAAGAATCGATTCAAGATACATAAACATCATAAAGAACATATAAGAAAATGCAACCATTCAAATAAAAATAGACGACAAGACGAAAAAGAACCCCACAAAACTACAAAGGGGAGTGAGACAAGGGGACACTATCTCGCCAAAACTATTCACCCTAGTCCTAGAGGACATTTTTAAGGAACTTAAATGGGACATCAAAGGTATAAACATCGACGGAATATACTTTCAGATTTGCTAATGACATAATCTTAATAGCAAGTAATCTCCAAGAATGCTACAACAGCTAAATGACATATCCGCATCTGTAGGCCTTAAAATGAACAAAAATGATGAGCCACGAACAGGCAAACATAATAATACAGAACTAGAGAATAGAAAACGTCGAACACTATGTATACTTGGTCATAACATCAGACTAGGGAAATCAAACCAGAATGCTGAAATAAAAAGAAGAACATAGCTGACATGGGCTGCTTTCGGTAAACTTGCATACATCCTGAAAAATAATTCAATTCCCATAAATCTAAAAAGAAAAGTATACGACACATGCATATTACCGGTGTGTACGTATGGATTAGAGACCATGTCCCTCACCAAAAAGTCCGTTAAAAATTAGAAACAGTCCAAAGAGCGATGGAAAGAAACATGCTTGGAATATCATTAAGAGGCAAGATTAGAAACACCGAGATAAGACGCAGAACGAAAGTCAAAGACATCGTGAAGGAGGTTGCAAAGATGAAGTGACGATGGGCTGGTCACATAACCCGACATGAAGACAACAGATGGACACGAAGAAACCTGGAATAGAGACCGAAGGAGACAACAAGAAGCACGGGAAGACCTCAAAAAAGATGGGTAGACGACATAGAGACAGTGGCGGGCAAACAGTGGATGAGATTGGCGAAGAAGAGAGAAAGATGAAAACAACTGAGAGAGACCTGCATCCAAGAGTGGATGGACAGAGGTTGAGAGAGAGAGAGAGAGAGAGAAATAAAAATACATAAAAGTAAAGTAATGCTTGACATTATTCTAGTGTTTATGCACACAATTATTGCTTTCACACAACCATATAAGACACGAAAATGTATAATACACAAAAAAAAATAAAATAAAGTTCTTTCAACATGAGTATTTAAAAAAAAAAAAAAAAAAAAAAAATATGCATATCTCTGATGCATTCAGTACAAACCCACATTACCAATAATATAACTTTCACAAGAAACAAGTAATTATTTTCAAGGTGAGCGCTGTGCTTTTTGATACATATTTCTATTCAAGTATAATTTTAATTTTTTTAACATTTTACTTTTTAGTCTTTTAAATATTGTATGTTATGTGTGTTGTTATATCTGTAAAAATATGTTGTTCGTCTATATTTTATAAATTGTAGATTAATGTGAGATAATATAAAAAAATATACATCCTTCTGAGGAAGCTCAGTAGAATGGGCGAAACGTTAAAAAAATAAAAATTTTGAATTAATATATTTATATAGGTATGTTTGTTTATTAGTTTATTATAATTGTGCCGTAGCCAACCCATAAAATTTTTTTCTGTAAATTAATGTCACTCTTACAATAACCTAAATACAACTCCATTTAAAATAACTATTAATCATGCTTCAGTATTAGAAAATCCGTTGTCGTTCCATTCATATTCTAATAGAGCAAGAGCTAATCACATAACAACATTGAAACAACAATTGATCGTATCCTTGAATCATCAATATAATTCATCTGTATGTTGTGTTTTAGAAAAGACAAAGAAATGCCTGTCTATAACTATACTTCTACAAAAGAAAACCCTATAACCATTGAACTCTTTCGCTTTTTATATTTTTCACATGAGGTCCCCAGTTTAAAAGCGTTATGGATGCCATTTGTCCTACTTATACCCAATAGAGTGGTTTTTTGGGTTCTCTCGGTTATTTTGCAATTTATACCTGCCATATTTATGGATGGATTAGCACTTGTTACCGGAAATAAACCCAGGTAAGTATAATAAACGCATATTTTTTGTCTATATTATTCAGAATATATTTTTACCGATCATGATAATTCAAATTTTCAATCGGATCCTGAATAAGTGCAAAATAAAAAACTCCCGTATAAAAAAAATAAAAAAGCTATTATATCAAGAGTGCTTTTTACTCAACACAACATACAGGATGTTTGGTAAGTAAATAAGTAAGTAGGTGTCAAATTCTCGGCAATACGCATAAAGCATCAAAATAACCCTATTATTAAAAAGGATACCCAGTGATTTACCTTTTGAATTGTAGCTTTTGAACCAACTTGTTTAATTTAGCACAATTTAGGCTTGTTATAAAGGTAGTCAAGAACGGACTCGCCATTAAACTCGTAGGCTTTAAATTTTAAAATGTCAGTTTTCAGAGCTAAAACTTGATTTTTTTAGATACTTTATACAATTATCTAAAAAGAGCATTTATTTATAAAAAATCAGGCATTTTTGAGAAAAATTTAATTGTTTGCGTCCATAAAAAGCAGAAAATATAGATTTAAAAAAACATGTTGTGGATAAGATTGCTGATAATCTTTTAACATGGTAAGGAAGCTCGCAGGTCAAATATAATTACTTTATATCCTTGCTTATTTAAAATGTTCACTCAGTAGGAAAAGGCGACATTTTACTAGGACTGTTTTATACAGTGTGTACGAAATTAGTGATGACAGCATTGCAATCGCAAAAACTAAAAGAGATAGAAAGGCGATTAAGTGGGGAAAGTGTCAGGCAATAATGTCAGTAGGTTATTGATGCTTGTGAATCTGGATTGTTGTGTTTGTAAGATATTAAAAAAAGTAAAATATTGCATTTTTTTGGATCGGCTATAACTTTTTATTTCCCAATATTTTTAAATATATAAACAATTTTGTATGTCAATTTTTTAAACAAAATACATCTATTTAGTTAAATTTTAGTTAAACATTTCGGCTTTCTGGAACCTTTATCAACTTAGTTTTTCCTTATTACCATATTGGATTTGTTACTCTCGAAAAGTACTTAATTTGTTCTACATTATGTGAGAAATTAATGCAAAAAAAACATAATAACCTAAAAATTACTCAAAACAAATTCTTATTAAAAAATTTGACAAAACCAAAATTTTAAATAATTCTTTTTCTTAAGAAGAAAATCGAATTAATAACAATATTTCTTTATCTTGAGTTCACTCTAGGTGAAAATCTTCCAAACGTATTAAAAAATTCTATGATAAGTAATTTAAAAACTAAGTCAGCTAATTAACTGATTCGGTTATCGTAATATTTTTGTTTAGTAGGCTTAGAAATTGAGACATGTCACGGTTTAATTTTGGGCTTAAGCTCACTATGGCTAATTTATTTAATTTAGCCTTATTTTGCAAATTCGTTATGGGCAACATAGTATCATTTTCCTTAAGTGTTTCCCAGGTATTCTTTGAGGGAAACTGTTTCATTAAGTACAGTTTCAATTAATTTTTTTTACCATTATTTTGTCCTACTTTGATATTTTACTACACTGTGCTAATGATTAATTAATTGGCTTAACTAACTAATGCATCTTGAGTTGTCACTTCTTTCACTCGTGGTAATTGCACGCGCCTAACAGAAGTCGATTAGTGCGCAAGCAGGGCCATGGTTATAAATGGAGGCCGTTTTGCCTTGACTTTTTCACTTTTTCCTGGCTTGATTTGGCCAAAGCAGCTGCAGACTTCCATCTCAATTTTTAGTTGCCAAATTTTTGGGATTTTGAGATGCACAGTCGGAGACTATCCCGATAATTTTGTTGAGTTTTGGTGTACCGTAACTTTGCTAGGTTGGTGGTTATGGTTTTTTTTATCGGGATGAACCTGGAGACAGGGATTTTGAGCAGTTTGCACGGGTCAGCGAAGAAATCAGTCTGACCTCAGAAGATCGAGTTCACCCTTAGGGGTATAAACCAATTCACCCTTAGGGATACAAACAGCAATCCACCCTTTGGGTCAAAAAAAACATACAGCAATCCACCCATAGGGATACAAACAGCAATCCACACTCTAGGTAGGGAAACAAACAGTCTGCAGCTGCTTCGGCCGAATCAAACCGAGAAAAAGTGAAAAATCAAGGCAAAACGGCCTCCATTTATAACCATGGCCCTGCTTGGGCACTAATCGATTTCCGTTAGGCGTGTTCAATTACCACGAGTGAAAGAAATGACAACTCAAAAAGAAAGACACTGGGCAAAAACAGTGGACTGAAATGCATTAGTTAGTTAAGCCAATTCGTTAATCATTAGCATTTTGCACTTAAAACAAGAATAATAAATCTAATAAATATCCCAGTAATTATTTTTAAATCCAAGAAATATAAATCAATACATCAATAAAAATGTCCTGATATCTGCAACCCGATATACATAAAATTCCATCCAATGTAAATATAAATGACCGGGAAAAAAAAACAAGATCTATCTGAATACAAAAAAAAATGTAGGATCTATCTGTATATAAAAAAAAATGTAGCAATAAGTTTGATACTGATAAAAAAAATACCCAAGCACAGTGTAGTAAAATCTCAAAGTAGGACAAAATAATGGTATATAAAATTAATTAAAACTGTACTTAATGAAACACTTTCCCCCAAAGGATCCCTGGGAAACTCTTAAAGAAAAAGATACTGTATTGCCCATAACGAATTTGCAAAATAGGGGTAAATTCTTTAATCTTCATTAATCCAGGTATTACATATATTTCTAAGTGCGGTTTTTGATGCTTTATAAACATTTTTACAATGTCATTAAATTTTTCTAACGAAGAAAAGTTTGATGTACTAGGGTGTTAGATCAGAAGTGAAAGAAATGCGATCAGAGTTATGGATAATTATTTGATAGGTACCCCGAACCACAACAAACCAGAGAACTTATTTTCCTAAACTAGTTAGAAACTTACTTCAGTTTGGTAGTTTCAAAAAATCTTGTCCCAAAAATTATATGAAAAATAGAATATTTTTGAATGTGTTAATGACAATTCAACGTCGACTATAAGAATTGTTGGCAATGAGCTTAAGATTTCAAAAATCAACTTTTCATAATGTTTTAAAAGTTACTAAATTCCATTCTTATAAACCAACAAGGGCTTCAACAAGGTGATTTTGATAGAAGAGTCCTCTTTGTAATTGTATGTTGGTAAATATCTAGAAAGTCTCGCATTTTCCGATAATGTTTTATGGACAAATGAAACACATTTCAGTAACTGTGAAGTTTTGATTTAAAAAAAAATCACCATTATTGGGCTCAAGAGAACCTGCATTTAAGCAAGTACGATTTGGTTTTAATTTATGGTGCGGAATGACCGGTAAGAAATGTCGTATTTAGGCTTCAATATTTGACATATTTATGAAATGCTTTAATTATTTATCTTCGAAATGTATTTATTAATAGTGTAATAATTAGTATTTATCCATTTGAATATTTTCCATTATTTTTAAAAAATTGTCTGAGTGACCCATTTGTTCATGACCAAACATTGGCAGGTCAAAAATATCTTTCAATATTACAAAATCAAATTATTCCTGCAATTCGAGAAATTCTGTCAAATGATCAGTTTGGTAATACGTGTTTTCAGTCCCGTACATAATTCCAACAAAATAAACGGTGTTTTTTTATAGAGCTATAGAACTTTTAAATGGAATAAAACAAAGATGAATTTTTTAAATTGACATGAAATTTACTTTCTTCGAAAGATAACCTTCTGGCATTATAATTTAAATATGACTTCTGGCATATGACCACCATGGCTGGCTCGGACGTAGTCTAATCTGGAGGTCCAATTTTCGATGACTTTTTCCAACATTTGTGGCCGTATATCGGCAATCACGTGGCGAATGTTGTCCTCCAAGCGATCAATCGTTTCGGGCTTATCGGCGTAGACTAGCGACTTCACATATCCTCACAGAAAATAGTCTAGCGGCGTTAAGTCGCACGATCTTGGAGGCAAATTCACGGGTCCGAAACGTGAAACTATGCGGTTACCAAACGTTTCCTTCAATAAATCAAGTGTGGCACGAGCTGTGTGACATGTTGCGCCGTCTTGTTGAAACCACAGTTCCTGCACGTCATGGTTGTTCAATTGGTGAACGAAAAAGTCAGTAATCATGGCTCTATAGCGGTCACCATTGACTGTAACGTTCTGACCAGCATCGTTTTTAAAGAAGTACGGACCAATGATTCCACCAGCCCATAAAGCACACCAAATAGTCAGTTTTTCTGAATGTAACGGTGTCTCAACATACACTTGAGGATTATCATCACTCCAAATACGAAAGTTTTGTTTATTGACGTATCCATTCAAACAAAAGTGAGCTTCATCGCTAAACAAAATTCGCTTATGAAAATCGGGATCAACGGCAATCTTGTTTTGGGTCCATTCACCGAATCTACGCCTTGCTAGGTGATCGTGTGGCTTCCATTCTTGCACGAGTTGGATTTTGTAAGCACGGAAACCAAGATCTTTCCGCAAAATCTTCCACAAAGTGAATGGATACATATCCAATTCCTGTGCACGATGGCGGATAGCCTGATTCGGGTCTTCCTCTATGCTACGCTCTACAGCAGCAATGACTTCTTCTGTACGCACTGTACGAAGTCTCTGTGGATGCGTATTATCATTTAGATTAAACGTGGTGCGAAAACGTTCCATAGTTAATCGAATTAATTGCTCTGATGGACGATTATGTTAACCGTAAAATGGACGTAGTGCGCGATACGTATTTCGAACAGAACCTTGATTTTCAAAATAAATTTGCACAATTTGGAAGCATTGTTCAGGCGTCAGTCTATTTATGTTGAAATGCCAAACCAAACTAAACATAAATCACTTGACGGCTGACAAAATGGCCGCCAGTTAAAAAAGTGTTGCCAACTTAAAGTTCTATACCTCTATAAAAAACACCCTTTACAAACATTTTTAACGGAGACTTTTTGTGAAAAAATTATCTCAAACGGTAGTTGTGTGCGCTAGCTTGCTAGGTTTCCAGACCAAACACATTTAGGATATGTGAAAAATATAGGTATACGAATTTAATCGCCTTGAAAGCAGGGAAGTTCTTGGATAGAGAACTAGCAATATTCTTGGTAATATCAATCGAAATACGGTTTATCGTGTAACCAGAGCCGTTTCAAAAAAATGCCAATAATGTGTTGAAAAAATAAGAGACATTTTAAACATTAGTGTAGGCGTTGTCAAAATTTCAAATTTTTATTAAAAAGAGTTTTTAGTTATTTTTAAATTCTAACGTTTCTTTTTTGCATTAGTGTTTCCCATAGTGTTATAGAAAAAAATTAAGAACTTTTCGATGAGTTACAACTCCAATAAGGTGGTCTTAATAAAAAACAAATTTGATGATGGTTTGAGGAAACTAAAACGTTGTAACTAAAATTTGACTGAATAGACGTGTTCTGCTTAAAAAGTGGCATTAGAAAAGTTTTTACAGATTTAAAAAATATTGGAGAAAAAAAAAGTATAGCCCATCTAAGAAAATATTTTACTTTTTTTTTATGTCTCAATAACGCAATAAACCAGAATCGATTTACAAGCACCAATAACATACTGACATAATTGTGAAAACCAAGAAAAGTTGCTTGAAAGGATAATCCAATACTGCAATTTTATTCGAATTGATGTTGAAATATTATTTCGAGTAGAGCGGGAAAAAATCCGCAGAATATGAAATAGTCCAAACCATAGGTAATAATTAGTGTGTTTTTGACGTAACAGCTAAACATGGGTTGGAGACAAGAGGGGGGGATCAAAGTTGACTGAAACAGGTTTTTTGAATTTACAAGCCAAGGAACGCATTCTGGAAAAAATAATTTCAAGAAAACATACAATTTGAGCTTTTGTGCAACCATTTTCGTTCATTTGTTGTTGCAAAAAGGCCAATACAAAACCTCAAAATCGGCCATTTTTGGCATATCAATTATTTATTGCAAAATTAGCTTTTTTTTGCATTTTATTGCTTTTAGAGGGAAGCCCTCGCCATTCTGAATAAAATGATATTTTATAATAGTAAATCGGATAATTTTTTGCTGAGATATTGATATTTGTTTATCCCAAGATGCAAAATGTTTATTGCTATAACTTTTTTTGGGTAAACATTTTGACCTCCACAAAGGCTCAATCTCTTCGTGAAGGCCTAAGTTTTTATATCTTGTTAGGGGCAAATGCAAAAATTAATTTTCAACCCCTTAAATACCGCTTTGAAAAGAGTTTTTTTATAAAAAAAAATAGAGCTGGAGCCTTCCCCTTAAATGTTAGACATTTGTAACATGAAATTTCGAATAACTGTATTCAAGATGAAGATCTAAGAAAAAAATTTTTTTTTGGACCAATAGGGGCCGAGTTGGGATTTTTTTTTCAAATAATCGTAGTCCTTTTGTTTATAACAATTTTATAAAGTTTATTCAAAAAAATCGTTTATTTTCAACAAGGTCGACATATAATGAATTTTCGCATATTGTAAGTAAAATATTTCATTTTTAACCGGTTGCATGGTTACATTCACTGTTCGTACCAAAACTGGTAGCCTCGAATAATTCAATATTTGGTGTATTGATTATTGATGTTTTCGAGTAGCTCAATCGATTTCTGCGGTTATTTTATTGATATAACATCTCCAAATAGTGAAACATAGGAGTTAAGGGTGAAATTATCATTTATTTCAATTTGTAACATACTTTTCCAAATTTTCTACACAAGGGGTCTTTTTACTTCTGATTCGATGGCAATTGTTAATTTTTTCTTTTGCCACCTCCGGAGGGTAAAAAAGGGGTTGGTGTGAATTTTACCGGTTTTTTGATTTTGTGCCAACCTTTTTGATATTTTATTTACAAGGATTTTTTTACATATATACAATGCTCCACTGGTTAATATAATTAGTGAGAGAATCATGATTTCCTGATGCTCTTGAAGGTGAAATCAAATTCCAGTTGTATTAAACGAGCCTCGAAAAATGATCATATTTTAAATAGCATTTCTGATAACAATAAAGAAGAAGAAAGTTTACCGGAAACAAGGTTGTGGCCTGGATTTATGAGACTTTATAAGTTATACAACATGCCAAAATGTTATTAAAATATGCAAGTCTGCTCAAAATCTACAGCCCATGGGTACCTATTTTGGGTTCCACATCTCTATTACAGAGCAACATAGGACAAGAAATGACATGAAATAATAGATTATTTTAACGCCTTCTATACACTGTCAGGTGTTTGACATTCACTTACTGGACAACCTGTATAAACTTTTCAATGTTTACATTAAAAATGTAGTTTTGCTCTGTAAAAACGTATATATATATATATATATATATATATATATATATATATATATATATATATATATACATATATACATATATATATATATATATATATATATATATATATATACATATATATATATATATATATATATATATATATATATACATATATATATATATATATATATATATATATATATATATATATATATATATATATATATATATATATATATATATATATATATATATATATACCCCGTACATCGATTACTCCGAAACGGCGGCACCGATTCGAATTAATTTTTTTTACGTTATGTTCAGGAACTTGCTGCCGTGTTCCCTTATTATTTTGGGCAGAAATTGGTCAATTAAGATCCAAGATGGCGCTGATAATATGGCGGACAAAAGAATTAATTATGTACGATTTTCTCAAAAATTGGTTTAGGGGAGCTTTCGAGGTCTTACAGAACGAATCCGTAATTATTTTAAAAAAATTCAATATGGCGACCCTAATAGGGCGAACTAAAAATTTAACACTCCCTTGTGTTCAAGATTGGTACTAAGGGTTTTCTATTAAGTAAATAACGAATTTAAAATTATTTTAAAAATATTTAATATGACAAATGCAATATGGTGGTCTAAAAATTTTATTATTTTCGGATTCTGTTCAAAGTGGGAAGTCTCCAAAAGTTTAGATTAAGACTAAGTTAAGGGCTTAAAATTATTCTTTTGAAATTCACCATGGCGGATTCAATGCAGAGGTTGAAAATTTTACGTTCTGTACATTTTTTCAAAACTGGTATTAGGTAGTTGCTGAAATCGTAGGTTAAGAATATGATGTTAATTTTTTACAATTTAATATGGCCGTTGCAATATGGGGGACAAAATTTTACATTTTTCCGATTTTGTAGAAATTGATAGCGAGGGCTCTTGGGAGGTATATTGCAGATTTTAAATTAATTTCATAAAACTCGATATCTAGGATAAAATATGTCTGACTAAAAGATTTACATGTCTCAAGTTCTTTTAATCTCGATGGCGTAAGGCCTTGAGAGCCTAGATAGATAACAAATCTAAAATGAATTGCTCAAAATTTAAGTCTACGGATTTATTGCAGCAAACTAAATGTTTGTTTGGTTCAATTTTATTCAAATTGAAGAATTCTCGGGATCAAAGAATTTTTGTTGTTCAGTTTAGTGTGGTTTATAACTTTGGATAAAATGGATACTTTTTTACGGCCTTAAAGACTCAACTGAATTGAAACTCAAAAAAAAAAAATATTTAAAAAAAAAAATGAGCCAACATCTAAAACAGTAGGATATCGAGAAAAATGTGGCAAATCTCCCGGATATGAAAAAAACACGTGAAAGGAATACTACAAGTTTATATAAACTTTTTTCGTATGAGCCTCCTCTGCGGAGACATGGGCTCCCAAAAAGCTACAATGAAATCAATTTTTTTTACACATAATTATTGAACCACCAGGTATATTTCAATTTTTTTTTAAATATCATGTATACCAGGTAAGACCCTTCAAATTGCTATCCATAAATTACTCACAGTTGCAGGGACGGACCAGCTCTGACATTCATGACACCACTTTTTTTACGCCCTGTAGGATAAGAAATTTGAATAACATTTTTCACATACTTTTAACTATTGACTAACAATTAGCTACTCTACATTTACGTCGCTAATCCTAACCATTTTCGAGAAAACGTCATATTATTTACATCATGAATTTGGCATATTTCGATAAAAAATACAACTTCATTCCTATCAAAAGTTCAACCTTAACATTAAGATAAAAAAAATTTGATCCAAAATTAGAGTTTACCTCTTTAGTTAAAAATGTTTAATTCTATGAATTGCAGTTCGCAGTTCGCAAAAAATATGCGTTTTATTTTATGGGCACCAAAAACAAAGTGTTGTATTGTTATTGCAAACGTTGCTAGGTACGAAAAAAATAAATATCCTGCATTTTAGAACTTGTCAACTTTCACATCGCTGATACATTGATTCTTTACTTGGATATTAATATACTGATTTTTGGATTTCGTGGTGACATTAATTGTGAAATAATTCGAAATATGGAATACACGTTTATTGAGTAAGCAAATATGCATCTGATGTATAGTTTTGCATCTTGCAATGTTTTGGAAGCCAGGAGGTTATATCACGACAGATATTCTAATCGTACTCTTCCAGATCAGAAAACATTTCAACGAGTTGACCAACATGTAAAGGAGAATTGAAGGTGATTCCATTTAATAAGATAATATTTCTTCTTAATTTTAGGAAGTTTTGGGAAAAGAAGTAGTGATGCTGGTTTGGGAAGGCAGTACGTACGCCGCAATTAGAGGAAAATATTTTAATTAATGTAGATAACAATCCTTCAACGCAAAGTCGAGAATTATCAGGATAGTTTAGTACGTCGAAAACAATAGTATATGAAGTTCTTCAAGAACAGCTATTATATCCATATCATTTGAAAAAAGTGCATGAACTGATTCCGGAAGATTTTTCTCGTAGAATGCAGTTAGCAAACTGGCTATTGGATCAGCAACAAAATAGTGTAAACTTCATTAGCACTATTCTCCTCGCGGATTAAGCAGAGTTTACCAAAATTGATATCATATATTTATACAACCTACATGTATGAGTTGATGAAAATCTTCATGCAACTCTTGTTTCGTATCATCAAAATCGGTTCCAATCAATTAATGTCTGGACAGGAATCTTTGGCAATTTTTTAATTGGACAATTCGTATTGCCGGCACGACTGAATGGAGAAATTTATTGCGAGTTTCTGCAGAATGCTTTCCATGATTTAGTAAGGCACTTATCACTTGGAACCGGCCGAAATATGTATTATATGTACGATGGGCTATTACTTCATTTCAGCATTGCTGTGCGGGAGCAACTGAATAAAATCTATGCAAACCGTTGGATAGATAGAGGAGGACCTATTGCCTGGCCCCCTCGATCTCCCACCTTAACGTCGTTAGACTTTTACCTGTGGGGACACTTCAAAAGCTTGGTGTATTCCACTTCGGTTGATAGTAGAGAGGAACTTCTACGGAGAATCATGTTTCATTGTGATCAAATAAGGAACAATGCTATGTTAATGTAGCGGGTAAAGCAGTCCTTAATTCATCGTGCCCGCAAGTATATCAGACTTCACGACGCCCTTGTTAAACCTTCTTACGAAGTTTTAACTAGGCAGTTAGTTTAATTTTTTATTGCAACTATGGTGACAGGGGAAAAGTCCTCTTTTTCATATTCAATCTGACAAAATTTGGGGGCTAAAAGTGTAAATGAAATGATGTTTTTTTCGAAAATGGATTAGCGACATGAATGAAGAGTGCTCAACTTTTAGTCAATAGTTAAAGGTATGAAAAATACGTTGTCCAAATTTCTTATCATTCAGGGCGTAAAAAAAAATGGGGTTATGAGTTTCACAGGTAGTCCGCCCCTGCAGCTGTGAGTAATTCACAACACTTTCTTGGGTAGCAATTTGTAGGGTTTTACCTGGTAAACATCATATTAAAAAAAAATTTAATATATCTGGTGGTTCACCCTGTATATTTTGCTATGCTGCAAAGTCTATATAGTTTTCTAGACTTATCACTAAAAGGTAGGATCTATCATCGTTTACTTGGTAGTCAGAAATAACTATAAAGAACTTAATCCTACCCATAGATCAGGGAGAATTCGATTTTTTGATATTTTAAAAGCTGTTACTGACATTGAATTAAATGAGTCACCTAAAAGAGATGAAATTGCCAAAGCTGAGTTTTTAAAGAAAAAGTTCAGTCAATTTAAATATATTTAAAATACTGTCTTTACGTTTAAAATATTATATCGAATAATGTTGCTTCAAAAACGTTTCCAAACCTGACCTTGATTTGAACCAAGCAACAATAGTCTTACATCGCACACTTAAATATGTATCTAATTTTATAGACCTAGAAACTTCCAATGAAAAAATATGAAGCTATCATTCTATCTATCAAATTAATCGAACATTAATCAAAAAGAAAATCAAAAACTTTGATGAATTTTCTTTAAAAAATTGTTTCGAAAATAGAGAAGAATAATTTAAAGATGTTTATAATTTTGTTATTTCCATTATTGTAACCAAATGACAAGAAAACTTGCCGGTTACTAAACAAACTTCCGATTTTTTTGAAAAAGCTCTGAAGAAGGAATTTTAGACAGGTGTGAAAAGCAGACTAAAAAATATTCGAAAATTTTAACTAATCTTTTTGTGCATAGGCTTCATATAATGATTTGTTTAATGAAATATGACCTTAACCCTGAAGAAGATATGTCAATAAGAAAGCTCTTGGAATTTATTATTAAGAATTATGCATGCATTGAAGCAGACTTGTGTGAAACTTTTGTTTTTTTTTTTTAATTTTCTATAATGGTTGCCCCTTAAAAACGATCTGTCAATAAATTTAAAATATTGAAACACTATGTTAAATCTAGGACCAACGAGCAGCGATTGCGCGATTTATTTACATTTTTTGTAGAATATAAATTTGCATAAATTTTACATATTACTGATTTAATAGAACGCTTTGCAAATAACAAAGTTAGAACAAGGACGTTATAATGAACAATAGCCTTTTATAATGGTATGTAAGTATCTACTACCAATTTATAATGTTCAGGCTTTTTCTTTCTGATTTAAATTTGAATAGAATATTTTTTTTGTTTTATTTGATTTTAAATGTTGTTTTTCCTTCAATTTTATGTTTATCAATGACCTAAATGGTTAAATTAATTTGTGAAAGTAATTTTAAAAGGTCAAGCATATCTTGTATCGGGGACCATTGCTGGTATATTGTGTAAACAAATGTTTACTTCTTATTTTTGTGATATGTTTTTTAAACGTGAAATTTGCCTTGTAAACGTTTAACACTAGCTGTATCAGCAACATACATCTCCATACCGAACATTATATTTTACTCAAATAAATTCACTAAACTATTTGTCTATTTGTACTAGTCAACATCACATTTGCTCAAAGGCTTCATTTCTTTTAATGTTACCACTACTCCACAGACTACGATCCAACGCCAACGAACGGTTGTTGACGTTTGACAGACCATCTAAACTAGATCAATGAACGCTAATAAAATCCTTTCCATGATATTCGTTGGTTTGGTCTGTATCCCGTACAAAGAAGTGTTGCTTGATGGCCACTGAAAAAGGAAATAATTACCTGTACTTAAAGCTTTGCATACTGTATTAAATTTTTCACTTTTATTTACAGATTAGTTTCTCTATACTTAAAATTAATCAATTTTTTATTGATCGGGCAAGAGTTTGGATTCAAAGAATTTCCGTTCGACAATACAAATGTTCAGACACTATGGAAAAAAATAAACAAGACCGACCAAGAGCTTTTTCCATTCAGTATGGAGGAATTTTCATGGTATAACTTTTTTAAAACTTACGTAATTGGAGGAAGGAGATATGTTCTTAAAGAAGACGATTCGACGATACCACAGGCAGTCGTTAAATATAAAAGGTATTTTTTTGTTTAAATTTAAGAACAATCGCATATAATCTATTTATTATTTATGATACACATATTTTCAAATATATATATATATATATATATATATATATATATATATATATATATATATATATATATATATATATATATATATACACACATATTGTCGTAATCTGCTAAGGTCCCTGTACCCAGCGAGAATTACGAACAAACAGTAAAAATTTGAGGTGTTTCGTCCCGGTGCCAGCCTTAGGACTCTTCAGTGGGTTTCGACTGACGCCTTCCCAGACACCCGTTGTCGTACTATATAATTTTTGGTTCTCATATTTGACCTTAAACTGTGGCGGGAATTATCGGTGAGATGTAGTTTACACAACAATATATATATATATATATATATATATATATATATATATATATATATATATATATTTATATATATGTATATATAACGTTTCGCCTGTCATAACAGGCTTTTTCAAAATTTTTTTTTTATATTTTTAAATTAGGTGTTGTTTACAAACCTACAAAAAGAGACTTCAGTGGGTATTACCTTTAATATTAATGGTTATTAATGTCACAAACGATAAAACAAACCAAATTTAAATAATTAAAATTACACTTTACTTTAAAATCTTTATAAATTTAAATGTACGTACCTTTTACATTTTTCTCTAAATGTCACCGGCTTTTAGTTAGCTAATATTCGGCCTTTTTTGTAGTAATAAGTATACTTGTTTAGAATATCAAGTCTGATGCTGTTTGTAGGGAAGCAGGTTGCTTATCTTTTTTCATGTAAACTGTGTAATGTAACCAACTTTATCGATGCCAAAATTAAAATTTTTTATTTGCGTAATTATATTTTTTTGCTATTGCATACTTTATTGTTGTCAAAATTTAGAGAATGCGATACGTTTAAAATTCAAAATTAAATATCGTTGTTTCATCATATAGAATCAACTTCTTAACTTTTCTAATATGCTTTTAACACTATATATATATATATATATATATATATATATATATATATATATATATATATATATATATTCTTAATTCATATAATAATACTAACTCTTTAATTTCTGGGTTATAGCTTTCTTATTCATTTAGTACATCAAAGACCATTTAACGTTTCCCCTGTAATAGGCTTTTTCAAAAATGTGTTTTTTAATATTTTAAACTATTGTATTGGTTACAAACCTACA
Organism: Diaprepes abbreviatus; assembly: GCA_034092305.1. Classification (NCBI taxonomy): domain Eukaryota; kingdom Metazoa; phylum Arthropoda; class Insecta; order Coleoptera; family Curculionidae; genus Diaprepes; species Diaprepes abbreviatus. The sequence goes on from JASJET010000026.1 coordinate 2,365,837, forward strand.
AAAAGAAACACTTCAGTTGGCAATACTTTAAATATTAAAAATAATTAATGTCACAAACGATAAAACATATTAAATTTAAATAATTTAAATCATACTCTTTTTAGAAGAACAGATAAATAGAATAATTAAGCAACGTACTTATAGATTTTACAACAAAAATCGTCCTCCACAATTCTCTCGAAAATTAATAATTTTACAAAATATATCGCAAGGTCCTACGATCAGGAATTATCCGAAAAAAATAAATATATTATTAAAAATATAATATTATCGTATGTCACAAAGCCCAAAACTATCTATTCTCACTCGTTACACCTTTAAAAAGTAAAGTGCCTTCTAAAAAAGCATTAAAACGATGAAATTTTTTTTAACGATGAAATTTTAAAGCAAGATAAAAACTATCACCATCTTCTAGTGAAGGAAATGATTCATATAAACAATATATATATATATATATATATATATATATATATATATATATATATATATATATATATATATATATATATATATATATATAGTTTCGCCTGTCATAACAGGCTTTTTCAAAAATGTTATTTTATGTTGTTAAATTAAGTGTTGCTTGCAAACCTACAAAAAGAGACAGACTTCAGTTGGCATTACTTTTAATATTAATAACACACCAAATTTAATAATTAAAATCATACTTTACTTTAAAATCTTTATAAATTTAAATGTACGTACCTCGACACTTCATGCTCGATCACTGACTTCTATTGTCATATTTTTTTTTTAAATTCCTAAGAAGGTTGCAATAATGTGTAGCGGCTGTGGAATAATTCTAGGTTGTTATACAGAGAAGTATAAAGTTTTAATAATTGTTTGAAAATATTTACAACGGATTAGATTGTGGTAAATTTGACTTAAATTGCTGATGTCTTGTTTGTCATTTACGACGTGGTATTCACTTTTTATATGAATCACTTCCTTCACTAGAAGTTGGTGATAGTTTTTATCTTGCTTTAAAATTTCATCGTTTACAAAATCAAATTCATGCCTGTGACCAGTTTCATGTTTGTGTAGAGTCGTAGAAACATTTTTTGTATATTTGTGTCCATTTAATCTATTGTCTAGATATTGTGTTGTCATTCCTATGTATTTTTTCGGCAATTGTTACATGGTATGGAGTATTTGAGGACATTTGACGCTTTTTTAGAAGGCACTTTACTTTTTAAAGGTGTAACGAGTGAGAATAGATAGTTTTGGGCTTTGTGACATACAATAATATTACATTTTTTAATAATATATTTAATTTTTTTGGATAATTCCTGATCGTAGGATCTTGCGATATATTTTGTAAAATTATTAGTTGTCGAGAGAATTGTGGAGGACGATTTTTGTTGTAAAATCTATAAGTACGTTGCTTAATTATTCTAGTTATCTGTTCTAAAAAAAGTGTGATTTTATTTATTTAAATTTAATATGTTTTATCGTTTGTGAGATTAATTATTTTTAATATTTAAAGTATTGCCAACTGAAGTGTGTTTCTATTTGTAGGTTTGTAACCAATACTTAGTTTAAAATATTAAAAAACACATTTTTGAAAAAGCCTGCTATTACAGGAGAAACGTTAAATGGTCTTTGATGTACTAAATGAATAAGAAAGCTATAACCCAGAAATTAAAGAGTTAGTATTATTATATGAATTCGGGATGTATATATATATATATATATATATATATATATATATATATATATATATATATTATATGTTTATGCCGCTTTCACAGATTCCTCCATGTGAGATGCAAAAGCAGTGGTTATATCCACATCCACAACGTACAACTATATGCAACTCCGTGTGTGAATGAAGTAAAATGCGTACAGTGAATGCAAACTTGCTGTTGTGTGGATATAACCACTGCTATTGCATCTTACACGAAGGAATCCGTAACAGCCGTATAAACATATATACGCCATCCGGCGGGAGGTCGGCGAAGCCGCGTTCAGTGGTGCATGCTTCCTTCCGATCTGTCCTTTGCACAGACAGGTGCATGTCGGTACCCTGATTGGTCTAGTAAGAGCCGAAATATGTGCCTCTGCCGTATCACTATAGCGGAGAGGCTGTTTTTCAACTTTCTTCTCGGTGTGGTGGTACAGGTAGGCCATCATCTCGGTGGTGGTGGAACAGGATGAATTGTGTTTTTTAGCAATTTATTCAAACTGTGCAACCTCTAACATGGAAAGGATATAATGGAGCGAAGTTTGCATTCACTGTACGCATTTTACTTCATATATATATATATATATATATATATATATATATATATATATATATATATATATATATATATATATATATATATATAGCGTCTAAATGCATATTAGAAAAGTTAAGAAGTTGATTCTATATGATGAAACAACGATATTTAATTTTGAATTTTAAACGTATCGCATTCTCTAAATTTTGTCAACAATAAAGTATGCAATAGCAAAATAATATAATTAGGCAAATAACATATTTTAATTTAGGCATCGATAAAGTTGGTTACATTACACAGTTTACATGAAAAAAGATAAGCAACCTGTTTTCCTGCAAACAGCATCAGACTTGATATTCTAAACAGTATACTTATTACTACAAAAAAGGCCGAATATTAGCTAACTAAAAGCCAGTGACATTTAGAGAAAAATGTAAAAGGTTTAGTTAAAATGCGACACCAATCTTGTAAAGATCGCTCCTCAGGTGACAATGTCCTGTCAACAGTCCCACTACAATTCTAAGCTCTTTTTTTCTTAAGAAGAGAAGCCCGCTAGTAAGCCATGCGGTAGGTCCATTTATATATTCCTTGACACACCTCATTCCACAATTTAATAAATTTACTTTGCAGTAACAATTTAAATTGCCTTTTGCTAACGGCAGTTGGGGTAGGTAGAATTGGTTCCATGGAGGCCCAATTTTTGCTAGACTGTCTGTCTCCTCATTCTCATGTATATCCGAGTGACTCGGGACTCACACGACCCTGATCGTGTAGCCGTTCTTTATCAGACCGTTCAGTACACTTTTGCACTCAGACACAAGTCGCGAAGTAACGACACTGGACTTCAGTGCCATTATCGCAGCTCTACTGTCTGAGCATATGTTTATTACCCCATTCCTGCTCATGTCCCTCACACATGGATAGCCGCACTGCAGAATTGCATAAATTTTCGCTGCAATGATCGTTCCACGTTGTTCGAGAGAGTAGAACTCTCTAACTTTTGTACTTTTGCCGAATACTCAGGCTCCAGCTTTTAATCTTATCGAGATCCATCTGTGAACCTCCAGAATCCATTTTTCAGAAGATTTTGATGCTCCTCTAATCCTTCCTACTTGAAAAAAGTATCTCAAGAGAGGGGTTGAATTTCGAGAGCGGCATTATGTAACCTGTTTGCATGGGGAGTGATGGATATCTCTCCACCATGCTTTCCCAGGCACCTGAGCAGCCGCACGTTCCAGTTCAGAAATGTCCTAGGCAACTGAGATGATATGTAGCCTTAAGGGCCTCGTTCTCTATATATAAGTGAAGAAGAGGTATGTTCGTCAAGACCTCCAGCGCCCTGGTGGGGGCAGTCCTCATCGCGCTAATTATTCCTACACAACCCATTTTTTAAACCTTGTCAAGTTAAAGACGGTATTTGCGCTTTGTTGTACTAGCCCACCATACGATAGTGGCGTACGTGATCATGGGGCGGATAACCATTGTGTAACGCTCTCAGTGTCAGCCCCCATGTATACCGAAAGGCTCGATTACAACTCCAGAAAGCACATATGGCCTTTTTGGTTTGAGCCTCAATGTGATCATTTCAGCTCAATCGTGAATCCAGAAGTTTTCCCAGGTATTTATCTATTTCCTTGTATTGACCGATCCTTCCCGTCGATGTACTTGTTTTTTCTCTTTTTTATAAAGAGCACCACCTCGGTCTTGTCGGGGTTTATTCCGAGCCCTTCATTGTGGCATCATCGCTCCGCGATACGGAGGGCACGCATCGGATATCGCGATCAGGACACTAAATGACCAGGTCGTCGGCATAAGCCTGTGTATAAAAATCAGCCTCATTTAGTTCTCTCAGCAGGCTGTCCACCATAAAGTTCGACAAGGGCGATAAAACTCCTCCCTGTGGGCATCCCCTTCTTGACAGTGCTTTAACTGTAACACTGTTAAACTCAGCATATGTTAGTCTCTGAGTCAACGTTACTCTGATCCAAGTAACGACTGCAGGTTCAGAGCATGGCTATTGCAGCATATCACATATGGAATCGTGAAATGTGTTGTCAAATGCTCCTTCGATATTAGTAAAGGTACCTAAGGCGGATCGACCATTCGTACAGCGCGTTTTCAACTTCTGTGATAGGCAAATTGTAAAAGATGTAACCATTATTCTTTCCTTGATTTGTCGATCCGTCAACCTTTCCAGTGTTTTTAATAAGAAGCTGGTCAGGGTAACATAGTGAAAAGACTTGGGGTTTGAATATCATTGTTTTTCTCCACGCAATCAGCATGTACCTCAAGCTCAAACATGAGCGAAATAATTTTACCAAATGGCCTATTTTAATTTCAGAGGAATTTTGTAGTAAGGCTAGCAATATACCATCCTTACCAGGTGACTTGAAAGAGGCAAAGGTTTCCATTGACCATTTTACCGTTTCATGTCACTATCGTTTTGACTAACTTGTTATCATGATGAATGTTTAATAAAAAATCAATAAAAAAAATATGGTAAATTGAAAATTTACATCAAAAAATGATTAGAAATACAAAATTTAAATAAGTAAAATAGCTCTAAAAAGCAAAAAATAACTAACATTCGGTACAATATACTTGCAGTTGGATAATTGAAAATACATATATATTAGAGAAACTATTCTAGTTCACAACCAATTGAAAAATTCTTATACTCTAACGGCAGACGTACTCTATGCCAATATATGTAAAGACAGATTACTACCTTGATTGCAGGAAAATGTCAAGAGAGGATAAGAACCTCTTATATGACAATGTACTACCACTTGTAGACTGGTTTGGAACTCATTGGTTTTTATCAGTACAGAATAGGCAAACGTAACTGACCTTAGAAAGTGCAAATCCTCTAGATAACTTATATCGGGCAAAATATAAAATCCAATAAAAGCAGCTCCTTCTATCAGCATTCCACGCAATCTGGATATCTGATCTGAAGTCAGCAACCTATCGTAAAGATATTTTTACGGAATCTTCCCAGTAGTACCTTCAATGATATACTAAAAACCGGGAGTTGTTCAAAACTTACTTATTTTAAATGGATCACCCTGTATTTTATATAATTTTTTGTATTCCTTTATTCATTTCCAATAACTCTACTTAAAGTTTTTTTTTGTCCTTCTCTAACCATTTTAGAAGAAAAAAATATTTTTTCCAAATTTGACCTTTAACAGCGTGTTGCCTAAAATTGACTATCATTTTAAAAATGAAACATTAAAACTCGGAATTCCGTTTGAGGCTTCAAATATTATTGGATTCGATAACAGATTGTCTAAAAATGACATTTTAGATAGAGGGAAGTGGATAAGTAACAATTTTTGAGCACTATCAAAAAATTTAAAAAAACTTAATTTTGTCAAATACGATGCTACATTGTTGATTCATTCAGTAGATAGGCAAAAACATTCCCTATCTGTCCATATAGGGTGTCCCTATAGCTAGAACAGTTTTCAACTTATTTACGCTTTTTCGCAAAATCCTTCAAATATCAGGCAGTTTTAGTGATTTTTGGCAAGAAAGCCATGATAGACAAACTAATACAATGTTTTTATGGTGAAGCGTGTCATTGTGAATTGCACTTAATTATTTATTGATGATTTTCTATCTTAGTTTTTTTGCTAAAAATAGGAGATAATACGTATACGTTCGCTGAAATATTAAATTTATTCATTATTTATAGCGAGTGCCACAGAATTATGAGTCGCAGAATTTTCAATGAAGAATGACATGCCTCATCATATAAACATAGTATTAATTTGTTTATCATGGCCTTCTTGCCAAAAATCAGTAAGACTGATTCATATCTGGAGGATTTTACGAAAAATCGTAAAAAAGTCAAAAACTGTTCTAGTTAGGTATAGAGACACTTTATAGACAGATAGGGAATGTTCTTGCCTGTTTGCTGGATGAATCAACAATGTAGCATATTATTTGAAAAAATAAAGTTTTTTAAAAATTTTTGATAGCGCTCAAAATTTGTTACTTTCCCACTTCCCTATATTTAAATTGTTATTTTCAGACAAATCATTATCGAGCCCAATAATATCTAAAGCCAGAACTGGAATTCCTTGTTTCACTATTTCATTTTGGAACCCATATTCAACTTTAGGCGACACCCTGTTAAAAACAGCTAGAGTTGCGGAAAAAACTTTGGGTAAAAGTTATAGAAAATGAAGAAAAAAATACTTAAAAAAATGTAATATACAGGATCATCCATTTAAAATAAGTAAATTTTGGAAAACTTCCGGAATAACCGGAAGTCGTACAAGATCGCTGTTACTTTATCTGAAAAAAGTACCACCGAAAGCCCCACTATAGAAACTTCCAGGACTCAAATTGTATTACTTCTCGAGATATTCTAATTGACGGTCACCCTGAGAAATCCTGTATATCGCTCTCATAAAAAATTATGCGTGAATAAACACATTAAAATATACTGTAAGTGTAATAGGCTTCTTAGCCTATCTGAAAAGTTATACAAAAACGAAACACTGAATACTGCGTTGGTATTTACCAAAACGCTTCCGGCCAATTTGCAGGATCAAAAGTGCTGACGACGCGGTTAGGTCGCGCACGGCCTGGATAACATCTGTCCCAAACTTGCTATATTGCGTGCAAGTTGTTGGTTATACCTAAAAATATTAGGATTTTGGGTTTATCTCTTCCACGGTACATCTTACGTTGGCTGCCTTATGACACGAATTCTGCCGTATACCTGGCGCCGAGTGGTGTGGACCCGTGAGAATTGAGCGGAGCTGGTTTCGTTCTCATTTGGACTCATCAAATGTGGAGATTACCACATGACCATATCTTTTGGAAATCGCAATGATACTTGAGATTCGAGTCTTGCTGACTACAAGTCTAGCTTTCAGCAGTTACACACAATGCTAACGTGCTGCTGACTCAACTGTACTTGACATCTTCTTTATGTAATGTAAGTATAATAGGATTCTTAGCCTATCTGAAGAGTTCTACAAGAACGAAACACTGAATAAAGCTTTGGTATTTATCTAATCGCTTCGGGGACGAATGTACCTCATGGCCTCTTGCCAATTCGCCGGACCAAAAGTGATGATGACCAATGAAAGGGATAAACCCAAAACCCTAATACTTTTAGGTATAACCAATAACTTGTACGCATTGAAGCAAGTTTGGGGCTGATGCAATCAGGGCCGTACGCGATGCAACCGCGTCGTCAGCATCTTTGGTCCTGGGAATTGGCCGGAGGCCATGAGGTACATTCATACTCGAAGCGTTTTGTTAAATACCAGGGCAGTATTCAGTGTTCTGTTCTTGTAAAACTTGTCAGATAGGCTAAGAAGCCTATTACACTTACATAATATAAATGAGATGTCAAGTAGAGTTAAGTCAAGAGCACGTTAACACTGTGTGCAACTGCTGAAAGTTAGAGTTGTAGTCAGCAAGACTCGAAGCTCAAATATTACAATTAAAATATACGTCGAATTGATAGCCTCACTTTATTTGAAGTCGATTAAAAAGTAATTAAAACATTATAATTATCTTCTTGTTTCTTAAATGTACATATTTTAATTGGCATTGGTGCCTTCACTCTGGTACCTTTCATCTCCATTGCTTGTATTATCCTCCATGATATTGTCTTATTTTCTCATATTCGTCTGATTTTCCACCAGTAGACTAAACTCAGGACCTGTAAAGACATAGTAATGATTCAGTATAAATGATGGTTAAATTCAAACAATGCCTTTTATAAAATAAAATATAAGGAAAAAGTGACTAGAAACTCTTAGATTTATATTAGAGAAAGTAGTTTTGTTCTCATCCAATTGAAAAAAAAAAATATATAAAGGCAGACGTATTCTTTTCGAATGCGGTTAAAGACAACGTACTATCTTAGATTGCGACGACATATCAGGAAAGAATGGAAACCTCTCCCACTGCAGTGAACCACCACCTGAAAACCTGTTTCGAACTTATTCGTTCACGTCAGTACAGGGTAGGCAAGTTCACCTAAACATAAGGAAAGTGAATATTTTAAGCAACTTAGTTAAAATATGAAATCTAATACAATCAGCACCTTCTCCCATTATTCCACCCAATATTTATTTTTAATCTCATAGATTTTCTCCTTTCTTACATTTATTCGCGCTTGCCTATTCTATACTGACAAAAACCAATGATTTCCAAAACAGGTCTGCAGGTGGCGGTGTACTGCCATAGATTAGGCTTCCACTCTTTCTTGGTATTTAGTTGAAATCTGTATTTGAACAGTGTATGTCTGCCCTTAAACTATCAGTTAGTTGAGAGCAAAAATAGTTTCTTTAATACAAATGTATTTTTTCACACAACTGTAAGAATAATGTGTTCACTGTTGGTATATAGTATATAAATTTCTACGAGATTAATTAGTTAGATTGCGTGGAATGCTGGGGGATGGAGCTGCTTGTACTAGACTTTATATTTTATCTGATATAATTTGTATAAATGATTAGTTTTTTTTCAGTTAGGTGTACTTACCTATCCTGTACTGATGAAAACCAGTGAGCTTGAAACTAGTCTGCAGGTGGTAGTGAACTGCCATGGGAGAGACTGCAACCTTTTCCTGGTATTTCGTTGCAACATGTGATAGTTCTTTGTTTCTAACGGCGCTAGAAAATAATACATCAGCCCTTAAAACATAAAGTTTTTTTGAACTGATTAAGAAAAAGACAGTTTCTGTAATATAAATGTATTTATATACCTAACTGCAATATTGGTATATAAGAATATTTAGTGAAAATTAAATTTCGACTATACCTATATTCCTATTTACTTGAAGATGAATTAAGATATCATCAACAAATAGTTGAGATCAATGCTGTACATTGTGTTAGTTTGTATGGTAGCAGACTCGAACCGTTAACATAAAAATTTTTATTTCAAGAACGTCGTTGGTATCTCGAATGGTTAATGTTTTGCCATATAAAACCAACCGATTTCCATTTATTTCATTTATTGATATTTTCGAGTACTAAAAACATGAAGATTTTTGATACTCTAAATACTGTTACGAGTTTGTCTCTTTACAAATCGCTCCCTGGGTTCACAGAATAAAACGCAACACTTTTCAATAATACTTCCAATACTATATTAACTTAATATCTTCGCTATCCAAATACAACTATACAACTCTATTAAAACTCTTATCCTATCCCTATTTATGTACCTATAGAATTTCTTTTAGAAATCTAAAACTTACTGACATAAAAGTTGAGATCTATCTAGAAATATGACTCATCGATATAATATTCCTTTCAGCACATTATAATAAATATGATCCATCGCATCGACATATTTGTATACGAAGGCGTACCAATAATTTTCTCCCAGTCGTTGAAACACTGCATCCCTCATAATTCTGATCGTCCCGATCAGCTTCGACATCTCTGTGATATGGGTTCAACCTGTGTAGATGTTCTACTTTCATTTTGACCTTGGGACTTCGTTGAATTCTAGAGACAACGTCATTGATTCTTTTCAAAACAGTGTATGGTCCTCCCCATGCTGGTATCAACTTAGGTCATTTGCCCTTCTTTTTCTGTGGATTCCATAACCAAATTCTATCATCGTTTTGGAACCCTGCCAAGTTTGCTTTGATGTGATATAAATTGACTAATGCCTGCGGTACCTAATATTTACAGGATTTGTTAGAGTGTTGAACTAATCCGACGTTGCTTCCAGAAATCTCGCCCAGTCTTCGGTAAATGAGTTTCTTCGTGCTCCCTTTTATTATAATTGTTTATTTGGCAATGACTTTGATTAGTTCGGTATTATGGTTCTTTGACAGAATAAATTCTTCGGTGCCAAACTTTAGAATGTTAAGGCTGTGGTCGAAGGAGAATTCATGTTGACGAATCAGGTCCATTCCTAGTATAAACTCATCTTCAATGTCACCAACTAACACCAAGTGGTTTAATTTTAGCCTTGCAAGTTGAAGCTCCACTTGCATTTCTCCAATAATATCAGCTGCTTCTTATCAACAAGGCTTGACTTTATCAGAGATACTGTAGCACCAGTGTCCACAGTTATGGTAATAGTGATAGTAATAGACTTTTTCTTTAAGTTGAAGTTGGTCTTTTCTCATCTGAGCTCTACTCCAGGCTGGATCTATGTCAAAAGTGATTCTCCGAATAGGAAACTCTTCTCTTTTTTATATGTTGCTGAATTGCTTGTATTCTTTTATACGTGGTCTTCTTGACATGGTATCTGTGTTCTTATACAGTCTTTCTGGTCTTCATTTGATGTTAAAATTGTACTGTTGCAGTTTTTCCTAGTTCTTTTCTGTGCGGTCTCTGGATGGTCAACTAGGCTTAATTGCACCTGACAGTCCCAGCTCATGTGTCCAGTTCATCCACATTTGAAGCACTTTATGTACCTTTTCAATTCTACCCGACAGTCCTTTCGCATATATTTAGTTCATCAACATCTGTAGCAATTTATCTGACAATGAGTCGGATATATGTTTCATATTCTTGCAAACATTATCCATTTCTCTAGTGTCTTTATTTGAGCTGTGACTGATATAACTGGAACCGATGCTGATCTCCAAATCTTCTTTCAAGTGTAGCACTAAGGATTTCGTAGTCTTTTTGTTGGGTTATAGGAATTGTTTGCTGGTCCACAAAATGCAATTACTAATGTAGTAGGCATCTCTTCGTAATTCCAGTTATTTACACTAGCGGCAGCTTCAAATTGACGTCAGTACATTATTCAAGATGTTTGGTTATCGTAAGTTGGAGGTTTAATATTCTGTTTGGTGATTATTACTTTATCAGGAGGGTCATGCTCTTTAATTTTATCGACTTCTATCTAAGACTTCTTTCATTTCTTATCTTACTTCTCCTATATCTTGTCGCACTTCTCTTACGTTTTGTCTTATTTTTTCCACGTTTGGTAGCACTTCTCCTGTGTTTTATCGTATTTCTCCTACGCCTTGTCACACTTCTATATCTTGTCGCACAGTTGCTTCAATACCATTCTTAGCGTACTTCTCATATGTCTTTTGGCACTTCGCATATCTCTTTCTTCAACTTTTGCGTTTGTCCTTGTATAATTTGATAGAATCTTTGCTGTCCTTGTATCCATTTGAAAAGTTTATTATCATTTTCAACACGACGTTCTTCTTCTTTATGACGACGTGCTTCTTCTTCTTGTTTTTCTTTCAAATGGCATTGTTTTTCTTTTAGGCGACGGTCCTCTTCTTCCTGTTTTTCTTTTGGCGGCGTTTTTGTTCTTCTTCTTTGTCATTAAGACGACGTTGTTGGCTGTTTGCTGTCTAGTATATACCATTAAAACTTCTAGAATATCCTTAAAAACTCGTTTCAAAACTTCTTTCTTGAAACAAAATTCGATGGTGAACTCCGTTTTTCCAAATTCAATTACGAAGTGGGTTTTTCGCTAGCTCTTTGGTTTTCAAAATGGAACGTTCTAGAATTTTATCGAAAAATAATTTTATCTTCTTCCATGATAACAAATTAAACAGTAAAATCCGTTTTTTTTTCTATCTCTCCTAATTCCCAATAGAATTTTCTGGAAACCCGGTGATAATCCTCACTTTTGACAACAATTATTACTGTTACACTTTTTACCAATACTTCCAATAATATATTAACTACTTCGTACCCCAGCTAAAACACAACTATCTAATTACAACGTGTTAATATATTCACTATTCAAATACAGCTGTAAAATTCTATTAAAACTCCTATCCAATCCATGTTTATATACCTATAGAATTTCTTATACAAATCTAGAAGTTACTAACATAAAAGTTGAGATTTATCTAGAAATATGACTCATCGATATAATATTCCTTTCAGCACATTATAATAAATATGATTCATCGCATCGACATATTTGTATACGAGGGCGTACCAATAAGTTTCTTCTAGTCGTCCGTAACAATACATGAAATGTTAGTTCTTTCCTAGTCTTAAAAGCGTGAAAACTAATAGAACGATATAAAGAGATTCTCCTAAATTTTCTTATAGTTGGCTTATGCTTCACCCTATGAAAGATCTCACTAAAATCCACGAATATTACAACTATACTTAGCTTGAAAACCTGACTGTTTTTTTTTGGTATAATATTATTCTGATCTTAAACTATTCATACCTGTTTTTCCATTATTTTTTCACGTACTTTAGATAAAGTAGAAAGTATACTTACCCTTCTTAAAGGGCCACTGTTAGTTAGGCTAATTATTTTTTGTAGATGAATTACTTAATAGAGAGATAAAACTGAAAAATACACTCATTGACAATATATATTATAAATGAGTAAAAATGAACAACGAAAAGTAAACGTTGCTATATATCGTTAACTCCAATATTTCTTGATTTTATATGTTTTAAATCTTTCATATCTCCTTCTCATTTGACAAATTATAGTAAAAAACTCGTTAATGTTTTTGAGTGTTTCCAGTATTGACTCAGGCGCGGATCCAAGGGGGAGGGACGGTGGGGGCGATCGCCCCCCCCCCCCCAATAGCTTCGAGGTCAGAAAAATAGACCCGATAATTCCTCTTATACTATAGTTTATTCAAGAACTAGAGATAGTACTAAATCATTTTTTACCCTTTTTTTTTCTTCGCAAACTACCTGTGTTTTTGGCAAAATATATTAGAGACGTATATTTTTCATTGGAATGAGTTAGAAACTCTATAATCAAAATACCGGTCTATAATAATGGACTATTTGGATTGGATGACAATGTATATTTCGATGAAGTATTAAAAAGGATTTTAATCCTTATCATTGACGTCAGAAGGAGGTTTATTTTATCACTCAGTATTTATGGCATATCATATTATTTCGGTAATAAACTTGACATAAAAAGTTTTTGTAATATTATTTTATTTCTTACGATTTCTTAATAATTCAAATACATTAAAAAATATAGATAATTTTGACATATTTAATACAGATCACAACTGTATTTTTATTATTTTTAATTTTGGCATAGAAACCGTTTTAGGCACATTCAGACGAAAACGTAGCCTTTTTCTGTCAAAAAATTCTAAGTTATAATTTAAATACTTATAAAATACCCATTGCCAAAATACAAGAAGTTAAACATATATAAAAAAAATAAATTCGTCCATATCATATTAAAATTTTTTGGGGTTATCGGTCATTTTATTATTAATTAAAAACATTTTTAGGACATTTGACGTTTCAGTTTATTTATTTCTTAAACTACCTGCAGAATTACAATTAAACACTAAAATGGGATTCAAATGTAATTAATTTTTATATGTTTCAGAAAATTTAAATAATAAATTGTGTTTACGCTGGTAAACATTACGTATCTAAATCGTAATCAAAGTCATTGAATCTATCTTCGCTCAAATTCATTATAATTGGTTCCTCTATTTTACTGATCATAAGATCAAGTTTGCACATTTTCTTTTATACCTTTATTATATTGATTTTGCCCAATTTTCTGCAGTAACTTTATTAAAAAAAAATTTTCAAAAGTTCAGTTAAATTACTAATTTTGTAATGGGTTGTTGGGTGGGAATGTTGCTGGTGTCGCTTGCCATACTATACTTTTGTGATATCATCGCCCCCCCCCCCCCAAAGAGAGAGGCTGGATCCGCCCCTGTATTGACTAATGTTGAGACATTCAAATTATGTTGAAGAGATTTCTAAACAAAATTACCAGGATGTGCGTGTTCCAATATCTAACTGAAATATTTACATATTTGTTGTTATAAACGTATATTTAATTGTTCGAATTTGTAATAATAATTATACTTTGTTGCTAAAAAGGCGCTACTTGTTCGTCAATCTGCTCTTCTCAAGTGCTACTGTAATCAGGCTTCTCATGTGTGTGACGAAGAATACGCTCGCTGTCTTTTACTGATGGTGAATGGTAATGATTAAAAATAATATTTTCGCAATTCCGGAAATATTTTAAAAATCCATTAATTAGTTAATTTAATCACTTAAAAATTTCTGTTACTAACACCATCTTTGTAAGCCATACTCTCCTTATTTTAGTTCATTTATTAATAAAATATTATTTAGCTAATTGGTAAGATCAGAAAATCTTTTACGTAACCTTATTTCCCTGTCTTGGGCACAGCATTTATTTTAAGGGATTTTCAATCTGGGAGAGTCAAATCGGCTCCTCCAGTAGTGCGAGATCATAATGATGAAGTGATTTACAATTTAATCAAGAAAAACCACAGAAAATAAGTAATGCTAATAAATACAAATTAAATAGCTTAGAGCCATTCACGGTTACTGTTAGGGATCAAGATACAGGAAATTTTCACCCTATGGCTATAGCCAAGGAAATCCTTAATTCAAACATTTCTCACAAAAAAGGGAAAAACTGTATAATGATAGAGTTTGACTCCCTACATGCAGCAAAACAATTTGTATACAATGGGATATTAAAAAAGGAAGGTCATGAAGTATTTATTTCAAATGTTTATGTGAGTTGCAATGGTCTGGTTAGGGATATGGATGAAAAACTAGCTATAGAAGAAATTTGAAGGAGCTCAGTAAGGTCAGTCAAGATTTTAAATAATATCAGATTAAAACGAAGAATAGAAATAGACAGAAAAGTAGAATATATTGAGACAGGTTCATAATTGGGTACGATTAAGAGAAAAAATCATCCTAATTCCTTAACAATTTTTGGCCTAGAGATGAAAACGAAACATTACATTATGCGTGTTACGCAATGTTATAATTGTCTCCTATTTGGCCATGTTAAAAGTCAATGTAGGAGTAAAACTACTTGTCAGACATGTGCTACGATGCATGAAGGGTCATGTAATAGCGCCCCCAAATGCTATCACCATAGTAGCTGGAATCATGTTTGTTTATATGTATTATCCTTTCAGACGGAGAAAATGAGAGACTATATACAAACAGTTTATTTCCTACAAATACCACTCTGGTCCTCTTTCCATACGCATTTCGACTACCTTATGGTCTCGTCAGTGTACCTGTATCGAACCAAGAGCAACATTTGCAGGAAACAAATGCTATGTGGAATTTAAATTCCAAGGTATATCGGGAGGATATTAAAAACCTGCCACGTGCCGACTTCGATGTCAGACGGAAAAATATCGCCAATACCACGATATCTGTGAATTACCGGAGTAGTGCGAAATTTTTATAAAATGAAAATTTCAGTAAGGGACGAAGTTTCTATCTGCCGTATTTAAATGGTGGTTTATATGTATTATCCTGCCTTATTAATTATACAAGGGACCAATCAATCGCCATAGTAAAAGCCAATAATAAATTTTGTCTTGCAATCCCGTGGTGGGATGAGGAGTACAACCGGAAGCGGGCTCGGAAGAGAACTTGTATTAATAATTATCAAAACAATCCTACAATGGTATGTTTTCTGTTAACCAAAAAATTATATGGCTAAAACTAGGAGACTTTTACAAAATAAAAAAAAAATTTAGGGCGTTTTGTGCCGTCTTTCTTCGCTGCAGTAGCTAAACATCTTATTAATGTAAAAGAAACTAAGGTGCTAGCATCAGTGTCTGGTTTCTTTAAACGAAAAATAAAGATACAGGTAACAGTCTACATGACATGTGAAAATCGATTATAACGCTGGATCGCGGTTCGCTGAGCACCAGTCGGGTATAAATACCGGACTTTTGCTCCTCGGAGGTAATTCAATGTTTTCGTTCTTTACGGCGTTTTATTAGAAACTTCTACAACATAAACTTAATTTCAAAGACTTTGGATAGGTCATCTAGAACTGTGGCTGTGGAGAACCTTAAAAAATCTTTCCATCTATAACAGTTTAACAGAGGTCAATCTAGATATACTGCGGAATTTACTAAGTATATAAAATGAAATATTGGAAAATGGCTCCATACCAGATGATTGGAAAAACATTTTAGTAATTCCAATCTTAAAACCAGACAAGGACGAAAATAACCCAAACAACTCCACCATTAGCTCTGTCTTAATATATATCGAAAAAATAGAATCTCGCATAGGAAGAAACTCAGAAAACAAACGACAGTTTACTAAAATAAAATTTGGATTTAGACTTTTTCTAAAAACGTGGTATCTTCGGCAATATTTCTAGATACTTCAGCTGTTTATGACAATGCCATTTATATATATATATATATATATATATATATATATATATATATATATATATATATATATGTAATCGAAGGTTTTCGGGCATCCCGTGTATGTGCGAAGTTCGCTCGTAGACGCCATACGGCGAGCTTTGAAAATGGTGAATGAGACCGAAACGTCAGCTGCCTTACAGTCCTGAGAGGGACTCAGCACATACACGGGATGCCCGAAAACCTTCGATTACACATCACACCCGTGAGAATATCCGACATAACATATATATATATATATATATATATATATATATATATATATATATATATATATATATATATATATATGAGTCCCCACTTGGTCCATTATTATTTAACATGCATACTAGGGATGTATACAATGTTTCACCACATCAATTTTCTCTATGATATGGCAACTTAAAAATCTAAGGCTACTGTTCAAGCGTAGAAAAAGTAATAAGGTGTTAAACTCAAATATTCCTTGGATAAGGAAAACTAAATATTTGGGAGTCACAATACAACAAGGTTTAAATTGGCGTAAGCCTATACACATATTCAAGTCAAAGCAAAGAAGAGGACATATGTTAGATTTGTACAGCGGAAATTTTTAACAATAAACAAGGTTCTATCTATACGCATGAAAAATAACATAAAGGACACCATCATATTTACACGTTCAAATAGTGCCATATTAAAGATAAATAAGACTGTCATCTCACCAAAATTGGACTACATTGCCTACCTTATTAAGCAGCATGCATAGAGGCAAATCAGAATAATTTCGATATAAAATTTGTGTTGATACGTTGTCATTCAGGTATTTATGGAAATGAAATAGCAGACCAGTTGGCTAACGTAGGAAGAATTTTGACAATACCAATCATATATGAAATAAGCACTAACTTTTATTCATGCATAAAAGAAACGATCCAAAGTCAATGGGTCAGGCAATGGAAGGAGTCCTTTAGGGAAAAGGGCAAGTGGTATGAATTGAATCAATCAGAATTTCCAACAAGACTATATTTTGAGTGCATATTATTCAACAACAGAATACATTTTTGAAATATTATCAGGATTAGAAGAGGTCAGTGTTATACCAAAGCACATCTGAATGGAATAGGTCTATTAGAAGACCCAATAATTGAATGCAACGCAGAAATTGCACATATAGAACAAACATATTTTGCTTAATTGTCCAATCGTGGACAAAAATATATTATTATTGCCCGAAAAAAATACTACTAAATTGCTGTTGCTACCAGAGAATTAAAACGGAAATGAATTGTTGCTACAAATGATGTTATTAAGCGGCTCTGGAACAGGTGGTTAATTTGTTTGACGTTGATTACTTCTTCTCCTAGGGCAGTGCCTAGGCTAGTATGCCGGAGGTTGGGGGGGGGGGAAGTATATATTCAAAACGCCATCTGTTTTTATGCCCGTTAATAAGAAAAAGCGATGAATTAGGATACAAGAAACCACAAGTTTTAAAAACAAAACGCTAAGATCCCAAAATAATTAAAATCTATATTTAAAAAATATGTGGAAATGGTTTTGATCCATTAAATATCTGTAAATTAATTTAATTTCTAAAATATGTGAGTATTTGCTGAGGATGGACTACAAAAAAAACAAGGAAAGAAACAACGAACAATACTAGCTAGTATGACATAATCTGCGCAAACACATGGTCGTAGAGCTTCAGGTCTAGCTTAAACAGAGACTGTCAATTGATCTTAAATATCAGCGGCGTTTAATCACCTTCCTTTTTGGATTCCTCGATCAGCTGTCATGACGACCGGTCGATTTTCTACTTACGTTTGCTTTTATTGATTTCCGTGCCGCGTATTACTAACTTTCCTTGTGTGACGGAAATTTATCATTGTGACAGCTCTTCACATAAATCAGTTAGCAAAAATTATTCTGAATATCTCAGACAACCAATTAAGTTTATAAAGGCAACTAAAAATATTAACTGCTATGAAGCCAATAAGGTCTGTCCCAAAAGCTCTACTTCTAGGAATAAAATATCCTCCATGAACTATACATTTAATTTCTCCCCTCTTCTACAAAATTTCCCCTCTCTAAATATCAGATCAGATAAAAAAAACAGGATGACCTAATTTCAGTCAATCAAAGGAAATACTTTACCTAATATCAAAATTTAAAATCCAAGATAAGTTATACGCAAGTCGTAAGTAATAGCCCAAAAAAAAGCTATACTAACCAGATCCTGAGGGTATGACAGAGAGTCCCATAATAATGCTCTCTTTTTTCATAATTCTAGATCACAAAGTTCTAAATCCATCATATCCGATTCACATTATAACTCTTCATGTTTCCTAATAAATGTCAAAGAAAATTTCGATATTGTTGTCACAAAAAGCACACTCGTTCAATAAAGAAGAGACAGATAAATCAATAGATATTTTAAACAGAGTCAATAAATTAGATGATTTTAATCTGGATTCTGATAACCCGAGTGGTAATTCGCAACCTGTATTAAGAATTTTCAATAAAGCAACAGAAATTTTTATTCACAAAAAATCGACAAAGCAGAATTTTTCCCTAATTTTAAATTAAATAACCTATTTTTTTAAGAACACAATGGACTCGTTCGACGAGATTGCCCAGAGGGTGATAATTGGCCACATATTGAATTTTAATGTTCCATATGTTCTTGAAAATTTTACTTCGGTATTGGACTCCATTATAGGCGATAATTTTTCAAATCTACCATAAATTAAAATGACATAATCTTGCAACCATCGAAGTATACTAGGGGACGTAATGGCACGTAACGGGGGTATATTTACTGAAAACATCCAGAACTGAGAATTATAAGAGAAGCCAGGCTTTGAGCATGGAAGCGGTCCAACTATGTACTAATGATTTGCCATGATTGAGCAGCGGTAGGTTGAGCACAAAAAAATACTACCAAATTGCTATTGCTGCCAGAGAATTAAAACGGAAATGAATTGTTGCCACAATTGATGTTATTAAGCGGCTTCGGTCCATGTGGTTATTTTTTTTTTGGCGTCGATCGCTCCTTCTTTTAGAGTAGTGTCTAGGCTAGCATGCCGGAGTTTAGGAGGCAATAAATATATATATATATATATATATATATATATATATATATATATATATATATATATATTAAAATTCAATATGTGGCCAATTATCACCCTCTGGGCAATCTCGTCGAACGAGTCCATTGTGTTCTTAAAAAAATAGGTTATTTAATTTAAAATTAGGGAAAAATTCTGCTTTGTCGATTTTTTGTGAATAAAAATTTCTGTTGCTTTATTGAAAATTCTTAATACAGGTTGCGAATTACCACTCGGGTTATCAGAATCCAGATTAAAATCATCTAATTTATTGACTCTGTTTAAAATATCTATTGATTTATCTGTCTCTTCTTTATTGAACGAGTGTGCTTTTTGTGACAACAATATCGAAATTTTCATTGACATTTATTAGGAAACATGAAGAGTTATAATGTGAATCGGATATGATGGATTTAGAACTTTGTGATCTAGAATTATGAAAAAAGAGAGCATTATTATGGGACTCTCTGTCATACCCTCAGGATCTGGTTAGTATAGCTTTTTTTTGGGCTATTACTTACGACTTGCGTATAACTTATCTTGGATTTTAAATTTTGATATTAGGTAAAGTATTTCCTTTGATTGACTGAAATTAGGTCATCCTGTTTTTTTTATCTGATCTGATATTTAGAGAGGGGAAATTTTGTAGAAGAGGGGAGAAATTAAATGTATAGTTCATGGAGGATATTTTATTCCTAGAAGTAGAGCTTTTGGGACAGACCTTATTGGCTTCATAGCAGTTAATATTTTTAGTTGCCTTTATAAACTTAATTGGTTGTCTGAGATATTCAGAATAATTTTTGCTAACTGATTTATGTGAAGAGCTGTCACAATGATAAATTTCCGTCACACAAGGAAAGTTAGTAATACGCGGCACGGAAATCAATAAAAGAAAACGTAAGTAGAAAATCGACCGGTCGTCATGACAGCTGATCGAGGAATCCAAAAAGGAAGGTGATTAAACGTCGCTGATATTTAAGATCAATTGACAGTCTCTGTTTAAGCTAGACCTGAAGCTCTACGACCATGTGTTTGCGCAGATTATGTATACCCCCCGATTGGCTCAGTTGGTAAGAGCTTGGACTTCCAACCAGGAGGTCCCCGGTTCGAATCCTGGGGGCCCGACACTGGGCTTTTTTCATAAATAAAAAGTTCAGAAAAATCCGGGGGGAACAATGGTCTGTTGGTAAATGGCAAAAGCCAATAGACGACAACACTTGCCCCTTATCAACCCGCATTGAGGCAGCGTGATAAGGTATGCCTCAAAACCCCTTAAAAAATAGCGAGTTTGAAAACAAATACGGACAGTGTACCCCAGGTGGGTATAAAATCCCACACCTTGAATAAGGTCTGCCTCGAGGATTCTGGGGGAGGCAAAAATTCGCTTGTTCCAACAACTTTGTACATAGCGTCCTATAACTGCAGGTCGTTATCGAACCAAACCAAACTCACTGAGTTAGAGAATGAAGCAGTTAATATTAAATGGGATATTATAGGCATCAGCGAAGTAAGACGGAAAAACGAAGATCTCATTGAACTTAAATCTGGCAATATCCTCTATCACAAAGGTACAACAAATGGCCGAACGAGTGGTGTAGGATTCCTAATCAATAAGAAATGGAAAAATAGGATAGTCGATATCACCAACACCTCAGATAGAGTAGCTAGTCTAACTCTCCGACTATCAAAAAGATACACCATTCAAATTGTACAAGTATACGCACCAACAATCTCATACCCAGATGAAAGTATAGAGGAACTCTACAATGAAATAACGGAGGGGCTAAATAAGAACAAAAGTCAATTTAAGTATATAATAGGAGACTTCAATGCTAGAGTGGGGAAAAGGGCCAATTTAGAACAATGTATAGGAAATTTCGGATTTGGGGATAGAAACGAAAGAGGTGAAAGACTGGTTCAATACGCACATTTCCAGAACCTATCAATAGGCAACACCTACTACAAGAAAAATCCAAATAGAAAATGGACGTGGATAAGTCCTGACGGAAAAACTAAAAATGAAATTGATTTCATCCTAACCAACAACATAACAACCCTACAAGATGTAAGCGTTCTTAATAAGTTGCGAACAGGTAGCGATCACAGACTAATCAGAGCTCGAGTAGTTCTCAATACAAGATTAGAAAGAATAAAATTAATACGAAAACCAACATCTGGAATAAATATCGCTAACTTACGAAACAACTCAGAACAATATCAAGACCTAATTAATGAAAAACTACAAAACGCAACAAATGGCTCACACTTGATGGAAACGATCCTAAACTGCGCCAAGGAAATTCGAGGACCACAACCACATAACCACAATAGAAAACTCTCCGATGAAACGAGAGCTCTTCTGAAACAACGAAGACAAATGAAAATCAGCTCGAACATAAACCGAATAGAATACAGGGAACTGTGCAAAACGGTAAGAAAGAAGATTGCAGAAGATATAAAATCCTATAACGAGAGGCTTGTGGAAGATGCAATCGAAAATCATAAGAGCTATAAGAAGACAAAAAGCGCATTAACCATCGGTAAGAAACAAGTAATAGCACTGGTGAACGGAAATGAAAGAATAACAAACAGGGATGAAATAATAAAAATCATAACCAAATTCTATGAGGACTTATACAAAATACCGGCACATCAGGAAGTAGAGGAAGAGACAACTGCAGCACAAGAAGATGTTCCAGAAGTTCTTGTGGAGGAAGTAGAAGCAGCTCTTAGGAGCATGAAGAACGGCAAGGCAGCTGGGAATGACGGTGTCACATCTGAACTCATAAAATACGCCGGAAACTCAACTTGGAAAATCTTAGCCAACATATACACAAACTGCCTAAAAGCAAGACGCATTCCGAGACAGTGGAATAGCGCTAATATAATCCTAATCCACAAGAAAGGTAGCAAAGAGGACCTTAAAAATTACAGACCAATTGGCTTGCTACCAGTAATATACAAAATATTCACAAAAATAATTAACAACAGAATACAGAACACACTTGATGTTGCTCAACCTCGAGAACAAGCAGGCTTTAGAAGTGGCTTCAGCACAATGGATCATATTCAAACACTACGAGAAATTATGAGTCGAACAAAAGAATATGATCTGCCACTGACATTAGCTTTCGTAGACTTTGAAAAGGCATTCGACTCAATATACCCAAGAGCAGTTATAGAAGCTCTAGTCGACCAGGGAGTGGATAAGCCTTACGTAGAAATGCTAGCCAACATATATAGAGAGGCCACAGCTAGAGTAAATGTATACAAAGATACCCCAGAATTTCCAACTCAGAAAGGAGTCCGACAAGGTGACGCAATATTCCCCAAGCTATTTACAGCAACTCTAGAAAGTATCTTCCGCAAAATAGACTGGAAAAATAAAGGTCTATGTATAGACGGTGAATATCTAAACCACTTAAGATTCGCTGATGACATCGTTCTGATTGCTAAAAATCCTGAAGAACTGCAGGAACAAATTAATGATCTGAACATTGCCAGCAACAGAGTTGGCTTAAAGATGAACCTAGCAAAAACAAAAGTAATGTGCAATGATCTAATAAGAGACATTGAAATAAGGATAAACGAAACCACGCTGGAAGTAGTAGATGAATATGTATACCTGGGTCAACTTATACACAAGTCGGGTTCACTACTTCCAGAAATTAACAGAAGAATCAAACTGGCGTGGTCAGCATTCGGACGAAACTCCATCATCTTCAAATCCAGAATGCCACTTTACCTTAAGAAAAGAGCGTTTGATCTATGCATATTACCGATCATGACATATGGTTGCGAAACTTGGACATTGAAGAGCGAAATAATTACGAAACTACAAGTACCTCAAAGATCCATGGAAAGATGTATGCTAGGGATAACAAAAAGGGATCGCAAACAAATAGATTGGATACGACGAATGACCCAGGTGACAGATGTCGTCCAAAGAATAAAATCCCTTAAATGGCAATGGGCAGGTCATGTAGCAAGAAGAACTGACAACAGATGGACCACAAGAACAACTATGTGGTATCCCAGAAACGCGAAGAGGCCACAGAGACGCCCTAACATTAGATGGGACTATGACATCAGGAAAGTGGCAGGAACAACTTGGTCCCGATTAACCATCGATAGAAAGAGTTGGGCACAAATGAGTAATGATTATAAGAACACGTAATAGTAATAACAACAAAAACAAGAAAAATAATAATAATAAATAACTATAAAGGAACATCATAATAACAACTTAATAAGGGAGGCTGCACCATAATGTAGAAATGGTAGATAATAGCTGAAAATGATGATGATGATGATATATATATATATATATATATATATATATATATATATATATATATATATATATATATATATATATATATATATATATATTGCCACTTGTCTTAAGGCCCGTTGGCAAGAAGAAACGATGACATTAGCGAAAACAGGAAGCAATGAGCTTTAAAAGTAAAACACCAAAATATCAAAACTATATGTAAAAATGATCTTGATGTATGAAATAACTGTAAAAAAATTTAATTTATGAAATAAGTGACTATTTGCTATGAATCAACCCCAAAAAAAACTAAATAAACAATGAACAATACTGTCGCTTTGTAAGTCTTGAGTCCAAGCACTTTCAGGAAATTGGATATCCGGTAACCTCTATGGGAGCAATGATGTATTATATGTCTGCATGTATTTCCAATTGTTAGACACGAAAGCAGAATCAAGGTTTATTAAAAACTGTTTGTGGCACGTACTCTTTTGTTTTTAAGAGTGCACCAAGTATTAAAAATCATAAAAATGTTAATTCCTTCCATTACACTTTACTTAAAAGTCAACGAACGTAGTTTTAACTTTATCCTCCAAATGTGACAAATGATGCCATAATACACTAAATATGGTGTTAGCTGTTAACTGGGATAAAAGTTGTTCAGAATTCGTAGACAAATCAACAAAAATATTGCTTTTTGAGCTTATGCCAGTTTTTATAACTAAGGCTTGACCTAGCCTTGCTCTACTGACGCATCCAGAAATCTCCAGAGAACCAAAAATAAAAGATTAGCAACGCCCATATGATGTCTGAATCTCTTCTTAACTGCGAGTAAAAAATCCTGCTACCTAGCGAAACCATCCTCAAAATAACCCATCTCAACTCCGCTTCACCTCCCTTCCCACCTGTCCCATTCCACCTAAAAGTGGTCTGCGATAGGCGGGCCGGGACCAATAAGGAAAGAAGACCCTACAATTTTTATTGATAGATTAACTTTTACAAATAAAATAACTAAAAATTCTAATCAAAATCAAGGTCCATTGTAAGATAGTCTCTAAGCTAGTCTCTATTTTAACACAACCTGAATTTATTGACATACCATCCTTTAGTAGCATAACCCAACATAATACGATGTTCTCTTTTAATTGACGTGATTAAACCTTATATGACATATCTATTTTGAATCTAACAAAGTATAATATACATCCTTTTAAAAAACATAACGTAGCGTAATACAATGTTCACTCTTTCATAACCTAAAATAATATAATCCACCATGTTCTAAATACATACCTTAGACTAATATGATTATCTATTCTAAAAACTTAACCTAACCTTATATGATAAACTGTCTTTATAAAGAGCTTAGCCTAACGTAACACGATATATTCTATCTCTGACAATTGAAACGGAAAGATATGCACGAAGGGTTAGTGGAGAGCACTTGTTATATTCAAGACAACCAGTAGTTTCTTTATCTCTTTCGAAAATTATAGAAACCACTATAAATCTGCTGAAGGATCAATAGATTATATTTACCATGGGAGACATAGTAGTATTCCGTAGGCTTCATGAAATAAGCAGATTTTTTAGGAATAATTGGACACATAGATTGAACACTAGACTGTATTATCGCACCAACCACGGAATATAATAATATTTATAGGAAAGGATCGCTTCCTAAAAATCTGCAAATTGTATTCAACTACAACTTGGACATATTACATATTCATGCCAAATTTCCCGGATTATCCCTAGATTCATTCATTGAGAGATCATGCAAAATTAGAAGTTTCTTGAGAACAGCTCTCAGGCTACCTTCTTCAATGTTGGCTTTGTACTTTCATTGCCCAGAGTCTTAGAAGCCGATTCTCGAGAAGAGAAATTTTTAAAAGAATGTTATTAGTGTTCAATTAAACTTCTACACATTTATTAATAAACCAAGTTAAAAATGATCGTTGAATTGTTTTTTACGTATGTATGCAATATTATTTAGTAAAATAATTTACATAATGTGGTTATTTAGTTTTAAGGCATAATGATGATATTGTGTAAGAAATTTATTCTAAGTTTTGGTTTTCGTTAATTATGAATGTGTATAAATTAATAATATTTTAATGCCAATGTAAATGTAGATATAGTGTTCATTAATAATGTTAATAATGGAAATTCATCTGCACTGAGAAATGTTTTTTATCCTATTTAATTTGTATTTTTATGCTGTCCACAATATAAAAATTGACATGGAACAAAATTTTGTATTAAAAATACAAAAATCTGTAATACGCAAAATTATTTTTACGATAAGTTGGGATAAAGTTGTGGTAAAAAGAAAAAACTTTGCATGGTGTCAAAGAAAAGGATGAATGCTGTAGAGACATGATAATTTGTTTCCCTCTTGTTTTTAAGTTCAAGCGTTATTGGGTTATACCGATGACAACCGATCTGCCTTACTGATTAGGAAAGTTAACAGTTATTAGGAATAAAATCAATCCTTTTTCTTATTTTTGTGATAGAATTTCGACCAAAGTATCTTTTAAAAAAGCAATTGTCTAAACATATGCCAAAAATAGAACGGAGCGTGAATATTTTATGAAGGTTAGCTCCTGTAGGTATTGAGAATCTTAAAACAATTATTTCTTATTTAAAGTAATTTACATCCTTATTTTAATTATAATTTATCACTTATTTCAACCAGAGAAACGAGGATAGCCGTTTATATTTCGGGAATAATCAGCAAAAACAAATATTTATAACTGAAATTAGTTTCATTATTTTTCAAAATATTCTTCACGATGGTCAATACACTTTTGCATGCGTTTGAACCAATCTGAAAAATATTTTGTCAATGTGAAGATGGAATTTCCAAAAAATGGTTTTTGAATGAATCGTTGACAGCGCAGTTTTTTCTTCATATGCGGTGGCACAAACAAATCATTGGGTGCCAAATCAAAACTGTACGATAAATGATATATTAATTCTATGTTCCGAGTGTCCAAAAAGTCATTTGCTTGAGTTGTATAAAAGTTCGCATTGTCGTGGTGGAGAATGATTCATCGTATATAGTTTGTTTTTCTCAATTTACTGAAGACTCCCGGCAAATAAATGATTGTGTACTATTTAGAATTTCTTAAGGCACAGTTTTGCACAGGCGATTATTTACTTTGAACTGCTTTGTGCAGTAACAAATTTGTTGCTTTTTGCTCATCATGGAAGACCCATATGGTCAACTGCTATTTACTTTTGGGCTTATAGGCATAAATCCAAGACTCATCACTTATCATGATCTTATTAATGTACTGTGAGGTTTCGCGATCGTATGTTTTGAGCGTTTCTTGGCACCAATTTGAGAAATTATCAAATTATGCAAACAGCTTCTCACGACTAAATTTTTATGGAATATATTATGTACGCGTGTCCCACATAGCATCAATATTTTCTCGCACTAAAACTTATTTTGGACGACTGTGAGCAAATGACTGGAACTATTAAATTCCCTAAAACAACGACGTACAGTGGTGTTTTTAGGTGCTTCATTGTGACATAAAGAGTTAAGTTCATCGATGAGCTTTTGTTGAGATAAACCACGTTGAAAGTTGTGAAAAGTAATCCGACGAAAATATTTATGGGGTAATGCATTTTCTGGCCTAGATGAAATTTTGAAGTTGCTATAAATAGCATAAATAGCACCCTCATAACAAAACCTTTTGAGTACAAATACTGTCTGAAATGTCAAACTTTACAATGAATATGTCAGATGGCACCTAGCAACACCAGTATTGCCAGTTCCTGATATATATACGGCTATCCTTACATGCAGCCATGAAATATATATAACTAATTCCTTTTTTAGATATATACAGGGTGTTAATTTAGTGTTCCAGCATTCGATTGCGGCTATATCGTTAAATCGATACAAAATTTTACAAGTACACCATTAATATGATGATGAAAAAAAGTATATTCAAAAATTGCTTATCTTTTATACAGAGTGCACCAAAGAATTGTGTTGCATTATTTTTGATCCTTTCTTTAAATGTAACGACCTATATTTTCTATTGAAATATGAGTCTCATTAAACACTCTTCTTAACCTCAAAAATGTTTTAGCTTACGTCGTTACCAACACCACGGTTCATTATCTTTCTGTAACAATTTGTAAGAAGTATTAACAGGAATCATTTTATCTCACAGTAGTCTAAAATTTCATCTCTTACAGAATTTCATAAATTCTTATATATATTGTAACGAACTTTATAGCGTCTTACATTTCATAGTATTAGTTTGCGTTTGTGGTTTGTAGGGTTTTAGATTTATTTTCTATGAGTTTATAATTTATTTAATTAATTTTACCTTTGTTAATTTCCTCAGAAGACGTCTATGAAAGAAGGTTTGGAACTTTTTAGAGATTCTATTTCCTTACTTTTAACATGGAACGCCTATGATAGAAAGTCTAGAAATCGCCGGATAATTCCTTTTTCTTATTTTTATTACACCATGTAGTATGGAAATCTTTCTAGAAAATTAGAGAATCTTCCGGTATCGACCAAAAGGGTATATAAAGGGTCCAGATCGGCTTTCGGGGGTAGTATAGTTTGAGAGCCCGTGGATGCAACTTGAATTATTTTGATAAGTTCTCAATTCAAATTGAAAAGAGAATAACACATAAGCAACTATTTAAACGCGGCAAATACTTTTCATTTATTTTTTACTGAAATTTTGATTTTTAAAATTTCGCACTACTCCGGTGAATGCATAGATGTCGGTTCGATTGGCGATATTTTTCAGTCTGAAATCGAAGTCGGCAGGTTTTTAATGTCCTGTCGACATGCTTTGAAATTTACATTTTATATAGCAGTTGTTCCCCACGAATGTTGCTCTGGGTTTGATACAGCTCCATTGACAAAACCAGTAGGTGGTCGAAATGCGTATAGAGAGAGGACTAGAGTTGTATTTGCAGAAAATAAACTGTTTGTATATAACCTTTCCTTTTCTCTCTGCTTAAAAGGAACATAAAATATAGGCAACTATCTTAAACACGGCAGATAGTTTTCATTTATATCTTACTGAAATTTTGACTTTTAAAGTTTCGCACTACTCCGGTGAATGCATAGATGTTTCAACTGGAGATATTTTTCAGTCTGTCATTGGAGTTGACAGGTTTTTGATGTCCGGCCGACATGCCTCGGAATTTATATTTTCTATAGCAGTTGTTTCCTGCGAATGTTACTCTCAGTTCGATGCAGCTTCACTAACGAGACCATGAGCCGATCGAAACGCGTTTAGAGAGAGGACCACCGTTGTATTTGCAGGAAATAAACTGTTTCTAGATATTCTTCCCTTTTTTAATTTTTAATTTTGGCACAAAATGAAGTTAGAAAAGTTAGAAACATGCAATAAAGCCTTTATTTTTATATCTGAACAGCACATTTTATGCATCATTTTATGTAACTCAGTATATTATAGTTTTTATTGTTAAAACTATAATATAAACAACATTCATACCAAAAAATAATGTTATCAAGATTCCAACCATTAAAAAATAAAATGTACTTCTTAAAGTTAGCTGGAAAAGTAAAGCCCCGTCCACTTTAAAAATCACGAAAAAATAATATGACTACGTCTTTTTGTTCCGTTTCCCTTTTATTAGGGGCAACATCAGAGCTATGCAGGCAGGGATTTCAAAAGTTTAAAATTCAAGTCGTTCATTCAACATTTTAAAGTGTTAAATTAAATTCAAATCATTTTATATAATAGAATATGCATATCATTTTAATGTATTTATATAGTTGTGTTAACTGAAAGAAAATATTGAATTTAGAATTATGATATTTAACATACAAATTACTTGAATACATTATAAAAGTACTTACGAAAATATTATATTATTTATTAACTAAACGCCCTTAAAAGGATATGTTTCAAAAAAAAGTTTTGAAACAATATTTTAAACGTTAAATAAACAAATTAAATTTAACAGAAAAAAAATGTTACCACAAAAAGGGAAAACAAATTATGCCAAATAACTTTTGTTTTAATTAAACAATTAAAAACCAACATTTTGAAGACTGTTGAGCTAAGCATTTTGTTTTTGCCAGTGTATGTGGAAGCATTGAATGACAATGCTGTGCGAGTTTATTCGAATTTTAAGGCTCTTATTTCGTTTTTTTTTATTCTTCATTCATATCAATGTCTTTATATAATATATATAATATAAATGTATAAAAAAAAAGAATGCCTAAGAATTATGAAACGTTGAATTTACTGACACATTTTGTCGTTCCGAAATTTACGGCAAAATGCAACTTTTAGTTCCACCCTGTATAACACTAAATCCAATTTAACTTATTACAAATTGAATATAAGGTAATGACGATAAACGCGTCTAAAACTTGACAAAAGGTAATCAAAATTGACATAAAACTTAAAAAGTTATTTGAGATTAAATTTGAACAAAATTTTGTCCAAGAGTGTATTATAAACATCAGTTGCAACAAAAGTCGATGGCTGGGAGACATTTTCCGTGAGATATATGTACTTGGTGGTTTAAGCAATAAATATGTAGAAATTTGATGATCGTTTTTAAAACCCCATAAATCTCTCTGCAAATTTATAGTTTAAATAACTTTTTTTTTGTTTCAGATTTAAAATTGCCAATTTCATTATAAAGGCACTTGCAATGTACGCACTTTTCTATATTGTAAATGCAGTACTTTTCAAAATATACAATGCAATTATGGCTTAATTCAAATAAAAAAAAATGTTCAATTTCATATGTGTTTTATTTTACCTTTTAGCATTCTATTATGAAGCGAGCACTGCGTTATGGGGCCCAAGTCAATACGAAATTCTTTTGAGTCGAGTCCTATAAGCTTTTCATAAATATTTGTGATCGATTTAAGAGATTCCCGCATGATAGAGAAACGTTTTTGTCACTTTGCTGAGGGTATAAAGTTTGCTAGTTCTTTTTCTAAGGTTAAGATTTAAAACCATTTTTTTATAAAAAAAAAGTCATACTATCAGAAAATTGATCTTACAACTATAAATATTTAAAACACTTTATTTAAAATCAACTATATTTTCATGAAAAAATCAAATGTTTTTAGTAATAACTTTATATTCTTAAGAGTATTTTTCAAACATTTACCATTTATATTTTGAAAAATTTTAAACGCCTAATTTACTAACATGGCCTTACTTTAAAGCTGATCTAAGTTAAAAGTAAAGGGTTTAAAGTGACAAGTGCAACAATAAGGCAAGCAAATGTTGAAACTTAAAAATACAAAAATAAAATGTTGTTTGTAGTTATTACCGAACCGTCAAAAATATAAGAATTTTTTTTATTTTCTGGAGATGACTCCTACCATCTATTCCATAGTTTTACTTCTAAGTTTTTATTCTTAATTTTCCCATAGAAGTATTTATTTGTTTATATAAGTAATCAAAATTATAACAACATCCTAAGCAAAATACAACTGGTCAACTAGGAGATATAACTTCCATAGAAACTAGATCGGATCTAAGTCCTAAATCGTCTCAGTTATCCAGGCTGTGAAAATTGATTTTAATTTTTGAAAATATATATCCTCAAGGGTATTCTGATAAAATATTTTGTATTCAAAATTATTGAAGGGATATAAAAATTGGAAAAATTTGTTGGTTAGCATACTTTTTTGGGCATAAATTTTGATAAGAGTGAGATGTCTTCATCTTATTGACAGAGTATTGTGAGTTACGTTTGGATCCTTTACGTAGGTTCCTAGCAGGGAGATCAAAAACTGAAAAAGTTTTTTAAATTTCTATTTTAATGGCGTCTTGATGTATTGCCTCAACGAAATTGATTCTAATTTTCACACTCTAATAAACGTCTTTTACTTATTCCTGTAAGACTATTATTAGACCTGCTCATTTCAAAGACGTCTTGAAATGAAAAAAGACTGAAAAAAAAAAATAATCTTCAAAAAAATTGCTCCAAAAGTAAAAATTAACTAACAATAAATATAATTGCATTCAGTTTAATCATCATAGACTTATTCATTTTTTTTGAAATCGACTACGAAACTATAATTCATACGAAATACCTGTAAATTACCATAAGCTAATCTCAGTTGCTCAAAATTAAATTGGAAATAACTTCCAAACCTCAGTAACGCTCACAACTTCCTTGAATGTTTACAAACCTTGAATTTTCGCAAATTATGTATCTTATACAATTCAATATGATGGTAGTCGGGACAAAGGAGATCAACCTGTTCACCAAAAATTTTTGCGGTCAAAAAGAAAGTTATTTTCCATTTTGTCGAAAATTTAGGGTGTCAAAAATTAATTAAAAAAATGTTTTCGCTTATAACTTACCAGTTTCTTAATATATTGAAATAAAGTTAGAAAATTAGGTGTATTTTATTATTAAAACACTCTTTTCATGAAAATATAGTTAAAAAAGATAAAACTAAATTTTAAAATAGGTGGTCTTGTTCCCTCTAATCCTCCAATGCACGCCCATGGACTTCACACCTATTCTCTATTGTAAATTGATTATGTCTAACTTTTTTCTCGGTCATATTTTTTCAAATAAGTTAATATATTTATTATTGTGTTGAGATTTTCGCAATGCAATTTAACTTTGAGCAAATTTAAATATAATAAATATTATATTTTTAGAGATACTTCGGTTACATTTTCATTTTTCCTGTCTAATTTCCTATCTAAAATAGTAATTTTTACGCTTACCTCTTTCATCATTTATGTGTTTTGTTTTTTTTTGTTTTGGGAACATATTTACAAATGAAAGAAAACGTTGGCAGTATATCTTTTTTATTAGAATTGGATTCACAATTATGGTATAGAATATTTAGTTAGAAATTCTTAATTTAAATTGTATTTTGCAGTTATTGTTACCTTCATCGAGAGACCTCGAGTGAACAGAGATTTGGCTGCAGGATCGACAAATTTCTGAGTGGAAGCTCTCTGGATCCTGCTGGATCTTCTATGTCTTCTAGGCACTTTAATTTTCCCATTGTGTTAGTTATCGTATAACTATTAGAGATTCTATTTAGCTACAAACGAAAAATCACATAAATGTCAAACAAAAATAAACATAAGGTTAGAATCTACTCGACTTTTCTTACGAGACAGTCTTATTTCAACAAAGTCTTTTTACTGGTATAAATTTTTGAACGTACCACAATTGTTTCAGTTAATTGCTAATAAAAGTGCTTGTAATGATTTTAAAATTTCTTATTTTTGTTTTTCATTGTTCTGAAGCCTTGTCAGTTGTCATTAACGTCGATATACAGATTCCTGTATCTTTTCTCGTCTTGGACGTTTTTCTGGAGAAAAGAAAAAATCATAGAGTGATAAGGACACTTTCCTTGCAGAGTTGCACTTGGAAAGGTCACTTGGCAATTCTGCTAGATTTCAATGTAAAAGATTCGGGTCCTTGACCAAATTTATAGTAAAAGGTTACTTTGTGTACTTTTAAAAGCTGTGTGCTGATTTGGTTTGGTCAGTTCGGGACACAAACCCGATATGAAATTTTCTATTTTTTTTCTTTTCCACTACAAAAAGGCCACCTAACATCACTGGTAAGTCTTTATTTTAATTTTTGTTTTAATTCTTAAGTATTAATAATTGTGGGTATGTTTAAAAAAAAGGAATAAGATTAGACGTAGCCTATCTCACTCATAACCTAAAAAAAATTGAATTCTTTCTTAGTCCATCTTTTGTTTTAGGCCTTTTTTTCCCCTTCTTTATTCTTTTCCTATCTTGTTTTCCTTTTATCGTTTCTATCCCTATTGCCCTCATTTGGATCATCATCGGGGCCTTCTTGCTGATATTTCTACGGCACTGCATGCCGTACATACCACCACACCGAGTGATCCAGAGCCACTCAACATCAGGACGTCAAGAAGCCTCTGTTAATCAGGTTTTATGCGTCTGTGTCGTTTTCAAGGAACCATAGACTTTAATACCTTCGGCATTGCCTGTAAAATTTAAAGCCGTTGTATGTTTCTTTTCTTTTGAATAAATAATTAATGAATAATCAGTGTACTTACCTTGGTAAGATCTATTGTGTTTCCTCATATGGTACAATTAATCAAATCTTGAAACCGTATGCAGTTGATATCTTTCACATATGTAAAAGGGCACATTTGTTAACTCAGGTAAACAGGCCTATTTACGCGGGTAGAGTGCACTTAATACTATCATTTTATATATATATATATATATATATATATATATATATATATATATATATATATATATATAGTTGTCATTTATATTAAATCGCTTTTGTATATTTAGTGTTATAGCCAAGACACACTGATTAAGCTAAAATTACTCATTTTGTTAGATTAATTATTTAGTTTTCAATTGTCAAAAACCAGCTGACTGTCCCAGGTTTATTCCTTCGAACAGAGAAGCGCTGGGCCACTCT